>CM057337.1:516558977-518958977 GCA_030015575.1 Agapanthus africanus
TTCTATGAGATAGTTGGATCCCGATACCCGCTGCGAGTAATTGTTACTCCTGGGAGAGTTTTACACATTACAATTAGCCGATCAAGTAGGTGTCTAGAAAGGTGTTAACGAGGTTACGCCTCTGGGAAAACGAGATTTACATTAATTAGGTTCGTGCAAAAGCACGGGGGACCTCCCTCAAAGTACCGACACTGGCCTGGCTGAAAGATTGGCGAACTTGTAGTGTGTAATTAATCCGGCTAGTCTTTCCTTTTAGGGTTTGAAGGAAGATTTGATTAAAACAGTGGGAGCCATCCTGATTAGATAAAATAATAACCAATCTATTCTTGCAAGAGCGCACGCTGAGTGTTTTCTTCTCACTCTCTCCAGGTAGCGTCCATATCACGCCTTAATCAAGATAATAATACGGAATATTGACCGAACCCTCTTGTTATACTGAGCTGGCGAACGTTGGTCCCGCTCCAACTTATAATTGTTATAAGACAGAGCAGGAATTTGGGGATTACCAGAATTCCCGTGCCGCCCAAACGAAGAGAGTGCATGCTGATGCATCATCTTCGGGTGTGTTCGTTACACAGAACTGTTTCTCTATATCCTCTACATCCTAGGTATGTGATACCAGATCAGGATCCCAGATGTGTAATCTGTTACATAGGGCTACAGCTAGGTAGAGAACTGAGAACGGGTGATAAGTTTCATGAGGCAGAAAACGGGGCAAGTGTTGCAGCCAAGTCTGTTGGTCACTGTCACCCTGTATTACCAATACATTGATTCTGAACGAATGTTATTAGATACCGAACCTGATATACAAAATCATATCTATCTCTTTATTAGTAAAGAAATGATAAAATTTTGTATAGTTGGATAATGTTTTGAACATTTCCTATATCAAAAGTTGATCGGTTCAGGCACGTTATCTAAAAGCATTGATGTTCTAAATCAAACTACAGTTCTTAGTATACGGAACACACACAAGAGGAAGAGTTCAGAAATGAACGAATCCTTCTTGAGGCATTGTAGACTAGGTCATATCAATGCGACCCGACTAGCCGAAGTTACATGTAGATGCATATTTAAATTAGTTTGAATTTACATCTTATGAAACTTGCCAGTCATGTCACAGAGATAAAATGACCATAGCTCTGTTTATTGGAAACAGAGAAAGAGTTAGTGAACCCTTGGGATGATACATGTTGATGTATGTAGGTCCCCTGTCTACACTTGCCAAGACCGGTTCTTTATACTTCATTAAATTCTCTGATGATCTCTTTTGATTCAGACATATGTTCCTGTTGAAACACAAGTCAGAACCTTTTGAGATATTCACAGAATATAAGTTAGAAGTAGAGAACCAATACGGGTATAAGTATTATGTCCTTTGATGAGATCAAGGAGGAGAATACTTGAGCACGAAGTTCTTGGACTTTTCTAAAGGAGAATGAGATTCTCTCTCAGCATTACTCCTCCGTATACACCATAGCACGATGGTATATCGGGGCGGAGCAATCTCACCCTATATGATAAGGTGTGCTCGATGATGAGTACTACTGAGTTACCTATTTTCTTTTTAGGAGTTATGCACTTGAGAAGCTGCATACCTATTGAATAGGGTTCAAATCAAATCAGTTGCCTACCACTTCATATTTGATATGATAAGGGAAGAGCCCATCTCTTAAGTTAGTTAAGATTTGGGGTTGTCCAGCCTATGCCTGAAAAACAAAAACCGGACAAGCTCGAGGCAAGGTCAGTTATGTAGAACTGGAAATGTTCTAGCTATACAAACTACAGCAGATGATTTGATAAAACCAAAGGATTCAATAGTTACCAATGAACCTCAGCCTCTCCGCCGATCTAGTAGGGTTTCTCACCCACCTGAGAGATACTTCTGTTTCTCTATGACAGTGGGAGCGAGGATTGCATCATGAGATGATGACCCAACTAGTTTCGAGCTGGCCATCAGGAGTGGGTCTCTGTAAGAATGGCTGGATGCTTAGCGATCTGAGATGGAATCCATGTACACCAACAAAAGTATGGAATTTGGTTGCTATATCTGAAGGCTTAAATCCCCATCAGGAGCAAGTATATCTTGAGAAGATTACTTGGTGTAGATGGAAAAGTTGAGACTTTCAAAGCTAGACTTGTTAAAGTTTTTCGTCATCGACCAGGCGTGGATAATGATGAAACCTTTTCAAGTGGCTATGCTTAAGTCCATCCAGATCCTACTTGCCACGGCTACATACCATGAATACGATATTTGGCGATTGGGTGCCATGACTGCTTTTCAAAATGATGTTTTAGAAGAGAGAGTCTATAAGTACACAGTCAGAGGGCTTCGTAAACAGTGGGAGCAGCGGAAACGTGCACAAGATGCTTTATAGGTTAAAGCAGGCATCGTGAAGTTAGAACATCTGTTTTGATGTGTTAGTCAAAGAGTTTGACATCATCAAAATGGTAGATGAACCTTGTATAAACAAAAATGTAGTAGGGAGTATGGTGATGATCCTCGTAGAGTACGTGGATGACATACTCTTGATAGGGAAGGAGTTTCCTATGCTACGCTCGGTCAATCTCCGCTTATCACAATGATTCTCCATATAGATTCAAAGTGATACCTCCTAAATCCTGGGTTTTGGATCTATGAGATAGATCTAATTGGATGTTAGGATTCTCACTAGTTGTAGTGAGATGGTATCAATCGATCCTGGGGAGAATCACTGGAAGGGTTCCAGGGTGATAAGGACGACTGAATGTCAGTCACATGCATTGTCTTTACCCTCAGTAAAGGGATGGTATGTTGGAAGAGTACCAAGCTAGATACCATGGCTAACTAGACGATAAAGGCAGGATACATTGCTACTTGAGATGCTACCAAAGAGGCAGTCTGGATGTATATTTGTTCATAAGATGAACTTAGTTCCTCCCATTGTGTGACAATGGAGTTGTGGCTTATGCCAAGGAACGTTCGTCCCATCAGTGATCCAGACATATTCTAAGGCAGTATCACCTGATCATGGAGATGGTTGATCTCCAGGGTGATCGAGGTTAGGAGAGTAGACTCAGAGGACAACACGGCGGATCCACTCACGAAGGCCTATTCCCAGAGAGAGATTTTTATGGGATGGTTGAGTATGAGATACTGCAACCACTGCTACAGATGGCCCTAGTGCAAGTGGGAGATTGTTAGTTATATGTATGCCCTAGAGGCCATTACTGTACATAGGATGTATATTGTAGTGGATGCTGGGACATATATAGGGAGGACTTTCTTGCTCGACATGATAGTATGCTATCTGGTTGCTCTTTACCTTAACGTGTATACTGATTGTCTCTCTGTTACATGTTGGTAAAGCCCTTAGGATGTGTACTTGACTGTAGGGTCCCTAGGCACCCTAATGAGGTCTCACAAGGCATCGAACATGCCATTTTCAAAATTTACGGTGCCGAGAAACCCTAAACAACGGATCGTTTGCTAGAAATCTAGGCGAAAAATAAACTAGTTAACACTTAACTACTAGAATACGGAAATACAACCTTTGTAGATCCGGTGCTCCACCTCCATAGCTCCGCAATGAAGTCTCCTCGCTGTCCAAGTCGAACCCCGGGCTCTAGTGTCGGCTTCATCGGAGAATGGACAGGCTAGGTCATCGACGACGTGCCGAAGATGATCTATGTCGAAGCATCGCTAGATCAAGCTCCACCTTCACCAAGCCATGAAAACTTGTGAAGGAAACACACTCTACTACTTGGCAATAGGTAGAGGATGAAGAAATAGGAAGTGGGTTCACTTTAGAATTGGATTTCTCACTCATTTTCACATTCCACCATTGTTGGTAGAAAGATTTCTTCAAGGTTGAAGATGAAGAAGAAGAAGATAATGATATGATAAGTTAATTAGAATAGAAAAATAAGAAGAATCCTTATCATAACATTAACTATAGTTAGGTGTAGAGAAATGACTAAGGTTAAAAGAATGGTTAGGGTTAAGCTTGAAGACAAAATGGTCATATGGTCAAAGCTTCATGAAGCTTCATCAAGCTTCATGAAAGAAAGAAAGAATGATAACCATTTTGTTTTCTTTTGTCATTTCATTTTAATCCAAATAAAAAGATAAATGAATGGACAAATAAAAAGAAACCTTAACCATTTACTTAACCTAAGTTTAATTCTTTACACTAACCAATTTTGCATGCATCATCAAACATGATACAATCAAGTGCACAAAAATATATCGCATATACAATGCGCACATCCGAGTGAGAAAATCCATCTTAAGTGAACCGATACTAGTTAATGCAAAGTAATATATCAAATATATAATTATTCATTAAATCATTAAATCAACACTAGATTTAATGATCCGGTCATATCGCATATAACCGACTAATATCAACAGTAAGAACTTATCGAATCAACACTTGATCCGATAACCCGGCTATATCGCATATAACCGATCAATGTCACATATCGCGAGAATTGAATACAGTATCACATACTGGTATCATTCTCGGTCCCGCACATATCTCATACGCGCTCCTATTTCGTTTCGCTTGAGCCAGGAAACCTCTGTGTAGGACTCTAAAGACTCGTCAATACGCCGGCAGCAGATGATGTTCATATCAAACACCCACAAGCCGCAAGCGGTCTGCTAAACGTAACGGCCACCCGGGTATTGAGCGATCAGAAGATCGACGAGCAAGCCCGCTCACACTCCAGTGAATCCAACCAGTAACACTACCGTACAGTCCGGTCTGATCGTCTGATATGTCGCATATCTCGCCTAGGGGTGGTAAACGTCAGACCCCAATAGCTTGATAAGTCGTGTCGATATGAGGTCTATAACAATTCGAGAAACTACTGGTAACACTTACCAGTAAATCTCAGCAACCCTGGCCAGGGATTTCCTGATATAGCCAATCGAACACAGCGCAACATCAACTCCCTATACCGGGAGAGACGAATCCCTTCCTATCGCTCATTGCCTCCATGTGACTCGGGACTGTACCCAAAAACCACCGTTTTGCACGCCCTCTTGGACGTGGTAAGATGGAAATCAAAGCACAGTGGGAACCACACAAGACTCTATGACGATCTCGGGTCAACAGGCTACTCTGTACCAGTATCACCAGAGAACTGCCATCTGACGTGAGGTATAATACCATCTGGGAGTTCTCGGCGAGTCCGTCCAGTATACCCAGTCTCTACTGAGCACCCGTATATCATCCCTGATGTCAAACACCAATGGATATGGGATCATCCATCGCCCATCTGTATGGGTCGAGAAGGTATACGCTAGTCTACTCTGGTATATCGATGCCCCGTCTCGATACACCCACGACTAGGGACTTTGAAGGATGTACTTATAGACTACCATGTCCCCACTAGTATGATCCGCATCATAGTCCAGGTAGTCAAGTACACATCCTAAGGGCTTTACCAACATGTAACAGAGAGACAATCGGTATACACGTTAAGGTAAAGAGCAACCAGATAGCATACTATCATGTCGAGCAAGAAAGTACTCCCTATATATGTCCCAGCATCCACTACAATATACATCCTATGTACAGTAATGGCCTCTAGGGCATACATATAACTAACAATCTCCCACATG
Organism: Agapanthus africanus; assembly: GCA_030015575.1. NCBI lineage: Eukaryota > Viridiplantae > Streptophyta > Magnoliopsida > Asparagales > Amaryllidaceae > Agapanthus > Agapanthus africanus. The sequence continues at coordinate 516,564,589 of CM057337.1, forward strand.
CACTAGGGCCATCTGTAGCAGTAGTTGTAGTATCTCATACTCAACCATCCCATAAAAGTCTCTCTCTGGGAACAGGCCTTTGTGAGTGGATCCGCTGTGTTGTCCTCTGAGTCTACTCTCCTAACCTCGATCTCCCTGGAGATCAACCATCTCCATGATCAAGTGATACTGCCTTAGAATATGTCTGGATCACTGATGGGACCGGCGTTCCTTGGCATAAGCCACAACTCCATTGTCACACAATGGGAGGAACAAAGTTCATCTTATGAACTAATATACACCCAAACAGCCTCTTTGGTAGCATTTTAAGTAGCAATGTATCCTGCCTTTATCGTCTAGTATGCCACGGTATCTATCTTGGAACTCTTCCAACATACCGTCCTTTTGCTGAGGGTAAAGACAATACCTGTGACTGACTTTCAGTCGTCTTTATCACCCTGGAACACTTCCAGTGATTTTCCTCAGGATCATTTGATACCATCTCACTACATCTAGTAAGTAGCCTAACATCCATTTAGATCTATCTCATAGATCCAAAATCCAGGATTTAGTAGGTATCATTTTGATCCTATGTGGAGAATCATTGTGATAAGCGGAGATTGATCGAGCGTAGCATAGGAAACTCTTTCCCTATCAAGAGTATGTCATCCACGTACTCTATGAGGATCAACACCATACTCCCTACTACCTTTTTGTATATACTAGGTTCATCTACCATTTTGATGATGTCAAACTGTTTGACTACTACATCAAAACAGATGTTCCAACTCCGCGATACCTGCTTTATCTTATAAAGCATCTTGTGCACGTTTCCGCTGCTCCCACTGTCTACGAAGCCCTCTGGCTGTGTACTTATAGACGCTCTCTTCCAAATCATCATTTAGAAAAGCAGTCAAGACACCCAACCACCAGATATCGTAGTCATGGTATGTAGCCGTGGCAAGTAGGATCTGGATGGACTTAAGCATAGCTACTTGAAAAGGTTTCATCATTATCCACACCTGGTCGATGACGAAAACCTTTAACAAGTCTAGCTTTGAAAGTCTCAACTTTTCCATCTACACCAAGTAATCTTCTCAAGATATACTTGCTCCTGATGGGGATTTAACCCTTCAGATATAGCAACCAAAGTCCATACATTGTTGGTGTACATGGATTCCATCTCAGATCACTAAGCATCCAGCCATTCTTACAGAGTCCCACTCTTGATGGCCAGCTCGAAGCTAGTTGGGTCATCATCTCATGATGCAATCCTCGCTCCCACTGTCATAGAGAAACCGAAGTATCTCTCAGGTGGGGGAGGAACCCTACTAGATCGGCGGAGAGGCTGAGGTTCGTTGGTATCTACTGAATCCTTTGGTTCTATCAAATCATCAGCTGTAGTTTATATAGCTGGAACCTTTCCAGTTCTACATTACAGACCTTGCCTCGAGCTTGTCCGGATTTTGCTTTTAGACATAGGCCGGACAACCCCAAATCTTAACTAGCTTAAGATGTGGGCTCTTCCCTTTCCATATCATATATGAAGTGGTAGGCAATTGATTTGATTGGAACCCTATTCAATAGGTATGCAGCTTCTTAAGTGCACAACTCCCTTAAGGAAAAAGGTAACTCAGTAGTACTCATCATAGAGCACACCTTATCATATAGGGTGTGATTGCTCCGCCCCGATATACCATCGTGCTATGGTGTATTCGGAGGAGTAATGCTGAGAGAGAATCTCATTCTTCTTTAGAATAATCCAGGATTTCCGTGCACAAGTATTCTCCTCCTTGATCTCATCAAAGGACATAATACTTATACCCGTATTCTGGTTCTCTACTTCTCGCTTATATTCTATGAATATCTCAAAAGGTTCGGACTTGTGTTTCAACAGGAACATAGGTCTGAATCTCGAAAGATCATCAGAGAATGTAATGAAGTATAAAGAACCAGTCCTGGCATGTGTAGATAGGAGACCTTACATACATCATCATGTATCAGTCCCAAGAGTTCATTAACTCTTTCTCTGTTTCCAGTAAACGGAGCTATGGTCATCTTATCTTTGTGACATGACTGGCGAGTTTCACAAGATGTAAATTCAAACTGATTTAAATATGCATCTATATGTAACTCTAGCTAGTCGGGTCACATTGATCTGACCTAGTCTACAATACCTCAAGAAGAATTTGTTCATTTCTGAACTCTTCCTCTTGTTCGTGATCCGTATACCTAGAACTGTAGTTTGATTTAGAACATCAACGCTTTTAGATAACGTGCCTGAACCGTTCAACTTTCGATATAGGAAATGTTCAAAACATTATCCAACAATACAGAATTTTATCATTTCTTTACTAATAAAGAAACTGATATGATTTTGTATATCAGGTTCGGTATCTAATAACATTCATTCAGAATCAATGTATTGGTAATACAGGGTGACAGTGACCGACAGACTTGGTTGCAACTCTTGCCTCGTTTTCTGTCTCATGAAACTAATCACCCGTTCTCAGTTTTTCTACCCTTTTATAGCCCTATGTAACATATAACATATCTGGGATCCTGATCCGGTATCATATACCAAGGATGCGGAGGATACTGAGAAACAGTTCTGTATAATGAACACACCCGAAGATGATGCATCATCATGCACTCTCTTCGTTTGGGCGGCACGGGAAATCTGGTATTCCCCAATTTCCTGCTCTGTCTTATAACAATTATAAGTTGGAGCGGGACCAACGTTCCCCAGCTCAGTATAACAAGCGGGTTCGGTCAATAATCCGTATTATTATCTTGATTAAGGCGTGATATGGTCGCTACCAGGAGAGAGAGAGAAGAAAACACTCAGCGTGCGCTCTTGCAAGAATAGATTGGTTATTATTTTATCTAATCAGGATGGCTCCCACTGCTTTTTATCAAATCTTCCTTCAAACCCTAAAAGGAAAGACTAGCCGGGATTAATTACACACTACAAGTTCGCCAATCTTTCAGCCAGGCCAGTGTCGGTACTTTGAGGGAGGTCCCCCGTGCTTTCGCACAAACCTAATTAATGTAAACCTCGGTTTCCCATAGGCGTAACCCCATTGACACCTTTCTAGACACCTACTTGATCGGCTAATTGTAATGTATAAAACTCTCCCAGGAGTAATTCTTACTCGCAGCGGGTATCGGGATCCAACTATCTCATAGAAGGTATGCAATCTCATTGCAAATTTCAACACTTGAAACTCCCGATAATATTTTGCCCCTAGCAGCTATATGACCTTAACATAGTCAACAAATCATAAGTGCTAGTCAAGTTCAACCCGTCATTTCCCGATTGAATTAAACCCACCCGCACGACCCTTAACATAGTCAACAAAGTCGCACGACTAACCTAATCCAATCACATCATATGCTTATGCAGATAAGCACTAATTAGCTACCGCACACTACGCCTTAACATAGTCAACAAACGTAGCACGAATACTAACTAGTACTTATCTGAAATGACGGAGGGCTACGACAGGTTTTTCTGAAAACCTATTGCGTAATGAACTTGATATCGTTGTAGAATCAAATGATTTTGAAATGGAGTGCTTTTGGGGCTTTTCTAGTTTTGCTAAAGGAGTCACTCCCGGTGAAGGGATCATCGGTCCTTTCCTCGTCGAATGAGGTGCGGGATATATCATATATATCACTGTGCAAAGCAAAAACTCTTAAAAGCGATCAAAAGACAAACCGAGTGTGTAGCATCTGCCAGTTGTTGCTAAAGGAGTCACTCCCGGTGAAGGGATCTCGGTCCTTTCCTTATCGAATAAGGTGCAGGATATATCACATATACCGCTGTGCAAAGCAAGAACTGTAGCTACCTGTTTTATTTTGAAATTCGATTCTATAACATCTTAGGTTTCTTTTATTTCATTAATCACATTAATGAAGTCCCATCATTTAAGTACCTAAACATCACAGATATATACGACGTACACTTATGCCATCCGCATTCGCCTCGATGTCCCCTCGTGCACCGTTAGGTTAGGTAACTAACGGCAGAGCGGGGCAGGGCTAGCGCGGGTGTAAAACATAAGTAACGCCTATATAATATATCATATATACTGTATACTGTATCTATCACAGAACATCACATGATCACATCACAGATATCGCAGCAGAAGAAACATATGAAATATTGGATATACTAGGACGTCCGTGTTTTCAATACGAGCCAGTATAAAACACGGATTCCACGGTCGCGATGAATAGCCAAACCCACACCCCTAGACCCCTACGAGAGCGGCAAGCAACCCTACCAATTCTAGAGTTAGGAGACCCGGACTCGACTCCTCGAGTTGGTCTCCCACTGGACTCCAGAACCCGGTTACTTGTGCCCTCCTCCTTGGGTCTAACCTAGTGCGGAAAAGTAAATAATATACAAAGGGTGACAACTTCCGCAACCTGGAAGCGCCCCAATAAAAGAATATTACATACAAGTTTTTACATGAATGAAAATGAAAAACACTCATCTCACATAAAAACCCCCGGCTATTCAAACACGACAATCCAATATAACATATCCAGCAACACATAACATCACATGTCATCAACGTAAGTAAATATGCGCATCCCAATTGTCGTTGACATATAGCAACGAAACCGGCGATATCACATATTACACTTACGGTCACAGAAAAGAAAGTGTAAAACTACAACAGTTGGAATCCGCAACCATCTCAGACATCGCATGCCTGACCAAATGAATTCTTTAGACATCGCAAGCCTAATAATTATAAACCCCGCATTTTAGTCTCTAAATCGAAAACACTTTTCAATATCAAGTCGGGCAATTCAACAGGATTCCCGACATCCTGATCGAATGCTCGTCGCAAACTTCAGTAGACGGCTGCACTCCTGATACCGTCGACGAAGTGCACCAAGGCGGAATACCGTTACCGCGAGCACCCGGACGGATGCTTTCGGCGACGGGGTTCTCCTACAGTCACTTGGTCGGGGCTATGGAGCGAGGCTGTCTATTAAGTTTACCCGGCGAGTATCCGCGTACGCTACGTGATTGCGACGGACTTTTGATCACATCAAAATTCCGTGGCAACCGATCAAGTGAGACTAAACTGCTATGTTTATAACATTCATTCAGTTATCTCATAACTTCTTGTGAATTCCAATTTTTGTATCCCATTCCGGATAAATAGAAAATGCTAAACTTTTCGATCGAACAATCGAACACCCAAGTTTTCCCGATACAGCTCAACACATGAAATATGAGTCTAACAACATTCAGTTCGTGCCTCAGTACCAACGGTCCAGCCGTAGAAGGGTCAAGCCAACGCCTCACATGTGGCACGCCGTACTGCCCCAAACCCGAAGGTTTAAAGGGCAGTTCAAGACGGTCACATAATCGAGTTAAGCTTTGTTGTCTTCTAGAGGGTCCATCGCGTTACTTGCACTACTTAGAACGTCGTTAAACTTCGGAAAAATCCAACACTTGGAAATTTCCCGACAGGGGAAAAATTGGGTATTTATATCCGGTCGAACTTTTTAACATATTCAAAAAATTATCCGGAAAAACACCAAGAAGAAATTTGATACCCCGATCGAAACACCGAATCCCCAAAACAACTCCAGAAAATTCAACTCTTGAATAAATATTAAAAATTCCCAGAAAAATCAGCATCTGAAAACTTGAATTACGGTGCAAATTTCGATGCGCAAAAAGACAAAGTTGCCGCGGAACCGCCGCATGAGCATCCTCATGCCGCGGATCCGCGGCGAGATTATGGAATTGGGCGCTCGAATTTTGCAGTACTCCTTATATCTTCCTGCTGATTTTTCTGAATGTTTTTAATCTGGAAAAATCCACGTTTTTGAAAAAAGGACAAAGAGCATGGAAATTTTGCGGTTTCGGTTCGTTCGGACTTCAAATCGCGTCTAGACTTTGCCTAAGGCTCTAGCTAGGCTCTGATACCACTGTAGGGTCCCTAGGCACCCTAATGAGGTCTCACAAGGCATCGAACATGCCATTTTCAAAATTTACGGTGCCGAGAAACCCTAAACAACGGATCGTTTGCTAGAAATCTAGGCGAAAAATAAACTAGTTAACACTTAACTACTAGAATACGGAAATACAACCTTTGTAGATCCGGTGCTCCACCTCCATAGCTCCGCAATGAAGTCTCCTCGCTGTCCAAGTCGAACCCCGGGCTCTAGTGTCGGCTTCATCGGAGAATGGACGGGCTAGGTCATCGACGACGTGCCGAAGATGATCTACGTCGAAGCATCGCTAGATCAAGCTCCACCTTCACCAAGCCATGAAAACTTGTGAAGAAAACACACTCTACTACTTGGCAATAGGTAGAGGATGAAGAAATAGGAAGTGGGTTCACTTTAGAATTGGATTTCTCACTCATTTTCACATTCCACCATTGTTGGTAGAAAGCTTTCTTCAAGGTTGAAGATGAAGAAGAAGAAGATAATGATATGATAAGTTAATTAGAATAGAAAAATAAGAAGAATCCTTATCATAACATTAACTATAGTTAGGTGTAGAGAAATGACTAAGGTTAAAAGAATGGTTAGGGTTAAGCTTGAAGACAAAATGGTCATATGGTCAAAGCTTCATGAAGCTTCATCAAGCTTCATGAAAGAAAGAAAGAATGATAACCATTTTGTTTTCTTTTGTCATTTCATTTTAATCCAAATAAAAAGATAAATGAATGGACAAATAAAAAGAAACCTTAACCATTTACTTAACCTAAGTTTAATTCTTTACACTAACCAATTTTGCATGCATCATCAAACATGATACAATCAAGTGCACAAAAATATATCGCATATACAATGCGCACATCCGAGTGAGAAAATCCATCTTAAGTGAACCGATACTAGTTAATGCAAAGTAATATATCAAATATATAATTATGCATTAAATCATTAAATCAACACTTGATTTAATGATCCGGTCATATCGCATATAACCGACTAATATCAACAGTAACAACTTATCGAATCAACACTTGATCCGATAACCCGGCTAAATCGCATATAACCGATCAATGTCACATATCGCGAGAATTGAATACAGTATCACATACTGGTATCATTCTCGGTCCCGCACATATCTCATACGCGCTCCTATTTCGTTTCGCTTGAGCCAGGAAACCTCTGTGTAGGACTCTAAAGACTCGTCAATACGCCGGCAGCAGATGATGATCATATCAAACACCCACAAGCCGCAAGCGGTCTGCTAAACGTAACGGCCACCCAGGTATTGAGCGATCAGAAGATCGACGAGCAAGCCCGCTCACACTCCAGTGTATCCAACCAGTAACACTACCGTACAGTCCGGTCTGATCGTCTGATATGTCGCATATCTCGCCTAGGGGTGGTAAACGTCAGACCCCAATAGCTTGATAAGTCGTGTCGATATGAGGTCTATAACAATTCGAGAAACTACTGGTAACACTTACCAGTAAATCTCAGCAACCCTGGCCAGGGATTTCCTGTTATAGCCAATCGAACACAGCGCAACATCAACTCCCTATACCGGGAGAGACGAATCCCCTCCTATCGCTCATTGCCTCCATGTGACTCGGGACTGTACCCAAAAACCACCGTTTTGCACGCCCTCTTGGACGTGGTAAGATGGAAATCAAAGCACAGTGGGAACCACACAAGACTCTATGACGATCTCGGGTCAACAGACTACTCTGTACCAGTGTCACCAGAGAACTGCCATCTGACGTGAGGTATAATACCATCTGGGAGTTCTCGGCGAGTCCGTCCAGTGTACCCAGTCTCTACTGAGCACCCGTATATCATCCCTGATGTCAAACACCAATGGATATGGGATCATCCATCGCCCATCTGTATGGGTCGAGAAGGTATACGCTAGTCTACTCTGGTATATCGATGCCCCATCTCGATACACCCACGACTAGGGACTTTGAAGGATGTACTTATAGACTACCATGTCCCCACTAGTATGATCCGCATCATACTCCAGGTAGTCAAGTACACATCCTAAGGGCTTTACCAACATGTAACAGAGAGACAATCGGTATACACGTTAAGGTAAAGAGCAACCAGATAGCATACTATCATGTCGAGCAAGAAAGTCCTCCCTATATATGTCCCAGCATCCACTACAATATACATCCTATGTACAGTAATGGCCTCTAGGGCATACATATAACTAACATTGACTACCTGGACTATGATGCAGATCATACTAGAGGGGACAGATAGTCTATAAGTACATCCTTCAAAGTCCCTAGTCGTGGGTGTATCGAGACGGGGCATCGATATACCAGAGTAGACTAGCGTATACCTTCTCGACCCATACAGATGGGCGATGGATGATCCCATATCCATTGGTGTTTGACATCAGAGATGATATACGGGTGCTCAGTGGAGACTGGGTACACTGGACGGACTCGCCGAGAACTCCCATATGGTATTATACCTTACGTTAGATGGCAGTTCTCTGGTGACACCGGTACAGAGTAGTCTGTTGACCCGAGATCGTCATAGAGTCTTGTGTGGTTCCCACTGTGCTTTGATTTCCACCTTACCACGTCCAAGAGGGCGTGCAAAACGGTGGTTTTTGGGTACAGTCCCGAATCACATGGAGGCAATGAGCGATAGGAAGGGATTCGTCTCTCCCGGTATAGGGGGTTGATGTTGCGCTGTGTTCGATTGGCTATAACCGGAAATCCCTGGCCAGGGTTGCTGAGATTTACTGGTAAGTGTTACCAGTAGTTTCTCGAACTGTTATAGACCTCATATCGACACGACTTATCGAGCTATTGGGGTCTGACGTTTACCACCCCTAGGCGAGATATGCGACATATCAGACGACGAGACCGGACTGTACGGTAAGTGTTACTGGTTGGATTCACAGGAGTATGAGCGGGCTTGCTCGTCGTTCTTCTGATCGCTCAATACCCGGGTGGCCGTTACATTTAGCAGACCGCTTGCGGCTTGTGGGTGCTTAATATGATCATCATCTGCTACCGGCGTATTGACGAGTCTTTAGAGTCCTACACAGAGGTTTCCTGGCTCAAGCGAAAAGAAATAGGAGCGCATATGAGATATGTGCGGGACCGAGAATAATACCAGTATGTGATACTATATTTGATTCTCGCGATTTGTAACATTGATCGGTTATATGCGATATAGCCGGGTTATCGGATCAAGTGTTGATTCGATAAGTTGTTACTATTGATATTAGTCGGTTATATGCGATATGACCGGATCGTTAAATCAAGTATTGATTTAATGATTTAATGTATAATTATATATTAGATATATTACTTTATATTAACTAATATAGGTTCACTTAAAATGGATTTTCTCACTTGTTTGTGCATGTTGTATATGTGATATACTTTTGTGCACATGATTGTATCATGTTTGATGATACATGCTTATTCGGTTAAGTGTAAAGAATTAAACCATGGTTAAGTTGATGATTAGGGTTTTGCTTATTCATTTTAATTTATTTGTTTATTCATTTTGGAAATGATAAGAAAAGAATGGTGGCTTTATTTGTAGTTTTGTTGAAGCTTCATGAAGCTTTGACCTAGTCCACCATTCTTGTCTCTTGCTTAACCTTAACCATCATGACTAACCATGGTCTATTCTCTACACTTAACTAAAGTTAGAATATGATAAGAATCAATTCTTTTTCAATTATTCAAGGAGAACTTATCATATTCTTTCTTCATCTTCTTCTTCATGAGCAAGAAAGAAAAGCTTGCCTCATCAATGGCATGTGATGAAATCAAGTGAGAAATCCAATTCTAAAGTGAACCCACTTCCTATTTCTTCATCCTCTACCTCTTGCCAAGTAGTATAGGGTGTTTTCTTCACAAGTTTCTTGACTTGGTGAAGTTGGAGCTTGATCTAGTGTTGCCTCGACGTAGATCATCTTCGGCATCGTAGTCGATGACCTAGCCCGCCCATTTCTCCGATGAAGCCAACGCTAGAGCCCGGGATTTGATTTGGACAGCAAAGGGACTTCATCACGGAGCTATGGAGGTAAAGCACCGGATCTACAAAGGTTGTATTTCCGTTCAGTTAGAGTAAAGTCGTTTACTTGTATTTGTTTCGCCTAAAATTCTAGTTAACGATCCGTATTAGGGTTTCTCGGCACTTGTAAAATTTGAAATTGGCATGGTTGATGCCTTGTGAGACCTCATTAGTGTGCCTAGGAACCCTACACAAACTATAAGGATTGGCTGATGAATGTCAACATTGCACTGACTTATGACAAAGTTGCATATGTCACCACCGCTACCGCTCCCCCTGTCCTAGGACCAGATTCCTCAGTTGCGGACAAAGAGGTCCGCAAAACTTAGGATCTAGACTGTGAGAAAGCTAAGTGTATCGTGCTGGCGTCCATGAATAATGAACTCCAGAAATAGCATGAAAGTATGGATATTAAATCCATTTTTCTCCATTGCAAGGAATTGTATAGAAAGCACGCTCGTATCACGAGGTACGAGACCTCAAGGAAACTGTTCCAGATGAAGTTAGCTCCAGGATCACCTGTAGGAGAGCACGCCCTAAAAATGATCAGCCTCATTGAAGAACTCGCAAACCTGGGATGCATGCTAGAAAATGAGTTATACATCGACTTGATTTTGCAGTCCCTTCCCCACACCTTCTCTCAGTTCGTTGCACGATATGGAACTGATCTTCCAAAGCTCCTCAACATGTTGAGGGTAGCAGAGACCTCCTTGAAAAAGGAGAAGACACCCGTTCTGTATATTGGCCAATCATCCTCTTCTAAATCCAAAGCAAATGCCAAGGGGAAGAAGAAGATGAATGCCACCAAACCGAAAGGTGGGGTCAAGAAGGTGCATGGAAAGAACAAAGCAGGGAGAATGAATGCTATTTTTGTCACAAGAAGGGGCACTGGAAAAAGGATTGCATGGCTTTCAAAGCCAAGGACACGAAGCAAGCTGCTGCTTCAGGTGTGTTTGTAATCGAAAACTGTTTTTCAGTAAACTCTATATCATGGGTACTTGATACAGGTTCTGGTTCTCACATCTGTAATTCTTTGCAGGCTCTGAGAAACCGTAGAGCACTGAAGGCAGGTGATATGACCCTCCGGATTGGCAATGGAACAAACATAGATGTTGTTGCAGTGGGGGATTATCACCTGGGGTTGACTAGTGGGCACATTTTGGTGTTTTACAGCTGTTTTTGTATTCCCAGTATGCTATGTAATATTATATCAGTATCTTTATTGTCTAATGAAGGATATAATTTTGCACTTAAAAGAAATGTCATGAAAATTCTACTAAATTAAGAAATGATTGGGTTTGGCACATTGGAAAATTGCATATACATACTTAATCAACCTCAAGTTTTCAATATTCAAAACACACTCAAAAGAAGGGCTCCAGATTTAAACCAAGCCTTCCTATGGTATTGTAGACTTGGGCATATAAATGAAACAAGGTTAACTAAGTTACATAAAGATGGATATTTAGATCCATTTGAATATTCATCATAAGCAACTTGTCAATCTTGTATCAAAGGGAAGATGACCAAATCTCCGTTCACCGGACACGGAGAAAGAGCCACGGAGCTCTTGGGACTTATGCACGGCGATGTATGTGGTCCAATGTCTATACATGCATGAAGTGGTCACTCCTACTTCATCACTTTTACTGATGATTTCTCAAGGTATGGACATGTGTTCTTAATGAAGCATAAATCTGAGGCCTTTGAGAAATTTAAGGAGTATAAAAATGAAGTGGAGAAACAGACTGGTAAAAGCATCAAGACACTTCGATCTGATCGAGGTGGAGAATACTTAAGTTCCAAATTCCTTGAATGCTTAAAAGAGAATGGAATTCTCTCTCAGCATACTCCTCCATATACACCTCAGCATAATGGTGTATCAAAAAGGAGGAATCGCACGCTACTGGACATGGTGCGTTCAATGATGAGTAATGCTGAGTTGCCACTTTCCTTCTGGGGTTTTGCGCTGGAATAGGCTGCATTCCTATTGAATAGAGTTCCGACTAAGTTTGTGCCTACCACTCCGTATGAAATGTCGAGTGGGAAGAGACTATATCTCAAGTATCTCAAGATATGGGGGTGTCCAGCATTTGGTAAAAAGCATAATCCAGACAAGCTCGAGGGACGATCGGTTTTGTGCAAGTTTATGGGATACCCCAAGCATTCAAGGGGATATCTTGTCTATCACATTGAAGAACAAAAGGTATTTGTCGCTCGCCACATTGTCTTCTTAGAGAGCGAATTTCTTGCAAAAGAAATTGGTGGGAGCGTTGTAGAACTGGAAGAAATTCTAGAACCACAAACTGTTGCCGAGGACTTAGTAGAACTTAAGGTTTCAATAGAGCCCGACGAACCAACGCCGCTCCGCAAATCTAGTAGGCTTTCTCGTCCGCCTGAGAGATACTATGGGTTTCTTGTAGATGGGGATCGAGAGGATTGCATTATCGATGATAATGAGCCTACTAATTTTCAGCAGGCTATCACAAGTAAAGACTCGGTGAAGTGGCAGGATGCTATGAGATCCGAAATGGAATCCATATAGACCAATAAAGTATGGAATTTAGATGTTGCTCCTCCTGGGGTGAAACCAGTTGGATGCAAATGGATCTTCAAAAAGAAGATTGGTGCATTTGAACAAGTGGAAACCTACAAAGTTAGACTCGTTGCAAAAGGTTCGTCAAAGACCACGATTGGACAATGATGAAACCTTTTCTCCAGTAGCTATGCTTAAATCCATTTGGGTCCTGCTTGTCATTGCTGCCTTTCATGACTATGAAATCTGGCAGATGGACGTAAAAACAGCTTTTCTAAATGGACATTTAGAATAAAGTCTTTACATGGATCAACCGGAAAGTTTCATAGAGAATGGGAGTAGCGGAAAGGTGTGGCAAGTTGTTTAAATCCATTAATGGATTAAAGCAGGCATCACGGAGTTGGAATATCTGCTTTGATGAGATGGTCAAAGAATTTGACTTCATCAAATATATATATGAACCATGCATTTATAGGAAGATTGTAGAAGGAGCAGTTTTCTTCCTCGTTCTGTACGTTGACGACATACTACTGATAAGGAACGATATCCCTATGCTACAATCAGTAAAGCTCTTCTTGTCACAGAAATTCTCCATGAAAGACTTGGGAGATGCCTCCTACATTCTGGGGATTAAGATCTATCGTGATAGATCCAAAAGAATGTTGGGACTTTCACAGTCCGGGTACATTGACACTATACTAAAGAGATTTAGTATGGAAGATTCCAAGCGCGGTAATATCACGACCCGAAATAGCACGTGACTGGCCCTTGAATCATATGAAATATATAGGACCTCATCTAATTCTGGTAAGCCAAAAGCGCAAAAATCTAAAACCATTTTAAATAATAAATGAAGAATAACTAGTTTTAAAGAAGGGAAGAAAACATGTTTTAAAAACAAGGTTTTTAAATAAGTAAGCCGAATATCCATTTTTAAATCCTCAAGTCTTTTCTGAAAATTTCGGCAGAGTTTCCTTTGTAAATACTGGCCCCGAACGGGATACAACATGAATAAATATATGCTCAATGATAAAAGGCATCCCCAAGCGGAAGCTAGCTCTTCATCAATCGACGGTCACAGCCACACAAGCAATATAATATACAACGCCGAAAGGCGAGGATCAAAACTCAAAGGAAACTCAAAATCATCAAAAAAACCATAATACTACAATGCTCGACTCTAAGGTCGAAATAATACACAACTGGTTTTCTAAGTCTGAATAAATATACAAGTTTGGTTGATGTAATTTACTCGATACAACTGAAAATACATGAGTACAATGGCTGTCATGATGCGAGTGAACCCACCTACTAAGGCAATCACCCAGAAAGGAAGCAGTGTGCTAGAAAAGCCGCAATGAAATCTGTATGGCAAAAATCTGCAAGAACTGTAGCATAACGGGGGTGAGTTGCCAACTCATTCATAGAAAATATCACAGAGCAGAAATCGTATGTATGACTCAATCCTAGGTCAATACGATCAGTAATAATATATCCTCAATATGAATAAGTCTGAAGCATGATAAGGTGGCAAGGGTAAACATATATACATAAGTGTAGTACTAAATGCTCGTGCCAGTGCCTCAGGTAGCAACATGAATCAATGTCAACTATATCATGAAGTCTAAAAGTATGTGGATATCATCCAACTATACGATCAATGTCATCAATATCAGCTATATGTATGTGGATCTCGTCCGCGTGTCATCCAATGACATAAAGTATCGTGCATGTAAATATCATAAAGCATATGCATGGAAGTTTGAGGATATAATCAAAATGTGTCCCTCGCGACACATCAAAATCATGGAACCGGAGTGTCCAGCATCGACACTCGAAAACATCATGAAAGCTGTGCCCAGCATCGGCACGTAAATCCTCATATATTGGGCTCCGTCAGTCCGGATCGGCCCACGGGCTCCGTCAGTCCGGATCGGCCCATATCATCTCTCGACTCCGGTCGGTATCCTCCGGATATCCACCGAGCTCAAATACAATCACCGGTAGGTAGTGGTCCCTCTGCCAGGCTCACCGTCTACTGCACAGCAAATCCGTTCTCGCCCCGGGGTACCATACCGAGTCCACCATGTACCCGCAATCGGCCCCATCCGCCTCCTCGAATCGGGTTTCACATGTCGCTCTCGGAACCGAGAAAACACATGGTGGACGCACTGAAATATCATATCAAGGTTAACCGGGTTTTTAAAACAATTACATACTCTCTTTTGAAATACCTACGGTTCCCAAATCCAGAAATATCATGGAAACAACATATCTCAATGCGTATAATCAAAAAGCATGTTGTATGCGACATGTAAAAGAAATGTAAGTATATAAGTATATCATGCAACATGGAATAGCAATATGCACATATTGAAGGAAACCACACTTTTAAAATGAATCAGTTTTAAAGAGTATCTTGCGGTTCCCAAATCTCTAATCAACCCAGAATCATCTATGTATGTGCGAATACGTATGTATACACGTATGGGTGTACAATAGGTAAGTGCACAAGTATGAGTGTACAATATGTAAGTATACGAGTATGAGTGTACAATAGGTATGTGCACAAGTATGAGTCTACAATATGTAAGTACATGAGTATGCTATGCAAGGGATCATATCCTGAATGCAACAGTCCTACAGTGTAGTGACATGGAAATTATCGATGATGAAGTGTGTGAGCCGGCAAGCAGGTATACGTGGAACATATGCAACATCGATAATGGTGCTGGTGTCCTATCAGCATGGTCTTAATATAACAATAAACATCTTTAACATGCAATGCGATGCAAACAGCAAGAATATGCACCAAATGAATAATAAACACAACCGTGCAGAATCTACATCAATATATTTATGCGATACTGTTTTGCCATTTGAAAGAAGACGAATCGGGGTTTTTAGGAAAATAAGGGCTATGGTGTTTTTTTTATAGAAAAGATGCGTCTTTGAAAATATCCATAGAATCCCTTTGTCTGTCTTTAAAATACTCTTAATTCGTTAGTTTTTGAAATAGGTATGACATCGGCCTAGCCTAATATCTACTAGCAAAACTACAGCTCTAACTAACATGTCAATCAGGAGGGGTATGGAAACCACCTAAATCTGAGTCGATATATATATATATATATATATATATATATATATAAAATAGTTAGTGATCCCGCCTCAATGGTACAGCGTACGATACAATATCATATGACATCCTCGAGTCATGAGTGCGGATCTATCATCAATATAAAGCTCGTACGGTAAATCATCGTACGGCATCCCAAAAGCTGGGTACGGGTCAATATCACATTCATCTCATCAATTATCTGGTATCCTTATTATCATATCTCATGATCTGGGGTACTGATCTATGTCTAGTACAAATTGATACCATCTATATAAATATAAATGCGTGTGTGAAACACATGTCCAAAGTCCCGCTAAAATCTCATGTCGTATCCCAAATACGAATCACATCATATCACCGATCTCATGGCACTATGCCCAATCTCATCGACTCATCTTCAAATATCGTCCACTATCCTCATCATCCAGGTATAAGTATAACAGATAAGCATGTGTGTGCGTGTGGGTGTAAACTTATTCTAGGGTTCCAACTAGGAAGCTATACCAGTTCACTTCTAAACCCTAATCCATCCATAGTACACCTAATCACATCTTGAAAATCCATGTCACACATAAAGCTATCATATATATAGTATATATATAGTATACTAAATATCAAACTGCGGGGGTGCTATACGCCATCCACCTGACTTCCACGTAGATATAATCTACCCACCTTTAGCTTCGCTTGCCGATGCCGACGTCGTTACGCGCTCTCTTTTCGTCTCGAAGTCTTCGCAAGGGTACCTACATATAATAACGTATCGTATCGCATTAAAATCCAAATTGAAACCAAAACGACACGCGGAACTCATATAGGTCCAAACCTATGGTTTGCCTTCGCAACTTAACCCAATAGCACCCGATAGAGACGGACAAACGTCAAGTGATCGAGGTAAAACACAATTACCAAAACTTGAATTCATAAACATCGAGGAATTTAAAGCAGCAACCCAATAAAATGGTCCCAGATCTTTGTTCCGGTGAAAACAGGGCGTACAAATAGTACTGGGGTGTTATATAGGAGGTATATGAGCTACAGAAGCAACTTGGGCCCAAAACTCCACAAATGACCCGGGGACATACCTCCAAAAATTGGTGAGCTCGGTTTTGTAGTGGTAAAACGATCTCGTATTGGTAGGGTGGTCTCATATTGGTTCAATTTGGCCTCTAGAGTTGTTTGTTTGTCTCAAAAATTCCCCGGGTCAACCCAGATTTCCCTGCACACTCATTTTCCACACAAACCGACATGAAAAGTTCTGTTTTTCCGTATTTGGGTTTCAGTTTTAATCTAGTGTAAGTTCTGGGTTTTTAACACAATGGTGGGGGGGGTTTAAGGGTCACCACTAAGGCTTAAATACACCAACACAACTCAATTAAACCCTAACCCTCACTAGAATTTCCCAAAATTCACTAAACTTCGCCAAATCGAAAAAAAACTTGAAAAGAGGCTAAAGCACTTGAAACACTACACTAATTGTGAAAGGCTTACCTCATTGGCACTCATGAATCCCCCCTACAGCACCAAAACACAAACTTTCTTGGTCCAAAGGTTTGCTTGAGAGCTTATGTTCATTTTTTGTGAAATGGAGATGGAATTTTGGTGCATTTTGATGATGTTGAGGATGAAGAGGGGGAGGGAGTGAGGGTAGCAGCACTTCTGAAATGAGAAGGAAAAATGGTGAAGAAAATGAAGGATGAAGCCAAGTCAAGAAGACCCCTTACTCTCACTCGTGCCCATGCTTCATATAATATTGTTTCCCTTTTTCTTTTCTTTTCATTTACCTTTCTTTTCTTCTCTCTAATATTGGAATAGGAAACCCAAATGAAACCATGGTAGAAAGTAATGCACAAGTGTGAAAAAAAAATTTCGTGCATACTATGTGCACAAAACACGCTTAATCCGCGATTAGCGATTTTTAATCGTGATTAGTACTAAAATAACGTATAATTAATCATAAAAACTTAAAATTTGCATAATTCACATAAAACACCCTCTTTTAATAATTTTCATAATTTTTCCAATTTTTTTCCAATTTATCGGTATTTAATTATACCGCCTTATTAAAATATTCATTAAAATTAATATTAAATTATAAAAATTCCCAAAAATAATGTTTTATTTTTCTGAAAATGTTACAATCTTCCCCCCTTAAATAAATTCGGTCCCCGAATTTAAATTCAAACCTTCAAATACTAAAACATTTCAGTAAAAAGTCCAAGTCGTCGGGGCTCCGAAATCATCAATATATAAAACGAATCATAGCGCAATGCATGCGCCTGAACAAAGAGTAGATAACTCAAAATTCAAACTCCGTCATGCATCCCGCAATCTTCGGAGTCATGGTGAAGACACCAATGTCAAATCCAATACGAAACCCAACATGCTATACATCAAAACTATATATGTAAACACCAAATTATACTTGTAGATATCTGAAGGAAATGCATGCTAAACCTTTTTAAGTCGCTGTGCGATGCACATAACACTGCACATTGGCGGACGTTTCGAGTAAGAAAATAACTCTCTCTCTATATATATACTTTTTTTAAATGCACGTACCGCCGTTTTGAAAAAATTTAGAAGAATTTCCTTGTTTTAAACGTTTCGTGTCATATCAGACACGTAAATAAATACTGAGACTATAGCTCCCTTTTTGGAAATCACTTCGATAACTATCAATGCATGAAAAATATATCCAGGTATTGTCCTCTGACTAGTCCTGCTCAGTACGAAAACAAATAGCAAATATCATAAAAACTTACTGCTCTATAAGAAATCAATCCCAAAATGTGCATATGAATGCTATGTGCGTCTGATGCGCACGAAAATCAAAATCCATACATGTGCCATATATGTGCACAGAATAACATCTAAGTGCAATGGGTGTGCACGAAACATCTGCCAAGGGCAATGGGCGTGCCTGACAGCAACATCAGGTGCATCTGATATGCACGAAGAATCTCGATTTAGTGCATCGGGTGTGCACCAAAATCGCATCTTAAAACATGCTCTCAACATGCGCGAATATCCAAATCAGGTACATCCATCATGCACGAATAAAATCTAAATCATGTGCATCCAACATACACGAAATCATGAAATCCAATATCGAGTGCCGAACATGCGCAAAATCCAATCCAAACGGACCAAATATGCACAAGAATCCAAATCAAACGCACAGAGTGCACGAAATCAATATCAATATTTCGAATGACATAAGTCAAATCACAAATACGTATCAATGCACTGCAAGCATATGTGAACTATACCGAGTGCAAAAACCAAACCGTGTGCGTATCATATGTACAAAATATGAATACCCAGTAGGTGCAACTATGGTGCACAAAAACATTTATTATGAAACTCGATCATCAATACCCAAGCATGCGAATAGATCGCCCAAAATACCGAAATCCAAGGTGACGGATGCATGATGATCGAATCACCAAATCACAAATCATAAATACCGTCGTCGATAATTCCTCCTTCGAGGTCGAGAAGGTGTCGGTGCACCCAATGCTAGCAGAGCAAGATATCTATTTGTCTCCTGTTCATGGTCTGGCGCCTGGTGCTTTTAGGCTCTTGTCTCTCACTGTGCATTGCTAGATATATAGCTCCTTGGCCCAACGGCCCAACATGGAATGACGACGGAACAATTCCGCTCTGGCACATCCTATACAGATCTCTGGCCAACTATCTCGTCGACGATGCCGAACTCTGGCCTGCTGGGTGTGCGCAACATGACTGCTCCTGGGTCTAAGTCTTCTCGCATAATATTCCAGAAAGATCCTGTCGAGGTCTCTCTCTCAACTCTCATTTCTGCCGAATTGCCCGGAAGTTACCACCCTTTACTATATCTATTTCTTGTTCCGGAACGGCTGCTTACTCATCACGACTCCTTTTAGAAGGTATATCCATATATTTAACGCCTCTACATGCGTATCACATCTCTGATGTTGGCGGAGTGGAACGTCATCTCATTAAGATCTCGTACGAACCTCTTTACTCCACCCTGTTCCAATGTCGACTGATTCAGACTTGTCTTCTCGTGGCTGCATGGACTGCGCTCCAACGGCTATACTCGTATCTGGAGTCTCCCAAGCAATGTGTCCCATCATATGATATCCGAATCATTCGAACCATTCGATCGATTTGTCAAAACCTCATAATTCCCCAAGAGATCAACATCTTGAGTGCAGTTTAATAGTATTCCAGTACATGCCACTGCACCTATGGACCAACCGTAGAAGGGCAAACCCAAGCCTCACAAATGGCACCGCTAAACTGCCGCAAACTTTAAGGTTCGAAGGCGTTCTATGGTCATTACGTCGAGTTAGGATTTCATTCTTCTAGAGGGTCCATAGTATTACTTGCATTGTCTTCCGAATACTTTAAACTTGGAAATGGGTTCCTGACATTCGATCGTCTCTATCGACTACCAACGAAGCTGCATGAAGTCGTCTCTAGATGGAATCAATCAATCTGATGACCTCGCATCGGGGTGAGCGAACGAACCACATATCCTAGTCATTCATCCTCGGGTGACTAGAGACCTTCCATCATATCTCTAAGTATATACTCATGCTGCAGTAGCTTCAACATCTGGGCGATATCTCGTCATTTGCTGCAACAACTGGCTCATTCGTCTGCACGCTGAACAGTGCCTTAATCATCATGAATAAGCGATACATCAATGGTCATCACATTCTGGCTGGCCTCCAGCAGTAGCCTAAACCTCTGGTGCTGATCTGCACGTCCGAGAAATCTCATAAAAGTGATCCATCAACGCTCATGGCACGAAAACATAATAAAACGACGCCTCTTTGAAATCGTATGTCCCTGGAACCACTCCCTGGTCAGTCCTCGTCCGTGACGAGCTCGTGCTGACCGCAACTCTGGCCGTAGCTCCCTTTGCCTGTGTAATCGTGGCAGCAAAATCATAACCAATATCGATGATGATAGATCATACGAATGAATATAATACTGTGCAAGGAAATGTACATCCTAAGGTTTCTTAAGCGGAGTAGCGCATCGTAAGTATGCCGCGGAACATACGTACTGTACGTCACTCTACTCAAGCTACCAACTACATCAACCAAGGGCCATCCTACACGACGAAAGTTCGGGTAAAATACCCCCTCGACTAAGTCTAACTTCCGTAAGGTCAAGCCTAAGTTCCGAATATATAAAACACTCTAGGCTCCGCATAGTCAAACTTAGACTCGAACCAAGGTTAATCTAGTGCTCTGATACCAACTTTGTCACGACCCAAAATAGCACATGACTGGCCCTTGAATCATATGAAGTCTATAGGACCTCATCTAATTCAAGTAAGCCAAAAGCCCAGAAATCTAAAACCATTTTAAATAATAAATGAAGGAAAACTAGTTTTAAAGAAGTGAAGAAAACATGTTTTAAAATCAAGGTTTTTAAATAAGTAAGCCGAATATGCATTTTTAAATCATCAAGTCTTTTCTGAAAATTTCGGCAGAGTTTCCATTGTAAACACTAGCCCTGAACGGGGTACAACATGAATAAATATATGCTCAATGATAAAAGAAATCCCCAAGCGGGAGCTAGCTCTTCGTCAATCGACGGAAACAACCATGCAAGCAATATAATATACAACGCCGAAAGGCGAGGATCAATACTCAAAGGAAACTCAAAATCATCAAGAAAACCATAATACTACAACCCGCGACTCTAAGGTCGAAATAATACACAACTGGTTTTCTATGTCAGGATAAATATACAAGTTTGGTTGATGGAATTTACTAGATACAACTGAAAATACATGAGTACAATGGCGGTCACGATGCGAGTGAACCGACCTACCAAGGCAATCACCCAGAAAGGAAGCAGTGTGCCAGAAAAGCCGTAATGAAACCGGTACAGCAAAAACTTGCAAGAACTGTGGCACAACGGGGGTGAGTTGCTAACTCATGAATAGAAAATATCACAGAGCAAAAATCGTATGTATGACTCAATCCTAGGTCAATACGATCAGTAATAATATATCCTCAATATGAATAAGTCTGAAGCATGATAAGGTGGCAAGGGTAAACTTCTATACATAAGTGTAGTACCAAGTGCTCGTGCCAGTGCCTCAGGTAGCAACATGAATCAATGTCAACTATATCATGAAGTCTAAAAGTATGTGGATATCATCCGACTATGTGATCAATGTCATCAATATCAGCTATATATATGTGGATCTCGTCCGCGTGTCACCCAATAACATAAAGCATCATGCATGTAAATATCATAAAGCATATGCATGGAAGTATGAGGATATAATCAACATGTGTCCCTCGCGACACGTCAAAATCATGGAACCGGAGTGTCCAGCATCGACACTCGAAAACATCATGAAAGCTGTGCCCAGTATCGGCACGTAAATCCTCATATATCGGGCTCCGTCAGTCCGGATCGGCCCACGGGCTCCGTTAGTCCGGATCGGCCCATATCATCTCTCGACTCCGTTCGGTATCCTCCGGATATCCGCCGAGCTTAAATACAATCACCGATAGGTAGTGGTCCCTCTGCCAGGCTCACCGTCTACTGCACAGCAAATTCGTTCTCGCCCCGGGGTACCATACCGGGTCCACCATGTACCCGCAATCGGCCTCATCCGCCTCCTCGAATCGGGTTTCATATTTCGCTCTCGAAACCGAGAAAACACATGGTGGACATACTGAAATATCATATCAAGGGTAACCGGGTTTTTAAAACAATTACATACTCTCTTTTGAAATACCTACGGTTCCCAAATCCAGAAATATCATGGAAACAACATATCTCAATGCGTATAATCAAAAAACATGATGTATGCGACATGTAAAAGAAATGTAAGTATATCAGTATATCATGCAACATGGAATAGTAATATGAACATATTGAGGGAAACCGCTCTTTTAAAATGAATCAGTTTTAAAGAGTATCTTACGGTTCCCAAATCTCTAATCAAGCCAGAATCATCTATGTATGTGCGAATACGTATGTATGCACGTATGGGTGTACAATAGGTAAGTGCACAAGTATGAGTGTACAATATGTAAGTACACGAGTATGAGTGTACAATAGGTATGTTCATAAGTATGAGTCTATAATGTGTATGTACACGAGTATGCCATGCAAGGGATCATATCCTGAATGCAACAGTCCTATTGTGTAGTGACATGACAATTATCGATGATGAAGTGTGTGAGCCGGCAAGCAGGTGTACGTGGAACATATGCATCATCGATAATGGTGCTGGTGTCCTATCAGCATGGTCTTAATATAACAATAAACATATTTAACATGCAATGCGATGCGAACAGCAAGAATATGCATCAAATGAATAATAAACACAACCGTACAGAATCTGCATCAATGTATCTATGTCATACTGTTTTGCCAGTTGAAAGAAGACGAATCGGGGTTTTTAGGAAAATAAGGGCTACGGTGTTTTTTAGAAAAGATGCGTCTTTTGAAAATATCCGT
Organism: Agapanthus africanus; assembly: GCA_030015575.1. Taxonomy (NCBI): domain Eukaryota; kingdom Viridiplantae; phylum Streptophyta; class Magnoliopsida; order Asparagales; family Amaryllidaceae; genus Agapanthus; species Agapanthus africanus. The sequence continues at coordinate 516,587,736 of CM057337.1, forward strand.
AGAATCCCTTTGCCTATCTTTAAAATACTCCCAATTCGTTAGTTTTTGGAATAGGTAAGACATCGGCCCTGCCTAACATCTACTAGCAAAACTACAGCTCTAACTAACAAGTCAATCAGGAGGGGTATGGAAACCACCTAAATCTGAGTCGATATATATATATATATATATATATATATATATATAATAGTCGGTAATCCCGCCTCAGAGGTACCACGTATGATACAATATCATATAACATCCTCGAGTCATGAGTGCGGATCTATCATCAATATACAGCTCGTACTGTAAATCATCGTATGGCATCCCAAAAGCTGGGTACGGGTCAATATCACATTCATCTCATCAATTATCTGGTATCCTTATTATCATATCTCATGATCTGGGGTACTGATCTAAGTCTAGTACAAATTGATACAATCTATATAAATATAAATGCGTGTGTGAAACACACGTCCAAAGGCCCGCTAAAATCTCATGTCGTATCCCAAATACGAATCACATCATATCACCGATCTCATGTCACTATGCCCAATCTCATCGACTCATCTCTAAATTGTTGGATATAGTGCCCTCAGAGTCAATTATTGGATCACAGGCATGTGATTGCAATGATTGAGGCAGGACCTATACCGGTAGGACAGTCTTACTCAAGATGATAGTATGCTATATGGATTATCTTTATCATCGTGTACTGCTTTAGGTGACCTTACAGGTCACTATTGCACGTTGATAGAGCCCCTAGGATTCTTGCTTGACTACCAGCAGTATGAGGGCGATCATATACGTGGGAGCTGGAGTCTATAAGCAAATCCTTAAAAGGTCCCTAGTCGTGAGAGTTTCGAGACAGGGCATCGATTCTCCAGAGTAGACTAGTGTATACAGTCGAGACCCCGACGAGGGGCGGTGGCCGGTCTCACAAGCCACTGGTGTCAGTTGGTTCACCTAAGATGTATACAGGTGCTCATTGGGTTATGAGTACACCGGACAGGACTCGCCGGGAACCAGCTAGTTGGGATTATACCAGATGTCAGATAGCAGTTCCCAGGTGACATGTGTACAGGTTAGTTCATCGACCTGAGATCGTCATTTGTCTCATGTGAGTTCCCACTGTGCTTTGATTACTACCCTACCACGCTCAAAGGAGACGTGCAAACAGGTTTTAGTTGGGTACAGTCCCGAGCCACATAGAGGCAGTGAGCGGATCTGCACGGGTTCGTCTCTCCCCGTATTGGTGGTGAGGTCGTGCTGTGTCTAGGAGAGCCATTACACAAATCCCTCGGCCGAGGCAGGAGATTTACTGGTAGGTATTCCAGTGGTATCTCTGGGTGTTCTGGGCTACACTCCGACATGACTTGTACCGCTATTGGGGGTCTGACTTTTACCAACCCCCTAGGCCCGCCATGCGATACTCATAGACGAATGGACCGGACTGTACGGATATTGTCACTGACAGGCTCAGTAGGGTGTCAGGATGAGTTCGCTCATCGACGTCCCTTTTGGTCACTACCTGGTAGCCCGTTACGTATAGGCTAATACCTCTGATGTGCTAGTGGTTAAATCCACAACCAACGTATTGACGGGTCTTTAGAGTCCCCCACAGACCAGTTTCTCAAGTTTCGGGCGAAACGCTGTAGAGGCCCTATGGAGATATGGCAGGGTTCGATCAGATACGTGCGGTATTGCACGGATCTGTTGGAGATAGTGCCCTCAGAGTCAATTATTGGATCACAGGCACGTGATTGCAATGATTGAGGGAGGACCTATCCCGGTCGGACAGTCTTACTCGAGATGATAGTATGCTATCTGGTTTATCTTTATCATCGTGTACTGCTTTAGGTGACCTGACAGGTCACTATTACACGTTGATAGAGCCCCTAGGATTCTGGCTTGACCACCAGCAGTATGAGGGCGATCATATAAGTGGGAGCTGGAGGTCTATAAGCACATCCTTAAAAGGTCCCTAGTCGTGGGAGATTCGAGACAGGGCATCGTTTCTCCAGAGTAGACTAGTGTATACAGTCGAGACCCCGACGAGGGACGGTGGCCGGTCTCACAAGCCATTGGTGTCAGTTAGATCACCTAAGATGTATACAGGTGCTCATTGGGTTATGAGTACACCGGACAGGACTCGCCGGGAACATGCTAGTTGGTCTTATACCTGACGTCAGATAGCAGTTCCCTGGTGACATGTGTACAGGTTAGTTCATCGACCTGAGGATCGTCATTTGTCTCGTGTGAGTTCCCACTGTACTTTGATTACTACCCTACCACGCTCAAAGGAGACGTGCAAACAGGTTTTAGTTGGGTACAGTCCCGAGCCACATGGAGGCAGTGAGCGTATCTTTAGGGGTTCGTCTCTCCCGCTATTGGGGGTGAGGTCGCGCTGTGTCTAGGAGAGCCATTACACGAAGCCCTCGGCCGAGGCAGGAGATTTACTGGTAGGTATTCCAGTAGTATCTCAGGGTGTTCTGGGCTACGCTCCGACACGACTTGTACCGCTTTTGGGGGTCTGACTTTTACCAACACCCTAGGCCTGCCATGCGATGCTCAAAGACGAACGGACCGGACTGTACGGATATTGTCACTGACAGGCTCAGTAGGGTGTCAGGCTGAGTTCGCTCACAAACGTCCCTTTTGGTCAATACCTGGTAGCCCGTTACGTATTGGCTTATACCTCTGACGTGCTAGTGGTTAAATCCACAACCAAGGTGTTGACGAGTCTTTAGAGTCCCCCATATTCAGTTACTCAAGCTTTCGGGCGAAAAGCTGTAGAGGCCGTATGGAGATATGGCAAGGTCCGATCAGATACGTGCGGTATTGCACGGATCAGGATCGGACAGTTCGTACTAGAGGCCGTATGGATATATGGCAGGGTTCGATCAGATACGTGCGGTATTGCACGGATCAGGATTGGACAGATATTACTAGCCGGCTTTGGTTTAAGCCGGATCCTAGTATAGTACAGTGTAGACTTTCTCTCATTGCATTTGTATTTCGGTCGGAATACAAATGCGGGTGTGTATACACAGTATCGGGGTTTTCTTGTAATTTATTACAGGACCAGTTTTCTGGAGTTGCCAGTTTGCTTTCCGTTTTGGCCAATTTCCCTTGTATCGTTCATTGGCCGAAGATTGGTGGAGGAGGGCTTATTTGCATTTGTGCAAATAAGCTTTTGTGGAGGGTGTTCTTTGCATTTTGTTGGATCATGATGGTGAACCATCCCTTGACCATTTGACTTCTTCATCCATTATGGCTTGACTTTTATATGATATGGTTGTTGATGATGGCTTAACCATTTAGAGTCATCATGCTTGAGATGATGGTTGTGGTAGAGTGTGGTTTTGGTGTTAGTGATCATGTTCTTTCATGATTGCTTTTGATTCCCTCTTGCATTATTGTGTAGCCTCTCTCATTCTATCACCCTCTCCTCTCATTCCAATCCCCACATATGAGATGGCCGGCCACTTCCCTAGAGGGGCTGTCCAAATTTTTGGATTGGGAATTGTTGTTCTTTTCATGCTCCAAAAATCCCCAAGTCCCTCTACATAGTTCTTGTATCATCCCTCCACCAAAATGGCACCTCCATGAACCCCAAATGAGACACAAGCCTCTACACTATATTCTGCAGCAAACCTTGGGCACGTCGACTAGCCAGCTTCGTGCCCGAGTTGCCTCGGCATTGAGGTGGGAGCCCGTAAAAGATGTAGGCGATGTGGTGCACTTCCAGCGACGAGGTGGAGACAGGACATTCCGCGGGAGATCGGGACGACGACGAGAAGACCGGAGGACTCGGATCACTCGGTATATCTCTATTCCCCTTCTTGTAGTTAGCTAGGACGAGTTAATGGTTCGATCCGGGTTTTAGTGCGCTGTGGTGCCGGTTTGCTAGTTTGAAAAATTAAAGTTTATCACCGCTTCCGCATTTGTCCGTCGGATTGACGGCCGGGGCGCCGCCGTGCACTTACAGGATCGTGATCGGACGGATTTTACTAGCGAGCTTTGGTTTAAGCCGGATCCTAGTATTAGACAGTGTAGATTTTGTCTCTTTCCATTTGTGTTCAGTGGGAATACAAATGCGGGCATGTATATACAGTCGCGGGGTTTTCCTGTAATTTATTACGGGATCAGTTTTCTGAAGTTGCCAGTTTGCATTCCGTTTCGGCCAGTTTTCCTTTGTTCCTTCTCTGCCGGATTCTTATGATGGAGGGGGTATTTGCAAGTGTGCAAATTATCATTTGTGGAGGGTGTCTTTTGTAAATATGGCTTCATGATTTGACTAGCATCATTTGATTCTTTTTGAATCAACTCTTATTCATTTATGAGATTAGAAATGGATGGGATTTGATTTTGGCTTGAGGGTGATTCTTTTATTCCCATTATCATTCTTTTTTCTCCACTTGCAAATATAGCTCCACCATTTTTTCTTTGAGAGGGCCGGCCACTTGGGAGAGAAGAGGGGATTTTATTTTGGTGGTGGAGAAAATGCTCATCTCATTATGCATGCTACATATATTCTTTTACCTCTCCCCAAAGATCATTCTCTCCTATCCATCCAAAGGCAACTTCAAACCCCAAAGAGACAAACCATTCTACACTACTCTACTTCAACCATGGACGCGTCGGCTAGCCAACTTCGCGCCCGAGTTGCCTCTGTCCAGAGATGGGAGCCCGTAAAAGAACCCGATGATGTGGTGACCGTTTCGACGAGGAGGCGACAACCGAAGATTCCGCGAGGAGATCAGAGTGGAGGCGAAGACCGAAGGACACGGACCGCTCAGTATATCTCTCTACCGCATCTTTTAGTTTTCTAGTAGCTAGGTTAATGGCCCGATCTGGGTTGATAGTGCGCGGTGGTGCCGGTTTGCAAGTTTCGCAAAGATTTTCGTTTCCGTGTTTCCGGCGTCGGATCGATGGCCGGGGCGCCGCCGTGCACTTACATTGGTATCAGAGCCACGCCATTAACTTAGCCTAGCTTGCTCTAATGTGTTTAGAACTTGATCGAACAATAAAACCCCAAAAACCGTATTTTCTAGTGCATCGGGTTTCTGTCGAAATTTTTTTTGGCTCCAAAATTTTTTCTGCTTGTTGCAGAGAAACATGCAGGAAGTTTTAAGAATTCTGTGAAAATATGGTGGCATGGTACTGTAGTACGACCGCGGAACCGCGGCCAAACCCCCATTAAGGCCGCGGTTCCGCCTCAGTACAGTGTCCTCTCTGTGCCATTTTTGCACAGAACTCTTTGGACTTGAAAATAGGGGTTTTGGGATATTCATTTTGGGCCCAGATTTTCTGTGAGAGCTACAGTAGTGCTTGGGGCCCACTTTGATAAATTTGATCGATCGGATTTTTTGAACATGCTAGTTCACAGTATTTACATTATATCTGCGACCGTGAATGTCATTTGATCAGTAAATCCTGTCTAACTGCTATAGCCCGGTTACGGATTTGCGAACATGACATTCACGTTGATGTTCTGTGTTGTGCTGTGATGTTGCAGATTGGTCGTGGGGATAGCCTGGTTGCAATGTTAGTGCAGTTTTATTTTATATGTACATTTGATGTTGCGGGACGAGCGTCCGACATGTGGACTGCCGTCACTGCCTGTTTGTATATTATTCTTTTGGGGCACGACTGGGTCGAGGTCGATGTACCCGTTGTATGTATATTTTTACTTTCTGTACTAGGATTACCCCGCGGAGGGGTGCACGGGTAGCCGGGTTCTAGAGGGAAACGGGCCCACATCTCATGGCATTGAGACGGAGGGGGCTTTACTATAGAATTGGCGGGCTATTCGCCACACTCGTAGGGGGTACAGGTTGACCCAAGGAGGGGTGCCCAAGTTACCAGATTCCATGAAGTGCTGGGTGGTCCATTCACGTTGCTGAAAGGGCTGCCTCGCTTCAGGTTTTGGCGGGTAACTTGCTGCGCCCGTAGGGGTCTAGGATTTTCATTGCACAGGCTATCCACACGACCAGGGGAACGTCGGATTTCAGTAGCGGCTCTATGAAACCCGGGGATCCCAGATATCTGTATTGTTCTGTGATGCTGGTTACATTTCTGTGATGTTGCATTTTTTATCATGCCATGAGCGAATATTATATATTGATATATATACTAGTAGATGTTGTATATGTTTTGCATCCGCGCTAGTCCAGTCCCCGCTCTGTCGTTAGTTAAGTAACCTAACGGGTGATGACGGGACCAAGTGGCGAATGCGGATGGCATATACGTACATCATTATTTTCGTTCTTTGTGGTGTGATCAATTGATGGGACTGCGTTGATTCGGATCAATACAAGATAAACAAACATATTCTGATGTTGTTGGAACACTTTTCAAAAAGCTGTTATTGCAAGGGCGTTCTCTTTTGTTTTGCACAGTGGTATTCAGTTGGAATATCCTGCTCCTCAGTCGACGAGACAAGGGCCAAGATCCCTTCACCCGGAGTGACCCCTTGGACAAAAGTTAGCGTCAGGGCAATAACTTCACTATTGCCGATTACTTTTGCTTTGCATCGTGGGATTTAGTTGGAATATCCTGCACCTTATCCTATGGGGAAAGATCCGAGATCCCTTCACCGGGAGTGACCTCTTTAGCAAAGGTTTTCGTTACTATATTTTTATAAAGCTATCCGTTCCTTCAACGATATCAAGTTCATTACGTTAAACGTTTTCGCCAGAAACCATTCGTAGCCCTCCATCATTTCAGTTAAATATTCGGTAGTATTCAAGCTATGTATTTTGACCTCACGCCAAGGCATAGAATTGGTAGCTGCCGGATATTTATCTGTTGCATAGATAGAATGCGTTGGTTTGGGACAGTCGTACTACTATTTTAGCCTATGTCAAGGGTATGTACGGGTGGGTTCAAATTGACCTGAATAATGATGGGTAGAACTTGACATGTGACTTATAATATTTTGACCTCACACCAAGGTCATAAGAGCATGGGACAAAAATCACATTGGCAGTTTCTAAAGAAACTGAAACTTGCCAGATATGCGCATACCTTCTGGAGTGTGATAACGTGAGCGGATTCCGTCACATTATCGTGCGATGATAGTTGGATCCCGATTCCCACTGATGAGTTGGTTTACTCCTTAGGTGATCCTGACTAATTCTTCTTTCAGGTTTGGGGGAGAATTTGACGGTACAGTGGGAGGTTTCCTGATTAGACAAAGTGATAACCATTCTGATCTAGGTTAGAGTGCACGCTGAGTGTTTCTTTTCTCTCTCTCTTTGGCAGTGACCATTGACCCAACCCTAGACTATGACTCAGTGACCAAGTTAACCGAACCTTCTTAAACACTGGCTTTTGGATTGTCAGAATTGCAAACCTCATTGCCACTTCTACTTTTACCCTTTTCTCCAGGACACCCCGTATTACTACGAACGTCCACTTCCATTGGACAAAACCATCGTATGGTTATATACGAACTCGAAGGAATTTATTCGAGGATGGTTTCTGGTTCTGGAGAAATTGAATAGGACTATTCTGTTGTCTTTTCCTTTTACCTTCTCTCAGGTTGCGAGTACTCCTTGGTTTAGGAGATAGTACACCTGTTACGCAAATTGGATAGTCTTCTTCCAAACCTTAGGCTGGTGCCGAACGGTGGGGAATGAAGAAAACCAATTAGCCTAAACGGTGTACGGAAGGTATTAAGTTAAGACAAAGAAAGGGATTAGAAGGAGGGCAAAGTAAATTGCGACTGATATTCACGACAAAACCAAGTATTTCATTACCACTCCCATTTCACCATTGTATTTCTCTAGGACACTCCATATCACTACGAAGATCCACAGTTTATTGGATACTCTATCGTATGGTTATATACGAACTCGAAAGGAACTTGTTCTAGTTCGGAGATGGATTCTGGTTCAGGAGAAATAGGAATAAGGTTTATTCGGTTGTCTTTTATCTTCACCTTCTCTCGCATTGCGAGTGCTCCTAGGATTAGGACAGTACACCCATTATGCTTATTGGATAGTCTTCTTCCAAACCATAGGCTGGTGCCAAACGGTGGAGAAAGAAGAATACCATTTGGCCTAAAGGGGTGTACAGAAGGTAATGACTAAAGACATATAAAGGGATTTGGAGAGGTGGCAAAGAAATATATGGTTATAGTTGTGAATCTGAATGATGGAAGAGGCATTACTATGAATACCAGAATGCCCCCATCGAAACATTTTTAATGTTTCAGTTTCACTGTGTACTGTTAAAAGAAAACTGATTTCCCAATTAGTCCTTACTCCAGGGTATGTATTTACCAAGTATGATTCTCACATCTTTATGGTTTTACTGATGATGAGTGGGAATAAGTTATTGGGAATTAGGTGATCATCCTCATTATATCGGGATTCGTTGTAATTGGTGATATTTGAGCAAGTGGGTTGTTTGCCGGACGACAAATATTTGGTTTTGAATATCCGTTGTTATGCACCAATTTCAAATTGATATATCTGTACGTCTATTTTCATAGAGTGAGATATAACTTTTTGAAATTATGTCTATGACATTTACCTATATCAGTGGATGGTTAGGTAAAGAGAATTAAATAGCGGTATAATTCTTCATAACCATAAGTACAGTTTTCGACCTACAACACACATGGAATGAGTTATTACACTCGGGGGACTTATACAGAGTATTGTATGTTATCCAGTGTCCATTAGGACAGAGGGGTTGGTCCTCGTGCTATATTCGGTTTACTTGTTACTTCACTAGTTCTTAGACATGTGTTTCATAGAAATGCATGTTCTGAGTTTTGAGAAGTTATAGGTATAAGAGTAAAGTAGAGAACTAGATGTTGCAAGTATCGAGATTCTTCAAAGTGATCGAAGATGTAGATACTTGTCTATGGTATTCAGTTGATAGTAATGATTAAGAGAACTGGCTTCTCTTTCAGGTTACTCATTATTGGAAGAATTCCTAAGTTGAGTAACGCTGATCGGCCTCATTCCATTTAGTTGACATGCACTGGAAACAGATGCTTGATTTGAATATGGTTCAATTAAATCAATGCCTCTGTTTCTATATTGGATATAGAACAGTTCATATCTTAACGATGTTAAGGTACGGGGAGTTGTCCGGCTTAATCTTAAAACCAGAATCTGGATAACTCAAGGCACGTTTCTGTAATGGCTGTTTGTGGGTTGACCCAGGCTATGACGAGGGTTGACTTTCTACCATCTGGAAGATCAATAGTGATATTGTTCTTGACTCGCCACAATTTTAAAAGAAATGGATTTTTTCAGAAAACAGTAGTGGGAGTATGGTAGAACTGGAAGTGATTCCAGAACCGCAAACGATTACTGAAAATTTGATAGGAACCTATAGATTCAATTTGGTTTGACATTCTATAGGCCACTCCGCAGATATGGTGGGTAACCTCAGGCACCCGAGAGGTACTTTAGTAGCCTCAAGGACGGTGACACGGAGGTTCTTGTTTACCCGGACTTGCCATTGCTGTTGTTCCAGACTGTGAGACCCGGCAGGAGGATGAGTATAGCGTCGTTCTGAACGAGCTTTAGAAGTGTACGTCTATATGACTCTGCCAGAGGGTTGTCGTAGTCAGTGGGAACAGCGGAAGCATTGGTGGACAGGTGGCTTATGTCTATTTATAGAATAAAGCAGACATAGCGGAGATAGATCATCTATTTCTGATGTGACAGTCATAGGTTTGACATCATCAGAATAGGGGATGGATCTGTTAAGAAGGTAGTAGGGTGTAATGTCCTGATATTTGGATGACATATACAGAGTAGGAAGTGATATTCCTATACTACGATCGGTTATACTTTGGTTATCACACAGTAGTTTCTCCACATGGGACTTGGATATAATATCTAGACATTCTGGTTACTAGATTTATAGATCTAGATTTGGGTGGTTTCCCAATCAGGATACTTAGACAGCATTCTATGAGTATTTAGAATGGACGACTCCTGGCACGGTAGTGTACCTGCAGGAAATGGAGTCACCCTCTCTAAAGGTGTCTTATAGACTAAAGTAGAGAGGGATGTGCATGATTGGCAGATCACTTGCTTAGGCAAATAAGTCAATCATGAGATGTCAAGTACCACACCAGATGTTGTTTTTGCAGGAGATGCAATAAGTTGATATTAATCCAATCCTGGAGAAACAATCGGAAGCAGTTTTAGAACATAAGTGGATGTTCTAAGGATATGATAACGATAGCCTCATTCAGGAGACAGTTAACATTCCAGGCTTCCAAGGTGACATGGACGACAGGGTGGCCGTCAGAGTTATAGTTTTCCCTATGACGAGGAGCAGTATTTTGGACAGGTGGTCCAGGTAGATACTGAGGGAAGGATGGCGCAGGATACTGATTAAATTCAGTTGACGATACAGTCTAAGAAGTTTGGATTTGGAGTTCACTTATGAACTAGGTCCCATCAGACATCCAAACATGTTCTAGGACAGGTATTGCTCATTTCGGGAGATGGCTTTCTTCGCAAACTTGAGATATAGAGAGACATAGAAAGAAACATCAGAGCCGATCCACTCACTGAGGCTATTCCTCGAACGCAATAGTTTCGCAAACGAGCTTTGTGAGACTGACTAGTAAAGGAGTTGGGTGTTCGGTATCACACGGGCTGTGAGTATGCGACATCGCAATAATTAGCCTTGAGTGCAAGTGGGAGATTGTTGGATATAATGCCCTCAGAGTCAATTATTGGATCACAGGCACGTGATTACAATGATTGAGGGAGGACCTATACCGGTAGGACAGTCTTACTCAAGATGATAGTATGCTATCTGGTTTATCTTTATCATCGTGTACTGCTTTAGGTGACCTTACAGGTCACTATTGCATGTTGATAGAGCCCCTAGGATTCTTGCATGACTACCAGCAGTATGAGGGCGATCATATACGTGGGAGCTGGAGTCTATAAGCAAATCCTTAAAAGGTCCCTAGTCGTGAGAGTTTCGAGACAGGGCATCGATTCTCCAGAGTAGACTAGTATATACAGTCGAGACCCCGACGAGGGGCGGTGGCCGGTCTCACAAGCCACTGGTGTCAGTTGGTTCACCTAAGATGTATACAGGTGCTCATTGGGTTATGAGTACACCGGACAGGACTCGCCGGGAACCAGCTAGTTGGGATTATACCAGATGTCAGATAGCAGTTCCCAGGTGACATGTGTACAGGTTAGTTTATCGACCTGAGATCGTCATTTGTCTCGTGTGAGTTCCCACTGTGCTTTGATTACTACCCTACCACGCTCAAAGGAGACGTGCAAACAGGTTTTAGTTGGGTACAGTCCCGAGCCACATGGAGGCAGTGAGCGGATCTGCAGGGGTTTGTCTCTCTACGTATTGGGGGTGAGGTCGTGCTGTGTCTAGGAGAGACATTACACAGAGCCCTCGGCCGAGGCAGGAGATTTACTGATAGGTATTCTAGTAGTATCTCAGGGTGTTCTGAGCTTCACTCCGACACGACTTGTACGGCTATTGGGGGTCTGACTTTTACCAACCCCCTAGGTCCGCCATGCGATACTCATAGACGAACGGACCGGACTGTACGGATATTGTCACTGACAGGCTCAGTAGGGTGTCAGGATGAGTTCGCTCATCGACGTCCCTTTTGGTCACTACCTGGTAGCCCGTTACGTATAGGCTAATACCTCTGACGTGCTAGTGGTTAAATCCACAACCAAAGTACTGACGAGTCTTTAGAGTCCCCCACAGACCAGTTTCTCAAGTTTCGGGCGAAACGCTGTAGAGGCCGTATGGAGATATGGCAGGGTTTGATCAGATACGTGCGGTATTGCACTTATCGTGATCGGACGGATTTTACTAGCATTAGACAGTGTAGATTTTGTCTCTTTGCATTTGTGTTCAGTGGGAATACAAATGCGGGCATGTATATGCAGTCGCGGGGTTTTCCTGTAATTTATTACGGCATCAGTTTTCTAAAGTTGCCAGTTTGCATTCCGTTCCGGCCAGTTTTCCTTTGTTCCTTCTCGGCCGGATTCTTATGATGGAGGGGGTATTTGCAAGTGTGCAAATTATCATATGTGGAGGGTGTCTTTTGTAAATATGGCTTCATGATTTGACTAGCATCATTTGATTCTTTTTGAATCAACTCTTATTCATTTATGAGATTAGAAATGGATGGGATTTGATTTTGGCTTGAGGGTGATTCTTTTATTCTCATTATCATTCTTTTTTCTCCACTTGCAAATATAGCTCCACCATTTTTTCTTTGAGAGGGCCGGCCACTTGGGAGAGAAGAGGGGATTTTATTTTGGTGGTGGAGAAAATGCTCATCTCATTATGCTTGCTACATATATTCTTTTACCTCTCCCCAAAGAACATTCTCTCCTATCCATCCAAAGGCAACTTCAAACCCCAAAGAGACAAACCATTCTACACTACTCTAGTTCAACCTTGGACGCATCGGCTAGCCAACTTCGCGCCCGAGTTGCCTCGGTCCAGAGGTGGGAACCCGTAAAAGAACCCGGCGATGTGGTGCCCGTTTCGACGAGAAGGCGACAACCGGAGATTCCGCGAGGAGATCGGAGTGGAGGCGAAGACCGAAGGACACGGATCGCTCGGTATATCTCTTTACCCCATCTTTTAGTTTGCTAGTAGCTAGGTTAATGGCTCGATCCGGGTTGATAGTGCGTGGTGGTGCCGGTTTGCAAGTTTCGCAAAGATTTTCGTTTCCGCGTTTCCGGCGTCGGATCGACGGCCGGGGCGCCGCTGTGCACTTACACAAATATCGTCCACTATCCTCATCGTCTAGGTATAAGTAAAACAGATAAGCATGTGTATGCGTGTGGGTATAGACCTATTCTAGGGTTCGCAACTAGGAAACTATACTAGTTCACTTCTAAACCCTAATCCATCCATAGTACAGCTAATCACATCCTGAAAATCCATGTCACACATAAAGCTATCATATATATAGTATATATATAGTATACTAAATATCGAACTGCACGGGTGCTATACGCCATCCACCCGACTTCCCCCATAGATATAATCTACTCACCTTGAGCTTCGCTTGCCAATGCCGACGTCGTCACGCGCTCTCTTTTCGTCTCGAAGTCTTCGTGAGGGTACCTACATATAATAACGTATCGTATCGTATTAAAATCCAAATCGAAACCAAAACGACACGCGGAACTCACATAAGTCCAAACCTATGGTTTGCCCTCGCAACTTAACCCAATAGCACTCGATAGAGATGTAAAAACATCAAGTGATCGAGGTAAAACACAATTACCAAAACTTGAATTCATAAACATCAAGGAATTTAAAGCAGCAACCCAATAAAATGGTCCCAGATCTTTGTTCAGGTGAAAACAGGGCGTACAAACAGTACTGGGGTGTTATATAGGAGGTATATGAGCTACAGAAGCAACTTGGGCCCAAAACTCCACAAATGACCCGGGGACATACCCCCAAAAACCTGTGAGCTCGGTTTTGTAGTGGTAAAACGGTCTCGTATTGGTAGGGTGGTCTCATATTGGTTCAATTTGGCCTCTAGAGTTGTTTGATTGTCTCAGAAATTCCCCGGGTCACCCCAGATTTCCCTGCACACTCATTTTCCTCACAAACCGACATGAAAAGTTCTGTTTTTCCGTATTTTGGGTTTCAGTTTTAATCTAGTGTAAGTTATGCGTTTTTAACACCATAGGAGGGGTTTAAGGGTCACCACTAAGGCTTAAATACACCAACACAACTCAATTAAACCCTAACCCTCACTAGAATTTCCTAAAATTCACTAAACTTCGCCAAATAAAAAACAAACTTGAAAAGAGGCTAAAGCACTTGAAACACTACACTAATTGTGAAAGGGTTACCTCATTGGCACTTATGAATCCCCCCTACAGCACCAAAACACAAACTTTCTTGCTCCAATGGTTTGCTTGAGAGCTTGTGCACATTTTTTGTGAAATGGAGATGGACTTTTGGTACATTTTGATGAAGTTTGAGAGGATGAAGAGGGGGAGGGAGTGAGCGCAGCAGCACTTCTGAAATGAGAAGGAAAAATAGTGAAGAAAATGAAGGATGAAGCCAAGTCAAGAAGACCCCTTACTCTCTCTCATGCCCATGCTTCATATAATAATGTTTCCCTTTTTCTTTTCGTTTCATTTACCTTTCTTTTCTTCTCTCTAATATTGGAATAGGAAACCCAAATGAAACCATGGTAGAAAGAAATGCACAAGTATGAAAAAAAGACTTTATGCATACTATGTGCACAAAACACGCTTAATCCACGATGAGCGATTTTTAATCGCGATTAGTACTAAAATAGCGTATAATTAATCTTAAAAACTTAAAATTTGCATAATTCACATAAAACACTCTCTTTTAATAATTTCCATAATTTTTCCAAATTTTTTCCAATTTATCGGTATTTAATTATACCGCCTTATTAAAATATTTATTAAAATTAATATTAAATTATAAAAATTCCCAAAAATAATATTTTATTTTTCTGAAATGTTACAATCTTCCCCCCTTAAAGAAATTCGGTCCCCGAATTTAAATTTAAACCCCTCAAATACTAAAACATTTCAGTAAAAAGTCCAAGTCGTCTGGGCTCCGAAATCATCAATACATAAAACGCATCATAGCGCAATGCATGCGCATGAACAAAGAGCAGATAACTCAAAATCAAAACTCCGTCAAGCATCCCGCAATCATCGGAGTCATGGTGAAGACACCAATGTCAAATCCAATACGAGACCCAACATGCTATACATCAAAACTATACATGTAAACACCAAATTATACTTGTAGATATCTGAAGGAAATGCATGCTAAACCTTTTTAACTCGCTGTGCGATGCGCATAACACTGCACATTGGCGGACGTCTCGAGTAAGAAAATAACTCTCTATATATATATCCTTTGTTTAAAGGCACGTACCGTAGTTTTGAAAAAATTTATGAAAAAATTTAGAAGGGTTTCCTTGTTTTAAACGTTTCGTGTCATATCAGACACGTAGGTAAATACTGAGGCTATAGATCCCTTTTTGGAAATCCCTTCGATAACTATCAATGCATGCAAAATATATCCAGGTAATATCCTTTGACTAGTCCTGCTCAGTACGAAAACAAATAGCAAATATCATAAAAACGTACTGCTCCATAAGAAATCAATCCCAAAATGTGCATGTGAATGCTATGTGCGTCTGGTGTGCACGGAAATCAAAATCCAGATGTGTGCCATACATGTGCATAGAATAACATCTAAGTGCAATGGGTCTACACGAAACATCTGCCAAGGGCAATGGGCGTGCCTGCCAGCAACATCAGGTGCATCTGATATGCATGAAGAATCCCGATTTAGTACATAAGCTGTACTCAACGATCGCACAAGAACTGTAAATTTGTAGAAGACTGTCTCAACAATCAACACCTGCTGCAGGAAGATATATATTAAGCTCTGCTAGTCCGTGAAAATCTGACACGACTCTCGAACAAGTAGTGTCTCCAAATCTCGAATGCAAGACCACCGCGGCCATCTACAGATCATGGGTGGGATATCCTGCTCGTACTTCCTCCAGAAGTAGGGAAGCAAAAGCAATAACTCTATAGTGTCAACTGAGTATACAATCGAGCCTCACTCGCAAAACATTACAGTTAAGCAACAACGTTGCCCGAACCAGAAGCAAAAAAAGAACTGATGTAGTTGTTAACCGAGTCTTCAACTGCTGAAAAACTCCGCACGCATGCCTCAGTCCAAAGAAAAGAAACCACCTTTCCGGTCAGTTCGGTCAACGGTGCAGCACTACACTAGCAATCCTACATGAAACGGCGGTAAAAACCTGCTAAGCCCAAAAATCTGCGGACCTCCGTCCGTACACAAGTCTGGGCCTAAGCTATATGGCCTCGATCTTCCTCGGAACCATACGAAAACCGTCTCCCGTAACAACAAGACCTAGGAGTCAATACAAAGAAGCCTGAAGGAACACTCCGAGAATCGAGCGAACTGCTGGGCTCTCCCAATGTCCGCAAAACAAATCCTCAAGTGCTACTCCTGTTCCTCAAAACAAATTACAATAGACCAGAATGTCGTCAATAACACACAAATAACTGGTCAAGGAACGGCCTGAAAAAATCTGGTTCATCATATCTACGAATGCTGCTAGAGCATTGGTGAGTCCAATGACACCACCAAAACACACAAAGCTTGTAGCACGCACAAGGCAGTCTTCAGAATGTCATCACTCCGAACCCGCAACAATGATGACCTGATCCCCAACAAACATAGAAAATGTCTCGCACTCTGGAGTTGATCGAAGAAATCGTCAATGCGAGGTAAAGGATACCTAACCGCACCGTAAGCCGGTTCAGCTGACGATCAATCAATACACAACCTCAAACTGCCATCTTTCTCCTTGACGAACAGAAATAGGAGATCCCCAATGCGAAACATCAGACGCACAAGCCCCCCAACAAACAACTCTGCAGCTGATCCTTAAGCTCCCTAAGTTCCGCCGGCTCATCTGGAACAACGTCGGAAAACTCTCACATGAAAGGAACCCGGTCCAACAATCCCACTGTGGCTCCGGTATCATGAATGAACGCCAAGAATTCTCGACATCCTCTCCTCAAAAGCCAACTAGCGAAAAGGATGAATTCAAGCTGTAAGAGGCGGCACCACTATCCCCCCGCACAACAAGAACTGACTTGCCGGGAAAAAACAAACTTGACTGTTTTCTCGTGGTAGTCCACAGACGCCTAGCACGTAGCTAACCAGTCCGTGCCCAGGAGAATGTCAAATCCAACATCTATAGAAGTATCAAGTGACGGATGAATCTCCTATCCGATTGGCACACAACTGAAATACATGTCGCGCAACAAAAGAATCGCTGACAAAAGTTAACGCAACAACCGGCTGATCTAGCTAACACGACTCTCCTCGTCCCAAATCGCTGCTACTCCCGCGACGGTCATGAAAGCTGTCTCGACGACTAGGCCTCTGTCTCTGAGCTGGTACACCGATACGAGTCCTCCACGATTCCGGAACTCCCAAATTCTCTGGAATACGTGTCTCGTCAACTAGGGCTGCATCCACTGGTGCTTTGTAGGTGACGGAATGTTGCATGCTGATAGCAAGGAACAACGGGGTAACAGGGGTGACAACCTCTTGTCGTTGCGCTCGAATGGCCTCAACCAAAGAACTCATCGTCTGGCGCATGTCCTGCATCTCTGCTACACGCCTAGCGATACTATATGTCGAAGGCGGATCCGTCTGCTCCTGTGCAACGAGTGTGCCATCCTGGTTAGTCCTCGTCCTACCCGAGTCAATTCTGACCTCGGCCCTCGCTGCACCTCTCTGAGTCCCCATAATCGTCGGCGGCAAAGGCTATAAATAGAGATATGATTCGATATGAACGCGGAAATCAAATCACAAGGATCGGAATTATCAAGGAAGGAATTTCAAGCAATTGTACTTAAGTCACTTTAGGCGGAGCGCCGCAACGTGAGTATGCTGCAGACATACACACTACGTTACTCTGCTTAAGCTACCTACTCCATCATACCAAGGTCATCCTACACTCCGAAAGGTAAAACCTAGCGCTCTGATACCAATTTTGTCACGACCCGAAATTGGCATGTGACGGCCCTAATACTACGCAACGTCTACATGCGTAACGCAGTAAAAGAAAGCCAAAACCAAGAAATCTAAACCATTAAAAGACAAGAAAAGATAAGAAATATTGTTTAAAAGTCTTTGAAATCACAACCCAAATTCTTTAAAAGTCCAACTTTCTTTCTTAAAATTTTGGCAGCACCTACTTTGTAAAAACTAGCCCCAAAAATGGGTACAACATAAATATAAATAAAGCATCCCCAAACGGGAGCAAATACACGCCCAAAGGCAGAAAACAACCACCACAACAAATATACGACACCGTAGCGAAGAAATAAAAGTCGATAGAAAGGAAACTGTATAAAAGACAACAAGTCACAAATAATATACAATATCGTCCTCACCAAGTCTTTAAGTCAACAAGAAAATATAGTAGATGGTGAGTACAAGGATACAACGAATATACAATACAACAATACGGATAACCACAAAACCCTCCTAAGCAAAACTGCACATTATAAGCTGAAGCGGTATCCGCAGCAAAAGATGATCATATAGATGAATAGCATGCCTCGGCTACTCTGGGGAACACCCTGCAAAACAACTGTGGCACAACGTGGGTGAGTTGCCAATTCGTGAATAACAAATAACATATGCAGTTAATCGCAAGTATGCACGTACAACGCGAATCTAACATATGCAATTAATAGCAATAAAAGGTCATAAGAATGCAATAATCATGCAATAATGATATGAAAATATATATATATATATATGCAACAGTCATGAAAGATACTCTAGCAGATACAATTAACACATGAAGTAATGCATATAAATAAAGGTATGTAAATGTAACAGTCATGAAAGGTATACTAACAGGTACTACTAATACATGAAGCTGTGCATAAACAATAAATGTGGAGTATGGAACGAAATATGTCATTTTCCACGGAATCCTGATATCGTGGTAGGATCACATCCATCAAGACAAATCCAAATCCCAATTTCTCAAATCAGCCTCCAAATTGGCTCTCATATCATATAAGTCTCACAAATCCTGAATGTACAATATCGAATATCATGAATGTACAAATCAGCAATCTCATAAATATCTTGTATCCAATATCAAATGAATCACCTATATCCCAAATCCAATATCAAGTAAAATTCTAACATCCTAAATATATTTGCATGAATAAATATGATGATGTATATAAATTAATGTCAATACACATATATTAGCATCCCATTCCACTAATATTGGTGTAAGGGCATATATAACAGCGTCCCATTCCACTGTTATATATACAAGAAAGTAAAATATCATGAAAACAATGTGTCAAGCATCGACAAAGAAATGCTGATCTATCAGGTGCTGTCACCAAGACTGGCACCCTGATAGGTACGTATCACACGCTATCCGAAAAGCACGAGTGCCTGGCTCTGACCCTCGTCTTTCCACGTATCCATACGTACATGACTCCCAACGGTATCCCCATGATTACCGCCGAGTCATAGGTAATGTCACCGGTAGGTATGGTTCCCCCACTAACTCATCGTCCGATCCATGAACTTCTTGCCCCGGGGTACCTCCGAGCCCTACCATATACCCGCACACGGACCCCTCCTTTCCTCGCGTGGGGTATACATATATCAGAACCGATAAATCTCATGGTGGCTGCTGAAATATCATATCAAGGGAAACCAGGTTTTTCAAATAATGCATAATTTCATGAACTCCCACGGTCCCCAAATCCAGAAAATATTATGAAAAATCCATATCACAATGCAAAAATTCATGAATATAATATATGCAACATAAAACTGAAATGTAAGCATATGAAGGAAAAGCCACTAATTAACTGCAACAAGTTAATATAAAATATCATGCGGTTCCTATTTTCTCCAATTCTAAATAACATCAAGTAAAGGTACATATGTAGCTATAACCAGATATATGTGTAAACAATGAGGTATAGCAAAATATATGTATCTACCTATGAGTAATGATGTAGTATACCGCCCTGGTATAAGTGAAATGTGTGTGCAAGGTATACCTGTAGTTATGTCATAAAGTGTGTAAGTATGTGAAGGCATATGTATAAGCATATGGATATACAAGTATGCTATATGTCATATGCGATAAGAAATATGAATCAATGTCTTAATGTCCCTAACCAAGCAATATCATATCTATAAATGGGTTGTGCGTGACATGGCAATTATTGACGGTGTGTGTGACATACAATCAGTGCTCGTGTCACATGAATCGTCAATAATAGTACAGTGTCCTAAGGATACTAGTCCATGCACAATACTAACAAAACAGTTGGGTGTATGCACAAATTCTAAATATGACATAGAATATGCGACAGAAATAACATCTCTAGCCCAGAGGCATAACGCCATGCGGGCGATTCCCCTGTAGATGTTAAATCTACTCACCAACGCTCCAAGCTAGGTGAAGTCTACCACCTGTTTTCCCTTTGTAGCAGTGTCCAAAGTCCCCGCTTGTGAACCTGCAACATTAAAACAATAAAACAAGTATATATTAATAACAGACCCTAAACACGTACAAACTACATTTAACCGACGCAACAACACAAAACATGCTCTCAAGTGTTCATATTGTGGCTAACGCGCATGGCGACACGACGAAAACGACCAAAGAGTAAAACCACACAAAGTGCACGATCCGTGTCGTATAACGTATTGCGCAGACACAAAACACTAGAAACTAAATAGGTGATCCCAGATTTTGCATATAGAGAAAACTCAACAATCAAATAAGACCAAAAACACCCAAACCACAGTATAGACCTACCCTCAAAAACCACACCCCAACTCCTCTCAAAAACCGGGGTCGCCGAATCGCTCTTCAGACGTCGCCGGCCGTGGTCCGAGCAGGGGGTCTCGTTCTTCAGGTTATACCCTATGGTTTCAGGTACTACAAAACTACATTGTTTGGTTTTCTTGTAAACTTTCCGGGTCACAGCAGATCACATATATCACAAATCGACACTAAAAATAACATACTATGCACAAAACTAAACTTTACACTATCTAAATAGAAACTAATAATCTACAATGCATAAAAACTATAAAAAGAACAGATAGGAATAATTACCTAGCCAAAAGAACACAAAGATCTTAGCTTGCGTGCTCCTAGGCATCCAAGAGGCAAAAAGTGATCAAAGATATGTTTTTTGATGAGATTGTGAGATTTTTGAGATGGATTGGTGAAAGAAATGAGAGTGTTCAGATTAGAGTTGAGAGAGATGAAGAATAATGCTAAGGGAATTAGTATGAGGGATAATGAGAGAAGAGAATAAAGAGAAAGAGAGAGGTGAGTGTAGGGTGAAGTGAGAGGTGAGTGTAACCACATCATTAATGTTTTCACACACACCTCATCACTCCTAAAACAAATATCTCTCTCTCTCTCTCACTCAAAAGTTCTAAGGTTTAGGTTAAGGATTGGATTAAAGAAATGATTAGGATAAACAAAGGATTAGGTTAAGTATCAAGGTTGCTAAGATCAAAATTAGCACAAACAAAACTCACATTTACGTGCACACGTGCGTGCATGCTTATAACAAATAATAATAATTTATTAATTAAATGTTATAAACTGTGAGGAACCCGAATTGGTAAACTTTTTACAGTAAACCCGCATTAACGTCTAAACGAATACTAACCGAAATCTAAGGCGTTAAAATCTCCCACCTTATAAAAAAAATTTTCCCCGAATTTAAAATTCTCACTAAGCGTACCTTCAAAAAGAAGATTACAACTCTCCTATCTCGCTCGTAGCCTCCCAAGTGATTACCTCACTATACGGCTACGTCCAAGAAAACCCTTCACAGATGGCAAGACCTTTGACCGAAGTTTCTCCACCTGCCGAGCCATTAACACAATTGGCTGCTGGTGTACGAAAGATCGCGTCCAAGCTAAATGGTCTGATGCTGAATCTTGTGAGAAAGTCATGAAGGTAATTGCAAAGTATCGACACAAGGAATACGGGGTGAATACTCAATAATCTGGGCGGAAGTGCCAAATTAAAGGCAACGGAACTAACTCGCTTTAAGGATCTCAAAAGGACCTACAATCCTGAGATAAGCTTCCCAAAACTCAACATGTCATTCATCGGAAAAGTCCGTAGGAATTCATGAACTCAAGTCTGCGACCATCACGGTCTGCATAAGACCTCTTTCGGCACTGGGCTGCCATCATCCTGACCTAAACCAACTGGGTCATTTCCGAAGTCTCTACACTAGCTGGGGTCTAAAAATCCTACTACGTAAAGTCAGAAAAACAGACTGGTGATCGACAGAACCTAACAACTAAACCTAAAGGTTGCCAATTGGAGTGCCTCCTGATAACAGCTATCGAAGGAGAACTCTAACAATGGCGAGTGACGATCCCCAACTGCCGACAACAACTAAAACGTACGCACAAGCATATCCTCCATAGTCGGTATAGCCCGCTCTCACAAAACCATCATCCTGCGGATGGAAAAGCGGAGCTAAAGCTCAACCAGTACCCAAGGCTTCCTGAAGCTCCTGCCTAAGATGGCAAGCGAACAGGGTGCCTTCATTGGATACGACCCATGAAGGAACTCCGTGCAACGCACAAACTTAACAAAGAACAACTGAGCAAACTGACCAAAACCGGACAACAAACATCCAAATGGAGTCACACCCTGTCTAACCCTGGGTAGACACCATAACGAAATTCGTGGAGATCTGCTCCCATTCCCACTTCGGAACGGTTATAGATTGCAACTCTCCAGTCGGTCTCAGATGCTCAACCCAAGCACACAACAAAACAGACACTTTGAAACGAAACCCGAAACTTCTCTTTACATCCCTGCCCACCCGTAACTATCTCACAAGTCACGTCAAATGTGGGTGGAACTTGGATGAACACAGAGAGTTGACAGATGTGCCTGCTCTTAGGATTTCGCGTCTCTACCCAATTGTATCAGGTACACAAATGCTTCCCTAAACATAGCACACCCTTGTCAGAAATCAAGGACTCCGAATCATTTCCCAGCCGAGTATGCTCAAGTATCTCCGACGAACGAGCATCGGCGGGCAGTGCCTCGTGAAAGCGATTAAGGAAAATTGGTCGGCCGTGGACATGAGCAAGCTGCCCCCTTAGTAGAGGCGAACATAAGCTGTACTCAACGATCGCACAAGAACTGTAAATCTGCAGAAGACTGTTTTAACAATCAACACCCGCTGCAGGAAGATGTATATTAAGCTCTGGTGGTCCGTGAAAATCTGACACGACTCTCGAACAAGTAGTGTCTCCAAATCTCCAACGCAAGACCACCGCGGCCATCTCCAGATCATGAGTGGGATATCCTGCTCGTACTTCCTCTAGATGTAGGGAAGCAAAAGCGATAACTCTATAGTGTCACCTCAGTACACAATCAAGCCCCACTCGCGAAACATTACAGTTAAACAACAAAGTCGCCCGAACCATAAGCAAAGAAAGAACTGATGCAGATGTTAATCGAGTCTTCAACTGCTGAAAAACTCCGCACGCATGCCTCAGTCCAAAGAAAAGAAACCTCCTTTCCGGTCAGTTCAGTCAATGGTGCAGTACTACACTAGCAATTCTACACGAAACTGCGGTAAAAACTTGCTGAGCCCAAAAATCTATGGACCTTAGTCCGTACACAAGTCTGGGCCAAAGCTGTATGGCCTCGATCTTCCTCAGAACCATACGAAAACCGCCTCCCGTAACAACAAGACCTAGGAGTCAACACAGACAAGTCTGAAGGAACACTCCGAGAATCTAGTGAACCGCTGGGCTCTCCCAATGTCCGCAAAACAAATCCTCAAGTGCTACTCCTGTTCCTCAAAACACATTGCAATAGACTAGAATGTCTTCAATAACACAACAATAACTGGTCGAGGAACGGCCTGAAGAAATCTGGTTCATCATATCTACGAATGCTGCTAGGGCATTGGTGAGTCCAATGACACCACCAAAACACACAAAGCCCGTAGCACGCACAAGGCAGTCTTCGGAATGTCACCACTCCGAACCTGCAACAATGATGACCTGATCCCCAACAAACTTAGAAAATGTCTCGCACTCTGGAGCTGATCGAAGAAATCATCAATGCGATGTAAAGGATACCTAACCGCACCGTAAGCCGGTTCAGCTGACGATCAATCAATACACAACCTCAAACTGTCGTCTTTCTCCTTGACGAACAGAAATAGGAGCTCCCCAATGCGAAACATCAGATGCACAAGCCCCCCAACAAACAACTCTGCAGCTGATCCTTAAGCTCCCTAAGCTCCGCCGGCTCATCTGGAACAACGTCGGAAAACTCTCGCACGTAAGGAACCCGGTCCAACAATCCTACTATGGCTCCGGTATCATGAATGAACGCCAAGAATCCTCGACATCCTCTCCTCAAAAGCCAACTAGCGAAAAGGCTGAATTCAAGCTGTAAGAGGCGGCACCACTATCCCCTCGCACAACAATAACTGACTTGCCGGGAAAAAACAAACCTGACTGTTTTCTCACGGTAGTCCACAGACGCCTAGCACGTAGCAAACCAGTCTGTGCCCAAGATAACGTCAAATCCAACATTTCTAGAAGGATAAAGTGACGGATGAATCTCCTATCCGATTGGCACGCAACTGAAATACGTGTCGCGCAACAAAAGAATCGCTGACAGAAATTAACACAACAGCCGGCTGATCCAGCTAACATAAGTCTCCTCGTCCCAAACCTCTGCTACTCCCGCGACGATCACGAAAGCTGTCTCGACGACTAGGCCTCTGTCTCTGAGCTGGTACACCGGTACGAGTCCTCTCCCGAGAC
The DNA here is from genome assembly GCA_030015575.1 of Agapanthus africanus. Taxonomy (NCBI): domain Eukaryota; kingdom Viridiplantae; phylum Streptophyta; class Magnoliopsida; order Asparagales; family Amaryllidaceae; genus Agapanthus; species Agapanthus africanus. The sequence continues at coordinate 516,612,165 of CM057337.1, forward strand.
ATGAATGGCAAGTTTCATAAGATGAAAATTCGAACGGATTCAAATATCCATCCTTATGCAACTTAGTTAGTCGTGTTGCATTGATATGACCTAGTCTACAATGCCACAAAAAGGATTCGGTCATTTCTGAACTCTTCTTCTTGTGAGTGTTTTGTACATTAAGAACCGTAGTTTGATTTAGAACATATATACCATTATTAAACGAGCCTGATCCAATCAACTTTTGATTCAGGAAGATGTTCATAACATTATCCTGTAATATAAAATTATATCCTTCTTTACTTAATAAAGAAACTGATATAATGTTGCATATCATGCTCGGTATGTAATAACTTTTCATCAGAATCAATGTATTACCACTTGGTAATACAAGGTGATATTCGCCAACTGCTTTGGCTGCAACATTTTCACCATTCCCTACATTAACGGAATGATCACCCATTCCCAGTTCTCTACCTCTCTTTAGCCCATGCAACATATTACATATGTGGGATCCTGATCCGGTATCTAATACCCAGGACGTAGAGTGAATTGAAAAACAGTTCTCGATAACAAATACACCCGAAGAAGCTGCATCAACATGCTTGTTCTTCGTTTGCGCTGCGTGTGAAACCGAATATTTCACTATTCCCTACTCAGTCTTATAACATTTATAAGAAAAAACGGGACAAACGTTCCCCTGCTCAGTAAAATAAGCAGGTTCGGTCAATACATTCATATTATTATCTTGATTAAGGCGTGACATGGTCGCTACCTGGAGAGAGAGAGAAGGAAATACTTTAGCGTATGCTCTTGCAAGATTAGATTGGTTATTATCTTATATATCAGGATGGCTCACACTGTTTTCATCAAATCTTCCTTCAAACCTTAAAAGGTAAGACTAGCTGGGATTAATTACACTTTACAAGTCCACCAATCTTTCGGCCAGGCCAGTGTTGTTACTTTGAGGGAGGTTCACCGTGCTTTCGCACGAACCTAATTAAAATAAACCTCGTTTTTCCAGAGGCATAACCCCGTTAACACCTTTCTAGACACCTACTTGATCGACTAATTGTCCTGTGTAAAAATCTCCCAGGAGTAACTCTTACTCGCTGTGGGTATCGGGATCCATCTATCTCATAGAAGATATGCAATCTCATTGCAAATTTCAACACTTGAAATTCCCGATAATTATTCTTGCCCCTAACGATCTATGACCTTGACAAAGTCAAAAAACCGTAAATCACAAGTCAAGTTCCACCCATCATTTCCCGATTGAATTAAACCCACCCGCACGACCCTTGACAAGGTCAACAAGGCCGTACGACTACCCTAATCCAATCACATCTTATGCTTTAGAAGAAAAATATTAATTAGCTACCGTACACTACGCCTTGACAAGGTCAACAAACGCAGCACGAATACCAAGTGGGACTTATCTGAAATGACGGAGGGCTACGACAGGTTTTTATGAAAACCTTTTGCGTAATGAACTCGATATCGTTGTAGAAACAAGTGATTTTGAAAAGGAGTGTTTTTGAGGATTTTACTAGCTTGGCTAAAGAGGTCACTCCCGGTGAAGGGATCTCGGCTCTTTCCTTATCGACTAAGGTGCTAGATATTCTACAAGGAATACCGCTATGCAAAGCAAGAACTATAGAAGTAGTCAAAAACAAAACCGAGTGAGTTGTAGCATCTGCTAGTTTCTCTAAAGAGGTCACTCCCGGTGAAGGGATCTGAGCTCTTTCCTTATCGAATAAGGTGTTGGATATTCTACAAGGAATACCGCTATGCAAAGTAAAAACTAGAGCTACCTTTTTTATAAAATTTGATTCTACAACATCTTTTAGTTTTCTTTTCTTTCCATTACTCTCATTAATGAAATCCCATCATCAAAGCTTCCTACGCATCACAGAAGAAACGAAAGCTGTAATATTTATATATCATATTTATAGTATAAGCATTCGTCTCAGGCAGTAATATGATCTCATCACAGAACATTGCAGCAGAAGTCAACATATGAAATATTGGATATACTAGGACGTCCATGTTTTATTTTGATTCTGCATAAAACACGGATTCCACAGTCGCGATGAATAGCCAAACCTACATCCCTAGACCCCTACGAGAGCGGCAAGTAATCCTGCCAATTCTAGGGTTAGGAGACCCGTCTCGACTCCTCGAGATGGCCTCCTACTGGACCCTAGAACCCGGTTAATTGTGCTCTCTGTCTTGGGTCTATCCTAATGCAGAAAAGTAAATAATATACAATGGTGACATCAACCTCAACCCGGAAGTACACCAATAAAAGAATATTACATACAAATGAATTTTATATGAATGAAAAAGAAAACTCACATCTCACATAAAACCCCCCGCTATTCAAAACATGACGATCCAATATAACATATCACAGCAACACATAACAACACATGTCATCAATGTAAGTAAATACGCCTATCACAATTGTCGTCAATCTATAGCGACGAAAACGGCGATATACCACATATTACACTTACGGTCGCAGAAAGGAAAAGGTAAAACTACAATATTTGGAATCCACAATCTCTTTAGACATCGTAAACCCAAAATATCACATATTACGGATTTCATGACTAACTAAATGAATTCCATATATTGTATCACAATATAGATATCTAGGCGAAGTTACACAATTCGATCGATTCAACGAATTCCCAAAATACCCCAATGAGCTCAACACTTGTGCAGAAATAAAAAAATTCCCAGTAGCATGCCCCAATACCTACGGACCCTCGTTGAAGGTCCCATCCCAAGCCTCCACAGTAGCGCCGCGGAACCGCAGCCGAAACCAAGTTTCGGCTGCGGTTGCGCAGTCACTGTAGCGAGTTAGGGACTCGTTCTTCAGGTGGATCCATATAACTCCCTGCATGATTTTCTGGGTATTTTTAATATGAAAAATTTCAACTTTTGAAAAAATTTCCAAAGAAGAGGTCTCGTTTGGGTTTTCGGGGTTCGGTCGGACTTTAAACTTCGTCTAGACAACGCCTAAAGCTCTAGCTTGGATCTGATACCACTGTAGGGTTGTATAACACCACGACAAGGTTTAGGAAGGCATCACACATGCCATTTTATAAAAGTTTGGGGTGCTATGAAACCATAACCAAGATCTTAACTAGAGAATTAGTGTTAACTTTGCATGTAAACAACTTTACATCTAAGTGATAGGTATTACAACCTTTGTAGTCCGTTCCTTCGCTTCAAAAGATCCGAGTAGTGGTCTCTTCGCTGCGATCCATGAACTCCCGAACTCTTGAGAGGCTCCACAAGATGTACGATGCATCCTTGCTTGAAGTCTTCAAAGTCTACGATGATCTACGTCGAGAAAACACGGACTCAAGATCTCTCTTCACTAATATGGAATTAGTGAAACTAACACTCTAATCTAAATGTCTAATATAGAAGAGGATGATGAAGTAGGAATTTTGCTCACTTTATTATTTGATTTCTCATAATCATTCATCACAAATGAAAAATCTAGCATGTTTTTTTTCCAATGAAGAAGAAGAAGAAGAACCAAGTGATGAATTATTGTTGTGTGGTTAGAAATGCAACCATGGCTCGAGTATATCATCCTTAATCCATGTAGAGACTTAACCATTAGCTATGGTTAAAGGTGAGGTTGATAAATATCTTAAGCTAGACAAAAAGAGTAGACAAAGTCAAAGAAGACTACAAGCTTCTGCAAGCTTCATCCTTGATCAATATCCACAATATTTGAATTACTTAATGATAAATATAAACCTTAATATTAACCCTAGCATGGTTAACTCTAATAAACCCTAGTTGCATTTATAACCAAGCATGTCACAATATTATATATCACATATATAATATTTATGTAACAAAAGAAAACAATACAATAAACATATATCACATATATGTTAAATGTATTATAAGTGAGAATAATAAATATTTAAGTGAGCATAACATATATACACACACACACACACATATTATATATTATTTCATCGAATCAACACTTGATTCGATAACCCGGCTCTATCATATATAACCGGCCGATATCACATATCGCGCGAATAGAATACGGTATCACGTACGCGTATCAATATCAATCCCGCACATATCACATATGTGCTCCTACTCCGTTTTGCCTGAGCCAGGAATCCTTTATGTATGACTCTAAAGACTCGTCAATACGTCGGCAGTTGGTGATGATCACAACAAACACCAACAAGCCGCAAGCGGTCAGCTAAACGTAACAGCCACCAGGGTATTGAGCGATCAGAAGATCATCAAGCAAGTCTGCTCTAGCTCCTGTAAATCCAATCAGTAACACCACCGTACAGTCCGGTCTCTTCGTCTGATACGTCGCATATCCAGTCTAGGGGTGGTAAACATCAGACCCAAGTAACCGATAAGTCGTGTCGATGTGAGGCTCATAACAGGTCGAGAAACTACTGATAACACTTACCAGTATATCTCCATATCAGCCTTGGGCAGGGACTTCCAGTTATTGCCAATCGAACACAGCGCAACATCAACCCCCAATACCAGGAGAGACGAAACCCTTCCTATCGCTCATTGCCTCCATGTGATTCAGGACTGTACCTAAAAGCCACCATTTTGCACGTTCTCATGAACGTGGTAAGGATGAAATCAAAGCACAGTGGAATCACACAAGACTCTATGACGATCTCGAGTCTACAGGCTAACCTGTACCAGTGTCACCAGAGAACTGCTATCTGACGATAGGTATAATACCAGCAAGGAGTTCTCAGCGAGTCCGTTTAGTGTACCCAGTCTCCACTGAGCACCCGTATACCATCTATGATGTCAAACACCAATGGATGTGGGATCATCCATTGCCCATCATATGGGTCAAGATGCGTATACGCTAGTCTACTCTGGAGTATCGATGCCCTGTCTCGATACACCCTCGACTAGGAACAGTTATAGGATGTACTCGTAGACTACCCTGGTCACACTAGTATGATCTGCATCATTGTCCTAGTAGTCAAGTACATATCCTAAGGGCTTTATCAACATGTAAGAGCAAGACAGTAACCCAATACCAATCAACATGTTAAGACAAAGTAAAACCAGATAGCATACTATCATATCGAGCAAGAAAGTCCTCCGTACATATATCCAAGCATCCATTATAATATACATCATATGTACAACAATAGCTTCTAGGGCATATACATAACTAACAGGTTGCAATTCTAACCTCACTCTCTTATGTGTTTCTTTTCTTCTTCTTCTTCAACAAAAATAAAAACCTTGCTTTTTTTTCTAAGTGAAGGTTTAGTGTGAGAAAAATAAATCTAAAGTGAGCCCACTTCCTACTTCATCATCCTCTACTACTTGCCTTTTAGTATAGGGTGTTTGCTTCACTAATCTCACAATTAGTGAAAAGATATCTTGGGGTTAGTGTCTCATCAACGTAGATTATCTTCGTCCTCAAAGACTTCGATGCAAGCATGTTCGTTTCTTCATGGGAGCCTCTCTAGAGTCCGGAAGTTCATGATCGCAGCGAAGGGACTACTACATGGAGCTATTAAAGTGAAGGACCGGTCTACAAAGGTTGTATTCCTTGTTCACTTTAGTTGTAAAGTGTTTGCATAATGTTTCGTCAGATTTTCTAGTATCGATTCTAGGGTTAGGGTTTACTAGAACGGCAAATTTTTAAAATTGGCATGGACGATGCCTCCCGAAAACTTGCTGCCGTTCTAGGCAACCCAACAGGGTTTGCCGTAGTTCTGCGGTGCCATAGGTGAGGCAACGGTTGACCCTTCTACGGTTGGTCCATAGGTACTGTGGCATGTTTTGGTATTTTAATTTTGCTCAAGTGTTGAGCTCTCTGGGAAATGTGGGTGTTTGTTAATTTGATCGAAATGTTTAACATCGTCTAGAATTTTTGTGAATGTGATACAATAATTGGAATCTACACTAATTAGTTTTGTGAAAAGTAATTAGTTGCGTTTAAATTTAACATTTCGGTATCGGGTGGAATCGGCAATCTTGTTGAATTACCCGACTTCTTTTGAAAAGGTGTTTTCATAGATGAGACCCAAATGTAAGATTTGCATCGTTAGGCATGAAATCCAGAATATGTGATATTCCGGGTTTATGATGTCTAAAGACAGTGATGATTCCAATTGTTGTAGTTTTTCATTTTCTTTTCTGCTACCGTAAGTGTTGTGTGTAGGGTATCGTCATTTTTCGTTGCTATACGTCAACGACAATTGGGATACGCATACTTACTTACATTGATGACATATGATGTTATGTGTTGCTGAGATATGATGTATAGGATCTTCGTGATTGAATGGTCAGGGGTTTTATGTGAGATGAGTGTTTTTCTTTTCATTCATGTAAAATTCATTGTATGTAATATTCTTTTATTGGGGAGCTTCCGGGTTGAGGATGATGTCACCATTGTTGTATATTATTTACTTTTCCGCATTAGGATAGACCCAAGATGGGGAGCACAAGTGACCGGGTTCTAGAGTCCAGTGGGAGGCCATCTCGAGGAGTCGAGACCGGGTCTCCTAACTCTAGAATTGGTAGGGTCACTTGTCGTTCTCATAGGGGTCTAGGGGTGTGGGCTTGGTTATTCACCGCGACCGTGGAATCCGTATTTTCTATTGTTGGCTACATACAAAAAACGGATCTTCTAGTATATCCTATATTTTCATATATGTGCTTCTGTTGTTGATATTCTGTGATGTGATCACTTTATATGCTGAGATGAATGATGTATTATATATATGATATATAATAAGCGTTGCTTATGTTTTGCATCCACGCTAGTCCCGCCCCGCTATGCCGTTAGTTAAATAACCTAACGGTGCATAATGGGACACTGTGACGAATGCGGATGGCATAAGCGTACGTTCTATTTTCGTTTCTTTTCTATGATGGCTTAAGGACTTAAATGATGGGACTACATTAATGAGATTAATGTAAAGAAAAAGAAACATAAAAGATATAGAATCGGATTTTGAAACTTACTCGGCTTTTTATGAAAAAGCAAATTTTCAAAGTGTGGAGCTTAAGCCACTCTTTTTAAAACCATTTAATTCTACAACGGTATCAAGTTCAAAGCGTTAAAGGTTTTCTTAAAAACCATTCGCAACCCTCTGTCATTTTAGGAAGTAGAGTACTTAGTATTCGTGCTGCGTATTTTGACTATAGTTAAGGCATAGTGTACGGTAGCTAAATGATGTATTCCTACACAGCATATGATGCGATTAGTTAGGACATTCATATGATTATGTTGACTATAGTTAAGGGTCATATGAGTGGGTCTAATTATTCATGAAATGACGGGTAGAACTTGACTAGTGCTTATGATATGTTGACCATAGCCAAGGTCATTGGGTGCTAGGGGTAAAAAAACCATATCGGGAGTTTCAAGAGTTAAAATTGGCAATGAGATTGCATACCTTCTATGTGATAGTTGGATCCCGATCCACTATGAGCAAGAGTTGCTCCCAGGAGAGTTTTGCACTTTACAATTAGCTAACCCATTAGGTGTTTAGAAAGATGTCAACGGGGCTACGCCTCTGGGAAAACGAGGTTTATTTTAATTAGGTCCATGCGATAGCACGGGGAACCTCCCTCAATGTACCGACACTGGCCTGGCTGAACAGTTAGCGAAGTTGTAGAATGTAATTAATCCCGGCTAATTTTCTTTGTACGATTTGAAGGAAAATTTGATAAAAGCAGTGGGAGACATCGATTAGATAAGATAATAATCAATCTAATCATTGCAAGAGCTTTTGCTTAGTGTATTCGTTTCTCTCTCCTAATGGCAGATACCCATGACTGGACTTAAGCTTTTGTTAGAGAAAAATAAGCTAACCGGACCGAACTATAAAGACTAGCTGAGGAACATTAACATTGCTCTCACATATGATAAAGTATCATATGTCCTCACTACCTCAGCCCCTCCCAGCCCAAGCCCTGAATCTTCTGTTGCGGATAAGGAGATTCGCAAAACATGGGATATTGACTATGCCACTGCTAAATGCCTCATGCTTGCATCGATGGACAATACATATAAAAAGCAGCATGAGCAGATGTATGTTCAATCCTTCTTTCTCCATACAAAGGATTTGTGTGGAGAACAATCTCGTACCCTACGATACGAGGCGTCTCGAAAGTTGTTTCAGATGAGGATGGCTCCTGGCACACCAGTAGGTGACCATGTCTTGAAGATGATAGCTCTTGTTGAAGAGCGGGAGGGCCTCAGATGAACAATAGAGAACGAATAGTATGTTGATATTGTTCTACAGTCTTTTCCCCATGCCTTTGCTCCATTCATAATAAACTTCAACATGCATAACATGGACAAGTCACTACCCGAACTTCTCAATATTTTGAGAAGTACGGAGAGCATGCTCAAGGCAAAGTCTCCTTCTCTGATTGTTGGGAAATCTTCCTCTTCCGTCCCAAAATCCAAAGCCAAGAGAAGGAATAAAAAGAAACCCACCAAACAAAGAGGTGGAATCAAAAAGCAACAAGGGAGAGATAAATCTAAGGCTGAGAAGTCGGGAAAAGGACAATGTTTCTATTACAAGAAATCAGGACACTGGAAGCAGAATTGTATTGAATACCTTAATCTCAAGAAAAAGAAGCATGGTGATGTTTCCGCTTCAGGTGTGTTTGTGACTGAAAACTGTTTTTTTATAAACTATGCTTCCTGGGTATTGGATACCGGTTCAGGTTCTCATATCTGCAATTCTGTGCAGGGCTTGAGAAATAGCAGAGTTTTGAAGACCGGTGATCACACTCTCCGAGTTGTAAATAATTCCAATGTTCATGCAGTTTCAGTGGGAGAGTATCACCTGGGGTTGCCGTCGGGTTGTATATTGGTTTTGAATCCATGTTATTATGTACCTAGTATGCTTTGTAATATAATATCTATTTCTTTGTTAGACAATGTGTAGGGTTCCATAGGGCGGCAGCAAGGTTTCAGAAGGTATCGTCAATGCCGTTTTCAAATTTTTGCCATTCTAAAGAACCCTAACCTAGAATCTTTAACTAGAGATTTAAACAAACTAGCAATGTTAACATCTTAACATCTAAGTGAATAAGGAATACAACCTTTGTAGACCAGTCCTTCACTTCTAATGCTCCGTGTAGTAGTCCCTTCGCTCGAATTAGTGAACTCCCGAACTCTTGTAAGGGTTCACATGAAGAAATGAAATATCTTGCTCGAAGTCTTCGAGGCCGAAGATGACCTACGTCGAGGAGACTCAAGATCATGCTACCTCTTCACTAATGGTAGATTACTGAAGCAAACACCCTAAACTAAATGGCTAATAGTAGAGGATGATGAAGTAGGAAGTGTGCTCACTTTAGATTTTATTTTCTCACAATAATTTCTCACTTAGAAAAAAGCTAACAAGCTTTTTCTCATGAAGGAGAAGATGACGAATGAAGATAGAATAAACTCATGAGGTGAGAATAGCAACCATGGGTGAGTTAGTGTCTTACACTAACTCATGTAGAAAATAAACCATGGGTTAACAATAAAGGTTGGGTTAATAAATATCTTCAAGTAAAACAAAATGAGTGGACTTGGTCAAACGTTCCACAAGCTTTTACAAGGTTTAACCATGTGACTAGTTACCAATAATTTAGGAGTTACCAAGATAAATAAAACCTTAGGATTATCATAACAATGGTGTAAGTCTCATACACCCATGTTGCATGTGGCATGAAGCATGACACAATAAAATGTACATTAATATATATAACATATATACTATATGCACACTTGTGAGAAAAAGAAATGTTTAGTGAGCAAATATTAGTTAATGTAAGTTAATATATCAAATATATAATTATACATTGATTTATCAAATCAACACTTGATTTAATAATCTGGCTATATCACATACAACCGACTAATATAAAATGTATCAACTTATTGAATCAACACTTGATCCGATAACCCGGCTATATCTCATATAACCGACCAATATCACATATCGTGATAATAGAATGCGGTATCACATACGCGCATTAATCTCGGTCACGCATATATCACATATGTGCTCCTACTTCGTTTCGCATGAACCAGGAAACCTCTGTGTAGGACTCTAAAGACTCGTCAATACGCCGGCAGTAGGTGATGATCATATCAAACACCCAAAAGCCGCAAGCGGTCTGCTAAACGAAACGGCCACCGTGTATTAAGCGATCAGAAGATCAACAAGCACGCTTGCTCATACTCCTGTGAATCCAATCAGTAACACTACCATACAGTCCGGTCGGTTCGTCAGATATGTCGCATATCGTAGCCTGGGGGTGGTATAACGTCAGACCCAAATAGCCTGATAAGTCATGCTGATGCAAGGTCCATAACGGTTCGAGAAACTACTGATAACACATACCAGTAAATCTCAGCAACCCTGGACAGGGACTTCATGTTATTGCCAATCGAGCATAGCACAACATCAACTCCCAATACCGGGAGAGACGAATCCCCTCCTATCGCTCATTGCCTCTATGTGACTCGGGACTGTCACCAAAAACCACCAGTTTGCACGAATCAGTAGAGCCGTGGTATGGTGGAAATCAAAGTGCAGTGTGAGACACACAAGACTCTATGACGATCTTGGGTCGACAGACTAACATGTACCAGTGTCACCAGAGAACTACTATCTGACGATAGGTATAATACCATCTAGGAGTTCTCGGCGAGTCCATTCAGTGTACCCAGTCTCCACTGAGCACCCGTATACCATCTCTAATGTCACACACCAATGGATATAGGATCATCCATCACCCATCATGTGGGTCAAGAAGCGTATACGCTAGTCTACTCTGGAGTATCGATGCCCTGTCTCGATACTCCCTCGACTAGGAACAATTATAGTGGACTACACTTGGCCCCACTAGTATGATCTCCATCATAGTCCTGGTAGTCAAGTACACATCCTAAGGGCTTCGTCAACACGTGAGAGCAAGACAACATCACGTATACAAGTCAACATGTTAAGAAAAAGAGTAACCAGATAGCATACTATCATGTCGAGCAAGAAAGTTTTCTCTATATATATGTCCAAGCATCCACTATAATATACATCACATGTACAATAATGGGCTCTAGGGCATACATATAACTAACACAATGAAGGATATCATTTTGTATTGCAGCATAATGTTATGAACATTAAACTGAATCAAGAGTTGATTGGTTATTGTACACTTAATAATGGGATATACGTCCTAAATCAACACACAGTTTTCAACATACAACACACAAATAAAAGAAACTTTTCAGATATAAATGAAAAATTTCTTTGGCATTGTAGATTTGGTCATATTAACGAAACAATACTAAACAAGCTTCATAAAGATGGATATTTAAATCCTTTTGAATATAAATCTTATGCGACTTGTCAGTCTTGTATCAAAGGGAAAATGATCAAAACTCCGTTTACTGGACACGGAGAAAGAGCTACACAGCTCTTGGTCCTCATACATAGTGATGTATGTTGGCCAATGTCTACATATGCGAGAGGCGGTTTTTCTTACTTCATAACTTTTACTGATGACTTCTCAAGGTTCGGTCATGTGTTTTTAGTAAAGCATAAGTCTGAAGCTTTCGAGAAATTCAAGGAGTACAAACTTGAAGTAGAAAAACAAACAGGAATGAGCATCAAGATACTTCGATCAGATCGAGGTGGAGAGTATCTTAGTACAGAGTTTTCGAACTTCCTAAAAGAAAATGGGATTCTCTCTCAGCTCACTCCCCCTTACACACCACAGCACAACGGTGTGTCAGAACGGAGGAATCGCACCCTATTGGATATGGTACGATCCATGATGAGTGATGCTGAGTTACCTCTCTCCTTTTAGGGGCATGCATTGGAGACTGCAGCATATCTGTTGAACAGGGTTCCAACCAAGACCTTGTCTACCACTCCATATGAGATATGGTGTGGGAAGAGACCATCTCTTAAACGAGTTAATATTTGGTGTTGTCTGGCTTTTGTTAAAAAGCAGAATCTAGACAAACCCGAGACGCGATCGGTTAAGTGTATATTTGTGGGATATCCAAAACATTCGTTTGGATATCTTTTCTACCACAAGGAGGAACAAAAGGTGTTTGTTTCTCAGTATGCCACATTTCTAGAAAATGAAATTTTTCCTAATGATACTGATGGCAATGTTGTAGATCTAGAACAGGTTCTAGAGACACAAGTTACAAATGACAATTTGGTTCAACCTGATGTTGCAACAGAATCTTATGAACCTCAGCCACTCTGTAGATCTGGTAAGACTTCTCGCCCACCGGAGAGATACTACGGTTTTCTCATTGATGGTGATAGAGAAGATTGCATCATAGATGATAATGACCCTACCATTTTTCAGCAAGCTATCACGAGTGGTAACTCTATGAAGTGGTTGGATGCCATGAGATCCGAAATGGAGTCTATGTACACCAACAAAGTATGGACTTTGGAAGTTGTACTCTCTGGGGTAAAACCCGTAGGGTGCAAATGGATTTTTAAGAGAAAGATCGGTGTAGATGGGAAGGTGGAGACCTATAAGGCACGGCTTGTGGCGAAAGGATTTCGTCAAAGACCAGAACTAGACTATAACGAAACCTTTTCTCCTGTAGCCATGCTTAAATCCATTCGGATCCTACTTGCTTTTGCTTTTCACTACGACTATGAAATCTGGCAGATGGACGTTAAAACTGCATTTCTAAATGGTGATTTAGAAGAGTGCGTTTATATGGATCAGCTAGAGGGCTTCATTGATAGTGGGAGCAGCAGGAAAGCATGTAGGTTGCTTAAATCCATTTATGAATTGAAGCAGGCATCACGGAGTTGGAGCATTTGTTTTGATGATGTCATCGAAGAGTTTGATTTCGTCAAAAATCCAGATGAACCTTGTGTTTATAAGAAGATTGGAGGGAATACTGTCACATTCCTTGTATTGTATGTGGATGACATTCTTCTGATAGAAAACAATGTTTTTGTGCTACAATCGGTCAAATTGTTCTTATCACAAAGGTTCTCCATGAAGGACCTGGGTGATGCCTCGTACATATTGGGCATGAAGATCTATAAGGATAGATCTAAAAGGTTGTTGGGATTGTCCTAAACCAGGTACATCAACACCATCCTAAAGAGGTTTAGTATAGAAGACTCCAAGCGAGGTGCCTTACCCGCTTGTTTATATTGATATGAATGCACACATGCATGCATACATGTGTCATGGTTGATGATACATTATAAATGGTAATGCAAGACTCACATGGAGAAATATTTACATATTTTGATTATTGAGAAAAAGAAAATAGGAATAAAATCATGGCTAGGTTTCTACACTCTTCCTTTTTTGACCAAAGTCAAAACCATGGTTTTATTTCCCATGGTTTTAGTTAACTCAATATCAAAATATCTAGATATTTTGTAACCATGGTTTATGGTGAGATAACCCTCTCTCTCTCTCTCTCTCTCTTGATTATTATCATTATTCTCATTTTTCTCACAAGAGTTAAGCTTAGCCATCTCCTTCTTCTTTCTTCCTCCTTCAAGCTCTCTAGGTTTTAGAAAGTGAGTGAAGAAAAGAAAAAGAAAAGGTTTTTAAGTGAGAACACAACCCGCATCACCAATCTATGTTAGTTTAGCCCACTAGTGTAGATTGTTTGCTTTACTTCCACCTTGATCAAGTGAAGCTAGGAGCTTAAGCAAAGGGACTCCGTGGTAGATCGTCGTTGACTTCGAGGGACTCAAGCGAACCGGTTCAAACACCAAGTTGATCCAATGAGTCACAAAGAGGAGGTCTACAAAGGTTGTATTACTTTCTTCTTAGTGTTAGACTATTATTTGTATGCGATACTTGCCATTGTTACCTTAATTTCTAGTTCGATTCATGGTTGGTTTTGCTTAGCACCCCTAAAAAATTTATTGTGGCATGTTTGATGCAAGATAAACCCTAGGCATGGTGCTAGGGAATCCCTTCAAAAACGAACTAGGGCACATATGCTGATATGTGCGGGGCGCTGATTAAATACAAGTATGAGATACCGTATTCTAATCTGGCGGTTATTTTATATCACTTAGGTTATATGTGATATAACCGGATTATTTAATCAAGTGTTGATTTGATAATGTGATATACAAATAAATGATATTATTCGATTATATATGATATAACCAAATTATTAAATCAAGTGTTGATTTACTAATTTGATATATATTTGTATTTGATATAATTATATATTAACTAGTATTAAGCTCACTAATTATTTTCTTTTCTTTATATATATGATATATATATAATGTAGCATGGGGTGAAGGATGGCTTTTATATTTATTTATTCATTTGGACATACTATTGAAGCATGGTTCCAATTGATTATTGGAAAATATTGATGCTTTAATAATTGTGTGAATAAAGAATTCATTCTTCACTTGATAATAGAGAAGGCTTGCACACTTGTTCTTGTTCTTCACTTGAGCTCATATGATGAGTTATCCTCGCTTGCTCTCTCCATCTTCTTCATCCTTCACCTCCAAGCTCAATCCCTCACATGAGTTGTGAAACCCTGAGCTTGTGAGAACCCTAGTGATTTTTGAACCCCTACTTCACCATACTAGTTTGAATTAGCAATTTGAACTAGTGTGTTTCCTTCACTAAAGAGTTTAGTGAAGAGGTAACTTGGATTAGCGGAGCGTCGGGTGGATCATCTTCAGCACGAACATGGAAAAGGAAGCTCGATCCAACTTCAAGTGGAGCCTAGTGGAGTCACGTGGACTACTACACGGAGCTTTAGAAGAGAAGGACTCGATCTACTATGTTGTAATTCTCTTTCACTTCTTATTGTTTAGTTTATATCAAAGTTTAAACCCTAAACATCTAGTTAGATCATTGGATAGTGTAACTTAGCACCATCAATTTTTTAAAAATGGCATTCATGATGCTAGTGAAAACCCAGTGGTTGTGTTAGGGTATACTTTCACCATATACCCACAGACGGTGCCTCTTCTCTCCTCGAATCGGGTATACATATAGCTCAGAACCGAGAAAACTCATGGTGGACGCCACACATCATATCAAAGAAAACCGAATTTTTATTTTTAAATGATTATAAGTTTTCAAAATTCACATGCGGTTTCCCAAATCCAGAAATCTCATAATCATGAGCCAATAATGAAACAATGAATACCGGCTTAGAGCCAATCTACAGTGCATAACCAGAATGTATATATATAAATTAATATGGCATCTAAGTAAGAAATGAAATACCAACACTAGCATGTAAGATCATGAATGCTAAGCAATACTATAAAGCTACAAGTTATCTGGTTGTATGAGTGAAGTAACGGTTTCTAATGTGTATGTGGCATAGCAATTACCGATGATGTTGTGTGTGAGCCATCAAGTAAGTGTACGTACAACATGCGCATCATCGGTAATGGTGCATGTGTCCTAGCAAACAAGGTTATAACAGCTAACGAAAGAACATGTATATATATAAAATGCAATGAAAATAATATGAGCATAGCAGAAAAGTAAACAGTAAATGCAAAAATATAAAATATATATCTATATACGAGCCATACAGTTATAGTATTTAAAATAGCACGAATCGTTGTTTTTAGAAAAATAGGGGCTACGGTGTTTTTGGAGAAAAAGAGATACCTTTTGAAAATCCGTAGCGTCCCTCGGGTTTACCTTTTGAAAATGCATACGATCCGTTAGTTTTGAAAATAGGTATGGGTCTAATTATATTTTAATGTTTACTTAAGTGATTAAAAGAACTAATCTTAACCCGAGTCGAAAGTGAACAGAAATCTATAACATTTCCGAGTCGATACATCTATCAGTCGGCGATCCAGCCTCAAAATATCATGTATGGTATAGTTCCTTATAAAGCATCCTCAAGTCAAGAGTGCGGATCAATCATCATAT
Source organism: Agapanthus africanus (assembly GCA_030015575.1). Taxonomy (NCBI): domain Eukaryota; kingdom Viridiplantae; phylum Streptophyta; class Magnoliopsida; order Asparagales; family Amaryllidaceae; genus Agapanthus; species Agapanthus africanus. Next base: position 516,628,098 of record CM057337.1, read on the forward strand.
ATATCATATCTCGCATGGTATAATCCGTCGTACGATATCCTCGAATCAAGAATACGGGTCAATCATCACATATATCATATCTCATACGGTATCATCCGTCATACGATATCATCATCCAAGGGTACGGATCTATGGTCACGTACATTCTATCATCTTATCTAGTCACATATCATCACATGTTATATGTATATCGCCCAAAGATCATATAATATCTCATATCATAACCTAGTGTTTCGGTCTTAAATCATTTATCATGACCTCATGACATCATCTCCGATCATATCAACCCATATCCTTCTAGCATATCATATCATCATCTTACACGTATATGTATATATATATGTATATCAACATATCTATATATACATATATACATATACACACATATCATACCAAGTGTGTGTCTGTGCACGCGCATGCGCGACAACATAAATCCAAAGGCTCACGACTAAGAGAAATAGGGCTAAGGGTATACCTTTCTATGAGTACGCTTATTCTAACCTATAGTCTCCTAGAACCCTATTTACTAAATATCCATATCCAACATTGACATATATATATAAATATATATATATCCTAATCTAGGGTCGTGGGGGTGCTATACGCCATCCACCCGACTTCCCCTATAGATATACGTCTACTCACCTTCTATTCTCGCTTTAGCCGAAGTCGATGACGCCTTGCTCTCCTCTGTCATCCTGAAGTCCACACGAAGGTACCTACAGTTCAACGCACGTCGTATCGACTTCAAAATCAAGTCTGGAAACCGATATGGCAAATGAGCAATACATAGGTTAGAACCTATGGTCTACGCATGCAAAAATAACCAAACAAATCTCGATGTTGACGTACAAACAACTGGCCATTTTGGATAAAAAGTTGTGCACACATACTTTGTTGCAAAATCTCATTGAATAAAGATTGGTTATCTGTTCTGGTTGTTGTATCGGATCACAAATGTCGTATTCATGCATTTTAAGTGTATTTCTAGTCTATTGTTACGAGTACCTGTATCATATACTTATTGAGCAGACACAAAATGATAACGAATAAGCGGTATTGAAAGTGCAATCGTCTTTATCTTTATATCGCTGTTAAAAAAATATTTTTATAGTAAAACTCGTCTTAAACCAAGATTATTCTTACACAAAGAACCGTAAGGAATTTTAACTCGGTGAGAACACTTTCTTGACATTGTTTTAAATTGGACTTTCTAGGTATCTTAGCAAACTTTGGGCCAATGCACCCAAACCAGATAGTTTTAAAGCATTAGGCATGAAAACAACCCGGCGGACTTAATTGCCCAAGTCACTTAGGCCTTAAAACAAAAAGAGTTATTTTATACGTGAAAACCTCAAAGTAATGCGAATGGAGATACAACTGATATTTCTTTTCATTTTTTAGATTAAATACGTGTTTGTTAGATTGGGTGTGTAATCACTCAAGAATCAAGAAGGGTTATTTTTCAGACTTCGTCTCTATTACAGCTTCAATAATACCCTTTCATATCCACTTTACTTTATAAACAATTCTTGATATTACTCATTTCGAATCAAACATGTTTGATCCTGAAGAAGTTTTATAAGGTTACTAGGCACTCTCACAAGGGTCTATAAGGCATCAACCATGCCTGATTTAAAATTTAGACGTGCCGAACAACCCTAACCAAGATCTTAAACTAGAGATTAGGCGAAACAAAACAAGTAAACAACTTTACTTCTAAGAGTTTGGGATTACAACCTTTGTAGTCCGGTCCTTCACTTCTAAAGCTCCGTGTTGAGGTCCCTTCACCGCGATCATCGAGTATCCGGACTCTAGAGAGGCTCCACAAAAGAAAGATGCAAATTTGCTTTCGATCTTCGATAACAAAGATGATCTACCTTGAAGAAACTCAAAACCAAGCTCTTTCTTTGCTAATTAAGTATTAGCAAAGCAAACACCCTAATCTAAGTGGCTAGATAGATGAGGATGATGAAGTAGGAATTTAGCACTCATTTATTTTCTATTTCTCACTCATTTTCATCACTACACAAAAAGCTAGAAAGCTTTTCATGCAAGGAAGAAGAAGAAAAAAAATGATCAATCCTTTTGTGATGAATAATGAAATCTTGTGATGAGGTTAGAAATGCAACCATGGTTCAAGTGAGAAGAAGTAGCCCTTGAAGAGATTTAACTAAGGTTAAAGGGTTGGGTTGGGTTAAACAAATATCTCACAAAATATCAACACAAATATCTTTGTAATAAAACAAAACAAAAGCTTCTAGAAAAGATTAACCCAAATCAAACCCTAACCATGTTTAATCTCCACTAATCATGTTGTATTTATAACCATAACTTGTTAAAATATTATATATCACATATATAATATTTATTGTTGTAGGGTTACTAGGCACACTAATGAGGTTCTACAAGGCATCGACCATGCCGGATTAAAATTTTTAGGTGCTTAACAACCCTAAGCAAGATCGTTAAATAGAGATTAGGCGAAACATAAAGCTAGTAGATAACAATTATCACTAAGGAAAGGGACTACAACCTTTGTAGATCCGGTCCTCCACTTCCAAAGCTCCGTGACGACGTCCCTTCGCTGCGATCATCCAACTCCCGGACTCTCGGACGGCACCTTGAGAAATTGCAACGGGATCGCTTGAACTCTTCGATGCCGAAGATGATCTACGTCGAGGGAATACGGATACAAGCTTCTACCTCACTAACCATAGAATTAGTGAAGCAAACACCCTAAACTAAAGTGCTAGTCTAGTAGAGGATGGTGAGATAGGAAATGGGTACTCTTTAGATTTTGATTTCTCACACTTAATCTTCACTTGATAATTTTCTAGCAAGCTTTTTCTTTTCTTCAAGAAGAAGAAGAAGAAAAGAAAAGAATAAGAATAATAGCAAAATGAATTATCAAGTGATGTCTATCATAATGCAACCATGGGTGAGATAAGAGACTAAACTTGAGTTTAGGTTAATGGTTAGGTTAAGGAAAATGACATGCAAAACAAAATGGTGGACTTTGTCAAAGATGCTTGAAAGCTTCATGAAGCTTCAAGAAAAGACAAAGCAATCCACCATTTTATTTTACCAAAATAAATAAAAACCCAAAACTTTAACCTAAACATGGTGTAAGTCATACACACACCCAAGTTTGCATGTATCATCAAACATGATACAAACTTGTGTACAAAAATATATCACATATACAACTTGTGCACATCAAGTGAGAAAATCAATCTAAAGTGAACCAATACTAGTTAATGTAAAGTAATATATCAAATATATAATTATACATTAAATCATTAAATTAACACTTGATTTAACGATCCGGTCATATCGCATATAACCGACTAATATCAATGTATCGACTTATCGAATCAACACTTGATTCGATAACCCGGTTATATCGCATATAACCGATCGATACAAACATCGCGAGAATCGAATACGGTATCACATACATGCATTATTCTCGGTCCCGCACATATCACTTATGCGCTCCTATTTCGTTTTGCCTGAGCCAGTACAACCTCTATGTAGGACTCTAAAGACTCGTCAAAACGCCGGCAGTAGATGATGATCATAACATGCACCCACAAGCCGTCAGTGGTACTAGCTGGACGTAACGGCTACCCGGGTATTGAGCGATCAGAAGATCAGCAAGCAAGCCCGCTCCAACTCCTGCAAAAAGCCTGACAGTGACACTACCGTACAGTCCGGTCTCCTCGTCTGATATGTCGCATATCAGTTCTAGGGGTGGTAAACGTCAGACCCCAATAACCGATAAGTCATGCCGATATGAGGCGCATAACGGGTTGAGAAACTACTGGTAACACATACCAGTATATCTCTAAACCAGCCCTGGCCAGGGACTTCCCTGTTATGGCCAATCGAGCACAGCGCAACATCAACCCCCAATACCGGGAGAGACGAAACCCCTCTATCGCTCATTGCCTCCATTTGACTCGGGACTGTACCCAAAAACCACCGTTTTGCATGCCCTCTTAGACGTGGTAAGGTAGAAATCAAAGCACAGTTGGAATCACACAAGACTCTATGACGATCTCGGGTCTACAGACTAACCTGTACCAGTGTCACCAGAGAACTGCCATCTGACGTAAGGTATAATACCATCTAGGAGTTCTCGGCGAGTCCGTCCAGTGTACCCAGTCTCTACTGAGCACCCGTAAATCATCTCTGATGTCAAACATCAATTGATATGGGATCATCCATCGCCCATCTGTATGGGTCGAGAAGGCATACGCTAGTCTACTCTGGTATATCGATGCCCCGTCTCGATACACCCACGACTAGGGACCTTGAAGGATGTACTTACGGACTACCATGTCCCCACTAGTATGATCCGCATCATAGTCCAAGTAGTTAAGTACAAATCCTAAGGGCTTTACCAACATGTAACAGAGAGACAATCAATATACACGTTAAGGTAAAGAGTAACCAGATAGCATACTATCATGTCGAGCAAGAAAGTCCTCCCTATATATGTCCAAGCATCCACTACAATATACATCCTATGTATAGTAATGGCCTCTAGGGCATACATATAACTAAAAATCTCCCACTTGCACTAGGGCCATCTGATAGCAGTGGTTGTAGTATCTCATACTCAACCATCCTATAATAGTCTCTCTCCGGTAAAAAGCCTTTGTGAGTGGATCTGCCGTGTTGCCCTCTGAGTCTACTTTCCTGACCTCGATCCCCTGGAGATCAACCATCTCCATGATCAGGTGACACTGCCTCAGAATATGTTTGGATAACTGATGGGACGGGCGTTCCTTGGCATAAGCCACAACTCCATTGTCACACAATGGTAGGAAGGAAGTTCATCTCATGAACTAATATACACCCAGACAGCCTCTTTGGTAGTATCTTTGGTAACGATGTATCTTGCCTTTAATCATCTAGTATGTCACGGTATCTAGCTTGGAACTCTTCCAACATACCGTCCCTTTACTGAGGGTAAAGACAATGCCTGTGACTGACTTTCAGTCGTCCTTATCACCCTGGAACCATTCAAGTGATTCTCACCAGGATCGATTGATACCATCTCACTACAGCTAGTGAGTATTCTAACACCCAATTAGATCTATCTTATAGATCCAAAATCCAGGATTTAGTAGGTATCACTTTGATCCTATATGGAGAATCCTTGTGATAAGCGGAGATTGATCGAGCGTAGCATAGGAAACTCTTTCCCTATCATGAGTATGTCATCCACGTACTCTACGAGGATCACCACCATACTCCCTACTACCTTTTTGTATATACAAGGTTCATCTACCATTTTGATGATGTCAAACTCTTTGACTATCATATCAAAACAGACGTTCCAACTCCGCGATGCCTGCTTTATCACATAAAACATCATGCACACGTTTCCGCTGCTCCCACTGTCTGCGAAGCCCTCTGGCTGTGTACTTATAGACGCACTCTTCTAAAACATCACTTAGAAAAGCAGTCATGACACCCAACCGCCAGATATCGTAGTCATGGTGTGTAGCCGTGGCAAGTAGGATCTGGATGGACTTAAGCATAGACCCCAGAAAAGGTTTCATCATTAGCCACAACTGGTCTATGATGCAAACCTTTAACAAGTCTAGCTTTGAAAGTTTCAACCTTTCCATGTACACCAAGTAATCTTCTCAAGATATACTTGCTTCTGATGGGGATTTAACCCTTCAGATAAAACAACCAAAGTCCATACTTTGTTGGTGTATAAGGATTCCATCTCAGATCAATAAGCATCCAGCCATTCTTACAGAGTCATACTCCTGATGGCCAGCTCGAAACTAGTTGGGTTATCATCTCATGATGCAATCCTCACTCCCACTGTTATAGAGAAACTGAAGTATCTCTCAGGTGTGTGAGGAACCCTACTAGATCGGCGGAGAGGCTGAGGTTCGTTGGAATCTACTGAATTGTCACGACCCGAGAGTACGGAACGTGACCGGCACTTAGATTACGAAGCGTCTAGAGGCGCCACGTAACCTAAGTAAGCCGAAGCCCAGAAATCTAAACCATATAAAAGAAGAAGAAGTAAAAGAAACAAGAAGAAAAACAAGTTTAAAAGTATCAGCAAATTTTCCCAAAAATTTCGGCAGAGTCTCATCTGTAAAAACTGGCCCCCAAATGGGTACAACAAGTATAATATACATAAACAATAAAAAGCATCCCCAAACGGGTGCTAGCTCAACGCCAACTGGCGGAAACAACCACAACGAGCACAATAATATACAACGCCAAATGGCGAGGCTCAAAACTCAAAATAAAACAAAACCACCAGATCAGAATAATATATGCGCGACTCTAAGGTCAAAATAAAAGACTGGTCCAATAAACTTATCAAGTAATACAAGTATGGTTGATGGAGCTTACTAGATACAAATGAATGAATAAAAGTACAATGGTGGTTCGGATACAAGTGAACCAACCTACCGTGCAAATCACCCTGAAGAAAAGATGTGCCAACAAGCTGCCACGGAAACCTGTACATCGAACTTGAAATAAAATTTGGCACAACGGGGGTGATTTGCCAACTCGTGAGTAGAAGACATCTACGAAAAGAAATCGAATGCACGACGCTATCCTAGGTCATAATAATACACTATAATATCCCAATCATCTAGTAATAGCAGGGTAAAACTACGTGTAAGTGCAGATACTCCGTGCTTGTGTCAGTGCCTCATATAATACTATGTCATATGAAATGAAATGCATGCACCATGAATGTAAAGTAACAAATCCTGAAATCCAGATATATATGTATACGAAATCTTTAGCTGTTATCATAGTAAAATGTGTATAAGAATCTGAAATCTCAACAATGAAATCCATGGAAATCCGTGTCAAGCGTCGACACAACACATGTAATCTCAAGTCTCAATATCTCGGGCTCCGTCAGTCCGGATCGGCCCATATCATCAAATCTCACGACAACGGTCGGTATCCTCCGGATATCCGCCGCGCCAGACATCACCGGTAGGTAGCCTTCCCCTGCCAGGCTCATCGTCTACAACTCGATCTTCTTGCCCCGGGGTACCATACCGGGCCCACCATGTACCCGAGACGGTTCATCCACTCCTCGAATCGGGTCTCGAAATCCAACAGAAAACATGAAATACTCATGGTGGACGACACATACATCACGAGAAAACCGCATCTTATTTTAAAAAGAGAAGAGGAGAGAGAGAGAAGTTTTTATATATTTTTGCGGTTTCCCAAAAAATCCAGAAATCTCATAGAAATCCAAATCTCAAAATCATGAGTAACTATATGATAAGTGTCGGCATATGCCCATAATACTGCATGATAACATGAAAATATGAATGCATGGATGTCTAAGTAATAAATATCATGTCTATACTAACATCAGCGAATAATCACAATATTATATCGGTCTAGTTGTTAACTGATTCTATCCATAAAAGACAATATGATCTAAAGTGTACGTGACATAGCAATTACCGATGATGATGTGTGTGAGCCGGCAAATAAGTGTGCGTGGAATATGCGCATCATCGGTAATGGTGCTGGTGTCCTAACAGGTATGGTTTGTACTGATTATAGCAACATATGTAAGAACATGCACCATGATGATTACAGTATGAATGTAAAGACAGATGTACATTATCCACTCCTCTGCGAAATACGAGTACAACTACCACTATGTGAGTCGAACCTAAACTAGTGTCCATCTAACATCCTAAGGAACTAAACCTAATAGACTAGTCAGTAAGAAACTAGAGTCTACCTAAGGTCTGAATCAATATCTCTAATAGTCGGCGATCCCGCCTCAATAGCGTCACGTACGTAGTACGGCTTCCTCGAATCAAGAGTGCGGATCAATCATCAAATCTAAGCCTCGTATGGTAAAATCCATCGTACGGCATCCCAATATCGGGGTACGGTCAAGTATCTCCTTGGAGTCCCCTCATTCGTATAATGTCATCATCAACACATCTCATGATCAAGGTGCTAAACTGTGATCGCATACATCAATCATATATCATTGCCATCATGATAAGCATCATTAGTTTATCCTCAGAAATATCATGTCATATGTATCATATTGTGATTAAGTCATACCGATATCTTATCGTCATCAAGTCACAAGCTACAGCCCAGGTACTATTTTAGCGTCCCATGTACCTCAATATCACCACCACCCTTCATAATTTATATATTCATGTTCATTATCTCTTTCTCTAATGATCCGCTAACACTTTAATACGACTGTATAGTCAAGAATCACGGCATCAAGCCCAGTTATCCTGTTTCATTCCCGTGTATCAATGTATCCCACATACGTGTTGTATATATCTATATATATACCTATACCTAGTCTTATATATATATACACATACCCGTATACACCATGTCGAGTTTCAGTGTGTGTGTGTGTGTGTTTCTACCTGAAACCTACGAACCTCTTCCAGGGTATTCATCCTCTGGTATGGTCTTCCTAAATCAGTCTGGTCCAGCCTAGGGTCATTACTAGGGTCCTACTCATTAAGAATCTAGGGTCACATCTGGTTTCCTAATGTCAATAAGTACTATTCCTATTCTACGTTGCGGGGGTGCTAAACGCCATCCACCCGACTTCCCCCCGTAGATATGCATCTACTCACCTGGTCCATGTCTACCGAAGACGGTGTCGCCATCATCCTCTTCATCGCCCGCAGTCCACGTGAGGGGTACCTAAACGCAAACATATAAATAGTATCGTAAACTGAATCATATACAAAAGCCAAAACGACGCAAGGAACAAGCATAGGTTAAAACCTATGTCCCGTCCACGCAAAAGAACCAAATATCGCTCGATATCGGCGTACAAACTCCGATGGATCGAGATAAACATCAACAAATAACTCGTAGTTTTAAAACACCTTACTTATATTATAAAACATGATTAAATCCATCGAAACCCTAAAATCCATCAAACCGTCCAATTTCGTAAAACCCGAAAATACCAATTTACCATTTTTCATCAAAACTTGACATTTAAATGAAACCAATGGTCGTAAAACTCATTAAATAGTATAACTAGACTATACAAACCATTACTATATTTTTATTACACAAATTTGTATTAATTTGAAATTTCTAGTTTGCAACCTTTAACAATTTTCAACATTTTTCAAGCAAAATACCTAAATTCCACCACAAAACATGATTTTGCATGAATTAATGTACTAAACTACAATTCATGATGATAATGATATGATGAAACCATGATTATATTTTTAATTTCATTTATATAGGAATTTCCAAATTCTAGTTTACAAAATACTAGCATTTTATTACTATTTTCCAATTATCAAAGGAAACTAGTGATCAAACTAAGTTTTTCTTTCCTTTAATATGCTAATATTCTCATTAAAACTACCATCTAATGATAACAAGCTTAATAAGAATTTTATTTTACCCACAAACACATTTTTGAAAAATCTAGTTAGCTAAATAGCTTAATTAAAACAATTTGAATAAACAATTTATTATACAACAACCATGCAATATTTTTCCACTCTAAAAGATGTTAAACTAGCTATTATAACCTTATTTAATTAATGAAAACCACAACTTGAATTTACAAACCCTAACTTTAATTTTAAAATTTGCAACTAGAATTAATATATTAAATCTAATTATGCTTTAAAAGAAACATCTAATAGAAATAAAACAAAAGAAGGAAATTTATACCTTCAAAATATGAAACCCAAACATGAAAATGAGTCTCCAAAATGCATGCTTTCCATCTCCAAAATCCATGCTAAATAGGTCAAAGGAAAATGGTAGAGGTTGAATGTTGATTTTTGAGATTTATTTTTGGAATTTTTGATGAATTTTGATGAATTTTATTGCAAAAATGATGGGGGAAAAATTTTGGGGCTACCCATGGAGGGGAGGCCGGCCATGGAGAGGGAGGAGGGTGGAGAGAGAGAAAAAATGTGTGGTATTGTGTAGAAAGTTCATAAATAATGCATTTTTTTCACTTAAACCCTTTATTATCTAACTTTTTCAATTTAACCCTTTTCCTAGAAATTTCTAGAACCATGAAGAGATTTTGGAAAAGATTTTGCATATTACACACTTGATTCTAATATACCATGGCTCATTTTTACAAATTAAAACCATTCAAATTTGTAATTTACACTAATTTAGTTTAAAAAATAAAGCTTATGTTAATATTTAAAATAATTAATTTAGGAAAAATATTTAATTAAAATAAAAATTTATAAGCGGCTAAATAAACACCATTTAATAGTAATTACATAATTAAAATATGTATTTTTGAAATTATAATGAAAAAACAATTACGGTTTAATTTTATGAAAAATACATTTTACTTTACCGAAATTCATAAAATTCACTTAAACAATTTTATTCATTTAATTATTTATTTAATTATTTTTAAAACGTTACATGAATCCTTTGGTTCTACCAAATCATCTGCTGTAATTTGTATAGCTGGAACCTTTTCCAGTTCTACCTCATGACCACTAATTTCTTCTCAAGAAATTCCCATTCACAAAGGTGGCATGTTGAGAAACAAAACATTTTTGTTCCTCGGTTTGGTAGAAGATATTCCCTTGCTAAAGCTTGGGATATCCAACAAACTTCCACAAATCTTACTTTGCCTCGAGCTTGTCCGGATTATGCTTTTAGACATAGGCTGGACAACTCCAAATCTTAACTGACTTAAGATATGGGCTCTTCTCATTCCATATCACATATGAAGTGGTAGGCATCTGATTTGGTTGGAACCCTATTCAATAGGTATGCAACTTCATAAGTGCATAACTCCCAAAAGGAAATAGGTAACTCAGTAGTACTCATTATAGAGCACACCTTATCATATAAGGTGTGATTGCTCCATCCCGATATACCATCGTGCTATGGTGTATACGAAGGAGTAATGCTGAGAGAGAATCTCATTCTCCTTTAGAATAGTCCAGGAATTCCGTGCTCAAGTATTCTACTCCCTGATCGCATCAAAGGACATAATACTTATACCCTTATTTTGGTTCTCTACTTCTAACTTATATTCCGTGAATATCTCAAAAGGTTCGGATTTGTGTTTCAACAGGAACAAATGTCTGAATCTTGAGAGATTATCAGAGAATGTAATGAAGTAAAAAGAACCTATGTTGGCATATGTAAACAGGGGACCTTTATACATCAGCATGTATCAATCCCAAATGTTCACTAACTCTTTCTCTGTTTCCAATAAACAGAGCTGATGTCATTATATCTTTATGACATGACTAGCAAGTTTCACAAGATGTAAATTCAAACTGATTTAAATATGCATCTATATGTAAGTTCAGCTAGTCGGGTCGCATTGATATGACCTAGTCTACAATGTCTCAAGAAGGATTCGTTCATTTCTGAACTCTTCCTCTTGTGTGTGTTCTGTATACTAAGAACTGTAGTTTGATTTAGAACGTCAATACTTTTAGACAACGTACCTGAACCGATCAACTTTTGATATAGGAAATGTTCAAAACATTATCCAACAATACAAAATTATATCTTTTATTTACTGATAAAGAGACTGATATGATTTTGTATATCAGGTTCGATATCTAATAACATTTGTTCAGAATCAATGTATTCTGGTAATACAGGGTGATAGTGACCAACAGACTTGGCTGCAACATTTGCACCGTTTTCTATCTCATGAAACTTATCACCCGTTCTCAGTTCTTTACCTATCTGTAGCCCATGTAACAGATTACATATGCGGGATCCTGATCCGGTATCATATACCCAGGACATAAAGGACATTGAGAAACAGTTCTCTGTAATGAACACACCCGAAGATGATGCATCATCATGCATTTTCTTCGTTTGGGCGGCACGGGAATTCTGGTATTACCCAATTTCCTGCTCTGTCTTATAACAGTTATAAGTTGGAGCGGAACCAACGTTCCCCAGCTCAGTATAACAAACAGGTTCAGTCAATACATCCGTATTATTATCTTGATTAAGGCGTGATATGGTCGCTACCTGGAGAGAGAGAGAAGAAAACACTCAGCGTGCGCTCATGCAAGAATAGATTGGTTATTATTTTATCTAATCAGGATAGCTCCCACTGTTTTTATCAAATCTTCCTTCAAATCCTAAAAGGAAATGTTAGGTTTACCTAGCACCCTATGAAGAGTTTGGAAGCATCACATGTCACAAAGATTGGATTTTTATGGTGCTAAGTAAGCGTACAAAGGATCTATCCTAGAAAATTAGGGTTTCTAAACTTTAAAGGCAACAAAGACTAGGGTTTCGAGATTAAAACCTTTGTAGCTCCCTACGCTAGACTCCTTGGCCTCTTGAGAGTTGGAGGAAGGTTCTCTTGAAGTCCTCTAGTGTCAACGATGATCCACCCGAAGCTCCTTTGTCCAAGCTAGCAACTTCACTTTAACAAAATGATGAAATGAAGCTAACACTCAAAACAAGTGGGCTAGATTTGTGTAGAATGGTGTTGTGGTTCTCATTCTCACCTCAAAATCCAATCTTTTTGAGTATTTTTCTCACTTGAAAAGTCTAGAGAGCAAGAGATCAAGGTTGAAGAAGATGATGGCTTTTTTAAGAAGAAGAGAAGATAAACTCTAGTGAGAAAAATGAAAAATATAAGTATATATATATTTTCCACTTCTCATTTCAAACCATGGTTAATAATAAAGATATTATTGTATTTGAGTTTAAAACACCAAAGGAAAAATAACCAAGGGTTAATAAGTAGGTGAGCATGGTAAGATGAAGAAGAGTGTAGAGACATCCTATGAATTAACCCTTTTCCTTTTTCCTTTTGTTAACACAAATGCAATAATAATCCATATAAAAACCCATGGTGTGAGTCTTATATTGCCACCATTCTCAATGTATAAACAACCATGATAGAATGATGTATGTATGCATGTGTGCATGCACATCCATATGTGCATGAACAAGAATGAATGCATGCATGCATGCATACATCCAAAAGAAACAAGATAGGATTTCTAGTGAGAAACTAATGGTTAAATGTTAAATCAACACTTGATTTATCAACCCGGTCATATCACATACGACCCGACCAAAAGAAAGCCGCCCAATTATTATACGATATCTCATACATGCATTTTAACCGGGTCCATGCGCATATTGCATACGCGCACCACAACGTTTCGCCTGGACTAGGTAACTCCTTTGTGGGACTCTAAAACTCGTTAATACGCTGACAGTGGGTGATGATCATATCAAGAACCCCCAAGCCGCAAGCGGTCAGCTAAACGTAACGGCCACCCGGGTATTGAGCGATCAGAAGAAAACAAGCGAACCTGCTACAACTCCCGTCGAGCCAACTGGCAACACTACCGTACAGTCCGGTCTCTTCATCAGATATGCTGCATATCGAGTCTAGGGATGGTCACGTCGACCCCAATAACTCAATAAGTCGTGCCGGTGAATGGTCTATAACAGAGCGAGAAACTACTGATAACACTTATCAGTAAATCTCAGCAGCCCTGGCCAGAGACTTACTGATATAACCGGTCGAGCACAGCACAGCACCAACTCCCAATACCGGGAGAGATGAAACCCTTCCTATCGCTCATCGCCTTCGTGTGTCTCGGGACTGTACCCAACGGCCACCTGTTTGCTCAACTCAGTAGAGCCGTGGTAGGCTGGTAATCAAAGTACAGTGGGAGAGCACACAAGACTCTATGACGATCTCGGGTCTACAGACTAACCTGTACCAGTGTCACCTGAGAACTGCTATCCGACGATAGATATAATTCCATATAGGAGTTCTCGGTGAGTCCGTCCAGTGTACCCAGTCACCACTGAGCACCCGTATATGATCTCGATGTCAAACATCGATGAATGTGAGAACATTCATCGCCCATCGTATGGGTCTAGTATCATATACGCTAGTCTACACTGGTATATCAATACCCCGTCTCGATATACCTACGATGAGGGACATTCCAGGATATGCTTATAAACTACAAATGTCCTACTAGTATGATCTCCATCATAATCACAGTAGTCAAGCCGATATCCTCAGGGCTTTATCAGCATGTATGAATGAATAAAAGCATGATCAAATCAACATGTCAGATAAAGAAGAACCGGATAGCATACTATCATGTCGAGCAAGAATGTATACTGAATATATATACATGTACAAATACATCCACTATCATATAATGGCCTCTAGGGCATACATATATCCAACAATCTCCCACTTGCACTAAGGCCAGTTATTGGCGTATCTCATACCCAACATCTCAAAAAGTCACTCATGCTGCGGCTGAGGGAGGGCCTTGGTGAATGGATCCGTGGCGTTATTCTTTGTATCTACTCTCCTAATCTCCATCTCGCGGCGATCTACAATCTCCCGGATCAAATGAAAACGCCTCAGGATGTGTCTGGACCGCTGATGGGTTCTGGGCCCCTTGGCTAATGCCATAGCCCCATTATTATCACAATACAAAGGTATTGGATCAATAATGGTTGGAACTAATACTAGCTCCGAGACGAACTTCTTCATCCAGACGGCTTCCTTGGCGGCATCATTCGCAGCAATGTACTCAGCTTCCATCGTAGGGTCTGCAACGGTATCCTGTTTGGAACTCTTCCAACTTACCGCCCCTCCATTGAGGGTAAATACAAACCCAGAGATAGATTTGTTGTCGTCCTTATCGCTCTCGAAGCTCGAATCGGTAAAGGCCTCCATTTGGAGATCTCCATTACCATACACCAAAAACAATTCTTTAGTCCTTCGTAAGTACTTAAGAATGTTCTTCACAGCTGTCCAGTGATTCTCCCCTAGGTTGAATTGATACCAACACTAAGTGCATAACCTACATCTGGGCGTGTACATAACATCGCATACATTATAGATCCTACTGCCGAAGAATAGGGTATAATGCTCATGCGAGCTCTCTCTTCATCGGTCTTTGGACAAGAATCCTTGGAGAGAGTGACTCCATGGCAAGCGGGTAAGGAACCCCGCTTGGAGTCTTCCATACTAAACCTTTTTAGGATGGTGTTGATGTACCTGGTTTGGAACAATCCCAATAACTTTTTGGATCTATCCCTATAGATCCTTATGCCCAGGATGTATGTGGCATCACCCAGGTCCTTCATGGAGAACCTTAGTGATAAGAAAGATTTGACCGACTGTAGCATAGGAATATCATTTCCTATCAGAAGAATGTCATCCACGTACAATACGAGGAATGTGACAGCTCTTCCTACAGCCTTCTTATAAACACAAGGTTCATCTGGATTTTTGATGAAATCAAACTCTTTGATAACATCATCGAAACAGATGTTCCAACTCCGAGATGCCTGCTTTAACCCATATATGGATTTAAGCAATCTACATGCTTTCCCGCTGCAACCACTGTCAATGAAGCCCTCTGGCAGATCCATATAAACGCATTGTTCTAAATCTCCATTTAGAAATGCTGTTTTAACGTCCATCTGCCAGATTTCATAGTCGTAGTGAGCAGCAATAGCAAGTAGGATCCGAATGGATTTAAGCATGGCTACGGGCGAAAAAGTTTCGTCATAGTCCAAACCTGGTCTTTGACGAAAACCCTTCACCACAAGTCTTGCCTTATAGGTCTCTACCTGCCCATCTACACCAATCTTTCTTTTAAAGATCCATTTGCATCCCACAGGTTTTACCCCAGGGGGTACAACGTCCAAAGTCCATACTTTGTTGGTGTACATAGACTCCATTTCGGATCTCATGGCATCCAGCCACTTCACAGAGTCTCCACTCGTGATAGCTTGCTGAAAACTGGTAGGATCGTCATCATCCATGATGCAGTCTTCTCTGTCACCATCAATGAGGAAACCGTAGTACCTCTCCGGTGGGCGAGAAGTCCTACCAGACCTTCGGAGTGGCCGAGGTTCCTCAGTTTCTATTGCAACAGCCGGTTCAACCAAATCGTCATTTGTAGTTTGTGTCTCTAGAGCCTCTTCTAGATCCACCACCTTTCCATCATCTTTATCTGTGGAAAACTCGTTTTCCAAGAATGTGGAAACAAACACCTTTTGTTCTTCTTTGTGGTAGAATAGATATCCATAAGAATTCTTTGGATACCCCACAAAATTACACATGACTGACCGTGTCTCGAGTTTGTCCGGATTCTGCTTTTTAACATAGGCCGGGCAACCCCAAATCTTAATTCTCTTAAGAGATGGTCTCTTCCCATGCCATATCTCATATGGCGTGGTTGACACAGCTTTGGTTGGAACCCTGTTCAGTAGAAATGCTGCTGTCTCCAATGCATGCCCCCAAAATGAGACGGGTAACTCAGCATCACTCATCATGGATCAGACCATATCTAATAGGGTCCTATTCCGTCGTTCAGACACACCGTTATGCTGTGGTGTGTAAGGAGGAGTGAGCTGAGAGAGAATCCCATTCTCTTTTAGGAAGTTTGCAAATTCTGTACTAAGGTACTCTCCACCTCGATCTGATCGAAGCATCTTGATACTCAAGCCGATTTGTTTTTTTACTTGTTTATATTCAATGAATTTCTCGAAAGCTTCGGACTTGTGCTTTAATAAAAAAACATGACCGAATCTTGAGAAATCGTCAGTGAAAGTAATGAAGTAAGAAAAACCGCCTCTAGTCTGTGTAGACATTGGACCACATACATCACTATGTATGAGTCCTAGGAGCTCGGTAGCTCTTTCTCCGTGTCCGGTAAACGGAGTTTTGGTCATTTTACCCTTGATACAAGACTGGCAAGTCGCATAAGATTTATATTCAAAAGGGTTTAAATATTCATCTTTGTGTAACTTGTTTAGTCTTGTTTCGTTAATATGACTAAGTCTACAGTGCCAAAGAAAAGCTTCATTTAATTCTGAAAGTTTTCTTTTCTTAATGTGTTGTATACTGAAAACTGTATGTTGATTTAGGACGTATATCCCGTTTTTAAGTGTACCATACCCAACCAACATTTGATTTAGGTGAATGTTCATAACATTGTTCAGCAATACAAAATTATATCCTTTATTGTCTAACAAAGAAACAGATATTATATTACATAGCATACTTGGTACAAAATAACATGGGTTCAAAACCAATATACACCCAGATGGCAACCCCAAGTGATACTCTCCCACTGCGACTGTATGTACATTGGAACCATTTCCAACGCGGAGAGTATGGTCACCTGTCTTCAAAACTTTGCTATTTCTCAGTCCCTGTATAGAATTGCAAATATGAGAACCTGAACCGGTATCTAATACCCAGGAAGCAGAGTTTATTGAAAAACAGTTTTCTGTCACAAACACATCTGAAGCGGAAGCATACCCATGCTTCTTCTTGAGGTTCAAGTACTCAGTACAGTTGCGCTTCCAATGTCCTGTCTTGTGGCAATGAAAACATTCACCTTTCCCCGAGTCTCCAGCTTTGGACTTTTCCTTTCCCTTCACCTTTTTAACTCCATCCTTAGGATTGGTGGGCTTCTTCTTTTTCTTTCCCTTGGCCTTAGCTCTCGGGCGAGAAGAGGAAGACTGTCCAACAGTCATAACGGGAGTTTTTACTGACTTCATAGTGCTCTCTGCATTCCTTAACATTTTAAGAAGTTCAGGTAGCTCCTTCTCCATGCCATGCATGTTGAAGTTAACTATGAATTGAGCAAAGGTGGAGGGGAGGGACTGCAGAATAATAGCTATATATTGTTCATTGTCCATAGTCCACCCAAGGTCCTCAGGCTCTTCTATAAGAGCTATCATCTTCAGAACATGGTATCCTACTGGTGTGCCGGGGGCCATTCGCATCTGAAACAATTTCTTTGATGCTTCGTATCGCAATACGCGGGATTGCTCTCCATACAACTCCTTTGTATGGAGCAATATGGTTTGAAAGTCCATATTCTTATGCTGCTTTTGATGTGTATTGTCCATCGATACAAGCGCGAGGCATTTGTCCATGGCACAATCAGCGCCCCATGTCTTGTGGACTTCTTTGTCCGCAACTGAGGATTTTGGACCTGGGACGGGCAGGGCTGAAGCCGTGAGGACATATGATACTTTATCATAAGTCAAGGCTATTTTCAGATTCCTCAGCCAGTCTTTATAATTGGTCCCATTCAGTTTGTTTTTATCTAGTAGAAGCTTGAGTCCAGTCATTGGTATCTGCCATTAAGAGAGAGAAAAGAATACACTCAGCGAAATCTCTTGCATAGATCAGATTGGTTATTATCTTGTCTAATCGATGTCTCCCACTGCTTTAATTAAGTTTTTCTTTCAAACCTTAAAAAGAAAACTAGCCAGGATTAATTACAGTCTACAACTTCGCTAACCGTTCAGCCTGGCCAGTGTCGGTACTTGAGGGAGGTTCCCCGTGCTTTCGCATGGACCTAATTAAAGTAAACCTCGTTTTCCTAGAGGCGTAGCCCCGTTAACACCTTTCTAGACACCTAATGAGTTAGCTAATTGTAAACTGCAAAACTCTCCTAGGAGCAACTATTGCCCACAGTGGGATCGGGATCCAACCATCATATGGAACGTATGCAATCTCATTGCAAATCTCAACACTTGAAATTCCCGATATGATTTTTACCCCTAGTACTTATGACCTTAACTATGGTCAACAAATCATAAGTACCAGTCAAGTTCTACCCGTCATTTCTTGATCAATTAGACCCACCCATATGACCCTTAACTATGGTCAACAAAGTCGCATGAATGTCCTAATTAATCTGCATCATATGCAGTGTAGGAAGACATCACTTAGCTACCGTACACTACGCCTTAACTAAAGTCAACAAACGTAGCACGAATACTAAGTACTCTACTTCCTAAAATGACGGAGGGTTGCGGATGATTTTTAAGAAAATCTTTAACGCTTTGAACTTGATATCGTCGTAGAATCAAATGGTTTTCAAAAGGAGTGGCTTGTGCTCCGTAGTTTTCGAAATACAGCTTTTTCATAAAGAGCCGAGTGGTTTTCAAATCTGATTCTATAACATCTTTTTAGGTTTATTTTCTTTACATTAATCATATTAATGTAATCCCATCATTTAAGTCCTTAAGCCAATCACAGAAAAGAAACGAAAATAACACGTACGCTTATGCCATCCGCATTCGCCACAATATTCCGTTATGCACCGTTAGGTTACTTAACTAACGGCATACCGGGACGGGACTAGCGCGGGTGCAAAACATAAGCAACGTCTAATATATATCTCATATATAATATATCATTCATCTCAGATATCACAGAACATAGGCAGCAGAAACATATATATAATGTGGGATATACTAGGACGTCCGTATTTAGTATTTAGCCAACAATAGAAAATACGGATTCCACAGTCACGATGAATAGCCAAGCCCACACCCCTAGACCCCTACGAGAGCGGCAAGCGACCCTACCAATCCTGGAGTTTAGGAGACCCGGTCTTGACTCCTCGAGATGGCCTCCCACTGAACCCCAGAACCCGGTCACTTGTGCTCCCCTCCTTGGGTCTATCCTAAAGCGGAAAAGTAAATAATATACAACACTGGTGGCAGCAACCTCAACCCGGAAGTGCCCTAAATAAAAGAATATTACATTACATTTGAATTTACATGAATGAAAATATAAAACTCTCATCTCACATAAAAAAAAACCCCGGCTATTCGATCGCGACAATCCTGCACATCATATCTCAGCAACACATAATATCATATATCATCAACGTAAGTAAGTATGCGTACCCCAATTGTCGTTGATGTATAGCAACGAAACCGGCGATATCGAACATACTACACTTACGGTCACAGAAAAGAATGTGTAAAACTACAATATTTGGAATCCACATTCTCTTTAGACATCATAAATGCGAAATATCACATACTTCATATTTCATGCCTAAACTATATGAATTCCACATATTGTATCACATTCCAGATAAATGGACAGTATTAAAGTTTTCGATCGAATGATCAAATACCCAAAATTCCCAAAAGCTCAACACTTGAGCGGAGTTCAAAAAATCCGGAGTGTGACACAGTAGTAGCGGTCCAGCCGTAGAAGGGTCAAGCCAACGCCTCACATGTGGCACGCCGTACTGCCCAAACCCTAAGGTTCAAAGGGCAGTTCAAGACGGTCATATAATCGAGTTAAGGTTTGTTGTCTTCTAGAAGGTCCACCACAAAACATGCACATATATCCGAAAGATTTAAACCCCATGAAAAGTGAGCAAACGACACTCGTTCGAACAATTCAATACTTTCTAGTTATCCGGAAAGACAAGAAGTTAAAATTCTGATCGAATCAATGAACTCAAAACAATCTCCAGAACTAACAGTACTAAATTCAGATTAAAAATACCCCAAAAAATATACAAGCTGACATAAGCATTACTGTATAAAAATCATGCACTGATTCATTTGTACGGCCACGGAACATCGGCCCAAGCAAGCTTTGGCCGCATTTCCGCGGCAATAAGGACTGTTCACTGCATCATTTTTAACAGTTTTTCTTATTTTTACCGGCCGAATTTTTTGCATATTTTTAATTCTGAAAAATATCAGTTTTCAAAAAATGTCCAGAGAGTGTCCCGTAATTCCGTATTTCGGTTCGATCGGAGTTTATACTTCGCTAAAGTATCGCCTAATATTCTAGGTCGGCTCTGATACCAATGTTAGGTTTACCTAGCACCCTATGAAGAGTTTGGAAGCATCACATGTCACAATGATTGGATTTTTATGGTGCTAAGTAAGCATACAAACGATCTATCCTAGAAAATTAGGGTTTCTAGACTTTAAAGGCAACAAAGACTAGGGTTTCGAGAGTACAACCTTTGTAGCTCCCTACGCTAGACTCCTTGGCCTCTTAAGAGTTGGAGGAAGGTTCTCTTGAAGTCTTCTAGTGTCCACGATGATCCACCCGAAGCTCCTTTGTCCAAGCTAGCAACTTCACTTTAACAAGAGGATGAAATGAAGCTAACACTCTAAACAAGTGGGCTAGACTTGTGTAGAATGGTGTTGTGGTTCTCTTTCTCACCTCAAAATCCTATCTTTTTTAGTATTTTGCTCACTTGAAAAGTCTAGAGAGCAAGAGATCAAGGTTGAAGAAGATGATGGCTTTTTTAAGAAGAAGAGAAGATAAACTCTAATGAGAAAAATGAAAAATATAAG
This sequence comes from Agapanthus africanus, assembly GCA_030015575.1. NCBI lineage: Eukaryota > Viridiplantae > Streptophyta > Magnoliopsida > Asparagales > Amaryllidaceae > Agapanthus > Agapanthus africanus. Next base: position 516,649,254 of record CM057337.1, read on the forward strand.
TATATATATTTTCCACTTCTCATTTCAAACCATGGTTAATAATAAAGATATTATTGTATTTGAGTTTAAAACACCAAAGGAAAAATAACCAAGGGTTAATAAGTAGGTGAGCATGGTAAAATGAAGAAGAGTGTAGAAACATTCTATGAATTAACCATTTTCCTTTTTCCTTTTGTTTTAACACAAATACAATAATAATCCATATAAAAACCTATGGTGTGAGTCTTATATTGCCACCATTCTCAATGTATAAACAACCATGATAGAATGATGTATGTATGCATGTGTGCATGCACATCCATATGTGCATGAACAAGAATGAATGCATACATGCATGCATACATCCAAAAGAAACAAGATAGGATTTCTAGTGAGAAGCTAATGGTTATATGATAAATCAACACTTGATTTATCAACCCGGTCATATCACATACGACCCGACCAAAAGCAAGCCGCCTAATTAATATACGGTATCTCATACGCGCATTTTAACCGGGTCCATGCGCATATCGCATACGCGCACCACAACGTTTCGCCTGGACCAGGTAACTTCTTTGTGGGACTCTAAGACTCGTCAATACGCCGGCAGTGGGTGATGATCATATCAAGCACCCCCAAGCCGCAAGCGGTCAGCTAAACGTAACGGCCACCCGGGTATTGAGCGATCAGAAGAAAACAAGCGAACCTGCAACAACTCCCGTCGAGCCAACCGGCAACACTACCGTACAGTCCGGTCTCTTCGTCAGATATGCTGCATATCGAGTCTAGGGATGGTCACGTCGACCCCAATAACTCAATAAGTCGTGCCAGTGAATGGTCTATAACAAATCGAGAAACTACTGATAACACTTATCAGTAAATCTCAGCAGCCCTGGCCAGGGACTTACAGATATAACCAGTCGAGCACACCACAGTATCAACTCCCAATACCGGGAGAGACGAAACCCCTCCTATCGCTCATCGCCTTCGTGTGTCTCGGGACTGTACCCAACGGCCACCTGTTTGCACGACTCAGTAGAGCCGTGGTAGGGTGGTAATCAAAGTACAGTGGGAAAGCACACAAGACTCTATGACGATCTCGGGTCTACAGACTAACCTGTACCAGTGTCACCTGAGAACTACTATCCGACGATAGATATAATTCCATATAGGAGTTCTCGGTGAGTCCGTCCAGTGTACCCAGTCACCACTGAGCACCCGTATATGATCTCGATGTCAAACATCGATGAATGTGAGAACATTCATCGCCCATCGTATGGGTCTAGTTTCATATACGCTAGTCTACACTGGTATATCAATGCCCCGTCTCGATATACCTATGACTAGGGACATTCCAGGATATGCTTATAAACTACAAATGTCCCACTAGTATGATCTCCATCATAATCACAGTAGTCAAGCCGATCACCTCAGGGCTTTATCAGCATGTATGAATGAATAAAAGCATGATCAAATCAACATGTCAGATAAAGAAGAACCAGATAGCATACTATCATGTCGAGCAAGAATGTATACTGAATATATATACATGTACAAATACATCCACTATCATATAATGGCCTCTAGGGCATACATATATCCAACAGGAAAAACTAGCCGGGATTAATTACACGCTACAAGTTCGCCAATCTTTTAGCCAGGCCAGTGTCGGTACTTTGAGGGAGGTTCCCCGTGCTTTCGCACGAACCTAATTAATGTAAACCTCGTTTTCCCAGAGGCGTAACCCCGTTGACACCTTTCTAGACACCTACTTGATCGGCTAATTGTAATGTGTAAAACTCTCCCAGGAGTAACTCTTACTCGCAGCGGGTATCGGGATTCAACTATCTCATAGAAGGTATGCAATCTCATTGCAAATTTCAACACTTGAAATTCCCGATAATTTTGCCCCTAGCAGCTATATGACCTTAACATAGTCAACAAATCATAAGTGCTAGTCAAGTTCAACCCGTCATTTCCCGATTGAATTAAACCCACCCGCACGACCCTTAACATAGTCAACAAAGTCGCACGACTACCCTAATCCAATCGCATCATATGCTTATACAGATAAGCACTAATCAGCTACCGCACACTACGCCTTAACATAGTCAACAAACGTAGCATGAATACTAACTAGTACTTATCTGAAATGACGGAGGGCTACGACAGGTTTTTAAGAAAACCTATTGCGTAATGAACTTGATATCGTTGTAGAATCAAATGATTTTAAAATGGAGTGTTTTTTGAGGCTTTTCAAGTTTAGCTAAAGGGGTCACTCCCGGTGAAGGGATGGTCGGCCCTTTCCTCGTCGAATGAGGTGCAGGATATATCATATATACCACTATGCAAAGCAAGAACTATAGAAGCAATCAAAAGACAAACCGAGGGTTGTAGCATCTGCCAGTTATTGCTAAAATGGTCACTCCAGGTGAAGGGATCTCGGCCCTTTCCTCATCGAATAAGGTGCAGGATGTTCTACAAGGAACACCGCGATGCAAAGCAAGAACTGTAGCTACCTGTTTTTGAAAATTTGATTCCACAACATCTTTTAGGTTTCTTTTTCTTTCTTTCATTAATCACATTAATGAATTCCCATCATTTAAGTACCTAAACATCACAGATAAATACGACGTACACTTATGCCATACGCATTCGCCTCGATGTCCCCTCATGCACCGTTAGGTTAGGTAACTAACGACAAAGCAGGGCAGGGCTAGCGCGGGTGTAAAACATAAGTAACGTCTATATAATATATCATATATACTATATATAGTATCTATCACAGCACATCACATGATCACATCACAGATATCGCAGCAGAAGAAACATATGAAACATTGGATATACTAGGACGTCCGTGTTTTTAGTACGAGCCAGTATATACCACGGATTCCATGGTCGCGATGAATAGCCAAACCCACACCCCTAGACCCCTACGAGAGCGGCAAGCAACCCTACCAATTCTAGAGTTAGGAGACCCAGACTCGACTCCTCGAGTTGGTCTCCCACTGGACCCTAGAACCCGGTTACTTGTGCGCCCCTCCTTGGGTCATCCTAGTGCGGAAAAGAAAATAATATACAAATGGTGACATCAACTTCAACCCGGAAGTGCCCCAATAAAAGAATATTACATACAAGTTTTTACATGAATGAAAAAGAAAAACACTCATCTCACATAAAAAAAAACCCGGCTACTCAAACACGACGATCCAATATAACATATCCAACAACACATAACATCACATGTCATCAACGTAAGTAAATATGCGCATCCCAATTGTCGTTGACATATAGCAACGAAACCGGCGATATCACATTTTACACTTACGGTCGCAGAAAAGAAAGTGTAAAACTACAATAGTTGGAATCCGCAACCTCTTTAGACATCGCATGCCTAACCAAATGAATTCCTTAGACATCGCATGCCTAACAATTATAAACCCCGCATTTTAGTCTCATTATCGAAAACTCTTTTCAATATCAAGTCGGGCAATTCAACAAGATTCCCGACATCCTGATCGAATGTTCGTCGCAAACTTTAGTAGACGGCCGCACCCCCGATACCGTCGACGAAGTGCACTAAGGCGGAACACTGCTGCCGCGAGCACCCGAACGGATGCTTTCGGCGACGGGGTTCTCCTACAGTCACTTGGTCGGGGCTATGGGGCGTGGCTATCTATTAAGTTTACCGGCGAGTATCCATGTACGCTACGTGATTGCGACGGACTTTTGATCACATCAAAATTCCGTGGAAACCGATCAAGTGAGACTAAACTGCTATGTTTATAACATCCAAATCAGTTATCTCATAACTACTTGTGGATTCCAAACATTGTATCACATTCCAGATAAATAGACGATGTTAAACTTTCCGATCGAAAGATCAAACACCCAAGTTTTCCATCTAGTTCTCAACACTTGAAGGGAGTTTAAAAACATCCATCACATGCCACAGTACCAACGGTCCAGCCGTAGAAGGGTCAAGCCAACGCCTCACATGTGGCACGCCGTACTGCCCCAAACCCTAAGGTTCAAAGGGCAGTTCAAGAAGGTCACATAATCGAGTTAAGGTTTGTTGTCTTCTAAAGGGTCCATTGCGTAACTTGCATGATCTAGACGTTCTTAAACTACGGAAAAATCCAACACTTGGAAATTTTCCGGGTCGGGAAAAAGTGATTTATTGATATCCGTTCGAACTTTTTAATACTTTCTAAATATCTGGAAAACACATAACAAAATTAAATTCTCCGATCGAATCGACGGTTACAAAATAAACCCCAGAATACTCAACACTTGAGTCAGATTAAAAACACCCATAAATTAGTAAGAACAGAGACAAGTATTACGGTGCAAAAATCAAAACATACACTCATTGTACGGCCGCGGATCCGCGGCACAAGAAGGCAATCGCCGCGGTTCCGCGGCCATCCGTACAGATGACGTCACCGAATTTTCATCATAATTCTTAGAAAACCCTGCTGAATTTTTTAGGCATTTTTAATTCTGGAAAATCCCAGTTTTGGAAAAATGTACAGAGAGGGATATAAAATGCGATATATCGGGTTCGATCGGGGTTTGAACTTCGTTAACCCATCGCCTAATGCTGTAGTTAGGCTCTGATACCACTGTAGGGTTACTAGGCACACTAATGAGGCTCTAAAAGGCATCGACCATGCCGGATTAAAATTTTTAGGTGCTTAACAACCCTAAGCAAGATCGTTAACTAGAGATTAGGCAAAACATAAAGCTAGTAGATAACAATTATCACTAAGGGAAGGGACTACAACCTTTGTAGATCCGGTCCTCCACTTCCAAAGCTCCGTGACGATGTCCCTTCGCTGCGATCATCCAACTCCCGGACTCTCGGACGGCTCCTTGAGAAATTGCAACGGGATCGCTTGAAGTCTTCGATGCCGAAGATGATCTACGTCGAGGGAATACGGACATAAGCTTCTACCTCACTAACCATAGAATTAGTGAAGCAAACACCCTAAACTAAAGTTCTAGTCTAGTAGAGGATGGTGAGATAGGAAATGGGTACTCTTTAGATTTTGATTTCTCACACTTAATCTTCACTTGATAATTTTCTAGCAAGCTTTTTCATTTCTTCAAGAAGAAGAAAAGAAAAGAAAAGAATAAGAATAATAGCAAAATGAATTATCAAGTGATGTCTATCATAATGCAACCATGGGTGAGATAAACCATTGTAGAGACTAAACTTGAGTTTAGGTTAATGGTTAGGTTAAGGAAAATGACATGCAAAACAAAATGGTGGACTTTGTCAAAGATGTTTGAAAGCTTCATGAAGCTTCAAGCAAAGACAAAGCAATCCACCATTTTATTTTACCAAAATAAATAAAAAGCCAAACCTTTAACCAAAACATGGTGTAAGTCATACACACACCCAAGTTTGCATGTATCATCAAACATGAGACAAACTTGTGCACAAAATTATATCACATATACAACTTGTGCACATCAAGTGAGAAAATCAATCCAAAGTGAACAAATACTAGTTAATGTAAAGTAATATATCAAATATATAATTATACATTAAATCATTAAATCAACACTTGATTTAACGATCCGGTCATATCGCATATAACCGACTAATATCAATGTATCGTCTTATCGAATCAACACTTGATTCGATAACCCGGTTATATCGCATATAACTGATCAATACAAACTTCACGAGAATCGAATACGGTATCACATACACGCATTATTCTCGGTCCCGCACATATCACATATGCGCTCCTATTTCATTTTTCCTGAGCCAGTACAACCTCTATGTAGGACTCTAAAGACTCGTCAATATGCCGGCAGTAGATGATGATCATATCAAGCACCCACAAGCCGTCAGCGGTACTATCTGGACGTAACGGCTACCCGGGTATTGAGCGATCAGAAGATCAGCAAGCAAGCAGGCTCCAACTCCTGCAAAAAGCCTGACAGTGATACTACAGTACAGTCCGGTCTCCTCGTCTGATATGTCGCATATCAGTTCTAGGGGTGGTAAACGTCAGACCCCAATAACCGATAAGTCATGCCGATATGAGGCGCATAACGGGTCGAGAAACTACTGGTAACACTTACCAGTATATCTCTAAACCAGCCCTGGCCAGGGACTTCCCTGTTATGGCCAATTGAGCACAGCGCAACATCAACCCCCAACACCAGGAGAGACGAAACCCCTCCTATCGCTCATTGCCTACATGTGACTCGGGACTGTACCCAAAAACCACCGTTTTGCATGCTCTCTTGGACGTGCTAAGGTGGAAATCAAAGCACAGTGGGAATCACACAAGACTCTATGACGATCTCGGGTCTACAGACTAACCTGTACCAGTGTCACCAGAGAACTGCCATCTGACGTAAGGTATAATACCATCTGGGAGTTCTCGGCGAGTCCGTCCAGTGTACCCAGTCTCCACTGAGCACCCGTATATCATCTCTGATGTCAAACAACAATGGATAAGGGATCATCCATCGCCCATCTGTATGGGTTGAGAAGGCATACGCTAGTCTACTCTGGTATATCGATACCCCGTCTCGATATACCCACGACTAGGGAACTTGTAGGATGTACTTATGGACTACCATGTCCCCACTAGTATGATCCGCATCATAATCCAGGTAGTTAAGTACACATCCTAAGGGCTTTACCAACATGTAACAGAGAGACAATCAGTATACACGTTAAGGTAAAGTGTAACCAGAAAGCATACTATCATGTCGAGCAAGAAAGTCCTCCCTATATATGTCCAAGCATCCACTACAATATACATCCTATGTATAGTAATGGCCTCTAGGGCATACATATAACTAACAATTGTAACAAAATAAAATAATACAATTAACATATATCACTTATATATCAATTTATTACCCGAGTGAGAAAAAGAAACTTTAAGTGAGCTTATATTAGTTAATGTAATTTAATATATCAAATCTGTAATTATACATTAAATTATCGAATCAACACTTGATCCGATAATCCGGCTATTTCATAAATAACCGACTAATATAATCTGTATCAGTTCATCGAATCAACACTTGATTTGATGACCCGGCTATATCACATATACCCGGCCGATATTTCATATCGCCAGAATCTAATACGGTATCACATACACGCATTGTTCTCGGTCCCGCACATATCATATATGTGCTCCTACTCCGTTTTGCCTGAGCCAGGAAACCTCTTTGTAGGACTCTAAAGAATCGTCAATACGCCGGCAGCAGGTGATGATCATATCAAACACCCACGAGCTGCAAGCGGTCAGCTAAACGTAACAGCCACCCAGGTATTGAGCAATCAGAAGATCTACAAGCAAGCCTGTACATTCTCCCGTGAAACCAACCAGTAACACTCCCGTACAGTCTGGTCTCTTCGTCTGATATGTCGCATATCTCTCCTAGGGGTGGTAAACGTCAAACCCCAGTAGCTTGATAAGTCATGTCGATATGAGGTCCATAACAGTTCGAGAAACTACTGATAACACTTACCAGTTGTTAGTTGTATGTATGCCCTAGAGGCCAGTATTGTACAGTTGATGTATATTATATTGGATGCTTGGACATATATAGAGATGACTTTCTTGCTCGATATGGTAGTACGCTATCTAGTTGCACTTTATCTTAACATGTATACTTGTTTCTTTATATTGTCTTATAGTTACATGTTGGTAAAGCCCTTAGGATGTGCACTTGACTACCTGGACTATGATGCGAATCATACTAGTGGGGGCATGGTAGTCCATAAGTACATCCTTCAAGGTCCCTAGTCGTGGGTGTATCGAGACGAGGCATCGATATAACAGTGTAGACTAGCGTATACGCTTCTCGACCCATGAGATGGGCGATGGATGATCCCATATCAATTGGTGTTTGACATCAGAGATGGTATACGGGTGCTCAGTGGAGACTGGGTACACTGGACGGACTCACCGAGAACTCCCAGATGGTATTATACCTCACGTTAGATGGAAGTTCTCTGGTGACACTTGTGAAGTTTAGTCTGTAGACCCGAGATCGTCATAGAGTCTTGTGTGATTCCCACTGTGCTTTGATTTCCACCTTACTACGTCCATGAGGGCATGGAAAACGGTGGTTCTTGGGTACAGTCCCCAGTCACATGGAGGCAATGAGCGATAGGAGGGGTTTCGTCTCTCCTGGTATTGGGGGTTGATGTTGCGCTGTGCTCGATTGGCCGTAACAGGGAAGTCCCTGGCCAGGGCTGTTTTAGAGATTTACTGGTAAGTGTTACCAGTAGTTTCTCGACCCGTTATGGGCCTCATATCGGCACGACTTATCGATTATTGGGGTCTGACGTTTACCATCCCTAGGCTCGATATGCAGCATATCTGATGAAGAGACCGGACTGCAAGGTAGTGTTGCCGGTTAGCTCGACGGGAGTTGTAGCAGGTTCGCTTGTTTTCTTCTGATCGCTCAATACCCGGGTGGCCGTTACGTTTAGCTGACCGCTTACGGCTTGGGGGTGTTTGATATGATCATCACCCACTGCCGGCGTATTGACGAGTCTTAAAGTCCCACAAAGGAGTTACCTTGTCCAGGCGAAACGTTGTGGTGCGCGTATGCGATATGCGCATGGACCCGGTTAAAATGCGCGTATGAGATACCGTATATTAATCGGGCGGCTTGCTTTTGGTTGGGTCGTATGTGATATGGCCGGATTGATAAATCAAGTGTTGATTTATCATTTAACCATTAGTTTCTCACTAGAAATCCTTTCTTGTATTTTTGGATGTATGCATGCATGTATGCATTCTTTCTTGATTCATGCATATATGGATGTGCATGCACACATACATACATACATCATCCTTCATGGTTGTTTATACATAGAAAATGATGGCAATATAAGAATCACACACTATGTTTATATATATGGATATATATATATTTGCATTTGTTTTAAAACAAAACAAAAGATAAAGATAAATACAGGGTTTCTACACTCTTCCTTCAACTAACCATGCTCACCTACCTTTTAACCATATGTTAATCTTTTCTTTTAGGTTTTAACTCAAGTGAAATAATATCCATATAATATAACCATGGTTTGAGATGAAGGGTGAAAAATATATATACATATATTTTCCATTTTCTTAATATGAGATTATCTTTTCACTCTTGTAAAAATAGGCCATCATCTTCTTCCTCCTTCTTCTTTTGCTCTCTAGACTTTTGTAGTGAGCAAATTACTCATCAAGTTAGGTTTTTGAACTGAGAATAGCCACCACAACATCATTCTACACAAGTCTTGCCCACTTGTTTAGAGTGTTAGCTTCATTTCTTTCTTTTGATCAAGTGAAGTTGCAAGCTTGGACAAAGCGGACTCCGGGTGGATCATCGTGGACCTAGAGGAGTTCAAGCGGACCTTTTCCAAACCCCAAGTAGCTGAGAAGTCTAGCGTAGAGAGCTACAAAGGTTTTACTCTCAAAACCCTAGCCTAACCTACTTGTAATGATGTGTTGTTTTGAAACCCTAATTTTTCTAGGAATGATTCTTTGTATGCTTACTTAGGACCCTAAAAATTCAATCTTTGGTACATGTGATACTTCCAAACCCTTCATGAGGTGCTAGGTAAACCTAACATTGGTATCAGAGCCGACCTAGAACATTAGGTGACACTTTAACGAAGTTAAAACTCCGATCGAACCGAAAAATACGATTTTTTTAGCACTCTCTGGACATTTTTTCAAAACTGTGATTTTTCAGAATTAAAAATATGTAAAAAATACAGCAGGCAAATCTAAGCACTACTGTGAAAAACGAGGACATGAACAGTACATTCCACCGCGGAACCGCGGCCATAGCTTGCTTGGGCCGCAGTTCCGCGACCGTACATAAGAGATGATGACTCATTTTTATACAGTAATGTTTAGAACTGTATGTATATATTTTTAGGTATTTTTAATCTGAATTTAGTGCTGAATGTTCTGGGGATGGTTTTGGACTCTACATTTTGATCGGAATTTTGATTTCGTGTTTCTTTCCGGGTAATTTAGAAAGTATTGAATTGTTCGAACGAGTATCATTTACTCACTTTTTTACGGGGTTTAAATCTTTCGGAAATACGTGAAAGTTTTGTGGTGGACCCTCTAGAAGACAACAAACCTTAACTCGATTATGCGACCGTCTTGAACTGACTTTTGAACCTTAGGGTTTAGGGCAGTATGGCGTGCCACATGTGAGGCATTGGCTTGACCCTTCTACGGCTGGACCGCTACTACTGTGACACACTCCGGTTTTTTTTTGAACACCGCTCAAGTGTTGAGCTTTAGGGAATTTTGGGTATTTGATCATTCGTTCGAAAACTTAGATACTGTCTATTTATCTGGAATGTGATGCAATGTGTGGAATTCATATAGCTAGACATGAAATACGAAGTATGTGATATTTCGCATTTACGATGTCTAAAGAGAATGTGGATTCCAGATATTGCAGTTTTACACTTTCTTTTCTATGACCGTAAGTGTAGTATGTCGATATCGCCGGTTTCGTTGCTATACATCAACGACAATTGGGATACGCATACTTAGTTACGTTGATGATATATGATATTATGTGTTGCTGAGATATGAAGTGCAGGATTGTCGCGATTGAATAGCCGGGGGGTTTTATGTGAGATGAGAGTTTTTTTCATTCATGTAAAATTCAAATGTAATGTAATATTCTTTTATTTGGGGCACTTTCGGGTTGAGGTTGATGCCACCAGTGTTGTATATTATTTACTTTTCCGCATTAGGATGGACCCAGGGAGAGGAGCACAGGTGACCGGGTTCTGGGGTTTAGTGGGAGGCCATCTCGAGGAGTCGAGACCGGGTCTCCTAAACTCCAGAACTGGTAGGGTCGCTTGCCACTCTCGTAGGGGTCCAGGGTGTGGGCTTGGCTATTCATCGCGACTGTGGAATCCGTATTTTCTATTGTTGGCTAAATACTAAATACGGACGTCCTAGTATATCCCACATTATATCTATGTTTCTGCTGCGATATCTGTGACATGATCATTTGATATGTTGTGATGGATACAGTATATAGTATATATGATATATTATATAGACGTTACTTATGTTTTACACTCGCACTAGCCCTGCCCTGCTCTGTCGTTAGTTACCTAACCTAACGGTGCGCGAGGGGACATCGAGGCGAATGCGGATGGCATAAGTGTACGTCGTATTTATCTGTGATGTTTAGGTGACATAAATGATGGGACTTCATTAATGTGATTAATGAAAGAAAAGAAACCCAAAAGATGTTGTAGAATCAAATTTTCAAATAATAGGGTAGCTACAGTCTTGCTTTGCATAGCGATATATATGATATATCCCGCACCTTATTCGATGAGGGAAGAGCCGAGATCCCTTCACCGGGAGTGACCTCTTTAGCAAAACTAATGAAAGCCTCAAAATCACTCTATTTCAAAATTCACTTGATTCTACAACGATATCAAGTTCATTACGCAATAGGTTTCCAGAAAAACCTGACGTAGCCCTCCGTCATTTCAGATAAATCCTGCTTAGTATTCGTGCTGCGTTTGTTGACCTTGTCAAGGCGCAGTGTGCTGTAGCTGACCAGTATTTATCTACTTATGCATATGATGCAGATTGGATTAGGGTAGTCGTACGGCCTTATTGACCTTGTCAAGGGTCGTACGGATGGGTTTAACTCAATCAAGAAGTGACGGGTTGAACTTGACTTACGGTCTATGGTTTGTTGACCTTGTCAAGGTCATAGATCGTTTGAGGCAAAATATTATCAGGAATTTCAAGTGTTGAAATTTGCAATGAGATTGCATGCCTTCTATGAGATAGTTGGATCCCGATACCCAGTGCGAGTAATTGTTACTCCTGGGAGAGTTTTACACAGGACAATTAGCCGATCAAGTAGGTGTCTAGAAAGATGTCAACGGGGTTACGCCTCTGGGAAAACGAGGTTTACTTTAATTAGGTCCGTGCGAAAGCACAGGGAACCTCCCTCAAAGTACCGACACTGGCCTGGCTGAAAGATTGGCGAAATTGTAAGGTGTAATTAATCCCGGCTAGTCTTTCCTTTTAGGGTTTGAAGGAAGATTTGATAAAAAACAGTAGGAGCCATCCTGATTAGATAAAATAATAACCAATCTGATCTTACAAGAGCATACGCTAAAGTGTTTTCTTCTCTCTCTCTCTCTCCAGGTAGCGACCATGTCAGGCCATAATCAAGATAATAATATGGATGTATTGACTGAACCCGCATGTTATACTGTGCTGGGGAACGTTGGTTCCGTTCTTTCTTATAGGAGTTATAGGACTGAAAAGGATATAGGGGAATACCAGGATTCCCATGCTACCCGAATGAAGAAAGTACATGTTGATGCATTTTCTTCGGGTGTGTTCGTTACAGAGAACTGTTTCTCCATTTGCCCTATGTCCTGGGTATTAGATACCGGGTCAGGATCCCATATATGTAATCAGTTACATGGGCTTAGAAAAGGTAGAGAACCTGGGGAAGGTGATAAAGACATAAGGGTTGGAAATGGTGCAATTGTTGCAGCTAAAACCGTCGGGGAATATCACCTTGTATTGCCAACTGGTGATACATTGATTCTGAACGAATGCTATTACATGCCGAACCTGATATGCAATATTATATCGGTTTCTTTGTTGAGTAAAGAGGGATATAATTTTGTATTACAGGATATTGTTATGAACATTTTCTGTAACCAAAAGTTGGTTGGATTAGGCACGTTGTGCAATGGCATTTATGTTCTAAATCAATCAACAGTTCTGAGTATAACAAACACACACAAGAGGAAGAGTTCTGAACTGAACGAATCTTTCTTGTGGTATTGTAGACTGGGTCACATCAATGCGACACGACTAGCTAAGTTGCATAAGGATGGATATTTGAAACCGTTCGAATTTTCATCTTTTGACACTTGTCAGTCATGTCTCAAAGGCAAGATGACCAAAACTCCGTTTACGGGACACGGAGAAAGAGTTACTGAACTCTTGGGACTGATACATAGTAATGTATGCGGTCCCATATCTACACATGCCAGGGATGGTTCTTCGTACTTCATTACATTCACTGACGATCTCTCTAGATTCGGATATGTGTTCCTGATGAAACACAAATCAGAAGCTTTTGAGAAATTTAGAGAATATAAACAAGAAGTCGAGAACCAAACCGGAAAAAGTATTAAAATCCTTCGATCTGATCGAGGAGGTGAATACTTGTGCAATGAATTCCTGGACTTCCTAAAAGAGAATAGGATTCTCTCTCAGCTGACTCCTCCATATACACCACAGCACAACGGTGTATCAGAACGGAGGAACCGCACCCTATTAGATATGATGCGCTCTATGATGAGCACAGCTGAGGTACCTATTTCCTTCTGGGGATATGCGCTGGAGACAGCAGCATACCTATTGAATCAAGTTCCATCTAAATCTGTACCTACCACACCATATGAGATATGGAGTGGGAAGAGGCCATATCTTAAACGAGTTAAGATAAGGGGCTGTCCGGCTTATGTCAAAAGACAAAATCCGGACAAACTCGAGGAACGGTCAGTTCTTTGCAAGTTTGTGGGATATCCAAAGAACTCATATGGGTATTTTTTTTACCACAGTGAGGAACAAAAAGTGTTTGTTGCTCAACATGCCACCTTTTTAGAGAAGGAATTTCTTGTAAAAGAAATTAGTGGCAAAGTGGTAGAGCTGGAAGAGGTTCCAAATAAACAAACCGCAACTGAAGATTTAGTGGAACCGGAGGATTCAGTAGGTCCCAACGAACCTCAGCCTCTCCGCTGATCTAGTAGGGTTCTTCGCCAACCTGAGAGATACTACGGTTTTCTCATGGATGGTGGGAGCGAGGATTGCATCATGGAGGATGATGACCCAACTAGCTTCAAGCAGGCCATCACGAGTGGGGACTCAGTGAAATGGCTGGATGCCATACGGTCCGAGATGGAATCCATGTACACCAACAAAGTATGGACTTTGGAAGATGCTCCTGAAGGGGTAAAACCCATTGGGAGCAAGTGGATCTTCAAGAAAAAACTTGGTGTAGATGGGAAAGTGGAGACTTTCAAAGCTAGACTTGTTGCAATGGGTTTTCGTCAAAGACCAGGTGTGGACTATGACGAAACCTTTTCTCAAGTGGCTATGCTTGAATCCATCCGGATCATGCTTGCCATCGCTGCATATCATGATTACGAAATCTGGCAAATGGATGTTAAGACCGCCTTTCTAAACGGTGATTTAGAAGAGTGCGTGTACATGACTCAGCCAGAGGGCTTCGTAGATAGTGGGAGCAGCGGGAAGGTGTGCAAGCTGCTTAAATCCATTTATGGATTAAAGCAAGCATCGCGGAGTTGGAACATCTGCTTTGACGTCGTTATCAAAGAGTTTGATTTCGTCAAAAACGTAGATGAACCTTGTATCTACAAAAAGGTGGCAGAGAGTAAGGTTGTCTTCCTCGTGTTGTACGTGGACGACATACTCTTGATAGGAAATGACATTCCAATGCTGCAATCGGTCAAACTCTTCTTATCACAAAGATTCTCAATGAAAGATCTAGGTGATGCCTCCTGCATATTGGGAATCAGGATCTATAGAGATAGATCTAAAAGGATATTGGGATTATCCCAGTCCAGGTACATTGACACCATACTAAAGAGGTTTAGTATGGAAGAATCCAAGCGTGGGAATCTTCCCACGATCTCTGGAGTCACTCTCTCCAAAGAGATGTCTCCCAAGACTGATTTGGAGAGAGCTCGCATGCAAGGGATACCCTATGCTTCGGCTGTAGGCTCTATCATGTACGCGATGCTATGTACCAGACCCGATATAGCGTACTCACTAAGTGTAGTGAGTAGGTATCAAGCTGATCCTGGAGAGAGTCACTGGACAGCTGTGAAGAGCATTCTCAAGTACTTGCGAAGGACTAAAGAGATGCTCTTGGTGTATGGTAACGGAGAACTCCAAGTGGAGTCCTTTACCGATTCAAGCTTCCAGAGTGATAAGGACAACTCTAAGTCGCAGTCGGAATTTGTCTTTACCCTTTACGGAGGGGCGGTTAGCTGGAAGAGTTCCAAGCAGGAAACCGTGGCAGACTCGACGATGGAAGCTGAATACATCGCTGCCAACGATGCTACCAAAGAGGCTGTCTGGATCAAGAAGTTCATTACTGGACTTGGAGTGGTTCCATCCATTGAGCATCCAATACATTTGTATTGCGATAACAATGGAGCGGTGGCTTTGGCCAAGGAACCCAGGTCCCATCAGCGATCCAGGCATATTCTGAGGCGGTATCACCTGATCCGGGAGATAGTTGATCGCCGGGAGATCGAGATCAGGAGGGTTGACACGAAGAATAACACAGCGGATCCACTCACGAATGCCATTCCCCAGATACAGTTTGAGAGACTCTTCAGGATGCTCGGTATGCGATACTACAGCAGCTGGCCCTAGTGCAAGTGGGAGATTGTTAGTTGTATGTATGCTCTAGAGGCCAGTATTGTACAGTTGATGTATATTATATTGGATGCTTGGACATATATAGAGATGACTTTCTTGCTCGATATGATAGTATGCTATCTGGTTGCTCTTTATCTTAACATGTATACTTGTCTCTTTATACTGTCTTATAGTTACATGTTGGTAAAGCCCTTAGGATGTGTACTTGACTACCTGGACTATGATGCGGATCATACTAGTGGGAACATGGTAGTCCATAAGTACATCCTTCAAGGTCCCTAGTCGTGGGTGTATCGAGACGGGGCATCGATATACCAGTGTAGACTAGCGTATACGCTTCTCGACCCATGAGATGGGCGATGGATGATCCCATATCCATTGGTGTTTGACATCAGAGATGGTATACGGGTGCTCAGTGGAGACTGGGTACACTGGACGGACTTGCCGAGAACTCCCAGATGGTATTATACCTCACGTCATATGGCAGTTCTCTGGTGACACTTGTGCAGGTTAATCTATAGACCCGAGATCGTCATAGAGTCTTGTGTGATTCCCACTGTGCTTTGATTTCCACCTTACCACGTCCATGAGGGCGTGCAAAACGGTGGTTCTTGGGTACAGTCCCGAGTCACATGGAGGCAATGAGCGATAGGAGGGGTTTCGTCTCTCCCGGTATTGGGGGTTGATGTTGCGCTGTGCTCGATTGGCCGTAACAGGGAAGTCCCTGGCCAGGGCTGTTTTAGAGATTTACTGGTAAGTGTTACCAGTAGTTTCTCGACCCGTTATGGGCCTCACATCGGCACGACTTATCGATTATTGGGGTCTGACGTTTACCATCCCTAGGCTCGATCTGCAGCATATCTGATGAAGAGACCTGTTCATATCAGATTTTTGCATTTTTATACTGCCCAATTTTTATCATATTGCTTATCGGTAGGTACTCTTGAGCCGTGTTTGCTAGTCAATTACAGGTTACAGGTTCTCGGCTCTAAACGATGAAATTTATGGAAAAGCACGACGAAATCCGGATTCCTGCCAACCACAGATAAAACACGGGTCTCCGCTCTCTATCCGTTGTTGCCACACACCAGTTTAAGAGACAAAATGGCAAATCGATTGTCACCTTCATGCACAAAGCACAATGGAAACACCAAGTCCAAGAAATCTACGCGGAGCTCAAGAAAATCATGAAAAAAGATCCATGTCCAATCACCTTTTGATCTACTAGAATTTTGGAAGAGATGTGAAAAGATTATCAGAAAAAAACATGTGCCAAACTACAGACAAAAGAGGACCAGGGAAGCACAGAAAACCGGAGGGCCCAACTCCCCTATACGGCCGCGGAACTGCGGCCAATAGGGTGTCTAGGCCGCGGTTCCGCGGCCGTTTAGGCTTGTCAGCTGAAGATTTTTTAGGGGCTGTTTGTTCTTTTCATGTTTGTTCTGATTGTTGCCCTAGATTTCCTTTTCCCTGCCTATAAATAGCCCAGAACCTTGTGAAGCCAAGGGTGCTTAATCTTGTATTTTAGGTTTTAGAATACTTGTTGTTCTTCTTCCTCTTCTCATCTCTTCTCCATTGAAAAACTTGTAGTGAGCTTTTGTGAGTGAAGGATGATGAATAAAGAAGTTCTTTTTGTTATTATACTTGTCTTGCTCTTGTTATGTTAATTGCTTGTAATCTTTAATTGATAAGTAGTTGTTGTTATTTGTGTTTCTTTCTTTCTTGTTCTCTTTTCCTTTATCTTTAAACTACCATGATGCTTACGCTTGATCCTTGCCGAGGTGAGGTCGCAAATAGCTAGTTGTTATCTTCTATTCTCCTTCTTTTTATCTTCCTCCTTTGTTTTATTTTTCGTTCTTCTTGTAATAGGTGAGTAGTTTCCATACTTGTTAGGGTAGGATAAGGGAAGTTTGAGAGAAGGAAATCTCTCTCACTCTTTCCTTGCCCAACATCTTAAATCGAACTTCCGTTAATTGAACCACAATCCGCTCCCTACGGCATCCTATCCTACATGATAGCGGTGATTCCGTAGTGAGACCGGTTGTGGTTGAATTAACCGGAGATTAAGGCTAAGAGCCAAGAACGGACGGACAAGCACCAAAAGGAAGAACTTATGCGTTGCAAAGCCTAGCTTATACTCGCAAGTTCCTTCCTAGTCGTCCTAATCCCCGTTGTTGCCGATTACCGTAACATCGATATTAAGAGTGGCAACGAAATAAGTGAGCGACTCCTAACTCAAACTAACCTAATCCTAACCCTAACAAGCTCTCTTTACATATCATTTTAACACTTAGTTAATCACAAACAAATCTGGACTTTTGGACTTAACTCGTTAAAGCACATAGAAAAAGATTCCCATCTCCCTGCGGACGACCCGTACTCAACCGGCTAGCTACAAGCAAAACCGTTTTGATTGCGGTAATTAACTAAATTTGAACACGCAAAAATTCTACCAATCAAATGGCGCCGTTGCCGGGGAGACGGTAGTTTATTTCTTTGTGTAATTTCGGGTTAATTTGTGAATATAAATATAACCGAAAAACAAGACAAAAAAATATACATTGTAAAAAAAAACATCTTGTTATTTTTGGTTAGTTTTTGTGCAAGTGT
Source organism: Agapanthus africanus (assembly GCA_030015575.1). NCBI lineage: Eukaryota > Viridiplantae > Streptophyta > Magnoliopsida > Asparagales > Amaryllidaceae > Agapanthus > Agapanthus africanus. The sequence continues at coordinate 516,667,340 of CM057337.1, forward strand.
GCAGGATAATACGAAGTTCAAGTTCTGTGCCAAAGACATGGGAAGATAGACCCATATCTCGCGGCTACACCGTGACAGGTTCAAGACGGATAAAACGGTCTACTGACAGATTCTGGAGCAGTTCCAGTAAGCAATTCCATATTCAGGGGCTTCAGAACAGAAAAGGACACCCAACAGAACACACCCTAGAAATCCAGAAGCCCAATTCTCCCATATTGCCGCGGAACCGCGGCATAAGACAGCTTAGGCCGCGGAACTGCGACCGTTTGGTCCCTTCAGTGTGCCAAAATTTCTGGGTAAGTCTCTCTCCTCTTCCCCACTCCTCTGGACTCCACTAAACTATGTTTTCTGCAGCATTCTTTGCGCAAATTTTCTCCCCCTTCCAATAAACTGTTCTTGTGCAGGATTCTTTGTGCCGCGCTAAAAAATAAAAATTGTTTGCAGTTGATTTGTTACCGCTTTGCATTCATTAATACGGACTTTAAGGGGCTTGAAACCAATTCAGATTGGGTGGGGATTTCATCACCCTTCCCAGGACCCCAGAAATCACAAAAAGCATATGCATTGACCATTGTTAGTTAAAAAATACTAGACTCAGACCTAAGGACTTCGCGCTCAATAGGACAGAGGACTAGTTACAGGCATCGGCCATTTATCCTATCCTGACTTTTGCGGTGCCTAGGCAAGTGTGTCGAAGGCAAGTGGTTACTTAATTAGGACCACTACTTACGTAGTGGGGAGCCTCCCACTTACCTGGCACTTACCTGGCCGCGATTGTTGGAGAAGAGGCGGTTTGAGGTCCTGTTTCTAGCCCTTTGGAACAGTTAGGAGCTGTCTAGCTGACCTAGGTGACCCTAGATCTAGGTGTGATTGTGCATATCTTGTTTGTGATTGCTTAAAGACGTAAATCCGTACATATTTCTGTAAAGCTCTTTCTAAAAAAAAAGAGAAAAAAATCAAAAACTTTTATAAAAACTTGCCCTTTGTCGCCAGAATCCATTTCTCACCCACCACCCATCGTATTTCTCCATTGACATTTTCTTACCCTCACCTTCTCCGCTTTGACTATACTAAACTCGTTTAGTGTATGTCCGCTTGGACTCGGGACACTAGCGCCCGCCTAGTCCACGTTACGTTAGTCGCTACCGACTACGCGATCGACTCAGACGTCGAAACTTCGTCCACGCCTCTTTCACCCTTACCTTTGCCGGCCAACACCGACGTTGACCGGAATTCTGTTCATACATCTTCACCTTCGCCATCACCAACCTCTTCTTCCGCGATGTCAGGATTTAATCCAAACATCTCTTTGACTACCCCAGGTTTGACTCCACCTCCTATGGAGGCAAATAACCCACCACCACCGCCTGTTGTAGCGCCGCAGCGAATCGCGCACCAGGATCGTTTCTATCCCACACGTTCTGCACTTTCCACCTGTCTTTCTCTTCCACCGGCCAATGGGGATAACTTTGAAATTAAGCCCCACTTCATTAACATGCTTCCGCGATTTCATGGGCTTGAATCTGAAGATGCCTATATCTTCATCAACAAATTTCAAAACGTTTGTGCCATGATGAAAACCACCCAGCTGTCGGACGATGCTATACGTCTACGGGTCATTCCGTTCACTTTATGCGATCTTGCTGAAAAATGGCTGTATAGCACCGCTTCCCACTCCATAACCAGTTGGCATGAGTTTGTTAAAGCGTTTCTCAAAAAATTCTATCCGAATCATAAAACCGCAAGGATCCGTAACGAAATCAACCAATTCTCCCAGCTTCCTTCTGAACCCTTCTGGAAGTGCTTTGACCGGTATAAAGACCTTCTAGTTCAGTGTCCTCACCATGGTATCGAGAAATGGCAACTTTGCCAAACCTTATACGAGGGCCTGAACCCAGCAACCAAGCAGTTGTTGGAAACCATTTGTCTGGGCCACTTCCTATCGAAATCTGACGAGGATGCGTGGCAATTCTTCGACGAACTTGCGGAGCAAACGCTACAATAGGAGAGCACCAGACCGACTTCTTCTTCTTCTACCTCCAATTCTACCGGTCAGTCTAGGGTAGGAATTCACCAACTTGATGTCTCTATTGCGATGAAAGCTGAAATGGCTGCAATAACGAGAAAGCTTGAAGCGATAGAGAGCAAATTTTCTTCTCCTGCTCCTACCCCTGTTCTTCCCCTTCGTACCATTTTCGCTTGTTGTTCCGATCCTTCTCACTTAACCGAAGAGTGTCCTTACAATCCACCATCACAAGGACAGGATCAGGTTAATGCTGCATTTCAGCAAAGACCGAGGAATGACCCATACTCTTCCACCTACAATCCCGGTTGGAGGAACCACCCCAATTTCGCCTGGAATCAGAATCAGCATCAATTCCAAGGCAACAATTTCAAAAGGCCCCCTCCGCCGCAACAACAAGCGCAACAACAAACTCAACATCAGTTTCAGCAGCCCTTCCAACCCCAACCTTTTCAAAATCAGACGAACAACTTTGCACCTAACAATTCTTTTCCCCAAAACAATTTTGTTCCGTCAAACAACGATAAGGTTTCCTCGCTCGAACGAAGTCTGGAGGCATTCGTTAAACAATCGACACAATCCACTGGCAACATCCAGTCTTCCATTCAGTCCTTGGTGCAACACACTGCCACTCACGGGCAAAGCATCAAAACCATCGAGGCCCAGATTGCACAGCTTAATGCGGCCTTAAGCGAGCGAGAGAAGGGGAAGCTCCCGTCCCAGCCACTCCCAAATCCCGGTCACCCACATAATGTACATGTTGCTCTTGAACAACAGAATCATAATGTGAGTGCCGTGACCACATTGAGATCGGGAAGGATGCTGCAAAACAACATTGGCACACGAATCGACGATGACACAACGGCCGCTTCTTCTTCTTCTTCTTCTTCTTCGTCTTGAGCCTATTCTCCATTCGTCAAAAGGCTCCTCTTCTTCTTCTTCTGCTCTGAATGGACCCACTTCTCACTCCACGAAAACACCAGCTCTGGGATCCGTTCCAACTCCACAATCTCCTCCACAAGCATTAGACTCAACCAATTTTAAAAACGTCCCATTTCCAAACCGGTTGAGGTCTAATAAACAAAATCCACAAATGGAGAAGATTCTGGAGTTATTTAAGCAGGTTAACATTAACATTCCTCTTTTAGATGTTGTCCAACAAGTCCCGTCCTACGCGAAAATCTTAAAGGACTTGTGCACAAAAAAGAGGAAGTCTCAGGTACCCAAGAAAGTTTTCTTGGCTAGTGCTGTGAGTGATGCTCTTACCCAATCTTTACCACAAAAACGGAAGGACCCTGGCTGTCCTACGATTTCTATTACCATTGGGGATAAGAACATCAACCGCGCACTATTAGATCTTGGTGCCAGTGTTAACCTGCTTCCGTACTCAGTATACAAGCAATTAGGCGTAGGAGAGCTGAAACCCACACATTGTACTCTCCAAATGGATGATCGATCAATCACCCATCCTAGGGGTGAGCTAGAGGATGTGTTAATCAAGGTTGGGGACTTCATATTCCCCATTGACTTCATTGTTTTAGACACACAGCCTGTAGCTAACCCCCGGAATCAAATTCCGGTGATACTCGGTCGCCCATTCCTTGCAACCTCAAATGTTGTGATCAATTGTCGCAATGGTTCGATGAACCTCTCTTTTGGAAACATGACAATTGAACTCAACATTTTTAGGTTGGGGAATCGGCCCTCTGAACCTAATGCTCATATACTGGACGTTTGCTCAATCCAGGAGATCACCCCTGAAGAATGTGAATTCGAGGAGTTTCTGTTCGATCATGATAACCTTAACGCCACTAGTGCGTTCCTCCTCGAACCTGCTGCTGTTTCTGCGCCAGACAACGACTACGAGTGTTTCACTTTCACGAACGATCTTAGCCACTCACCGCCCGAGTTTGAGTCCTTCGAATTTTCGGATGAGTTACCTGAACCATCCAACTCGGTCTCTTACACTCGTTTTGAACCTTTGCTGGAGTCCTTTGAGTTCGAGACCTCTTCACCAATCTTGCCTTCCATCATTTCACCTCCAACGCTCGAACTCAAGCCTTTGCCGTCTCACCTCAAGTACGCTTACTTGGGCGAGAACGAGACCCTCCTGGTCATCATCTCGGCTTCTCTAGCTCCAGAGCAAGAGAAAGCCCTTCTTGCGGTCTTGCACAGCAATAGGCAAGCTTTTGGCTGGTCCATGGCGGACATCAAGAGGATTAGTCCCCTGATCGTTGAACATCACATTCATCTGATGGATGATGCCAAACCAGCCAGGGATCCATAAAGACGTCTCAACCCAGTCATGAAGGAGGCTGTGAAGAAGGAGATCGTAAAATGTCTAGATAGTGGTCTCATTTACCCTATCTCTGATAGCCAGTGGGTTAGCCCCATTCATGTTGTCCCCAAGAAGTCAGGTATAACGGTCATAACCAACGAGGCGAACAAGTTAATCCCTACTCGCACCCAAACTGGGTGGCGAGTATGTATCGATTACAGAAAACTCAATGCCATAACACGGAAAGACCACTTTCCGTTACCTTTCATTGACCAGATGCTTGAACGATTGGCCGGACACGAGTACTACTGCTTTCTTGATGGGTACTCCGGCTATAATCAAATTCCCATCGCCGAAAAAGACCAGGACAAGACCACTTTCACTTGTCCTTTCGGCACGTTTGCATATCGTCGCATGCCCCTTGGGTTATGCAATGCGCCCGCTACCTTCCAGCGGTGTATGATGGGAATCTTCTCAGACATGGTGGAAAAATTCCTGGAGATCTTCATGGACGATTTCTCCATCTTCGGCGATTCCTTTAACGAGTGTTTGCTGCATCTCGACGCTGTCCTTACCCGATGTAAGGACAAGAACCGCACTTTGAATTGGGAGAAGTGCCACTTCATGGTGCGCGAAGTTATTGTCTTAGGACATATCATCTTGCAAAATGGCATAGAGGTTGACAAAGCGAAGATTGAGGTCATTTCCAATCTCCCTCCTCCCAGATGCGTCTGAGACATCCGAGCCTTCCTTGGCCATGCCGGTTTCTATAGACGGTTCATCAAGGACTTTAGCAAGATTGCTAGGCCCTTGACTCTTTTGCTGGACAAGGACACGCCATTCGACTTCAACTCGAGCTGTGTGACTGCGTTCGAGTCATTAAAAAGCTCACTCACTTCTGCTCCCGTTCTTTCTTCACCTGACTGGATGCACCCATTTGAGATTATGTGCGATGCATCCGACTTTGCCATTGGTGCTGTCCTTGGACAACACATCAACAAGATGCCGCACATAATCTATTATGCTAGCCGAACCCTGAACGACGCCCAACTCAATTATACAACAACTGAGAAGGAATTCTTGGCTGTTGTATTTGCTTTAGAAATGTTCAGGCCCTACCTCATCGGCTCTCCAGTCATTGTCTACACAGACCATTCTGCTCTGCGCCATCTTTTTGCAAAGAAAGATGCAAAATCTCGGCTAATACGTTGGATCCTCTTGCTTCAAGAGTTTGACCTTGTCATTAAGGACAAACGAAGATGTGAAAACGTAGTTGCCGACCATCTCTCACGACTTCCTTCTCCGCCTTCGCTTCCAATTCCGATCAACGACGTTTTCCCGGATGAACAGCTCTTGACAGTATCTTGCGAACCCTGGTTCGCAGATATTGTGAACTATTTGGCCACAGGATTACTACCGACTGAATGGTCAAGTCAGGACAAACTTCGCTTCTTATCCCAAGTAAAACACTTTTACTGGGACGGACCCTATCTGTTCATGTACTGTCCCGACCAGATTATTCGTCGGTATGTCCCTGACGATTAATTCAAGAGTGTGCTGTCGTTTTGCCACGATCAAGCGTGTGGCGGGCATTTTGGCCCCAGAAAGACAGCTGAGAAGATCTTGCAATGTGGTTTCTACTGGCCACAACTCTTCAAAGACACTCATGACTATTGCAAGACTTGCTCCCGGTGCCAACACATGGGCCGGATATCCCGGAGGAACGAGATGCCGCTCCAACCAATCTTGGTTGTGGAGATTTTCGATGTTTGGGGGATAGATTTAATGGGGCCGTTTCCCAGCTCTTTTGGGAACTTGTACATCCTTCTCGCTGTTGATTACGTCTCTAAGTGGGTCGAGGCTGTGCCCAGCCGGACTAACGACAACAAGGTTGTCGTTAGGTTTCTTAAAGAAAACATTTTCTCCTGTTTTGGGCACCCCCGAGCGATCATTAGCGACAATGGAACTCATTTCTGCAATAAGACTTTCGAGGCCTTGATGCGGAAATATTCCATTAATCATAAGCTATCCACGCCCTATCACCCCCAAACTTGTGGGCAGGCCAAAGTTTCAAATCGGCAAATCAAGCAAATACTGGAGAAAACGGTTTCCAAGAACCGTAAGGATTGGTCGCTGAAACTCACTGATGCCCTTTGGGCATTTCGAACCGCTTATAAGACCGATCTTGGCATGTCTCCCTATCGGCTTGTATACGGAAAGGCTTGCCACCTACTTGTCGAAATAGAGCATCGCGCATTTTGGGCGATAAAGGAGCTGAATCTGTCTCTCGAAGATGCGGGCAGCCATCGGAAGCTGCAGTTGAACGAACTGAGCGAGCTTAGGAATGAGGCTTACGATAACGCGGTTGTCGTTAAGAACCGAACGAAGGTGTTTCACGATAAACACCTTTTGCGCAAAACCTTCGTACCTGGTCAACAGGTACTGCTTTACGACACCAGACTACACTTCCATCCAGGAAAGCTCAGATCTCGCTGGAAAGGGCCGTATTGTGTGCGGTATATGTATCCGCATGGCGCTGTGGATTTGGAGAATCCAAAAGACGGTTCATTTTTTAAAGTGAACAGACACCGACTAAAACTGTACCTTAGCGCCGAACCAACAGAGGAGCTCCTGTTCTTACAGGAGCCGGTTTACCCTGCATAATCTTCCTCTGCCTACCACCAAACTTCGGTTATCCAGCCAAGAACAGTGGACACTGTTCCAAATAAGTTTGGGGGTATGTATATACCATTTTGTATATATTTGTGGATATTCTTTTCCATTTTTGCTCTTTTTCCTTTCATTAAAAACAAAACAAAAAAAATGTGTATATCTAACCGACAATTTTGACCCTTCAAATGATCTCTTCATGCAATGACAGTGAGGACACTGTCTAGTTTAAGTTTGGGGGTACGCTCGGTACGCATTTCTTACCTTCACATTCATATGTATATTTTGCATCTGCATATTAAAATCCATAAAATCTATAAAAATCAGAAAATTTTCTAAAAACATAAAAACTTTTTTGTCAAGTTTGCTAGTGGGAGGACTCTGATTCAACATTTCGACGGTTTTGTTTGGTAAAATAAGAATAACTAAATCTTATTTTTAGATTTTGAAAATCTGAAAGATAACTCTCCTTTGAAGTTAACTATAGCTGATATACGTCTTTACATCGCACTACACGTGTCGTGAGTTTTGGAAATTAGATGACAAGTCTTTTATGTCTAAAAACTTTTAAATGGATAAATGATTTTCTGAGGATCAAATAGGTTTGTTCTGAAATAAGTAATATCAAGAATAGTTTATGAAGTGAAGTGAATATGAAGGAATGTTATTGATGCCTTAATTGGAACTAAATCTGAAAAATAACCCATCTAAAACTTGATTGGAATGATTACACACCGAACCCACTAAACACGTCTTTTTCCAAAAAAATAATTGAACTGCCGGTTATGTCTCCGTTCGTATTGAATCATCATGATTTTCACGCCAAACTGTCTTTTGTTTTTGGACCTAGGTAACTTGAGTAATTAAGTCCGCTGGGGTGTTTCTACACCTAATGCCCTAAAGCCAACTGGTTTGGGTGCATTGGACCAAAGCTCGCTAAGAAGCCTAGAAAGTCCAGATTAAAACAAAGTCAAGCAAGTGTTCTCTCCGAGTTAAAAGTCCTAACGGTTCTTTGTGTGAGAATAATCTTGATAAAAGACAGGCTTTTATAAAAATTTTAGCGGAGATATGAAGGTTTGATTCTATGATAAAGACTATTGCACGTTCACAGAGGTGTGTATGAAATGAAAAACAAGAAAAAGGTGGAATGAAAAATAAGACCTAGTTTCCTGTTAAGGAAGATAGAAATTCTTAAGTTGAAACCTTACTGGAAAACGAAACTTGAAAAATGCTTAACTCTTTATAAAACTTATGTGATCCTTTTTAAAAATTTTATCCGGGCTTTTATGGTGTGATGACTTAATCGATCCTTCTGGAACTTAACGACACTATTTGCACTGCACGTAAAGACATATAAAATCTTAAGTTAAATAAGAAGCGAGATGTGAAAAATAAGGGTTCGATTGTCTAGACTTAGGATCATAGAATTATTATTTTCTGAAACAAAACTTTAGGGGTTTGAATCATAGTAATTTCGTAAAACTAGCTTGACCGGATTTTTTGGGTAGTATCCGCTGAAAACTCTCAGGAGACAACACTCCTACTACTAGGGACACCTAGTGGTTTAACGGCTTGTTGCACATGCTCAGTGCAATCGCGTTCCATAGGAAAGTGAGGTTAGGAATTTTTTTTGTGAATAAATTGGCTTTGCTCGGGACGAGCAAATAATAAGTTTGGGGGTATTTGTTCATATCAGATTTTTGCATTTTTATACTGCCCAATTTTTATCATATTGCTTATCGGTAGGTACACTTGAGCCGTGTTTGCTAGTCAATTACAGGTTACAGGTTCTCGGCTCTAAACGATGAAATTCATGGAAAAGCACGACAAAATCCGGATTCCTGCCAACCACAGATAAAACACGGGTCTCCGCTCTCTATCCGTTGTTGCCACACACCAGTTTAAGAGACAAAATGACAAATCGATTGTCACCTTCATGCCCAAAGCAAAATGGCAACACCAAGTCCAAGAAATCTACGTGGAGCTCAAGAAAATCATGACAAAAGATCCATGTCCAATCACCTTTTGATCTACTAGAATTCTGGAAGAGATGTGAAAAGATTATCAGAAAAAAACATGTGCCAAACTACAGACAAAAAAGGACCAGGGAAGCACAGAAAACCGGAGGGCCCAACTCTCCTATACGGCCGCGGAACCGCGGACAATAGGGGGTCTAGGACGCGGTTCCGCGGCCGTTTAGGCTTGTGAGCTGAAGATTATTTTGGGGCTGTTTGGTCTTTTCATGTTTGTTCTGATTGTTGCCCTAGATTACCTTTTCCCTGCCTATAAATAGCCCAGAACCTTGTGAAGCCAAGGGTGCTTAATCTTGTATTTTAGGTTTTAGAATACTTGCTGTTCTTCTTCCTCTTCTCATCTCTTCTCCATTGAAAAACTTGTAGTGAGCTTTTGTGAGTGAAGGATGATAAATAAAGAAGTTCTTTTTGTTATTATACTTGTCTTGCTCTTGTTATGTTAATTGCTTGTAATCTTTAATTGATAAGTAGTTGTTGTTATTTGTGTTTGTTTCTTTCTTGTTCTCTTTTCCTTTATCTTTAAACAACCATGATGCTTACGCTTGATCCTTGCCGAGGTGAGGTCGCAAATAGCTAGTTGTTATCTTCTAATCTCCTTCTTTCTATCTTCCTCCTTTATTTTATTTTTCGTCCTTCTTGTAATGGGTAAGTAGTTTCCATACTTGTTAGGGTAGGATATGAGAAGTTTGAGAGAAGGAAATCTCTCTCACTCTTTCCTTGCCCAACATCTTAAATCGAACTCCCGTTAATTGAACCACAATCCGCTCCCTACGGCACCCTATCCTACATGATAGCGGTGATTTCGTAGTGAGACCAGTTGTGGTTAAATTAACCGGAAGTTAAGGCTAAGAGCCAAGAACGGACGGACAAGCACCAAAAGGAAGAACTTATGCTTTGGAAAGCCTAGCTTATACTCGCAAGTTCCTTCCTAGTCGTGCTAATCCCCGTTGTTGCCGATTACCGTAACACCGATATTAAGAGTGGCAACGAAAGAAGTGAGCGACTCCTAACTCAAACTAACCTAATCCTAACCCTAACAAGCTCTCTTTACATATCATTTTAACACTTAGTTAATCACAAACAAATCTGGACTTTTGCACTTAACTCGTTAAACCACATAGAAAAAGATTCACATCTCCCTGCGGACGACCCGTACTCAACCGGCTAGCTACAAGCGAAACCGTTTTGATTGCGGTAATTAACTAAACTTGAACACGCAAAAATTCTACCAATCAAGAACGGACTGCACGGTAGTGTTGCCGGTTGGCTCGACGGGAGTTGTAGCAGGTTCGCTTGTTTTCTTCTGATCGCTCAATACCCGGGTGGCCGTTACGTTTAGCTGACCGCTTATGGCTTGGGAGTGTTTGATATGATCATCACCCACTTCCGGCGTATTGATGAGTCTTAGAGTCCCACAAAGGAGTTACCTAGTCCAGGCAAAACGTTATGGTGCGCGTATGCGATATGCGCATGGACCCGGTTAAAATGCGCGAATGAGATACCGTATATTAATCGGGCGGCTTGCTTTTGGTTGGGTCGTATGTGATATGGCCGGATTGATAAATCATGTGTTGATTTATCATTTAACCATTAGTTTCTCACTAGAAATCCTTTCTTGTATTTTTGGATGTATGCATGCATGTATGCATTCTTTCTTGATTCATGCACATATGGATGTGCATGCACACATACATACATACATCATCCTTCATGGTTGTTTATACAATCACACACTATGTTTATATATATGGATATATATATATATATATATATATATATATATATTTGCATTTGTTTTAAAACAAAACAAAAGATAAAGATAAACACATGGTTTCTACACTCTCCTTCAACTAACCATGCTCACCTACCTTTTAACCATGTGTTAATCTTTTCTTTTAGGTTTTAACTCAAGTGAAATAATATCCATATGATATAACCATGGTTTGAGATGAAGGGTGAAAAATATATATACATATATTTTCCATTTTCTTGATATGAGATTATCTTTTCACTCTTGTAAAAATAGGCCATCATCTTCTTCCTCCTTCTTCTTTTGCTCTCTAGACTTTTGTAGTGAGCAAATTACTCATCAAGTTAGGTTTTTGAAGTGAGAATAGCCACCACAACATCATTCTACACAAGTCTTGCCCACTTGTTTAGAGTGTTAGCTTCATTTCTTTCTCTTGATCAAGTGAAGTTGCAAGCTTGCACAAAGCGGATTCCGAGTGGATCATCGTGGACCTAGAGGAGTTCAAGCGGACCTTTTCCAAACCCCAAGTAGCCGAGGAGTCTAGCGTAGGGAGCTACAAAGGTTGTACTCTCAAAACCCTAGCCTAACCAACTTGTAATGATGTGTTGTTTTGAAACCCTAATATTTCTAAGAATGATTCTTTGTATGCTTACTTAGCACCCTAAAAATTCAATCTTTGGTACATGTGATACTTCCAAACCCTTCATGAGGTGCTAGGTAAAACTAACACCAGTAAATCTCAGCAACCCTGGCTAGGGATTTCCAGTTATAGCCAATCGAACATAGCGCAACATCAACTCCCTATACCGGGAGAGACGAAACCCCTCTTGTCGCTCATTGTCTCCATGTGATTAGGGACCGTACCCAAAAGCCACCTTTTTGCACACCCTCTTGGACGTGGTATGATGGAAATCAAAGCACAGTGGGAATCACACAAGACTCTATGACGATCTCGGGTCTACAGACTAACCTGTACCAGTGTCACCAGAGAACTGCCATCTGACATGAGGTATAATACCATCTGGGAGTTCTCGGCGAGTCAGTCTAGTGTATCCAGTCTCCACTGAGCACCCGTATACCTTCTCTGATGTCAAACACCAATGGATATGGGATCATCCATCGCCTATCATATAGGTCAAGAAGCGCATACGCTAGTCTACTTTGGAGTATCGATGCCCTGTCTCGGTACTCCCACGACTAGGAACATTTGAAGGATGTACTTGGCGACTACTCTATCCCCACTAGTATGATCTACATCATAGTCCTGGTAGTCAAGTACTCATCCTAAGGGCTTTATCAACATGTAACATAGAGACAATCATAGTACTTGTTAAGATAAAGAGTAACCAGATAGCATACTATCATGTCGAGCATGAAAGTCCTCCCTATATATATCCCAGCATCCATTACAATATACAACGCATGTACAGTAATGGCCTCTAGGGCATACATATAACTAACAATCTCCCACTTGCACTAGGGCCATCTGTTGTGGTATTGCATACCCAACAATCAGTTGCGGTTGAAGTATCTCATACTCAACCATCCCATAAAAGTCTCTACTGGGAAAAAGGCCTTTGTGAGTGGATCCGCGCTGTTGTCTTCTGTGTCTACTCTCCTAATCATGATCTACCTGGAGATCAACCATCTCTATGATCAGGCGATACTGCCTAAGATGGATTTCTGATGGGACGGGGTTTCCTAGGCATAAGCCACAACTCCATTGTCACACAATGGCAGGAACGAAGTTCATCTCATGAACTAAAATATATCCAGACTGCCTCTTTGGTAGCATCCTTGGTAACTATGTATCTTGCCTTTAATCGTCTAGTAAGTCACGGTATCTAGCTTGGAACTCTTCCAACCTACCGTCCCTCCACTGAGTGTAAAGACAAATCCTGCGACTGATATTCAGTCGTCCTTATCACCCTGGAACCTTTCCAGTGATTCTCCCCATGATCGATTGATACCATCTCACTACAACTAGTGAGAATCCTAACATCCAATTTGATCTATCTCATAGATCCATAACTCAGGATTTAGGAGGTATCATCTTGATCCTATATGGAGAATTTTTGTGATAAGAGGAGATTGATCGAGCGTAGCATAGGAATATACTTCCCTATCAAGAGTATGTCATCCACGTACTATACGAGGATCACCACCATACTCCCTACTACCTTCTTGTATATACAAGGTTCATTTACCATTTTGACGAAGTCAAACTCTTTGACTACTACATCAAAACAGACGTTCCAACTCCACGATCCCTGATTTATCCCATAAAACATTATGCTCACGTTTCCACTGCTCCCACTGTCTACGAACCCCTCTGGCTGTGTACTTATAGACGCTCTCTTCCAAATCAATATTTAGAAAAGCAGTCATGACACCCAACCGCCAGATATCGTAGTCATGGTATGTAGCCGTGGCAAGTAGGATCTGGATGGACTTAAGCATAGCTTTGAAAGTCTCAACTTTTCCATGTACACCAGTTAATCTTCTCAAGATACTTGCTCCTGATGGGGATTTAACCCTTCAGATAAAGCAACCAAAGTCCATACTTTGTTGGTGTATAAGGATTCCATCTCAGATCGCTAAGCATCCAGCCATTCTTACAGAGTCCCACTCCTGATGGCCTGCTCGAAACTAGTTGGGTCATCATCTCATGATGTCCTCTCTCCCACAGTCATAGAGAAACCGAAGTATCTCTCAGGTGGTTGAGGAACCCTACCAGATCGGCGGAGAGGCTGAGGTTCGTTGGAAACTATTGAATCCTTTGGTTCTACCAAATCATCAGCTGCAGTTTGTATAGCTGGAACTCTTTCCAGTTCTACCTCATGACCACTAATTTCTTCACAAGAAATTCCCTTTCACAAAGGTGGCATGCTGAGAAACAAAAACACCTTTTGTTCCCCAGTTTGGTAGAAGATATTCCCTTGCGAATGCTTGGGATATCCAACAAACTTCCACAGAACTGACCTTGCCTCGAACTTGTCCGGATTTTGCTTTTGACATAGGCCGGACAACCCCAAATCTTAACATCTTTAAGAGATGGGCTCTTCTCATACCATATCATATATGGAGTGGTAGGCATCTGATTTGGTTAGAACCCTATTCAATAGGTATGCAACTTCTCAAGTGCATAACACCAAAAGAAAATAAGCAACTCAGTAGTACTCATCATAGAGCACACCATATCTCATAGGGTGTGATTGCTTCGCCCCGATACACCGACGTGCTGTGGTGTATTCGGAGGAGTAATGTTGAGAGAGAATCTCATTCTCCTTTAGAATAGTCCAGGAATTCCGTGCTCAAGTATTCTTCTCCTTGATCTCATCAAAAGACATAATACTTATACCCGTTTTTGGTTCTCTACTTCTAACTTATATTTTGTGATTATCTCAAAAGTTTCGGACTTGTGTTTCAACAGGAACATATGTCTGAATCTTGAGAGATCATCAGTGAATGTAATGAAGTACAAAGAACCGGTCTTGGCATGTGTAGACATGGGACCTTCATACATCAGCGTTTATCAATCCTAAGAGTTCACTAAATCTTTCTCTGTTTCCAATAAACGGAGATGTGGTCATCTTATTTTTGTGACATGACTGGCAAGTTTTAAAAGATGTGAATCCAAACTAATTTAAATATGCATCTTTATGAAACTTCAGCTAGTCGGGTCGCATTGATATGACCTAGTCTACAATGCCTCAAGAAGGATTCGTTCATTTCTGAACTCTTCCTCTTGTGTGTGTTCTGTACGTTAAGAACTGTGGTTTGATTTAGAACGTCTATGCTTTTACATAACGTGCCTGAACCGATCAACTCTTGATATAGGAAATGTTCAAAACATTATCCAACAATACAAAATTATATCCTTCTTTACTAATAAAGAGACTGATATGATGTTGTATATCAAGTTCGGTATCTAATAACATTCGTTCAAAATCAATGTATTCTGGTAATACAGGGTGATAACTACCAACAGTCTTGGCTGCAACACTTGCATCATTTCCAACTCTTGAAACTTATCACCCGTTCTCAGTTCTGTACCTATCTGTAACCCATGTAACAAATTACATTTGCGGGGTCCTGATCCGGTATCTCATACCCAGGACGTAAAGAATACTGAGAAACGGTTCTTGGTAATGAACACACCCGAAGAAGATGCATCAATATGGACTTTCTTCATTTGGGCGACACGGGAATTGTGGTAATCCCCTATTTCCTGCTCTGTCTTATAACAATTATAAGTTGGAGCGGGATCAACGTTCCCTAGCGCAGTATAACAAGTAGGTTCGGTCAATACATCCATATTATTATCTTGATTAAGGCGTGATATAGTCGTAACCAGGAGAGAGATAGAAGAAAACACTCAGCGTATGCTCTTGCAAGATTAGTTTGGTTATTAATATATCTAATCAGGATGACTCCCACTGTTTTAGTCAAATCTTCCTTCAAACCCTAAAAGGAAAGACTAGCCGGGATTAATTACACGCTACAAGTTCGCCAATCTTTCAGCCAGGCCAATGTCGGGTACTTTGAGGGAGGTTCCCCGTGCTTTCGCACGGAACTAATTAAAATAAACCTCGTTTTCCCAGGGGCGTAACCCCGTTGACATATTTCTAGACACCTACTTGATCGGCTGATTGTAATGTGTAAAACTCTCCTAAGAGTAACTCTTACTCGCAGCGGGTATCGGGATCCAACTATCTCATAGAAGGTATGAAATCTCATTGCAAATTTCAACACTTGAAATTCCCAATAATATTTTGCCCCTAGCAGCTATATGATCTTAAAATGATGAACAAATCATAAGTGCTAGCCAAGTTCAACCCGTCATTTCCCGATTGAATTAAACCCACCCGCACGACCCTTAACATGGTCAACAAAGTCGCACGACTACCCTAATCTAATCGCATTATATGCTTATAAAGATAAGCACTAATCAGCTACCGCACACTGTTAGTTATATGTATGCCCTAGAGGCCATTACTGTACATAGGATGTATATTGTAGTGGATGCTGGGACATATATAGGGAGGACTTTCTTGCTCGACATGATAGTATGCTATCTGGTTGATCTTTACCTTAACGTGTATACTGATTGTCTCTCTGTTACATGTTGGTAAAGCCCTTAGGATCTGTACTTGACTACCTGGACTATGATGCGGATCATACTAGTGGGGACATGGTAGTCCATAAGTACATCCTTCAAAGTCCCTAGTCGTGGGTGTATCGAGACGGGGCATCGATAATACCAGAGTAGACTAGCGTGTACCTTCTCGACCCATACAGATGGGCGATGGATGATCCCATATCCATCGGTGTTTGACATCAGAGGAGATATACGGGTGCTCAGTAGAGACTGGGTACACTGGACGGACTCGCCGAGAACTCCCAGATGGTATTATACCTCACGTCAGATGGCAGTTCTCTGGTGACACTGGTACAGAGTAGTCTGTTGACCCGAGATCATCATAGAGTCTTGTGTGGTTCCCACTGTGCTTTGATTTCCATCTTACCACGTCCAAGAGGGCGTGCAAAACGGTGGTTTTTGGGTACAGTCCCGAGTCACATGAAGGCAATGAGCGATAGGAGGGGATTCGTCTCTCCCGGTATAGGGGGTTGATGTTGCGCTGTGTTCGATTGGCTATAACAGGAAATCCCTGGCCAGGGTTGCTGAGATTTACTGGTAAGTGTTACCAGTAGTTTCTCGAAAAGTTATAGACCTCATATCGACACGACTTATCGAGCTATTGGGGTCTGACGTTTACCACCCCTAGGCGAGATATGCGACAGATCAGACGATCAGACCGGACTGTACGGTAGTGTTACTGGTCGGATTCACTGGAGTGTGAGCGGGCTTGCTCATCGATCTTCAGATCGCTCAATACCCGGGTGGCCGTTACGTTTAGCAGACCGCTTGCGGCTTGTGGATGCTTGATATGATCATCATCTGCTGCCGGCGTATTGACGAGTCTTTAGAGTCCTACACAGAGGTTTCCTGGCTCAAGCGAAACGAAATAGGAGCGCATATGAGATATGTGCGGGACCGAGAATAATGCGCGTATGTGATACCGTATTCTATTCTCGCGATAAATATATCGAATGGTTGTATGCGATATAACCTAGTTATCGATTCAAGCGTTGATTCGATAAGCCGATATATTGGATACCAGTCGGTTATGTGCGCATGACCTGATCATTGAATCAAGTATTGATTTAATGATTTAATGTATAATTATATATTTGATATATTACTTTGCATTAACTAGTATCGGTTTACTTAAGATGGATTTTCTCACTCGGATGGGCGCATTGTATATGCGATATACTTTTGTGCACTTGATTGTATCATGTTTGATGATACATGTCATGCTTTGGTTAAGTGTAAAGTATTAAACCTTGGTTAATGAAATGGTTAGGGTTTCTTATTTGTTATTCATTTATCTTATTTAATTATCCTTTTTATTTTTGATAAATGAATAAAAGAAAAGAGAAAAGAATGGTGGCTTATTTTGTTCTTTAGTTGAAGCTTCATGAAGCTTTGTTCAAGTCAACCATTCTTATCTCATCCTTAACCCTAACCATTCCCACTAACCATGATTCATTCTCTACACTTGACTCTAGTTAAAATTATGATAAGAATTCATTTTCTTTTCTTATTCTTTTATCTTATCATAAGCTTCTTCTTCTTCTTCCTTAACTTCAAGAAGAAAAGCTTCACCTCCATCAATGGTGATTGATGCATATGAGTGAGAAATCCAATTCTAAAGTCAACCCACTTCCTATTTCTTCATCCTCTACCTCTTGCCAAGTAGTAGAGAGTGTTTACTTCACAAGTTTCTTGACTTGGCGAAGTCGGAGCTTGATTTAGCGATGCCTCGACGTAGATCATCTTCGGCATGGACATCGACGACCTAGCTTGCCCATTCTCCGACGAAGCCGATCCTAGAGCCCGGATTTGACTTGGACAGCGGAGAGGACTTCGTTGCGGAGCTATCGAGGTGGAGCACCAGATCTACAAAGGTTGTATTTCCGTTTTCTCATTAGTTAAGTGTTAACTATTTCATTGTTCGCCTAGAAATCTAGCAAACGATCCGTAGTTTAGGGTTTGTAGGCACCGTAAAATTTTAATATGGCATGTTCGATGCCTTGTGAGACCTCCTTGGAGTGCCCAGGAACCCTACAGTGGTATCAGAGCCTAGCTAGAGCCTTAGGCGAAGTCCAGACGGAATTTGAAGTCCGATCGAACCAAAACTTAACCCGGAAAATTGCTCTCTGTCCTTTTTTGAAAACAGTGGTTTTTTCAACATTAAAAATATTCAGAATAATAAGCAGGTGAATATAAGAAAAACTGTGAAATTCGTGCCCCTATCTCCTTCAAACTGCCGCGGTTCCACGGCACGAGCAAGGCTCGTGCGGCGGTTCCGCGGCGGTACGGCCGAATTATTTTATTTTATTTGCACAGTAATTCTTTATTTCCAGTGCTTCTTTTTCTGGGAATTTTTAATTATTTTTCAAGAGTTGAATTCTCAGAGGTGGTTTTGGGGTTTCGGAGTTTCGATCGGAATATCAAATTTTCTCTGTGTGGCTTTCCGGATAAATCTTAGAATATGTTAAAAAGTTCGACCGGATATAAATACCCAATTTTTCCCCTGTCGGGAAATTTCCAAGTGTTGGATTTTTCCGTAGTTTAACGACGTTCTAAGTAGTGCAAGTAACGCGATGGTCCCTCTAGAAGACACAAACCTTAACTCGATTATGTGACCGTCTTGAACTGCCCTTTGAACCTTCGGGTTTGGGGCAGTACGGCGTGCCACATGTGAGGCGTTGGCTTGACCCTTCTACGGCTGGACCGTTGGTACTGAGGCACGAACGGAATGTTGTTAGACTTATTTCATGTGTTGAGCTGTATCGGGAAAACTTGGGTGTTCGATTGTTCGATTGAAAAGTTTAACATTTTCTATTTATCTGGAATGGGATACAATAATTGGAATTCACAAATAGTTATGAGATAACGGAATGAATATTATAAACGTAGCAGTTTAGTCTCACTTGATCGGTTGCTACGGAATTTTGATGTGATCAAAAGTCCGTCGCAATCATGTAGCGTACGCGGATACTCGCCTGGTAAACTTAATAGACAGCCTCACTCCATAGCCCCGACCAAGTGACTGTAGGAGAACCCCGTCGCCGAAAGCATCCGTTCGGGTGCTCGCGGTAGCGGTGTTCCGCCTTGGTGCACTTCGTCGACGGCGTCGGGGGTGCGGCCGTCTACTGAAGTTTGCGACGAGCATTCGATCAGACTGTCGGGAATCTTGTTGAATTCCCCGACTTGATATTGAAAAGAGTTTTCGATTTTGAGACTAAAATGCGGGGTTTATAATTGTTAGGCATGCGATGTCTAAGTAATTCATTTGGTCAGGCATGTGATGTCTGAGGAGGTTGCGGATTCCAACTATTGTAGTTTTACACTTTCTTTTCTGTGACCGTAAGTGTAATATGTGATATCGCCGGTTTCGTTGCTATACGTCAACGACAATTGGGATGCGCATATTTACTTACGTTGATATCATGTGATGTTATGTGTTGCTGGATATGTTATATTGGATCGTCGTGTTTGAATAGCCGGGGGTTTTTATGTGAGATGAGTGTTTTTCATTTTCATTCATGTAAAAACTTGTATGTAATATTCTTTTATTGGGGCGCTTCCAGGTTGCGGAAGTAGTCACCGTTTGTATATTATTTACTTTTCCGCACTAGGATAGACCCAAGGAGGGGAGCACAAGCAACCGGGTTCTGGAGTCCAGCGGGAGACCAACTTGAGGAGTCGAGTTCGGGTCTCCTAACTCCAGAATTGGTAGGGTTGCTTGCCGCTCTCGTAGGGGTCTAGGGGTGTGGGTTTGGCTATTCATCACGACCGTGGAATCCGTGTTTTATACTGGCTCGTATTGAAAACACGGACGTCCTAGTATATCCAATATTTCATATGATTCTTCTGCTGCGATATCTGTGATGTGATCATGTGATGTTCTATGATAGATACAGTATATAGTATATATGATATATTATATAGACGTTACTTATGTTTTACACCCGCGCTAGCCCTGCCCTGCTCTGTCGTTAGTTACCTAACCTAACGGTGCACGGGGGACATCGAGGCGAATGCGGATGGCATAAGTGTACGTCGTATTTATCTGTGATGTTTAGGTACTTAATTGATGGGACTTCATTAATGTGATTAATGAAATAAAAGAAACCTAAGATGTTGTAGAATCGAATTTCAAAATAAAACAGGTAGCTACAGTTCTTGCTTTGCACAGCGGTATATATGATATATCCTGCACCTTATTCGATGAGGAAAGGACCGAGATCCCTTCACCGGGAGTGACTCCTTTAGCAATAACTGGCATATGCTACACACTCGGTTTGTCTTTTGATTGCTTTTAAGAATTTTTGCTTTGCACAGTGATATATATGATATATCCCGCACCTCATTCGACGAGGAAAGGACCGACGATCCCTTTACCGGGAGTGACTCCTTTAGCAAAACTAGAAAAGCCTCAAAAGCACTCCATTTCAAAATTCATTCGATCCTACAACGATATCAAGTTCATTACGCAATAGGTTTTCAGAAAAACCTGTCGTAGCCCTCCGTCATTTCAGATAAGTAGTAGTTAGTATTCGTGCTACGTTTGTTGGCCTGCGTAAAGGCGTAGTGTGCGGTAGCTAACTGGTGCTTATCTGCATAAGCATATGATGTAATTGGATTAGGGTAGTCGTGCGACTTTGTTGGCCTGCGTCAAGGGTCGTGCGGGTGGGTTTAATTCAATCAGGAAATGACGGGTTGAACTTGACTAGCGGACTATGGTTTGTTGGCCTGCGTCAAGGTCATAGGACGCTAGGGGCAGAATATTATCGGGAATTTCAAGTGTTGAAATTTGCAATGAGATTGCATACCTTCTATGAGATAGTTGGATCCCGATACCCGCTGCGAGTAAGTGTTACTCCTGGGAGAGTTTTATACATTACAATTAGCCGATCAAGTAGGTGTCTAGAAAGGTGTCAACGGGGTTACGCCTCTGGGAAAACGAGGTTTACATTAATTAGGTTCGTGCGAAAGCACGGGGGACCTCCCTCAAAGTACCGACACTGGCCTGGCTGAAAGATTGGCGAACTTGTAGTGTGTAATTAATCCCGGCTAGTCTTTCCTTTTAGGGTTTGAAGGAAGATTTGATAAAAAGCAGTGGGAGCCATCCTGATTAGATAAAATAAAAACCAATCTATTCTTGACAGAGCGCACGCTGAGTGTTTTCTTCTCTCTCTCTCTCCAGGTAGCGACCATATCACGCCTTAATCAAGATAATAAAACGGATTATTGACCGAACCCGCTTGTTATACTGAGCTGGGGAACGTTGGTCCCGCTCCACCTTATAATTGTTATAAGACAGAGCAGGAAATTGGGGATTACCAGAATTCCCGTGCCGCCCAAACGAAGAGAGTGCATGCTGATGCATCATCTTCGGGTGTGTTCATTACAAAGAACTGTTTCTCAGTATCCTTTACATCCTGGGTATGTGATACCAGATCAGGATCCCAGATATGTAATCTGTTACATAGGGCTACAGAAAGGTAGAGAACTGAGAACGGGTGATAAGTTTCATGAGGCAGAAAACGGGGCAAGTGTTGCAGCCAAGTCTGTTGGTCACTGTCACCCTGTATTACCAATACATTGATTCTGAACGAATGTTGTTAGATACCGAACCTGATATACAAAATCATATCCATCTCTTTATTAATAAAGAAATGATAAAATTTTGTATAGATGGATAATGTTTCGAACATTTCCTATATCAAAAGTTGATTGGTTCAGGCACGTTATCTAAAAGCGTTGATGTTCTAAATCAAACTACAGTTCTTAGTATACGGAACACACACAAGAGGAAGAGTTCAGAAATGAACGAATTCTTCTTGAGGCATTGTAGACTAGGTCAGATCAATGTGACCCGACTAGCTAGAGTTACATAAAGATGCATAATTAAATCAGTTTGAATTTACATCTTGTGAAACTCGCCAGTCATGTCACAAAGATAAGATGACCATAGCTCCGTTTACTGGAAACAGAGAAAGAGTTAGTAAACTCTTGGGATGATACATGTTGATGTATGTAGGTCCCCTGTCTACACATGCCAAGACTGGTTGTTTGTACTTCGTTACATTCTCTGATAATCTCTCAAGATTCAGACATATGTTCCTGTTGAAACACAAGTCCGAACCTTTTGAGATATTCACAGAATATAAGTTAGAAGTAGAGAACCAATAAAGGTATAAGTATTATGTCCTATGATGAGATCAAGGAGGAGAATACTTAAGCACGGAAATCCTGGACTTTTCTAAAGGAGAATGAGATTCTCTCTCAGCATTACTCCTCCGTATACACCATGGCATGATGGTATATCGGGGAGGAGCAGATACACCATATATGATAAGGTGTGCTCTTTGATGAGTACTACTGAGTTACCTGTTTCCTTTAGGGAGTTATGCACTTGAGAAGCTGCATACCTATTGAATAGGGTTCGAATCAAATCAGTTGCCTACCACTTCATATATGATATGGAAAGGGAAGAGCCCATATCTTAAGTTAGTTAAGATTTGGGGTTGTCTGGCCTATGTCTGAAAACAAAATCCGGACAAGCTCGAGGCAATGTCAGTTATGTAGAACTGGAAATGTTCCAGCTATACGAACTACAGCAGATGATTTGATAGAACCAAAGGATTCGGTAGTTACCAACGAACCTCAGCCTCTCCGCCGATCTAGTAGGGTTCCTCACCCACCTGGGAGATACTTCGGTTTCTCTATGACAGTGGGAGCGAGGATTGCATCATGAGATGATGACCCAACTAGTTTCGAACTGGCCATCAGGAGTAGGACTCTGTAAGAATGGCTGGATGTTTATCGATCTGAGATGGAATCCTTATACACCAACAAAGTATGGACTTTAGTTGCTATATCTGAAGGGTTAAATCCCCATCAGGAGCAAGTATATCTTGAGAAGATTACTTGGTGTAGATGGAAAAGTTGAGACTTTCAAAGCTAGACTTGTTAAAAGTTTGCATCATTGACCAGGCGTGGATCATGATGAAACCTTTTCAAGTGACTATGCTTAAGTCCATCCAGATCCTACTTGCCACGGCTACATACCATAACTACGATATCTGGCGGTTGGGTGTCTTGACTGCTTTTCTAAATGATGATTTAGAAGAGTGTGTCTATAAGTACACAGCCAGAGGGCTTCGTAGACAGTGGGAGCAGCGGAAACGTGTGCAAGATGCTTTATAGGATAAAGCAGGCATCGCGGAGTTGGAACATCTATTTTGATGTAGCAGTCAAAGATTTTGACATCATCAAAATGGTAGATGAACCTTGTATAAACAAAAAGGTAGTAGGGAGTATGGTGACGATCCTCGTAGAGTACGTGGATGACATACTCTTGATAAGGAAGGAGTTTCCTATGCTACGCTCGATCAATCTCCGCTTATCACAATGATTCTCCATAAAGGATCAAAGTGATACCTCCTAAATCCTGGGTTTGGATCTATGAGATAGATCTAATTGGATGTTAGGATTCTCACTAGTTGTAGTGAGATGGTATCAATAGATCCTGGGGAGAATCACTGGAAGGGTTCCAGGGTGATAAAGACGACTGAATGTCAGTCGCAGGCATTGTCTTTACCCTCAGTAAAGGGACGGTATGTTGGAAGAGTTCCAAGCTAGATACCGTGACATACTAGACGATAAAGGCAGGATACATCGCTACTTAAGATGCTACCAAAGAGGATGTTTGGGTGTATATCAGTTCATGAGATGAACTACGTTCCTACCATTGTGAAACAATGGAGTTGTGGCTCATGCCGAGGAACGCCGGTCCCATCAGTGATCCAGACTTATTCTGAGGCAGCATCGCCTGATCATGGAGATGGTTGATCTCCAGGATGATCGAGGTTAGGAGAGTAGACTCAGAGGACAACACAGCGGATCCACTCACAAAGGCCTGTTCCCAGAGAGAGACTTTTATGGGATGGTTGAGTATGAGATACTGCAACCACTGCTACAGATGGCCCTAGTGCAAGTGGGAGATTGTTAGTTATATGTATGCCCTAGAGGCCATTACTGTACATAGGATGTATATTGTAGTGGATGCTGGGACATATATAGGGAGGACTTTCTTGCTCGACATGATAGTATGCTATCTGGTTGATCTTTACCTTAACGTGTATACTGATTGTCTCTCTGTTACATGTTGGTAAAGCCCTTAGGATCTGTACTTGACTACCTGGACTATGATGCGGATCATACTAGTGGGGACATGGTAGTCCATAAGTACATCCTTCAAAGTCCCTAGTCGTGGGTGTATCGAGACGGGGCATCGATAATACCAGAGTAGACTAGCGTGTACCTTCTCGACCCATACAGATGGGCGATGGATGATCCCATATCCATCGGTGTTTGACATCAGAGGAGATATACGGGTGCTCAGTAGAGACTGGGTACACTGGACGGACTCGCCGAGAACTCCCAGATGGTATTATACCTCACGTCAGATGGCAGTTCTCTGGTGACACTGGTACAGAGTAGTCTGTTGACCCGAGATCGTCATAGAGTCTTGTGTGGTTCCCACTGTGCTTTGATTTCCATCTTACCACGTCCAAGAGGGCGTGCAAAACGGTGGTTTTTGGGTACAGTCCCGAGTCACATGAAGGCAATGAGCGATAGGAGGGGATTCGTCTCTCCCGGTATAGGGGGTTGATGTTGCGCTGTGTTCGATTGGCTATAACAGGAAATCCCTGGCCAGGGTTGCTGAGATTTACTGGTAAGTGTTACCAGTAGTTTCTCGAAAAGTTATAGACCTCATATCGACACGACTTATCGAGCTATTGGGGTCTGACGTTTACCACCCCTAGGCGAGATATGCGACAGATCAGACGATCAGACCGGACTGTACGGTAGTGTTACTGGTCGGATTCACTGGAGTGTGAGCGGGCTTGCTCGTCGATCTTCAGATCGCTCAATACCCGGGTGGCCGTTACGTTTAGCAGACCGCTTGCGGCTTGTGGATGCTTGATATGATCATCATCTGCTGCCGGCGTATTGACGAGTCTTTAGAGTCCTACACAGAGGTTTCCTGGCTCAAGCGAAACGAAATAGGAGCGCATATGAGATATGTGCGGGACCGAGAATAATGCGCGTATGTGATACCGTATTCTATTCTCGCGATAAATATATCGAATGGTTGTATGCGATATAACCTAGTTATCGATTCAAGCATTGATTCGATAAGCCGATATATTGGATACCAGTCGGTTATGTGCGCATGACCGGATCATTGAATCAAGTGTTGATTTAATGATTTAATGTATAATTATATATTTGATATATTACTTTGCATTAACTAGTATCGGTTTACTTAAGATGGATTTTCTCACTCGGATGGGCGCATTGTATATGCGATATACTTTTGTGCACTTGATTGTATCATGTTTGATGATACATGTCATGCTTTGGTTAAGTGTAAAGTATTAAACCTTGGTTAATGAAATGGTTAGGGTTTCTTATTTGTTATTCATTTATCTTATTTAATTATCCTTTTTATTTTTGATAAATGAATAAAAGAAAAGAGAAAAGAATGGTGGCTTATTTTGTTCTTTAGTTGAAGCTTCATGAAGCTTTGTTCAAGTCAACCATTCTTATCTCATCCTTAACCCTAACCATTCCCACTAACCATGATTCATTCTCTACACTTGACTCTAGTTAAAATTATGATAAGAATTCATTTTCTTTTCTTATTCTTTTATCTTATCATAAGCTTCTTCTTCTTCTTTCTTAACTTCAAGAAGAAAAGCTTCACCTCCATCAATGGTGATTGATGCATATGAGTGAGAAATCCAATTCTAAAGTCAACCCACTTCCTATTTCTTCATCCTCTACCTCTTGCCAAGTAGTAGAGAGTGTTTACTTCACAAGTTTCTTGACTTGGCGAAGTCGGAGCTTGATTTAGCGATGCCTCGACGTAGATCATCTTCGGCATGGACATCGACGACCTAGCTTGCCCATTCTCCGACGAAGCCGATCCTAGAGCCCGGATTTGACTTGGACAGCGGAGAGGACTTCGTTGCGGAGCTATGGAGGTGGAGCACCGGATCTACAAAGGTTGTATTTCCGTTTTCTCATTAGTTAAGTGTTAACTATTTCATTGTTCGCCTAGAAATCTAGCAAATGATCCGTAGTTTAGGGTTTGTAGGCACCGTAAAATTTTAATATGGCATGTTCGATGCCTTGTGAGACCTCCTTGGAGTGCCTAGGAACCCTACACACACTACGCCTTAATATGGTCAACAAACGTAGCACGAATACTAACTAGTACTTATCTGAAATGACGGAGGGCTAAGACAGGTTTTTAAGAAAACCCTTTGCATAATGAACTTGATATCGTTGTAGAATCGAGTGATTTTAAATGGAATGTTTTTGAGGCCTTTTCTAGTTTTGCTAAAGAGGTCACTCCCGGTGAAGAGATCTCGGCTCGTTCCTCATCGAATAAGGTGCAGGATATTTCACAAATATCACTATGCAAAGCAAAAACTATATAGGCAATCAACAACAAACCGTGTTTGTAGCATCTGCTAGTTTCGTTAAAGTGGTCACTCCCGGTGAAGGGATCTCGGCTCTTTCCTTATCGAATAAGGTGCTGGATGTTCTACAAGGAACACCGCTATGCAAAGTAAGAACTAGAGCTACCAGTTTTTAAATAAGTTTCTACAACATCTTTAGGTTTCTTTTATTTCATTAATCTCATTAATGAAGACCCATTTTAATTATGCTTCACAAGCATCACTTTTGAAACGAAATCTGCAATTTAATATATATCTCATATATATAATATAAACATTCGTCTCAGACAGTAATATGATCTCATCACAGAACATTGCAGCAGAAGATAACATATGAAATAATGGATATACTAGGATTTCCGTGTTTTATGTGAGCCTTTATAAAACGCGGATTCCACGGTCGTGATGAATAGCCAAACCCACATCCCTAGACCCCTACGAGAGCGGCAAGCAACACTGCGAATTCTAGGGTTAGGAGACCCGGTCTCGACTCCTCGAGATGGTCTCCCACTAGACCCCAGAACCCGGTTACTTGTGCTTCCCGCCTTGGGTCTACCTAATGCGGAAAAGTAAATAATATACAATGGTGATATCATCCTCAGCCCGGAAGTGCCCTAATAAAAGAATATTACATACAATGAATTTTACATGAATGAAAATAAAAATCCTCATCTCACATAAAAAAAACCGGCTATTCTGAACGTGACGATCCAATACAACATATCACAGCAACACATAACATCTCAAATCATCAACGTAAGCAAGTATGTGTATCCCGATTGTCGTTGATGTATAGCAACGAAGCCGGCGATACACCACATACTACACTTACGGTCGCAGAAAAGAAAGTGTAAAACTACAACAGTTGGAATCCGCAACCTCCTTAGACATCTCATGCCTAACCAAATGAATTCTTTAGACATCGCATGCCTAACAATTATAAACTCCACATTTTAGTCTCGATCTCGAAAACACTTTTCAATATCAAGTCGGGCAATTCAACAAGATTCCCGACAATTTGATCGAATACTCGTCGCAAACTTTAGTAGACGGCCGCACCCCCGGATGCCGTCGATGAAGTGCACTAAGGCGGAACACCGCTGCCGCGAGCACCCGAACGGATGCTTTTGGCGACGGGGTTCTCCTGCAGTCACTTGGTCGGGGCTATGGGGCGTCGCTATCTATTAAGTTTACCCGGCGAGTATCCGCATACGCTACGTGATTGCGACAGATTTTTGATCACATCAAAATCCCATGGCAACCGATCAAATGAGACTAAACTGCTAGATTTATAACATTCAAATTAGTTATCTCATAACTACTTGTGGATTCCAAATATTGTATCACATTCCAGATAAATAGACAATGTTAAACTTTCTGATCGAATAACAAACACCCAAGATTTCCCAAATAGCTCAATACTTGAGCGGAGTTCAAATAGTATCCATCACATGCCACAGTACCAATGGTCCAGCCGTAGAAGGGTCAAACCAACGCCTCATATGTGGCAACGCCGTACTGCCCCAAACCCTAAGGTTTAGAGGCGGTTCAGACGGTGACATAATCGAGTTAAGGTTTGTGTTTTTCTAGAGGGTCCACCGCGTTACTTGCACGACTTAGAACGTTCTTAAATTACGGAAAAATCCAACACTTGGAAATTTTCCGGCAGGGGAAAAAGTGAGTTATTGATATCCGTTCGAACTTTTTAACACGTTCTAAAATTATCCGGAAAGATGATAAACGAAGTTATACTTTCCGATCGAATCAACGAGTTCCAAATACATCCCAGAAAACTCAACACTTGAGTAGAATTAAAAATTCCCAGAACTATGAAAAAGGACCCAGGAATAAATACCTGAAGCAGTAGCCCCCAACATAAAATTTTGGCCATGGAACCGCCGCCAAACGCATGGTTTGACCGCGGTTCCGCGGTCTAATGAAGGAGTTGAGTGTCCGTACTTCACAGTAACTCTTATATTTCGCTGTTTATTTTTCTGAGTATTTTTAATATGAAAAATATCAACTTTCGAAAAAATTTCCAGAAACAAGGTATTATCGGGTATTCGGAGTTCGAACGGACTTTAAACTTCGCCTAGAGTTCGCCTAAAGCTCTAGCTTGGCTCTGATACCACTGTAGGGTTACTAGGCACTCTCACAAGGGTTTATAAGGCATCAACAATGCCCGATTTAAAATTTAGACGCGCAGAACAACCCTAACCAAGATCTTAGACTAGAGATTATGCGAAACAAAACAAGTAAACAACTTTACTTCTAAGAGTTTAGGATTACAACTATTGTAGTCCGGTCCTTCACTTCTAAAGCTCCATGTTGAGGTCCCTTCGCTGCGATCATCGAGTATCCGGACTCTAGAGAGGCTCCACAAAAGAAAGTTGCAAACTTGCTTTCGATTTTCGATAACAAAGATGATCTATCTTGAAGAAACTCAAACCCAAGCTCTTGCTTTGCTAATCAAGTATTAGCAAAGCAAACACCTTAATCTCAGTGGCTAGAATAGATGAGGATGATGCAGTAGGAATTTAGCTCTCATTTATTTTCTATTTCTCACTCATTTTCATCACTACACAAAAAGCTAGAAAGCTTTTCATGCAAGGAAGAAGAAGAAAGAAGATGATCAATCCTTTTGTGATGAATAATGAAATCCTGTGATGAGGTTAGAAATGCAACCTGGTTCAAGTGAGAAGAAGTAACCCTTGTAGAGATTTAACTAAGATTAAAGGGTTGGGTTGGGTTAAATAAATATCTCACAAAATATCAACACAAATATCTTTGCAAGAAAACAAAACAAAAGCTTCTACAAGCTTCTAGAATAGATTAACCCAAATCAAACCCTAACCATGTTTAATCTCCACTAATCATGTTGAATTTATAACCATAACTTGTTACAATATTATATATCACATATATAATATTTATTGTAACAAAATAAAATAATACAATTAACATATATCACATATATATCAATGTATTACCCGAGTGAGAAAAAGAATCTTTAAGTGAGCTTATATTAGTTAATGTAATTTAATATATCAAATATATAATTATACATTAAATTATCGAATCAACACTTGATCCGATAATCCGGCTATTTCACAAATAACTGACTAATATAATCTGTATCAGTTCATCGAATCAACACTTGATTCGATGACCCGGCTATATCACATATACCCGGCCGATATCTCATATCGCGAGAATATAATACGGTATCACATACACGCATTGTTCTCGGTCCCGCACATATCATATATGTGCTCCTACTCCGTTTTGCCTGAGCCAGGAAACCTCTGTGTAGGACTCTAAAGAATCGTCAATACGCCGGCAGTAGGTGATGATCATATCAAACACCCACAAGCTGCAAGCGGTCAGCTAAACGTAACAGCCACCCAGGTATTGAGCAATCAGAAGATCAACAAGTAAGCCTGTACATTCTCCCGTGAATCCAACCAGTAACACCACCGTACAGTCCGGTCTCTTAGTCTGATATGTCGCATATCTCGCCTATGGGTGGTAAACGTCAGACCCTAGTAGCTTGATAAGTCGTGTCGATATGAGGTCCAAAACAGTTAAAGAAACTACTGATAACACTTACCAATAAATCTCAGCAACCCTGGCTAGGTGTCACGACCCAAAGTTTGGCCCGTGACCGGCACTTAACCACGTAACGTCTACAGGCGTAACGCGACTAAGTAAGCCGAAAACCCAGAAATCAAACCAGTAATAGTATAGAGTGATTTAAACAATTAATAGAACCAATTACTAAGATAACAATATACGACGCCGTAGCGAAGAAAATGAGCGACAAGTGGGAAACATCACAGATAGAATAACTGCATAAGTAAAGTCGGCTCACAACGAGCTCGACACCAGAATACAAAATAATATACATCGTCCTCACAACTGGTCTCTAAGTCAATACATAAGTTGTAGATGGAGAGTACTAGATACAACAATGTACATAACTGAAAGATAATCAGATACCGTACAAAACCCACCTATCAGCAAAAGAGCTAGTACACCAACTGTAGGGGTATCTGTGTCAAAAGATGCAAGAATGCAGCCTGCCGCGACTACTCCGAAAGGCAACCTGCAAACACTGTGGCACGACGGGGGTGAGTTGCCAACTCGTGAATAGAAGATAACATATAAAGGTAATCGCGAGTATGCACGTGCTACTATACTCTAACCTATATCAACAGATAACATCTATATGATGAACTGGATACTCAAGCATGCAACAAGTGCGATCTAATAACATCTCCATGTAATGAGCAAGAAATGTGATGATCATGTATAGCAATGCAATCTAACAACCCTATATAGAATGAGCAGGGTATGCAATGATCAGGTATAGCAATGCAATCTAACAACCCTATATAGAATGAACAGGGGATGCAATGATCAGGTATAGCAATGTAATCTAACAACCCTATATAGAATGAATAGGGCACGCAATGATGAGGTATAGCAATGCAATCTAACAACCCTATATAGAATGAACAGGGTGTGCAATGATCAGGTATAGTGATGCAATCTAACAACCCTATATAGAATGAACAGGGTGTGCAATGATCAGGTACAATAGATACAGGATGAGATATCAATTACTTCATACTGAGCATGGGAAATATAACATCTACACAGAATGTCATCGTGGAAAGTATAATCGGTACTCATCAATGCACCCAAATCCCAATACTACTCAGGCGTCGTCATCCTCCTCGGTCCTCCAATCCTGTAAATCTCATATAACCGTGAGTGCCCAACATCGGCACCCAAAATATCAAGAAATAATCGTGCCAAGCATCGACACGCAAATCCTCCTGTATAGGGCATCCGTCAGTCCGGATCAGCCCACGAGCTCTGTCTGCGGTATCGGCCCTCGGCCCCGGCAGTACGAGTCATCCCGTATCCATCCATAGCCTCTGGTCGGTATCCTCCGGATAACCACCAGGTTCAACCAATCACCGGTTGGTAGTAGTCCCTCTGCCAGGCTCACCGTCTACTACATAGCGAAACCGTTCTCGCCCCGAGGTACCATACCGGGTCCACCATGTACCCGTAATCGGCCTCATCCAACTCCTCGATTCGGGTTCACATATATCACTCTAGTACCGAGAAAACGCATGGTGGACGCACCGAAATATCATATCAAGGGAAACCGGGTTTTTAAATAATTAACTACTCTCTTGAAATATCCACGGTTCCCCAAATCCAGAATTAACATGGAAACAACATATCTCAATGCGTAATCTAAGCAAGTATAAAGATATCAATATATGTGTGCACTGGCATGAATGTACAGTGTCCATGTGCGCAGGTATGAACATCTCAATATATGTGTGCACCGGTATGAATATACAGTGTGCATGTGCGCAGGTATGAACATCTCAATATGTGTTCACTGGTATGAGTATACAGTGTGCATGTGCGCAGGTATGAACATCTCAATATGTGTGCACTGGTATGAATATACAGTGTGCATGTGCGCAGGTATGAACATCTCAATATGTGTGCACCGGTATGAATATACAGTGTGCATGCAGTACCAGTATGAGTATGTGATGCATGTGTGCCCAAATATGGATATAACATATGCTGTTATGCGGTAAATCAAGACAGCATCAATAAGGTAGAATCAGTATGATATATGATTTATAGCAATCCTATAATGTGAGTGACATGGTAATCACTAACGGTGTGAGTGTAGCATATCAATCGTGCCAGTGCGACTTGAACCGTTAGTGACAGTGCAGTGTTCTGTGCTATCATTCCTATATGCAACAATAAGGTATGCTACTACAGTCCATGTGAACATCTACAATCTAATATCCTGACTCGCCCTGACGCTTAACGCCATACGGGCGATTTCCCCGTAGATGTTAAATCTACTCACCTGGTCGTGCGCTACTCGTAGCCGACCACCTGCATCCCTTTCTTAGCTTCGTCCGACGCACCCGCCTGCGAACCTGGAATTACACAAGAATTCATATATAAGCAACTATCTCGCAAAACGTGATATCGAAGTCAAAAGATATGCTCGCGTCGCGAACTAAACGCGCGTGTGTACGATACGCTAAACGTGTGCACGCGTCTAAAACTAACCCCGATACGCCGCGATACGATGAATCATGGAACCCTCTCGCGTATCGCGCGTATCGCGCGAACCAAACGTACTAGAAATAAGATAAAACGTCCCAGATTCTACCCAGGCTAACAACTTACAAAACTATACATACCACTGGCCTAGAAATAACAACAGACTCCTACCCATCCAAACATCACCC
Organism: Agapanthus africanus; assembly: GCA_030015575.1. NCBI lineage: Eukaryota > Viridiplantae > Streptophyta > Magnoliopsida > Asparagales > Amaryllidaceae > Agapanthus > Agapanthus africanus. Next base: position 516,700,074 of record CM057337.1, read on the forward strand.
AAAAATTCCCCTATCTGGCCGCAAATTGCGGCCAGAATGAATAAATTGGCGGCCACGCTATGGGGTGGGGGTCTCGGGCTCTGGTGGTGTGGTCTATGTCTTGTATACAAGCTCTAGTCAACTCAATTTCAACCTGAACAACCCGGGCCTATAGCAGATCACAGAAATCCAAAAAGTTCACTTAAAAATACTAAATTTGCACAATTTGAAACCCTATGGTATTTTGGTGTAATCTGGGGTTTAACTAGGTTTACATGGCCTTAATAACACCTAATTAGGCTAGGTTAACCAATATTATCAGCACTAAACCACAAGTCCACACAAATCACCATTTCAAGCACAAAATCTCACTTTTTACACAAACCGAAGCTAAACTACGCATACGTTAAACAAACAAGAAGTTGGGCTCGGATTCTATACCTTGCAAGACCCTAGGTGTAAGGAGAAAGGAGGTGGAGAAGATGGGAGTGCTGCTGCAGCTGCTGGGGGCTGCTGTTGGTGTTGCTGCTGCTGCCACTGCCTGCTGCTGCTGATGTTGCTGCTTGCTTCCTCTGCTGCTGCTGCTTCTCTCTCTCTCTCTCTCTCAGCTGAGTGTGTGTGTGTGTGTGTGTGTGAGTTGTGAGAATGAGAATGAGGAGGGAAATGAGAGCACAAGTCAAAGACCCCCCCTCCCTCTCTCTCTCTTCATTTTATGAGCATGGCTCAAGCCCTTTTGCCCATACTCCTTCTCTCTCATCAAGTCAACACAAGAAAAGAATTTCAAATAAACAAATCAACACACAAATAAATAAAACCCAATTAAATCCCAAAACGCCTAATACAAATAGGTTAACCCTTCATGCTAGCTAATCATGGTTTAACTCCAAATCTAAACCATAGTTAACATGCACAAGTGTGTGTGTGCCTAGAAAAATCCTAATAAAATATTCATTAATTATAATAAAACATCAAAAACTTAATTTGGTAAACTTTTTACCAAAACTATCTAGTAAACTATAATTAACCCCTAAACACGACCTAAGGTGTTACAATCTTCCCCCTTAAAGAAAATTCGTCCCCGAATTTTAAAATACAAAGCTACGCATACCTTCAGAGGGATGAGGGAACTTCTGCCGCACCTCGCCCTCAGCCTCCCAGGTGACCTCTTCACTGTTTGGGATGCACCGAAATACCTTCTCTGATGGCAAGACCTTCGATCGAAGTTTCTTCACCTGCCGGCCCAAAATTACGGCTGGCTGTTGGGTGAACGAAGGATCACACTCGAACTTAATTGGTCTGGCGCTGAATCCAATGAGAAAGGTCATGAAGGTAATTGCAAAGTATCGACATAGGAAATACGGGGTGAATATTCAATAATCTGGGTAGAAGTGCCCAACTTAAGGCAACGAACCAACTCGCCTTAGGAATCCTAAAAAGACTTACTATCCTGGAAAACTTCTCAAAACTCAACATGTCATTTATCGGAAATTACCATGGAAATACATGATCTGCCATTGTGAACTCGAATCTGCGACCCTCTTAGTCAGCATCTGATCTTTATCCGCAATAGACCATTCTCATCCTGACCCAAAACAACCGGGTCATTTCCGAAAATTCTAAACTAGCTGAGGTCCAATAATCCTATAACACGGAGTTAGGAAAACAAACTGGTGATCGACACGACCTAATCCTATAAACCTAAAGTTTACCAATTGGAGTGTCTCCTGATAACTGCTATCAAAGGAGAACCCTATCGATGGCAAACAACGATCCCCAACCGCCGACAACAATTTCTACACACGCACAACTTAACAAGAACAACTGAGTATCACCGGATGACAAGCATCCGAATGGAGTCACATCCTGACAACTCCTGGGTGGACACCATAACGAATTTCGGGGAGATCTGCTCTCGTTCCCTCTTCGGAACGGTTAAAGGTTGCAACTCTCCAGCCGGTCTCAGTTGCCCAACTTAAACACACAACAAGACAGACACCTTGAAACGAATCCCAAGACTTCTTTTTCTGTCCCTGCCCACCCGTAACTACCTTACAAGTTACGTTAACAGTTGGTGGGGCTTGAATGAGTACAGAGAGTTGACCGGTGTGCCTGCCCTAGGATTCCTCGTCTCTTCCCTATAATACTAGGTACACAAGTGTCTCTCTAGCCTAGCACACCCTTGCCACAAGTCAAGGATTCCAAAACATTACCCAGCCGAGTAGGCTCCAATATCCCTGACGAACGAGCGTCGGCGGGCAGTGTCTCACGAAAGCGATTTAAGAAAAGTGGTCGGGCGCGGACATGAGCAAGCTGTCTCCTCAGAAGAGACAAAATTATGCCTACTCAACGATCGCACAAGAACTGTGAATCTGCGGAGGATTATGACAACAATCAAATTCCGCCGCAGGAAGAGGTACCCTTAACTCTGGTGGTCCGTGAAAATCTGACACGACTCTCAACAAGTGGTGTCTCTAATCTCCAACGCAAAACCATCGCGGCCATCTCCAGATCATGAGTGGAATATCCTTCTCGTACTTCTTCTAAATGTAAGGAAGCAAAAGCGATAACTCCATTGTGTCACCTCAGTACACATTCGAGTCCTACTCACGAAACATCACAGTTAAACCATAAAGTCGCCCGAACCAAAAGCAAAGAAGGAGCTGAGGCAGTTGTTAACCGAGTCTTCAACTGCGGAAACTCCGTACACAAGCCTCAGTCTACAGAAAAGAAACCTCCATTCCAGTCAATCAAGTCAACGGGGCAGCATTACACTAGCAATCCTGCATGAGACGGCGGTAAAACCTGCTAAGCCAAAAATCCGCAGACCTCCGTCCTGCTCACAAATTGGGCCTAAGCTGTACGGCCACGATCTTCCTTGAAACCATACCAATTCGTCTCCGTAACTACAAAACCTAGGAGTTAACACAACAAGCTTGAAGGGAACACTCCGAGAATCTAGTAAACCGCTGGGGCTCTCCCAGTATCCGTATAACAGATCCTCAAGTGCTACCCTAACCCTCAAGGCACACTAAAAAGACTAGGATGTCGTAAATAGCACAACAATAACTGGTCGAGGAATGGCCCGAAGAAAACCAGTTCATCACACCTACGAATATTGCTAGAGCATTGATGAGTCCAGTGACACACCCAAAACACACAAGCCCGTAGCACGCACAAGGCAGTCTTCGGAATGTCATCACTCCGGACCCGCAACAATGATGACCTGATCCCTAACGAACTTAGACAAGGTCTCGCACTTTGGTGCTGATCGAAGAATTCGTCAGTGCGAGGTACATGATACTTATCCGCACCGTAAGCCGATTCAAGTGACGATCCATCAATACACAACCTCAATCTGTCGTTTTCCTCCTGGACGAACAGAAATAGGAGCTTCCTAAATGCGAAACACTCAGACGCACAACTCCCTCAACAACCACTCTGCAGAAGATCCTTAGCTCCTTAAGCTTCGCCGGCTCATCTTGGAATGACGTCGGAAAAATTCTCGCACGAAAGAAAACCGGTCCAACAAACCAACCATGGATACAGCATCACGAAAAACGCCAAGAATCCACGACATCTCCTCAGAGCCGACTATCGAACAAGGCTGAATTCAAGCTGTAAGAGGTGGCACCACTATCCATCTGCACAACAAGATCTGACTTGCCCGGGAAAACAAAACCTAACTGTTTCCTCACGGTAGCCCACAATGCCTAGCACGTAGCTAACCAGTCCATGCCTAGGAGATTGCCAAATCCAACATCTTTAGGAGGTTCAAAATGACAGACGAATCTCTATCTCCTATCCGATGGGCACACGACCGAAGTACGTGTCGCGCAACAAAAGGATTGCTGACAGAAGTTAACACAACAAACGGCTAACCTACCCAGCACGACTCTCGTCCTAAACTCGGCACGAAGTATGTAAACATACGAGTGCAACAAAAGGATATACTGAAAGAGTACCTGAAACCGCAGCATTGGACGCCCGCGCGTCCCGATGAGTCGAAGCGAAAACTTGTGCCTGTCCTTCATCTGCGACTGATCGAACTCCTCATCTACTAGCCTGACCCCTTTGTGCAAACCCTCCGCGTCCACGACGTCTCAGAATACGACCCTGACGTGCTGTGAAGGAACACTGCCTGATGAGGTGTTGAAGGCTTCCGCATCGTAAACACCTACACGCTGAATGCTGTCCTGCCTGGGGATGGAAGCCAAACGACTGTCCTCGTCCTAAGCCTCTGCTCTGGGCTGGTACACCAGTACGATTCCACAACTGTTCCGGAACTCTCACAGTCTCGGGAAGACGTGTCTCGTAAACTGGGGCTACCTCTACCGGTGCTATGTAGGGGACGGAATACTGCATGATGATTGTAAGGAACAACTGGTTAACAGGGGTGACAACCACCTGTCGCTGCGCTCGAACGACCTCTACCAATGAGCTCATCGTCTGGCGCAAGCTCTGCATCTCTGCCACTAGTCTAGCGATCTGACCCGTCGTAGGAGAAACAATCTGTCCTGGTACAACATGGGCACTACTCGGATCAGTCCTCGTCTCAGATAAATCAACTCGAACCTCGGCTCTCCCGGCCTCTCTCTGCACCCTCGTAGTCCTTGGCGGCATAATGGCTGGAAAGAAGGTAGGATTCGATGAGGATACGAAAATCGAATCACAAGGATATATATACGATCATAAAGGAAATTCAATCAATAAGTCCTAAGGTCGCTTAGGCGGAGTACCGTGTCGTGAGTATGCCGCGGAACATACGCACGCTACGCCACTCTGCTGCAGCTACCTACTCCATCATACCAGGGTCATCCTACACTCCGAAGGTAAAACCTACGCTCTGATACCAACTTTGTCACGACCCAAAGTTTGGCCCGTGACCGGCACTTAACCACGTAACGTCTACAGGCGTAACGCGACTAAGTAAGCCGAAAACCCAGAAATCAAACCAGTAATAGTATAGAGTGATTTAAGCAATTAATAGAACCAATTACAAAGATAACAATATATGACGCCGTAGCGAAGAAAATGAGCGACAAGTGGGAAACATCACAGATAGAATACCTGCATAAGTAAAGTCGGCTCACAACGAGCTCGACACCAGAATACAAAATAATATACATCGTCCTCACAACTGGTCTCTAAGTCAATACATAAGTGGTAGATGGAGAGTACTAGATACAACAATGTACATAACTGAAAGATAACCAGATACCGTACAAAACCCACCTATCAGCAAAAGAGCTAGTACACCAACTGTAGGGGGATCTGTGTCAAAAGATGCAAGAATGCAGCCTGCCGCGACTACTCCGAAGGGCAACCTGCAAACACTGTGGCACAACGGGGGTGAGTTGCCAACTCGTGAATAGAAGATAACATATAAAGATAATCGCGAGTATGCACGTGCTACTATACTCTAACCTATATCAACAGATAACATCTATATGATGAACTGGATACTCAAGCATGCAACAAGTGCGATATAATAACATCTCCATGTAATGAGCAAGAAATGTAAAGATCATGTATAACAATGCAATCTAACAACCCTATATAGAATGAACAGGGTATGCAATGATCAGGTATAGCAATGCAAACTAACAACCCTATATAGAATGAACAGGGTATGCAATGATCAGGTATAGCAATGCAATCTAACAACCCTATATAGAATGAACAGGGTATGCAATGATCAGGTATAGCAATGCAATCTAACAACCCTATATAGAATGAACAGGGTGTGCAATGATCAGGTATAGCAATGCAATCTAAGAACCCTATATAGAATGAACAGGGTGTGCAATGATCAGGTATAGCAATGCAATCTAACAACCCTATATAGAATGAACAGGGTGTGCAATGATCAGGTATAGCGATGCAATCTAACAACCCTATATAGAATGAACAGGGTGTGCAATGATCAGGTACAATAGATACAGGATGAGATATCAATTACTACATACTGAGCATGGGAAATATAACATCTACACAGAATGTCATCGTGGAAAGTATAATCGGTACTCATCAATGCACCCAAATCCCAATACTACTCAGGCGTCGTCATCCTCCTCGGTCCTCTAATCCTGTAAATCTCATATAACCGTGAGTGCCCAACATCGGCACCCAAAATATCAAGAAATACTCGTGCCAAGCATCGACACGCAAATCCTCCTGTATAGGGCATCCGTCAGCCCGGATCAGCCCACGGGCTCTGTCTGCGGTATCGGCCCTCGGCCCCGACAGTACGAGTCATCCCGTATCCATCCATAGCCTCTGGTCGGTATCCTCCGGATAACCGCCAGGTTCAACCAATCACCCGTAGGTAGTAGTCCCTCTGCCAGGCTCACCGTCTACTACACAGCGAAACCGTTCTCGCCCCGGGGTACCATACCGGGTCCACCATGTACCCGTAATCGGCCTCATCCAACTCCTCGATTCGGGTTCACATATATCACTCTAGTACCGAGAAAATACATGGTGGACGCACCGAAATATCATATCAAGGGAAACCGGGTTTTTAAATAATTAACTATTCTCTTGAAATATCCACGGTTCCCCAAATCCAGAATTAACATGGAAACAACATATCTCAATGCGTAATCTAAGCAAGTATAAAGATATCAATATATGTGTGCACTGGCATGAATGTACAGTGTGCATGTGCGCAGGTATGAACATCTCAATATATGTGTGCACCGGTATGAATATACAGTGTGCATGTGCGCAGGTATGAACATCTCAATATGTGTGCACTGGTATGAGTATACAGTGTGCATGTGCGCAGGTATGAACATCTCAATATGTGTGCACCGGTATGAATATACAGTGTGCATGTAGTACCAGCATGAGTATGTGATGCATGTGTGCCCAAATATGGATATAACATATGCTGTTATGCGGCAAATCATGACAGCATCAATAAGGTAGAATCAGTATGATATATGATTTATAGCAATCCTATAATGTGAGTGTCATGGCAATCACTAACGGTGTGAGTGTAGCATATCAATCGTGCTCGTGCGACTTGAACCGTTAGTGACAGTGCAGTGTTCTGTGCTATCATTCCTATATGCAACAATAAGGTATGCTACTACAGTCCATGTGAACATCTACAATCTAATATCCTGACTCGCCCTGACGCTTAACGCCATACGGGCGATTTCCCCGTAGATGTTAAATCTACTCACCTGGTCGTGCGCTACTCGTAGCCGACCACCTGCTTCCCTTTCTTAGCTTCGTCCGACGTACCCGCCTGCGAACCTGGAATTACACAAGAATTCATATATAAGAAACTATCTCGCAAAACGCGATATCGAAGTCAAACGATACGCTCGCGTCTCGAACTAAACGCGCGTGTGTACGATACGCTAAACGTGTGCACGCGTCTAAAACTAACCCCGATACGCCGCGATACGCTGAATCATGGAACCCTCTCGCGTATCGCGCGTATCGCGCAAACCAAACGTACTAGAAATAAGATAAAACGTCCCAGATTCTACCCAGGCTAACAACTTACAAAACTATACATACCACTGGCCTAGAAATAACAACAGACTCCTACCCATCCAAACATCACCCAAAAATTCCCCTATCTGGCCGCAAATTGCGGCCAGAATGAATAAATTGGTGGCCTCGCTATGGGGTGGGGGTCTCGGGCTCTGGTGGTGTGGTCTATGTCTTGTATACAAGCTCTAGTCAACTCAATTTCAACCTGAATAACCCGGGCCTATAGCAGATCACAGAAATCCAAAAAGTTCACTCAAAAATACTAAATTTGCACAATTTGAAACCCTATGGTATTTTGGTGTAATCTGGGGTTTAACTAGGTTTACATGGCCTTAATAACACCTAATTAGGATAGGTTAACCAATATTATTAGCACTAAACCACAAGTCCACACAAATCACCATTTCAAGCACAAAATCTCACTTTTTACACAAACCGAAGCTAAACTACGCATACGTTAAACAAACAAGAAGTTGGGCTCGGATTCTATACCTTGCAAGACCCTAGGTGTAAGGAGAAAGGAGGTGGAGAAGATGGGAGTGCTGCTGCACCTGCTGGGGGCTGCTGTTGGTGTTGCTGTTGCTGCCACTTCCTGCTGCTGCTGATGTTGCTGCTTACTTCCTCTGCTGCTGCTGCTTCTCTCTCTCTCTCTCTCTCTCTCTCTCTATCTCAGCTGAGTGTGTGTGTGTGTGTGTGTGAGTTGTGAGAATGAGAATGAGGAGGGAAATGAGAGCACAAGTCAAAGACCCCCCTCTCTCTCTCTCTTCATTTAATGAGCATGGCTCAAGCCCTTTTGCCCATGCCCCTTCTCTCTCATCAAGTCAACACAAGAAAAGAATTTCAAATAAACAAATCAACACACAAATAAATAAAACCCAATTAAATCCCAAAACACCTAATACAAATAGGTTAACCCTTCATGCTAGCTAATCATGGTTTAACCCCAAATCTAAACCATAGTTAACATGCACAAGTGTGTGTGTGCCTAGAAAAATCCTAATAAAATATTCATTAATTAGAATAAAACATCAAAAACTTAATTTGGTAAACTTTTTACCAAAACTATCTAGTAAACTATAATTAACCCCTAAACACGACCTAAGGTGTTACACTAGGGATTTCCAGTTATAGCCAATCGAACACAGCGCAATATCAACTCCTTATACCAAGAGAGACGAAACCCCTCCTATCGCTCATTGCTTCTATATGATTCAGGACTGTACCCAAAAGCCACCTTTTTATACGCCCTCTTGGACGTGGTATGATTGAAATCAAAGCACAGTGGGAATCACACAAGATTCTATGACGATCTCGGGTCTACAGACTAACCTGTACCAGAGTCACCAGAGAACTGCCATCTGACGTGAGGTATAATACCAACCGGGAGTTCTCGGCAAGTCCGTCCAGTGTATCCAGTCTCCACTGAGCACCCGTATACCTTCTCTTATGTCAAACACCAACGGATATGGGATCATCCATCGCCTATCATATGGGTCAAGAAGCGCATACGCTAGTCTACTCTGGAGTATCGATGCCCTGTCTCGGTACTCCCACGACTAGGAACATTTGAAGGATGTACTTGGCGACTACTCTGTCCCTACTAGTATGATCTGCATCATAGTCCTGGTAGTCAAGTACTCATCCTAAAGGCTTTATCAACATGTAACATAGAGACAATCAGAGTACATGTTAAGATAAAGAGTAACCAGATAGCATACTATCATGTCGAGCAAGAAAGTCCTCCCTATATATGTCTCAGCATCCACTACAATATACAACGCATGTACAGTAATGGCCACTAGGGCATACATATAACTAACAAGTTTATCAATTTTCAAAAGTTTTAAAACATGTCAAACTCATCATTTAATTCTCAAAACTCACGACACGTGTATTGTGATGCAAAGACATATATTAACTACAGTTGAACTCAAAGAAGGGTTATCTTTTCGAGTTTTCGATTCTAAAAATAGGATCTAGATGTTTCAATCTTATCAAACCAAACTGTCGATATTTCAAATCTAGGTTTTTCCACTTACTAACTTGACGACAAAGTTTTTATGTTTTTTGAAAAAATTTCAAATTTTTGTGCTTTTTTGGATTTTTGTATATACAAAAAGACAGGGAAATTTTAACAACTAATTTTCTTTATTTTTCACAAAAAATTTGGTACAATAAGCAAATATGCAATGCAAACTACATGAAAATAAAGGAAAAATATAGGAAATGAAAGTGCGGAAATGTAGAAAATATGCAAATGCAACTACATGCTATATACATGAAAGACATCATCCCATTACCCCCAAACTTGAATCAGGCAATGTCCTCATTGTCGTCGTGATTTTCCTTCCCCCTTTTTACTTCCACTTGCTTCTTGTTGTGCTGCTTCAAGTCTATCAAGTTGTGCTTGCATTTTCTGCTGCTTCTTCATCATGTGGCGGATGTTATGAAAAGTCATGCGCTGCAAGTTATGTTTATTGTCTGGTTCTGGTTCGTTTAGAAGCGCCTCCTTGGAGTCTTCCAACCCTGGATACTCACTGGGATCCTCTATTGTCCAATTCTGCTACTCATACTGGCCGCCCGTGTCGCCATGTGAGATCCACTCTCTCTCTCAACTGGACAATATGGGTAAGTGGAAGAAAACCCATCGAACTCTTCCCTAGCCATGTAGTATTTGCAAATTTGGGTGACTAGGACCGGAAGCAAGGGTTTCTTTTGAGCAACCTCATCCATTATCGTTCTAAATAGTTAAGTCACAATACAAAAATGATGATCATTCTCCATCAAGCAGTGGGCGACATGCCCCTCACTAGCCGGGAATGAGGAAATGCGGCTAAGACCTCTGATATTGCGGTTTACCCACCGGCAAACCGTAAGCACATTCCTATACATTTGTGTGGGGTTTAGCCCCGCATCTTTTAGCTCAATAAAGTCTCTCGATAAAGATCGATACACCGCAAGTTCTTGTGGTTGCTGATTTCCTAGCCTTATCGAAATGCTAATGACTCTCGAGATGATATCGGGTTGACAAATTCTTCTTCTCCCTCGAAAGTAAAATTCTACGTATCCCGCACCCGGCTCACCATTTCTCAACGCGTCATAAAAATCAACAACCAATTACTTAATGGCAAACAGAACCTCACTGCCATAGATCAGAAATTCCCACCACATCTGACAAATTTCATCGTAAAAGTACTCGGAATATGTTTTATCGGAGTGAACATCTAAGAAATTCTTCTCGGACTCAAATGCAACCATCGTAGAAACTGAAAATTTGCGTTTAGAATTTAACATAGAATGGAACAAGCTTACAGTGGGAGAAAATTCGTCACAAATGGAGAAGAGCGGACCGCAAATTGCGGCTAATGGGGATTTTCCAGCGGTCGAAATGAGGAGTTAGGGATAGATCTTGGGGGTGGAGGTCATTGAGGAAGAGAGGATGTTGAGTTTTTAGGAAAGTTTCAGAATGAGGGCTCAGATGTGGTGGGGAGTGTTTTTAATGGCACTTTTCAAATAACCCCCCTCAAAAGGTGTTTTGATAAAAAGTATTTACACAAGATTTTTACACAAAAGACCCTAAATGACTTAAAATGAGGAAAAAAGGGTATTTACAAGAGGTGGGGTTGTGATAATCGTTATAACACGGCTCATGTAAGAACATGAGCTCCCCCGGTTCCGCCAGCATTTCTAAAAATGGCTTCAGATGCTGGCCATTGACTTTAAATGTGTTGCCAGAGTGCGGATCTTCTATATCGACTTCACCATGTGGAAAAATGGTGCGCAAAAGAAATGGACCTATCCATCAAGTCTTCAATTTTCCTGAAAATAGATAAAGTCAGGAATCGTACAGCAGAACCTTTTGGCCTACCGTGAAGGTTTTCTGGAGAATCGACCTATCGTGATAGAATTTCTTCTTTTCCTTATAGAGTTTGGCGTTCTCATACACAACGTTGCGTATCTCATCAAGCTCATTTAATTGAAGTTGTCTTGCCTCACTGGCCTTTTCCAGGTCAAAATTAAGATGTTTACAACAGATAAATGACATGCTTTTCCAAAGATGAGTCGGTATGGAGACATACCCAAATTCGCCTTGAAGGCGGTGCGAAAAGCTTAAAGTACGTCATTCAACTTCAACGACCAGTCTTTGCGGTTGTGACTGACAGCTTCTCCAGGATTTGTTTATCTGTCTATTTGAGACTTCAAGCTGGCCACAAGTTTGAGAAAGGTATGACATTGACAGTCTGTGGCTTATGGAATATTTCTTCATCAGGGATTCAAAAGATCGGTTACAAAAGTGTGTTCCGTTATCGTTGATGATGGTGCGAGGTGTGCCGAACCGAGAAAAAATGTTTTCTTTCAAGAATTTCATGACAACCTTGTTGTCGTTGGTTCTACAAGGTTCTGCCTCCACCCACTTAGACACGTAGCCCACAGCCAACAAGATATACAAATTCCCAAAAGAGTTACGGAACGGCCCCATGAAATCGATTCCCCGGACATAAAAAATCCCGACAATCGGAATAGAATTTAGGGGCATCTTATTTCATTTTCCAATCTTTCCCATATACTGACATTGGCTACAAGTTTTGCAATACTCGAAAGCATCCATGAAAAGTGTCGGCCAGTAGAAGCCGCATTGCAAAACATTCGCAATCGTCTTTCTAGGTCCAAAATGGCCCCCACAAGCTTGGTCGTGACAGAATTGTTAGTTATATGTATGCCCTAGAGGCCATTACTATACATAGGATGTATATTGTAGTGGATTCTTGGACATATATAGGGAGGACTTTCTTGCTCGACATGATAGTATGCTATCTGGTTGCTCTTTACCTTAATGTGTACACTGACTGTCTCTCTGTTACATGTTGGTAAAGCCCTTAGGATGTGTACTTGACTACCTGGACTATGATGCGGATCATGCTAGTGGGGACATGGTAGTCCATAAGTACATCCTTCAAAGTCCCTAGTCGTGGGTGTATCGAGACGGGGCATCGATATACCAGAGTAGACTAGCGTGTAGCTTCTCGACCCATACAGATGGGCGATGGATGATCCCATATCCATTGGTGTTTGACATCACATATGATATACAGGTGCTCAGTGGAGACTGGGTACACTGGACGGACTCGCCGAGAACTCCCGGATGGTATTATACCTTACGTCAGATGGCAGTTCTCTGGTGACACTGGTGCAGGTTAGTCTGTAGACCCGAGATCGTCATAGAGTCTTGTGTGATTACCACTGTGCTTTGATTTCCATCATACCACGTCCAAGAGGGTGTGCAAAAAGGTGGCTTTTGGGTACAGTCCCGAATCACATGGAGGTAATGAGCGATAGGAGGGGTTTCGTCTCTCCCGGTATAAGGAGTTGATGTTGCGCAGTGCTCGATTGGCTATAACAGGAAGTCCTTGGCCAAGGCTGCTTTAGGGATTTACTGGTAAGTGTTACCAGTAGTTTCTCGACCCGTTATGAGCTTCATATCGACACGACTTATCGAGTTATTGGGGTCTGACGTTTAACACCCCTAGACGAGATATGTGACATATCAGACGAACAGACCGGACTGTACAGTAATGTTACTCGTTGGATTCACAGGAGTGTGAGCGGGCTTGCTCGTTGATCTTCTGATCGCTCAATACCCGGGTGGCCGTTACGTTTAGCAGACCGCTTGCGGCTTGTAGGTGTTTGATATGATCATCACCTGCTGCCGGCGTATTGACGAGTCTTTAGAGTCCTACACAGGGGTTTCCTGGCTCAAGCGAAACGAAATAGGAGGGCATATGAGATATGTGCGGGACCGAAAATAATACCAGTATGTGATACTGTATTCTATTCTCGCGATTTATGACATTGATCGGTTGTATGCGATATAGCCGGGTTATTGGATCAAGTGTTGATTCGATAAGTTGTTACTATTGATATTAGCCGGTTATATACGATATGACCGGATCGTTAAATCAAGTGTTGATTTAATGATTTAATATATAATTATATATTTGATATATTACTTTACATTAACTAGTATTGGTTCACTTAAGATTGCTTTTCTCACTTGAAAGTGTACATTGTTTATATGTGATATATGCAAGTGTACATGTTTGTATCATGCTTGATGATACAAACAAGTTGTGTGTATGAGACTTATACTAAGATTAGGGTTAAGATTAGGGTTATTGGATTAGCTTAAGATTTAACAAATGAGTTAAACTTAGTCAAAGTTGTCAAGCTTGAAGAAGCTTGGAGAAACTTTGACAAAGTCCACTCTTTTGTCAATTCTCTTGATATTTCTTTAACCTAACCCTTAAACCTCATAACTTAGTTAATTCTCTACATGAGTTAAGCATGAGGGCTTAACTCAACCATGGTGCCATGATTAAAAGGATAAGTGTTCATATTATTCTTTTAATGGAAATTTCTTTTCTTCTTCTTCATCTTCATCAAGCTTGAAAAAGCTTGCTAGCTCCAATGGCATCATGAGAAAAAGAGTGAGAAATCCAATTCTAAAGTGAACCCACTTCCTATTTCTTCATCCTCTACCACTTGCCATGTAGTATAGGGTGTTCTCTTCACAAAGTTTTTGACCATGTGAAGGAATAGCTTGAGTTTGAGTCTCCCCGACGTAGATCATCTTCGGCCTCGAAGTCAATGACCTAGCCCGATCATTTCTCCGACGAAACCATTTTTAGAGTCCAGGATCCGATGATCGCAGCGGAGGGACGTCATAACGGGGCTAAAGAAGTGGTGAACCGGATATACAAAGGTTGTAATCCCTTTTCACTTAGTAATAAACTCTAGTTAACGATCTCGATTAGGGTTTCTCGGCACTGGAATTTTTGAATTTGGAATGGTTGATGCCTTGTGAGACCACATTCGTGTGCCTAGGAACCCTACAGTGGTATCAGAGCCTAGCTAGAGCCTTAGGCGAAGTGTTGACGATGTTAGAAATCCGAACGAAACACGAAACCCTAATCCAACCCATTCTCTGTACTTTTTTCAAAACTGTGCATTTTTCCTAATTAAAAATATGGAGAAAACTCAGCAGGCTTTTTTAAGAGTTACTGTGCAAAACGGGTTGCTAATTCGATTAAAGCGCCACGGAAACGCGGCACGAGCATCGCTCGTGCGGCGGTTCCGCGGCCGTTCTGTCATATTGTTAATTTATTTTTGCACAGTAACTTCCTTATTAGTTTACTGAATCTTCTGGAAATTTTTAATGTATACTCAAGTGTTGAGTTTTCTGGGTTGTATTGGGTGTTCGACGATTCGATCGTAATCTTTAACTTTGTCTGTGTTTTTCCGGATAATTTTTGAATATGTTAAAAAGTTCGACCGGATATAAATACCCAATATTTCCCCTGCCGGAAAATTTCCAAGTGTTGGATCTTTCCGTAGTTTGAAAACGTTCTAAGTAGTGCAAGTAACGCGATGGACCCTCTAGAAGACAACAAACCTTAACTCGATTATGTGACCGTGTTGTACTGCCCTTTGAACCTTAGGGTTTGGGACAGTACGGCGTGCCACATGTGAGGCGTTGGCTTGACCCTTCTACGGCTGGACCGTTGGTACTGAGGCATGAAGTGAATGTTTTTAAACTTGTTTCATGTGTTGAGCTGTTTCGGGAAAACTTGGGTGTTCGATTGTTCGATCGGAAAGTTTGACATTTTCTATTTATCCGGAATGTGATACAATAATTGGAATTCACAAATAGTTATGAGATAACTAATATGAATGTTATAAACATAGCACTTTAGTCTCACTTGATCGGTTGCCACGGAATTTTGATGTGATCAAAAGTCCGTCGCAATCACGTAGCGTACGCGGATACTCGCCGGGTAAACTTAATAGACAGCCTCACCCCATAGCCCCGACCAAGTGACTGTAGGAGAACCCCGTCGCCGAAAGCATCCGTTCGGGTGCTCGCGGCAGCGGTGTTCCGCCTTGGTGCACTTCGTCGACGGCATCGGGGGTGCGGCCGCCTACTAAAGTTTGCGACGAGCATTCGGTCAGGATGCCGGGAATCTTGTTGAATTGCCCGACAAGATATTGAAAAGAGTTTTCGATAATGAGACTAAAATGCGGGGTTTATAATTGTTAGGCATGCGATGTCTAAGGAATTCATTTGATTAGGCATGCGATGTTTAAAGAGTTTGCGTATTCCAACTGTTGTAGTTTTACACTTTCTTTTCTGGGACCGTAAGTGTAATATGTGATATCGCCGTTTTCGTTGCTATATGTCAACGACAATTGGGATGCGCACATTTAATTACGTTGATGACATGTGATGTTATGTGTTACTGGATATGTTATATTGGATCGTCGTGTTTGAATAGCCGGGGGTTTTATGTGAGATGAGAGTTTTTATTTTCATTCATGTAAAAACTTGTATGTAATATTCTTTTATTAGGGCATTTCCAGGTAGCGGAAGATGTCACCTATTGTATATTATTTACTTTTCCGCACTAGGATAGACCCAAGGAGGAGGGCACAAGTAACCGGGTTCTAAAGTCCAGTGGGAAACCAACTCGAGGAGTCGAGTCCAGGTCTCCTAACTCTAGAATTGGTAGGGTTGCTTGCCGCTCTCGTAGGGGTCTAGGGGTGTGGGTTTGGCTATTCATCGCGACCGTGGAATCCGTGTTTTATACTGGCTCGTATTAAAAACACGGACGTCCTAGTATATCCAATGTTTCATATATTTCTTCTGCTGCGATATCTGTGATGTGATCATTTGATATGTGATGATAGATACTGTATATGATATATATGATATATTATATAGACGTTACTTATGTTTTGCACTCGCGCTAGCCCTGCCCCGCTCTGTCGTTAGTTACCTAACCTAACGGTGCACGAGGGGACATCGAGGCGAATGCGGATGGCATAAGTGTACGTCATATTTATCTGTGATGTTTAGGTGATTTAATTGATGGGACATTCATTAATGAGATTAATGAAAGAAAATAAACCTAAAAGATGTTGTGGAATCGAATTTCAAAATAAAACATGTTGCTACAGTTCTTGCTTTGCATCGCGGTGTTCCTTGTAGAACATCCCGCACCTTATTCGATAAGGAAAGGACCGAGATCCCTTTACCGGCAGTGACTCCTTTAGCAAGAACTGGCAGATGCTACATCCTTCAGTTTGTCTTTTGATTGCTTCTATAGTTTCTGCTTTGCACAGCGGTATATATGATATATCCTGCACCTTATTCGATGAGGAAAGGGCCGACGATCCCTACACCGGGAGTGACCCCTTTAGCAAAACTAGAAATGCCTCGAAAACACTCCATTTAAAAACATTTGATTCCGCAACGAGATCAAGTTCAAAGCGTTACAGGTTTTCTTAAAAACCATCCGCAACCCTCCGTCATTTTAGGAAGTAGAGTACTTAGTATTCGTGCTACGTTTGTCGACCATAGCCGAGGCGTAGTGTACGGTAACTAAGTGATGTCTTCTTATACCGCATATGATGCGATTAGTTAGGACAGTCATGTGGCTTTGTTGACCTTAGCCAAGGGTCATGTGGGTGGGTCTAATTAATCACGAAATGACGTGTAGAACTTGACTAGTGCTTATGATTTGTTGACCTTAGCCAAGGTCATAAGTGCCAGGGGTAAAAACCACTATCGGGAGTTTTAAGTGTTGAAATTTGCAATGAGATTGCTTACCTTCTATATGATAGTTGGATCCTGATACCCACTGCGAGTAATTGTTACTCCTGGGAGAGTTTTACACATTACAATTAGCCGATCAAGTAGGTGTCTAGAAAGGTGTCAACAGGGTTACGCTTCTGGAAAAATGAGGTTTACTGTAATTAGGTCCGTGCGAAAGCACGGGGAACTTCCCTCAAAGTACCGACACTGGCCTGGCTGAAAGATTGGCGAACTTGTAGCGTGTAATTAATCCCGGCTAGTCTTTCCTTTTAGGGTTTGAAGGACGATTTGATAAAAACAGTGGGAGCCATCCTGATTAGATAAAATAATAATCAATCTGATCTTGCAAGAGCGCACGCAGAGTGTTTTCTTCTCTCTCTCTCCTGGTAGCGACCATGTCACGCCTTAATCAAGATAATAATAAGGATGTATTGACCGAACCCGCTTGTTATACTGAGCTGTGGAACGTTGGTCCCGCTCCGACTTATAATTGTTATAAGACAGAGCTAGAAATTGGGGAATACCAGATTTTCCGTGCCGCCCAAACGAAGAAAATGCATATTGATGCATCATCTTCGGGAGTGTTCGTTACAAAGAACTGTTTCTCTGTATCCTCTACGTCCTAGGTATTTGATACCGGATCAGGATCCCAGATATGTAATTTGTTACATAGGGCTACAGAAAGGTGGAGAACTGAGAACGGGTGATATGTTTCATAAAGCAGAAAACGGTGCAAGTGTTGCAGCCAAGTCTGTTGGTCACTGTCACCCTGTATTACCAGAATACATTGATTCTGAACAAATGTTATTAGATACCGAAGCTGATATACAAAATCATATCAGTCTCTTTATTTAGATAAAGAAGGATATAATTTTTTATTGTTGGATAATGTTTTGAACATTTCCTAAATCAAGAGTTGATCGGTTCAGGCACGTTATCTAAAAGCATTAACGTTCTAAATCAAACTACAGTTCCTAGTATACAGAACACACAGAAGAGGAAGAGTTCAGATATGAATGAATCCTTCTTGAGGTATTGTAGACTAGGTCATATCAATGCGACCCGACTAGCTGAACTTACATTAAGATGCATATTTAAATTAGTTTGAATTTACATCTTGTGAAACTTGCCAGTCATGTGACAGAGATAAGATGACCATAGCTCTGTTTATTGGAAATAGAGAAAGAGTTAGTGAACTCTTGGGATTGATACATGCTGATGTATGAAGATCCCCTGTCTACACATACCAAGACTGGTTCTTTGTACTTCATCACATTCTCTGATAATCTCTCAAAATTCAGACATATGTTCCTGTTGAAACACAAGTCCAAATCTTTTGATATATTCACAGAATATAAATTAGAAGTAGAGAACCAAAATACGGGTAAAAGTATTATGTCCTTTGATGTGATCAAGGAGGAGAATACTTGAGCACGGAATTCCTGGATTATTCTAAAGGAGAATGAGATTCTCTCTCAGCATTACTTCTCCGTATACACCATAGCACGATGGTATATCGGGGCGGAGCAATAACACCCTATGTGATATGGTGTGCTCTATGATGAGTACTACTGAGTTTCCTATTTCCTTTTAGGGAGTTATGCACTTATGAAGTTGCATTCCTATTGAATAGGGTTCCGATCAAATCAGATGCCTACCATTTCATATGAGATATGGAAAGGGAAGAGCCCATCTCTTAAGTCAGTTAAGATTTGGGGTTGTCCGGCCTATGTCTAAAAGAAAAATCTGGACAAGCTCGAGGCAAAGTCAGATCTGTAGAAGTTTGTTGGATATCCCAAGCATACGCAAGGGAATATCTTCTACCTAACCGAGGAACAAAAATGTTTTGTTACTCAGCATGCCACCTTTGTGAAAGGGAATTTCTGATGAAGAAATTAGTGGACATGAGGTAGAACTGGAAAGAGTTCCAGCTATACAAACTGCAGCTCTTGATTTGGTAGAACCAAAGGATTCAATAGCAACCAACGAACCTCAGCCTCTCCGCCGATCTAGTAGGGTTTCTTACCCACCTGAGAGATACTTCGGTTTCTCTATGACAGTGGGACCAAGGATTGCATCATAAGATGATGACCCAACTAGTTTCGGGCTGGCCATCAGGAGTAGGACTCTGTAAGAATGGCTGGATGCTTATAGATCTGAGATGGAATCCTTATACACCAACAAAGTATGGACTTTGGTTGCTTTATCTGAAGGGTTAAATCCCCATCAGGAGCAAGTATATCTTGAGAAGATTACTTGGTGTACATGGAAAAGTTGATACTTTCAAAGCTAGACTTGTTAAAGGTTTGCATCATTGACTAGGTACGGATTATAATGAAACCTTTTCTAAGTAGCTATGCTTAAGTCCATCCAGATCCTAATTGCTACGGCTACATACCATGACTATGATATCTGGTGGTTGGGTGTCTTGACTGCTTTTCTAAATAAAGATTTAGAAGAGGTAGTCTATAAGTATACAGCCAGAGGGCTTCGTAGACAGTGGGAGCAGCGGAAACGTGTGCAAGATGTTTTATGTGATAAAGCAGGCATCGCGGAGTTGGAACATCTGTTTTGATGTGGTAGTCAAAGAGTTTGACATCATCAAAATGGTAGATGAACCTTGTATATACAACAAGGTAGTAGGGAGTATGGTGGTGATCCTCGTAAAGTACGCGGATGACATACTCTTGATGGGGAAGGAGTTTCCTATGCTACGCTCGATCAATCTCCGCTTATTACAAGGATTCTCCATATAGGATCAAAATGATACCTACTAAATCCTGGGTTTTGGATCTATGAGATAGATCTAATTGGATATTAGGATACTCACTAGTTGTAGTGAAATGGTATCAATTGATCATGGGGAGAATCACTGGAAAGGTTCCAGGGTGATAAGACGACTGAATGTCAGTCGCAGGCATTGTCTTTACCCTCAAGTAAAGGGACGGTATGTTGGAAGAGTTCCAAGCTAGATATCGCGGCATACTAGACGATAAAGGATAGATACATCGCTACTTAAGATGCTACCAAAGAGGAAGTCTGGGTATATATATATATATATATTAGTTCATAAGATGAACTTCGTTCCTCCCATTGTGTGACAATGGAGTTGTGGCTTCTGCCAAGGAACGCCTGTTCCATCAGTGATCCAGACATATTCTTAGGCAGTATCACCTGATCGTGGAGATGGTTGATCTCCAGGGGATCGAGGTTAAGAGAGTAGACTCAGAGGACAACACGGCGGATCCACTCACAAAGGCCTTTTCCCAGAGAGAGACTTTTATGGGATGGTTGAGTATGAGATAATTCAACCACTGCTATCAGATGGCCCTAGTGCAAGTGGGAGATTGTTAGTTATATGTATGCCCTAGAGGCCATTACTATACATAGGATGTATATTGTAGTGGATGCTTGGACATATATGGGAGGACTTTCTTGCTCGACATGATAGTATGCTATCTGGTTGCTCTTTACCTTAACGTGTACACTGATTGTCTCTCTGTTACATGTTGGTAAAGCCCTTAGGATGTGTACTTGACTACCTGGACTATGATGCGGATCATACTAGTGGGGACATGGTAGTCCATAAGTACAACCTTCAAAGTCCCTAGTCGTGGGTGTATCGAGACGGGGCATCGATATACCAGAGTAGACTAGCGTGTAGCTTCTCGACCCATACAGATGGGCGATGGATGATCCCATATCCATTGGTGTTTGACATCAGATATGATATACGGGTGCTCAGTGGAGACTGGGTACACTGGACGGACTCGCCGAGAACTCGCAGATGGTATTATACCTTACGTCAGATGGCAGTTCTCTGGTGACACTGGTGCAGGTTAGTCTGTAGACCCGAGATCGTCATAGAGTCTTGTGTGATTACCACTGTTCTTTGATTTCCATCATACCACATCCAAGAGGGCG
This sequence comes from Agapanthus africanus, assembly GCA_030015575.1. Taxonomy (NCBI): domain Eukaryota; kingdom Viridiplantae; phylum Streptophyta; class Magnoliopsida; order Asparagales; family Amaryllidaceae; genus Agapanthus; species Agapanthus africanus. The sequence continues at coordinate 516,721,135 of CM057337.1, forward strand.
TGCAAAAAGGTGGCTTTTGGGTACAGTCCCGAATCACATGGAGGCAATGAGCGATAGGAGGGGTTTCGTCTCTCCCGGTATAGGGAGTTGATGTTGCGCAGTGCTCGATTGGCTATAACAGGATGTCCTTGGCCAAGGATGCTTTAGGGATTTACTGGTAAGTGTTACCAGTAGTTTTTCGACCCGTTATGAGCCTCATATCGACACGACTTTTCGAGTTATTGGGGTCTGACGTTTACCACCCCTAGACGAGATATGTGATATATCAGACGAACAGACCGGACTGTACGGTAGTGTTACTCGTTGGATTCACAGGAGTGAGAGCGGGCTTGCTCGTTGATCTTCTGATCGCTCAATACCCGGGTGGCCGTTACGTTTAGCAGACCGCTTGCGGCTTGTAGATGTTTGATATGATCATCACCTGCTGCCGGCGTATTGACGAGTCTTTAGAGTCCTACACAGGGGTTTCCTGGCTCAAGCGAAACGAAATAGGAGCGCATATGAGATATGTGCGGGACCGAGAATAATACCAGTATGTGATACTGTATTCTATTCTCGCAATTTATGACATTGATCGGTTGTATGCGATATAGCCGGGTTATCGAATCAAGTGTTGATTCGATAAGTTGTTACTATTGATATTAGCCGGTTATATACGATATGACCGGATCGTTAAATCAAGTGTTGATTTAATGATTTAATGTATAATTATATATTTGATATATTACTTTACATTAACTAGTATTGGTTCACTTAAGATTGATTTTCTCACTTGAAAGTGTACATTGTTTATATGTGAAATATGCAAGTGTACATGTTTGTATCATGCTTGATGATACAAACAAGTTGTGTGTATGAGACTTATACTAAGATTAGGGTTAAGATTAGGGTTATTGGATTATCTTAAGATTTAACAAATGAGTTAAACTTAGTCAAAGTTGTCAAGCTTGAAGAAGCTTGGAGAAACTTTGACAAAGTCCACTCTTTTGTCAATTCTCTTGATATTTCTTTAACCTAACCCTTAAACCTCATACCTTAGTTAATTCTCTACATGAGTTAAGCATGAGGGCTTAACTCGACCATGGTGCCATGATTAAAAGGATAAGTGTTCATATTATTCTTTTAATGGAAATTTCTTTTCTTCTTCTTCATCTTCATCAAGTTTGAAAGAGCTTGCTAGCTCCAATGGCATCATGAGAAAAAGAGTGAGAAATCCAATTCTAAAGTGAACCCACTTCCTATTTCTTCATCCTCTACCACTTGCCATGTAGTATAGGGTGTTCTCTTCACATAGTTTTTGACCAAGTGAAGGAATAGCTTGAGTTTGAGTCTCCCCGACGTAGATCATCTTCGGCCTCGAAGTCAATGACCTAGCCCGATCATTTCTCCGACGAAACCATTTCTAGAGTCCAGGATCCGATGATCGCATCGGAGGGACGTCAACACGGAGCTAAAGAAGTGGTGGACCGGATCTACAAAGGTTGTAATCCCTTTTCACTTAGTAGCAAAGTCGTTTGCTTGCTTGCTTTTCGCCTTAACTTCTAGTTAACGATCTAGTTTAGGGTTTCTCGGCAACGGAAAATTTTTGTTTGGCATGGTTGATGCCTTGTGGAACCTCTTGAGTGTGCCTAGGAACCCTACAAGAATGACAACACACTTCTCGTTTCAGAGTTGGAAACGCATCTTCTAATGATATGGTCAGGATAGTACTTGAACAGGTAAAGCTCATCCGAATAGAAGAATTTGACTTGGGAGAGCGATTTCGACTTGTCCTGTTTCGACCAAAAGGAAGGTGTTTCTCCGATGACAAGATAGTTCATGATATCAGCGAACCAAGGTTCGACCGATACAGAGAGAAGTGGCTTATCTCGAAATTGTTCATTGATTGGAATGTTCTCAACTGACGCATTAGTCAAGCGAGACGGATGATCGGCAACAACATTGTCGGTTTCCTTCTTATATTTGATGATCAAGTCAAACTTTTGAAGAAAGAGAATCCAACGTATCAATCTGGCTTTGGCATCCTTCTTTGCAAAGAGATGCCTAAGTGCTAAATGATCAGTATAAATTGTGACGTGGGTACCGATCAAGTATGGACAGAACTTTTCAAGTGCATAGACGACAGCTAAGAATTATTTTTCCGTGGTGGTATAATCCAGCTGTGCGTTATTCAATGTCCTGCTCGTGAAGTATATCACGTGTAGCTTCTTTTCAAATCGATGTCCTAAGACACCAGCAATTATGAAGTCGGAAGCATCGCACATCAGCTCGAATAGTTCATTCCAGTTTTGTGCACTTAAGATCAAAGTGGAAGTGAGATCCAATTTTAGCTGTTTAAAAGCAGTAAGACACTCAGAATTGAACTCGAAAGGAACATCATGGGTCTAGCCAGTTTGCTAAAATCCTTGATGAAACGCCTGTAAAAACCGGCATGGCCTAGTAATGCTCTGATGTCACGGAAAGTCCATAGCGGTGGGAGACTTGAAATAACGTCGAATTTCACTTTATCGACATCAATGACATTTTCAGAGATGATGTGAACTAACGCAATTCCGTGTTTGACAATGAAATGACACTTCTCCTAATTGAGTGTGAGGTACTTTTCTTTGCATCGTATCAACACCATCTCGAGATGCATCAAACACTCAGAAAATGAGTCTCTAAAAACGGAGAAATCATCCATGAACACTTCCAGAAATCGCTCTACCATATCATAGAATATGCTTATCATGCACCGCTGAAATGTGGTCGGTGCATTGCATAGCCCAAAGAGGATGCGGCGGGAGGCGATGTACCAAAAGGACAAGTAAAAGTCGTCTTGTCCTGATCCCCAGGATCAATCAGGATCTGATTGTAGCTGGCGTATCCATCAAGGAAACAATAGTAAGCATAACTAGTTAGGCGTTGAAGCATCTGATCAATGAAGAGCAGCGGTGTTAGGAATATGTATGCCCTAGAGGCCATTATTGTATATTATAGTGGATGCTTGGACATATATATATATAGGACTTTCTTGCTCAACATGAAGGTATGCTTGCTCTTTATCATAACATGTGTACTTGTTTCAGTTTACTATCTCATTGATACATGTTGATAAAGCCTTTAAGATGTTGGCATGACTACCAGGACTATGATGTCAATCATACTAGTGGGGCTTGAGTAGTCAACAAGCAAATCCTTAACAGTTCTTAGTTAAGGGAGTATCGAAACAGTGCATCGATATTGCAAAGTAGACTAGTGTGTACGTTTCTTGACCCTGTATGGGGCGATGGTTGACCTTACAGCCATTGGTGTTTAATATCAAAGATTGTACACAGGTGCTCATTAGAGAATGAGTACACCGAACAGGACTCGCCGAGAAATCCTAGATGGTACCATACCTATCGTCAGATAGCAGTTCTCTGGTGACACTTGTACAGGTTAGTCTGTAGACCTGAGATCGTCAGAGTGTCTTGTATGATTTCTACTATGCTTTGATTTCCTCTCTACCACAGCTCAAATGAGTCGTGCAAACTGTTAGTGATATATGCCCTAGAGGCCATTATTGTATAGTACTGGATTGTATATTACATTTTGGAAGCTTGGGATGTACACAGATATAATAACAGTCATTCTCAATATGATAATATGCTATCTGGTTTGATTCTATCTTAATATGTCTATATGTTTCTTTTAACGTATCGCTAATACATATCGATAGAGCCCTTATGATCATTGCTTGACTACCAGCGTTTTGATGGCAGTCATACTAGTGGGGGCTGGGTAGTCTATAAGCACATCTTTAAGATTGTCCCTAGTTGTAGGATTATCGAGACATGGCATCGATACTCCATAGTAGACTAGTGTATATGCTTCTCATCCCAGTTCGGGAGATGGCCTGTCCCGTAGCCATTGGTATGTGATACCGAAGATAGTATACAGGTGCTCATTGGGTTATGAGTTACACTGCACGAACTCATAAGGGAACTGCTAGTTGGTATTATACCTATCGTCAGTTAGCAGTTCCTAGGTTACATAAGTACAGCTTAGTCAGTTGATTTGAAATCACTATTCATCTCGAGTGTGTTCGCACTGTACTTAGATTCCAACCCTACCATGGCTCAAATGAGTCATGCAAACAGGTAGTGGTTGGGTGCAGTCCCGAAGCACTGGGAGGCAGTAGTGGTTAGATAGGATTCGTATCTCCCAGTATTGGGGGTTGATATCGCGCTCTGTTCGGAAAGCCATTACACAAAGTCCCTGGCCAGGGCAGGAGAGATTTACTGGTAAGTACTCCTGTAGTTTCTCAGGGTGTATTGGGCTCTACCCCGGCATGACCTATTACGCTATTAGGAGTCTGACGGTTACCATCCCCCTAGGCCCGATTTGCTAGTATCTTAGACGAATAGACCGAACTGTACGGAGATTGTCATAGATATGCTCAGTAGGAGTTTGGATGAGTTTGTTCATCAGCCTTCTTATCGACAGATACCTGGGTAGCCATTCCGTGCATCTAGTACCACTGACTGACTTATGGTTAAACCCACTGCCAGCATACTGTCGAGTCTTTAGATTCCCAAACAGAAGGTTTTCCTGCTTTGGGAGAAACGATGTAGAGGCCGTATGATTTTACGGCAGGGTTCCGATCACATACGTGTACTGGCTACATGGATGTCGTTCTGGCGGATAATACTAGTGAGCTTTGGTTTAAGTCGGATCCTAGTATTATATTATTGGATTATTATTATCTCATTGTATTCGTATTTTTCGGAATACGAATACAGGTATGTATATACGGTGAGGGCATTCTTGTAATTTCTCAAGAGATGCTTCTAGAAGGGGACACCTCATTATTTAGTTTATCTATTTTGAGAAATAGATTAATGAGGTGGAAATTGGATACATACATGGCATGGGGTGAAGCATGGCTCTTTGCATTTGTTTATTGGTTTAGACTCACTATTTAAGCATGGTTGATATTTTCAATTGGAAAATATTGTATGCTTGAATGAGTGAAGTGAGAGAGCCATTCTTCACTTGCCATAACCTTTGCTTATTTGCATTTTCTTTTTCTCTCTCCATTTTCTGCTCCTTCTTCCTCAAAGACCCTAACCCTCACATGAGTTGTGAACCCTGGGGTCTCATGAGATAAAATATTCCATTAGATACTCTATATCTTCTAAGCTACCTAGCTTAGCGAACTAGGTACCCTAGTTTTCTCGGTTTAGAGGTTGGAGCTTGAAGTATAGACTCTCGGGTGGATCATCTTCGACACGAGGAGGCCGACGATCAAGCACGATCCGGATCTCCGAGCAGCTCAAGGAGAGGAGGAGAAGAAGACCCGAATGACTTGTTAACACGGAGGTATAAAATCCTAACCGAGTAGTTAGAACCTCCTAGTAGTTTTAGCTAGTTAAAGTTTCCTTAAAGATCCTGGAGTTAAAGTTGGTGTTGCGAAGCTTTGTAAAAATCTTTTTTTGTAAATTTCGGCTCCCCGCGAACCCGCGGGGTGCGCGACATCGACTTACAGTGGTATTAGAGCCTACTAAACCTTAACTAGCTAGTTAGCAAGTAGTTGGAAATTCGATCGACGAAACATTTGCCCATAATCAAAATCCAAGACTTGCCTTGCTGTCGATTTTCAAAACTGCTCAAAAGCTTATTTCATTGGCCTTAAAAATACATGCAGGAATTTTAGTGAACAAGGAAAAATTTTGGGATCGCAATCCCCCTACTAGACCGCGGAAGCACGGCCAAACATGCCATTTGGCCGTGGTTCCGCCGCCGAATTGGGGCCGATTCACCCATAATGTTTTCTGGGGTTCTATTGTGTGGAATTATGATTTATGGCCTATGTGTTATCTACCCAGATTTATTTGTGTACTGGATTGTGCATGGGGTAGACACGGATTTTTTTATCGATCGAAATTCTAAAAGTTCTTGGCTAATTGTGATTCTGTGTTTGTATATATAATGTTAAACATCTGCTAATCGCTATACATCGATTAATAGGGGTTGCACATATCTTTATTATGATGGTTTGTGTATAAGTAGTATTCGATCGTTGTGGATGAATAGCCGGGGGATGTGAGAAGAGTGTTTTTTTTTCTTTCATTCGTGTAAATTTGTAAATTGATGTAATATTCTTTTGCGAGGCACATCCGGGTTGAGGTTGTAGCCACCGTTGTAAAATTTCATTTACTTTTTCTTGCACTTATGATAGACCCAAGGTAGGGTGCACGATCTACCGGGTTCTTGAAGTGCCGAGTGGCCTACTCATTTTATTGAGTGAGGTTGCTTCACTTCGGGAATTTGGCGGGTTGTTTGCCGCACCTATAGGGGTCTAGGGTGGGGTTTGGCTATTCATCACGACCGTTGAATCCGTCTTTTATTCTAGGCTAAAACGAAACATGGAATTCTAGTATATCCAATATATTCATCTGTGATCTGGAATGCCTATTATTGCGTGAAACGAATGGCTATATATATGTTATATATAATAAACGTTGCTTTTGTTTTGATCCCGATCCTACTATGAGTATATGCTACTCTTCGGGAGATTTTTCACTAAAACAATCAATGCTATAAACCAAGTAGGTGCCTAGAATGGTGTATGCGGGACTACGACTCCAGGGAAAAGAGTTTATGTAATTAAGGAACTTTGCAAAAGTGTTGGAAAACCTCCCTCGAAGTACGGACACTAGCCTGGCCGAAAGGTTAAACAAGAATTGTAGGGTGAGATTAATCCCGACAAATGCTTCTTTTATGGTTTGAAGGAGGATTCGAGAAATAGTGGGAGACATCAAGTTTAGATAAACTAATAAACCAATCTAAACTTGCAAGAGCATCATGATGAGTGTTTTTTCTCTCTCTCCTAATTGCAGCGACCAAAATGACTAGGCTTAAGTTAGTACTAGATAAAAACATATTGACGGGGATAAACTATAAAGATTGGCTAAGGAATGTCCAAATGGCCATAACCTATGACAAGCTGGGCTACCTCCTTACTATCAAATCCCCCGCCGTCCCACGTCCAGATTCCAGCATCACGGATATTGAGATCCGTAAGACATGAAAAATTGACAGTGCGAAAGCCAAGTGCCTCGTGCTTGCCTCAATCGATAATGAACATCAGAAGCGGCACAAGAAGATGGACTTATCTTCCATCTTTCTCCATACCAAGGATTTATATAGAGAGCAATCTTGTATCGCAAGATTCGAAACCTTGAAGAAATTGTTTCAAGCGAGGTTGGCTGTCGGGCCATCTGTAGGGGACCACGACCTTAAGATGATCAGCTATATTGAGGAGCTCACGGACCTTAGGACCACGTTGAAGAATGAGTTATACATAGACTTGATTCTACAGTCCCTCCCCTATACCTATGCCTAGTTCATCTTGAATTTCAATATTCAAGGGAAGAAAGTTATACTTCCAGAACTTCTCAACATGTTGAGGAGTGCAGAGGGCACCCTAAAGAAAACTAGGAAGACACCCGCTCTGCTTATTGGGGAACCTTCCACCTCTAGATCTAAGGTGAAAGTCAAGGGGATGAAGAAGAAGGCCCCCACAAAGCCGAAAGGAGGTGTCAATAAGGTACAGGGAAAAGGCAAAGCAAAAGTTGAGGGGCCAACAGTAGGGAAGGAGGAATGCTTCTATTGTCACAAAAAGGCCTATTGGAAGAAGGACTGCAAGGCCTGGAAAGCCCAGAACCAGGATTCGAAGCAAGTTGTGGCTTCGACTTCAGGTGTGTTTATGATTGAAAAATGTCTGTCAATCAACTCTACTTCTTGGGTAATGCATATCGGATCAGGATCTTATATCTGTAATTCATTGTAGGCACTAAGAAGCCGTAGAGTTTTGAAGGCGGGTGATATAACCCTGAGTGTTACTGACGGAGCGAGCATGGATGTTGTGTCCGTAGGGGAATATCACTTAGGATTGACAAGTGGACACATTTTGGTTTTGCGCAACTATTTTTGTGTACCTAGTTTGACATGTAATATCATTTTTGTATCTTTACTATCTAAAGAAGGTTATGATTTTACATTTGTAAGCAATATTGTAAACATTCACCTTAATCATGGTTTGATTGGGTCAGGTACACTAGGCAAGGGTATGTTAGTGTATATGCCTTAGGGGCCATTATTGTATCATACTAGCTTGTATATTACTTAATGGAAGCTTGAGATATTCACAGTTATATTAACAGTCTTGCTAAACATGGTAGTATGCTACATGGTTTATGTCTATCTTAATATGAGTATATGTTAACATATCGAGAATACGTATTGATAGAGCCCTTAGGATCTTGCTTGACTACCAGCGTTGTGATTGCAGTTACACTAGTGGGGGCTGGGTAGTCTAGAAGCACATCCTTTTTCAAGTCCCTGATCGTAGGATTATCGAGACAGGGCATCGATACTCCGGAGTAGACTAGTGTGTACGCTTCTCATCCCAGTTGGGGAGATAGTCTGTCCTACAGCCATCAGTACGTTATACTGGAGATAGTATACAGGTGCTTGTTGGGTTATGGGTACACCGGACAGGACTCGCAGGGAACTGTAGGTTGGTATTATACCCGTCGTTAGTTAACAGTTCTTAGGTGACATGAGTACAGCATAGTCCGTATACTTGACACTGCTGCTTCGCCTCGAGTGTGTTCCCACTGTTCTTAGATTGCTACCCTACCACGGCTCAAAGGAGTCATGCAAACAGGTAGCAGTTGGGTGCAGTCCCGAAGCACTTGGAGGCAGTGGCGGTTAGACAGGATTCGTCTCTCCCGGTATTGGGAGTTGATATCGCGCTGTGTTTGGAGAGCCATTACGCAAAGTCCCTGGCCAGGGCGGACGATATTTACTGGTAGGTTTTCCAGTAGCTTCTCAAGGTGTATTGGGCTTCACTCCGACATGACTTATACCGCTTTTAGGGGACTGACGCTTGCCGCCCCCTAGGCCTGATATGCGATAGTCCTAGACGAATAGACCGGACTGTACGGAGATTGTCACATCAGGCTCAGTAGGAATTCGGATGGGTTTCCTCATCGGCCTTCTTAGCGACATCTACCTGGGGACCGTTACGTACAGCTAGTGCCGCTTGCGGTCTGTGGTTAAACCTACTGCCAGCGTAGTAGTTGAGTCTTTAGAGTCCCACACAGAGAGTTTCCCTGTTTCAGGAGAAACGATATAGAGGTCGTATGATTTTATGACAGGGTTCGGACACATACATGTTTTTACGCACGTACGATGTTCGGACAGTTTTTACTATCGGGCTTTGGTTTAAGCCAGATTCTAGTAATGGATTATTGGATTTATACAGTTTCAGTATTTCCGTGTTTTCACGGATAGGAGGGGCGTTCTCGTAATTACTCGAGAAGCTTCTAGAAGGTTGATGAGGTGGAGAGCTTAGGTGTTATATGCATTAAATGGTTTTGTGACTCATGGAGATGATTCATCAAGTGAGTTAATGAAGCATTAATGCTTTTAATGACTCATTTGATGATTCATTATGTATTAAATGAAGCATGAAGATATTTGTGCAAAGATATTTTTGTAACATTTCAAAAAAATAAAATATTATTTTTGGGAATTTTTATAATTTAATATTAATTTTAATGAATATTTTAATATTTCGGTATAATTAAATACCGATAAATGGGAAAAATTATGGAAAAATTATGGAAAATTTAAAATAGGGTATTTTATGGAATTATGCCATTTTTACGTTTTTATAATTAATTATATGATAATTTAGTGCTAATCGCGATTAAAAATCGCTAATCGGATTTTTAGCTTTGTTGTGCAAATCATGTACATATCATTTTTCCACGCTTGCTACATTACCTTACATGTTTTGGGTGCATGGTTGCTTAGGGTTTACTATTGTGAGGAGAAGGAAATAAAGGAAAAGAAAAGAAAAGAAAAAGGTAAGGTATGATGAAGAGAGAGAAAGAGTAGGTCAACCCTTTTGTTTTGAGCCATTCCCATCATTCCTTCAACTCATTTCCTCTCTCCTTCTTCCCATGAGCTGCTGCTGCTGCCCTCCCCCTCTTCTTCCTCCATCTTCAATCCCCCCAAAACACCATGGATCCATCTCCAAAACAAACCTAAAACCCCAAACTCCTTTCACAAAAAATGATCCCCATCTCCTCCTCTACACGATGGACCGAGCAAAATGGGATTTTGACGATGTTGGGAAGTTAGTGCTGCCTAGAGTGGACTAGATGGGGTATAATTTCTTCCCTTTAGATTAGTTTTGTGAGATATCGTGTTTTAGATGTCGTTTTGTGGTGTTGCTGACCTGCTGTAACCCCGAGCACTCACAGGGAAAACAAACAGTGTGTTGGTGTTGTGCTCAAGACTTGAAGTGTTCACCTGAAACCCTAACCCCTTCCCACCGGTTTCAGCCGGCGACCTAGGAGACAAATCCGGCGACCCCGGCTTAATAGGTGGGCTAGGGTTTGGATTTTGTAGGGTGGTTATCTGATGATGTTTAGGGGTGTTTGGTCCTACTGGATTTTTGTGTAATGACTGTGGGTAAAATCTGGGGGCTGTTGTGAGTATTTTCTTGACCATGGTTACACGATTCATGACCTGAGCCATAGAGCTGAGCCGTTGCACGAACTCATAAATTGACCCATATCAGTTTTGTGACTTTTAGTGTGCCTATGGGGTATCTGGAGCAACCCAGGGAATATCTGAGACAACCAAACAACACCAGGGACCCATTTTTGACCATAGGAGACCATCATGACAAAATGAAACCAATAGGAGCCAAGGGGGTCGGCGAGGCCGGATTTTTGAGGTTTGTGGCCGGCCACTTGGTTAATGTAGGAGCCTAGGTTGGTCCAGTAGCTCATATACATCATATACAACACCCTAGACTTGTTTTGGAAACTACTTTTGACCTGAGTCAAAATCTGGGAGCATTCTAGTGTGATTTTGGCTATGCTTTCCATGTTTTGAAATGCGAATTCTTGATAGTTGGATTTGTACTGGGTTGTTGCATGTTTGAACAGCAACAACAAGGGTCGTTTAGTCGTTTTTGCACGCGTGGACTATAGGTTTTGTCCCATAGGCAATCCGTGTGCCGTTTTGGTTTCTGAACTTGATGTTAATAGCAATTGCGATTGTTTATTATATATAGGTACCCACGTGAAGACTTAGAGGCGACAAGCAAGCGCGTGGCGAAATCGGCATCGGCAAGCAAAGGTGAGTAGATTTATATCTACGGGGAGAAGTCGGGTGAATGGCGTATAGCACCCCCGCAGTTCGTGGTGATGTATATGAATACTTATACACACATATATTTATTATATGTTGATTGAGTTTATTGATGATAAAGATGGATTTTTGCTGTTCTTTGATTGGTTTAGTATTAGTTGCGAAACCCTAGAGTAGTGGTTGCACCCACACCCACACGCACACATATACTTGCATACATTCTTTCCTTCACATGTGCGTATATAGGAATATATATATTTATGTGTTTACATAGGTATGGGACTAAGTGTTCATATACTGGAATTGAGGATAGTACTTGGGATTTGAGATGAGTCGATGAGATCTGATCTGAGGCCGTGAGATCGGTGATATGGCAGGGTTCGTATTTGAGATACGTCGTGATGTTATAGCGGATCTTTGGACGACGATATCATGTGAATAGTGATATACATAGAATAGTTGACTTGTGATCGAGATATGAGATAAGATATGTTAAGATATTTATAGTAGGTCCCATTGGGCGATGTATACTTCTTTATGATGATATGTGTTGATGACATCGGTTTGCATGAGGCTGTAGATCAGTAGTCGGATCATGATTATATTGATGATATCAGTATTGTACTAGACATAGATTAGTACCCGGATTATAATCTTTGATAAAGAGGATACCAGTTGAATAATATGAAGAATGTGATTTGACCCGTACTCAGATTTGGGATGCCGTACGACGGATTTCCGTACGAGCTATATATTGATGATAGATCCGCACTCTTTACTTGGGAATGTCTGATTATAGATATTGTATCGGATGTGTTACTATTGAGGTAGGATCACCGACTAATATATATATATATATATATATATATGTATGTATCGACTCAGATGTTAGGCGGTTCCCTTACCTTCAGTTTGTCTGTTAGCTCAGCCCTATAGTTTAGTATAGTTGTTAGACTAGATTCGATTCCTACCTATTTCAAAAAACCAACGAATCATGGGTATTTTAAAAGACAGGTCAAGGGATTCTACGGATATTTCAAAGAACGTATCTTTTCTTAAAAACACCGTAGCCCTTATTTTCAAAACACCGCGATTCGTATTATTTCAAAAGGCACTACTGTATGACTTAGATTTATATTAAATGCAGATTAGTTATCGTTGTGTCCAGTATTCAGCTCCCGCACATTATTGCTGTTCGCTCCGCATCGCATACTTATATCGTGATTTATATACCATTATTGATATCATGCTGTTAGGACACCAGCACCATTACAGATGATGCGTATGTTCCACGTACACTTACTTGCCGGCTCACACACATCATCATCGGTAATTGCCATGTCACGTACACTTTAGAGAATACTATTACATTGACATAGCTTGTTAGCTAATAGTTTCGACATGATATTAGTGTACTTGCCTTCTATGCTAGTTTAGATATTGTAGTTATTACTTTCTACTTCATGCATATTGTTACTCACTGTTATGCCGCATTCATGGATTTTTATGCCTATATTCACTGTTTACATGCTATTGATGATTTGGATTCGGATTTTCATGAGATTTCCTGGATTTGGGGGGAAAACCGCAAAAACATAAATAAATTTCTTCTCTCTCTCTCTTTTTAAATAAAAAGTGCGGTTTTCCCATGATGTATGAGTCGTCCACCATGAGTTTGTTGACGGATTTCGAGACCCGATTCGAGGAGTTGGATGAACCTTTTCGGGTACATGGTGGACCCGGTAAGGTACCCCGGGGCAAGAAGCTCGAGTAGTAGACGATGAGCCTGGCAGGGGAAGACTACCTACCGGTGATTTTACCTGACGCGTCGGATATCCGGAGGATACCGTCGTGGTCTTGTGATGGATGTTAGGGGCCGGTTAGGACTCATGGTGCCGTAGATAGTGAGATTTAGACATTAAGATTTTGAGATATTGAGATATTGAGATTTGATGGTACATGCCAGTCCGGATAGCGGAGCCTGAGATATTGAGATATTTGGATTTATGTTTTGTGTCGATGCTAGACACGGTTTATGCTGATTTCATTTATGATACCTCGTTTTAAAAATACAGAAATCTCACTAAGTTATGAAAGTAGTTTCTTCTTTTACATGTATTCTGTTTTCATGCATTCATACCTCATCCATATGATATATTGCTACCTTAGGCACTGACACGTGCACTTGGGATTATACTTGGATTAGATATTTAACCTTGCCACCTTTTCATGCACCAGACTTGTCATTTGAGGATTATATATATCGTGATCGTATGACCTAAGATTGCGTTATTCATGCGATTTCTGCTCGTAGATGTTTTCTACTCACGAGTTGGCAACTCACCCCCGTTGTGCCACAGTTTCTTGCAGGTTTTGCCGTACAGGTTTCATTACGGCTTTGCTGGCACTACTTCCATTTCCGGGTGATTTGCTAGTAGGTGGTTTCACTTGTATCGTGACCATCATTATATCTTGTATATTATTATTCAGTTGTATCTAGTAAATTCTATCAACCAAACATGTATTTATTTCAGAGATAGAGACCAGTGATGTTTATTTTTTCGACCTTAGAGTCGCGCGTTGTATTTCTATGGATTTCATGCCGTCTCTGTAAGTCCACGTTGCCCACCCCGGAGCTTACGGGGAGGCGGAAACGGTATAAAAATCGGATTTTTATCGAACTAGGCAACATGGACTATCAAAATGAGGATCTTTGCTAAACAAAAAACTAACTATAAAGCTAACTAGTTTTAGCTACATGAAAGAAAGGTTATACCTAGGGCTTTATGTCCTTCTCTTCTAGCTCCTTGGAGTGAATAGATGTGATCTCCTCGTCGCCTTCTCTTGTCGAAGAAGGATCCACCCGAGAGCCGACCTTTGGCTTCAACTTCAAGCTACAAGTAACTAAGATGCTTGGAGTGCTAATCCTAGAACCTTAGAAGAGAGTAGAGAGTATCTTAGAATGGTTTATCTCAAGCTCAAGTGTTTCTCAACTCATGAGATGGGAGAGCTAGAGAGAGAGGAAGAAGAGGAGAGAGAACTAATATGATAGAATGAAAAGAAAATGAACCATTCTCACATATATGTGTGAATTATGAAATTAGATAATTAGCTAAGATAATTGTCATGGTTAATCAAGACTTGACCATTATCATTTCACATTAAATGCAAATTGCAAGGATCAAAGAGCATCTTTCATATGGAATGATGATGGTCAACATGTCAACTTAGGTCAACAAGTCAAGTATGGTCAAATGGTCAACAACCCTAACCATGCACAATTATATTTAACTAATATCAATTAATCATAATTATCACACAAGCATTAGGGTTAAGAAAATGACAATGGTCATTAACCCTAATCAAAGTCCTCTCCCTCTGTCTCAGTCAACTGTGCATACGCACCCGTATCCGTGATCCGAGGAACACAAATACAATGAGATAAAACCAATCCCAAATCATATACTAGGATCCGGCTTAAACCAAAGCCCGCTAGTATAAGCTGTCCGGACAGCAAACGTGCACAAGTGCGCGGATGTGAACGAACCCTGTCGCAAAACCATGCGACCTTTACTCATTTTGCCTAAAGGCGAATAACTCTCTGTGTGGGACTCTAAAGAATCGACGCTACGCTGGCAGTGGATTTAACCACAGGCCGCAAGCGGCACTAGCTGTACGTAACGGTCCCCAGGTAGATGCCGATAAGAAGACTGACGAGGTGAACCCATCTGAACTTCTACTGAGCCTGAATGTGACAGTCTCGGTACAGTCGGGTCTGTTCGTCTGATACATCGCATGGAGGGCCTAAGGGGGCGGTAAACGTCAGTCCCCTAATAGCGGTACAAATCGTGTCGGAGTATAGCCCAGAACACCCTGAGATAACACTGGAAACCTACCAGTATATCTCGCTTGCCCTGGCCAGGGACTACTGTGTAATGGCGCGCGATGTCAACCCCTAATACCGGGAGAGACGAATCCTGTCTAACCGTCACTGCCTCCAAGTGCTTCGGGACTGCACCCAACTACTACCTGTTTGCACGACTCCTTTGAGCCGTGGTAGGGTAGTAATCAAAGTGCAGTGGGAACACACTCTAGGCGAAGTGACAGTGTCAAGTCAGCGGACTAAGCTGTACTCATGTCACCTTGGAACTGATAACTGACGATAGGTATAATACCAACCAACAGTTCCCGATGAGTCCTGTTGTCACGACCCGAAAGTACGGAACGTGACCGGCGCTTAGATTACGAAGCGTCTAGAAGCGCAACGTAACCTAAGTAAGCCGAAGCCCAGAAATCTAAACCATAAAAAGAAGAAGAAGTAAAAGAAGACATGAAGAAAACAAGTTTAAAAGCATCAGCAAATTTTCCCAAAAATTTCGGCAGAGTCTCCTCTGTAAAAACTGGCCCCAAACGGGTACAACAAGTATAATATACACAAACAATAAAAAGCATCCCCAAACGGGAGCTAGCTCTACGCCAAAAGGCGGAAACAACCACACCAATGCACAATAGTATACAACGCCAAAGGGCGAGGCTCAAAATTCAAAAGAAAACAAAATCCACGAGATATCATAATAATACAAGCGCGACTCTAAGGTCGAAACAAATAAATGGTCCAGTAAACTATCAAGTAATACAAGTTTGGTTGATGGAGTTTTCTAGATACAAATGAAATAATAAAAATACAACGGCGGCTCAGATACAAATGAACCAACCTACCGTGCAAATCACCCGGAATGAAAATGATGTGCCAGCAACTGCCAAGGGACCCTGTACATCAACCTGTAATAAAATTTGGCACAACGGGGGTGAGTTGCCAACTCGTGAGTAGAAGACATCTACGAAAAGAAATCGAATGCACGACGCTATCCTAGGTCATAATAATATATTAATATACTACTAGTCATCAAGTAAGGAAAGAGTAATAAGCTATGTGTAAGTGCAAATGCTCCGTGCTCGTGTCAGTGCCTCATATAGTACTATGTCATATGAATGAGTATGCATGCACCATGAATGTAAAAAAACCAATCCTGAAATCTAGATATATTTGTATAAGAAATCTTTAGTTTTTATCATAGTAAAAAGTGTATAGAAATCTGAAATATCAACTATGAAATCTATGGAAATCCGTGTCAAGTATCGACACAAAACATGTAAATCTTAAGTCTCAATCCCTCATAATCTCAATGTCTCATAGTCTCAATATCTCGGGCTCCGTCTGTCCGGATCGGCCCATATCATCAAATCTCACGACAACGGTCGGTATCCTCCAGATATCCGCCTCGCCAGACATCACCGGTAGGTAGCCTTCCCCAGCCAGGCTCATCGTCTACAACTCGATCTTCTTGCCCCGGGGTACCATACCGGGCCCACCATGTACCCGAGACGGTTCATCCACTTCTCGAATCGGGTCTCAAAATCCAACAGAAAATATGAAATCTCATGGTGGACGACACATACATCACGAGGAAACCGCATCTTATATTTTTAAAAAGAGAGGAGGAGAGAGAGAGAAGTTTTTATATATTCTTGCGGTTTTCCCCAAAATCCAGAAATCTCATAGAAATCCAAAATCCCAAAATCATGAGTAAGTATATGATAAATGTCGGCATATGCCCCATAATACTGCATGATAACATGAAAATGTGAATGCATGAAATGTCTAAGTAATAAATGCCATGTCCATACTAACATCAGAGAGTAATCACAATATTATACCGATCTAGCTGTTTGCTGATTCTATCAATAAAAGATAATATGATCTAAAGTGTACGTGACATAGCAATTACCGATGATGATGTGTGTGAGCAAGCAAATAAGTGTGCGTGGAATATGCGCATCATCGGTAATGGTGCTGGTGTCCTAACAGGCAAAGTTTATTATGATTATAGAAACATATGTATGAACATACAACATTATGATTACAGTATGAATGTAAAGACAGATGTGCAATAACCACTCATTTGATATACAAGTATAACTACAACTATATGTCTCGAGCCTAACTAGTGTCCATCTAACCTCCTAAAGAACTAAACCTAAGAACTAGTCGATAAGAAATAAGAGTACACCTAAAGTCTGAGTCCATATCTCTAATAGTCGGCGATCCAGCCTCAATAGCGTCACGTACATAGTACGATTTCCTCGAAACAAGAGTGCGGATCAATCATTACATCTATGCCTCGTACGGTAAAATCCATCGTACGGCATCCCAATATCACGGTACGGGTCAAGTATCACCTACGAGTCTCATCATTCGTATAATTGTAAGTCCATATTGCGACCCCCGGTGCTTACGGGGAGGCGGAAACGGTATAAAAAACGAATTTTTATCGCAAGAGGCAACATGGACTAAACTAGGTCGGGATCGTTGTCTAAACTAAAACTAGTATACTTGCTAAAGAGAGTTAGCTACTATGGAAGATGGTTATACCTAAACTTGAACTCCTTCTTCTTCAAACCTTGTAGAGGTTGATGGTTCTCTTTTCGTCGCCTTCTTCCGTCGAAGATGGATCCACCTCGAAGGTTCGACCTTTGGGCTCTTCCTCGATCTTTGAGTGAACTAGGGTTTCCGGCTTGCTAAACCTTCATCCTAGAATGAGTAGAGAGTGATTAGGGTTTGCTTTTCCTTTTAAAGAGAAGGATTCTCAACACATGAGAAGGTTTCTCTTTGCTAGAGGAAGAAGAAGATGAAATGAGGAGAGAGAGAGGTTATGATAGAATGAGATATCTTTTCTCTTTCTTGCAACCATAATGCAAAAGAAAAGTATTATCTAAATGATAATAATTGAAATAAGAATAGTTGATGGTAATTTTGGAATGACCACTATCATGCTTCTTTAAATGAAGTGTAAGCATGAATCAAGGAAGACTTTCAAAGCATGATGGTGGTCAATGGTCAACAAGTCAACCAAGGTCAACAAGTCAACAAAAAAATCAACCATAACATAATTCTCATTTAATTACTATTATTAATAGATAATATATAAATACATTAGGGTTTGGAAAATGAAGACTGTCAACTGTGCATACGCACCCGTTCCGAAACCCTAATGAAAAACCTCATCCTCCGCCTCAAGCAACTGTGCATACACACCTGTATTCTCGTTCCGAGGAACAAGAATACCAAGAGATAAAAGCAACCCCCAAAACATATACCAGTATCTGGCTCAAACCAGAGCCTGCCAGTATAATCCGTCCGGACTCCAAACGTGCACAAGTGCGCGGATGAGAACGAACCCTGTCGCAAAACCATGCGACCTCTACTCTGTTTTGCCCAGAGACGAATACCCTCTGTGTGGGACTCTAAAGACTCGACACTACGCTGGCAGTGGGTTTAACCACAGACCGCAAGCGGCACTAGCTGTGCATAACGGTCCCCAGGTAGATGCCGACAAGAAGGCTGACGAGGTGAAACCCCATCTGAACTCCTACTGAGTCTGAATGTGACATTCTCCGTACAGTCCGGTCTGTTCGTCTGATACATCGCATGGCGGGCCTAGGGGGCGGTAAAACGTCAGTCCCCCAATAGCGGTACAAGTCGTGTCGGAGTGAAGCCCAAAACACCCTGAGATAACACTGGAAACCTACCAGTATATCTCGCTTGCCCTGGCCAGGGACTACTCGTGTAATGGCTCTCCTAGACACAGCGCGATGTCAACCCCCAATACCGGGAGAGACGAATCCTGTCTAACCGTCACTGCCTCCAAGTGCTTCGGGACTGCACCCAACCACCACCTGTTTGCACGATTCCTTTGAGCCGTGGTAGGGTAGTGATCAAAGTGCAGTGGGAACACACTCGAGGCGAAGTGTCAGTGTCAAGTCAGCGGACTAAGCTGTACTCATGTCACCTGGGAACTGATAACTGACGATAGGTATAATACCAACCTGTCAGTTCCCGAAGAGTCCTGTCCAGTGTATTCGTAACCCAACGAGCACCCGTATACTATCTCCAGTACGACGTACTGATGGCTGTGGGACAGACCATCTCCCACATTGGGATGAGAAGCGCATACGCTAGTCTACTCCGGAGTATCGATGCCCTGTCTCGATAGTCCTACGACTAGGGACCTGTATAAGGATGTGCCTATAGATTACCCAGCCCCCACTAGTGTGACTGCCATCACAACGCTGGTAATCAAGCAAAGATCCTAAGGGCTCCACTAATGCGTATAAGTGATATACTGAAATAAACACAAGTACACATTGAAGTAGAAACAAACCAAGTAGCATACTACTATATTGAGCAAGATTGTTTATACAAGGTGAATATCCCAAGCTTCCATTAAGTAATATACAAACTAGTATGATACAGTAATGGCCTCTAGGGCATATACACTAACAATAATATCATCATCAACACAAGTCATGATCAAGGTGCTATACTGTAATCGCATACATAAATCATATATCATTGTCAGCATAAATATACATCGTTAATTTAACCTCAGAAATGTCATGTCACATATATCATATCTTGATCAAGTCACATATGTCAAGTCGTTATTAAGTTACGCCTATAAGATATCGAAATCAAGTTACACCTTTATGATATCGCAATCAAGTTACATCTATATGATGTCGTAATCAAGTCACACATATAACATATCAGAATATCAATCACATGTTACAGTCCGGGTGCTATTTTAGAGTCCCATGTACCTCTATATCATCACCACCCTTTATTATCTATGTATACCTATTCATTATCTCATTTTCTAATGATCCGCTAACATCATAATACGACCGTATAGTCAAGAATCACGGCATCGAGCCCAGCTATACCGTTTCATTCCCGTGTATCATATCATATCATTGTATCCCATATACGTGTTGTATATATATATATACCTATACCTAGTCCTATATATATATACACATACACGTATACACCACGTCGAGTTTCAGTGTGTGTGTGTGTGTGTATCTATCTGAAACATATGAATCTCTTCCAAGATATTCATCCTCTGGTATGGTCTTCCTAAATCAGTCTAGTCCAGCCTAGGGTCATTACTAGGGTCCAACTCATTATGAATCTAGGGTCACCTCTGGCTTCCTAATGTCAATAAGTGCTATTCATATTCTACGATTGCGGGGGTGCTAAACGCCATCCACCCGACTTCCCCCGTAGATATACATCTACTCACCTGGTCCTTGTCTGCCGAAGACGGTGTCGCCATTCTCTTCTTCATCGTCCGTAGTCCACGTGAGGGGTACCTATATACAAACACATATAATATCGTAAACTGAATCACAGACAAAACCAAAACGACGCACGAAACGCGCATGGGTTAAAACCTATGTCCCGCTCATGCAAAAGACCAAATATGGCTCGATATCGGCGTACAAACGCCAATTGATCGAGATAAATATCAATGAACAACTCATAGTTTTAAAACTCATTACTTATAATATAAAACTTGGTTTAAATCATCGGAACCCTAAAAATCGATCAAATCGTCCGATTTCGTAAAACCCGAAAACGCCAATTTACCGTTTTACTTCAAAGCTTACTGTTTAAACGAAACTAATGGTCATGATACTCATTAATTAGCATAACTAGATTAAACAAACCACTACTATATTTTTATTACACAAATTTGTATTAATTTGAAATTTCTAGTTTGCAACCTTTAGCAATTTTCAACATCTTACAAGCAAAATGTCACAATAACACATTTAAACTGGATTTTGCATGAATTAATACAATAAACTACAATTCATTGATGATAATGATATAATGAAACCATAAATTATATTTTAAATTTCATTTATTTAAGAATTTCCAAAAACTAGTTAGCAAAAATGGCATTTTTATTAGTATTTTTCAATTATCAAAAGAAACTAGTGACCAAACTAAGTTTTTTATTCCATAAACAAGTCAATATTCTCATTAACACAACAATCTAATGTTACAAATATTAATTGGAATTTATCTCACCAATATATATATAATATAGAAATCTAGTTTGCAAAATTGTTTAAATTAAACAATTTTGGATCAACAATTTACAATATATCAACCATGCATGATTTTCCATTTCTAAAAGTGTCAAACTAGTTATTATAACCCTAATTAATTAATAAAAATCATAAGTTGATTTTATAACCATAACTTGAATTTTTAAAACTTGGAAATAGAATTAATTTCTTAAATCTAAACATACTTAAATGAAACATCTACTAACAATAAATCAAAAGAATAAAATTTATACCTTCACACAAGAATTCCAAACATGAAAATAAGCCTCCAAAATGAATGCTTTCCATCTCCAAAATCCATGTAAAAATGAGCAAAGAATAAAGGGTAGGAAATAAATAGGATTTTGTGGAATTTTATTTGGATTTTTGTAGGATTTTTGATGATTTTTTGAGGTAAATTAAATTTTGAAGATGGAGGGCTGCCATGGGGGGTTGAGGCCGGCCACACCATAGAGGAGGGAGAGGAGAGTGAGAAAATTGAAGAAAAGTGTAGAAACATCACCCAAAATATCAACTCTTTATGTCTTTTCATAATTTTATTTAATTTCTTTCATTTCTTTTATAAACAACTCAAGAAAAATCTAGAAACATGGTTAAAATTTGCAAATAAATTTTGCATGATAAACACTAAATTCTAATATGCAATGGTTCATTTTTACAAATTAAACCCCTTCAAATTTGAAATTTACACTAATTTAGTGCATAAATAAAGCTTATGTAAATATTTAAAATAATTAATTTAGGAAAAATATTTATTTAAACTAAAAAATTTTAAGTGACTAAATAAACACCATTTACTAGTAATAACATAATTAAAATAGGTATTTTTAAATTTATAGTGAAAAATAATTACGGTTTTGTTTTACGAAAAATACGTTTTACTTTACCGAAAATCATAAAATTCACTTAAACGATTTTATTTATTTAATTATTTTTAAAACGTTACAGTCTTCCCCCTTTTAAGAAATTCGGTCCCCGAATTTAAATCAAAACTCCCCTTCTAAATACTAAAACGTTTAGCAAAACACTCAAATCGTCGGGGCTCCGAAATCATCAATACAAAACTAAAATCAACTCCGTCAAGCATAACGCAATCATCGGAGTTATGGTGAAAATAAAACATCAACACCCAATACAAAAATCAACATAATATATATCAAAACTATAACTTATATATATATATATATATATATATATATATATATATAGTGCGCATCGTAGTAAAATCGTCTAAACATCTTAATAAAGAAGCATGCAAGAACCTCTTTTTGAAATCGCCGTGCGATGCACGTGTCACGACATAAGTAGCGGACATTTATTTAAAAAAAAAATAGCTATATATACATATTTATATATATATATCTTTTTATTTAACATACACGTCCCGCCTGGTTACTAAATCAAATAGTAATGATTATGAAAACATACTGCTTAAACTGAAATCAATCCCAATCATATCATAAAAATATCATGTACGTCCGGTGCGCACTGAAATCGAAACCAAATACAGATGCCACGAATTCACACAAAAACAAAACTGAGTGCAACAGGTGTGCACCAAAATCATCTGTCAAGTGCAACGGGCGTGCACGACTCTAATATCAGGTGCATCTAATCTGCACAAAACCACGATTTAGTGCATCTGGTGTGCACAAAATCGCATCAAGTGTGCCAAGTATGCGCAAGAATCCTAATCAGGTGCACATGGTGCACGAAAACATACACCGAATATCAAAATCGAAATCACAGAACGAAAATGCATGGAAACTAGGTCGAAGTATATGTCAAAATCATGTGTAACCAATATGCACGAAATCAAATCAAAAATCTCAAAATGTATAAAACCAAATCGAGTGTACTGGGTGTGTACTAAACAACATCAATACAGCTGATATATGAAACACAAATAGAATGTAATGAAAGTACACATAAGAAATACCAATCGTAGAACAAAGTCCTCAAAATTCCAAAATCCAATCAACGAAAATATGAAATTCAAATCACCAAATCACAATCGTAAACACTATCGTCAATGTGCGCCTCTTTCCTCTGATGTCGATTGCTTCGAACTCGTCTCTTCGTAGCTGTGCTGACTGGGCTACCAACGGCAATACTCATATCTAGAGTCTCCCACGTAGTTGATTCCTTCACCTGATATCTGGACTACATTAAACTTTTCGATCGATCCATCAAAATCCCATAATTTCCCGAGAGCTCAACACTCAAGTACAGCTTAAAATATCCGGTACATACCCCAGCATCGATGGTCCAGCCGTAGAAGGGCAAACCCAAGCCTCACTAATGGCACCGTGGAACTGCCGTAAACCTTGAGGTTCAAGGGCGTTCTCATGGTCATTATGTCGAGTTAGGGTTTCATTCTTCTAGAGGGTCCATCGATATACCTGCATGTTCTTCCGAATACCTTAAACTTGGGAAAATGGTTTTCTGATAATCGTTCGAACCCTTTAACTTCGTCTGGACGGCATGAGAATACCCTTCGTCCGCACGCTAAGCAATACTTCAATCCTCAAAAATAACAAATACCCTAATGGTTATCGTATTCGCGCCGCAGCTCCCTCTGCCCGTGCGCCCGAGGTAACAGAAACCACCCTTCGACATCGACGAAGATAGGTCAAAGGAACGAATGAAATACGGTGCAAAGAAATGTACATCCCAAGGCTCCTTAAGCAGAGTAGCGTATCGTAATTATGCCGCGGACCATACCCACGGTACGTTACTCTACCTAAATCGCCTACTCCATCAACCAAGGGTCACCTAGACTTATACAAGGTTAAACCTAGCGCTCTGATACCAACTTTGTCACGACCCGAAAGTACGGAACGTGACCGGCACTTAGATTACGAAGCGTCTAGAGGCGCAACGTAACCTAAGTAAGCCGAAGCCCAGAAATCTAAACCATAAAAAGAAGAAGAAGTAAAAGAAGACATGAAGAAAACAAGTTTAAAAGCATCAGCAAATTTTCCCAAAAATTTCGGCAGAGTCTCCTCTGTAAAAACTGGCCCCAAATGGGTACAACAAGTATAATATACACAAACAATAAAAAGCATCCCCAAACGGGAGCTAGCTCTACGCCAAAAGGCAGAAACAACCACACCAATTCACAATAGTATACAACGCCAAAGGGCGAGGCTCAAAATTCAAAAGAAAACAAAATCCACGAGATATCATAATAATACAAGTGCGACTCTAAGGTCGAAACAAATAAATGGTCCAGTAAACTATCAAGTAATACAAGTTTGGTTGATGGAGCTTTCTAGATACAAATGAAATAATAAAAATACAACGGCGGTTCAGATACAAATGAACCAACCTACCGTGCAAATCACCCGGAATGAAAATGATGTGCCAGCAACTGCCAAGGGACCCTGTACATCAACCTGTAATAAAATTTGGCACAACGGGGGTAAGTTGCCAACTCGTGAGTAGAAGACATCTACGAAAAGAAATCGAATGCACGACGCTATCCTAGGTCATAATAATATATTAATATACTACTAGTCATCAAGTAAGGACAGAATAATAAGCTATGTGTAAGTACAAATGCTCCGTGCTCGTGTCAGTGTCTCATATAGTACTATGTCATATGAATGAGTATTCATGCATCATGAATGTAAAATAACCAATCCTGAAATCTAGATATATCTGTATAAGAAATCTTTAGCTTTTATCATAGTAAAATGTGTATAGAAATCTGAAATATCAACAATGAAATCTATGGAAATCCATGTCAAGCATCGACACAAAACATGTAAATCTCAAGTTTCAATCCCGCATAATCTCAATGTCTCATAGTCTCAATATCTCGGGCTCCGTCAGTCCGGATCGGCCCATATCATCAAATCTCACGACAACGGTCGGTATCCTCCGGATATCCGCCGCGCCAGACATCACCAGTAGGTAGCCTTCCCCTGCCAGGCTCATCGTCTACAACTCGATCTTCTTGCCCCGGGGTACCATACCGGGCCCCCCATATACCCGAGACGGTTCATCCACTTCTCGAATCGGGTCTCGAAATCCAACAGAAAACATGAAATCTCATGGTGGACGACACATACATCACGAGGAAACCGCATCTTATATTTTTAAAAAGAGAGGAGGAGAGAGAGAGAAGTTTTTATATATTCTTGCGGTTTTCCCCAAAATCCAGAAATCTCATAGAAATCCAAAATCCCAAAATCATGAGTAAGTATATGATAAGTGTCGGCATATGCCCCATAATACAGCATGATAATATGAAAATGTGAATGCATGAAATGTCTAAGTAAAAAATGCCATGTCCATACTAGCACCAGAGAGTAATCACAATATTATACCGATCTAGCTGTTTGCTGATTCTATCAATAAAAGATAATATGATCTAAAGTGTACGTGACATAGCAATTACCGATGATGATGTGTGTGAGCCGGCAAATAAGTGTGCGTGGAATATGCGCATCATCGGTAATGGTGCTGGTGTCCTAACAGGTAAAGTTTATTCTGATTATAGAAACATATGTATGAACATACAACATTATGATTACAGTATGAATGTAAAGACAGATGTGCAATAACCACTCATTTGATATACAAGTATAACTACAACTATATGTCTCGAGCCTAACTAGTGTCCATCTAACCTCCTAAAGAACTAAACCTAAGAACTAGTCGATAAGAAATAAGAGTACACCTAAAGCCTTAGTCCATATCTCTAATAGTCGGCGATCCAGCCTTAATAGCGTCACGTACGTAGTACGATTTCCTCGAAACAAGAGTGCGGATCAATCATTACATCTATGTCTCATACGGTAAAATCCATCGTACGGCATCCCAATATCGGGGTACGGGTCAAGTATCACCTACGAGTCTCATCATTCGTATAATATGATAATCAACACATGTCATGATCAAGGTGCTATACTGTAATCGCATACATCAATCATATATCATTGTCAGCATAAATATACATCGTTAATTTAACCTCAAAAATGTCATGTCACATATCATATCTTGATCAAGTCACATATGTCAAGTCGTGATTAAGTCACGCCTATAAGATATCGAAATCAAGTTACACCTATATGATATCGCAATCAAGTTACATCTATATGATGTCGTAATCAAGTCACACATATAACATATCAGATTATCAATCACATGTTACGGTCCGGGTGCTATTTTAGAGTCCCATGTACCTCTATATCATCACCACCCTTTATTATCTATGTATACCTATTCATTATCTCATTTTCTAATGATCCGCTAACATCATAATACGACCGTATAGTCAAGAATCACGGCATCAAGCCCAGCTATACTGTTTCATTCCCGTGTATCATATCACATCATTGTATCCCATATACGTGTTGTATATATATATATATACCTATGCCTAGTCCTATATATATATACACATACACGTATACACCACGTCGAGTTTCAGTGTGTGCGTGTGTGTGTATCTACCTGAAACCTACGAATCTCTTCCAAGATATTCATCCTCTGGTATGGTCTTCCTAAATCAGTCTAGTCCAGCCTAGGGTCATTACTAGGGTCCAACTCATTATGAATCTAGGGTCACCTCTGGCTTCCTAATGTCAATAAGTGCTATTCCTATTCTACGATTGCGGGGGTGCTAAACGCCATCCACCCGACTTCCCCCGTAGATATACATCTACTCACCTGGTCCTTGTCTGCCGAAGACGGTGTCGCCATTCTCTTCTTCATCGTCCGTCGTCCACGTGAGGGGTACCTATATACAAACACATATAATATCATAAACTGAATCACAAACAAAACCAAAACGACGCACGAAACGCACATGGGTTAAAACCTATGTCCCGCTCATGCAAAAGACCAAATATGGCTCGATATCGGCGTACAAACGCCAATTGATCGAGATAAATATCAATGAACAACTCATAGTTTTAAAACTCATTACTTATAATATAAAACTTGGTTTAAATCATCGGAACCCTAAAAATCGATCAAATCGTCCGATTTCGTAATACCCGAAAACGCCAATTTACCGTTTTACTTCAAAGCTTACTGTTTAAATGAAACTAATGGTCATGATACTCATTAATTAGCATAACTAGATTATACAAACCACTACTATATTTTTATTACACAAATTTGTATTAATTTGAAATTTCTAGTTTGCAACCTTTAGCAATTTTCAACATCTTACAAGCAAAATGTCACACTATCACATTTAAACTGGATTTTGCATGAATTAATACAATAAACTACAATTCATTGATGATAATGATATAATGAAACCATAAATTATATTTTAAATTTCATTTATTTAAGAATTTCCAAAAACTAGTTAGCAAAAATGGCATTTTTATTAGTATTTTTCAATTATCAAAAAAAACTAGTGACCAAACTAAGTTTTTCATTCCATAAACAAGTCAATATTCTCATTAACACAACAATCTAATGTTACAAACATTAATTGGAATTTATCTCACCAATATATATATAATATAGAAATCTAGTTTGCAAAATTGTTTAAATTAAACAATTTTGGATCAACAATTTACAATATATCAACCATGCATGATTTTCCATTTCTAAAAGTGTCAAACTAGTTATTATAACCCTAATTAATTAATAAAAATCATAACTTAATTTTATAACCCTAACTTGAATTTTTAAAACTTGGAAATAGAATTAATTTCTTAAATCTAAACATGCTTAAATGAAACATCTACTAACAATAAATCAAAAGAATAAAATTTATACCTTCACACAAGAATTCCAAACATGAAAATAAGCCTCCAAAATGAATGCTTTCCATCTCTAAAATCCATGTAAAAATGAGCAAAGAAGAAAGGGTAGGAAATAAATAGGATTTTGTGGATTTTTATTTGGATTTTTGTAGGATTTTTGATGATTTTTGGAGGTAAATTAAATTTTGAAGATGGGGGGCTGCCATGGGGGGTTGAGGCCGGCCACACCATAGAGGAGGGAGAGGAGAGTGAGAAAAGTGAAGAAAAGTGTAGAAACTTCACCCAAAATATCAACTCTTTATGTCTTTTCATGATTTTATTTAATTTCTTTCATTTCTTTTCTAAACAACTCAAGAAAAATCTAGAAACATGGTTAAAATTTGCAACTAAATTTTTCATGATAAACACTAAATTCTAATATGCAATGGTTCATTTTTACAAATTAAACCCCTTCAAATTTGAAATTTACGCTAATTTAGTGCATAAATAAAGCTTATGTAAATATTTAAAATAATTAATTTAGGAATTTTTTTTAATTAAACTAAAAATTTATAAGTGACTAAATAAACACCATTTACTAGTAATAACATAATTAAAATAGGTATTTTTAAATTTATAGTGAAAAATAATTACGGTTTTGTTTTACAAAAAATACGTTTTACTTTACCGAAAATCATAAAATTCACTTAAACGATTTTATTTATTTATTTAAGTATTTTTAAAACGTTACACCTGCCCAGTGTACTCGTAACCTGACGAGCACCCGCATACTATCTCAAGTACGACGTACTGACGGCTGTAGGACAGACCGTCTCCCCGCTGGGATAAGAAGCGCATACGCTAGTCTACTCCGGAGTATCGATGCCCTGTCTTGATAGTCCAACGACTAGAGACCTGTATAAGAATGTGCTTATGGATTACCCAGCCCCCATGAGTATGACTGCCATCACAACGCTGGTAATCAAGCAAAGATCCTAAGGGCTCTACTAATATGTATAAGCGATATGCTAAAAGAAACACATTCACATATTGGAGTAGAGACAAACCAAGTAGCATACTACCATTTTGAGCAAGATTGTATATACAACTGTAAATATCCCAATCTTCTATTAAGTAATATACAAGCTAGTATGATACAGTAATGGCCTCTAGGGCATATACACTAACAATCTCCCACTTGCACTAAGGCCATGTACTGGCGTATCGAAGACCTATCATCTCGATCAGCTGCTCGAACTGAGTCTGGGGTAGGGCCTTCGTGAGTAGATCTGCAGTGTTATTCTCCGTATTTATTCTCTTCACCTCGATCTCCAGGCGATCTACGATCTCCCTGATCAGGTGTAACCGCCTCAAAATGTGCCTGGACTTCTGATGGGACCTGGGTTCCTTCGCTAAAGCTATAGTGCCGTTGTTGTCGCAATCCAACGGTATTGGATCAACAATGGTAAGAACCGCCTGAAGCTCCGTGAGGTACTTCTTCATCCAGACAGCTTCCTTTGCGGCATCGCAAGCAGCTATGCACTCCGCTTCCATAGTTGAGTCTGCAACGGTCTCCTGCTTGGAACTTTTCCAGTAAACCGCCCCTCCATTGAGGGTAAAGACATAACCCGATATGGACTTGGAGTCATCCTTGTCACTCTGGAAGCTGGAGTCAGCAAAGGCCTCGATCTGGAGGTCTTTTCCGCCATACACCAAGAACATCTCCTTAGTCCTTCTCAGGTACTTGAGAATGTTCTTTACAGCTATCCAGTGTTTCTCCCCTGGGTTCGACTGATACCGGCTTACAACGCTTAATGCGTATTCTACATCTGGTCTGGTACATAACATCGCATACATTATAGAGCTTACCGCAGAAGCGTAGGGTATAATAGACATGCGATCCCTTTCCAAATCAGTCTTGGGAGACATCTCTTTGGAGAGGGTGATCCCGTGACAAGCCGGTAAATTACCGCGCTTGGAATCTTCCATACTGAATCTTTTCAGTATGGTGTCGATGTACCTTGACTGTGAAAGTCCCAACATCCTCTTAGATCTATCACGATAGATCTGGATCCCCAGAATGTAGTTGGCATCGCCCAGGTCCTTCATGGAGAACCTCTGCGACAAGAATCCTTTGACGGACTGTAGCATAGGAATATCATTTCCTATTAGGAGAATGTCATCCACGTACAAGACGAGGAATACCACAGTTCTCCCTACAATCTTACTGTAAATGAATGGTTCATCTAGGTTTTTGATAAAGTCGAATTCTTTGACAGTATCATCAAAGCAGATATTCCAACTCCGCGATGCCTGCTTAAGTCCATAGATGGACTTTAGCAACTTGCACACTTTACCGCTGCTGCCACTCTGAATGAATCCTTCTGGCTGATCCATATAGACGCACTCTTCCAAATTTCCATTTAGGAACGCCGTCTTTACGTCCATCTGCCAGATTTCATAATCGTGGAAGGCAGCAATGGCAAGAAGGATCCGAATGGATTTTAGCATAGCCACGGGAGAAAAGGTCTCGTCATAGTCCAAACCAGGTCTTTGACGAAAACCCTTTGCAACAAGTCTAGCTTTATAGGTCTCAACCTGCCCATCTACACTAATCTTCTTTCTGAAGATCCATTTGCAGCCTACGGGTTTTACCCCTTCTGGAGAAAAGTCCAAAGTCCAAACTTTGTTGGTGTACATGGACTCCATCTCGGCCTGCATTGCATCCATCCATTTTACCGAGTCACCGCTCTGAATGGCTTGCTGGAAGCTAGTAGGCTCACCATAATCCATAGTGCAATCCTCTCTATCCCCGTCTATGAGAAAACCGTAGTATCTCTCGGGCGGATGAGACTGCCTACTACTCCTGCGGAGTGGCGTAGGGATGTCCGGTTCTCTTGAATCTTCTGGTTCTTCCAAACTTTCAGTAATAGCTTGTGGTTCTGGAGTTTCCTCCAGTTCTACTACGCTCCCACTTGCTTCTTTTTCTAAAAACTGATGTCCAAGAAAGTGGGCATGACGCGAAACAAAAACCTTTTGTTCCTCTGCGTAATAGAAAAAATACCCCCTGGAGTTCTTTGGGTATCCCACAAACTTACACAGTACTGAGCGTGCCTTGAGCTTGTCCGCATGCTGCTTTTTTACAAAAGCTGGACATCCCCATATCTTCAGATACTTAAGACAGGGTTTCTTCCCACACCATATCTGATATGGTGTGGTAGGCACAGTCTTGGAGGGAACCTTGTTCAAAAGATATGCAGCTGATTCTAGTGCATAACCCCAGAAGGATCGCGGCAACTCAGCCTTACTCATCATGGATCGAACCATATCCAATAGGGTTCGATTCCTCCTTTCCGATACACCGTTGTGTTGTGGTGTGTATGGAGGAGTAAGCTGAGAGTGAATTCTATTCTCTTTTAAGTATCCCAGAAACTCGGCACTTAAGTATTCACCACATTGATCAGATCTCAGTGTCTTGATACTTTTTCCTGTTTGTTTTTCAACTTCATTCTTGTATTCCCAAAATTTCTCAAAGTCCTCGGATTTGTGCTTCATTAAGAAGACATGCCCATACCTAGAGAAATCATCTGTGAAAGTAATGAAGTATGAATAACCACTTCGCGCATGTGTAGACATTGGACCACACACGTCACTGTGTATGAGTCCCAAGAGCTCGCTCGCTCTTTCTCCATGTCCAGTGAACGGAGTCTTTGTCATCTTTCCCATGAGACAAGATTCACAAGTGGCATAAGACTGGTACTCGAACGGATCCAAGTATCCTTCTTTATGTAACTTTGTTAACCGTGTCTCATTGATGTGACCCAGTCTACAATACCATAAGAAAGCCTGATTTAATTCCGGAGACTTTCTTTTAAGTGTGTTCTGGACACTGAAAACCTGAGCTTGATTCAAAACGTATATACCGTTTTTCAATGTACCTGACCCAATCAGTACTTGATTTAGGTGGATGTTTACTACATCGCTTACAAAAGTAAAATCATATCCTTCCTTAGATAGTAAGGATACAGATATGATGTTACAAGTCGCACCTGGTACATAAAAACGGTCACGCAGAATCAATATCTGCCCAGTTGTCAGTCCTAGATGATATTCCCCTACGGATTCAGCATACATGCTCATTCCGTTAGCAACCCTGAGAGTCATATCACCTTTCTTGATAACCCTACGGTTTCTCAGAGCCTGTAACGAATTACAGATATGAGATCCTGATCCGATATCCAATACCCAGGAAGTAGGGTTAACTGACATACAGTTCTCTATTACAAACACACCCGAAGCTGAAGCCACAACATGCTTTGAATTCTGGCTACTGGCTTTACAAGCCCTGCAATCCTTCTGCCCATGTTCATTCCCGTAACAATAGGAACATCCCTCTTTTACTATATCCATTTCCGAAACTTCTGCCCTTCCCTTTCTTTCTACTTCCCTGGTTTCCTTCAGGGTAGTAGGTAAAGACTGTTGAACTAAGTCAGCATCTGACTCGTTCTTCAACGTGGTCATCAGGTCCGAGAGCTCAAAAGAGCTGGCCTCTGTAAGGACGTTGCCCCCTCCAGATGACCCGATAGCCAACCTCGCTGGAAGCAATTCGTTCGAGGTCTCATATCTTGCGATACAAGATTGCTCTCCATATAAATCATTGTTATGGAGGAAGATAGAAACTAAGTCCATCTTCTCGTGTTGCCTCTGGTTTACACCATCAACTGAGGTTAACACGAGGCACTTGGCTTTCGCATAGTTTTCTTCCGATGTCCTGCGGATATCAATATCCGTGACAAGGGAAACTGGACCTGAGACGGCAGGGGTTGGATCAGTCAAGTGGTGTCCCAGCTTGTCATGGGCAATGGACATCTGGACAGACCTTTGCCAGTCATAACAGTCAGATTCCGTCATTTTATTATCTAAATGTAACCTAAGTGCGGTCATTGGGTCGCTGCAATTAAGAGAGAGAGAAGAAAACACTTAGCATGATGCTCTTGCAAGTTTAGATTGGTTTTTAATTTATCTAAACAGGATGGCTCCCACTGTCTCTCGAATCCCTCCTCAAACCATAAAGGAAGAATTAGTCAGGATCAATCTCACCGTACAATACTTGCTTAACCGTTCAGCCAGGCCAGTGTCGGTACTTCGAGGGAGGTTTTCCAACGCTTTCACGAAGTTCCTTAATTAAGTAACCTCTTTTCCCTATGGGCGTAGCCCCGCTAACACCTTTCTAGACACCTACTTGGTTTATAGCATTGATCGTTAAGTGAAAAAGTTCCCGAGGAGTAGCATATACTCACAGTAGGATCGGGATCCAAATATCATCGCGTGACAAAACTGAAGGAATCCTACCAGAATCATCACACTCCAAATAGTATGCAGCGCTAGCAAGTTTCAGTACTTTTGAAACTCCCGATATGGATTTTTGCCCCATGCTCTTATGACCTTGACGAAGGCCAACATATCATAAGTCACATGTCAAGTTCTACCCGTCATTGTCCAGGTTAATTTGAACCCACCCGTACATACCTTTGACGAAGGCCAAAATAGTAGTACGACTGTCCCAAACCAACGCATCTATCTATGCTACAGATAAATATTCATCAGCTACCAATCACTATGGCTTGGCGAAGGTCAAAATACATAGCTTGAATACTACTGAATATTTAACCGAAATGACGGAGGGCTACGAATGGTTTTGGCGAAACCGTGAACGTAGTGAACTTGATATAATCGATGGAACGAGATAGCTTTCTAAAAGGAGTGGTTCAAGCTCCGCGTTTAAAAGCTAGTTTTTGAAAAGAACCGAGTGGTTTTGAAAGTGTTCCAACGACTTTTACTTGGTTTATTTTCTTGCATTAATTCCAATGCATCCCATCAATTAATCTTACCATTGCAGAAAACAACCAAAATTTGGCATACGCTTATGCCATTCGCATTCGCCACGGGGCCCCGTCATCACCCGTTAGGTTACATAACTAACGACAGAGTGGGGGCTGGACTAGCACGGATGCAAAACATAAGCAACATCTAAATAGATATCATATATAGATATATAGCAATGATAGTCAATCCAGATCACAGATGAACACTTTGGATATACTAGGAATCCGTGATTCGTTCGAGCCTGCAACGAAAAGCGGATTACACGGTCGCGATGAATAGCCAATACCCCACCCAAGACCCCTACGGGTGCGGCAAACTACCCACCAAGTACCGGAAGCGAAGTAACCTGTCACGTCCCGAAAGTACGGAACATGACCGGCACTTAAACTACGAAACGTCTCGAGGCGTACGTAATCTAAGTAAACCGAAAACCCAGAAATCCAAACCAAGAAAAGAAGTAGAGTGAAGGAAAACCAATTTAAAACAAGTAGTTTCAATAGCATAAGCCGAATTATGCGGTTTTTTAAAAACATCAAAATTTTACTGAAAATTTCGGCAGATTCGCCTTTGTAAATACTGGCCCCCAAACAGGATACAACATGAATAGTATACTAAATCAAGAAAAAGGCATCCCCAAGCGGGAGCTAGCTCTTCGTCAATCGACGGTCACAACCACACAAGTAATATAATATACAACGCCAACGGCGAGGATCAAAACTCAAAAGGAAACTCAAAACCACCAGAAATATAACGAGCGACTCTAAGATCGAAAGAATAAACAACACTGGTCTCTATCTCAATAAATACATGTTTGGTTGATGGAATTTACTAGATACAACAGAATAATATCATACAAGGTAATATGATGGGTACGATACAAGAAAAACCCACCTACTAGCAAGCCACCCGAATGAAACTGAGCCCGCAAGCCGTAATGAAACCTGTACGGCAAACCTGCAAGAAACTGGGGCACAACGGGGGTGAGTTGCCAACTCGTGAATAGAAAACATCTACGCACAGAAATCGCATAAATAACGCAACCTAGGTCAATGATCATAATATATACTCAAATATAAGTATAACAGGCAGCCTATAACAATGGCTAGGGTAATATCTAACCCGAGTATAATTTCATGTGCCCGTGTCAGTGCCTCAGGTAGCAATATATCATATGAATGAGGTATGAATGCATGAAACAGAATACATGTAAATGAAGAAACTGTTTTCATAAATTAGTGAGATTTCCTTCGTATTTTTAAACTGAGGTATCATAAATGAAATCAGCATCAACAGTGTCTAGCATCGACACAAAACATAAATCTCACTGTCTCGAAATATCAATGTCTCAATCTCAATATCTAAGGCGCCGTCAGTCCAGACCGGCCCCTACCATCCATCTCAAGACCACGACGGTATCCTCCGGATATCCGACGCGTCGGGTAATATCACCGGTAGGTAGTGCTCCCCAGCCAGGCTCAACGTCAACACCACATTCCTCTTGCCCCGGGGTACCATACCGGGCCCACCATGTACCCGTGACGGTTCCTCCACTCCTCGACACGGATCTCCAAAACCACAGCAAACTCATGGTGGACGACACTTTACATCACTAGAAAACCGCAACATTTTATATTTTAAAAGATCATAAGTTGTAAATTTTGCGGCTTTCCCCGAAATCCAGAAATATCATAAATCTCAAGAAATCATCACAAGTGCATATGTCAATGATAATGAACTAGGCATGAACAACTGAATAACAGTATGCATGAAGTGGTAGGTAATAACTACAATGTCTAATATGGCATATAAGGGAAGTACACTAATATCATGTCAAAACTACTAGCTAACAATCTAAGTCAAGCAATTATATTCTCTAAAGTGTACGTGACATGGAAATTACCGATGAAGATGTGTGTGAGCCGGCAAATAGGTGTACGTGGTACATACGCATCATCGGTAATGGTGCTAGTATCCTAACACCATGATATCAATAATGGAATATGCAGCAAAATAAATATACGAGGCAGAGCGAACAGCAATAATGTGCGGGAGCTGAAACTAGACACAACGATAACTAATCTGCATTAATCTAATATAAGTCCTACAAATTGGTGCCTTTTGAAATAACACGAATCATGGGGTTTTGAAAATAGGGGCTACGGTGTTTTTATGAAAAGATATGTCTTTTGAAATATCCGTAAGATCCCTTGGGCTGTCTTTTAAAATACCCACGATTCGTTAGTTTTGAAATAGGTAGGGTCTAATCTAATCTAACAACTACGCTAAACTATACGGCTGAACTAACAAGCTGAACTACAGGTAAGGAAACCGCCTATCATCTGAGTCGATACATATACATACCTGTATATGTATAGTCGGTGATCCCGCCTCAATAATATCATATCCATAACCAGACATCCCAAGTCAAGAGTGCGGATCAATCATCAATATAGCTCGTACGTAAATCCGTCGTACGGCATCCCAAATCTAGGTACGGGTCAATATCACATTCATCATACTATTCACCTGGTATCCTCTTTATCAATTATCACGATCGGGATACTGATCTACATCTAGTACAATACTGATACCGTCTAAGTATCCATGCACGTGTGTAAAAACTACGTCAAGGACCCGCTACAACGTCATGTCGTATCTCAAATACGAACCCCCGCTATATCACCGATCTCACGGCCTCAAATCAAATCTCATCGACTCATCATAAATTCCAAGTACTATCCTCAAATCCGTATGTGAACACACAGTCCCATACCTGTTGGAGATAGTGCCCTCAGAGTCAATTATTAGGTCACAGGTACGTGATTGCAATGATTGATGGAGGACCTATCCCGGTAGGACAGTCTTACTCGAGATGATAGTATGCTATCTGGTTTACCATTATCATCGTGTACTGTTTTAGGTGACCTGACAAGTTGCTATTACACGTTGATAGAGCCCCTAGGATTCTTGCTTGACCACCAGCAGTATGAGGGCGATCATATAAGTGGGAGCTGGGGTCTATAAGCATATCCTTAAATGGTCCCTAGTCGTGTGAGTTTCGAGACAGGGCATCGATACTCCAGAGTAGACTAGTGTATACAGTCGAGACCCCGACGAGGGGCGGTGGCCGGTCTCACAAGCCACTGGTGTCAGTTGGATCACCTAAGATGTATACAGGTGCTCATTGGGTTATGAGTACACCGGACAGGACTCGCCGGGAACATGCTAGTTGGTCATATACCAGACGTCAGATGGCAGTTCCCTGGTGACATGTGTACAGGTTAGTTCATCGACCTGGGGATCGTCATTTGTCTTGTGTGAGTTCCCACTATACTTTGATTACTACCCTACCACGGCTCAAAGGAGTCGTGCAAACAGGTTTTAGTTGGGTACAGTCCCGAGCCACATGGAGGCAGTGAGCGTATCTTCAGGGGTTCGTCTCTCCCGGTATTAGGGGTGAGGTCGCGCTGTGTCTAGGAGAGCCATTACACGAAGCCCTCGGCCGAGGCAAGGAGATTTACTGGTAGGTATTCCAGTAGTATCTCAGGGTGTTCTGGGCTACACTCCGACACGACTTGTACCGCTTTTGGGGGTCTGACTTTTACCAACCCCCTAGGCCCGCCATGTGATGCTCATAGACGAACGGACCGGACTGTACGGATATTGTCACTGACAGGCTCAATAGGGTTGTCAGGCTGAGTTCGCTCACAGACGTCCCTTTTAGTCAATACCTGGTAGCCCGTTACGTATTGGCTTATACCTCTGACGTGCTAGTGGTTAAATCCACAACCAAGGTGTTGACGAGTCTTTAGAGTCCCCCACATTCAGTTACTCAGCTTTCGGGCGAAAAGTTGTAGAGGCCGTATGGAGATATGGCAAGGTCCGATCAGATACGTGCGGTATTGCACGGATCCGGATCGGACAGTTTGTACTATAGGCCGTATGGTTATATGGCAGGGTTCGATCAGATATGTGCGGTATTGCACGGATCAGGATCGAACGGATAATACTAGCCGGCTTTGGTATAAGCCGGATCCTAGTATAGTACAGTGTAGATTTTGGCTCATTGCATTTGTATTTCGGTCGAAATACAGATGCGGGTGTGTATGCACAGTATCGGGGTTTTCCTGTAATTTATTATGGGACCAGTTTTCTGGAGTTGCCAGTTTGCTTTCCGTTTCGGCCAATTTCCTTTGTATCGTTCTTTGGCCGAAGATTGGTGGAGGA
The DNA here is from genome assembly GCA_030015575.1 of Agapanthus africanus. Lineage (NCBI taxonomy): Eukaryota > Viridiplantae > Streptophyta > Magnoliopsida > Asparagales > Amaryllidaceae > Agapanthus > Agapanthus africanus. The sequence continues at coordinate 516,759,141 of CM057337.1, forward strand.
GGGCTTATTTGCATTGTTGCAAATAAGTATTTGTGGAGGGGTTCTTTGCATATTCTTGTGTTATGACTTTAGCACCATACCTTGACTTCTTGACTTCATGTTTGTTCATGATAGCTTGACCATTTGGAGTCATCATGGTTGATTTGGAGTGTTGGTTTTTGTTTGTGATGATTTTGTTTTAATTATCACTCATTATTCATGCTTGCATGATAGCTCATCCACTCCCTTGACTTTTCCTTGACTTTCACTCCATTCTCACCCTTCACATTTGCTTCGGCTGGCCACTATTGGGGATGGGATTTGATTCATTTTTGTGGTGGCATTTTGGTTCTCATGGTGCTAAGAAAAGCTCTCTAGTTTATCTCAAAAATCAATTCCTCCACCATCTCAAAAGGCAACCTCCACTACCCCAAAATGAGACACAAGTTCTACCCTACTTTCTACAGCAAATCTTGGGCACGTCGACTAGCCAGCTTCGTGCCCGAGTTGCCTCGGCATTGAGGTGGGAGCCCGTAAAAGAAGTAGGCGATGTGGTGCACTTCCGGCGACGAGGTGGAGACCGGAGCTTCCGCAGGAGATCGGGACGACGACGAGAAGACCGGAGGACTTGGATCAGTCGGTATATCTCTCTTCCCCATCTTGTAGTTAGCTAGGACTAATTAATGGTTCGATCCGGGTATTAGTGCGCGGCGGTTTGCCAGTTCAAGAAAAATTAAAGTTTATCACCGCTTCCGCATTTGGCCGTCGGATTGACGGCCGGGGCGCCGCCGTGCACTTACAGTGGTATCAGAGCCTCGCCATTAACTTAGTCTAGCTTTGTTTAATGTGTTTTGCATTTTCGATCGACCAAAATTCCAAAATCTACATTTTTGTTCACATCAGTTTTCTGTTGAAATTTTTTGGTGTCGAAAATTTTTTCAGGTTACAGAAAATTGATGTACTGGAGATTATAAGCCCACTGTAGAAATTCGACACAGTAAGTCGACCACCAGAGCACGGAACCGCGGCAAAACCCCCACTTGGGCCGCGGTTCCGCCGCCGAATAGTGTCCTTACTGTATCAATTTTCTTCAGTTGCTTTCTGGGGTGAAAATTGGATTTTTGGAATATTAATATTGGGCCCAGAATTTCCTGATCTGCTACAGTAATGCTTTGGGGCCCACTTGTTAAAATTTGATCGATCGGATATTTTAAACACATTATTTCACAGTATTTACATTATATCTGCGACCGTGAATGTCACTTGATCGGTAAATCCTGTCTAACTGCTATAGCCCGGTTAAACGGATTTGCGAACGTGACTTTCACGTTGATGTTCTGTTTTTGCTGTGATGTTGCGGATCGGTCGTGGGGGATAGCCTGGATGCAATGCTAGTACAGTTCTGTTGTATTATGTACATTTGATATTGCGGGGCGAGCGTCCGACATGTGGACTGCCGTCACTGCCTGTTTGTATTATTCTTTTGGGGCACGACCTGGTTGCGGTCGATGTACCCGTTGTATGTATATTTTACTTTCTGTACTAGGGTTGCCCCGCGGAGGGATGCACGGATAGCCGGGTTCTAGAGGGCAACAAGCCCGCATCTCATGGCATTGAGACGGAGGGGGCTTCACTCTAGGATTGGCGGGATATTCGCCGCACTCGTAGGGGGTACAGGTTGACCCAGGAGGGGTGCCCAAGTTACCGGATTCCGTGAAGTGCTGGGTGGTCCATTCACGAAGCTGAAGGTGGCTGCCTCGCTTCAGGTTTTGGCGGGTGACTTGCCGCGCCCGTAGGGGTCTAGGTTTTCATTGCGCAGGCTATCCACACGACCAGGGGAACGTCGGGTTTCAGTAGTGGCTCTGTGAAACCCGGGGATCCCAGATATCTGTTTTATTCTGTGATGCTGTACATTTCTGTGATATTGCATTTTTTATCACGCCTTGAGCGAATATAATATATTGGTATATATATTAGTAGATGTAGTATATGTTTTGCATCCGCGCTAGTCCAGTCCCCACTCTGTCGTTAGTAAGCTAACCTAACGGGTAATGACGGGACCCAGTGGCGAATGCGGATGGCATATACGTACATCAGTATATTTTCGTTCAATTTGGTGTGATCCATTGATGGGACTGCATTGATTTGGATCAATGCAAGTTAAAAACAAACCTAATCTGATGTTGTTGGAACACTTTTCAAAAAGCTGTTATTGCAAGGACGTTCACTTTTGTTTTGCATCGCGGTATTCATTTGGAATATCCTGCTCCTCAGTCGACGAGGTAAGGGCCGAGATCCCTTCACCGGGAGTGACCCCTTGGACAAAAAGTTTGCGTCAGGGCAATGACTTCACTATAGCCGATTACTTTTGCTTTGCACCGTGGTATTCAGTTGGAATATCCTGCACCCAATTCTACGGGGAAAGAGCCGAGATCCCTTCACCGGGAGTGACCTCTTTAGCGAAGGTTTTCGTCACTATATTTTTAAAAGCTATCAGTTCCTTCAACGATATCAAGTTCTGTACGTTAAAGGTTTTCGCCAGAAACCATTCGTAGCCCTCCGTCGTTTCATATGGATGGTCAATAGTACTCAAGCTGTGTATGTTGGCCAAAGTCAAGGCACAGTGATCGGTAGCTATTGGGGTATTCATATGTAGCATAGATAGATGCGTTGGTTTGGGACAGTCGTACTGCCATTTTGGCCAAACTCAAGGGTAGGTACGGGTGGATTCAAATTAACCTGGAGAATGACGGGTAGAACTTGACATGTGACTTATGATATGTTGGCCAAAGTCAAGGTCATAAGAGCATGGGGCAGAAATCACATCGGGAGTTTCAAAAGGACTGAAACTTGCCAGATATGCGCATACCATCTGGAGTATGATGATGTGAGCGGATTCCGTCACGTTATCATGCGATGATAGTTGGATCCCGATTCCCACTGATGAGTTAGTTTACTCCTCGGGTGTTCCCGACTAATTCTTCTTTTAGGTTTGGAGGAGAATTTGAGGTACAGTGGGAGGTTTCCAGATTAGATAAATTGGTAACCATTCTGATCTAGGTTAGAGTGCACGCTGAGTGTTTCTTTTCTCCCTCTCTTTGGCAGCGACCATTGACCCGACCCTAGACTATGACTCAGTGACCAAGTTGACCGAACCTTCTTAAACACTGGCTTTTGGATTGTCAGAGTTGCAAACCTCATTGCCACTCCTACTTTTACCCTTTTCTCCAGGACACCCCGTATTACTACGAACGTCCACTTCCATTGGACAAAACCATCGTATGGTTAGATACGAACTCGAAGGAATTTATTCGAGGATGGTTTCAGGTTCTGGAGAAAACGGATAGGATTATTCAGTTGTCTTTTCTTTTTACCTTCTCTCAGGTTGCGAGTACTCCTTGGTTTAGGAGATAGTACACCTATTACGCAAATTGGATAGTCTTCTTCCAAACCTTAGGCTGGTGCCGACCGATAGGGAATGAAGAAAACCAATTAGCCTAACGATGGTGTACAGAAGGTATTAAGTTCAGACAAAGCAAGGGATTAGTAAGAGGGCAAAGTAAATTGCAACGGATATTCACGACCAAACCAAGTATTCCTTCGTCAATCCTAAAATCACCTTTGTATTTCTCCAGGACACTCCGTATCACTACGAAGATCCACAGTTTATTGGATACTCCATCGTATGGTTATATACGAACTCGAAAGGAACTTGTTCCAGTTCGGGGATGGATTCTGGTCCAGGAGAAATAGGAATAAGGTTTATTCGGTTGTCTTTTATCTTCACCCTCTCTCATTGCGAGTGTTCCTAGGATTGGGACAGTACACCCATTATGCTTATTGGATAGTCTTCTTCCAAACCATAGGCTGGTGCCGAACGGTAGGGAAGGAAGAAAACCATTTGGCCTAAAGGGGTGTGCAGAAGGTAAAGACTAAAGACATATGAAGGGATTTGGAGAGGTGGCAAAGAATTATACGGTTACAGTCGTGAATCTGGAAGAGGCATTACTAGGAATACCAGGATACCCCATCGAAACATTTCGATGTTTCAGTCTCACTGTGTACTGTTAAAGGAAAACTGATTTCCCGATTAGACACTTGCTCCAGGGTATGTATTTACCAGGTATGATTCTCACATCTGTATGGTTTTACAGATGATGAGTGGGAGTAGGTTATTGGAAATTGGGTGATCATCCTCATTATATCGGGATTCGTTACAATTGGTGATATTTGAGGAAATCACCTGGGTAGTTTTCCGGTCGGCAAATATTTGGTTTTGAATATCCGCTGTTATGCACCAATTTCAAATTGATATATCTGTACGTCTATTTTCATAGAGTGAGATATACCTTTTTGAAATTATGTCTGTGACATTTACCTATATCAGTGGATGGTTAGGTAAGGAGCATTAAACAGCGGTGTAATTCTTCTTAACCATAAGTACAGTTTTCAACCTACGACACACAGTGAATGAGTTATCAGACTCAAGGGACTTATACAGAGTATTGTATGTTGTCCAGGGTCCATCAGGACAGAGGGGTTGGTCCTCGTACTATATTCGGTTTACTTATGACTTCTCTAGTTTTTAGACAGGTGTTTCGTGGAAACACAGGGTCCGAATTTTGAGAAGTTATAGGTATTTGAATAGAGTAGAGAACCAGGTACAACAAGTATCGGGATTCTTCAAAGTGATCGAAGATGTAGATACTTGTATATGGTATTCAGTTGATAGTAATGATTAAGAGAACTTACTTCTCTTTCAGGTTACTCATAATTGGAAGTATTCCTAAGTTGAGTAACGCTGATCGGCCTCTCTCCATTTAGTTGACATGCACTGGAGACAGTTGCATGATTTGAATCTGGTTCAATTAAATCAGTGCCTCTGGTTCTATATATGATATAGAACAGTTCATATCTTAACGATGTTAAGGTACGGGGAGTTGTCCGGTTTATGATTAAAACCAGACACTTGACAACTCAAGGCACGTTTCTGTAATGGCTGTTTGTGGGTTGACCCAGGCTATGACGAGGGTTGACTTTCTACCATCCGGATGAACAATAGCAATATTGTTCCAGACTCGCCACAGTTTTATTAAAAATGGATTTTTTCAGAAAACAGTAGTGGGAGTATGGTAGAACTAGAAGTGATTCCAGAACCACAAACGATTACTGAAGATTTGATAAGGAACCTAAAGATTCAATCTGGATTGACATTCCATTGGCCACTCCGCAGATACGGTGGGTAACTTCAGGCACCCGAGAGGTACTACGGTAGCCTCAAGGACGGTGACAGGGAAGTTCTTGTTTACCCACAATTACCATTGCTGTTGTTCCAGGCTGCGAGACCCGGCGGGAGGATGAGTATAGCGTCGTTCTGAACTCTCTTTAGAAGTGTACGTGTATATGACTCTGCCAGAGGGTTGTCGTAGTCAGTGGGAGCAACGGAAGCATTGGTAGACAGGTAGCTTATGTCTATTTATAGACTAAAGCAGATGTAGCGGAGATAGATCATCTATTTCTGACGTGACAGTCATAGGTTTGACTTCATCAGAATAGGGGATGGATCTGTTGAGAAGGTAGTAGGGTGTGATATCCTGGTATTTGGATCACATACACAGAGTAGGAAAAGAAACTCCTATACTACAATCGGTTATACTTTGGTCGTCACACAGTGGTTTCTCCACATGGGACTTGGACATTATATCAGACATTCTGGTTACTGGATCTATGGTTTTAGATCTAGATTTGGGTAGTTTCCCAATCTGGGTACTTAGACAGCATTCTAAGAGTATTTAGAATGGACAACTCCTGGCACGGTAGTGTACCTGCAGGTGATGGAGTCACCCTCTCTAAAGGTGTCTTACAGACTAAAGGGGAGAGGGATGCGCATGATTGATAGATCACTTGCTCAGGCAATTGAGTCAATCATGAGATGTCAAGTACCACACCAGATGTTGTTCTTGCACTAGATGCAATAAGTTGACATTGATCCAATCCTGGAGAAACAGTCGGAAGCAGTTTTAGAACATAAGTAGATGTTCTAAGGATATGATAACGACAGCCTCATTCGGGAGACAGTTATCATTCCAGGCTTCCAAGGTGACCTGGACAACAAGGAGGTTGTCAGAGTTATAGTTTTTCCTTCTGATGAGGGGCAGTATTTTGGACAGGTGGTCCAAGGCAATACTGAGGGAGGCATGGCGCAGGATACTGATTAAGTTCAGTTGACGATACAGTCTAAGAAGTTTGGATTTGGAGTTCATTTATGATTTGGAGTTCATTTATGAGCTATGTCCCATCAGACATCCAGACACATTCTAAGACAGGTATTGCTCATTTCGGGAGATGGCTTTCTCCGCGAACTTGAGATATAGAGAGACATAGAAAGATACAACAAAGCGGATCCACTCACTAAGGCTATTCCTCGAACGCAATAGTTCCGCTAGCGAGCTTTGTGGGACTGACTAGTACAGGAGTTGGGTGTTCGGTATCACACGGGCTGTGAGTATGCGACATCGCAATAATTAGCCTTGAGTGCAAGTGGGAGATTGTTGGAGATAGTGCCCTCAGAGTCAATTATTAGGTCACAGGTACGTGATTGCAATGATTGATGGAGGACCTATCCCGGTAGGACAGTCTTCCTCGAGATGATAGTATGCTATATGGTTTACCTTTATCATCGTGTACTGTTTTAGGTGACCTGACAAGTTGCTATTACACGTTGATAGAGCCCCTAGGATTCTTGCTTGACCACCAGCAGTATGAGGGTGATCATATAAGTGGGAGCTGGGGTCTATAAGCATATCCTTAAATGGTCCCTAGTCGTGTGAGTTTCAAGACAGGGCATCGATACTCCAGAGTAGACTATTGTATACAGTCAAGACCCCGACGAGGGGCGGTGGCCGGTCTCACAAGCCACTGGTGTCAGTTGGATCACCTAAGATGTATACAGGTGCTCATTGGGTTATGAGTACACCGGACAGGACTCGCCGGGAACATGCTAGTTGGTCATATACCAGACGTCAGATGGCAGTTCCCTGGTGACATGTGTACAGGTTAGTTCATCGACCTGGGGATCGTCATTTGTCTTGTGTGAGTTCCCACTGTACTTTGATTACTACCCTACCACGGCTCAAAGGAGTCGTGCAAACAGGTTTTAGTTGGGTATAGTCCCGAGCCACATGGAGGCAGTGAGCGTATCTTCAGGGGTTCGTCTCTCCCGGTATTGGGGGTGAGGTCGCGTTGTGTCTAGGAGAGCCATTACACGAAGCCCTCGGCCGAGGCATGGAGATTTACTGGTAGGTATTCCAGTAGTATCTCAGGGTGTTCTAGGCTACACTCCGACACGACTTGTACCGCTTTTGGGGGTCTGACTTTTACCAACCCCCTAGGCCCGCCATGCGATGCTCATAGACGAACGGACCGGACTGTACGGATATTGTCACTGACAGGCTCAATAGGGTTGTCAGGCTGAGTTCGCTCACAGACGTCCCTTTTAGTCAATACCTGGTAGCCCGTTACGTATTGGCTTATACCTCTGACGTGCTAGTGGTTAAATCCACAACCAAGGTGTTGACGAGTCTTTAGAGTCCCCCACATTCAGTTACTCAGCTTTCGGGCGAAAAGTTGTAGAGGCCGTATGGAGATATGGCAAGGTCCGATCAGATACGTGCGGTATTGCACGGATCCGGATCGGACAGTTTGTACTATAGGCCGTATGGTTATATGGCAGGGTTCGATCAGATACGTGCGGTATTGCACGGATCAGGATCGAACGGATAATACTAGCCGGCTTTGGTATAAGCCGGATCCTAGTATAGTACAGTGTAGATTTTGGCTCATTGCATTTGTATTTCGGTCGAAATACAGATGCGGGTGTGTATGCACAGTATCGGGGTTTTCCTGTAATTTATTATGGGACCAGTTTTCTGGAGTTGCCAGTTTGCTTTCCGTTTCGGCCAATTTCCTTTGTATCGTTCTTTGGCCGAAGATTGGTGGAGGAGGGCTTATTTGCATTGTTGCAAATAAGTATTTGTGGAGGGGTTCTTTGCATATTCTTGTGTTATGACTTTAGCACCATACCTTGACTTCTTGACTTCATGTTTGTTCATGATGGCTTGACCATTTGGAGTCATCATGGTTGATTTGGAGTGTTGGTTTTTGTTTGTGATGATTTTGTTTTAATCATCACTCATTATTCATGCTTGCATGATAGCTCACCCACTCCCTTGACTTTTCCTTGACTTTCACTCCATTCTCACCCTTCACATTTGCTTGGGCCGGCCACTACTGAGGATGGGATTTGATTCATTTTTGTGGTGGCATTTTGGTTCTCATGGTGCTAAGAAAAGCTCTCTAGTTCATCTCAAAAATCAATTCCTCCACCATCTCAAAAGGCAACCTCCACTACCCCAAAATGAGACACAAGTTCTACACTACTTTCTACAGCAAATCTTGGGCACGTCGACTAGCCAGCTTCGTGCCCGAGTTGCCTCGGCATTGAGGTAGGAGCCCGTAAAAGAAGTAGGCGATGTGGTGCACTTCCGGCGACGAGGTGGAGACCGGAGCTTCCGCAGGAGATCGGGACGACGACGAGAAGACCGAAGGACTTGGATCAGTCGGTATATCTCTCTTCCCCATCTTGTAGTTAGCTAGGACTAATTAATGGTTCGATCCGGGTATTAGTGCGCGGCGGTTTGCCAGTTCAAGAAAAATTAAAGTTTATCACTGCTTCCGCATTTGGCCATCGGATTGACGGCCGGGGCGCCGCCGTGCACTTACAATACCTATGTGAACACATAACTATATAGAATCCCATGAGCACATATCAATAGGAATGTATGCAAGTATGTATGTGTGTATTTGTGTGCAACACTACCCTAGGGTTCGCAACGCTAAAATAATCTAACACACCAATATCCATCCTAAGTATCGTTAATAATCCCAAATGACATATAATAATTATTGGTGTGTATACGCATCCGTATACACCACCACGGACTGCGGGGGTGCTATACGCCATCCACCCGACTTCTCCCCGTAGATATAAATCTACTCACCTGGTCCTCGCTAGCCGGTGCCTACGTTGCCACGCGCTTGTTTGTCGTCTCGAAGTCCACATGGGGGTACCTACATATCATAACGCACCATATCTCATTAAAATCCGACTCATGACCAAAACGACGCACGAATCCCACATAGGTCAAAACCTATGGTTGCTTTCACAAATCAACCCAAAAACCCTCGACGTCGGCGTACAAACGCCATACCATCGAGAAAACCCAAATACACTCATTTGCACATTCACGAACACTAATTTTAATATAAACTAGGTTAAAACTCACAAAAACCCCAATTTCACTTAAAAAGTCATTTTTCCGAAAATCTAGCAAGCACAATTCGCCGTTTTTATACAAAACATGATGTTTAAATGAATGTAGCGGCCAATATATTTATTAAATATCTTAAATAAGTCGTATAAATAATTTCCGGAATTTAATCTCATTAAATTCCAAAAATCCTAATATTCTAGTTTACAAAAATACCCTTTTTAACAATTTCAAAGCAAAAATGCACAAACTACAATCTAGCTTAGATTTGCATGATCCAAAGCATTAAACCACACTTAATAAAGTTAATGAAGCCAAGAAAAACCTAATCACATTTTTAATCTCAAGAATTTAACAATTTTCAAAAAACCTAGTAAGCAAATTAGCAATTTAATACAATTTTTTAAGCTAGCCATTAGCACCAGCTACTAAACTTGTATTAACATGACAACAAAGCCTAATTATAACACACAACCATACACCAATTTTATAAACCCTAACTTGCATTCAATTTCACAACTTGAATTCCAAAACTTGCAATTAAACTCACATATCCAAATAACACTTAAATAAATTAGCTTAAGAAATTAGTAACAATTTAAGCAACAAAATGTTTAGAAATATACCCAAAAGCATAAGAAGATCCACAAGCATCCATGGCACTCCAAAATGCTCTCTTTTCACAAGGATCCATGCTTGAAATGCTAAGGAATAATGGGTAAGTGTTGGATTTGGAAAAAAGCTTTGAAATTGTATGGATTTTGAAGCTTTTTATGGATTTTTGAAGCAAAAATGGAGTGAGAACTTGGGGGAGGGGGGCTGCTGCTCTAGGATCAGTTTCGGCCAGATTTGAGGGGGGGTGGGTGAGTGAGGAGAGAGAGTGAGGTGGGGAAAGTTGTTTCAAGTCAAAGTCAACTCAAAATATATCATTTTCTACTCTTTTCTTTTCTTTTCTTTTCCTTTTCTTTCCTTTGCAAACCAAGTGGGGAAAAAGTGAGGGTTGCTGAATTTGGCTAAGGGGAGGAGTAAGTGGGGGTGTGTGGGTGTGGGTACGGGTGTGGGGTGATGAAAAATGATAAATACGATACCCCAAACATCCATTTACGCTAAAAAAAAGCCTTTTTTCTTCAATAATTTCTAAACCGTTTTGGCAAATGATTTCGTTCCAAAAACCACATGATAAAATTTTATTTAATGTTTTATGATGCACAAAATTTTTTTCAACTCATTCCAATTTGTAATTTTCCCTAATTAAATGTATTAGTGACGGCTTAAAATAATAATAAAATAATATTTTTTTCAGAAAATTTGAAATTTCACCAGCGGCTCAATAAACACCAAATAATAGCAATTACATAGCTAGAATATGTATATTTAATTTTTATAATAAGATATTTGTATTTTGACTTTTTTACAGAAAACCCCCTCATTTTACCGATTTTCCGAAATTTCACCGAAACGATTTTCAAAACGCTACAATCTTCCCCCCTTAAAGAAATTCGGTCCCCGAATTTAAATTCAAACTCCTCCAAATACTAAAACATCTAAGAAAAACCATCAAGTCGTCGGGGCTCCGAAATTGTAAATACATAAAACAAATCGTAGCGCAGCGCATGCGCTTGAAAAATGAGTATATAACTCCAATCAAAACTCCGTCAAGCATCCCGCAATCATCGGAGTCATGGTGAAGACACAATGTCCAAATCCAAAATGAAAATCAGTATGATATAACTCGAAACTATACATGTAAAATATATTCAGGTACTGTCCTCTGACTAGTCCTGCTCAGTACGAAAACACATGGCAATATCATAAAAACGTACTGCTCTATAAGATAAATCAATCCCAAAATATGGGTATGAATACTACGTGCGTCTGGTGCGCACGGAAATCAAAATCCAAATAGGTGCCATACATATGCACAGAAACAACATCTAAGTGCATCTGGTGTGCACGAAACATCTGTCGTAGGCAACATGTGTGCCTGACAGCAAAATCAGGTTCATCTGACATGCACGAAAAATCTCGATTTAGTGAATCTGGTGTGCACCAAAATCACACTTCAAAACATGCGCCCAACACGCGCGAAAATCCAAATCAGGTGCATCCATCGTGCACGAAATCATGAAATCCAATATCAAGTGCCGAACATGCGCAAAATCAAATCAGGTGCACAAGGTGCACAAAACCAATATCGAACAACACCATCGAAATCAAAGTCCAATGCATCTAAGTGCACAAAAGGCGTATCACTGCACTGCAAGCATATATAAACTATACAGAGTGCAGGAACCAAATCGTGTGCGTGAATACGCACAAAATCAACTCAAATGTCTAAAACCGTGAAATCACAAACATGTGAAACCCAAGCACGAAAACGATATCAAGTGCAACACTGTGCAAAGATCATAAATCCTCAATCATCAAAATCAAATCATTCGAGTAAATCACCAAAAACATCGAAATCAATAATGGCGGCATAGTACCGCTAAAGCGCATCCTCTAAGAATCTCGGGCCAACTGTCGCGGTCACTAATGGGACGTCTCGTCGATGATCATGAACTCTGGCCTGCTGGTGTGCGTAACCATGACCACTCCTGGGTCAAGGTCTTCACTGTGAATTACCAATCTTTCGGTCCATCGGCTCATTGGCCCTGTCGGGTGTGCTAACGGGGATGATCCAGTTCTGGCACGTCTCTTGTCATCTCCCGGTCAATCATCGCGACCACTCGTAAGACAGCATATCACTGGCGTCGGCCTCTGGCTCTCTGAATGTACGTAACACATCTGATCCTGGGTGCAAGTATCATTACAGCAGTGTCCTGGAAGGAATCCTGCTCACGGTCTATTCCATGCCTCTCTCTGCAAACTGTCCGGAAGTCATCTTCCTTTCTTATATCTGCATCTTGCTCTGGAACGACTGCATACTCATCGCGACTCCTTCTGGAAGGTGAGTCCAAGTACCATGCCTCAGCATGCGCATCGCATCTCTGATGTCGGCGGAGTGGAACGTCATCTCATCTAGATCTGGTGCGAACCTCTTACTCCACTTTTCTCTAATGTCGTCTGCTTTGGACTCGTCTCGTCGCGGCTGCATGGACTGAGCTCCAACGACTATCCTCGTATCTGGAGTCTCCCAAGAATGCATCTCACCACCAAGCATCCGATTGAAGTCGAACCATTCGATCGATTCGTCAAAACCTCATAATCCCCCAAGAGCTCAATATCTTGGGCACAGTTTAATAGTATCGAATATATATATACCACAGCATCGGTGGTCCAGCCGTAGAAGGGCAAACCCAAGCCTCACTAATGGCGCCGTAGAACTGCCGTAAACCCGAAGGTTCAAAGGCTTTCACACGGTCATTAAGTCGAGTTAGGGTTTCATTCTTCTAGAGGGACTATAGAATTGCCTGCATGTCTTTCCGACTACTTTAAACTTGGAATAATAGGTTTCCGACATTCGATCGTCTCTGTCGACCCTCACGTCTCTGCGTGAAGTCGTCTCTAGCTGGAATCAATCTATCTGATGACCTCGCATCGGGGTAGGCGAACGATCCACATGTCCTAGTCATTCATCCTCGATGACTAGCGACCTTCTATCATCTCTTAGTACAACTCGTTCTGCACTAACGCCAGCATCTGGGGCAATATCTCGTCGTTCGCAGCAATAACTGGCTCGCTCGTCTGCACGCTGAACAGTGCCTCAACCATCATGAATAAGCAACACACCAACGGTCATCAAAATCTGGCTGGCCTCTGCCAGTGGCCCAATCCTCTGATACTGATCGGCACGTCCGAGAAATCTTATAAAGGCGATCCGCCAAACGCTCGTGGTGCGAAAACACAATCAAAAGACACCTCTCTACAATCGGGTGTCGCCGGAATTTCGCCCTGGTCAGTCCTCATCCGTGACGAGCTCGTGCTGACCGCAACTCTAGCCGTAGCTCTCCCTGCCCGTAACCGTAGTAGCAAAACCAAACTGGTACCGACGAGGCTAGATCAGGAAGGAATATAATACTGAACAAGGAAATGTACATCCTAAGGCTTCTTAAGTGGAGTGGCGTGTCGTAAATATGCCGCGGAACATATCAACGGTACGTCACTCTACTTTAGTCACCTATTCCATCAACCAAGGGTCATCCTATGCTCCGAAGGTTAAAACCTAACGCTCTGATACCAACTTTGTCACGTCCCGAAAGTACGGAACATGACCGGCACTTAAACTACGAAACGTCTCGAGGCGTACGTAATCTAAGTAAATCGAAAACCCAGAAATCCAAACCAAGAAAAGAAGTAGAGTGAAGGAAAACCAATTTAAAACAAGTGGTTAATAGCATAAGCCGAATTATGCGGTTTTTTAAAAACATCAAAATTTTACTGAAAATTTCGGCAGAGTCTCCTTTGTAAATACTGGCCCCCAAACGGGATACAACATGAATAGTATACGAAATCAAGAAAAAGGCATCCCCAAGCGGGAGCTAGCTCTTCGTCAATCGACGGTCACAACCACACAAGTAATATAATATACAACGCCAACGGCGAGGATCAAAACTCAAAAGGAAACTCAAAACCACCAGAAATATAACGAGCGACTCTAAGGTCGAAAGAATAAACAACACTGGTCTCTATCTCAATAAATACATGTTTGGTTGATGGAATTTACTAGATACAACTGAATAATATCATACAAGATAATATGATGGGTACGATACAAGAAAAACCCACCTACTAGCAAGCCACCCGAATGAAACTGAGCCCGCAAGCCGTAATGAAACCTGTACGGCAAACCTGCAAGAAACTGGGGCACAACGGGGGTGAGTTGCCAACTCGTGAATAGAAAACATCTAGGCACAGAAATCGCATAAATAACGCAACCTAGGTCAATGATCATAATATATCCTCAAATATAAGTATAACAGGCAGCCTATAACAATGGCTAGGGTAATATCTAACCCGAGTATAATTTCATGTGCCCGTGTCAGTGCCTCAGGTAGCAATATATCATATGAATGAGGTATGAATGCATGAAACAGAATACATGTAAATGAAGAAACTGTTTTCATAAATTAGTGAGATTTCCTTCGTATTTTTAAACTGAGGTATCATAAATGAAATCAGCATCAACAGTGTCTAGCATCGACACAAAACATAAATCTCACTGTCTCGAAATATCAATGTCTCAATCTCAATATCTAGGGCGCCGTCAGTCCAGACCGGCCCCTACCATCCATCTCAAGACTACGACGGTATCCTCCGGATATCCGACGCGTCGGGTAATATCACCGGTAGGTAGTGCTCCCCAGCCAGGCTCAACGTCAACACCACATTCCTCTTGCCCCGGGGTACCATACCGGGCCCACCATGTACCCGTGACGGTTCCTCCACTCCTCGACACGGATCTCCAAAACCACAGCAAACTCATGGTGGACGACACTTTACATCACTAGAAAACCGCAACATTTTATATTTTAAAAGATCATAAGTTGTAAATTTTGCGGCTTTCCCCGAAATCCAGAAATATCATAAATCTCAAGAAATCATCACAAGTGCATATGTCAATGATAATGAACTAGGCATGAACAACTGAATAACAGTATGCATGAAGTGGTAGGTAATAACTACAATGTCTAATATGGCATATAAGGGAAGTACACTAATATCATGTCAAAACTACTAGCAAACAATCTAAGTCAAGCAATTATATTCTCTAAAGTGTACGTGACATGGCAATTACCGATGAAGATGTGTGTGAGCCGGCAAATAGGTGTACGTGGTACATACGCATCATCGGTAATGGTGCTAGTGTCCTAACAGCATGATATCAATAATGGAATATGCAGCAAAATAAATATGCGAGGCAGAGCGAACAGCAATAATGTGCGGGAGCTGAAACTAGACACAACGATAACTAATCTGCATTAATCTAATATAAGTCCTACAAATTGGTGCCTTTTGAAATAACACGAATCATGGGGTTTTGAAAATAGGGGCTACGGTGTTTTTATGAAAAGATATGTCTTTTGAAATATCCGTAAGATCCCTTGGGCTGTCTTTTAAAATACCCACGATTCGTTAGTTTTGAAATAGGTAGGGTCTAATCTAATCTAACAACTACGCTAAACTATACGGCTGAACTAACAAGCTGAACTACAGGTAAGGAAACCGCCTATCATCTGAGTCGATACATATACATACCTGTATATGTATAGTCGGTGATCCCGCCTTAATAATATCATATCCATAACCAGACATCCCAACTCAAGAGTGCGGATCAATCATCAATATAGGTCGTACGTAAATCCGTCGTACGGCATCCCAAATCTAGGTACGGGTCAATATCACATTCATCATACTATTCACCTGGTATCCTCTTTATCAATTATCATGATCGGGGTACTGATCTACATCTATTACAATACTGATACCTTCTAAGTATGCATGCACGTGTGTAAAAACTACGTCAAGGACCCGCTACAACGTCATGTCGTATCTCAAATACGAACCCCCGCTATATCACCGATCTCACGGCCTCACATCAAATCTCATCGACTCATCATAAATCCCAAGTACTATCCTCAAATCCGTATGTGAACACACAGTCCCATACCTATGTGAACACATAACTATATAGAATCCCATGAGCACATATCAATAGGAATGTATGCAAGTATGTATGTGTGTATGTGTGTGCAACACTACACTAGGGTTCGCAACGCTAAAATAATCTAACACACCAATATCCATCCTAAGTATCGTTAATAATCCCAAATGATATATAATAATTATTGGTGTGTATACGCATCCGTATACACCACCACGGACTGCGGGGGTGCTATACGCCATCCACCCGACTTCTCCCCGTAGATATAAATCTACTCACCTGGTCCTCGCTAGCCGGTGCCTACGTTGCCACGCGCTTGTTTGTCGTCTCGAAGTCCACATGGGGGTACCTACATATCATAACGCACCATATCTCATTAAAATCCGACTCATGACCAAAACGACGCACGAATCCCACATAGGTCAAAACCTATGGTTGCTTTCACAAATCAACCCAAAAACTCTCGACGTCGGCGTACAAACGCCAAACCATCGAGAAAACCCAAATACACTCATTTGCACATTCACGAACACTAATTTTAATATAAACTAGGTTAAAACTCACAAAAACCCCAATTTCACTTAAAAAGTCATTTTTCCGAAAATCTAGCAAGCACAATTCGCCGTTTTTGTACAAAACATGATGTTTAAATGAATGTAGCGGCCAATATATTTATTAAATATCTTAAATAAGTCGTATAAACAATTTCCGGAATTTAATCTCATTAAATTCCAAAAATCCTAATATTCTAGTTTACAAAAATACCCTTTTTAACAATTTCAAAGAAAAAATGCACAAACTACAATCTAGCTTAGATTTGCATGATCCAAAGCATTAAACCACACTTAATAAAGTTAATGAAGCCAAGAAAAACCTAATCACATTTTTAATCTCAAGAATTTAACAATTTTCAAAAAACCTAGTAAGCAAATTAGCAATTTAATACAATTTTTTAAGCTAGCCATTAGCACCAGCTACTAAACTTGTATTAACATGACAACAAAGCCTAATTATAACACACAACCATACACCAATTTTATAAACCCTAACTTGCATTCAATTTCACAACTTGAATTCCAAAACTTGCAATTAAACTCACATATCCAAATAACACTTAAATAAATTAGCTTAAGAAATTAGTAACAATTTAAGCAACAAAATGTTTAGAAATATACCCAAAAGCATAAGAAGATCCACAAGCATCCATGGCACTCCAAAATGCTCTCTTTTCACAAGGATCCATGCTTGAAATGCTAAGGAATAATGGGTAAGTGTTGGATTTGGAAAAAAGCTTTGAAATTGTATGGATTTTGAAGCTTTTTATGGATTTTTGAAGCAAAAATGGAGTGAGAACTTGGGGGAGGGGGGCTGCTGCTCTAGGATCAGTTTCGGCCAGATTTGAGGGGGGGTGGGTGAGTGAGGAGAGAGAGTGAGGTGGGGAAAGTTGTTTCAAGTCAAAGTCAACTCAAAATATATCATTTTCTACTCTTTTCTTTTCTTTTCTTTTCCTTTTCTTTCCTTTGCAAACCAAGTGGGGAAAAAGTGAGGGCTGCTGAATTTGGCTAAGGGGAGGAGTAAGTGGGGGTGTGTGGGTGTGGGTACGGGTGTGGGGTGATGAAAAATGATAAATACGATACCCCAAACATCCATTTACGCTAAAAAAAAGCCTTTTTTCTTCAATAATTTCTAAACCGTTTTGGCAAATGATTTCGTTCCAAAAACCACATGATAAAATTTTATTTAATGTTTTATGATGCACAAATTTTTTTTCAACTCATTCCAATTTGTAATTTTCCCTAATTAAATATATTAGTGACGGCTTAAAATAATAATAAAATAATATTTTTTTCAGAAAATTTGAAATTTCACCAGCGGCTCAATAAACACCAAATAATAGCAATTACATAGCTAGAATATGTATATTTAATTTTTATAATAAGATATTTGTATTTTGACTTTTTTACAGAAAACCCCCTCATTTTACCGATTTTCCGAAATTTCACCGAAACGATTTTCAAAACGCTACACAACCTCCCTCAACGACGTGAGTAGGCCACTCGGTACTTCGAGATACCCGGTAGTTTGTGCACCCCACCATGGGTCTATCCTAGGAGAAAAAACAGTAAAAAGAAATTATACAATGACGGCTACAACCTCGACCCGGTTGTGTGGCCAAACAAATAAAATTACATCAATTTACATATTACATGAATGAAAGAAAAAAGAAACTCTCATCTCACATCCACCCCGGCTATTCATCCGCGACAATCCACCGAGTTCATATACACAAACCAACAAGCATTACAGATCACAGATATGTATAACCCCCACTAATCGACGTTTAGCGATTAGCAGACGTTCAATACATATAAACATCACAGATATAACCCTTTAGTCAAAGTATAGGGAAGTCGATCGAAAATAAGGATTTATAACCACCCCAAATACAAATTTCTTTTCTGGAAAATCTGGGCAGAAATAAAATGTTTTAAAAATCCCAAAACCTTAACAGAAGAACACTGCACCAAACTCGGTCCAGAACCGAGTCAACTCGGCCGCTATTCCACGCCAAGAAGCATGTTCTTGCCGCGGAAACGCGGTGCTTTGAACGGTTCACTGGATCGTCTTTGGTGAGTTTCTTAACAAAACCCTGAGCCTATTTTTGAAGTATGATTTATTATTTTTAGAGCAGAAAAAAAACAACAGAAACTTAGGGTTTTGAAATTTTAGTTTTGCGATTTTTACCGATCGAACTTCTATACACTTTACTAACTAGCTAGTTTATGTTTAGTTAGGCTCTGATACCACTTTAAGTCCACGTTGCCCACCCCGGTGCTTGCGGGGAGGCGGAAACGGTATAAAAATCGGATTTTTATCGAACTAGGCAACATGGACTATCAAAAGGAGGATCTTTGCTAAACAAAATACTAACTACAAAGCTAACTAGTTTTAGCTACATGAAAGAAAGGTTATACCTAGGGCTTTATGTCCTTCTCTCCTTGATCCTTGGAGTGATTAGATGTGATCTCCTCGTCGCCTTCTCTTGTCGAAGAAGGATCCACCCGAGAGCCTCAGCCTTTGGCTTCAACTTCAAGCTAGAAGTAACTAAGATGCTTGGAGTGCTAATCCTAGAACCTTAGAAGAGAGTAGAGAGTATCTTAGAATGGTTTATCTCAAGCTCAAGTGTTTCTCAACTCATGAGATGGGAGAGCTAAAGAGAGAGGAAGAGGAGGAGAGAGAACTAATATGATAGAATGAAAAGAAAAATGAACCATTCTCACATATATGTGTGAATTATGAAATTAGATAATTAGCTAAGATAATTGTCATGGTTAATCAAGACTTGACCATTATCATTTCACATTAAATGCAAATTGCAAGGATCAACGAGCATCTTTCATATGGAATGATGATGGTCAACATGTCAACCTAGGTCAACAAGTCAAGTATGGTCAAATGGTCAACAACCCTAACTATGCACAATTATATTTAACTAATATCAATTAATCATAATTCTCACATAAGCATTAGGCTTAAGAAAATGACAATGGTCATTATCCCTAATCAAAGTCCTCTCCCTCTGTCTCAGTCAACTGTGCATACGCACCCGTATCCGTGATCCGAGGAACACGAATACAATGAGATAAAACCAATCCCAAATCATATACTAGGATCCGGCTTAAACCAAAGCCCGCTAGTATAAGCTGTCCGGACAGCAAACGTGCACATGTGCGCGGATGTGAACGAACCCTGTCGCAAAACCATGCGACCTCTACTCATTTTGCCTAAAGGCGAATAACTCTCTGTGTGGGACTCTAAAGACTCGACACTACGCTGGCAGTGGGTTTAACCATAGGCCGCAAGCGACACTAGTTGTACGTAACGGTCCCCAGGTAGATGCCGATAAGAAGACTGACGAGGTGAACCCATCTGAACTCCTACTGAGCCTGAATGTGACAGTCTCGGTACAGTCCGGTCTGTTCGTCTGATACATCGCATGGCGGGCCTAGGGGGCGGTAAACGTCAGTTCCCTAAAAGCGGTACAAGTCGTGTCGGAGTGTAGCCCAGAACACCCTGAGATAACACTGGAAACCTACCTGTATATCTCGCTTGCCCTGGCCAGGGACTACTTATGTAATGGCTCTCCTAGACACAGCGCGATGTCAACCCCCAATACCGGGAGAGACGAATCCTGTCTAACCGTCACTGCCTCCAAGTGCTTCGGGACTGCACCCGACTACTACCTATTTGCACGACTCCTTTGAGCCGTGGTAGGGTAGTAATCAAAGTGCAGTGGGAACACACTCGAGGCGAAGAGACGGTGTCAAGTCAGCGGACTAAGCTGTACTCATGTCACCTGGGAACTGATAACTAACGATAGGTATAATACCAACCAACAGTTCCTGACGAGTCCTGTCCAGTGTACTCGTAACCTAACGAGCACCCGCATACTATCTCAAGTACGACGTACTGACGACTGTGGGACAGACCGTCTCCCCCGCTGGGATGAGAAGCGCATACGCTAGTCTACTCCAGAGTATCGATGCCCTGTCCCGATAGTCCAACGACTAGGGACCTGTATAAGGATGTGCTGATGGATTACCCAGCCCCCACGAGTGTGACTGCCATCACAATGCTGGTAATCAAGCAAAGATCCTAAGGGCTCTACTAATATGTATAAGCGATATGCTAAAAGAAACACATGCACATATTGAAGTCGAGACAAACCAAGTAGCATACTACCATTTTGAGCAAGATTGTATATGCAACTGTGAATATCCCAAGCTTCCATTAAGTAATATACAAGCTAGTATGATACAGTAATGGCCTCTACGGCATATACACTAACAGTCTTGAGTTTCCTTTTCTGTTGTGATCCTCGCCTTTCGGCGTTGTATATTATATTGCTTGCGTGGTTGTGACCGTTGATTGATGAAGTGCTAGCTCCTGCTTGGGGATGCCTTTATTCATTATAAATGCTTTATCAGGTTTTGTACCCGTTTGGGGTCTGTTTTTACAAAGGAAACTCTGCCGAAATTTTTAGAAAAGGCTTGTGATTTTAAAATTGCACATTTCGGCGTATGTTGCAAACTACTTGATTTAAATTGGTTTTTCCTTCACTCTACTACTTTTCTTGGTGTGGATTTCTGGGTTTTCGGCTTACTTAGATTACTTACGCCTCGAGACGTTTCGTAGTTTAAGTGCCGGTCACATTCCGTACTTTCGGGTCGTGACAAAGTTGGGTATCAGAGCGTTAGGTTTTACCTTCAGAGCGTAGGATGACCCTTGGTTGATGGAGTAGGTTGCTTGAGTAGAGTGACGTACCGTACGTGGTCTGTGGCATATTTACGATACGCTACTCCAGTTAAGAAGCCTTAGGATGTACATTTCTTTGCTCAGTATTATATTCATTCATGATCTAGCCTCATCGGTACCAGTTATGGATTTGCTGCCACGATTACACGGGCAGAGAGAGCTGTGGCTAGAGTTGTGGTCAGCACGAGCTCGTCATGAACGAGGAGTGACCAGGGCGTAATTCCGGCGACAAACGATTGCAGAGATGTGTTTTTTTATTGTGTTTTTGCGCTACGAGCGTTGAATGGATCGCTGTATGAGATCACTCGGACTTGCATATCAGCACCAGAGGATTGGGCCACTGATAGAGGTCAGTCAGATTTTGATGACCGATGATGTACTGCGTATTTATGATGATTGAGGCACTATTCAACGTGCAGACAAGTAAGCCAGTTATTGCTGCGAACGACGAAGTATCGCCCCAGATGTTGGAGCTATTGCAGTACAAGTGGTACTAGGAGATGATAGAAGGTCGCTAGTCACCGAGGATGAATGACTAGGACATGTGGTTCGTTCGGCTACCCCGATACGAGGTCATCAGATAGATTGATTCCAGCTAGAGACGACTTCACGCGAATACGTTAAGAGTCGACATAGACGATCGAATATCAGAAACCGATTATTCCAAGTTTAAAGTATTCGGAAAGACATGAAGGCAATTCTATAGACCCTCTAGAAGAATGAAACCTTAACTCGACATAATGACCGTGCGAAAGCCTTTGAACCTTCGGGTTTGCGGCAGTTCCGCGGCGCCGTTAGTGAGGCATGGGTTTTCCTTTCTACGGCTGGACCACCGATGCTGTGGTATGTACTCGATACTATTAAACTGTACCCAAGAAGTTGAGCTCTTGCGAAATTATGAGGTTTTGACGAATCGATCGGATGGTTCGACTTCATTCGGATGCTAGGTGGTGAGATGCATTTCTTGGAAGACTCCAGATACGAGGATAGCCGTTGGAGCTCAGTCCATGCAGCCACGACGAGACGAATCCGAAGCAGTCGACATTAGAGAAAGTGGAGTGAGAGGTTCATACCAGATCTGGATGAGATGACGTTCCACTCCGCCGACATCAGTGATGCGATACGCATACCGAGGCATTGTACTTGGATATTGTATGTCGATGTACTACACCCCACGAGTTGCGGGGAGGCGGAAAAATGAAAAACAATCTTGTTCTTTGGATTAACATCGACTAACCGAAGAATCTTTGCTAAACTATAACTAACGAATACATAGGAGTTGTTAACTACTATGAAAAGTGATTATACCTAGCGAACCTAGTCCTTCGTCTTTTCGTTATCCACCTCCTCCTCAGCCTTCTCTATGTAATAGACGATCCACCCGAGAGCTTCTACTCCAAGCTTCACCTCTAAACTTGAGGTAACTAGGTTTCTTTAGTTGTTAATCAAAGGCACCTATATGATATAGAGAATGGTTATGGATTAAATAGTCTATCTAATCCTTGATCTCAACACATGAGGGGTAGGATTAGAGTTTGAAGAGAGAGTGAGCTTGAGGAGAGAGAAGGTGAGCATGAGAATGATAATGAAATAATGAACTCTCTTGAATATATGAAGCATAATCATTTATCAAATAAATAAATAAAATGATTAATCATCATGCTTCATTGATTCAATATGTGTGATTCACTACATGAGTCATTAACCATTTAATGATGCATTAATGACATGGATGAATCACACAAATGAGTCACTAAAGCAATAAATGCTTATGCCACCTAAACCCTCAAGTCACCATACTTCTAGAAGCTTCCCGCCAAATCACGAGAACGCCCCTCCTATCCGTGAAAACACGGAAAAACTTTAGACTGTATAAATCCAATAATCTAATACTAGCATCTGGCTTAAACCAAAGCCGGCTAGTAAAAACTGTTCGAACGTCGTACGTGCGTAAATACACGTATGCGTCCGAACCCTTGTCGTAAAACCATACGACCTCTATATCGTTTCGCCTGGAGCAGGGAAACTCTCTGTGTGGTACTCTAAAGACTCGACTACTACGCTGGCAGTGAGTTTAACCACAGACCGCAAGCGGCACTAGCTGTACGTAATGGTCCCCAGGTAGATGCGGATAAGAAGGCCGATGTGGAAACCCATCCGAACTCCTACTGAGCCTGATGTGACAATCTTCGTACAGTCCGGTCTGTTCGTCTAGGACTATCGCATATCGGGCCTAGGGGGGAGGCAAGCGTCAGTCCCCTAAAAGCGGTATAAGTCGTGTCGGAGCGTAACACCTTGAGAAACTACTGGAACCTACCAGTAAATTTCGCTTGCCCAGGCCAGGGACTTTGCGTAATGGCTCTCTTTGATATGATCGAAGGAACCTGATAGCTTTTAAAAGGAGTGGTTAAAGCTCCGCAATTTAAAAAATATCCTCTATTTTAAAATAACCGAGTGGTTTCTTTTAAACTGTTCCAACGATTCAACTTTGGTTTATTTTCTTTGCATTATTATAATGCGTCCCATCAATTAACCTATCATTGTAGAAAACAACGAAAATACAACGTCTTCTTATGCCACCCACATTCGCCACTGGGTCCCGTCATCACCCGTTAGGTTACTTAACTAATGACAGAGCGGGGGCTGGGCTAGTGCGGGTGTAAAACATAAGTGACGTCTAAATAGCTATCATATATAGATATTGTACATTCGTCAGACGCAATAATAGGCATTCCAGATCACAGATGAACATTATTGGATATACAAGCATTCCGCGTTTCATTTGGGTATTCGGTAGTATTCAAGCTATGTATTTTGACCAACGCCAAGGCATATTGTTTGGTAGCTGCTGGGTATTCATTTGTTGCATAGATAGATGAGTTAGTTTGGGACAGTCGTATTATCATTTGGCCAACGTCAGGGGTATGTACGGATGGGTTCAAATTAACAAGATAATGATGGGTAGAACTTGACATGTGACTTATGACATTTTGACCAACGCCAATGTCATAAGAGCATGGGGCAAAAATTTATATCGGGAATTTCTAAAGAAACTGAAATTTGCAAAGAGATGCATACCATTTGGAGTTTGATGAATGTTGGTAGGATTCCTTCAGCATTATCACACGATGATATTTGGATCCCGATCCTACTGTGAGTATATGCTACTCATCAGGAGATTCGTCACTTAACGATCAATGCTATAAACCAAGTAGGTGCCAAGAAAGGTGTCAGCGGGGCTACGCCCCCAGAGAAAAGAGGTTATTTAATTAAGGAATTTCGCGAAAGCGTTGGAAAACCTCCCTCGAAGTACCGACACCGGCCTGGCTGAACGGTTAAGCAAGTATTGTACGGTGAGAATAGTCAGTCCTGGCTAATTCTTCCTTTTTGGTTTGATGAGGGATTCGAGAAACAGTGGGAGCCATCCAGTTTAGATAAACTAAAAATCATCTAAACTTGCAAGAGCATCATGCTAAAGTGTTCTCTCTCTCTCTCCTCTAATTGCAGCGACCCAGAAAATGACAGGACTTAAGTTACTCCTAGAAAAAATATATTGACAGGGCCAAACTATAAAGATTTGCTGCGGAATGTCAAAATGGGTTTGACCTATGACAAGTTGGGGTATGTCCTCACCGCTAAGGCACCTGCAGTCCTAGGTCCCAAATCCAGTAATGCGGATAAGGAAATCCGCAAAACCTGGGAGTTAAATTGCGTGAAGGCCAAGTGCATCGTGCTTGCCTCGATGAATAATGAACATCAGAGGAGGCATGAGGATATGGATCTAAATGCCATATTTCTCCATACAAAGGAACTTTATGGAGAGCAATCTCGTATAGCAAGATACGAGACCTCAAAGAACTTGTTTAGGGAGAGGTTGGCCGTCAGATAATCAGTAGGAGAATATGTCCTAAAGATGATTGGCTATATTGAAGAGCTCGCAGACCTTGGGACGACTTTGGATAATGAGCTCTATACAGACTTGATTCTGCATTCCCTTTCTTCCACCTACGCCCAGTTTATTCTGAATTTCAACATTCAAAGAAAAGAAGTTGAACTTCCAGAACTCCTTAACATGTTGAGGAGTGCAGAGGGCACCTTGCAGAAAGCAAGGAAAACACCCGCTATGTTTGTTCGCGGTCCTTCTTCTTCTGGGTCCAAGGCTAAGGCCAAAGGAAGGAAGAATAAGACCGCCACAAAACCTAGAGGAGGTGTTAGTAAGGTGAGAGCGAAGGGAAAGAAAAAGATTGCGGTGCCAGTAGTGTTAGTGTATATGCCCTAGAGGCCATTACTGTATCATACTAGTTTGTATATTACTTGATGGAAGCTTGGGATATTCACAGTTGTATATACAATCTTGCTCGAAATGGTAGTATGCTACTTGGTTTGTCTCTGCTTTAATATGTGCATGTGTTTCTTTTAGCATATTGCTGATATACATATTAGTAGAGCCCTTAGGATCTTTGCTTGATTACCAGCATGGTAATGGCGCTCACACTCGTGGGAGCTGGGTGATCTATAAGAACATCCTTATACAGGTCCCTAGTCATTGGACTATCGAGACTGGGCATCGGTACTCCGGAGTAGACTAGCGTATGCGCTTCTCATCCCAGCGTGGGAGACAGTCTGTCCCACAGCCGTCAGTACGTCGTACTTGAGATAGTATGCGGGTGCTCGTTAGGTTACGAGTACACTGGACCGGACTCGTCGGGGACTGTTGGTTGGTATTATACCTATCGTCAGTTATCAGTTCCCAGGTGACATGAGTACAGCTTAGTCCGCTGACTTGACACTGTCACTTCGCCTCGAGTGTGCTCCCACTGCACTTTGATTACTACCCTACCACGGCTCAAAGGAGTCGTGCAAACAGGTAGTTTTTGGGTGCAGTCCCAAAGCACTTGGAGGCAGTGACGGTTAGACAGGATTCGTCTCTCCCGGTATTGGGGGTTGACATCGCGCTGTGTCTAGGAGAGCCATTACTCGAGTAGTCCCTGGGCAGGGCAAGCGGGATATACTGGTAGGTTTCCAGTGTTATCTCAGGGTGTTCTGGGCTACACTCCGACACGACTTGTACCGCTATTAGGGGACTGACGTTCACCGCCCCCCTAGGCCCGCCATGCGATGTATCAGACGAACAGACCGGACTGTACGGAGATTGTCATATACAGGCTCAGTAGGAGTTCAGATGGGGTTCACCGTGTCAGTCTTCTTATCGACATCTACCTGGGGACTGTTACGTACAGCTAGTGCCGCTTGCGGTCTGTAGTTAAACCCGCTGCCAGCGTAGTGTCGAGTCTTTAGAGTCCCACACGGAGAGCTATTCGCCTTTAGGCAAAATGAGTAGAGGTCGCATGGTTTTGCGACAGGGTTCGTTCACATCCGCGCACTTATGCACGTTTGCTGTCCGGACAGCTTATACTAGCTGGCTTTGGTTTAAGCCGGATTCTAGTATATGATTTGGGATTGGCTTTTTCTCATTGTATTCGTGTTCCTCGGATCACGAATACGGGTGCGTATGCACAGTTGCTTGAGACAGAGGGAGAGGACTTTGATTAGGGTAAATGACTATTGTCATTTTATTAACTCTAATACTTATGTGTGTATTATTGTTAATTGATATTAGTTTAATAATTGTGCATGGTTTTGTTGTTGACCATTTGACCCATCTTGACTTGTTGACCTTGTTGACACTTTGACCATCATCATTTCATTTCGAAGATGCTCTTTGATCCTTGCAATTTGCATTAAAAATGAAATGATAATGGTCATGTCTTGATTAAGCCATGACAATTATCTCACTAATTTTCTAATTACAATAATTCACATATATGAGAGTATGCTTCATATTATTCTCTCATTCCATTATTCACATTCTCTCTCTTGTTCTTCCTCTCCCTCAAGCTCTCCCCTCTCATGTGTTGAGAAACACTTGAGCTTGAGAAAAGACCCTCTCTTGATAATCTCTACTCTCATCTAGGGTTCAAGGATTAGCACTTCTTGCACTCTAGTTACTTCTAGCTTGGAGTTGAAGCCAAAGGTCGAGGCTTTCGGGTGGATCTTTCTTCGACGTGAGAAGACGACTAAGGTGACCTCCTTCCACCACTCTAAGGAGCAAGGAGAGAAGGACATAAAACCCAAGGTATAACCTTTCTAGCACTTAGCTTGTTTCTAGTTAGCTTTAGCTTGTTTTTGTTTAGCAAAGATCCTTCAAAGTCTAGTCCATGTTGCCTAAGCTCATAAAAATCCGATTTTTATTCCGTTTTCCGCCTCCCCGTAAGTTCCGGGGTGGGCAACGTGGACTTACAGTGGTATCAGAGCCTAACTAAACATAAACTAGCTAGGTAGTAGAGTGTATCGAAGTTCGAATCAAAAAATCGAAAAACCGAGTTTTCAAAACCCTTAGTTTCTGTTAAAAAATTTTCTTTTCAAAATAAAATTTGTTATACTCCAAAAATCATCTCAGGGTTTTGTGAAGAAAGCCACCAAAAATGATCCAAAGATTCGACCAAAGAGCCGCGGTTCCGCGGCAATAGCAACCTATTGACGCGCAACCGCGGCCATCTTGGCTCTTCTCTGGGTCGAGTTTGGTGCAGTGTATTTCTGGCTTGGTTTTAGGATTTTTAAGATGGTTTATATGTGCCCAGATTTTCCAGAATAGAAATTTGTTTTTGGGGGCCTATAAATCCGTATTTTTTTCCGAACTTCAATACACTTTGACTAAAAGGTTATATCTGTGGTGTTTATATGTATTGAACGTCGGCTAATCGCTATATGTCGATTAGTCGGGGTTATACATATCTGTGATCTGTGATTGATGATGGTATGTGTATATGAATGGGTTGGATTATCGCGGATGAATAGCCGGGGTGGATGTGAGATGAGTGTTGCTTTTTCTTTCATTCATTGCAACATGTAAATTGATGTAATATTATTATTTGTTTGGCCGCACAACCGGGTCGGGGTTGTAGCCGTCATTGTATAATTCTTTTTACTATTTTTGCTCCTAGGATAGACCCATGGAGGGGTGCACAAACTACCGGGTATCTCGAAGTGCCGAGTGGCCTACTCACGGTGGTGAGGGAGGTTGCTTCGCTTCGGGTACTTGGCGGGTAGTTTGCCGCACCCGTAGGGGTCTTGGGTGGGGTATTTGGCTATTCACCGCGACCGTGTAATCCGCTTTTCGTTGCAGAATCGAACGGATTGCGGATTCCTAGTATATCCAATGTATTCATCTGTGATCTGTAATGTCTATCATTGCTATATATTTATATATGATAACTATTTAGGCGTTGCTTATGTTTTACAACCGCGCTAGCCCAGCCCCCACTCTGTCGTTAGTTAAGTAACCTAACGAGTGATGACGGGGCCCCGTGGCGAATGCGAGTGGCATAAGCGTACGTCATATTTTGGTGGTTTTCTGTAATGGTAGGATTAAATGATGGGACGCATTAAAAGAACTAATGCAAGAAAATAAACCAAGTAAAAGTCGATTGGAACACTTTGAAAACCACTCGGTTCTTTTCAAAACTAAACTTTTAAACGCGGAGCTTGAACCTCTCCTTTTAAAAGCTATCTCGTTCCATCGATTATATCAAGTTCACTACGTTCACGGTTTCGCCAAAACCATCCGTAGCCCTCCATCATTTCAGTTAAATATTCGGTAGTATTCAATCTATGTATTTTGACCTCACGCCAAGGCATAGTGATTGGTAGATGCCGGATATTTATCTGTTGCATAGATAGAATGCGTTGGTTTGAGACAGTCATACTGCCATTTGGGCCTACGTCAAGGGTAGGTACGGGTGGGTTCAAATTAACCAGGATAATGATGGGAAGAACTTGACATGTGACTTATGACATTTTGACCTCACGCCAAGGTCATAAGAGCATGGGGCAAAAAAAATCCACATCGGGAGTTTCATAAGTACTGAAACTTGCTAGCGCTGCATACCATTTGGAGTGTGATAATTCTGGTAGGATTCCTTCGGTTTTATCACGCGATGATATTTGGATCCCGATCCTACTGTGAGTATATGCTACTCCTCGGGAAAACTCTCACTTAACGATCAATGCTATAAACATAGTAGGTGTCTAGAATGGTGTTAGTGGGGCTACGCCCACATGGAAAAGAGGTTACTTAATTAAGGAACTTCGCGAAAGCGTTGGAAAACCTCCCTCGAAGTACCGACACTGGCCTGGCTGAACGGTTAAGCAAGTATTGTACGGTGAGAAAGATCCCGACTAATTCTTCCTTTATGGTTTGAGGAGGGATTCGAGAGACAGTGGGAGCCATCCTGTTTAGATAAATTAAAAACCAATCTAAACTTGCAAGAGCATCATGCTAAGTGTTTTCTTCTCTCTCTCTTAATTGCAGCGACCCAGTGACCGCACCTAGGTTACATCTAGATAATATAATGACTGAATCTGACTGGCAAAGGTCTGTCCAGATGTCCATTGCCCAGGACAAGCTGGGACACCTCTTAACTGATCCAACCCCTGCCGTCTCAGGTCCAGTTTCCCCTGTCATGGATATTGATATTCGTAGGACATCGGAAGAAGACTGTGCGAAAGCCAAGTGCCTCGTGTTAGCCTCAGTTGATGGTATATACTAGAGGCAGCACGAGAAAATGGACTCAGCTTCTATCTTCCTCCATAACAAAGTTTTATATGGAGAGCAATCTCGTATCGCAAGATATGAGACCTCGAACGAATTGCTTCCAGCGAGGTTGGCTATCGGGTCATCTGTAGGGGGCAACGTCCTTACAGAGACCAGCTCTTTTGAGCTCTCGGACCTGAAGACCACGTTGAATAACGGGTCAGATACCGACTCAGTTCAACAGTCTCTACCTACTGCCCTAAAGGAAACTAGGTAAGTAGAAAGAAAGGGAAGGGCAGAAGTTTCAGGAACAGATGTAGTAAAAGAAGTATGTTCCTATTGTTATGGGAATGAACATGGGCTGAAGGATTGCAGGGCTTGTAAAGCCAGTAGCCAGAATTCGAAGCATGTTGTGGCTTCGGCTTCGGGTGTGTTTGTGATAGAGAACTGTATGTCAGTTAACCCTACTTCCTGGGTATTGGATACCGGATCAGGATCTCATATCTGTAATTCATTACAGGCTCTGAGAAACCGTAGGGTTATCAGGAAAGGTGATATGACTCTCAGGGTTGCTAACGGAATGAGCATGTATGCTGAATCCGTAGGGGAATATCATCTAGGACTGACAACTGGGCAGATATTGATTCTGCGTAACTGTTTTTATGTACCAGGTTCGACTTGTAATATCATATCTGTATCCTTGATTTCTAAGGAAGGATATGATTTTACTTTTGCAAGCGATGTAGTTAACATCCACCTAAATCAAGTTCTGATTGGGCCAGGTACATTACAAAACGGGATATACGTATTAAATCAAGCTCAGATCTTCAGTGTCCAGAACACTCTTAAAAGAAAGTCTCCGGAAACAAATCAGGCTTTCTTATGGCATTGTAGACTAGGTCACATTAATGAAACACGGTTAACAAAGTTACGTAGAGAGGGATACTTGAATCCGTTCGAGTATCAGTCTTATGCCACTTGTGAATCTTGTCTCATGGGAAAGATGACAAAGACTCCGTTCACTGGACACGGAGAAAGAGCAAGCGAGCTCTTGGGACTCATACACAGTGATGTGTGTGGTCCAATGTCTACACATGCGCGAAGTGGTTATTCATACTTCATTACTTTCACAGATGATTTCTTTAGGTATGGACATGTCTTCTTAATGAAGCACAAATCCGAGGCCTTTGAGAAATTTCAAGAATACAAGAATGAAGTTGAAAAACAAACAGGCAAAAGTATCAAGACACTGAGATCTGATCGAGGTGGTGAATACTTGAGTGCCGAGTTTCTGGGCTACTTAAAAGAGAATGGGATTCTCTCTCAGCTTACTCCTCCATACACACCACAACACAACGGTGTATCGGAAAGGCGGAATCGAACCCTATTGGATATGGTTCGTTCCATGATGAGTAAGGCTGAGTTGCCGCGATCTTTCTGGGGTTATGCACTAGAAACAGCTGCATATCTCTTGAACAAGGCTCCAACCAAGACTGTGCCTACCACCCCATATCAGATGTGGAGTGGGAAGAAACCCTGTCTCAAGTACCTTAAGACATGAGGATGTCCAGCTTTTGTAAAAAAGTAGCATGCGGACAAGCTCGAGGCACGCTCAGTACTGTGTAAATTTGTGGGATACCCAAAGAACTCCAGGGGGTATCTTTTCTATTCCGCAGAGGAACAAAAGGTTTTTGTTTCTCAGCATGCCCACTTCTTGAAAACTGAATTTTTAGAAAATCGGATAAGTGGGAGCGCAATATGTTAGTTATATGTATGCCCTAGAGGCCATTACTATACATAGGATGTATATTGTAGTGGGTGCTTGGACATATATAGGGAGGACTTTCTTGCTCGACATGATAGTATGCTATCTGGTTGACCTTTACCTTAACGTGTACACTAATTGTCTCTCTGTTACATGTTGGTAAAGCTCTTAGGATGTGTACTTGACGACCTGGACTATGATGCGGATCATACTAGTAGGGACATGGTAGTCCATAAGTACATCCTTCGAAGTCCCTAGTCGTGGGTATATCGAGACGGGGCATCGATATACCAGAGTAGACTAGCGTATACCTTCTCGACCCATACAGATGGGCGATGGATGATCCCATATCCATTGGTGTGTGACATCAGAGATGATATACGGGTGCTCAGTGGAGACTGGGTACACTGGACGGACTCGCCGAGAACTCCCAGATGGTATTATACCTTACGTCAGATGGCAGTTCTCTGGTGACACTGGTATAGAGTAGTCTGTTGACCCGAGATCGTCATAGAGTCTTGTGTGGTTCCCACTGTGCTTTGATTTCCACCTTACCACGTCCAAGAGGGCGTGCAAAACGGTGGTTTTTGGGTACAGTCCCGAGTCACATGGAGGCAATGAGCGATAGGAGGGGATTCGTCTCTCCCGGTATAGGGGGTTGAAGTTGCGCTGTGTTCGATTGGCTATAACCGGAAATCCCTGGCCAGGGTTGCTGAGATTTACTGGTAAGTGTTACCTGTAGTTTCTCGAACTGTTATAGACCTCATATCGACACGACTTATCGAGCTGTTGGGGTCTGACGTTTACCATCCCTAGGCGAGATATGCGACATATCAGACGACGAGACCGGACTGTACGGTAAGTGTTACTGGTTGGATTCACAGGAGTGTGAGCGGGCTT
The DNA here is from genome assembly GCA_030015575.1 of Agapanthus africanus. Classification (NCBI taxonomy): domain Eukaryota; kingdom Viridiplantae; phylum Streptophyta; class Magnoliopsida; order Asparagales; family Amaryllidaceae; genus Agapanthus; species Agapanthus africanus. The sequence goes on from CM057337.1 coordinate 516,791,627, forward strand.
GCTCGTCGATCTTCTGATCGCTCAATACCCGGATGGCCGTTACGTTTAGCAGACCGCTTGCGGCTTGTGGGTGTTTGATATGATCATCACCTGCTGCCGGCGTATTGATGAGTCTTTAGAGTCCTACACAGAGGTTTCCTGGCTCAAGCGAAACGAAATAGGAGCGCATATGAGATATGTGCGGGACCGAGAATAATTCGTGTATGTGATACCGTATTTCATTCTCGCGATGAATGTATCGAATGGTTGTATACGATATAACCTAGTTATCGTATCAAGGATTGATTCGATAAGTCGATACATTGGATATTAGTCGGTGGTATGCGATATGACCGGATCGTTAAATCAAGTGTTGATTTAATGATTTAATGCATAATTATATATTTGATATATTACTTTACATTAACTAGTATTGGTTCACTTTAAATGGATTTTCTCACTTGCATTGCACAAGTTGTATATGTGATATACTTTTGTGCACTTGATTGTATCATGTTTGATGATACATGCTAACTTGGTTAAGTGTATGATTAAACCATGGTTAGTTAATGGTTAGGGTTTCATTTGATTTATTTATGCATTTATTTATTTTGTTTTGACAAAAGAAAAAGGGAAAATGGTTGCTTTCAAAGATGAAGCTTGTTGAAGCTTCATGAAGGTTTGACTAAAGTGACCATTTTGTCTTCATGTCATAAACCTAACCATTCACTAACCCTAGTTCATTCTCTACACCTAACCATGGTTTGCATATGATAAGAATTCATTTTCTTTTCTATTTGAAAAAACTTATCATAATATACTTCATCTTCTTCTTCTTCTTCACATGAAGAAAAGCTTGCTATCAACAATGGCAACTTGAGAAAATGAGTGAGAAATCCAATTCTAAAGTGAACCCACTTCCTATTTCTTCATCCTCTACCACTTGCCAAGTAGTATAAGGTGTTTTCTTCACAAGTTTCATGACTTGGTGAAGTGGGAGCTTGATCTTGTGATGCCTCGACGTAGATCATCTTCGGCATCGTAGTCGATGACCTAGCCCGCCCATTTCTCCGATGAAGCCAACGCTAGAGCCCGGGATTTGATTTGGACAGCAAGGGGACTTCATCACGGAGCTATGGAGGTGGAGCACCGGATCTACAAAGGTTGTATTTCCGTTCACTTAGAGTAAAGTCGTTTACTTGTTTTTGTTTCGCCTAAAATTCTAGTTAACGATCCGTATTAGGGTTTCTCGGCACTTGTAAAATTTGAAATTGGCGTGGTTGATGCCTTGTGAGATCTCATTGGAGTGCCTAGGAACCCTACAGTGGTATCAGAGCCTAGCTAGAGGCTTAAGCGATGCATAGACGAAGTTTGAAACCCGAACGAAGCCGAAACCCTAAAATTTCACCCTCTCTGGACATTTTTACAAAACTGCGTTTTTTCCAGATTAAAAATCCTTAAAAAATTCAGCAGGGAATTATAAGAATTACGGTGCAAAATTTTACAAAAGATTCCTCTAACATGCGGCGGAACCGCGGCAGAAGCCTAGCTTCTGCGGCGGTTCCGCGGCCCTCTGGTGACGTCACCCCTCTACATTTGCACAGTAATTCCTATTTAACAGTGCTGAGTTTTATGGGAATTTTTAATATTTATTCAAGAGTTGAATTTTCTGGGGTTGTTTTGGGGATTCGATTATTCGATCGGATTGTCTAATTTTGTCTATGTGTTTTCCGGATAATTTTAGAAAAATGTTAAAAAGTTCGACCGGATATAAATACCCAATTTTTCCCCTGCCGGGAAATTTCCAAGTGTTGGATTTTTCCGTGGTTTAAAGACGTTCTAAGTAGTGCAAGTAACGCGATGGACCCTCTAGAAGACAACAAACCTTAACTCGATTATGTGACCGTCTTGAACTGCCCTTTGAACCTTCGGGTTTGGGGCAGTACGGCGTGCCACATGTGAGGCGTTGGCTTGACCCTTCTACGGCTGGACCGTTGGTACTGAGGCATGAACTAGATATTTTTAAACTTGTTTCATGTGTTGAGCTGTTTCGGGAAAACTTGGGTGTTTGAATGTTCGATCGGAAAGTTTAACATTTTCTATTTATCTGGAATGGGATACAATAATTGGAATTCACAAGAAGTTATGAGATAACTGAATGAATGTTATAAACATAGCACTTTAGTCTCACTTGATCGGTTGCCACGGAATTTTGATGCGATCAAAAGTCCTTCGCAATCACGTAGCATACGCGGATACTCGCCGGGTAAACTTAATAGACAGCCTCACTCCATAGCCCCGACCAAGTGACTGTAGGAGAACCCCGTCGCCGAAAGCATCCGTTCGGGTGTTCGCGGTAGCGGTGTTCCGCCTTGGTGCACTTCGTCGACCGTATCGGGGGTGCGGCCGTCTACTAAAGTTTACGACGAGCATTCGATCAGGATGTCGGGAATCTTGTTGAATTGCCCGACTTGATATTGAAAAGAGTTTTCAATAATGAGACTAAAATGCGGGGTTTATAATTGTTAGGCATGAGATGTCTAAGGAATTCATTTGATTAGGCATGCGATGTCTATGCAGGTTGCGGATTCCAACTGTTGTAGTTTTACACTTTCTTTTCTGTGACCGTAAGTGTAATATGTGGTATCGCCGGTTTCGTTGCTATATGTAAATGACAATTGGGATGTGCATATTTACTTACGTTGATGACATGTGATGTTATGTGTTGCTGGATATGTTATATTGGATCGTCGTGTTTGAATAGCCGGGTTTTTTTATGTGAGATGAGTGTTTTTCATTTTCATTCATGTAAAAACTTGTATGTAATATTCTTTTATTGGGGCACTTCCAGGTTGCGGAAGATGTCACCCTTTATATATTATTTACTTTTCCGCACTAGGATAGACCCAAGGAGGGGAGCACAAGTAACCGGGTTCTGGAGTCCAGTGGGAGACCAACTCGAGGAGTCGAGTCCGGGTGTCCTAACTCTAGAATTGGTAGGGTTGCTTGCCGCTCTCGTAGGGGTCTAGGGGTGTGGGTTTGGCTATTCATCACGACCGTGGAATCCGTGTTTTATACTGGCTCGTATTGAAAACACGGACGTCCTAGTATATCCAATATTTCATATGATTCTTCTGCTGCGATATCTGTGATGTGATCATGTGATGTTCTGTGATAGATACTGTATATAATATATATGATATATTATATAGGCGTTACTTATGTTTTACACCTGCGCTAGCCCTGCCCCGCTCTGCCGTTAGTTACCTAACCTAACGGTGCACGAGGGGACATCGAGGCGAATGCGGATGGCATAAGTGTACGTCGTATTTATCTGTGATGTTTAGGTACTTAAATGATGGGACTTCATTAATGTCATTAATGAAAGTAAAAGAAACCTAAAGATGTTGTAGAATCGAATTTCAAAAATAAAACAGGTAGCTACAGTTCTTGCTTTGCACAGCGGTATATATGATATATCCTGCACCTTATTCGATGAGGAAAGTACCGAGATCCCTTCACCGGGAGTGACTCCTTTAGCAATAACTGGAAGATGCTACACACTCGGTTTGTCTTTTGATTGCTTTTAAGAGTTTTTGCTTTGCATAGCGATATATATGATATATCCCGCACCTCATTCGACGAGAAAAGGGCCGACGATCCCTTCACCGGGAGTGACCCCTTTAGCAAAACTAGAAAAGCCTCAGAAGCACTCCATTTTTAAAATCATTTGATTCTACAACGATATAAAGTTCATTACGCAAAAGGTTTTATTAAAAACCTGACGTAGCCCTCCGTCATTTCAGATAAGTCCTAGTTAGTATTCATGCTGCGTTTGTTGACTCAGTCAGGGCGTAGTGTGCGGTAGCTGATTAGTGCTTATCTGTAAAGCATATGATGCGATTGGATTAGGGTAGTCGTGCGGCCTTGTTGACTCAGTCAAGGGTCGTGCGGGTGGGTTTAATTCAATCGAGAAATGACGGGTTGAACTTTACTTGTGGTCTATGATTTGTTGACTCAGTCAAGGTCATAGATCGCTTGGGGCAAAATATTATCGGGAATTTCAAATGTTGAAATTTGCAATGAGATTGCATACCTTCTATGAGATAGTTGGATCCCGATACCCGCTGCGAGTAATTGTTACTCCTGGGAGAGTTTTACACATTACAATTATCCGATCAAGTAGGTGTCTAGAAAGGTGTTAACGAGGTTACGCCTCTGGGAAAACGAGGTTTACATTAATTAGGTTCGTGCAAAAGCACGGGGGACCTCCCTCAATGTACCGACACTGGCCTGGCTGAAAGATTGGCGAACTTGTAGTGTGTAATTAATCCCGGCTAGTCTTTCCTTTTAGTGTTTGAAGGAAGATTTGATAAAAAGCAGTGGGAGCCATCCTGATTAAATAAAATAATAACCAATCTATTCTTGCAAGAGCGCACGCTGAGTGTTTTCTTCTCTCTCTCTCCAAGTAGCGACCATATCACGCCTTAAACAAGATAATAATACGGAAGAATTGACCGAACCCACTTGTTATACTGAGCTGGGGAACGTTGGTCCCGCTCCAACTTATAATTGTTATAAGACAGAGCAGGAAATTGGGGATTACCAGAATTCCCGTGCCGCCCAAACGAAGAGAGTGCATGCTGATGCATCATCTTCGGGTGTGTTCGTTACAAAGAACCGTTTCTCTGTATCCTCTACGTCCTGGGTATGTGATACCAGATCAGGATCCCAGATATGTAATCTGTTACATAAGGCTACAGCTAGGTAGAGAACTGAGAACGGGTGATAAGTTTCATGAGACAGAAAACGGGGCAAGTGTTGCAGCCAAGTCTGTTGGTCACTATCACCCTGTATTACCAATACATTGATTCTGAACGAATGTTATTGGATACCGAACCTGATATACAAAATCATATCAGTCTCTTTATCAGTAAAGAAATGATAAAATTTTGTATTGTTGGATAATGTTTTGAACATTTCCTATATCAAAAGTTGATCGGTTCAGGCACGTTATCTAAAAGCATTGATGTTCTAAATCAAAATACAGTTCTTAGTATACGGAACACACATAAGAGGAAGAGTTCAGAAATGAACGAATTCTTCTTGAGGCATTGTAGACTAGGTCATATCAATGCGATCCGACTGGCTGAAGTTACATTTAGATGCATATTTAAATTAGTTTGAATTTACATCTTATGAAACTTGCCAGTCATGTCACAGAGATATGATGACCATAGCTCCGTTTACTGGAAACAGAGAAAGAGTTAGTGAACTCTTGGGATGATACATGCTGATGTATAAAGGTCCCCTGTCTACATATGCCAAGACCGGTTCTTTCTACTTCATTACATTCTCTGATGATCTCTCAAGATTAAGACATATGTTCCTGTTGAAACACAAGTCAGAACCTTTTGAGATATTCACAGAATATAAGTTATAAGTAGAGAACCAATACGGGTATAAGTATTATGTCCTTTGATGAGATCAAGGAGGAGAATACTTAAGCACGGAATTCTTGGACTTTTCTAAAGGAAAATGAGATTCTCTCTCAGCATTACTCCTCCGACTACACAATAGCACGTTGGTGTGTCGGGGCAGAGCAATCACACCCTATATGATAAGGTGTGCTCTATGATGAGTACTACTGAGTTACCTATTTTCTTTTGGGAGTTATGCACTTGAGAAGCTGCATACCTATTGAATAGGGTTCAAATCAAATCAGTTGCCCATATGTGATATGATAAGGGAAGAGCCCATATCTTAAGTTGGTTAAGATTTAGGGGTTGTCCGGGCTATGTCTAAAAGCAAAATCCGGACAAGCTCGAGGCAAGGTCTATAATGTAGAACTGGAAAGGTTCCAGCTATACAAACTACAGCAGATGATTTGATAAAACCAAAGGATTCAATAGTTACCAACGAACCTCAGCCTCTCCGCCGATCTAGTAGGGTTCCTCACCCACCTGAGAGATACTTCGGTTACTCTATGACAATGGGAGCGAGGATTGCATCATGAGATGATGACCCAACTAGTTTTGAGCTGGCCATCAGGAGTGGGACTCTGTAAGAATGGCTGGATGCTTAGCGATCTGAGATGGAATCCATGTACACCAACAAAGTATAGACTTTGGTTGCTATATCTGAAGGGTTAAATCCCCATCAGGAGCAAGTATATCTTGAGAAGATTACTTGGTGTGGATGGAAAAGTTGAGACTTTCAAAGCTAGACTTATTAAAGCTTTTCGTCATTGACCAGGCGTGGATTATGATGAAACCTTTTCAAGTGGCTATGCTTAAGTCCATCCAGATCCTACTTGCCACGGCTACAAACCATGACTACGATATCTGGCGGTTGGGTGCCATGACTGCTTTTCTAAATGATGTTTTAGAAGAGGACGTCTATAAGTACACAGCCAGAAGGCTTCGTAGACAGTGGGAGAAGCGGAAACGTGTACAAGATGCTTTATAGGATAAAGCAGGTATCGCGGAGTTGGAACATCTATTTTGATGTGTTAGTCAAAGAGTTTGATATCATCAAAATGGTAGATGAACCTTGTAAAAACAAAAAGGTAGTAGGGAGTATGATGATGATCCTCGTAGAGTACGTGGATGACATACTCTTGATAAGAAAGGAGTTTCCTATGCTACGCTCGGTCAATCTCTGCTTATCACAATGATTCTCCATAAAAGATCGAAGTGATACCTCCTAAATCCTGGGTTTCGGATCTATGAGATAGATCTAATTGGATGTTAGGAGACTCACTAGTTGTAGTGAGATGGTATCAACCGATCCTGGGGAGAATCACTGGAAGGGTTCCAGGGTGATAAGGACGACTGAAAGTCAGTCACAGGCATTGTCTTTACCCTTAGTAAAGGGACGGTATGTTGGCAGGGTTCCAAGCTAGATACCGTGGCATACTAGACGATAAAGGCTCGATACATCGCTACTTAAGATGCTACCAAAGAGGCAGTCTGGATGTATATTTGTTCATGAGATGAACTTAGTTCCTCCCATTGTGTGGCAATGGAGTTGTGGCTTATGCCAAGGAACGTCCGTCCCATCAGTGATCCAGACATATTCTAAGGCAGTATCACCTGATCATGGAGATGGTTGATCTCCAGGGTGATCGAGGTTAGGAGAGTAGACTCAGAGGACAATACGGCGGATCCACTCACAAAGGCCTTTTCCCAGAGAGAGACTTTTATGGGATGGTTGAGTATGAGATACTACAACCACTGCTATCAGATGGCCCTAGTGCAAGTGGGAGATTGTTAGTTATATGTATGCCCTAGAGGCCATTACTATACATAGGATGTATATTGTAGTGGGTGCTTGGACATATATAGGGAGGACTTTCTTGCTCGACATGATAGTATGCTATCTGGTTGACCTTTACCTTAACGTGTACACTAATTGTCTCTCTGTTACATGTTGGTAAAGCTCTTAGGATGTGTACTTGACGACCTGGACTATGATGCGGATCATACTAGTAGGGACATGGTAGTCCATAAGTACATCCTTCGAAGTCCCTAGTCGTGGGTATATCGAGACGGGGCATCGATATACCAGAGTAGACTAGCGTATACCTTCTCGACCCATACAGATGGGCGATGGATGATCCCATATCCATTGGTGTGTGACATCAGAGATGATATACGGGTGCTCAGTGGAGACTGGGTACACTGGACGGACTCGCCGAGAACTCCCAGATGGTATTATACCTTACGTCAGATGGCAGTTCTCTGGTGACACTGGTATAGAGTAGTCTGTTGACCCGAGATCGTCATAGAGTCTTGTGCGGTTCCCACTGTGCTTTGATTTCCACCTTACCACGTCCAAGAGGGCGTGCAAAACGGTGGTTTTTGGGTACAGTCCCGAGTCACATGGAGGCAATGAGCGATAGGAGGGGATTCGTCTCTCCCGGTATAGGGGGTTGAAGTTGCGCTGTGTTCGATTGGCTATAACCGGAAATCCCTGGCCAGGGTTGCTGAGATTTACTGGTAAGTGTTACCTGTAGTTTCTCGAACTGTTATAGACCTCATATCGACACGACTTATCGAGCTGTTGGGGTCTGACGTTTACCACCCCTAGGCGAGATATGCGACATATCAGACGACGAGACCGGACTGTACGGTAAGTGTTACTGGTTGGATTCACAGGAGTGTGAGCGGGCTTGCTCGTCGATCTTCTGATCGCTCAATACTCGGGTGGCCGTTACGTTTAGCAGACCGCTTGCGGTTTGTGGGTGTTTGATATGATCATCACCTGCTGCCGGCGTATTGACGAGTCTTTAGAGTCCAACACAGAGGTTTCCTGGCTCAAGCGAAACGAAATAGGAGCGCATATAAGATATGTGCGGGACCGAGAATAATTCGTGTATGTGATACCGTATTTCATTCTCGCGATGAATGTATCGAATGGTTGTATACGATATAACCTAGTTATCGTATCAAGGATTGATTCGATAAGTCGATACATTGGATATTAGTCGGTTATATGCGATATGACCGGATCGTTAAATCAAGTGTTGATTTAATGATTTAATGCATAATTATATATTTGATATATTACTTTGCATTAACTAGTATTGGTTCACTTTAAATGGATTTTCTCACTTGCATTGCACAAGTTGTATATGTGATATACTTTTGTGCACTTGATTGTATCATGTTTGATGATACATGCTAACTTGGTTAAGTGTATGATTAAACCATGGTTAGTTAATGGTTAGGGTTTCATTTGATTTATTTATGCATTTATTTATTTTGTTTTGACAAAAGAAAAAGGGAAAATGGTTGCTTTCAAAGATGAAGCTTGTTGAAGCATCATGAAGGTTTGACTAAAGTGACCATTTTGTCTTCATGTCATAAACCTAACCATTCACTAACCCTAGTTCATTCTCTACACCTAACCATGGTTTGCATATGATAAGAATTCATTTTCTTTTCTATTTGAAAAAACTTATCATAATATACTTCATCTTCTTCTTCTTCTTCACATGAAGAAAAGCTTGCTATCAACAATGGCAACTTGAGAAAATGAGTGAGAAATCCAATTCTAAAGTGAACCCACTTCCTATTTCTTCATCCTCTACCACTTGCCAAGTAGTATAGGGTGTTTTCTTCACAAGTTTCATGACTTGGTGAAGTGGGAGCTTGATCTTGTGATGCCTCGACGTAGATCATCTTCGGCATCGTAGTCGATGACCTAGCCCGCCTATTTCTCCGATGAAGCCAACGCTAGAGCCCGGGATTTGATTTGGACAGCAAGGGGACTTCATCACGGAGCTATGGAGGTGGAGCACCGGATCTACAAAGGTTGTATTTCCGTTCACTTAGAGTAAAATCGTTTACTTGTTTTTGTTTTGCCTAAAATTCTAGTTAACGATCCGTATTAGGGTTTCTCGGCACTTGTAAAATTTGAAATTGGCGTGGTTGATGCCTTGTGAGACCTCATTGGAGTGCCTAGGAACCCTACACAATAGAACTGGAAGAAATTTCAAAACCACAAACTGTTTCTGAAAGCTTGGAAGAACCAGAAGTTTCAAGAGAACCGGACATCCCTGCGCCACTCCGCAGGAGTAGTAGGCAGTCTCATCCGCCCGAGAGATACTACGGTTTTCTCATTGACGGGGATAGAGAGGATTGCACCATAGATTATGGTGAGCCTACTAGCTTCCAGCAAGCCATTCAGAGCGGCGACTCGGTAAAATGGCTGGATGCAATGCGGGCCGAGATGGAGTCCATGTACACCAACAAAGTTTGGACTGTGGACATTGCTCCAGATGGGGTAAAACCCGTAGGATGCAAGTGGATCTTCAAAAGGAAGATTGGTGTAGATGGACAGGTTGAGACCTATAAAGCTAGACTGGTAGCAAAGGGTTTTCGTCAGCGACCTGGTTTGGACTATGACGAAACTTTTTCTCCAGTAGCTATGCAGAAATCCATTCGGATCCTTCTTGCCATTGCTGCCTTCCACGATTATGAGATTTGGCAGATGGACGTAAAGACAGCTTTTCTAAATGGACATTTAGAGGAGTCTGTCTATATGGATGAGCCAGAGGGTTTCATTCAGAGTGGGAGCAGCGGAAAGGTGTGCAAGTTGCTTAAGTCCATTTATGGACTAAAGCAGGCATCGCGGAGTTGGAACATCTGTTTTGATGAGATGGTCAAGGAATTTGGCTTTATCAAAAATCCAGATGAACCATGCATCTATTGTAGATTTGTAGCGAGAACTGTAGTATTCCTCATTTTATACGTGGATGACATTCTCTTAATAGGAAATGACATTCCTATGCTACAATCTGTCAAGGGGTTCTTGTCACACAGGTTCTCCATGAAAGACCTGGGTGATGCCTCATACATTCTGGGTATCCGGATCTACCGTGACAGATCCAAGAGGATATTAGGACTTTCGCAGTCTAGGTATATCGACACCATACTGAAGAGATTAAGTATGGAAGATTCCAAGCGCGGTAATCTGCCGGCTTGTCACGGGATCACCCTCTCCAAAGAGATGTCTCCCAAGACTGATTTGGAGAGGGATCGCATGTCTGTTATACCCTACGCTTCTGCGGTAGGCTCTATAATGTATGCAATGTTGTGTACCAGACCGGATGTGGCTTATGCACTGAGTGTGGTAAGCAGGTATCAGTCAAACCCTGGGGGGAAACATTGGATAGCAGTAAAGAACATTCTCAAGTATCTGAGAAGGACTAAGGAGATGTTCTTGGTGTATGGCGGAAAAGACCTGCAGATTAAGGCCTTTGCTGACTCCAGCTTCCAGAGTGACAAGGATGATTCCAAGTCCATGTCGGGTTTTGTCTTTACCCTCAATGGAGGGGCGGTGTGTTGGAAGAGCTCCAAACAGGAAACCGTTGCTGACTCGACTATGGAAGCGGAATACTTCGCTGCATCTGATGCCGCAAAAGAAGCTGTCTGGATGAGGAAGTTCTTGAGAGAACTTCAGGTGGTTCCGTCCATTGTTGACCCAATACCTCTGTATTGCGACAACAACGGGGCTATAGCTTTAGCGAAGGAACCCAGGTCCCATCAGAAATCCAGACACATCTTGAGGCGGTATCACCTGATCAGGGAGATCGTAGATCGCCAGGAGATCGAGCTTCGGAGGGTAGCTTCAGAAGATAACACAGCAGATCCATTCACCAAGGCCTTGCCCCAGACTCAGTTCGAGCGGCTGATCGAGATGATAGGTCTTCGATACGCCAGTACATGGCCTTAGTGCAAGTGGGAGATTGTTAGTGTATATGCCCTAGAGGCCATTACTGTATCATACTAGTTTATATATTACTTGATGGAAGCTTGGGATATTCACAGTTGTATATACAATCTTGCTCGAAATGGTAGTATGCTACTTGGTTTGTCTCTGCTTTAATATGTGCATGTGTTTCTTTCAGCATATTGCTGATATACATATTAGTAGAGCCCTTAGGATCTTTGCTTGATTACCAGCATGGTGATGGCGCTCATGTAAGTGCACGGCGGCGCCCCGGCCGTCAATCCGACGCCGGAGAGCGGAAGCGGTGAAAAACTTTAATTTTTGCGGACTTAGCAAACCGGCACCTCCGCGCACTAAACACCCGGATCGTAACCATTAACAAGTCTAAGCTAAGATGGGTTAGAGATATACCGACGATCCAAGTCCTCCGGTCTTCTCGTCATGGTCCCGATCTCCTGTGGAATGTCCCGTCTCCTCCTCGTCGCCGGAAGTGCACCACATCGCCTACTTCTTTTACGGGCTCCCACCTCAATGCCGAGGCAACTCGGGCACGAAGCCGGCTACTCGACGTCCCAAGATTTGCTGTAGAATGTGTAGTGAGCTATTGTCTCTATTGGGGTTGGAGGAGTTGCCATATGGTGGAGGAAAAGATACAAGAACTATGTGGAGGGACTTTGGGGATTTTGGAACATCAAATGAGCAAAAACCCCACTCCACAAAATTTGGACAGCCCCACTCAAGCTTTGGGCCGGCCACTACCATGAGGGTGAGTGAGAATGAGGGAGAGTATGATAGATAAGGAGAGAGCCATCCCATAATGCAATGGAGAGAGAGAAGGCTATCATGCCAAAAAGGAAATGATCACAACAATAAACCCACACTCAACCAACCTCACCCTTCATCATAATCAACCATCATGTCCCTCCATCATCATACATAAGTCAAGCCATGATGAGGTTATCAAGTCAAAGGATGGCGCTATCATGATACAACAAAAATGCAGATAACCCCCTCGACAAATGCCTATTTGCAACAATGCAAATAAACGCTCCTCCACCAATCTTCGGCCAATGAACGGAACAAAGGAAATTGGCCGAAACGGAAAGCAAACTGGCAACTCCAAAAACTGGTCCCGTAATAAATTACAGGAAAACCCCGATACTGTGCATACACACCCGCATTTGTATTCCGACCGAAATACAAATGCAATGAGACAAAATCTCCACTGTACTATACTAGAATCCGGCTTATACCAAAACCGGCTAGTAATATCTGTTCGATCCTGATCCGTGCAATACCGCACGTATCTGATCGAACCCTGCCATATAACCATACGGCCTATAGTACAATCTGTCCGATCCTGATCCGTGCAATACCGCACGTATCTGATCGGACCTTGCCATATCTCCATACGGCCTCTACAACCTTTCGCCCGAAAGCTGAGTAACTGAATGTGGGGGACTCTAAAGACTCATCAACACCTTGGTTGTGGATTTAACCACTAGCACGTCAGAGGTATAAGCCAATACGTAACGGGCTACCAGGTACTGACTAAAAGGGATGTCTGTGAGCGAACTCAGCCTGACAACCCTACTGAGCCTGTCAGTGACAATATCCGTACAGTCCGGTCTGTTCGTCTATGAGTATCGCATGGCGGGCCTAGGGGGTTGGTAAAAGTCAGACCCCCAAAAGCGGTACAAGTCGTGTCGGAGTGTAGCCCAGAACACCCTGAGATACTACTGGAATACCTACCAGTAAATCTCCTTGCCTTGGCCAAGGACTTTGTGTAATGGCTCTCCTAGACACAGCACGACCTCACCCCCAATACCGGGAGAGACGAACCCCTGAGGATACGCTCACTGCCTCCATGTGGCTCGGGACTGTACCCAACTAAAACCTGTTTGCACGACTCCTTTGAGCCGTGGTAGGGTAGTAATCAAAGTACAGTGGGAACTCACACGAGACAAATGACGATCCCCAGGTCGATGAACTAACCTGCACACATGTCACCAGGGAACTGCCATCTGACGTCTGGTATATGACCAACTAGCATGTTCCCGGCGAGTCCTGTCCGGTGTACTCATAACCCAATGAGCACCTGTATACATCTTAGGTGATCCAACTGACACCAGTGGCTTGTGAGACCGGCCACCGCCCCTCGTCGGGGTCTCGACTGTATACACTAGTCTACTAATGGAGTATCGATGCCCAGTCTCGAAACTCCCACGACTAGGGACCTTTTAAGGATAAGCTTATAGACCCCCAGCTCCCACTTATATGATCGCCCTCATACTGCTGGTGGTCAAGCAAGAATCCTAGGGGCTCTATCAACGTGTAATAGCGACGTGTCAGGTCACCTAAAGCAGTACACGATGATAAAGGTAAACCAGATAGCATACTATCATCTCGAGCAAGACTGTCCTACCGGGATAGGTCCTCCCTCAATCATTACAATCACGTACCTGTGACCTAATAATTGACTCTGAGGGCACTATCTCCAACAATCTCCCACTTGCACTCAAGGCTAATTATTGCGATGTCGCATACTCACAGCCCGTGTGATACCGAACATCCAACTCCTCTACTAGTCAGTCTCACAAAGCTTGTTTGCGGAACTATTGCGTTCGAGGAATAGCCTCAGTGAGTGGATCCGCTTAGTTGTTTCTTTCTATGTCTCTCTATATCTCAAGTTCGCGGAGAAAGCCATCTCCCGAAAAGAGCAATACCTGTCTCAGAATATGTCTGGATGTCAGATGGGACCTAGCTCATAAATGAACTCCAAATCCAAACTTCTTAGACTGTATCGTCAACTGAACTTAATCAGTATCCTGCGCGCCATGCCTCCCTCAGTATTGCCTTGGACCACCTGTCCAAAATACTGCCCCTCATCAGAAGGAAAACTATAACTCTGACAACCTCCTTGTCGTCCATGTCACCTTGGAAGCCTGGAATGATAACTGTCTCCTGAATGAGGCTGTCGTTATCATATCCCTAGAACATCCACTTATGTTCTAAAACTGCTTCCGACTGTTTCTCCAGGATTGGATTAATGTCAACTTATTGCATCTAGTGCAAGAACAACATCTGGTGTGGTACTTGACATCTCACGATTGACTCAATTGTCTGAGCAAGTGATCTGCCAATCATGCCCGTCCCTCTCCTTTATAGTCTGTAAGACACCTTTGGAGAGGGTGACTCCATTACCTGCAGGTACACTACCGTGCCAGGAGTCGTCCATCCTAAATACTCTTAGAATGCTGTCAAGTACCCTGATTGGGAAACTACCCAAATCTAGATCTAAAACCATAGATCTAGTAACCAGTATGTCTGATATAAAATCCATTTCCTTTGTAGAGAAACAACTCTGTGACGACCAAAGTATAACCGATCGTAGTGTAGGAGTTTCTTTTCCTACTCTGTGTATATCATCCAAATACCAGGATATCACACCCTACTACCTTCTCAACAGATCCATCCCCTATTCTGACGAAGTCAAACCCATGACTGTCACGTCAGAAATAGATGATCTATCTCCGCTACATCTGCTCTAGTCTATAAATAGACATAAGCAACCTGTCCACCAATGCTTCCGCTGCTCCCACTGACTACGACAACCCTTTGGCAGAGTCATATAGACGTACACTTCTAAAACTGGTTTATAACGACGCTATACTCATCCTTCCACCGGGTCTCGTAACCTGGAACAACAGCACTGGCAATTGTGGGTAAACAAGAACTTCCCTGTCACCGTCCTTGAGGCTACCGTAGTACCTCTCGGGTGCCTGAAGTTGCCCACCTTATCTGCGGAGTGGCCAATGGAATGTCAATCCAGATTGAATCTTTAGGTTCCTTATCAAATCTTCAGTAATCGTTTATGGTTCTGGAATCACTTCCAGTTCTACCATACTCCCACTACTGTTTTCTGAAAAAATCCATTTTTAATAAAACTGTGGCGAGTCTAGAACAATATCGCTATTGTTCATCCAGATGGTAGAAAGTCAGCCCTCGTCATAGCCTGGGTCAACCCACAAACAGCCATTACAGAAACGTGCCTTGAGTTGTCCAGTGTCTGGTTTTAATCATAAACCGGACAACTCCCCGTACCTTAACATCGTTAAGATATGAACTGTTCTATATCCAATATAGAAACAGAGGCACTGATTTAATTGAACCAGATTCAAATCATGCAGCTGTCCCCAGCGCATGTCAACTAAATGGAAGGAGGCCGATCAGCATTACTCAACTTAGGAATACTTCCAATTATGAGTAACCTGAAAGAGAAGCAAGATCTCTTTATCATTACTATCAACTGAATACCATACACAAGTATCTACATCTTCGATCTCTTTGAAGAATCCCGATACTTGCTATACCTGGTTCTCTACTCTATTCAAATACCTATAACTCCTCAAAACTTAGACCCTGTGTTTCAACGAAACACATGTCTAAGAACTAGAGAAGTTAAAAGTAAACAGAATATAGTATGAGGACCAACCCCTCTGTCCTAATGGACACTGGACAACATACAATACTCTGTATAAGTCCCTTGAGTCTGATAACTCTTTCACTGTGTGTCGTAGGTTGAAAACTGTACTTATGGTTAAGAAGAATTACACCGCTGTTTAATGCTCCTTACCTAACCATCCACTGATATAGGTAAATGTCGTAGACATAATTTCAGAAAGGTATATCTCACTCTATGAAAATAGACGTACAGATATATCATTTTGAAATTGGTGCATAACAGCGGATATTCAAAACCAAATATTTGCCGACCGGCAAACAGCCCAGGTGATTTCCTCAAATATCACCGATTACAACGAATCCCGATATAATGAGGATAATCACCCAATTCCCAATAACCTACTCCCACTCATCATCTGTAAAACCATACAGATGTGAGAATCGTACCTGGTAAATACATACCCTGGAGTAAGTGTCTAATCGGGAAATCAGTTTTCTTTTAATAGTACACAGTGAAACTGAAACATTGAAATGTTTCGTTGGGGTATCCTGGTATTCCTAGTAATGCCTCTTCCAGATTCACGACTGTAACCGTATAGTTCTTTGCCACCTCTCCAAATCCCTTCATATGTCTTTAGTCTTTACCTTCTACATACCCTTTTAGGCCAAATGGTTTTCTTCCTTCCCTACCGTTCGGCACCAGCCTATGGTTTGGAAGAAGACTATCCAATAAGCATAATGGGTGTACTGTCCCAATCCTAGGAACACTCGCAATGAGAGAGGGTGAAGATAAAAGACAACCGAATAAACCTTATTCCTATTTCTCCTGAACCATAATCCATCCCCGAACTGGAACCAGTTCCATTCGAGTTCGTATATAACCATACGATGGAGTATCCAAATAAACTGTGGATCTTCGTAGTGATACGGAGTGTCCTGGAGAAATATAAAGGTGATGTGGGAGTGGTAACGAAATATTTGGTTTGGTCGTGAATATCTGTTGCAATTTACTTTGCCCTCTTACTAATCCCTTGCTTTGTCTGAACTTAATACCTTCTGCACACCATCGTTATGCTAATTGGTTTTCTTCATTCCCTACCGGTCGGCACCAGCCTAAGGTTTGGAAGAAGACAATCCAATTTGCGTAATAGGTGTACTACCCCTAAACCAAGGAGTACTCGTGACCTGAGAGAGGGTAAAAGGAAAAGACAACTGAATAATCCTATCCGTTTTCTCCAGAACCGGAAACCATCCTCGAATAAATTCTTTCGAGTTCGTATCTAACCATACGATGGTTTTGTCCAATGGAAGTGGACGTTCGTAGTAACACGGGGTGTCCTGGAGAAAAGGGTAAAAGTAGGAGTGGCAATGAGGTTTGCA
This sequence comes from Agapanthus africanus, assembly GCA_030015575.1. Lineage (NCBI taxonomy): Eukaryota > Viridiplantae > Streptophyta > Magnoliopsida > Asparagales > Amaryllidaceae > Agapanthus > Agapanthus africanus. The sequence goes on from CM057337.1 coordinate 516,808,688, forward strand.
ACTCTGACAATCCAAAAGCCGGTGTTTAAGAAGGTTCGGTCAACTTGGTCACTGAGTCAAAGTCTTAGGGTCGAGTCAATGGTCGCTGCCAAAGAGAGAGAGAAAAGAAACACTCAGCGTGCACTCTAACCTAGATCAGAATGGTCACCAATTTATCTAATCTGGAATCCTCCCACTGTACCTCAAATTCTCCTCCAAACCTGAAAGAAGAATTAGTCGGGGTTACCCGAGGAGTAAACTAACTCATCAGTGGGAATCGAGATCCAACTATCATCGCATGACAACGTGACAGAATCCGCTCACGGTATCACACTCCAGAAGGTATGCGCATATCTGGCAAGTTTCAGTTCTTTTGAAACTCCCGATGTGATTTCTGCCCCATGCTCTTATGACCTTGACTAAGGCCAACAAATCATAAGTCACATGTCAAGTTCTACCCGTCATTGTCCAGGTTGATTTGAACCCACCCGTACAAGCCCTTGACTAGGGCCAACAAGGCTATACGACTGTCCCAAACCAACGCATCTATCTATGCTGCATATGAATAACCAACAGCTACCAAACACTGTGCCTTGACTATGGCCAACAAACACAGCTTGAATACTATTGACTACCCATATGAAACGACGGAGGGCTACGAATGGTTTCTGGCGAAAACCTTTAACGTAATGAACTTGATATCGTTGAAGGAACTGATAGCTTTTTGAAAATATAGTGACGAAAACCGTTGCTAAAGAGGTCACTCCCGGTGAAGGGATCTCGGCTCTTTCCCCGTAGAATGGGGTGCAGGATATTCCAAATGAATACCGCGATGCAAAGCAAAAGTAATCGGCTATAGTGAAGTTAATGTCCTGACGCAAACTTTTGTCCAAGGGGTCACTCCCGGTGAAGGGATCTCGGCCCTTGCCTCGTCGACTGAGGAGCAGGATATTCCAACTGAATACCACGATGCAAAACAAAAGTGAACGTCCTTGCAATAACAGCTTTTTTGAAAAGTGTTCCAACAACATCAGATTAGGTTTGTTTTTAACTTGCATTGATCCGAATCAACGCAGTCCCATCAATTGATCACACCAAAAAGAACGAAAATATACTGATGTACGTATATGCCATCCGCATTCGCCACTGGGTCCCGTCATTACCCGTTAGGTTAGCTAACTAATGACAGAGCGGGGACTGGACTAGCGTGGATGCAAAACATATACAACATCTACTAATATATATACCAATATATTATATTCGCTCAAGGCGTGAAAGAAATGCAACATCACAGAAAATGTACAGCATCACAGAAACAATACAGATATCTGGGATCCCCGGGTTTCACAGAGCCGCTGAAACCCGACGTTCCCCTGGTCGTGTGGATAGCCTGTGCAAAGAAATCCTAGACCCCTACGGGCGCGGCAAGTCACCCGCCAAAACCTGAAGCGAGGCAGCCCCCTTCAGCACCGTGAATGGACCACCCAGCACTTCACGGAATCCGGTAACTTGGGCACCCCTCCTGGGTCAACCTGTACCCCCTACGAGTGCGGCGAATAGCCCGCCAATCCTAGAGTGAAGCCCCCTCCGTGTCAATGCCATGAGATGCGGGCTTGTTGCCCTCCAGAACCCGGCTATCCGTGCACCCCTCCGCGGGGCAATTCTAGTAGAGAAAGTAAGATATACATACAACGGGTACATCGACCGCAACCAGGTCGTGCCCCAAAATAATAATACAATCAGGCAGTGACGGCAGTCCACATGTCGGACGCTCGCCCCGCAATATCAAATGTACATAATACAACAGCACACTGTACTAGCATTGCATCCAGGCTATCCCTACGACCGATCCGCAACAACACAGCAAATACATAGAACATCAACGTGAAAGTCACGTTCGCAAATTCGTCTAACCGGGCTATAGCAGTTAGACAGGATTTACCGATCGAGTGACATTCACGGTCGCAGATATAATGTAAATACTGTGAAAAATGTGTTTAAAATTTTCCGATTGACCAAAAATTAACAAGTGGGCCCCCAATCAAAACTGTAGCACTCACAGAAAACCTGGGCCCAATTTTAATATTCCAAAACCCATATTTTAAGCCCAGAAAGCCTCTGAAAAAAGATGGTGCAGTGATGTCTACAGTGCGCGGCGGAAGGGCGGCGGAATGGGGGTTTGTGCGGCACTTCCGCGCTCTGACTGTGGAATCACTTCATCGAAATTTTACAGAGTTCTTAGATTTTCTAGTACATCAATAATTTACAACCTGAAAAAAATTTCGAGACCAAAAATTTTCAACAGAAACTGATGCGAAGGTAAAATGCAGTTTTGGAACTTTTTGATCGATCGGAAATGCAAACACATTAAACCAAGCTAGACTAAGTTAATGGCGAGGCTCTGATACCACTGTAAGTGCACGGCGGCGCCCCGGCCGTCAATCCGACGCCGGAGAGCGGAAGCGGTGAAAAACTTTAATTTTTGCGGACTTAGCAAACCGGCACCTCCGCGCACTAAACACCCGGATCGTAACCATTAACAAGTCTAAGCTAACTAGAAGATGGGTTAGAGATATACCGACGATCCAAGTCCTCCGGTCTTCTCGTCATGGTCCCGATCTCCTGCGGAATGTCCCGTCTCCTCCTCGTCGCCGGAAGTGCACCACATCGCCTACTTCTTTTACGGGCTCCCACCTCAATGCCGAGGCAACTCGGGCACGAAGCCGGCTACTCGACGTCCCAAGATTTGCTGTAGAATGTGTAGTGAGCTATTGTCTCTATTGGGGTTGGAGGAGTTGCCATATGGTGGAGGAAAAGATACAAGAACTATGTGGAGGGACTTTGGGGATTTTGGAACATCAAATGAGCAAAAACCCCACTCCACAAAATTTGGACAGCCCCACTCAAGCTTTGGGCCGGCCACTACCATGAGGGTGAGTGAGAATGAGGGAGAGTATGATAGATAAGGAGAGAGCCATCCCATAATGCAATGGAGAGAGAGAAGGCTATCATGCCAAAAAGGAAATGATCACAACAATAAACCCACACTCAACCAACCTCACCCCTCATCATCATCAACCATCATGTCCCTCCATCATCATACATAAGTCAAGCCATGATGAGGTTATCAAGTCAAAGGATGGTGCTATCATGATACAACAAAAATGCAGATAACACCCTCGACAAATGCCTATTTGCAACAATGCAAATAAACCCTCCTCCACCAATCTTCGGCCAATGAACGGAACAAAGGAAATTGGCCGAAACGGAAAGCAAACTGGCAACTCCAAAAACTGGTCCCGTAATAAATTACAGGAAAACCCCGATACTGTGCATACACACCCGCATTTGTATTCCGACCGAAATACAAATGCAATGAGACAAAATCTCCACTGTACTATACTAGAATCCGGCTTATACCAAAACCGGCTAGTAATATCTGTTCGATCCTGATCCGTGCAATACCGCACGTATCTGATCGAACCCTGCCATATAACCATACGGCCTATAGTACAATCTGTCCGATCCTGATCCGTGCAATACCGCACGTATCTGATCGGACCTTGCCATATCTCCATACGGCCTCTACAACCTTTCGCCCGAAAGCTGAGTAACTGAATGTGGGGGACTCTAAAGACTCATCAACACCTTGGTTGTGGATTTAACCACTAGCACGTCAGAGGTATAAGCCAATACGTAACGGGCTACCAGGTACTGACTAAAAGGGATGTCTGTGAGCGAACTCAGCCTGACAACCCTACTGAGCCTGTCAGTGACAATATCCGTACAGTCCGGTCCGTTCGTCTATGAGTATCGCATGGCGGGCCTAGGGGGTTGGTAAAAGTCAGACCCCCAAAAGCGGTACAAGTCGTGTCGGAGTGTAGCCCAGAACACCCTGAGATACTACTGGAATACCTACCAGTAAATCTCCTTGCCTTGGCCAAGGACTTTGTGTAATGGCTCTCCTAGACACAGCATGACCTCACCCCCAATACCGGGAGAGACGAACCCCTGAGGATACGCTCACTGCCTCCATGTGGCTCGGGACTGTACCCAACTAAAACCTGTTTGCACGACTCCTTTGAGCCGTGGTAGGGTAGTAATCAAAGTACAGTGGGAACTCACACGAGACAAATGACGATCCCCAGGTCGATGAACTAACCTGCACACATGTCACCAGGGAACTGCCATCTGACGTCTGGTATATGACCAACTAGCATGTTCCCGGCGAGTCCTGTCCGGTGTACTCATAACCCAATGAGCACCTGTATACATCTTAGGTGATCCAACTGACACCAGTGGCTTGTGAAACCGGCCACCGCCCCTCGTCGGGGTCTCGACTGTATACACTAGTCTACTAATGGAGTATCGATGCCCAGTTTCGAAACTCCCACGACTAGGGACCTTTTAAGGATAAGCTTATAGACCCCCAGCTCCCACTTATATGATCGCCCTCATACTGCTGGTGGTCAAGCAAGAATCCTAGGGGCTCTATCAACGTGTAATAGCGACGTGTCAGGTCACCTAAAGCAGTACACGATGATAAAGGTAAACCAGATAGCATACTATCATCTCGAGCAAGACTGTCCTACCGGGATAGGTCCTCCCTCAATCATTACAATCACGTACTTGTGACCTAATAATTGACTCTGAGGGCACTATCTCCAACAGCTCACACTCGTGGGAGCTGGGTGATCTATAAGCACATCCTTATACAGGTCCCTAGTCGTCGGACTATCGAGACAGGGCATCGGTACTCCGGAGTAGACTAGCGTATGTGCTTCTCATCCCAGCGTGGGAGACGGTCTGTCCTACAGCCGTCAGTACGTCGTACTTGAGATAGTATGCGGGTGCTCGTTAGGTTACGAGTACACTGGACCGGACTCGTCGGGGACTGTTGGTTGGTATTATACCTATCGTCAGTTATCAGTTCCCAGGTGACATGAGTACAGCTTAGTCCGCTGACTTGACACTGTCACTTCGCCTCGAGTGTGTTCCCACTGCACTTTGATTACTACCCTACCACAGCTCAAAGGAGTCGTGCAAACAGGTAGTTTTTGGGTGCAGTCCCGAAGCACTTGGAGGCAGTGACGGTTAGACAGGATTCGTCTCTCCCGGTATTGGGGGTTGACATCGCGCTGTGTCTAGGAGAGCCATTACACGAGTAGTCCCTGGCCAGGGCAAGAAGGATATACTGGTAGGTTTCCAGTGTTATCTCATGGTGTTCTGGGCTACACTCCGACACGACTTGTACCGCTATTAGGGGACTGACGTTCACCGCCCCCTAGGCCCGCCATGCGATGTATCAGACAAACAGACCGGACTGTATGGAGATTGTCACATACAGGCTCAGTAGGAGTTCAGATGGGGTTCACCTCGTCAGTCTTCTTATCGACATCTACCTGGGGACCGTTACGTACAGCTAGTGCCGCTTGCGGTCTGTGGTTAAACCCGCTGCCAGCGTAGTGTCGAGTCTTTAGAGTCCCACACAGAGAGCTATTCTCCTTTAGGCAAAATGAGTAGAGGTCGCATGGTTTTGCGACAGGGTTCGTTCACATCCGCGCACTTGTGCACGTTTGCTGTCCGGACAACTTATACTAGCGGGCTTTGGTTTAAGCCGGATCCTAGTATATGATTTGGGATTGGCTTTTTCTCATTGTATTCGTGTTCCTCGGATCACGAATACGGGTGCGTATGCACAGTTGCTTGAGACAGAGGGAAAGGACTTTGATTAGGGTTAATGACTATTGTCATTTTATTAACCCTAATACTTATGTGTGTATTATTGTTAATTGATATTAGTTTAATAATTGTGCATGGTTTTGGTTGTTGGCCATTTGACCCATCTTGACTTGTTGACCTTGTTGACACTTTGACCATCATCATTTCATTTCGAAGATGCTCTTTGATCCTTGCAATTTGCATTAAAAATGAAATGATAATGGTCATGTCTTGATTAAGCCATGACAATTATCTCACTAATTTTCTAATTACAATAATTCACATATATGAGAGTATGCTTCATATTATTCTCTCATTCCATTATTCACATTCTCTCTCTTGTTCTTCCTCGCCCTCAAGCTCTCCCCTCTCATGTGTTGAGAAACACTTGAGCTTGAGAAAAACCCTCTATTGATAATCTCTACTCTCATCTAGGGTTCAAGGATTAGCACTTCTTGCACTCTAGTTACTTCTAGCTTGGAGTTGAAGCCAAAGGTCGAGGCTTTCGGGTGGATCTTTCTTCGACGTGAGAAGACGACTAAGGTGACCTCCTTCCACCACTCCAAGGAGCAAGGAGAGAAGGACATAAAGCCCAAGGTATAACCTTTCTAACACTTAGCTAGTTTCTAGTTAGCTTTAGCTTGTTTTTCTTTAGCAAAGATCCTTCATAGGCTAGTCCATGTTGCCTAAGCTCATAAAAATTCGTTTTTTATTCCGTTTTCCGCCTCCCCGCAAGTACCGGGGTAGGCAACGTGGACTTACAAGTAGTGGCCCAGGATGAGTGCTTCCATTGTCATAGGAAAGGGCACTGGAAGAAAAATTGCAAGGCGTGGAACGCCAAGAACCAGGGACCGAAGAAGGTTGTGGCTTCGACTTCAGGTGTGTTTGTAATTGAGAATTGTCTGTCAATCAACTCTTCTTCCTGGGTATTGGATACCGGATCAGGATCTCATATATGCAATTCATTGCAGGCACTGAGAAACCGTAGAGTGCTGAAGGATGGTGATATGACCCTATAGGTTGCTAACGGAGCAAGCATGGGAGCTGTGTCCATCGGGGATTATCACCTGGGATTGACGAGTGGGCATATTTTGGTTTTGCATAACTGTTTTTGTGTACCTAGTTTAACGTGTAATATCATATCAGTTTCTTAGTTATCAACTAAAGGTTATGATTTCACGTTTGTAAGCGATGTTGTTAACATCCAGCTTAATCATAGTTTGATTGGGTCCGGTACACTGGATAACGGTATATATGTCTTAAACCAACTCCAGATTTTCAATGTCCAGAACACACTAAAAAGAAAGTCTCCAGAATTAAATAAGGATTTTTTGTGGCATTATAGACTAGGTCACATCAATGAGACAAGGTTAACTAAGTTACATAGAGAAGGATATTTTGATTCGTTCGAATATCAATCTTATGCCACTTGTCAATCATGTCTCAAAGGAAAGATGACAAAGACTCCATTCACAGGACATGGAGTAAGAGCGAGCGATCTCTTAGGACTTATACACAGCGATGTAAGCGGTCCAATGTCTACACATGCAAGAGGTAGTTTTTCCTATTTCATTACTTTTACGGATGATTACTCTAGGTACGGATTCATTTTCTTGATGAAACATAAATTCGAGGCATTTGAGAAATTCCAAGAGTATAAGAATAAAGTAGAAAACCAAACCGGCAAAAGTATCAAGGCACTGAGATCTGATCGAGGTGGTGAATATTTAAGTGTCGAGTTCCTAGGTTACCTAAAAGAGAAAAGAATTCTCTCTCAGCTTACTCCTCTATACACTCCCAGCATAACGGTGTATCGGAGAGAAGGAATCGAACCCTATTGTATATGGTACGTTCCACGATGAGTAATGCTGAGTTACCGCGATCTTTCTGGGGTTATGCGCTAGAATCAGTGGCATATCTTTTGAACAGGATTCCTACCAAGAATGTGCCTACCACGCAATATCAGATGTGGAGTGGGAAGAAACCCTATCTTCAGTATTTAAAGATATGGGTATGTCCAGCTTTTGTTAAAAAGCAGCATACGGACAAACTCGAGACACGATCAGTACAGTGTAAGTTTGTGCGATATCCAAAGAACTCCAAGGGATATTATTTCTATTACGCAGAGGAACAAAAGGTTTTTGTTTCTCGTAATACCCATTTTCTAGAACAGCAGTTTTTAGAAAAGGAAACAAGTGGGGGAGGAATAGAACTGGAAGAAATTCCAGAACCACAAACTACTACTGAAAGTTTGGTAGAACCAGTAGTTCAAGAAGAACAGGACATTCCCGCACCTATCCGTAGGAGTAGTAGGCCGTCTCATCCGCCTGAGAGATACTACGGTTTTCTTATAGATGAGGATAGAGAGGATTGCGTCATTGATGATGATGAACCTACTAGCTTCCAGCAGGCCATCCAGAGCGGGGACTTGGTACGATGGCTAGATGCAATGCAGACTGAAATGGTGTCCATGTACACAAAAAAAGTATGGACTTTGGACTTTGCTGCAGGTAGGGTAAAACCCATAGGATGCAAATGGATCTTCAAGAAAAAGTTTGGTGTAGATGGACAGGTGGAAACCTATAAGGTTAGACTTATTGCAAAGGGTTTTCGTCAAAGACCTGGTTTGGACTATGACGAGACTTATTCTCCAGTGGCTTTGCTCAAATCCATTCGGGTCCTTCTTGCTATTGCCGCCTTCCATGATTATGAAATCTGGCAGATGGACGTAAAGACGGCTTTTCTAAATGGTAATTTGGAAGAGTGCGTCTATATGTATCAGCCAGAAGGCTTCAATCAGAGTGGGAGCAGCGGGATGGTATGCAAGTTGCTTAAGTCCATTTATGGACTACAGCAGGTATCGCGGAGTTGGAACATCTATTTTGATGAAACGGTCAAAGAATATGACTTTATCAAAAACCCAGATGAACCATGTATATATAGTAAAATTGTAGCACGAACTGTCGTATTCCTCATCTTGTACGTGGATGACATTCTATTGATAGGAAACGGCATTCCTATGCAACAATCTGTCAAAGGATTCTTGTCACACAGGTTCTCCATGAAAGACCTGGGTGATGCCTCTTACATTCTGGGGATCCGGATCTATCGTGATAGATCCAAGAGGATGTTGGGACTTTCGCAGTCCAGGTATATCAACATTATACTGAAAAGATTCAGTATTGAAGATTCTAAGCGTGGTAATCGACCGGCTTGTCACGGAATCACCCTGTCTAAAGAGATGTCTCCCAAGACTAATTTGGAAAGGGATCGCATGTCTATTATACCCTACGCTTTTGCGGTAGGCTCTATAATGTATGCGATGTTGTGCACCGAACCATATGTAGGTTACGCACTGAGCGTGGTAAGCAGGTATCAGTCCGACCCAGGGAAGAAGCACTGGTTAGCAGTGAAGAACATTCTCAAGTACCTGAGAAGGACTAAGGAGATATTCTTGGTTTACGGCGGAAAAGACCTCAAGATCGAGGCCTTTTCTGATTCCGGCTTCCAGAGTGATAAGGATGACTCCAAGTCCATGTTAGGTTATGTCTTTACCCTCAATGGAGGGGTGGTATGCTGGAAGAGCTCCAAGCAGGACACCGTTGCAGACTCGACGATGGAAGCGGAGTATATTGCTGCTTGCGATGCCGCAAAAGAAGCGGTCTGGATGAAGAAGTTCCTAACAGAACTTCAGGTGGTTCCTACCATTGTTGATCCAATACCTCTGTATTGCGACAACAACGGAGCTATAGCTTTAGCGAAGGAACCCAGGTCCCATCAGAAGTCCAGACACATCTTAAAGCGGTATCACCTGATCAGGGAGATCATAGATCGCCGGGAGATCGAGGTCCAGAGAGTTGCTACTGAAGAGAACATTGCTGATCTATTCACAAAGGCCTTACCTCAGATTCAGTTCGAGAGGCTACTTGAGATCATCGGTCTTCGATATGCCAGTACACGGCCCTAGTGCAAGTGGGAGATTGTTAGTGTATATGCCCTAGGGGCCATTATTGTATCATACTAGCTTGTATATTACTTAATGGAAGCTTGGGATATTCACAATTAAATAACAGTCTTGCTAAACATGGTAGTATGCTACTTGGTTTCATCTATCTTAATATGTGTGTTCGTATTGATACAGCCCTTAGGATCTTGCTTGACTACCAACGTTGTGATGGCAGTCACCCTAGTGGGAGATGGGTAGTCTACAAGCACATCCTTTTATTTTCAGGTCCCTAGTCGTAGGATTATCGAGACAGGGCATCGATACTCCGGAGTAGACTAGTGTGTACGCTTCTCATCCCAGTTGGGGAGATGGTCTGTCCCACAGCCATGAGTACGTCGTACTGGAGATAATATACAGGTCCTCGTTGGGTTACGGGTACACCGGATAGGACTCGCGGGGAACTGTTGGTTGGTATTATACCCGTCGTCAGTTAACAGTTCCCAGGTGACAAGAGTACAGCATAGTCCGCAGACTTGACACTGCTACTTCGCCTCGAGTGTGTCTCACTGTTCTTAGATTGCTACCCTACCACGGCTCAAAGGAGTCGTGCAAACAGGTAGCAGTTGGGTGCAGTCCCAAGCACTTGGAGGCAGTAGCGGTTAGACAGGATTCTGCTCTCCCGGTATTGGAAGTTGACATCGCGCCGTGTCAGAGATCCATTACGCAAAGTCCCTGGCCAGGTCAAGCGAGATTTACTGGTAGGTTCCAGTAGTTTCTCAAGGTGTAATGGGCTATGCTCCGACACGACTTATACCGCTTTTAGGAGACTGATGCTTGCCGCCCCCTAGGCCCGATATGCGATAGTCCTAGACGAACAGACCGGACTGTACGGAAACTGTCACATCAGGCTCAGTAGGAGTTCGGATGGGTTTCCTCATCGGCCTTCTTATCGACATCTACCTGGGGACCGTTACGTACAGCTAGTGCCGCTTGCGGTCTGTGGTTAAACCCACTGCCAGCGTAGTAGTCGAGTCTTTAGAGTCCCACACAGAGAGTTTCCCTGCTCCAGGAGAAACGATATAGAGGTCGTATGGTTTTACGACAAGGGTTCGGACGCATACGTGTGTTTACGCACGTACGACGTTCGGACAGTTTTTACTAGCCGACTTTGGTTTAAGCAAGATTCTAGTATCAGATTATTGGATTTATACAGTCTAAAGTTTTTCCGTGTTTTCACGGATAGGAGGGGCGTTCTCGTAATTTGGCGGGAAGCTTCTAGAAGTATGGTGACTTGAGGGTTTAGGTGGCATAAGCATGTATTACTTTAGTGACTCATTTGTGTGATTCATCCATGTCATTAATGCATCATTAGATATACCTTCCAGAAGGAGTCGCGATGAGTATGCAGCCATTCCGGAACAAGAAACAGATATAGTAAAGGACGATGACTTCCGGACAGTTAGGCAGAGACGAGATTTGGGAGAGACCTCGACAGGACCTTTCTGGAATAAATTACGAGAAGACTTGGACCCAGGAGTGGTCATGTTACGCACATCGGCAGGCCAGAGTTCATGATCGATGACAAGACATGCTATGAGTGACCACGACAGTTGGCTAGAGATTCTTGGAGGATGTGCTTGAGCGGGACTATTCCGCCATACTTGATTTCGAATCAATCATCGACGACAAGACATGCTATGATTGATTTTGATGATTGAGTTTCATGATATTTGTTTTCATGCACCATGGTTGCACCTACTGAGTATTTACGATCTTGCACAGTTGTTGCACTTGATATCGTTTTCGTGCCTTGGTTTCACATGTTTATGATATTTTGGATTTCAGGCAGTTGAGTTGATTTTGTGTATATGTACGCCCACGATTTTGTTTTTGCACTCAGTATAGTTCACATTTTCTTGCAGTGCAGTGTTACGCATTTTGTACACTTAGATGCACTGGACTTCGATTTCGATTTCGATGCTCGATATTTGTTTTGTGCACCTTGTGCACCTGATTGGATTTTGCGCATGTTCGGCGCTTGATATTGGATTTCATGACTTCGTGCAGGATGGATGCACCTAATTTGGATTTTCGCGCATGTTGGGTGCATGTTATGAGATGTGATTTTGGTGCACACCAGATGCACTAAATCGATATTCTTTGTGCATGTCAGATGCACCTGTTTTTGCTGTAAGGCACACCTGTTGCCCTTGACAAATATTTCGTGCACACCCGATGCACTTAAATTTTGTTTCTGTGCACATGTTTGGCACATATATGAATTTTGATTTCCGTGTGCACCAGACGCACATAGTATTCATATGCACATTTTGGGATTGATTTCTTATGGAGCAGTATGTTTTAGTGATGTTTTATTATTGTTTTCGTACTGAGCAGGACGAGTCAGATGACAGTACCTGAGTATATTTGCATGCATTGATAGATTTCAAAAGGATTTCCAAGAGCGAGCTATAGTCTCAGTATTTACCTACGCATCTGATATGACACGAAACGTTTAAAACAAGGAAACCCTTCTAAATTATTTTCAAAACGGCGGAACGTATATATTAAACAAAATGTATATACGTATATGGTTATTTTCTTATAAGAGACGTCCGCCACTGTGCAGTGTTATGCGCATTGCACATCGACATAAAAAGATTTGGCATGCATTTCCTTCAGATATTTACATGTATAGATTTGATATTTACATGTATAGTTCCGATTTATATCATATTGGTTTGCTTTGGATTTGGCATTCGTGTCTTTACCATGACTTCGATGATTGCGGGACGCTTGACGGAGTTTCTATTTTGAGTTATCTGCTCATTACTCATGTGCAAGTAATGCGCTATGATGCGTTTTATGTATTGATGATTTCGGAGCCCCGACGACTTGGACTTTTTATTGAAATGTTTTAGAATTTGGGGGTTTAAATTTAAATTCGGAGACCGAATTTCTTTAAGGGGGAAGATTGTAACATTTCAAAAAAATAAAATATTATTTTTGGGAATTTTTATAATTTAATATTAATTTTATTGAATATTTTAATATTTCGGTATAATTAAATACCGATAAATGGGAATTTTTTTTGAAAAATTATGGAAAATTCTAAAATAGGGTATTTTATGGAATTATACCATTTTAAGTTTTTACGATTAATTATATGCTAATTTAGTGTTAATCACGACTAAAAATCGCTAATCGGATTTTTAGCTTTGTTGTGCAAAACATGCACATATCATTTTTCCACGCTTGCTACATTTCCTTACATGTTTTGGGTGCATGGTTGCTTAGGGTTTACTATTGTGAGGAGAAGGAAATAAAGGAAAAGGAAAGAAAAAGGTAAGGTATGATGAAGAGAGAGAAAGAGTAGGTCAGCCCTTTTGTTTTGAGCCATTGCCATCATTCCTTCAACCTATTTCCTCTCTCCTTCTTCCTATGAGCTGTTGCTGCTGCCCTCCCCTCTTCTTCCTCCATCTTCAATCCCCCAAAAACACCATGGATCCATCTCCAAAACAAACCTAAAACCCCAAACTCCTTTCACAAAAATGATCCCCATCTCCTCCTCTACACGATGGACCGAGCAAAATGGGATTTTGACGACGTTGGGAAGTTAGTGCTGCCTAGAGTGGACTAGATGAGGTATAATTTCTTCCTTTTAAATTAGTTTTATGAGATATCGTGTTTAAGATGTCGTTTTGTGGTGTTGCTGACCTACTGTAACCCCGAGCAATCACTGGGAAAACAAACAGTGTGTTAGTGTTGTGCTCAAGACCTGGAGTGTTCACCTGAAACCCTAACCCCTTCCCACCGGTTTCGGCCGGCGACCTAGGAGACAAATCCGGCGAACCCGGCTTAATAGCAGAGCTAGGGTTTGGATTTTGTAGGGTGGTTACCTGATCATGTTTAGGGGTGTTTGGTCCTACTGGATTTTTGTGTAATGATTGTGGGTAAAATCTGGGGGCTGTTGTGAGTATTTGCTTGACCATGGTAACACGATTCATGACCTGAGCCGTTGCACGAACTCAGAAATTGACCCATATCAGTTTTGTGACTTTTAGTCTGCCTATGGGGTATCTTGAGCAACCCAGGGAATATCTGAGACAACCAAACAACACCAGGGACCCATTTTTGACCATAGGAGACCATCATGACAAAATGAAGCCAATAGGAGCCAAGAGGGTTGGCGAGGCCGGATTTTTGAGGTATGTGGCCGGCCACTTGGTGAATGTAGGAGCCTAGGTTGGTCCAGTAGCTCAAATACATCATATACAACACCCTAGACTTGTTTTGGAAACTACTTTTGACCTGAGTCAAAATCTGGGAGCATTCTAGTATGATTTTGGCTATGTTTTCCACGTTTTGAAATGCTAATTCTTGATAGTTGGATTTGTACTGGGTTTTTGCATGTTTGTACGGCAACAACAAGGGTTGTTTAGTCATTTTTGCACGCGTGGACTATATGTTTTGACCCATAGGCAATCCGTGTGCCGTTTTGGTTTCTGGACTTGATATTAATAGCAATTGCGATTGTTTTTTATATGTAGGTACCCTCGTGAAGACTTAGAGGCGACAAGCAAGCGTGTGGCGACATCGGCATCGGCAAGCAAAGGTGAGTAGATTTATATCTATGGGGAGAAGTCGGGTGGATGGCGTATAGCACCCCCGCAGTTCGTGGTGAAGTATACGAATACGTATACACACATATATTTATTATATGTTGATTGTGTTTATTGATGATAAAGATGGATTTTTGGTGTTCTTGGATTGGTTTAGTGTTAGTTGCGAAACCCTAGAGTAGTAGTTGCACCCACACCCACACGCACACATATACTTGCATACATTCTTTCCTTCACATGTGTGTATATAGGAATATATATATTTATATGTTCATATGGGTAAGGGACTACGTGTTCATATACTGGAATTGAGGATAGTACTTGGGATTTGAGATGAGTCAATAAGATTTGATCTGAGGCCGTGAGATCGGTGATATGGCAGGGTTCGTATTTGAGATACGTCATGATGTTATAGCGGATCTTTAGACGACGATATCATGTGAATAGTGATATACATAGAATAGTGGACTTGTGATCGAGATATGAGATAAGATATGTTAAGATATTTATAATAGGTCGCATTGGACGATGTATACTTCTTTATGATGATATGTGTTGATGACATCGGTTTGCATGAGGCTGTAGATCAGTAGTCAGATCATGATTATATTGATGATATCAGTATTTTACTAGACGTAGATCATTACCCTGATTATGATCTTTGATAAAGAGGATACCGGATGAATAATATGATGAATGTGATTTGACCCGTACCCAGATTTGGGATGTCGTACGACGGATTTCCGTACGAGCTATATATTGATGATAGATCCGCACTCTTGACTTGGGGATGTCTGATTATAGATATTGTATCAGATGTGATACTATTGAGGGGTGATCACCGACTAATATATATATATATATATATATATATATATATATATATATATATATATATATATATCGACTCAGATGTTAGGTGGTTCCCTTACCTTTAGTTTGTTTGTTAGCTCAGCCCTATATTTTAGTATAGTTGTTAGACTAGATTTGATTCCTACCTATTTAAAAAAACCAATGAATCGTGGGTATTTTAAAAGACAGGTCAAGGGATTCTACTAATATTTTAAAGAACGTATCTTTTCTTAAAAACACCGTAGCCCTTATTTTCAAAACACCGCGATTCGTATTATTTCAAAAGGCACTACTGTATGACTTAGATTTATATTAAATGCAGATTAGTTATCGTTGTGTCTAGTATTCAGCTCTCGCACATTATTGCTATTCACTCCGCATCGCATACTTATATCGTGATTCATATACCATTATTGATATCATGCTGTTAGGACACCAGCACCATTACCGATGATGCGTTTGTTCCACGTACACTTACTTGCCGGCTCACACACATCATCATCGGTAATTGCCGTGTCACGTACACTTTAGAGAATACTATTACATTGACATAGCTTGTTAGCTAATAGTTTCGACATGATATTAGTGTACTTACCTTATATGCTAGTTTAGACATTGTAGTTATTACTTGCTACTTCATGCATATTGTTACTCACTGTTATGCCGCATTCATGGACTTTTATGCCTATATTCACTGTTTACATGCTATTGATAATTTGGATTCGGATTTTCATGAGATTTCCTGGATATGAGGGGAAAACCGCAAAACCATAAATAAACTTCTTCTCTCTCTCTTTTTAAATAAAAAGTGCGGTTTTCCTATGATGTATGAGTCGTCCACCATGAGTTCGCTGATGGATTCGAGACCCGATTCGATGAGTTGGATAAACCGTTTCGGGTACATGGTGGACCCGGTAAGGTACCCCGGGGCAAGAAGCTCGAGTAGTAGACGGTGAGCCTGGCAGGGGAAGACTACCTACTGGTGATTTTACCTGACGCGTCGGATATCCGGAGGATACCGTCGTGGTCTTGTGATGGATGTTAGGGGCCGGTCTGGACTGACGGCGCCCTAGATAGTGAGATTTAGACATTGAGATTTTGAGATATTGAGGTACTGAGATTTGATGATACAGGCAAGTCCGGATAGCCGGAGCATGAGATATTGAGATATTTGGATTTATGTTTTGTGTCGATACTAGATACTGTTTATGCTGATTTCATTTATAATACCTCGTTTTAAAAATGCAGAAATCTCACTAAGTTATGAAAGCAGTTTCTTCTTTTACATGTATTCTGTTTTCATGCATTCATACCTCATCCATATGATATATTGCTACCTAAGGCACTGACACGAACACATGGGATTATACTTGGGTTTGATATTTACCCTTGCAATCTTTTCATGCTCCAGACTTGTCATTTGAGGATTATATATATCATGATCGTATGACCTAGGATTGCGTTATTCATGCGATTTCTGCTCGTAGATGATTTCTACTCACGAGTTGGCAACTCACCCCCGTTGTGCCACAGTTTCTTGCAGGTTTTGCCGTACAGGTTTCATTACGGCTTTGCTGGCACTACTTCCATTTCCGGGTGATTTGCTAGTAGGTGGGTTCACTTGCATCGTGACCGTCATTATATCTTGTATATTATTATTCAGTTGTATCTAGTAAATTCCATCAACCAAACATGTATTTATTTCAGAGATAGAGACCAGTGATGTTTATTCTTTCGACCTTAGAGTCGTGCGTTGTATTTCTATGGATTTCATGCTGTCTTGAGTTTCCTTTTCTGTTGTGATCATCGTCGTTCGACGTTGTATATTATATTGCTTGCGTGGTTGTGACCATCGATTGACGAAGAGCTAGCTCCCGCTTGGGGATGCCTTTATTCATTATAAATGCTTTATCAGGTTTTGTACCCGTTTGGGGTCTGTTTTTACAAAGGAAACTCTGCCGAAATTTTTAGAAAAGACTTGTGATTTTAAAAATCCACATTTCAGCGTATGTTGCAAACTACTTGATTAAAATTGGTTTTTCCTTCACTCTACTACTTTTCTTGGTTTGGATTTCTGGGTTTTCGGCTTACTTAGATTATGTACGCCTCGAGACGTTTCGTAGTTTAAGTGCCGGTCACGTTCCATACTTTCCGGTCGTGACAATTTTTGTGCAAGATATTTTATGCTTCATATATATACACAAATGAGTTAATTTCCATATGATAATTATTCTCACCTTCTCTCTCCTCAAGCTCTCTCTCTTCAACCCTAACCCTAACCTCTCATGTGTTGAGATCCAAGGGTTAGCAAGACTAATAAATCCCTAATCCTCTTCTATATCCTCTTGGTTGCTTTGATTAGCACTCATAGCCACTTAGTTACCTCAAGTGTGAGGTTAAATTTTAGAGAAGTAGCTCTCGGGTGGATCTTCTATCACAACGAGGAGGCCGATGAGGAGGTGGTCTATGAGAACAAGAAGGACATGATTCATTAGGTATAATCATCTTTCATAGTAGCTAAACACTTCTATGTTGTTGTTAGTTAGGGTTTGGCAAAGATCCGTAAAGTTAGTCGATGTTAGTTTTAACAAAATGATTGTTTTACCTATTCCGCCTCCCCGCATCATGTAGGGTGTCTAACGTCGACTTACAGTGATATCAGAGCCTCGCTAAACCATAACTAACTTGTTAGCAAAGTCGTTATAAATTCGATCGCAAAACGAACCCGAAAAAACATCATTTTTACCTAGTTTCTGCCGATTTTAAAACGGGGTCTAAAAATTTTTCAGGGACCCTTAAAAATACAAGCAGGGAATTATAAGGTTACTGGAGAAATTTAGGGTCCTAACTCGGCCAAACCGCCGCAGATCCGCGGCCGATCAAAGCGATCCGCCGCGGATCCGCGGCCGAGTTGGAGCCGAGTCAGCCCAAAATTCCCCAGTAACTCTTTTATGTTGATTTTATTCTTTCTGGGATGTTTTGTTTCTGCTCAAGTTTCAGGTGCACAGAGAATTTTTTGGAGTAGAATCATTTGTGTTTGCTTGATCGAAATTCTAAGATGTTTGGCTAACTTGATTTTATCTATGATTTGTATAATGTGTTTGTAAACCTCCCCTAACTGCTAGTATGTCGGTTAGCAGGGAGTGCACATTTCTGTAATGGTTTGTGTTTGTGGACTTGTTGGATTGTCGTGAATGGATAGATGGGGATATGAGACGAGTGTTTCTTTCATTCAAATGTAATTTGTAAATTGTTGTAATATTCTTTTGCGGGGCACATCCGGGCTGAGGTTGTTGGCACCATTGTATTATTTCATTTACTGTTTTCTGCTCCTAGGATAGACCCAAGAAGGGGTGCACAAACTACCGGGTACTTTGAAGTGTTTAGTGGCCTACTCACGTTGTTGAGGGAGACCGCTTCACTTCGGGTACTTGGCGGGTAGTATGCTTTACCCGTAGGGGTCTAGGGTGGGGTTTTGGCTATTCATCGCGACTGTGAAATCCGTCTTTCTTTGCAGGCTCAAAAGGAATGCCTATTATAGCGTCTGACGAATGTACAATATCTATATATGATAGCTATTAGATGTCACTTATATTTTACACCCGCGCTAGCCCAGCCTCCACTCTGTCATTAGTTAAGTAACCTAACGGATGAATGACGGGACCTAGTGGCGAATGCGGACGACATAAGAGGATGTTGTATTTTCGTTGTTTTCTGCAATGACAGGTTAATTGATGGGACGCATTATATTAATGCAAAGAAAATAAACCATAGTTGAATCGTTGGAACAGTTTAAAAGAAACCACTCGGTTATTTAAAAACAAAGGATATTTTTTAAAATTGCGGAGCTTTAACCACTCCTTTTAAAAGCTATCAGGTTCCTTCGATCATATCAAGTTCACTACGTTCACTGTTTCGCCAAAACCATTCGTAGCCCTCCGTCATTTCATTTGGGTATTCAGAAGTATTCAAGCTATGTATTTTGACCAAGGCCAAGGGATAGTGTTTGGTAGCTGCTGGGTATTCATTTGTTGCATAGATAGATGAGTTAGTTTGGGACAGTCGTATTATCATTTGGCCAACGTCAGGGGTATATACGGATAGGTTCAAATTAACAAGATAATGATTGGTAGAACTTGAAATTTGCAAAGAGATGCATACCATTTGGAGTGTGATAATTTTGGTTGGATTCCTTCAGCTTTATCACACGATGATATTTGGATCCCGATCCTACTGTGAGTATCTGCTACTCATCAGGAGATTCGTCACTTAACGATCAATGCTATAAACCAAGTAAGTATCGAGAAACGTGTCAGCGGGGTTACGCACCCAGAGAAAAGAGGTTATTTAATTAAGGTACTTCGCGAAAGCGTCGTAAAACCACCCTCGAAGTACCGACACCGGCCTGGCTAAACGGTTAAGCAAGTATTGTATGGTGAGAATAGTCCTGGATAGTTCTTCCTTTTTGGTTTGAGGAGGGATTCGAGAAACAGTGGGAGCCATCCTGTTTTGATAAATTAAAAACAACTCTAAACTTGCAAGATCATCATGCTAAAGTGTTCCCTCTCTCTCTCTCATTGCAGCGACCCAAAACATGACAGGCCTTAAGTTACTATTAGAGAAAAATATTTTGACAGGGCCAAACTATAAAAAATGGTTCCGGAATGTTAAGATGGCCTTGACTTATGACAAATTGGGGTATGTCCTTACTGCTAAGGCACCTGCTGTCCCTGGTCCAGATTCCAGTATTGCGGATAAGGAAATCCATAAGACCTGGGAGTTAGATTGCGTGAAGGCCAAATGCATCGTGCTTGCCTCTTTGAATAATGAACATCAAAGGAGGCATGAGGATATGGATCTTGAATCCATATTTCTCCACACCAAGGAACTGTATGGAGAGCAATCGCATATAGCTAGTTACGAGACCTCGAAGAACATGTTTCAGTCGAGGCTGGCCTTCGGATCATCTGTAGGAGAACATGTCCTAAAGATGATTGGCTATATAGAAGAGCCCGCGGACCTCGGGACAACTTTAGAGAACGAGCTGTATAAAGACTTGATTCTTCAGTCCCTTCTTTCCACCTACGCCCAGTTTATTCTGAATTTCAACATTCAAAGAAAAGAAGTTGAACTTCCAGAACTCCTTAACATGTTGAGGAGTGCAGAGGGCACCTTGCAGAAGGAAAAGGAAACACCCGCTATGTTTGTTCGCGGTACTTCCTCTTCCGGGTCCAAGGCGGGCTAAAGGAAGGAAGAAGAAGGCTGCTACCAAACCAAGAGGAGGTCTTGGTAAGGTGGGAGCTAAAGGAAAGACAAAGGTTGCAGTGCCAGTAGTGTCAAAAGACGAGTGCTTCCACTGTCGTAGGAAAGGCCATTGGAAGAAAGATTGCAAAGCTTGGATTGCCAAGAACCAGGACCCGAAGCAAGATGTGGCTTTGACTTCAGGTGTGTTAGTAATTGAAAATTGTCTGTCAATCAACTCTACTTCCTAGGTATTAGATACCGGATCAGGATCTCATATATGCAATTCATTACAGGCACTAAGAAACCGTAGAGTGCTGAAGGTTGGTGATATGACCCTCCAGGTTGCTAACGGAGCTGGCGTAGGTGCTGTGTCCTTAGGGGATTATCACCTAGGATTGACGAGTGGACATATTTTGGTTTTACGCAACTTTTTTTGTGTACCTAGTTTAACGTGTAATATCATATCAGTATCGTTGTTATCAAAAGAAGGTTATGATTTCACGTTTGTAAGCGATGTTGTTAACATCCACCTTAATCATGGCTTGATTGAGTCCGGTACACTAGATAACGGTATATACGTATTAAATCAATTACAGATTTTCAATGTCCATAACACACTAAAAAGAAAGTCTCCAGATATAAATAAGGCTTTCTTACGGCATTGTAGACTGGGTCACATCAATGAGACAAGGTTAACTAAGTTACATAGAGAAGGATATTTGGATCCGTTCGAATATCAATCTTATGCAACTTGTCAATCATGTCTCAAAAGAAAGATGATGAAGAATCCATTCACTGGACATGGAGTAAGAGCGAGCGAGCTCTTAGGACTCATACACAGCGATGTATGTGGTTGTTCATATCAGATTTTTGCATTTTCATACCGCCCAATTTTTATCACATTGCATATCGGTAGATACTCTTGAGCCGTGTTTGCTAGTCAATTGCAGGATACAGGTTCTCGGCTCTAAACGGTGAAATTCATGGAAAAACACGACAAAACCCGGGTTCCTGCCAACCACAGATAAAACACGGATCTCCACTCTTTATCCGTCTGTTGCCACACACCAGTTTAAGAGACAAAATGTCAAATCAATGTCGTTTTCATGCACAAGGCTCAATGGCAACACATGATCCAAGAAATCTACACGGAGCTCGAGGAAATCATGACAAAAAGATCCACATCAAATCATCTAGTGCTCAACAGAAATTCTGGAAAAATCGTGAAGCAAATCTGAGAAAAATCATATGCAAGAATAAAGTACACAGCAGACTAGGGAAGCACATGGAAACCCATGCCCCAATTCCACTATAGGGCCGCGGAACCACGACCAATAGGGGGTCTAGGCCGCGGTTCCGCGGCCGTACTGGCTATTCAGAAAACCAATTTTTGTGGGTGTTTTGGTCTTTTCATTTTAGTTCTGAATGTTGCCCTAGGTTTTCATTTTCC
Organism: Agapanthus africanus; assembly: GCA_030015575.1. NCBI lineage: Eukaryota > Viridiplantae > Streptophyta > Magnoliopsida > Asparagales > Amaryllidaceae > Agapanthus > Agapanthus africanus. The sequence continues at coordinate 516,830,502 of CM057337.1, forward strand.
AGCCTATAAATACCCCAGAACCTTGTGAAGCCAAGGGGGTGCATAATCTTGTATTTTTCTAGGTTTAGAATACTTGTTTCTTCTTCCTCTTCTCATCTCTTCTCCATTGAAAAACTTGTAGTGAGGTTTTGTAAGTGAAGAATGATGAATAAAGAAGTTCCTTTTGTTATTATACTTGTCTTGTTCTCTTATTATTGCTTGTAATTTTCATTTGTTAAGTAGTTGTTGTTATTTATTGTTGTTTCTTTCTTTCTCTTTTTCTTTATCCTTAAAAACAACCATGATGCTTACGCTTGATCCTTGCCGAGGTGAGGTCGCAAATAGCTAGTTGTTATCTTCTAATCTCCTTCTTTCTATCTTCCTCTTTCGTTTTGTTTTCTTTTCATTATGATGTGTGAGTAGTTTCATACTTGTTAGGGTAGGATAAGGGATGTTTGAGAGAAGGAAATCTCTCTCACTCTTTCCTTGCCCAACATCTTAAATCGACTCCCGTTAATTGAACCACAATCCGCTCCTTACGGCACCCTATCCTATATGATAGCGGTGATTCCGTAGTGAGACCGGTTGTGGTTGAATTAACCGGAGGTTATGGCTAAGAGCCAAGAACGGACGGACAAGCACCAAAAGGAAGAACTTAAGCGTTGGAAAGCCTAGCTTATACTCGCAAGTTCCTTCCTAGTCGTGCTAATCCCCGTTGTTGCCAATTACCGTAACACCGATATTAAGAGTGGCAATGAAAGAAGTGAGGGACTCCTAACTCAAACTAACCTAATCCTAACCCTAACAAGCTCTCTTTACATATCATTTTAATACTTAGATAATCACAAACAAATCTGGACTTTCGGACTTAACTCGTTAAAGCACATAGAAAAAGATTCCCATCTCCCTGCGGACGACCCGTACTCAACCGGCTAGCTACAAGCGAAACCGTTTTGATTGCGGTAATTAACTAAACTTGAACACGCAGAATCTCTACCAATCAAATGGCGCCGTTGCCGGGAAGACGGTAGTTTATTTCTTTGTGTATTTTTGGGTTAACTTGTGAATATAAATATAACCGAAAAAAAACAAAACAAAAAAATATACTTTGTAGAAAATCTTTTTGTTATTTTTGATTAGTTTTTGTGCAAGTGTGCAGGACAATACGGAATTCGAGTTCAGTGCCAAAGACGTGGGATATTCGAAATTCAAGTTCAGTGCCAAAGACGTGGGAAGATAGACCCACATCTCGCGGCTACACCGCGACGGATCAAAATGAAGCAAACGGTCTACTGAAACATTCTGGAGCAGATACAGTGAGTAAATAAATATTCAGGACATCCAGACAAGTTGAGGAGACCAAGACCAGCACCTCCACAAAATTTTTAAGCCCAACTCCCTGTTCCTGCCGCGGAACCGCGGCATAAGAGGGCTTAGGCCGCGGAACCGCGGCCACTTGGTGGCTTCGTCAACTCAAAATCACTGTGAGTACTTCTTGTCTTCTCCCCACTCCTCTGAACTCCAATAAACAGTGTTTTTTGCAGAATTCTTTGCGCAAACTCTCTTCCCCCTTCCAATAAACTGTTCTTGTGCAGGATTCTTTGCGCCGCGCTAAAAATAAAAATTGTTTGCAGTTGATTTGTTATCGCTTTGCATTCATTAATACGGACTTAAGGGCTTGAAACCAATTCAGATTGGGTGGGGATTTCATCACCCTTCCCAGGACCCCAGAAATCAGAAAAAGCATATGCATTGACCATTGTTAAATTAAAAAATACTAGACTCAGCCCTAAGGACTTCGCGCTCAATAGGACAGAGGACTAATTACAGGCATCGGCCGTTTATCCTATCCTGACTTTGCGGTGTCTAGGCAAGTATGATGAAGGTAAGTGGTTATTTAATTAAGGAACTTCGCGAAAGCGTTGGACAACCTCCCACTTACCTGGCACTTATCTGGCCGCAATTGGCGGAGAAGAGGCGGTTTGAGCTCCTGTTTCTAGTTCTTTGGAACAGTTAGGAGCTGTCTAGCTGACCTAGGTGACCGTAGATCTAGGTGTGATTGTGCATATCTTGTTTGTGATTGCTTAAAGCCGTAAGTCCGTACATATTTATGTAAAGCTCTTTCTAAAAAAAAATAAAAAGGAAAAAAATCAAAAACTTTTATAAAAACTTGCCCTTTGTCGCCAGAATCCATTTTTCACCCACCACCCATCGTCTTTTGACGTTTTCTTACCCTCACCTTCTCCGCTTTGACTATACTAAACTCGTTTAGTGTATGTCCGCTTGAACTCGGGACACTAGCGCCCGCCTAGTCCGCGTTACGTTAGTCGCTACCGACTACGCAATCGACTCAGACGTCGAAACTCCGTCCTCTCCTCTTTCACCTTTACCTTTGCCGGCCAACTCCGACGTTGACCGGAATTCTGTTCATACATCTTCACCTTCACCATCACCAACCTCTTCTTCCGCGATGTCAGGATTTAATCCGAACATCTCTTTGACTACCCCTGGATTGGCTCCACCTCCTACGGAGACCAATAACCCACCACCACCGCCTGTTGTAGCGCCGCAGCGAATCGCGCTCCAGGATCGTTTCTATCCCACCCGTTCTGCACTTCCCACCTGCCTTTCACTTCCACCGGCCAATGGGGATAATTTTGAAATTAAGCCCCACTTCATCAACATGCTTCCACGATTTCATGGGCTTGAATCTGAAGATGCCTATATCTTCATCAATAAATTTCAAAACGTTTGTGCCATGATGAAAACTACACAACTGTCGGACGATGCTATACGCCTACGGGTCATTCCGTTCACTTTATGCGATCTTGCTGAAAAATGGCTGTATAGCACCGCTTCCCATTCCATAACTAGTTGGGACGAGTTTGTAAAAGCGTTTCTAAAGAAATTTTATCCGAATCATAAAACCGCAAGGATTCGCAATGAAATCAACCAATTCTCTCAGCTTCCTTCTGAACCCTTCTGGAAGTGCTTTGACCGGTACAAAGACCTTCTTGTTCAGTGTCCTCACCACGGTATAGAGAAATGACAACTTTGCCAAACCTTATACGAGGGCCTGAACCCAGCAACGAAGCAGTTGTTGGAAACCATCTGTCAGGGCCGCTTCCTATCCAAATCTGACGAGGAAGCGTGGCAATTCTTTGACGACCTTGCGGAGCAAATGCTACAATGGGAGAGCACCAGACCGACGACTTCTTCTTCTACCTCCACTTCTACCGGTCAGTCTAGGGTAGGAATTCACCAACTTGACGTCTCTATTGCGATGAAAGCTGAAATGGCCGCAATAACGAGAAAGCTTGAAGCGATAGAGAGCAAATTTTCTTCTCCTGCTCCTACCCCTGTTCTCCCCCTTCGTACCATTTATGCTTGTTGTTCCGATCCTTCTCACTTAACCGAAGAGTGTCCTTACAATCCACCATCGCAAGGATAGGATCAGGTTAATGCTGCATTTCAGCAAAGACCGAGGAATGATCCATACTCTTCCACCTACAATCCCGGTTGGAGGAACCACCCCAATTTCGCCTGGAATCAGAATCAGAATCAATTCCAAGGCAACAATTTCCAAAGGCCCCCTCCGCCGCAGCAACAAGCGCAACAACAAACTCAACATCAATTTCAGCAGCCCTTCCAACCCCAACAGTTTCAAAATCAGACGAACAACTTTGCACCCAACAATTCTTTTCCCCAAAACAACTTTGTTCCGTCAAACAACGATAAGGTTTCCTCGCTCGAACGAAGTCTGGAGGCGTTCGTTAAACAATCGACTCAATCCACCGCAAACATCCAGTCTTCCATTCAGTCCTTAGTGCAACACACTGCCGCTCACGGGCAAAGCATCAAAACCATCGAGGCCCAGATTGCACAACTGAATGCGGCCTTAAGCGAGCGAGAGAAGGGGAAGCTCCCGTCCCAACCACTCCCAAATCCCGGTCACCCACAGAATGTACATGTTGCTCTTGAACAACAGAATCATAATGTGAGTGCCGTGACCACATTGAGATCAGGAAGGATGCTGCAAAACAACATCGGCACACGGATCAATGATGACACCCCGGCCGCTTCTTCTTCTACTTCTTCTTCTTCGTCTCCTGCTTCTTCGTCTTTTGAGCCTATTCTCCGTTCTTCACAAGGCTCTCCTTCCTCTTCTTCTGCTCTGAATGGACCCACTTCTCACTCCACGAAAACACCTGTTCTGGGATCCGTTCCAACTCCACAATCTCCTCCACAAGCATTAGACTCAACCAATTTTAAAAACGTCCCATTTCCAAACTGGTTGAGGTCTAATAAACAAAATCCTCAAATGGAGAAGATTCTGGAGTTATTTAAGCAGGTTAACATTAACGTTCCTCTGCCGTCCAACAAGTCCCATCCTACGCGAAAATATTAAAGGTCTTGTGCACGAAAAAGAGAAAGTCTCAGGTACCAAAGAAAGTTTTCTTGGCTAGTGCTGTGAGTGATGCTCTTACCCAATCTTTACCACAAAAACGGAAGGACCCTGGCTGTCCTATGATTTCTATTACCATTGGGGATAAGAACATCAACCGCGCACTATTAGATCTTGGTGCCAGTGTTAACCTGCTTCCGTACTCAGTATACGAGCAATTAGGCGTAGGAGAGCTGAAACCCACACACTGTACTCTCCAAATGGCGACCGATCGATCACCCATCCTAGGGGTGAGCTAGAGGATGTGTTAATCAAAGTCGGGGACTTCATATTCCCCGTTGACTTCATTGTATTAGACACAAAGCCTGTAGCTAACCCCCGGAATCAAATTCCGGTGATACTCGGTCGCCCATTCCTTGCAACCTCAAATGCTGTGATCAATTGTCGCAATGGTTCGATGAACCTCTCTTTTGGAAACATGACGATTGAACTCAACATTTTTAGGTTGGGGAATCAGCCCGCCGAACCTAATGCTCATATACTCGACGTCTGCTCGATCCAGGAGATCACCCCAGAAAAGTGTGAATTCGAGGAGTTTCTGTTCGATCATGATAACCTTAACGCCACTAGTGCGTTCCTCCTCGAACCCGCTGCAGTTTCTGCGCCCGACAACGACTACGAGTGTTTTACGTTCTTGAACGATCTTAGCCGCTCGCAACCCGAGTTTGAATACTTTGAATTTCCGGATGAGTTACCTGAACCATCCGACTCGGTCGCTTACACTCGTTTTGAACCCTTGCTGGAGTCCTTTGAGTTCGAGACCTCTGCACCAATCTTGCCTTCAATCGTTTCACCTCCGACGCTCGAACTGAAGCCTTTGCCGTCTCACCTTAAGTATGCTTACTTAGGTGAGAACGAGACTCTCCCTGTCATCATCTCGGCTTCTCTAGCTCTAAAGCAAGAGAAAGCCCTTCTCGCGGTCTTGCACAGCAACATGTAAGCTTTTGGCTGGTCCATGGCGGACATCAAGGGGATTAGTCCCCTGATCGTTGAACATCACATTCATCTGATGGATGATGCCAAACCAGCCCGGGATCCACAAAGACGTCTCAATCCAGTCATGAAAGAGGCTGTGAAGAAGGAGATCGTAAAATGTCGAGATAGTGGTATCATTTACCCTATCTCTGATAGCCAGTGGGTTAGCCCCATTCATGTTGTCCCCAAGAAGTCGGGCATCACGGTCATAACCAACGAGGCGAACGAGTTAATCCCTACTCGCACCCAAACTGAGTGGCGAGTATGCATTGATTACAGAAAACTCAATGCCGCAACGCGGAAGGACCACTTTCCGCTACCTTTCATTGACCAGATGCTTGAACGATTGGCCGAACACGAGTACTACTGCTTTCTTGATGGCTACTCTGGCTATAATCAAATTCCCATCGCCGAAAAAGACCAGGACAAGACCACTTTCACTTGTCCTTTCGGCACGTTTACATATCGTCGCATGCCCTTTGGGTTATACAATGCGCCCGCTACCTTCCAGCGGTGTATGATGGGAATCTTCTCAGACATGGTGGAAAAATTTCTGGAGATTTTCATGGATGATTTCTCCATCTTCGGCGATTCCTTCAACGAGTGTTTGCTGCATCTTGACGCTGTCCTTACCCGATGTAAGGACAAGAATCTCACTTTGAATTGGGAGAAGTGCCACTTCATGGTGCGTGAAGGTATTTTCTTAGGACATATCATCTCGCAAAATGGCATAGAGGTTGACAAAGCAAAGATTGAGGTCATTTCCAATCTACCTCCTCCCAGATGCGTCCGAGACATCCGAGCCTTCCTTGGCCATGCCGGTTTCTATAGACGGTTCATCAAGGACTTTAGCAAGATTGCTAGGCCCTTGACTCTTTTCCTGGCCAAGGATACGCCATTCGACTTCAACTCGAGCTGTGTGACTGCATTCGAGTCATTGAAAAGCTCACTCACTTCTGCTCCCGTTCTTTCTTCGCCTGACTGGACGCACCCATTTGAGATTATGTGCGATGCATCCGACTTTGCCATTGGTGCTGTCCTTGGACAACACATCAACAAGATGCCGCACGTAATTTATTATGCGAGCCGAACCCTGAACGATGCCCAACTCAATTATACAACAACTGAGAAGGAATTCTCGGCTGTTGTATTTGCTTTAGAAAAGTTCAGGCCCTACCTCATCGGCTCTCCAGTCATTGTCTACACCGACCATTCTGCTCTGTACCATCTTTTTGCGAAGAAAGATGCAAAATCTCGGTTAATACGTTGGATCCTCTTGCTTCAAGAGTTTGACCTTGTCATTAAGGACAAACGAGGATGTGAAAACGTAGTTGCCGAACATCTCTCACGACTTCTTTCTTCGCCTTTGCTTCCAATTCCGATCAACGACGTTTTCCCGGATGAACAGCTCTTGACAGTATCTTGCGAACCCTGGTTCACAGATATTGTGAACTACTTGGCCACGGGATTACTACCGACTGAATGGTCAAGTCTGGACAGACTTCGCTTCTTATCCCAAATAAAACACTTTTACTGGGACGAACCCTATCTGTTCAAGTACTGTCCCGACCAGATTATTCGTCGGTGTGTCCCTGATGAGGAATTCAAGAGTGTGCTGTCATTTTGCCACAATCAAGCGTGTGGCGGGAATTTTGGCCCCAGAAAGACAGCTGAGAAGATCTTGCAATGTGGTTTCTACTGGCCACAACTCTTCAAAGATGCTCATGACTATTGCAAGACTTGCTCCCGGTGCCAACACTTGGGCCGGATATCCCGGAGGAACGAGATGCCGCTCCAACCAATCTTGGTTGTGGAGATTTTCGATATTTGGGGGATAGATTTCATGGGGCCGTTTCCCAGCTCTTTTGGAAACTTGTACATCCTTCTCGCTGTTGATTACGTCTCTAAATGGGTCGAGGTTGTGCCCAGCTTGACTAACGACAACAAGGTTGTCGTTAGGCTTCTTAAGGAAAACATTTTTTCCCGGTTTGGGCACCCCCGAGCGATCATTAGCGACAATGGAAGTCATTTCTGCAACAAAACTTTCGAGGCCTTGATGCGGAAATATTCCATTAATCATAAGCTCTCTATGCCCTACCACCCCCAAACCTGCGGGCAGGCCGAAGTTTCAAATCGGCAAATCAAGCAGATACTGGAGAAGACGGTTTCCAAGAACCGTAAGGATTGGTCGCTGAAACTCACTGATGCCCTTTGGGCATTTCGAACCGCTTATAAGACCGACCTTGGCATGTCTCCCTATCGGCTTGTGTACGAAAAAGACTGCCACCTACCTGTCGAAATAGAGCATCGCGCATTTTGGGCGATAAAGGAGCTGAATCTGTCTCTCGAAGATGCGGGCAGCCATCGGAAGCTGCAGTTGAACAAATTAAGCGAGCTTAGGGATGAGGCTTACGATAACGCGGTTGTCGTTAAGAACCGAACGAAGGTGTTTCACGATAAACACCTTTTGCGCAAAACTTTCGTACCTGGTCAACAGGTACTGCTTTATGACACCCGACTACACTTCCATCCAGGAAAGCTCAGATCTCGCTGGAAAGGGCCGTATGTTGTGCGGAATGTGTATCCGCATGGCGCTGTGGATTTGGAGAATCCAAAGGACGGTTCATTTTTCAAAGTAAATGGACACCGACTCAAATCGTACCTTAGCGCCGAACCAACAGAGGAGCTCCTGTTCTTACAGGAGCCGGTTTACCCTGCATAATCTTTCTCTGCCTACCTCCAAACTTCGGTTATCCAGCCAAGAACAAGTGGACACTGTTCCAAATAAGTTTGGGGGTATGTATATACCATTCTGTACATTTTTGTGGATATTCTTTTTTCTTTTTCTTTTCCTTAAACCAAAAACACAAAAAAATAAAAAACACTTTGTGTACCGACAATTTTGACCCTTCAAATGATCTCTTCATGCACTGACAGTGAGGACACTGTCCAGTTTAAGTTTGGGGGAACGCTCGGTACGCATTTCTTACCTTCGCATTCATATGTATATTTTGCATCTGCATATTAAAATCCATAAAATCCATAAAAATCTGAAAATTTTCTAAAAACATAAAAACTTTTTTGTCAAGTTAGCTAGTGGGAGGACTCTGATTCAACATTTCGACGGTTTTGTTTGATAAAATAGAAATAACTAAATCTTATTTTTAGATTTTGAAAACCTGAAAGATAACTCTCCTTTGAAGTTAACTATAGCTGATATACGTCTTTACATCACACTACACGTGTCGTGAGTTTTGGAAATTAGATGACAAGTCTTTTTTGTCTAAAAACTTTTAAATAGATAAATGATTTTCTGAGAATCAAATAGGTTGGTTCTGAAATAAGTAATGTCAAGAATAGTTTATGAAGTGAAGTGAATATGAAGGAATGTTATTGATGCCTTAATTGGAACTAATTCTGAAAAATAACCCATCCGAAACTTGATTGGAATGATTACACACCAAAACCCACTAAACACGTCTTTTATCCAAAAAAATAATTGACCTACCAGTTATATCTCCGTTCGTATTGAATCATCATGATTTTCACGCCAAACTGTCTTTTGTTTTTGGACCTAGGTAACTTGAGTAATTAAGTCCGCTGGGGTGTTTCTACACCTAATGCCCTAAAGCCAACTGGTTTGGGTGCATTGGCCCAAAGCTCGCTAAGAAGCCTAGAAAGTCCAGATTAAAACAAAGTCAAGCAAGTGTTCTCTCCGAGTTAAAATTCCTAACGGTTCTTTGTGTGAGAATAATCTTGATAAAAGACAGGCTTATATAAAAAATTTAGCGGAGATATGAAGGTTTTATTCTATGATAAAGACTATTGCACGTTCACAGAGGTGTGTATGAAATGAAAACAAGAAAAAGGTGGAGTGAAAAATAAGACCTAGTTTCCTGTTAAGGAAGATAGAAATTCTGAAGTTGAAACTTTACTGGAAAACGAAACTTGAAAATGCTTAACACTTTATAAAACTTATGTGATCCTTTCAAAATTTAATCTGGGCTTTATTGTGTGACAAAATGACTTTAATCGATCCTTCTGGAAACTTAACGACACTATTTGCACTGCACGTAAAGACATGTAAAATCTGTAGTTAAATAAGAAGCGAGGGGTGAAAAATAAAGGTTCGATAGTCTAGACTTAGGATAATAGAATTGTTATTTTCTGAAACAAAACTTTAGGGTTTGAATCATAGTTATTTTGCAAAACTAGCTTCACCGGATTTTGTGGGTAGTATCCGCTGAAAACCCTCAGGAGACAACACTCCTCCTACTAGGGACACCTAGAGGTTTAACGGCTTGTTGCACATGCTTAGTGCAATCGCGTTCCCTGCGAAAGTGAGGTTAGGATTTTTTGTGAATAAATTGGCTCTGCTCGGGATGAGCAAATGATAAGTTTGGGGTTATTTGTTCATATCAGATTTTTGCATTTTCATACCGCCCAATTTTTATCACATTGCATATCGGTAGATACTCTTGAGCCGTGTTTGCTAGTCAATTGCAGGATACAGGTTCTCGGCTGTAAACGGTGAAATTCATGGAAAAACACGACAAAACCCGGGTTCCTGCCAACCACAGATAAAACACGGATCTCCACTCTTTAACCGTCTGTTGCCACACACCAGTTTAAGAGACAAAATGGCAAATCAATGTCGTTTTCATGCACAAGGCTCAATGGCAACACAAGATCCAAGAAATCTACACGGAGCTCGAGGAAATCATGACAAAAAGATCCACATCAAATCATCTAGTGCTCAACAGAAATTCTGGAAAAATCGTGAAGCAAATCTGAGAAAAATCATATGCCAGAATAAAGTACACAGCAGACCAGGGAAGCACATGAAAACCCATGCCCCAATTCCACTATAGGGCCGCGGAACCGCGGCCAATAGGGGGTCTAGGCCGCGGTTCCGCGGCCGTACTGGCTATTCAGAAGACCAATTTTTGTGGGTGTTTTGGTCTTTTCATTTTAGTTCTGAATGTTGCCCTAGGTTTTCATTTTCCAGCCTATAAATACCCCAGAACCTTGTGAAGCCAAGGGGGTGCATAATCTTGTATTTTTCTAGGTTTAGAATACTTGTTTCTTCTTCCTCTTCTCATCTCTTCTCCATTGAAAAACTTGTAGTGAGCTTTTGTGAGTGAAGAATGATGAATAAAGAAGTTCCTTTTGTTATTATTTTGTCTTGTTCTCTTATTATTGCTTGTAATTTTCATTTGTTAAGTAGTTGTTGTTATTTATTGTTGTTTCTTTCTTTCTCTTTTCCTTTATCCTTAAAAACAACCATGATGCTTACGCTTGATCCTTGCCGAGGTGAGGTCGCAAATAGCTAGTTGTTATCTTCTAATCTCCTTCTTTCTATCTTCCTCTTTCGTTTTGTTTTCTTTTCATTATGATGTGTGAGTAGTTTCATACTTGTTAGGGTAGGATAAGGGAAGTTTGAGAGAAGGAAATCTCTCTCACTATTTCCTTGCCCAACATCTTAAATCGACTCCCGTTAATTGAACCACAATCCGCTCCTTACGGCACCCTATCCTACATGATAGCGGTGATTCCGTAGTGAGACCGGTTGTGGTTGAATTAACCGGAGGTTATGGCTAAGAGCCAAGAACGGATGGACAAGCACCAAAAGGAAGAACTTAAGCATTGGAAAGCCTAGCTTATACTCGCAAGTTCCTTCCTAGTCGTGCTAATCCCCGTTGTTGCCGATTACCGTAACACCGATATTAAGAGTGGCAATGAAAGAAGTGAGGGACTCCTAACTCAAACTAACCTAATCCTAACCCTAACAAGCTCTCTTTACATATCATTTTAACACTTAGATAATCACAAACAAATCTGGACTTTCGGACTTAACTCGTTAAAGCACATAAAAAAAGATTCCCATCTCCCTACGGACGACCCGTACTCAACCGGCTAGCTACAAGCGAAACCGTTTTGATTGCGGTAATTAACTAAACTTGAACACGCAGAATCTCTACCAATCAGTGGTCCAATGTCTAAACATGCAAGAGGTGGTTTTCAAATTTCATTACTTTTACAGATGATTACTCTATGTACGGATTCATTTTCTTGATGAAACATAAATCCGAGCCTTTTGAGAAATTCCAAGAATATAAGAATGAAGTAGAAAACCAAACCGGCAAAAGTATCAAGACACTGAGATCTGATCGAGGTGGTGAATACTTAAGTGCCGAGTTCCTAGGTTACCTAAAAGAGAAAGGAATTCTCTCTCAGCTTAATCCTCCGTACACTCCACAACATAACGGTGTATCGGAGAGACGGAACTGAACCCTATTGGATATGGTACGTTCCATGATGAGTAATGCTAAGTTACCGCGATCTATCTGGGGTTATACGCTAGAATCAGCAGCATATCTTTTGAACAGGGCTCCTTCCAAGACTGTGCCTACCATGCCATATCAGATGTGGAGTGGGAAGAAACCCTATCTTTAGTATCTGAAGATATGGGGATGTCCAGCTTTTGTTAAAAAGCAGCATGCGGACAAACTCGAGGCACGATCAGTACAGTGTAAGTTTGTGGGATATCTAAAGAACTCCAAGGGGTATTTCTTCTATTACGCAGAGGAACAAAAGGTTTTTGTTTCTCGTAATGCCCATTTTCTAGAACATCAGATTTTAGAAAAGGAAACAAGTGGGAGCGCAATAGAACTGGAAGAAATTCCAGAACCACAAACTACTACTGAAAGTTTGGTAGAACCAGTAGTTCAAGAAGAACAGGACATTCCCGCACCCCTCCGCAGGAGTAGTAGGCCGTCTCATCCGCCTGAGAGATACTACAGTTTTCTCATAGATGGGGATAGAGAGGATTGCGTCGTTGATGATGATGAACCTACTAGCTTCCAGCAGGCCATCCAGAGCGGTGACTCGGTACGATGGCTGGATGCAATGCGGACCGAGATAGAGTCCATGTACACCAACAAAGTATGGACTTTAGACTTTGCTCCATGTGGGGTAAAACCCATAGGATGCAGATGGATCTTCAAGAAAAAGATTGGTGTAGATGGACAGGTGGAAACCTATAAGGCTAGACTTGTTGCAAAGGGTTTTTGTTAAAGACCTGGTTTGGACTATGACGAAACTTTTTCTCCAGTGGCTATGCTCAAATCCATACGGATCCTTCTTACCATTGCCGCCTTCCATGATTATGAGATCTGGCAGATGGACATAAAGACGGCTTTTCTAAATGGTAATTAAGAAGAATGCGTCTATATGGATCAGCCAGAAGGCTTCAATCAGAGTGGGAGCAGCGGGAAAGTGTGCAAGTTGCTTAAGTCCATTTATGGACTAAAGCAGGCATCGCGTAGTTGGAACATCTGTTTTGATGAAACGGTCAAAGAATATGACTTTATCAAAAATCCAGATGAACCATGTATATATAGTAAAATTGTAGCACGAACTGTCGTATTCCTCGTCTTGTACGTGGATGACATTCTAATAATAGGAAATGACATTCCTATCCTACAATCTGTCAAAGGATTCTTGTCACACAGGTTCTCCGTGAAAGACCTGGATGATGCCTCTTACATTCTGGGGATCCGGATCTATCATGATAGATCCAAGAGGATGTTGGGACTTTCACAGTCTAGGTATATCAACACTATACTGAAAAGATTCAGTATGGATGATTCTAAGCACGGTAATTTACCGGCTTGTCATGGAATCACCCTATCCAAAGAGATGTCTCCCAAGACTGATTTGGAAAGGGATCGCATGTCGATGATACCCTACGCTTCTGCAGTATGCTCTATAATGTATGCGATGTTGTGCACCAGACCAGATGTAGCTTACGCACTGAGCGTGGTAAGTAGGTATCAGTCAGACCCAGTGGAGAAGCACTGGATAGCAGTAAAGAATATTCTCAAGTACCTGAGAAGGACTAAGGAGATGTTCTTGGTTTACGGCGGAAAGACCTCCAGATCGAGGCCTTTGCTAATTCCATCTTCCAGAGTGACAAGGATGACTCCAAGTCCAAGTCAGGTTATGTCTTTACCCTCAATGGAGGGGCGGTGTGCTGGAAGAGTTCTAAGCAGGACACCGTTGCTGACTCGACGATGGAAGCGGAGTATATCGCTGCTTGCGATGCCGCAAAAGAAGCGGTCTGGATGAAGAAGTTCCTAACAGAACTTCAGGTAGTTCCTACCATTGTTGATCCAATACCGCTGTATTGCGACAACAACGGAGCTGTAGCTTTATCGAAGGAACCCAGGTCCCATCAGAAGTCCAGACACAACTTAAGACGGTATCACCTGATCAGGAATATCATAGATCGATAGGAGATCGAGGTCCGGAGAGTTCCTACAGAGGAGAACACTGTTGATCCATTCACTAAGGCCTTACCTCAGATTCAGTTCGAGAGGCTACTCGAGATGATAGGTCTTCGATACGCCAGTACATGGCCCTAGTGCAAGTGGGAGATTGTTAGTGTATATGCCCTAGGGGCCATTATTGTATCATACTAGCATGTATATTACTTAATGGAAGCTTGGGATATTCACAGTTATATTAACAGTCTTGCTGAACATGGTAGTATGCTACTTGGTTTATGTCTATATTAATATGTGTATATGTTAGCATATCGAGAATACATATTGATAGAGACCTTAGGATCTTGCTTGACTACCAGCGTTGTGATGGCAGTCACACTAGTGGAGGCTGGGTAATCTACAAGCACATCCTTTCTTAGGTCCCTGGTCGTAGGATTATCGAGACAGGGCATCGATACTCCGGAGTAGACAAGTGTGTACGCTTCTCATCCCAGTTGGGTAGATGGTCCGTCCCACAGCCATCAGTACGTTGTACTGGAGATAGTATACAGGTGCTCGTTAGGTTATGGGTACACCGGACAAGACTCGCAGGGCACTGTTGGTTAGTATTATACCCGTCGTCAGTTAACAGTTCCCAAGTGACATGAGTACAGCATAGTCCGCAGACTTGACACTGATACTTCGCCTCGAGTGTGTTCCCACTGTTCTTAGATTATTACCCTACCACGGCTCAAAGGAGTCGTGTAAACAGGTAGCAGTTGGGTGCAGTCCCGAAGCACATGGAGGCAGTGGCGGTTAGACAGGATTCGTCTCTCCCGGTATTGGGAGTTGATATCACGCAGTATTTTGAGAGCCATTACGCAAAGTCCCTGGCCAGGGCGGACGAGATTTACTGGTAGGTTTTCCAGTAGCTTCTCAAGGTGTAATGGGCTTCACTCCGACACGACTTATACCGCTTTTAGGGGACTGACGCTTTCCGCCCCTAGGCCCGATATGCGATAGTCCTAGACGAACAGACCGGACTGTACGGATATTGTCACATCAGGCTCAGTAGGAGTTCGGATGGGTTTTCTCATCGGCCTTCTTATCAATATCTACCTAGGGACCGTTACGTACAGCTAGTGCCGCTTGGGGTCTGTGGTTAAACCTACTGCCAGCGTAGTAGTCGAGTCTTTAGAGTCCCACATAGAGAGTTTCCCTGCTTCGGGCGAAATGATATAGAGGTCGTATGGTTTTACGACATGGTTCGGACACATACGTGTTTTTACGCACGTATGTTGTTCGGACAGTTTTTACTAGCGGGCTTTGGTTTAAGCCAGATTCTAGTAATGGATTATTGGATTTATACAGTCTCAGTATTTTCGTGTTTTCACGGATAGAAGGGGAGTTCTCGTAATTACTCAAGAAGCTTCTGGAAGGTTGATGAGGTGGAGAGCTTAGGTGTTATATGCATTAAATGGTTTTGTGACTCATGGAGATGATTCATCAAGTGAGTTAATGAAGCATTAATGCTTTTAATGAATCATTAGATGATTCATTATGTATTAAATGAAGAATGAAGATATTTGTGCAAAGATATTTTTGTGCAAGATATTTTATGCTTCATATATATACACAAATGAGTTAATTTTCATATGATAATTATTCTCACCTTCTCTCTCCTCAAGCTCTCTCTCTTCAACCCTAACCCTAACCTCTCATGTGTTGAGATCCAAGCGTTAGCAAGACTAATAGATCCCTAATCCTCTTCTATATCCTTTAGGTTGCTTTGATTAGCACTCATAGCCACTTAGGTACCTCAAGTGTGAGGTTAAAGCTTGGAGAAGTAGCTCTCGGGTGGATCTTCTATCACAACGAGGAGGCCGACGAGGAGGTGGTCTACGAGAACAAAAAGGACTTGATTCATTAGGTATAATCATCTTTCATAATAGCTAAACACTTCTATGTTGTTGTTAGTTAGGGTTTGGCAAAGATCCGTAAAGTTAGTCGATGTTAGTTTTAACAAAATGATTGTTTTACCTATTCCGCCTCCCCGCATCATGTGGGGTGTCTAACGTCGACTTACACGGTATATACGTATTAAACCAACACCAAGTTTTCAATGTTCAAAACACACTTAAAAGAAAGTCTCCAGAATTAAATCAAGCTTTCTTATGGTATTGTAGACTGGGTCACATCAATGAAACACGGTTGACGAAGTTACATAAAGAGGGATATTTGGATCCGTTTGAATATCTATCTTATGCAACTTGTCAATCATGTCTCAAAAGAAAGATGACAAAGACTCCGTTCACTAGACACGGGGTAAGAGCGAGTGATTTCTTCGGACTCATACACAGCGACGTGTATGGTCTAATGTCTACACATGCAAGAAGTGGTCATTCTTATTTCGTTACTTTTACGGATGATTTCTCAAGGTATGGACATGTATTCTTGATGAAACATAAATCTGAGCCTTTGAGAAATTCCGGGAATATAAGAATGAAGTGGAAAAACCAACCGGCAAAAGTATCAAGACACTTAGATCTGATCGAGATGGTGAATACTTAAGGGCCGAGTTCCTGGATTACATAAAAGAGAATGGAATTCTCTCTCATCTTACTCCTCCATACACACCTCAACACAATGGTGTATCGGAAAGGCGGAACCGAACCTTATTGGATATGATACGTTCCATGATGAGTAACGCTGAGTTACCGCAATCCATCTGGGGTTATGCACTAGAATCAACTGCATATCTTTTGAACAAGGTTTCAACTAAGTCAGTGTCTACCACACCATATCAGATGTGGAGTGAGAAGAAACCCAATCTTAAGTATCTGAAGATATGGGGATGTATACATTTTGTAAAAAAGAAGCATACGGACAAACTCAAAGCTCGCTCAGTACTGTGTAAGTTTGGGGGATACCAAAGAACTCCAGGGGTATCTTTTCTATTACGCGGAGGAACAAGAGGTCTTTTTTTCTTGTCATGCCCACTTTTTAGAAAATCAATTTCTTGGAAAAGAAATAAGTGGAAGCGCATGTTCAGTTGATAAAACTGCACATTTGTATTACATTTTCCTACCATTTTTATATTAAAAAAGGACTTTATTATAATATATTATACATATGAGGGTTTATGTGTAAAAACACCATTTTCCATGTGTTAATATATTTTAATTAGTATTTGGTAAGAAAATGTATGCAAATAAATCCATTGACCAAATCCTAGTAGAAATAAGTCTACTAAATATTATTTGAGATTATTGTGCAGAATTTTCCAAGTTGTTATGCAGAATTTATCAAACAAATCAAGTTGTTGAAGAAAACTTGCCAAATTAAGAAGCAAAACTTGGAGACCAAGTCTGGAAGCAACCGAGAGAAGATTTCTGAATTCTGAAGGTGCCTAGGATTGCCACATGTCACAAGATGCAAGCCCAAAAAATTCTATCATGAGATCTCCACCTTTGAGCGCGGATCCGCGGCCAAACCCCCCTTGGGCCGCGGATCCGCCGCACTTCTATGGAGTTGGGGGCCTAGATTTTCCAGGGTGAATCTTTACTATATTTTACCAAGTTTCCAACCTAAATATTCTGGCTTTGCACTATAAAAGGGCACCGAGAGCCTCTTGGAAAAGACATCAAGCCGAAGAGATCATGAAGCTCCCGATGCTCACGCATCCAGGCTGATCATCGACTGTTCGACTACCTCCTTAGGAAAGATCGAGAAGAAACTAGTTTTGTAATCATTGTCTACGGATTAAAGTGTAGTTTGTTCAAGTCGATTAATAAAAGTAGTTCTTTTTAATTGTTTTTGCATTTTACATTATGTTTTCCCTCTCCGTCTTTTCATCTTCTTCTCCCAACATGCGCGAGTAATTCTCCGCTTGTTAGGGTTCGTAGGATTAGGGTAGGCTAATGGACGATGAAAATAATTAAACTCTTTTTAAGTCCTATAAAGTTTAGGAACTTTATCAAAAGAATCATTAATATCCTAATCGGGCGCGCTAGCAATTCTTTGCTAGTTCCGACCGCGATTAGAGATTAGATTAATGATTGTATTGGTAAAGGCTAGATATGAACGGAGTTCCGTGTCGAGATAAGGGTTAAGAGTGGGATTACTTTTCCCTCCAGAAACCCTAATCTACACGCATCACCGTCGTTCTATTTCTAAATCTATTAATGGATAAAAAGGGTAACTCTTAATTAATCGTCCATAACTACTAAATCCTAACGAACCCTACAAGCCTTCTTATTATATTATCTAAGTCTCTAAAATAATCTAGATCGATATTTTACATTCTTGTTTAACGTAGATCTAGAAACCATTCTATAAAATTCTTCATCCCTCCTCTCTTTCTCAACACATCTAAAGTAAAAGTAAAAGGTTCCACGTTTCCCAGAGGCCGACCCGTACTCATCTCGGTCTAGCTACGCGCGACACCGTTATTGATTGCGGTTAAACTACAAACAGTCTTTCGAATCAATCAAATGGCGCCGTTGCCGGGGATACGTGCGTAATTTTTTATTTTTACTATTTGTGTTGAATTCTTAGACGATTCATATCATTATTAACACAAAACTGCAAATTGCATATTTAACGATTTGTGCGTGAATTTTGTGAGGGAATCTCGAGTCACGGACTTGAGAAAACAGGAGATCTAGGGTTTCACACTTCTCTGGTATCTTTCTTAACTCTTTCTCTCTCCTCTAAAATCCAATAAAATCTATTTTCTGCAGGATTCTTTGCAAAATAAGCGCCGCTCAAAAATCTTTTTGCAAAGATTTGTTTGGTGGTTAGTTTTTGCATATTTTAATACGGATTTTTAAGGGGCAAGACCAAAATCAAGATTAGGTAGGGATTTAATCACCCTTCCTAAGCCCCACAAATCACAAACCAAGCATCTGCATCAACCCTTCATTAATTTAAAAAATATCTAGACCAGACTCTAAGGACTGTCGTGCTCAATAAGGACAGAAGAAGGTCGTGGGTAATCTATCGCTTATCCGCATTACTTTTGTAGTGCCTAAGCAAGTGTGTCAAAAGCTAGTGGTTTTTAATTAGGCCCACTACTGTGGTTCCTTCCCACTTACCTGGCACTTACCTGGCTACAAGGGTAGTACGGAGGCGGTAGAGGATTGATCCTGCGGCTTGTCCTTTGGAAGTCTAGGAGCGGTCTAGTGACTGGACCTAGGTAACCATAGTTCTAGGGTTGTTTGTGCATTTTTGTGTGATCTGTCTAAATCCGTCTTTTTTCAAAACAAACCAATTATTTTCTCCCCTTTTTACCCCTTCCCCCTTCTTCTATTCTTATAATGGGTAACCTAAACAGAAGAACACTTGCCGAGCTTTGCTGTCCACAACCAGATATCTCTTGTTTTCGAAATCCCTTCGGTATACCGTCCGGCTCTTCCATGTCCTTAAGAGATCATATAGAACAAGAAGGAAGAAACAGTTGGCCACCTCAGTCTAGGTCTTATCAACCGTATCCTAATCCTACACCCGTTTCAGTTGATACCCAGAGTGAGAAAGCCCCTAGACGAATGTCCATTGCTGAGCACATAGCTAGGGCTAGAGGCCAAAGTTTCAACCCGGACCGATATCAACCATCACCTCCACTTTCCAAAGAAGAGTTTGATAGCCAACCGACCAACCCATATCAATATTCTTCTTATAATAATTTTAATCCTACTCCTACCCAATTTTCGCAACCATTCTATTCCTATCAATCCAATCCGACTTTTCCACCTTCTCTAGACAGTTCTTCTAATCAGTCATTTGGGAGTTTTAATTATCCACAGGAATTTCAATCTTATACCGAAACCCCTTATCAACCAAAGTCTAGTCTTGAGCGGAAATTAGAAGAAGGTATAGTGATGATGAACCGCATTAGAGAGGAATGGAAGGAAAGCATGGTTAAATATGAAAGGGCAACGAGTTCCGAACCTGCTCAAAATTTTTCAGTATATAATACGGGCATCGGACAAAATGAGAATTTGGGTAGAGAGACAGAATTATACACCCTTCCTAATCAAACCTTCCATTTCCAAACTGAAATCCACAACTCTAGTTTCACAGATTTATCAAGTACACCAAATGATTCATCAATTGAAGATAGAATGTCTGATAAGTTGTGTGACTTTGTAGTATTTGATTTACCCGATTGTGAAGGGTCCATTTCAAGTGAAACCATACCCAACCCTTATGATCTCTACACCTCCACTCTTGAACCAAAGCTGATTGAAAACTATACTCTTGATGAGGTGTATGAGAATTTTAACCTTCACTTGAATGAGGTGATTGACATTGGGGATATATTGATAGATGAACCCGAAATTTTGGATGATTTTGTCCCACCAATTCATCAAATCCTTTCACTTCCTTGTGGTCATCATCTTGAGCCTTTAATTCTTCCCGAACCCCAAATATGTCTTGAAGTTGATGATAATGGTATACCTGAAGATCAGACCGAAATACAGCCTCCATCTTCCACATCTGGTTCAGCAACACTCGACACACCAATTTGTTTACCCATTTCACCTTCTACTTTCTCCGGTTCTTCTTCTGTTCCTATAGTTTCGGTGAGTTTTGATAAATCACAATTCGTTAATTCAAGTTCAATAATACCAGAAATTCAACTTGATTTAGATATTTTTGAAAATGAGGTAGATGAGTTTTTCGAGTCCTCTACCTCAATGATTTTTGATAAATCAAGTAGAATAAACTCTGGCACAAAACTCTTTGACAGCAAACTGTTCAATCACACCATCGATAAAAGTTTTGAAGAACTTTTTGCTGACGAACTTGAATTTTTAAACATTACGGATTTTGTGATTGATCAATCTCCACCTCTAGAGGTTGAACCGTCACCATTCCTTCTTTCTAATCATTCACATTCATCCCCATTCTTCTTTTCTCTAATTTCAAACCCTTTCCAGACCACCTCTTATCCCTTCCCCACTTTTTCTTGACTCGATACAACACATTCTTCCACCAACCTATACGCTATACTGATAAAATCTTTGAATGGTTGGTGTTAACTTTCGGTTTTTGTAAAGTCTTATTTTGACCAAATGACTCACCCCCTCTTAAAATGCTTCATATTGTCTAACTCATATTGGAGGGGGGATATATTTTTTGGCTCTTGAACATAACTTTTGTCCTCAAATTTGTGAGCCAAAAATAAGTTTGGGGGAGGATTTTCACTTTCATATATTCTTGCCCCCATTAATAATTTCCTCCCATGTTTACAGGTTTTTGTGCTTAATGGATGACATCAGTGAGGACACTGCTGTAAACAGGTTTGGGGGAGGTTTGTGCTTATTTACATATCAATTTGCATCATATTTTGCATAAGCACAACATTTTAAAAAAATTTAAAAAAAAAAATTTATAACAAAAGAGTAGGAAGTGAAAAATTACATCCAAAAGATAGGAATAGTTTAAGAAAATCAAGAAAATTAGAAGTTTTCTTACACGAACTAGTAATAAGTAGTTATGAGCTGTTGTCCCAAGGGTTAGTAAAATGAAGGAAGTCACTAATCTGAGGATAAAAATAAGTCTGAAAAATAGTTTCTAATCTGGAAGCCAAACATTTGAATGTTGATACCCTACTATTTGCACTTACACACGTCTTGAAACTCGGGATAGTAGAGGATACCTTGAAATGCTCTTGTCTAAAAGCCAAAGTATGAAGGAAAAAAAATAAAGAAAATATAAAAATGGTGAAAAGAAAAATGAACACTGGTTTTGTTATCGCCAAGGCAGCAATAAAAAAAATATAGCGAGGGTGCCTCTTCACCTAGTGCCCTAAGGCCAACTGGTCTGGGAGTCACTGCTAAGCCTTCGGTGGTGCAAGACGAGGAAAATATTATCACCTAATCAGCAAGCACATGAGTAATCGGTCGGTTAGTACCTCAAGAAGTATTAACGGTCGCATGAAAATGTGTGAGCAAATCTAAATATTCATCAAGTTAAAAAGTACTGAGGTAGATGGACAAGAGTATGATAGCTTGAATTGAATTCTCCGAGTGTAGGGATGTTCTTTACACACACATGGGGTTATATGATCAATGTTTGGATGAAAAGTAGGAATGAAGAATAAAGACGATGTTTTATTGAGGGATGATGTGATTTTTAACATTTTTTCATGACTATTAAGATAGGGCTCATGACAACTGAAAAGCTAGTATAGTTGGAAACTCTTATTTTCAAAGTATTTCTTTTATGGTTCTTATCTTTATATGTAAATTTCACCATCTTTCTTTTGTTATAGGATTTTGTGGGTGTAATCCGCTGAAAACCCTCAGGAGACAACACTCCTCCTACTAGGGACACCTAGAGGTTTAACGGCTTATTGCACGTGCTCAGTGCAATCGTGTTTGCCTACGAAAGTGTGCTTAGTTTTCTCCTTTCTTTTTCTCCTCTTAAATAAACTAGTTTGCTCGGGACGATCAAAGATAAGTTTGGGGGTATTTGTTCAGTTGATAAAACTGCACATTTGTATTACATTTTTCCTACCATTTTCATATTAAAAAAGGACTTTATTATAATATATTATACATATGAGGGTGTATGTGTAAAAACACCATTTTCCATGTGTTAATATATTTTAATCAGTATTTGGTAAGAAAATGTATGCAAATAAATCTATTGACCAAATCCTAGTAGAAATAAGTCTATTAAATATTATTTGAGATTATTGTGCAGAATTTTCCAAGTTGTTATGCAGAATTTATCAAACAAATCAAGTTGTTGAAGAAAACTTGCCAAATTAAGAAGCAAAACTTGGAGACCAAGTCTGGAAGCAACCGAGAGAAGATTTCTGAATTCTGAAGGTGCCTAGGATTGCCACATGTCACAAGATGCAAGCCCAAAAAATTCTATCATGAGATCTCCACTTTTGAGCGCGGATCCACGGCCAAACCCCCCTTGGGCCGCGGATCCGCTGCACTTATATGGAGTTAGGGGCCTAGATTTTCCAGGGTGAATCTTTACTATATTATACCAAGTTTCCAACCTAAATATTCTGGCTTTGCACTATAAAAGGGCACCAAGAGCCTCTTGGAAAAGACATCAAGCCGAAGAGATCACGAAGCTCCCGACGCTCACGCATCCAGGCTGATCATCGACTGTTCGACTACCTCCTTAGGAAAGATCGAGAAGCAACTAGTTTTGTAATCATTTTCTACGGATTAAAGTGTAGTTTGTTCAAGTCGATTAATAAAGGTAGTTCTTTTTAATTGTTTTTGCATTTTACATTATGTTTTCCCTCTCTGTCTTTTCATCTTCTTCTCCCAACATGCGCGAGTAATTCTCCGCTTGTTAGGGTTCGTAGGATTAGGGTAGGCTAATGGACGATGAAAATAATTAAACACTTTTTAAGTCCTATAAAGTTTAGGAACATTATCAAAAGAATCATTAACATCCTAATCGGGTGCGCTAGCAATTCTTTGCTAGTTCCGACCGCGATTAGAGATTAGATTAATGATTGTTTTGGTAAAGGCTAGATATGAACGGAGTTCCGTGTCGAGATAAGGGTTAAGAGTGGGATTCCTTTTCCCTCCAGAAACCCTAATCTACACGCATCACCGTCGTTCTAGTTCTAAATCTATTAATGGATAAAAAGGGTAACTCTTAATTAATCGTCCATAACTACTAAATCCTAACGAACCCTACAAGCCTTCTTATTATATTATCTAAGTCTCTAAAATAATCTAGATCTATATTTTACATTCTTGTTTAGCGTAGATCTAGAAACCATTCTATAAAATTCTTCATCCCTCCTCTCTTTCTCAACACATCTAAAGTAAAAGTAAAAGGTTCCACGTTTCCTAGAGGACGACCCGTACTCATCTCGGTCTAGCACAAAAACCTGTAAACTTGGGAGGAAATTATTAATAGGGGCAAGAATATATGAAAGTGAAAATCCTCCCCCAAACTTATTTTTGGCTCACAAATTTGAGGACAAAAGTTATGTTCAAGAGCCAAAAAATATATCCCCCATCAAATATGAGTTAAACAATATGAAGCATTTTAAGAGGGGGTGAGTCATTTGGTCAAAGTAAGATTTTACGAAGACCGAAAGTTAACACCAACCATTCAAAGATTTTATCAGTATAGCGTATAGGTTGGTGGAAGAATGTGTTGTATCGAGTCAAGAAAAAGTGGGGAAGGGATAAGAGGTGGTCTGGAAAGGGTTTGAAATTAGAGAAAAGAAAGAATGGGGATGAATGTGAATGATTAGAAAGAAGGAATGGTGACGGTTCAACCTCTAGAGGTGGAGATTGATCAATCACAAAATCCGTAATGTTTAAAAATTCAAGTTCATCAGCAAAAAGTTCTTCAAAACTTTTATCGATGGTGTGATTGAACATTTTGCTGTCAAAGAGTTTTGTGCCAGAGTTTATTCTACTTGATTTATCAAAAATCATTGAGGTAGAGGACTCGAAAAACTCATCTACCTCATTTTCAAAAATATCTAAATCAAGTTGAATTTCTGGTATTATTGAACTTGAATTAACGAATTGTGATTTATCAAAACTCACCGAAACTATAGAAACAGAAGAAGAACCGGAGAAAGTAGAAGGTGAAATGGGTAAACAAATTGGTGTGTCGAGTGTTGCTGAACCAGATGTGGAAGATGGAGGCTGTATTTCGGTCTAATCTTCGGGTATACCATTATCATCAACTTCAAGACATATTTGGGGTTCGGGAAGAATTAAAGGCTTAAGATGATGACCACAAGGAAGTGAAAGGATTTGACGAATTGGTGGCACAAAATCATCCAAAATTTCGGGTTCATCTATCAATATATCCCCAACGTCAATCACCTCATTCAAGTGAAGGTTAAAATTCTCATACACCTCCTCAAGAGTATAGTTTTCAATCAGTTTTGGTTCGAGAGTGGAGGTGTAGAGATCACAAGGGTTGGGTATGGTTTCACTTGAAATGGACCCTTCACAATCGGGTAAATCAAATACTACAAAGTCACACAACTTATCAGACATTCTATCTTCAATTGATGAATCATTTGGTGTACTTGATGAATCTGTGAAACTAGAGTTGTGGATTTCAGTTTGGAAATGGAAGGTTTGATTAGGAAGGGTGTATAATTCTGTCTCTCTACCCAAATTCTCATTTTGTCCGATGCCCGTATTATATACTGAAAAATTTTGAGCAGGTTCGGAACTCGTTGCCCTTTCATATTTAACCATGCTTTCCTTCCATTCCTCTCTAATGCGGTTCATCATCACTATACCTTCTTCTAATTTCCGCTCAAGACTAGACTTTGGTTGATAAGGGGTTTCGGTATAAGATTGAAATTCCTGTGGATAATTAAAACTCCCAAATGACTGATTAGAAGAACTGTCTAGAGAAGGTGGAAAAGTCGGATTGGATTGATAGGAATAGAATGGTTGCGAAAATTAGGTAGGAGTAGGATTAAAATTATGATAAGAAGAATATTGATATGGGTTGGTCGGTTGGCTATCAAACTCTTCTTTGGAAATTGGAGGTGATGGTTGATATCGGTCCGGGTTGAAACTTTGGCCTCTAGCCCTAGCTATGTGCTCAGCAATGGACATTCGTCTAGGGGCTTTCTCACTCTGGGTATCAACTGAAACAGGTGTAGGATTAGGATACGGTTGATAAGACCTAGTCTGAGGTGGCCAACTGTTTCTTCCTGCTTGTTCTATATGATCTCTTAAGGACATGGAAGAGCCAGACGGTATACCGAAGGGATTTCGAAAACAAGAGATATCTGGTTGTGGACAGCAAAGCTCGGCAAGTGTTCTTCTGTTTAGGTTACCCATTATAAGAATAGAAGAAGGGGGAAGGGGTAAAAAGGGAGAAAATAATTGGTTTGTTTTGAAAAAAGACGGATTTAGACAGATCACACAAAAATGCACAAACAACCCTAGAACTATGGTTACCTAGGTCCAGTCTCTAGACCGCTCCTAGAGTTCCAAAGGACAAGCCGCAGGATCAATCCTCTACCGCCTCCGTAATACCCTTGTAGCCAGGTAAGTGCCAGGTAAGTGGGAAGGAACCACAGTAGTGGGCCTAATTAAAAACCACTAGCTTTTGACACACTTGCCTAGGCACTACAAAAGTAATGCGGATAAGCGATAGATTACCCACGACCTTCCTCTGTCCTTATTGAGCACGACAGTCCTTAGAGTCTGGTCTAGATATTTTTTAAATTAATGAAGGGTTGATGTAGATGCTTGGTTTGTGATTTGTGGGGCTTAGGAAGGGTGATGAAATCCCCATCTAATCTGGATTTTGGTCTTGCCCCTTAAAAATCCGTATTAAAATATGCAAAAAAAAACCACAAAACAAAACTTTGCAAAAATATTTTTGAGCGGCGCTTATTTTGCAAAGAATCCTGCAGAAAATAGATTTTATTGGATTTTAGAGGAGAGAGAAAGAGTTAAGAAAGATACCAGAGAAGTGTGAAACCCTAGATCTCCTGTTTTCTCAAGTCTGTGACTCGAGATTCCCTCGCAAAATTCACGCACAAATCGTTAAATATGCAATTTGCAGTTTTGTGTTAATAATGATATGAATCGTCTAAGAATTCAACAAAAATAGTAAAAATAAAAAATTACGCACGTATCCCCGGCAACGGCGCCATTTGATTGACATGAAAGAGTGTGTTTGTAGTTAACCGCAATCAGAACGGTGTCGCGTGTACCTAGACCGAAATGAGTATGGGTCGTCCTCTGGGAAACGTGGAACCTTTTACTTTTACTTTAGATGTGTTGAGAAAGAGATGAGGAAGAAAGAATTTTTATAGAATGGTTTCTAGATCTATGTTAAGCAAGAATGCAAAAATATATATCTAGATTATTTTAGAGATATAGTTAATATAATAAGAGGGCTTGTAAGGTTCGTTAGGATTTAGTAGTTATGGACGATTAATTAAAAGTTACCCTTTTATCCATTAATAGATTTAAAACTAGAACGACGGTGATGCGTGTAGATTAGGGTTTCTGGAGGGAAAAGAAATCCCACTCTTAACCCTTATCTCGACACGGAACTCCATTAATATCTAGCCTTTACCAAAACAATCATTAATCTAATCTCTAATCGCGGTCGGAACTAGCAAAGAATTGCTAGCGCGCCCGATTAGGATGTTAATGATTCTTTTGATAAAGTTCATAAACTTTATAGGACTTAAAAAGGGTTTAGGGATTTTCATCGTCCATTAGCCTACCCTAATCCTACGAACCCTAACAAGCGGAGAATTACTCGCGCATGTTGGGAAAAGAAGATGGAAAGATAGAGAGGAAAAACATAATGTAAAATGCAAAAGAATTAAATAAAACAACTACCTTTATTAATCAACTTGAACAATCTACACTTTGATTCCTTAGAAAATGATTACAAAGACTAGTTTGCTTCTCGATCTCTTCCAAGGAGGTAGATGAACCGTTGATGATCAGCCTGGATGCGTGAGCCGTCTTGGACTTCGTGATCTCTTCGGCTTGATAGCTTTTCCAAGAGGCTCTCGGTGCCCTTTTATAGTGCAAAGCCAGAATCTTATTGTTGAAAACTTGGTAAAATTTAGCTTTGATTCACCCCAAAAAATCTTGCGCTCTAACTCCCTGGAATTGCGGCGGATCCGCGGCCAAAGGGGGGGTATGGCCGCGGATCCGCGGCCGATGGTGAGGATCTCTTCATCAATTTTCTTGGGCTCTCTTATTGTGACATTTGGCAATCCTAGGCACTTTTAGAATTCAGAAATCTTCTCTCGGTTGCTTCCAGACTTGGTCTCCAAGTTTTGCTTCTTAATTTGGCAAGTTTTCTTCAACAAATTGATTTGTTTGATAAATTCTGCATAACAACTTGGAAAATTCTGCACCATAATCTCAAATAATATTTAATAGACTTAGTTCGACTAGGATTTGGTCAATTGATTTATTTGCATACATTTTCCTACCAAATGATAATAAAAATATATTAACACATGGAAAATAATGTTTTTACACATAAACCCTCATATGTATAATATATCATATTAAAGTCCTTTTTTAATATAAAAATGGTAGGAAAAATATAATACAAATGTGCAGTTTTATCAACTGAACAGCGCAATAGAACTGGAAGAAATTCCATAACCACAAGCTATTACTGAAATCATGGTAGAACCAGAAGTTTCGAAAGAATCGGACATCCCTGTGCCACTCTGCAAGACTAGAAGGAAGTCTCATAGAGTTTCATAGCGCGGCAGTAAGGTTTAAGGAGGCACCGTCCATGCCGTTTTTAAATTTTTGTCATTCTAAATAACCCTAACCCTAGAATCATAACTATAGATTTAGACGAAACGATATGGAAACAACTTTACAACTAAGTGAATGCGGAATACAACCTTTGTAGACCGGTCCTTCACTTCTAATGCTCCATGTAATAGTCCCTTCGTGTTAGTGTATATGCCCTAGAGGCGATTACTGTATCACACTAGTTTGTATATTACTTAATGGAAGCTTGGGATATTCACAGTTGTATAGACAATCTTGCTCAAAATGGTAGTATGCTACTTGGTTTGTTTCTACTTTAATGTGTGCATGTGTTTCTTTTAGCATATCGCCTATACATATTAGTGGAGCCCTTAGGATCTTTGCTTGATTACCAGCGTTGTGATGGCAGTCACACTAGTGGGGGCTGGGTAATCTATAAGCACATCCTTATACATGTCCCTAGTCGTAGGATTATCGAGACGGGGCATCAATACTCCGGAGTAGACTAGCGTATGCGCTTCTCATCCCAACAGGGGAGATGGTCTGTCCCACAGCCATTAGTACGTCGTACTTGAGATAGTATGAGGGTGCTCGTTAGGTTACGAATACACTGGACAGGATTCGCTGGGAACTGTTGGTTGGTACTATACCTATCGTCAGTTATCAGTTCTCAGGTGACATGAGTACAGCTTTGTCCGTTGACTTGACACTGTCACTTCGCCTCGAGTGTGTTCCCACTGTTCTTAGATTGCTATCCTACCACGGCTCAAATGAGTCGTGCAAATAGGTAGCAGTTGGGTGCAGTCCCGAAGCACTTGGAGGCAGTGACGGTTAGACAGGATTGGTCTCTCCCGGTATCGGGGGTTGATATCGCGCTGTGTCTAGGAGAGCCATTACACAAAGTCCCTGGCCAGGGCAAGCGAGATATACTGGTAGCGTTTCCAGTGTAATCTCATGGTGTTCTGGGCTACACTCCGACAGGACTTGTACCGCTATTAGGGGACTGACGTTTACCGCCCCGTAGGCCCGCCATGCGATACTCTCAGACGAACAGACCGGACTGTACGGAGATTGTCACATTCAAGCTCAGTTGGAGTTTGGATGGGTTCACCTCATCGGTCTTCTTATCGGCAACTACCTGGGGACCGTTACGTACAGCTAGTACCGCTTGTGGCCTGTGGTTAAACCCACTGCCAGCGTAGTGTCGAGTCTTTAGTGTCCCACACAAAGGGTTATTCGTCTTTGGGCAAAACAGAGTAGAGGTCGCATGGTTTTGCGACGGGGTTCGTTCACATCCGCGCACTTATGCACGTTTGGTGTCCGGGCAGTTATTACTAGTGGGCATTGGTTTAAGCCAGATCCTAGTGTTTGTTTTGGGATTGGTTTTGTCTCATTGTATTCGTGTTCCTCGGAACACGGATGCGGGTGTGTATGCACAGTTCACCGAGGCAGAGGAATCTCATTAGGGTTTTTTTTACAGTTGACATTTTCTTAACCCTATGAGAATGAGAAATATGATTAATGATATTAATTAAAGATAATTGTGCTATGGTTAGGTTGACCATTTTACTTTTGTTGACCTTTTGACTTTGGTTGACCGGTTGATTTTTGTTGACCTTTTGACCATCATCATTTCACTTGCAAGATGCTTCTTGTTTATTGCAAAATGCATTTATTGTTAAATGATAATGGTCATTCCAAACTAACCATCACAATTATCTTTATTATTATTATTATTTCATATTATCTCATATGTGAGCATGGTTGTAGAATTTTATTCTCATTCTCTCTTGCTCTTTCTCTCTCATATGTTTGAGCTCTCCCTCTTCCTCTCAAAAGCTCTCATCTCTCATGTGTTGAGAACCATGAGCTCTTGAGATAAAACCATCACGACTTCACTCTACTCATTCTAGGGTTCTAGGTTTAGCAAGCCAAGCACTTCAGTTACCTCTTGGTTGCGGTAGGAGCTCAAGGTAGAGGCTTTCGGGTGGATCCTTCTTCGGCAAAGAGAAGACGACGAGGAGGAGCTGTTCACACCACTCCAAGGAGCAAGAAGAGAAGGAGTTCAAGACCTAGGTATAACCTTCTAACCGAGTAGCTAAAACTTGTAGTTAGTTTGTTAGTTTTTGTTTAGCAAAGCTCCTCTAGTTCTAGTCCATGTTACCTTGTGTTAAAAATCTTTTTTTACCTATTCTGCCTCACCGTAAGCACCGGGGTGGGTAACGTAGACTTACAGTGGTATCAGAGCCTAGCTAAACAACAACTAGCATGTTAGCAAAGTGTTTAGAACTTCGATCCGAAAAAAATCGCGAAACATGTCAAAATTTCATACTTTCTGCCGATTTTTAAAAAAGCTCTAAAAATATTTCCACATACCTTAAAAATCGGTGCAAGGTTTTTTAGGAACAGGAAAGAAAAACGAGCCCACGACTCGGTCAAAGCGCCGCTGAAGCGCGGCGAAACCAAGCGTTTCGCCGCGGTTCCGCGGCCGAGTTGACTCGGCCGCGACTCGGATTTCTTGCTGATTGTTCAGAATGATATTTTGGGATTTTTAAGATATTTTGTTTCTGCCCAGATTATCCAGAGAACAATGTTGTGTTTGGGGTAGTTACAAATTGGTATTTTGATCGAAGTTCTACAAACTTTTGCTAAATGGTTATATCTATAATGTGATATATGCACTGAACGTCGACTAATCGCTATACATCGATTAGTGGGGGTTGTGCATATCTGTGATCTGTAATGTTGTTGGATTGTGTATATGAACTAGTGGGATTGTCGCGGATGAATGGCCGGGGTTTCGTGAGATGAGAGTTTCTTGATCTTTCATTTGATGTAATATTATTTTTATGGCCGCACATCCGGGATGAGGTTGTAGCCACCATTGTATATTATTTCTTTTACTGTTTTTACTCCTAGGATAGACCTAAGGTGGGCTGCACAAACTACCGGGTACTTTGAAGTGCCGAGTGGCCTAGTCACGTTGTTGAGGCAGGTTACTTCACTTCGGGTACTTGGTGGGTAGTTTGCCGCACCCGTAGGGGTCTAGGGTGGGGTTTTGGCTATTCAACGCGATCATGTAATCCGTCTTTCGTTGCAGGCTCGAACGAAACCCGGATTACTAGCATATCGAATGTGTTCATCTGTGATCTGGAATGGTTATCATTGCAGCTGATGAATGTATATATCTATATATGATATCTAGTAGGTGTTGTTTATGTTTTGCATCCGCGCTAGTCCAACCCCCGCTCTGTCGTTAGTTAAGTAACCTAACCGGTGATGACGGGGCCCCGTGGCGAATGCGGATGGCATAAGCGTACGTCATATTTTCGTTGTTTTCTGCAATGGTAGGATTAATTGATAAGACGCATTAAATTAATGCAAGAAAATAAACCAAAGTTAAAATCGTTGGAACAATTTCAAAACCACTCGGTTTCTTTTTAAAACAGAAAACTTTTAAAAAAACACGGAGCTTAAACCACTCCTTTTAAAACCTATCAAGGTTCCTTCGATTATATCAAGTTCACTACGTTCACGGTTTCGCCAAAACCATTCGTAGCCCTCCGTCATTTCATATGAATATTCAATAGTATTCAAGCTATGTTTGTTGACCTTCGTCAAGGCATAGTGATTGGTAGTTGTTGGGTGTTCATATGTAGCACAGATAGATGCGTTGGTTTGGGACAGTCGTATTACCTTGTTGATCTTCGTCGAGGGTATATACGGGTGGGTTCAAATTAACCTGGACAATGATGGGTAGAACTTGACATATGACTTATGATTTGTTGACCTTCGTCAAGGTCATAAGAGCATGGGGCAAAAATCCACATCGGGAGTTTCTAAAGAAACTGAAACTTGCTAGTGCTGCAAACCATTTGGAGTTTGATAATGTTGGTAGGATTCCTTCAGCATTATCTCACAATGATATTTGGATCCTGATCCTTCTGTGAGTATCTGCTACTCCTCGGGAGACTTTTCACTTAACGATCAATGCTATAAACCAAGTAGGTGTCTAGAAAGGTGTTAGAGGGGCTACTCCCACAGGGAAAAGAGCTTATTTAATTAAGGAACTTCACGAAAGCGTCGTAAAACCTCCCTCGAAGTACTGACACCAGCCTGGCTGAACGGTTAAGCAAGTATTGTACGGTGAGATCAATCCCGACTAATTCTTCTTTTATGGTTTGAGAAAGGATTCGAGAAACAGTGGGAGCCATCCTGTTTAGATAAACTAAAAACTAATCTAAATTTGCAAGAGCGTCATGCTAAGTATTTTCTTCTCTCTCTTTTAATTGCAGCGACCCAGTGACCACATGTTCACACCATAATATTGCATTATTATATTCCCCATTCTTATTCGTTTTATAAATAAACAGGTGCTTTTGACGCATGTCTGCTACATATTATAGGTTACAGGTTCTTAGATCTAAAACAGTGAAAAAGAGAAAAGACAATGCAAAAGTGGAACTACAACCAACAAATAGAAGGATCTTGATAAAGCCCACATGAAGATCAGTTTACAAATTACAAAGGCAACACAAGGTCCAAGATTACAAAGTGAACGGTTAAAAGTCCACTGAAATTGTTCACTGGAGATCTGGAAGAAACAGAGAAGCCAAATTCAGCAAAGAACCAAAGAAGAAGGAAGCCCAGAAAGCCCACAAGAAGAACACAAAATTCCAGAACATGATTGCCTCATTGGGCCGCTGAACCGCGGCCCAACCCTTGCTGGGGCCGCGGATCCACGGCCGGCTATAGCCCATGGTTGAAGAAATTTTTACCAAAATTTGAAGCGGCTTTGAATGGGTCTACCTAGTGGTATTTGTGTAAATATAGACATGCGGGTCAATTGTAACCTAGGGTTCCTATCCTCTATAAATAGAAACTCTAAATCATTGTATTAGCTATGCCTCCCTATGCTTCTTTCTATGAATAAAATTTACAATTCTTTTGGAGAGCATTGGTGCCTCTTTTCATTTCATGAATTCAGATCTAACAACCCTGTGTAGATGTTTGGAGAGAGCCATCTATAAAGTAGGTAATTTTTCATTCTTTGCCCTAGTTTAGATTTAATTCCTTGCCCTAGATAATTGTTAGAGTTAGCTTTGGGAAAGGCTTTTGAGAGATGAGATCTCTCATCCCTTTCTTACCCATCACATACAATCAATAGGACTCCATGCATAGACGCACACACCGCGCCCTACGGCACCCTATCCCTCGAGGTAGCGGTGATACCGTAGTATAAAGGCCCGGTTGCGCGTGTTTTCCATGGAGGTTAGGGTCGGGATTGATAAAGGAAGGACAAGAACCTAGAGGAAGGAACGCCTTACCGAATGGATCTAATCCCATTTATTAATAATTACCATAACTCCTCTTAGATCCTAATTTGGGTATAGAAAGCGTTGAGATTTATTTATATTTCCAAACCATTCTTAAAGCTAACCCTATCAAGATTTAGATCTAGATAATCTTAGTATAGATAGATTTAGTTTTTAGATTTAATAATCTTAGTATAGATAGATTTAGTTTTTAGCCATCGGAATTAACTCGTTAGAGCGATTAGGAGATTCACAAAATCCCTGTGGACCGACCCGTACTCACCGGCTAGCTATCAAGCGACGCCGTTCTTGATTGTGGTAAATTATTTTTGATCTATAAAATCTCTCTAAATCAAATGGCGCCGTTGCCGGGGATGGCGTTCTATTTTCTTTTTGCAATTTCGAGTTAATCTAAAATTAAAAAATCATAAAAACTGGAAAAAAAATTTATAAAAATTTATCATTTTGTTATTTTGTGAAGGGGATCTTTGTTTGAATATTGCAGGATCTACAATCAAGTTCAGATCTGGAAATCCCCAGAGATCAAAACAGAAAATATCAAATCCGAACAAACAGAAGAATATCACAACAGATAACAGAAGAAATTTGGAGGACCGAGTCAACAAGAAGAACAGCGGAGATCTGGTGAGGAAAGAAAAAAAACGGTGCCAAAGCGACCAACCGGCGGCGGATCCGCGGTCGGAGGGGCTATTCGCGGCTGTTCCGCGGTATAGGTGATGGATCGGTTTCCCAAATAAAAGGCTGAAACGCGGTAAAAAATAAAAAAATAAAAACCTGTAAGTCTTCTGATCTCCTCCTCTGCAAATCTCTAATATATCTTCTGAAAAATCTCCTGCAGGATTCTTTGCGCTTAAAAAATCTTTCCCCTTCCAATAAAAAATCTTGTGCAGGATTCTTTGCGCTGCGCATAAAATAAAAATCTTTGATTGCAAGTGATTTACTTTTTTGCATGTCTTTAATCGGACTTTAAGGGGCTTTTGACCAATTCAGATTGGGTGGGGATTTCATCACCCTACCCAGGACCCCAAAAATCACATATGGCATTTGCATTGACCAATCTTTAATTAAAAAATACTAGACTCAGCCCTAAGGACTTCGAGCTCAATAGGACAGAGGACTAGTTATAGGTATCGACCGTTTATCCTAACCTGACTTTGCGGTGTCTAGGCAAGTGTGTCAAAGGCTAGTGGTTATTAATTAGGCCCACTACTGTGGTTCCTTCCCACTTACCTGGAACTTACCTGGCCGCAATTGGAGGTGAAGAGGCGGTTTGAGGTCCTATTTCTAGCCCTTTGGAACAGTTAGGAGTTGTCTAGCTGACCTAAGTGACCCTAGATCTAGGCCTGATTATGCATTTTTGGTTGATCGAAAGTGTGTCTTAGCTCTTTTCTCGAAAATCTTTTTGCAAACAGTTCTAAATAAAGAGAAAAAGGAAAAAGGAATTTTTTTTTAAAAGACTTGCAACTTTTGTCGCTAAGAAATCCTTGCACCACCTACCTTATTTCTCTTCTCATCATGGGTACCCCACATCACAAATCTCTTGCCGAAGTTTCGTATCCCGAACCTGACTTTGCTTCGTACGTCAATTGTTTCGGTCGATTTAAGGAAGACCCCTCCGTGCCCAAAATTTCTTTGAAAGATCAAATAGAAGCGTCTAGGAGAAACAGTTTGACTTTACAACCCACTTTGTGTCAACCTTGTCAACCTTCACCACCTTCGTACGTTGACACCACTTTTCCAAGTCCTGTTGTAACCCTAAACCGATGTCCATTGCTGAGCATATTGCTCAATCTCATAGCCGATCTTTCAGTCCTCTCCACACATCTAGTTCTAGGGGTCAACAAGTCTATCCACTTTTTTATCCACATGTTGATCCTACTCCTGTCCAACCATCCACTTCCTACCAGTCCTACCCGACTTTCCCACCTTCACTAGACACTGTTTCTACACAGCCTTTTGGGAGTTTCACGTATCCAAACAATTTTGAATCTTTTACCGAAACCCTTCCACAACCCATGTCTAGTTTGGAACAGTCGTTGGAGGCGTACATCGCAACAACAAACAAAATGATTAGGAATGTGGATGCATCCATTACCGCCCTTATGCAACCTAGTGAACCGGCGGCTAGTTTCCAACTAGCTCCAAATTTTCCAATGTATGAGGAGGCGGTTGGACAGAGTGCGAATTTGAGAGGATTTCTAAATCAAACCTATCCATACCCAATTGAAGCCCACAACTCCGGTTTTCCAACAATTGTCCCAAATGAAACATATAACGAGTTGTGCGACGTTGTAGTGCTTGATTTGCCAGATTGTGAAGAACCCCTTTCGACTGAAACCACACTTAATCCTTTCGATCTTTACACCTCCACTCTAGAACCTAAATCGATCAATATCCATGCTTTTGATGAGGTGTCAGAAAAAATTGATTTTCACTTGATTGAGGATATAGACGCCGGGAATATTTTGGATGATGAAACAGTCGATTTAATTGAAATTTTATGTCCAATTCATCATCTCGAGTCATTAAATGTTTCTCCCGAACTTCATATGCGTCTTAATTTTGATGATAATGGCATGGATGAGCTAAATATTGAGGAGAATTATGAGGATAGTATTGAGAAGAGTATTGAGGATAATATTGAGGTTGAACCATTTTTGTTTGATGTGTCGGATTTTCCAATTCATCCTCCCGAACCTTTAACTGTTATATCACCCTCCCTCCTTTCCATCGTTCCGACCACGGACAAGATCACGCTTGACGACTGTGAGCTTGAGAAATTTCCCTTTGAATCTGACACAGTTCTCACAGCCGATAACACTTACGAGTGTTTCACTTTTTTGGACGATATTGAAGACTCACCGCCCGAGTTTGAGTCCATTGAAATTTCAGATGAGTTAGTTGAACCATCAGACTCGGTTATTATAGTCGTTTCGAACCATTGATGGAATCTTTCAAGTTCGAGACAGTTTACTACGGTGAGAATGTGACTATCCCTAATTCACATCCTTTCGCCCTTCCTATCGTTCCGACCGTACAAGAGATCGTTACGCTTTCATCTCCAATACCAAGTTCGGCGTACCCATGCTTTCTTACGAATCTTAAGGGATTTGACCCTATTTCTCGACGAGTTAATAGATTAGCACAATCGTTTTTAACACATCGGTCATCACAAATTGCGCTAATTTATTTACTCGATTTACACCCTTAAGATCGTACTACACTTCTTTCTCATTTCCGCCATTCTTCTCCCCCACCGAGACCGTATCCCGTTTCTACCTCCACACGGTCTCGTGTGCTTCTCATCTCTTTTCTTTCCACTCCAATCTTTCACCAACTCGACCATTAGCACGATAAGATTTTTGAATGGTTGGTGCTAACCTTTGGCTAGTGTAAGGCCAAGCTTAAGTTTGGGGGGAACCTTGTTGTATATATATTTTTGTTTTTCTTTTAACAATAAAAATAAAAAAAATAAAAAAAAAAAAATTAATAAATAAACAGGGGAGTGCCGACAATTTTGACTCTCTTGGTGTAGCATGACAGTGAGGACACTGTTAAGTTTAAGTTTGGGGGTATGCTCGGTACGTCTTCTTCCTTCGCATTCATTTGTACATATTTTTTGCATTTGCATGCTTATTTGAAAACTTATAAAAATTTAAAAATTATAAAAATTATTGTATTCAATTTTGGTCATATTTGACTTGAGTTTGACAAATAGGTTAACTGGCTAGGAACAACTAGATCTTAGATTTAGTAAATTAAAAACCCTAAAAATAACATTCCTTAAAGTTTAACGATAGAAAGTATTTGTCTTTATAGTTTATTTAGAAATAGGCAAATTTTGAGTTCACTTCTTGGGCTAAGTTGAAACAAAGGAAAAGTATTGATATTTTTATTAGAGTATAAATTTGAAAAATAATTCCTAGCTTAAGTCTAGATTCTGAAAATGTATACCCTACAAATTGCACAATCACGCACCTTGAAACTTGGAATAGTAGAAGAGACCTTAAAATGCTCTTGTCTAAAATCCTTAGTACGATGAATAATGAAAAAAAATTTAATTACAATGTGAATAAAGAAGAAAAAAATGAACACTGGTTTTTGTGATTACTTAAGGTTGCAAAAATAGAAAAATATTTAGCGAGGGTGCTTCATCACCAAGTGCTTTAGACCAACTGGTTTGGGAGTCACTCCTAAAAGCCTTAGGTGTTGCAAGACTAGGATTTACGCCTTAAAGTGCAAACGCATCTTGTAATCGGTCGTTAGTACCTCAAAAAGTATTAACGGTCGCATGAAGGATGTGTAAGCAAAATTCAATTAAAAATTCACCAATTAAAAAGTGCTTTGGACAACGGACAAGAGTATGATTCCTTGATTTGAATTTCCAAGTGTAGGGGTAATTTATACACACACGTGGGGATATATGATTAGAATTTAGATAAGAGATAGGAGTGAAGAATAGAACTTGTATCTTTAAAAGAGTTGATAAAAATTCCTAAGTGGAGATGGAACCCTAGAAGGAAAACTTAGGAAATGCCGAAAGCTAAGTAAGTCTATAGAACATATATAATCTTAAGTTAAATGATGAGGAAGTGTGAAGAATATGGGTGGATAATTTACGGGTCGAAGATAATAGAATTCCTTGTTAGAAGACCTAATTGGAGAACAAAAGTCGAAAGGCCGAATTGATAGGATTTTATGGGCAGTATCCGTTGAAAACCCTCAGGAGACAACACTCCTCATACTAGGGACACCTAGAGGTTTAACGGCTTGTTGCTCGTGCTCAGTACAATCGCGTTTCCCTGCGAAAGTGCGGTTAGGTTTATTGTAGAGAATAAAATAAGTTTGTTCGAGGACGAGAAAAAGATAAGTTTAGGGGTATTTGTTCACACCATAATATTGCATTATTATATTCCCCATTCTTATTCGTTTTATAAATAAACAGGTGCTTTTGACGCATGTCTGCGACATATTATAGGTTACAGGTTATTGGATCTAAAAAAGTGAAAAAGAGAAAAGACGATGCAAAAGTAGAACTACAACCAACAAATAGAAGGATCTTGATAAAGCCCACATGAAGATCAGTTTAAAAAGTACAAAGGCAACACAAGGTCCAAGATTACAAAGTGAACGGTTAAAAGTCCACTGAAATTGTTCACTGGAGATCTGGAAGAAATAGAGAAGCCAAATTCAGCAAAGAACCAAAGAAGAAGGAAGCCCAGAAAGCCCACAAGAAGAACACAAAATTCCAGAACGTGATTGCCTCATTGGGCCTGTTGGAGATAGTGCCCTCAGAGTCAATTATTCGATCACAGGCACGTGATTGCAATGATTGAGGGAGGACCTATACCGTTAGATCAGTCTTACTCAAGATGATAGTATGCTATCTGGTTTATCTTTAACATCGTGTACTGCTTTAGGTGACTTTACAGGTCGCTAGTGCACGTTGATTGAGCCCTTAGGATTCTTTCTTGACAGCCAGCAGTATGATGGGGATCATATACGTGAGAGCTGGTAGTCTATAAGCACATCCTTAAAAGGTTCTTAGTCGTGGGAGTTTTCGAGACAGGGCATCGATACTCCAGAGTAGACTAGTGTAGACAGTCGAGACCCCGACGAGGGGTGGTGGCCGGTCTCACAAGCCACTGGTGTCAGTTGGTTCACCTAAGATGTATACAGGTGCTCATTGGGTTATGAGTACACCGGACAGGACTCGCCGGGAACATGCTA
This sequence comes from Agapanthus africanus, assembly GCA_030015575.1. Lineage (NCBI taxonomy): Eukaryota > Viridiplantae > Streptophyta > Magnoliopsida > Asparagales > Amaryllidaceae > Agapanthus > Agapanthus africanus. Next base: position 516,869,500 of record CM057337.1, read on the forward strand.
GTTGGTCTTATACCAGACGTCTGATAGCAGTTCCCTGGTGACATGTGTACAGATTAGTTCATCGACCTGAGATCGTCATTTGTCTCATGTGAGTTCCCACTGTACTTTGATTACTACCCTACCACGGCTTAAAGGAGTCGTGCAAACAGGTTTTAGTTGGGTACAGTCCAGAGCCACATAGAGGAAGTGAGCGGATCTTCAGGGGTTCGTCTCTCCCGGTATGTGGGGTGAGGTCGCGCTGTGTCTAGGAAAGCTATTACACGAAGTCCTTGGACAAGACAGGAGATTTACTGGTAGGTATTCCAGTAATATCTCAGGGTGTTCTGGGATACACTCCGACACGACTTGTACCGCTTTTGGGGGTCTGACTTTTACCAACCCCCTAGGCCCGCCATGCGATACTCATAGACGAACGGACCGGACTGTATGGATATTGTCGCTGACAGGCTCAGTAGGGTGTCAGGATGAGTTCGCTCATCGACGTCCCTTTTGGTCAATACCTGGTAGCCCGTTACGTATGGCTAATACCTCTGACGTGCTAGTGGTTAAATTCACGATCAAAGTATTGACGAGTCTTTAGAGTCCCCAATAGACCGTTTCTCAAGTTTCGGGCGAAATGCTGTAGAGGCCGTATAGAGATATGGCAGGGTCCGATCTTATACGTGCGGTATTGCACGTAACTTGATCCGACGGATAATACTAGCGGGCTTTGATTTAAGCCGGATCCTAGTATTGTACAGTGTAGATTTTGTCTCATTGCATTTGTATTCGGTCGGAATACAAATGCGGGTATGTATATACAGTCGCGGGGTTTTCCTGTAATTTATTACGGGATCAGTTTTCTGAAGTTGCCAGTTTGCATTCCGTTTCGGCCATTTTCCTTTGTTTCTTTTCTTGGCTGAAAATTGCTGGAGGAGGGCTTATTTGCAAGCATTCAAATTGGCATTATGGAGGGTGGTCTTTGTAACTTGTTGCTTCATGATGGTTCCACCATACATTGACTTCTTAGTTCATCATTGCTTGACTTTTGTGTGATGAGAAGAGTAATGGGTTTTGGAGTGTGCTTTAGTTGTGATGATTATTCCTCATCATCATAAATTTTTCTCTTGCTTGCATTATTGCTCCCCCTCCTTGACTTTTCTTCTCTCTCCCATTCTTTTGTGGCAAGGGGCCGGCCATTCCTTTGGGGGGTCTGTCCAAAATTTCAAGAGGGTAAATGGTTCTCTTTTTGGCTTGAAAAATGTTCTCTAGTTCATCACAAAATTCCACATCTCATTCCTCCACTAAAATGGCAATTTCATATAAACCCCATGAGACATATAGTTCTACACTTATCCTACAGCATTCTTGGACACGTCGACTCGCAATCTTCGTGCCCGAGTTGCCTCGGCCCAGAGGTGGGCGCCCGTAAACGAACCCGGCGATGTGGTGCCTTTCCGACGAGGAGATGAAGACCGGAGATTCCACGGGGAGATCGGGACGATGACGAGAAGACCGAAGGACACGGATCGCTCGGTATATCTCTCTTCCCCTTCTCTAGTTAGCTAGGAGTAGGTTAATGGCCCGATCCTGGTTTTTAGTGCGCGGTGGTATCGGTTTACTAGTTTCGTAAAAGTACCGTTTCCGCATTTTGGCCTCGTTCAGACGGCCGGGGCGCCGCCGTGCACTTACACTGGTATCAGAGCCACGCCATTAACCGTGTCTAGCTTGCTCTAGCGAGTTTAAAGCTTCGATCGAACAAATATCCCAAAACCGTGTTTCAAGATCATCAGTTTTCTGTCGAATTTTTTTTGGCTCGAAATTTTTTTCAGTGCATTGCAGAAATACATGCAGGCAATTCTAAGAGTTATGCAAAAATTTGGTGGCTTAACTTTACTGTTTCACCGCGGAACCGTGGCCAAACCCATGCATTGGCCGCGGTTCTGCGGCCACAATGACTCCTTGTAGCACCAAATTTTTACAGAGGCTCTTGGACTTGGAAATGGGGGTTTTGGTATATTCTGTTTGGGCCTAGAATTATTTGGCGTGCTACAATTGTGCTTGGGGCCCACTCCGGAAAATTTAGTCGATCGAAAATTTTAAACATGTTAGTTCACAGTATTTACATTATATCTGCGACCGTGAATGTCATTTGATCGGTAAATCCTGTCTAACTGCTATAGCCCTTTTAGACGGATTTCCGAACGTGACATTCACGTTGATGTTCTGTGTTGTGCTATGATGTTGCGGATTGTCGTCGTGGATAGCCTGGATGCAATGGTAGTACAATTTGGTTTATTATGTACATTTGATATTGCGGGGCGAGCGTCTGACATGTGGACTGCCGTCACTGCCTGTTTGTATATTATTCTTTTGGGCAACGACCGGGCTGAAGTCGATGTACCCGTTGTATGTATATTTTACTTTCTGTACTAGGATTACCCCGCGTAGGGGTGCAAGGATAGCCGGGTTCTAGAGGGCAACGAGCCCGCATCTCATGGCGTTGAGACGGAGGGGGCTTCACTCTAGAATTGGCGGGCTATTCGCTGCACTCGTAGGGGGTACAGGTTGACCCAAGGAGGGGTGCCCAAGTTACCGGATTCCGTGAAGTGCTGGGTGGTCCATTCACGCTGCTTAAGGGGGCTGCCTCGCTTCAGGTTTTGGCGGGTAACTTGCCGCGCCCGTAGGGGTCTAGGATTTCATTGCACAGGGTATCCATACGACCAGGGGAACGTCGGGTTTCAGTAGCGGCTCTATGAAACCCGGGGATCCCAGATATCTGTATTGTTCTGTGATGCTTATTACATTTCTGTGATGTTTCTTTTTATCACGCCTTGAGCGAATATTATAAATTGATATATATATATATACTAGTAGATGTTGTATATGTTTTGCATCCGCGCAAGTCCAGTCCCCGCTCTGTCGTTAGTTAAGTAACCTAACGGGTAATGACGGGACCCAGTGGCGAATGCGGATGGCATATACATACATCATTATTTTCGTTCTTTATTGGTGTGATCAATTGATGGGACTGCGTTGATTCAGATCAATGCAAGCCAAACAAACCTATTCTGATGTTGTTGGAACAATTTTTCAAAAAGCTGTTATTGTAAGGACGTTCTCTTTTGTTTTGCACAGTGGTATTCGGTTATGAATATCCAGCACCTCAGTCGACGAGGCAAGGGCCGAGATCCTATCACCGGGAGTGACCCCTTGGACTGAAGTTTACGTCAGGGCAAGAACTTCACTATAGTCGATTACTTTTGCTTTGCATCGTGGTATTCAGTTGGAATATCCTGCACCTCATTCTACGGGGAAAGAGCTGAGATCCCTTCACCGGGAGTGACCTCTTTAGCAAAGGTTTTCGCCACTATATTTTTAAAAGCTATCCAGTTCCTTCAACGATATCAAGTTCATTACGTTAAAGGTTTTTTGCCAGAAACCATTCGTAGCCCTCCGTCTTTTCAGTTAAATGTTCGGTAGTATTCAAGCTATGTATTTTGACCTATGCCAAGGCATAGTGATTGGTAGCTACCGGATATTTATCTGTTGCATAGATAGATGCGTTAGTTTGGGATAGTCGTACTACTATATTGGCCTACGTCAAGGGTATATACGGGTGGGTTCAAATTAACCTGGACAATGACGGGTAGAACTTGACATGTGACTTATGATTTGTTGGCCTTAGTCAAGGTCATAAGAGCATGGGGTAAAAATCACATCGGGAGTTTCTAAAGAAACTGAAACTTGCCAGATATGCGCATACCTTCTGGAGTATGATAACGTGAGTGGATTCTATCACGTTATCATGCGATGATAGTTGGATCCCGATTCCCGCTGATGAGTTGGTTTACTCCTCGGGTGATCCTGACTAATTCTTTTTTCAGGTTTGGAGGAGAATTTGACGGTACAGTCGGAGGTTCCCTGATTAGATAAATTGGTAACGATTTTGATCTAGGTTAGAGTGCACGCTGAGTGTTTCTTTTTTCTCTCTCTCTTTGGCAGCGACCATGACCCGACCCTAGACTATGACTCAGTGACCAAAATTAACTGAACCTTCTTAAACACTGGCTTTTGGATTATCAGAGTTGCAAACCTCATTGCCACTCCTACTTTTACCCTTTTCTCCAGGAAACCCCGTATTACTATGAACGTCCACTTCCATTGGATAAAACCATCGTATGGTTATATACGAACTCGAAGGAATTTATTCGAGGATGGTTTCTGGTTCTGGAGAAAACGAATAGGACTATTCAGTTGTCCTTTCCTTTTACCTTCTCTCAGGTTGCGAGTGCTCCTTGGATTAGGGGATAGTACACCCGTTACGCCTATTGGATAGCCTTCTTCCAAACCTTAGGCTGGTGCCGAACGGTAGGGAATGAACAAAGCCGATTAGCCTAAGTGTGGTGTACAGAAGGTAATAAGTTAAGACAAATAAAAGGATTAGAAGGAGGGCAAAGTAAATTGCGGCTGCTATTCACGACCAAACCAAGTATTTCATTACCACTCCCACTTCACCTTTGTATTTCTCCAGAACACTCCGTATCACTATGAAGATCCACAGTTTATTCGATACTCCATCGTATGGTTATATACGAACTCGAAAGGAACTTGTTCCAGTTCGGGGATGGATTCTGGTTCAGGAGAAATAGGAATATGGTTTATTCGGTTGTCTTTTATCTCCACCTTCTCTCGCATTGTGAGTCCTCCTAGAATTAGGATAGTACACCCATTATGCTTATTAGATAGTCTTCTTCCAAACCATAAGCTGGTGCCGAACGGTAGGGAAGGAAGAAAACCATTTAGCCTAAGAAGGTGTATAGATGGTAATGACTTAAGACATATGAATGGATTTGGAGAGATGGCAAAGAAATATACGGTTATGGTTGTGAATCTGGATAATGGAAGAGGCATTACTAGCAATACCCAGATACCCTTACGAAAAATTTCAATGTTTCAATTTTATTGTGTACTGTTAATGGAAAACTGATTTCCCAATTAGACACCGCTCCAGGGTATGTATTTACCAGGCTTGATTCTCACATCTGTATGGTTTTACAGATGATGAGTGGGAGTAAGTTATTGGGGATTAGGCGATCATCCTCATTATATCGGAATTCGTTGTAATTGGTTATATTTGAGGAAATCGCCTGAACTGTTTGCCGGACGGAAAATATTTGGTTATGATTATCCGTTGTAATGAACCAATTTCAAATTGATATATCTGTACGTCTATTTTTATAGAGTGAGATATAACTTTTTGAAATTTGTCTGTGACATTTACCTATATCAGTGGATGGTTAGGTAAGGGGCATTAAACAGCTGTGTAATTCTTCTTAACCATAAGTACAGTTTTCAACCTACGACATATAGGGTTTGAGTTATTAGACTCAGGGGACTTATACAGAGTATTGTATGTTGTCCAGTGTCCATTAGGACAGAGGGGTTGGTCCTCGTACAATATTCGGTTTACTTATGACTTCTCTAGTTCTTAGACAAGTGTTTCGTAGAAACACAAGGTCTGAGTTTTGAGAAGTTATAGGTATATGAATAAAGTAGAGAACCAGATGTTGCAAGTATCGGGATTCTTCATGGTGATCGAAGATGTAGATACTTGTGTATGGTATTCAGTTAATAGTAATGATTAAGAGAACTTGCTTCTCTTTCAGGTTACTCATAATTAAAAGTACTTCTAAGTTGAGTAATACCGATCGGCCTCTCTCCATTTAGTTGACATGCACTGGAGACAGCTGCATGATTTGAATCTGGTTCAATTAAATCAGTGCCCCTGTTTCTGTATTGGATATAGAGCAGTTCATATCTTGACATTGTTAAGGTACGGTGAGTTGTCCATCTTATGCTTAAAACCAGACACTGGACAACTCAAGGCACATTTCTGTAATGGCTGTTTGTGGGTTGACCCGGGCTATGACGAGGGTTGACTTTCTGCCAACTGGAAGATCAATAGTGATATTGTTCTAGACTCACCACAGTTTTAATAAAAATGGATTTTTCAGAAAACAGTAGTGGGAGTATGGTAGAACTGGAAGTGATTCCAGAACCGTAAACGATTACTGAAAATTTGATAAGAACCTAAAGATTCAATCTGACTTGACATTCCATTGGCCACCCCGCGGATGTGGTGGGTAGCCTCAGACACTCGAGAGGTACTTCGGTATGCTCAAAGACGGTGACAGGGAGGTTCTTGTTTACCCAGACTTGACACTACTGTTGTTCTAGGCTATGAGACTTGACAGAAGGATGTGTATAGTGTCGTTCTGAACCGGCTTTAGAAGTGTACGTCTAAATGACTCTGCCAGAGGGTTGTCGTAGTCAGTGTGAGCAGCAGAAGCATAGTGGAAAAGTGGCTTATGTCTATTTATAAACTAAAGCAGATATAGTGGAGATAGATCACCTATTTCTGACGTGACAGTCATAGGTTTGACTTCATCAGAATAGGGGATGGATCTGTTAAGAAGGTAGTAGCGTATGATGTCCTGGTATTTAGATGACATACACAGAGTAGGAAGTGAAGTTCCTATACTATGATTGGTTATACTTTGGTTGTCACATAGTAGTTTCTCCACATAGGATATAAATATTATATCAGGCATTCTGGTTACTAGATCTATGGTTTTAGATCTAGATTTGGGTAGTATCCCAATCTGGGTACTTAGACAGCATTCTTAAGAATGGACGACTCCTGGCACGGTAGTGTACCGGCAGGTAATGGAGTCACCCTCTCTTAAGGTGTCTTATAGACTAAAGTGCAGAGGGATGTGCATGATTGGCAGATCACTTGCTTAGGCAATTGAGTCGATCATGAGATGTCAAGTACCATACCAGATGTTGTTTTTGCAGTAGATGCAATAAGTTGATATTGATCCAATTCTGGAGAAACGATCGGAAGCAGTTTTAGAACATAAGTGGATGTTCTAGGGATATGATAACATCAGCCTCATTCAGGAGACGGTTATCATTCCAGGCTTCCAAGGCGACCTGGACGACAGTGTGACTGTCAGAGTTATAGTTTTCCCCCGACGAGGGGCAGTATTTTGGACAGGTGGTCCAAGCGGATGCTGAGGGAGGCGTGGCGCAGGATACTGATTAAGTTCAGTTGACGATACAGTCTGAGAAGTTTGGATTTGGAGTTCATTTATGAACTAGGTCCCATCAGATATTAAGACATACTCTAAGACAGGTATTGCTCATTTCGGGAGATGGCTTTCTCCGCGAACTTGAGATAAAGAGAGACATAGAAAGAAACATTAGGGCGGATCCACTCACTGAGGCTATTCCTCGAACGCATTAAGTTTCGCAAATGGGATTTGTGAGACTGATTAGTAGAGATGTTGGGTGTTTGGTGTCACACGAGCTGTGAGTATGCGACATCGCAATAATTAGCCTTGAGTGCAAGTGGGAGATTGTTGGAGATAGTGCCCTCAGAGTCAATTATTGGATCACAGGCATGTGATTGCAATCATTGAGGGAGGACCTATACCGTTAGAATAGTCTTACTCAAGATGATGGTATGTTATCTGGTTTATCTTTATCATCGTGTACTGCTTTAGGTGACCTTACAGGTCACTATTGCACGTTGATTGAGCCCTTAGGATTCTTGCTTGACAGCCAGCAGTATGATGGCGATCATATACGTGGGAGCTGGTAGTCTATAAGCACATCCTTAAAAGGTCCCTAGTCGTGGGAGTTTTCGAGGCAGGGCATCGATACTCCAGAGTAGACTAGTGTATACAGTCGAGACCCCGACGAGGGGCGATGGCCGGTCTCACAAGCCACTGGTGTCAGTTGGTTCATCTAAGATGTATACAGGTGCACATTGGGTTATGAGTACACCAGACAGGACTCGCCGGGAACATGCTAGTTGGTCTTATACCAGACGTCAGATAGCAGTTCCCTGGTGACATGTGTACAGGTTAGTTCATCGACCTGAGATCGTCATTTGTCTCGTGTGAGTTCCCACTGTACTTTGATTACTACCCTACCACGGCTCAAAGGAGTCGTGCAAACAGGTTTTAGTTGGGTACAGTCCTGAGCCATATAGAGGCAGTGAGCGGATCTTCAGGGGTTCGTCTCTCCCGGTATGTGGGGTGAGGTCGCGCTGTGTCTAGGAGAGCCATTACACGAAGTCCTTGGCCAAGGCAAGAGATTTACTGGTAGGTATTCCAATAATATCTCAGGGTGTTCTGGGCTTCACTCTGACACGACTTGTACCGCTTTTGGGGGTCTGACTTTTACCAACCCCCTAGGCCCGCCATGCGATGCTCATAGACGAATAGACTGGACTGTATGGATATTTTCACTGACAGGCTCCGTAGGGTGTCAGGATGAGTTCGCTCATCGACGTCCTTTTTGGCCAATACCTGGTAGCCCGTTACGTATCGCTAATATCTCTGACGTGCTAGTGGTTAAATCCACAACAAAAGTATTGACGAGTCTTTAGAGTCCCCCACAGACCGTTTCTCAAGTTTCGGGCGAAACGCTGTAGAGGCCGTATGGAGATATGGCAGGGTCCGATCTTATACGTGCGGTATTGCATGGATCATGATCGGACGGATAATACTAGCGGGCTTTGGTTTAAGCCGGATCCTAGTATTGTACAGTATAGATTTTGTCTCATTGCATTTGTATTCGGTCGGAATACAAATGCGGGTATGTATATACAGTCGCGGGGTTTTCCTCTAATTTATTACGACATCAGTTTTCTGAAGTTGCCAGTTTGCATTCCGTTTCGGCCATTTTCCTTTGTTTCTTTCCTTGGCTGAAAATTGGTGGAGGAAGGCTTATTTGCAAGCATGCAAATTGGCATTATGGAGGGTGGTCTTTGTAACTTGTTGCTTCATGATGGTTCCAACAAACATTGACTTCTTAGTTCATCATTGCTTGACTTTTGTGTGATGGGAAGAGTGATGGGTTTTGGAGTGAGCTTTAGTTGTGATGATTATTCCTCATCATCATAATTTTTCTCTTGCTTGCATTATTGCTCCCCCTCCTTGACTTTTCTCCTCTCTCCGATTCTTTTGTGGCTAGGGGCCGGCCATTCCTTTGGGGGGCTGTCCAAAATTTCAAGAGGGAAAATGGTTCTCTTTTTGGCTTGAAAAATGTTCTCTAGTTCATCACAAAATTCCACATCTCATTCCTCCACTAAAATGGCAACTTCATATAAACCCCATGAGACATATAGTTCTACACTTATCCTACATCATTCTTGGACACGTCGACTCGCCAACTTCGTGCCCGAGTTGCCTCCGCCCAGAGGTGGGAGCCTGTAAAAGAACCCGGCGATGTGGTGCCTTTCCGACGAGGAGATGAAGACCGGAGATTCCGCGGGGAGATCGGGACGATGACGAGAAGACCGAAGGAAATGGATCGCTCGGTATATCTCTCTACCCCTTCTCTAGTTAGCTAGGAGTAGGCTAATGGTCCGATCCGAGTTTTTAGTGCCTGGTGGTGCCGGTTTACAAGTTTCGTAAAAGTATCGTTTCCACATTTTGGCCTCGTTCAGACGGCCGGGGCGCCGCCGTGCACTTATAGGGCCGCGGAACCACGGCCTAACCCTTGCTGGGGCCGCGGATCCGCGGCCGGCTATAGTCCATGGTTGAAGGAATTTGTACCAAAATTTGAAGCGGCTTTGAATGGGTCTACCTAAGGGTATTTGTGTAAATGTAGACTTGCGGGTCAATTGTAACCTAGGGTTCTTATCCTCTATAAATAGGAACTCTAAATCATTGTATTAGCTATGCCTCCCTATGCTTCTTTCTATGAATAAAATTTAGAATTATTTTGGAGAGCATCGGTGCCTCTTTTCATTTCATGAATTCAGATCTGACAACCCTGTGTTGATGTTTGGAGAGAGCCATCTATAAAGTAGGTAATTTTTCATTCTTTGTCCTAGTTTAGATTTAATTCCTTGCCCTAGATAATTGTTAGAGTTAGCTTTGGGGAAGGCTTTTGAGAGATGAGATCTCTCATCCCTTTCTTACCCATCACATACAATCAATAGGACACCATGCATACACGCACACACCGCGCCCTACGGCACCCTATCCCTCGAGGTAGCGGTGATACCGTAGTATAAAGGCCCGGTTGCGCCTGTTTTCCTTAGAGGTTAGGGTAAGGATTGATAAAGAAAGGACAAGAACCTAGAGGAAGGAACACCTTCCCGAATGGATCTAATCCCCTTTATTAATAATTACCATAACTCCTCTTAGATCCTAATTTGGGTATAGAAAGCGTTGAGATTTATTTACTTTTCCAAACCATTCTTAAACCTAACCCTATCAAGATTTAGATCTAGATAATCTTAGTATAGATGGATTTAGTTTTTAGATTTAATAATCAATCCGGCACCCATCGGAATTAACTCGTTAGAGCGATTAGGAAATTCACAAAATCCCTGTGGACTGACCCGTACTCACCGGCTAGCTACCATGCGACGCCATTCTTGATTGCGTTAAATTATTTTTGATCTATAAAATCTCTCTAAATCAACACACATAGGTTGCATCTAGATAATAAAATGACTGAATCTGACTGTTATGACTGGCAAAGGTCTGTCCAGATGTCCATTACCCATGACAAGCTGGGACACCTCTTAACTAATCAAACCCCTGCCGTCTCAGGACCAGTTTCCACTGTCGCGGATATTGATATCCGTAAGACATCGGAAAAAGAGTATGCGAATGCCAAGTGCCTCGTGTTGGCCTCAGTTGATGGTGCATACTAGAGGCAGCACGAGAAGATGGACTTAGTTTCTATCTTCCTCCATAACAAAAATTTATATGGAGAGCAATCTCGTATCGCAAGATATGAGAACGAATTGCTTCAAGCGAGGTTGGATTTCGGGTCATCTGTAGGGGACAACGTCCTTACAGAGACTTGTTATTTTGATGATCTCATGGACCTGAAGACCAGGTTGAAGAACGGGTCAAATACTGACTTGATTCTACAGTCTCTGCCCTCTACTTATACCCTGAAGGAAACCAGGGAAGTAGAAGGAAAGGGATGGGCAAAAGTTTTGGGACTGGACGTAGTAAATGAGGGACGTTCCTATTGTTACGGTAATGAACATCGACAGAAGGATTGCAGGGATAGCAAAGCCAGTAGCCAGGATTCGAAGCATGTTGTGGCTTCGGCTTCGGGTGTGTTTGTAGTACAAAGCTATATGTCAATTTACCCTACTTCCTAGGTATTGGATACCGGATCAGGATCTCACATCTGTAATTCGTTACAGGCTCTGAGAAACCGTAGAGTTATCAGGATAGGCGATATAACTCTCAGGGTTGCCAACGGAATGAGCTTGGACGCTGAATCCGTAGGGGAATTTCATCTTGGATTGACAACTGGGCAGATATTGATTTTGCATAACTGTTTATATGTACCTAGTGTGGCTTGTAATATCATATCTGTATCCATACTTTCTAAGGAAGGATATGATTTTACTTTTGTAAGCGATGTGGTCCACATCCACCTAAATCAAGTTCTGATTGGGTCGGGTACATTAGAAAACGGGATATACGTATTGAATCAAGCTCAGGTTTTCAGTGTCCAGAACACAATTAAAAGAATGTCTCCGGAAACAAATCAGGCTTTCTTATGGCATTGTAGACTGGGTCACATTAATGAGACACGGTTAACAATGTTACATAAAGAGAGATACTTGAATCCGTTTGAGTATCAGTCTTATGCTACTTGTGAATCTTGTCTCATAGGAAAGATGACAAAGACTCCATTCACTGGACACGGAGTAAGAGCGAGCGAGCTCTTAGGACTCATACAGAGTGACGTGTGTGCTTCGATGTCTACACATGCGCAAAGTGGTTATTCATTCTTCATTACTTTTACGAATGATTTCTCTAGGTATGGACAGGTCTTCCTGATGAAGTATAAATCCGAGGCCTTTGAGAAATTTCGGGAATACAAGAATGAAGTTGGAAAACAAACAGGCAAAAGTATCAAGACACTAACATCTGATCGAGGTGGTGAATACTTGAGTGCCGAGTTTCTGGGCTACTTAAAAGAGAATGGAATTCTCTCTCAGCTTACTCCTCCATACATACCACAACACAACGGTGTATCGGAAAGACGGAATCGAACTCTATTGGATATGGTTCGTTCCATGATGAGTAAGGCTGAGTTACCGCGATCTTTCTGGGGTTATGCACTAGAAACAGCTGCATATCTTTTGAACAAGGCTCCAACCAAGACTGTGCCCACCACCCTATATCAGATGTGGAGTGGGAAGAAACCCTGTCTTAGGTATCTTAAGACATGGGGATGTCTAGCTTTTGTAAAGAAGCAGTATGCGGACAAGCTCGAGGCATGCTTAGTACTGTGTAAGTTTGTAGGATACCCCAAGAACTCCAGGGGGTATCTTTTCTATTCTGCAGAGAAACAAAAGGTTTTTGTTTCTCAGCATGCCCACTTCTTGGAAACTGAATTTTTAGAAAATCAGATAAGTTGGAGCGCAAAAGAACTTGAAGAAATTCCAGAACCACAAGCTATTACTGAAAGCTTGGTAGAACCAGAAGTTTCAGGAGAACCGGACATCCCAGCGCCACTCCGCATGAGTAGTAGGCAGTCTCATCTGCCCGAGAGATACTACGGTTTTCTCATAGACGGGATCGAGAGGATTGCGTCATTGAAAATGATGAGACTACTAGCTTCCAACAAGCCATTCAGAGCGGTGACTCGGTAAAATGGCTGGATGCAATGCGGACCGAGATGGAGTCCATGTACACCAACAAAGTTTGGACTTTGGACATTTCTCCAGAAGGGGTAAAACCCGTAGGCTGCAAATGGATCTTCAGAAAGAAGATTGGTGTAGATGGGCAGGTTGAAACCTATAAAGCTAGACTTGTTGCAAAGGGTTTTCGTCAAAGACCTGGTTTGGACTATGACGAAACTTTTTCTCCAGTAGCTATGCTCAAATCCATTCGGATCCTTATTGCCATTGCTGCCTTCCACAATTATGAGATCTGGCAGATAGACGTAAAGACGACTTTTCTATCTTTATGGATCAGCCGGAGAGTTTTAATCAGAGCGGGAGCAGCGGTAAAGTGTGCAAGTTGCTTAAGTCCATCTATGGACTGAAGCAGGCATCGCGGAGTTGGAACATCTGCTTTGATGATACTGTTAAAGAATTCGGCTTTATCAAGAATCCAGATGAACCATGCATTTACAGTAAGATTGTAAGGGGAACTATGGTATTTCTCGTCTTGTACGTGGATGACATTCTCCTAATAGGAAATGATATTCCTATGCTACAATCAGTCAAAGGATTCTTGTCACAGAGGTTCTCCATGAAGGACCTGGGCGATGCCAACTACATTCTGGGGATCCAGATCTATCGTGATAGATCTAAGAGGATGTTGGGACTTTCGCAGTTCAGGTACATCGACACGATACTGAAACGATTCAGTATGGAAGATTCAAAGCGCGGTAATCTACCGGCTTGTCACGGAATCACCCTCTCCAAAGAGACGTCTCCCAAGACTGATTTGGAAAGGGCTCGCAAGTCATCTATACCCTACGCATCTGCGGTAGGCTCTATAATGTAAGCGATGTTGTGTACCATACTAGATGTAGCATACGAATTAAGCGTTGTAAGCCGGTATCAGTCGGACCCAGGGGAGAAACACTGGATAGCAGTAAAGAACATTCTCAAGTACCTAAGAAGGACTAAGGCGATGTTCTTGGTGTATGGCGGAAAAGACCTCCAGATCGAGGCCTTTGCTGACTCTATCTTCAAGAGTGACAAGGATGACTCCAAGTCCATGTCGAGTTATGTCTTTATCCTCAATGGAGGGGCGGTTTGCTGGAAGAGCTCCAAGCAGGAAACCGTTGCTGACTCAACTATGGAAGCGGAGTACATAGCTGCTTGCGATGCCGCAAAGGAAGCTGTCTAGATGAAGAAGTTCCTCACGGAGATTCAGGTGGTTCCTACCATTGTTGATCCAATACCTCTGTATTGTGACAACAACGGGGCTACAGCTTTAGCGAAGGAACCCATGTCCCATCAGAAGTCCATACACATCTTGAGGCGGTATCACCTGATCAGGGAGATCGTGGATCGCCGGGAGATGGAGGTTCGAAAGGTTGCTACAGAAGATAACACTGCAGATCCATTCATGAAGGCCATACCCCAGACTCAGTTCGAGCGACTGATCGAGATGATAGGTCTTCGATACGCCGGTACATGGCCTTAGTGCAAGTGGGAGATTGTTAGGGTATATGCCCTAGAGGCCATTACTGTATCATACTAGTTTGTATATTACTTAATGGAAGCTTGGGATATTCACAGTTGTATAGATAATCTTGCTCAAAATGGTAGTATGCTACTTGGTTTGTTTCTACTTTAATGTGTCCATGTGTTTCTTTTAGCATATCGCCTATACACATTAGTAGAGCCCTTAGGATCTTTGCTTGATTACCAGTGTTGTGATGGCAGTCACACTAGTGGGGGCTGGGTAATCTACAAGCACATCCTTATACAGGTCCCTAGTCATAGGATTATCGAGACGGGGCATCGATACTCCGGAGTAGACTAGCGTATGCGCTTTTCATCCCAACAGGGGAGATGGTCTGTCCCACTGCCATTAGTACGTCGTACTTGAGATAGTATGCGGGTGCTCGTTAGGTTACGAGTACACTGGACAGGACTTGCTAGGAACTGTTGGTTGGTACTATACCTATCGTCAGTTATCAGTTCCCAGGTGACATGAGTACATCTTAGTCCGTTGACTTGACACTGTCACTTCGTCTCGAGTGTGTTCCCACTGTTCTTAGATTGCTACCCTACCACGTCTCAAGTGAGTCGTGCAAACAGGTAGCAGTTGGGTGCAGTCCCGAAGCACTTGGAGGAGTGACGGTTAGACAGGATTCGTCTATCCCGGTATTGGGGGTTGATATCACGCTGTGTCTAGGAGAGCCATTGGACAAAGTCCCTGGCCAGGGCAAGCGAGATCTACTGGTAGCGTTTCCAGTGTTATCTCAGGGTGTACTGGGATACACTCCGACATGACTTGTACCACTATTAGGGGATTGACGTTTACCGCCCCTAGGCCCACCATGCGATAATCTCAGATGAACAGACCGGACTGTACGGAGATTGTCACATTCAGGCTCAGTAGGAGTTCGGATGGGTTCACCTCATCGGTCTTCTTATCGGCATCTACCTGGGGACCGTTACGTACAGCTAGTACCGCTTGCGGCCTGTGGTTAAACCCACTGCCAGCGTATTGTCGAGTCTTTAGAGTCCCACACAGAGGGTTATTCGCCTTTATGCAAAACAGAGTAGAGGTCGCATGGTTTTGCGACGGGGTTCGTTCACATCCGCGCACTTATGCACGTTTGGTGTCCGGGCAGTTATTACTAGCGGGCTTTGGTTTAAGCCAGATCCTAGTATTTGTTTTGGGATTGGTTTTGTCTCATTGTATTCGTGTTTCTCGGAACACGGATGCGTGTGTGTATGCACAGTTGACAGAGGCAGAGGAATCTCATTAGGGTTCTTTTTACAGTTGACTTTTTCTTAACCCTAATGAGAATGAGAAATATGATTAATGATATTAATTAAGGATAATTGTGCCATGGTTAGGTTGACCATTTGACTTTTGTTGACCTTTTGACTTTGGTTGACCGGTTGACTTTTGTTGACCTTTTGACCATCATCATTTCACTAGCAAGATGCTTCTTGTTTCTTGCCAAATGCATTTGTTGTGAAATGATAATGGCCATTCCAAACTAACCATCACAATTATCTTTATTATTATTATTATTATTATTTCATATTATCTCATATGTGAGCATGGTTGTAGAATTCTATTTTCATTCTCTCTTGCTCTTTCTCTCTCATATATTTGAGCTCTCCCTCTTCCTCTCAAAAGCTCTCATCTCTCATGTGTTGAGAACCATGAGCTCTTGAGATAAAACCATCAAGACTTCACTCTACTCATTCTTGGGTTCTAGGTTTAGCAAGCCAAGCACTTTAGTTACCTCTTGGTTGACGTAGGAGCTCAAGGTAGAGGCTTTCGGGTGGATCCTTCTTCGGCAAAGAGAAGACAACGAGGAGGAGCCGTTCACACCACTCCAAGGAGCAAGAAGAGAAGGAGTTCAAGACCTAGGTATAACTTTCTAACTGAGTAGCTAACACTTGTAGTTAGTTTGTTAGTTTTTGTTTAGCAAAGATCCTCTAGTTCTAGTCCATGTGACCTTGTGTTAAAAATCGTTTTTTACCTATTTCGCCTCCCTGTAAGCACCGGGGTGGGTAACGTGGACTTACACTTCGCTGCAAGTTGTGAAGACACGGACTCAAGTAAGGGTTCACATGAAGAAATGAACAATCTTGCTCAATGTCTTCGAGTCCGAAGATGATCTACATCGAGGAGACTCAAGCTCATGCTACCTCTTCACTAATGGTAGATTAGTGAAGCAAACACCCTAAACTAAATGGCTACTAGTAGAGGATGATGAAGTAGGAATTGGGCTCTCTTTAGATTGTAGGGTTCCTAGGCACTCTTGTAATGGTTCATAAGGCATCAACCATGCCCGAATAAAATTTTAGACGTGCCGAACAACCCAAAGCCGGGATCTTTGCTAGATTATTAGGGTTTAACATCCAAGTAAACATCTTTACTACTAAATGTGAGGGATTACAACCTTTGTAGTCCGCTCCTTCGCTTTATAAGCTCCGAGTAGAAGTCCCTTCACCGCGATCCATGATCTCCCGGACTCAAGAGAGGCTCCACGACTCGAACGATCCATTCTAGTTTGTATTGTTCTGTTTCTCCGATGATCTACGTCGAAGTTGCTAAAACTCAAGCTCTCTTACTCTAATGAGGTGAACACCCTAATCTAATGGGCTAGATTAGATGAAGATGATGGAGTAGTATTTATGCTTTCTTTTTATATCATATTCTCACATGAAATCATCACAAAAGGAAAATCTAGCAAGCTTTCTCAAAGCTCAAGAGAGAAGAAGAAGAAGAATAATGAGATAATCCTTTTGTGATGAATAATATGTAGGGTTACTAGGCACACTCAAGAGGTTCCACAAGGCATCTACAATGCCAAATTCAAAAATTTAGGTGCCGAGAAACCCTAATACAGATCGTTAACTAGAGGATAGGCGAAACAAACAAGCAAGCAAACTACTTTGCTACTAAGTGAATGGAAATACAACCTTTGTAGATCCGTTCCTCCACTTCTTTAGCTCCGTGATGACGTCCCTTCGCTGTGATCACCGGGATCCCGTACTCTAGCGATGGTTTTGTCGGAGAAATGAGCGGGCTAGGTCGTTGACTTCGATGCCGAAGATGATCTACGTCGAGGCAACTCTAACTCAAGCTCCATCTTCACTTGGTCATGAAACTTGTGAAGATAACACACTCTACTACATGGCAAGTGGTAGAGGATGAAGAAATAGGAAGTGGGTTCACTTTGGATTTGGATTTCTCTCTTGATTTCATCACTTAGAAATTTTCAAGAAAGCTTTCTTCTTCACTTTTAAGAAGATGATGAAGAAGAAGGAAAACGAATTATCTTTTTAAAAATAAATCAACTGAATGATTATCATAATACAACCATGGGTGAAGTAACACATGTAGAGAATAAACTAGGGTTTAGGTTTAATGGTTAAGTTAAGGCAAAAGACAAAATGGCTAGACTTTTAAAAGCTTCATGAAGCTTCAAGTAAAAACAAAAGCAAGCCTCCATTTTTATTTTTGCCAAAATGAATAAAGAAAATAAATAAAACAAATTAAAACCTAACCATTAACCTAAAGATGTTTTAAAGCAAACATACACCCAAGTTTGCATGTATCATCAAACATGATACAATCAAGTGCATAAAAATATATCACATATACTACTTGTGCACATCAAGTGAGAACATCAATCTTAAGTGAACAAATACTAGTTAATGTAAAGTAATATATTAAATATATAATTATACATTAAATCATTAAATCAACACTTGATTTAATGATCCGGTCATATTGCATATAACCGACTAATATCAAGTGTATCAATATATCGAATCAGCATTTGATTCGGTAACCCGGCCATATCTTATATAACCGTCCGATGATACAAATCGCGAGAATAGAATACAGTATCACATACTGGTATTATTCTCGGTCCCGAACATATCTCATATGCCCTCCTATCTCGTTTCGCTTGAGCCAGGAAACCTCTGTGTAGGACTCTAAAGACTCGTCAATACGCCGGCAGTAGTTGATAATCATATCAAACACCCACAAGCCGCAAGCGGTCTGCCAAACGTAACGGCCACCCGGGTATTGAGCGATCAGAAGATCAACGAGCAAGCCCGCTCACACTCCTGTGAATCCAACGAGTAACACTTGTCGTACAGCCCGGTCTCGTCGTCTGATATGTCGCATATCTCGCCTAGGGGTGGTAAACGTCAGACCCCAGTAGCTCGATAAGTCGTGTCGATATGAGTTCTATAACAGTTCGAGAAACTACTGGTAACACTTACAAGTAAATCTCAGCAACCCTGGCCAGGGATTTCCGGCTATAGCCAATCGAACACAGCACAACATCAACTCCCTATACCGGGAGAGACGAATCCCCTCCTATCGCTCATTGCCACCATGTGAATCAGGACTGTACCCAAAAACCACCGTTTTGCACGCCCTCTTGGACGTGGTTAGGTGGAAATCAAAGCACAGTGGGAATCACACAAGATTCTATGACGATCTCGGGTCAACAGACTAACCTGTACCAGTGTCACCAGAGAACTGCCATCTGACGTAAGGTATAATACCATCTGGGAGTTCTCGGCGAGTCCGTCCA
This sequence comes from Agapanthus africanus, assembly GCA_030015575.1. Lineage (NCBI taxonomy): Eukaryota > Viridiplantae > Streptophyta > Magnoliopsida > Asparagales > Amaryllidaceae > Agapanthus > Agapanthus africanus. Next base: position 516,888,310 of record CM057337.1, read on the forward strand.
GTGTACCCAGTCTCCACTGAGCACCCGTATATCATCTCTGATGTCAAACACCAATGGATATGGGATCTTCCATCGCCCATCAGTATGGGTCGAGAAGGTATACGCTAGTCTACTCTGGTATATCGATGCCCCGTCTCGATACCCCCACGGCTATGGACCTTGATGGATGTACTTATGGACTACCATGTCCCCACTAGTATGATCCGCATCATAGTCCAGATAGTCAAGTACACATCCTAAGGGCTTTACCAACATGTAACAGAGAGACAATCAGTGTACACGTTAAGGTAAAGAGCAACCAGATAGCATACTATCATGTCGAGCAAGAAAGTCCTCCCTATATATGTCCAAACATCAACTACAATATACATCCTATGTATAGTAATGGCCTCTAGGGCATACATATAACTAAAAATCTCCCACTTGCACTAGGGCCATCTGATAGCAGTGGTTGTAGTATCTCATACTCAACCATCCCATAAAAGTCTCTCTCTGGGAAAAAGGCCTTTGTGAGTGGATCCGCCGTGTTGTCCTCTGAATCTACTCTCTTAACCTCGATCTCCTTGGAGATCAACCATCTCCATGATCAGGTGATACTGCCTTAGAATATGTCTGGATCACTGATGGGACGGACGTTCCTTGGCATATTCCACAACTCCATTGTCACACAATGAGAGGAAAAAAGTTCATCTCATGAACTAATATACACCCAGATAGCCTCTTTGGTAGCATCTTAAGTAGCGATGTATCCAGCCTTTATCGTCTAGTAAGCCACGGTATCTAGCTTGGAACTCTTCCAACATACCGTCCCTTTACTGAGGGTAAAGACAATGCCTGTGACTGACTTTCAGTCGTCCTTATCACCCTGGAACCTTTCCAGTGATTCTCCCCAGGATCGATTGATACCAACTTACTACATCTAGTGAGTATCCTGACATCCAATTAGATCTATCTCATATATCCAAAACCTAGGATTTAGTAGGTATCACTTTGATCCTATATGGAGAATCATTGTGATAAGCGGAGATTGACCGAGCGTAGCATAGGAAACTCCTTCCCCAACTAGAGTATGTCATCCACGTACTCTACGAGGATCACCACCATACTCCCTACTACCTTTTTGTATATACAAGGTTCACCTACCATTTTGATGAAGTCAAACTCTTTGACGATCACATCAAAACAGACGTTCCAACTCCACGATGCCTGCTTTATCCTATAAAACAACTTGTGCAAGTTTCCGCTGCTCCCACTGTCTACGAAGCCCTCTGGCTGTGTACTTATAGACGCCCTCTTCTAAAACATCATTTAGAAAAGCTGTCATGACACCCAACCACCAGATATCATAGTCAATTATGTAGCCGTGGCAAGTAGGATCTGGATGGACTTAAGCATAAGCCCCAGAAAAGGTTTCATTATTAGCCACAACTGGTCTACGATGCAAATCTTTAACAAGTCTAGCTTTGAAAGTCTCAACTTTTCCATGTACACCAAGTAATCTTCTCAAGATATTGTTGCTCCTGATAGGGATTTAACCCTTCAGATAAAGCAACTAAAGTCCATACTTTGTTGGTGTATAAGGATTCCATCTCAGATCGCTAAGCATCCAGCCATTCTCACAGAGTCCCACTCCTGATGGCCAGCTCGAAACTAGTTGGGTCATCATCTCATGATGCAATCCTCGCTCCCACTGTCATAGAGAAACCGAAATATCTCAGGTGGATGAAGAACCCTACCAGATCGGCGGAGAGGCTGAGGTTCATCGGGGACTATCGAATCCTTTGGTTCTGTCAAATCATCAGCTGCAGTTTTGTATAGCTGGAACCTTTCCAGTTCTACTGACATTGCCTCGATCTTGTCCGAATTTTGCTTTTAGACATTGGCCGGACAATCCCAAATCTTAACCAACTTAAGATATGGGCTATTCCCTTTCCATATCACATATGAAATGGTAGGCAACTGATTTGATTTGAACCCTATTCAATAGGTATGCAGCTTCTCAAGTGCATAACTCCCAAAAGGAAATAGGAAACTCAGTAGTACTCATCATAGAGCACACCATATCATATAGGGTGCTATTGCTCCACCCCGATATACCATCATGCTATGGTGTATACGAAGGAGTAATGCTGAGAGAGAATCTCATTCTCCTTTAGAATAGTCCAGGATTTCTGTGCTCAAGTATTCTCCTCCCTGATCACATCAAAGAACATAATACTTATACCCGTATTTGGTTCTCTACTTCTAACTTATATTCTGTGAATATCTCAAAAGGTTCGGACTTGTGTTTCAACAGGAACATATGACTGAATCTTGAGAGATCGTCAGAGAACGTAATGAAGCACAAAGAACCAGTCTTGGCATGTGTAGACATGGGACCTTCATACATCAGCATGTATCATCCTAAGAGTTCACTAACTCTTTCTCTGTTTCCAATAAACAGAGCTGTGGTCATCTTATCTCTGTGACATGACTGGCAAGTTTCACAAGATGTAAATTCAAACTAATTTAAATATGCATCTATATGTAACTTCAGCTAGTCGGGTCGCATTGATATGACCCAGTCTACAATACCTCAAGAAGGATTTGTTCATTTCTGAACTCTTCCTCTTGTGTGTGTTCTGTATACTAAGAACTGTAGTTCGATTTAGAATATCAATGCTTTTAGATATCGTGCCTGAACCGATCAACTTTTGATATAGTAAATGTTCAAAACATTATCCAACAATACAAAATTATATCCTTTCTTTACTAATAAAGAGACTGATATGATTTTGTACATCTGGTTCGGTATCTAATAACATTTGTTGAGAATCGATGTATTTTGGTAATACAGGGTGACAGTGATCAACAGACTTGGCTGCAACAGTTGCACCGTTTTCTATCTCATGAAACTTATCACCCGTCCTCAGTTCTCTACCTATCTGTAGCCCATGTAACAGATTACATATGCTGGATCCTGATCCGGTATCTCATACCCAGGACGTAAAGGATACTGAGAAACAGTTCTCTGTAATGAACATACCCGAAGAAGATGCATCTGCATGCACTTTCTTCGTTTGGGCGGCACGGGAAATCTAGTATTCCCCAATTTCCTGCTCTGACTTATAACAATTATAAGTTGGAGCGGGACCAACGTTCCCCAGCTCAGTATAAAAAGCGGGTTCGGTCAATACATCCGTATTATTATCTTGATTAAGGCGTGACATGGTCGCTACCTGGAGAGTGAGAGAAGAAAACACCCAGCGTGCACTCTTGCAAGAATAGATTGGTTATTATTTTATCTAATCAGGATGGCTCCCACTGTTTTTATCAAATCTTCCTTCAAACCCTAAAAGGAAAGACTATCCGGGATTAATTACACGCTACAAGTTCGCCAATCTTTCAGCCAGGCCAGTGTCGGTACTTTGAGGGAGGTCCCCCGTGCTTTCGCACGAACCTAATTAATGTAAACCTCTTTTTCCCAGAGGCGTAACCTCGTTGACACCTTTCTAGACACCTACTTGATCGGCTAATTGTAATGTGTAAAACTCTCCCAGGAGTAACTCTTACTCGCAGCGGGTATCGGGATCCAACTATCTCATAGAAGGTATGCAATCTCATTGCAAATTTCAACACTTGAAATTCCCGATAATATTTTGCCTCAAACGATCTATGACCTTGACAAGGTCAACAAACCATAGACCGTAAGTCAAGTTCAACCCGTCATTTCTTGATTGAATTAAACCCACCCGCACGACCCTTGACAAGGTCAACAAGGCCGTACGACTACCCTAACCCAATCTGCATCATATGCATAAGCAGATAAATACTGGTCAGCTACCGCACACTGCGCCTTGACAAGGTCAACAAATGCAGCACGAATACTAAACAGGACTTATCTGAAATGACGGAGGGCTACGACAGGTTTTTCTGAAAACCTATTGCGTAATGAACTTGATATCGTTGTAGAATCAAATGATTTTAAAATGGAATGTTTTTTAGGCTTTTCTAGTTTTGCTAAAGGGGTCACTCCTGGTGAAGGGATCGTCGGCCCTTTCCCCATCGAATAAGGTGCAGGTTATATCATATATACCGCTGTGCAAAGCAAGAACTATAGAAGCAATCAAAATACAAAACGAGGGTTGTAGCATCTGCCAGTTATTGCTAAAGGGGTCACTCCTGGTGAAGGGATCTCGGCCCTTTCCTCATCGAATAAGGTGCAGGATGTTCTACAAGGAACACCGCGATGCAAAGCAAGAACTGTAGCTACCTGTTTTTGAAAATTCAATTCCACAACATCTTTTAGGTTTCTTTTTCTTTCATTAATCATATTAATGAAGTCCCATCATTTAATTCCACCTAAACATCATAGATAAATATAACGTACGCTTATGCCATCCGCATTCACCTCGATGTCCCGTCTGCACCGTTAGGTTAGGTAACTAACGGCAGAGTGAGGCAGGGCTAGTGCGGGTGTAAAACATAAGCAACGTCTATATAATATATCATATAAACTATATACAATATCTATCTGAACAAATTACATGATCACATCACAGATAGCGCAGCAGAAGAATCATATATGAAATATTGGATATACTAGGACGTCCGTGTTTTCAATACGAGCCTGTATAAAACACGGATTCCACGGTCGTGATGAATAGCCAAACCCACACCCCTAGGCCCCTACAAGAGCGGCAAGCAACCCTACCAATTCTAGAGTTAGGAGACCCGGACTCGACTCCTCGAGTTGGTCTCCCACTGGACTCCAGAACCCGGTTACTTGTGCCCTCCTCCTTGGGTCTATCCAAGTGCGGAAAAGTAAATAATATACATCAACGGTGACATCTTCCGCAAACTGGAAGTGCCCCAATAAAAGAATATTACATACAAGTTTTTACATGAATGAAAATGAAAAACACTCATCTCACATAAAAAACCCCGGCTATTCAAACACAACGATCCAATATAACATATCCTGCAACACATAACATCACATGTCATCAACGTAAGTAAATATGTCCATCCCAATTGTCGTTGACATATAGCAACGAAACCAGCGATATCATATATTATACTTACGGTCACAGAAAAAAAGTGTAAAACTACAACAGTTGGAATCCGCAACCTGCTTAGACACCGCATGCCTAATCAAATGAATTTCTTAGACATCGCATGCCTAACAATTATAAACCCCGCATTTTAGTCTCATTATCGAAAACTCTTTTCAATATCAAGTAGGGAAATTCAACAAGATTCTCGAAATTCTGATCGAATGCTCGTCGCAAACTTTTGTAGACGGCCGCACCCCCGATACCGACGACGAAGTGCACTAAGGCGGAACACCGCTGCCGCGAGCACCCGAACGGATGCTTTCAGCGACGGGATTCTCCTACAGTCACTTGGTCGAGGCTATGGGGTGAGGCTGTCTATTAAGTTTACCGATGAGTATCCGCGTACGCTACGCGATTGCGACGGACTTTTGATCGCATCAAAATTCCGTGGCAACCGATCAAGTGAGACTAAACTGCTATGTTTATAACATTCAAATCAGTTATCTCATAACTACTTGTGGATTCCAAATATTGTATCACATTCCGGATAAATAGAAAATGTTAAACTTTCCGATCGAACAATCAAACACCCAAGTTTTCCCCAAAAGCTCAACACTTTGAAATAAGTTTAAAAACATTCACTTCATGCCACAGTACCAACGGTCCAGCCGTAGAAGGGTCAAGCCAACACCTCACATGTGGTACGCCGTACTGCCCCAAACCCTAAGGTTCAAAGTGCAGTTCAAGACGGTCACATAATCGAGTTAAGGTTTGTTGTCTTCTAGAGGGTCCATCGCGTTACTTGCACTACTTAGAACGTTATTAAACTACGGAAAAATCCAACAATTGGAAATTTCCCGGCAGGGGAAAAATTGGGTATTTATATCCGGTCGAACATTTCAACATAACATAAACGAGGTTAGAATATCCGATCGAATCAACGAGTCCCCAATACACCCCAGAAAACTCAATTGTTGAGTATATTTAAAAGCACCCATAAATATCAGGAATCACATACGGGGGAAACTGTACAAAACAGAAACCCTAACTCTTTAATTTCGCCGCGGAACCGCCGCCAATGGCATGTCATTGCCGCGGTTCCGCGGCCATTTGAATGAGTTAGAGTCTCATTTACTAGGGTTAACCTTATATTTACCTGCACTATTTTTTGAGTATTTTTAATTCACAAAAATCCACAGTTTGAAAAATTGTACAGAGAGGGTTGAAATCGGGGGATATCGGGTTCGATCGGACTTCTAGCTTCGTCTACACTTTGCCTAAAGCTCTAGCTAGGTTCTGATACCACTGTAGGGTTACTAGGCACACTCAAGAGGTTCCACAAGGCATCTACCATGCCAAATTCAAAAATTTAGGTGCCGAGAAACCCTAATATAGATCGTTAACTAGAGGATAGGCGAAACAAACAAGCAAGCAAACTACTTTGCTACTAAGTGAATGGAAATACAACCTTTGTAGATTCGTTCCTCCACTTCTTTAGCTCCGTGATGACGTCCCTTCGCTGCGATCACCAGGATCCCGGACTCTAGCGATGGTTTCGTCGGAGAAATGAGCGGGCTAGGTCGTTGACTTCGATGCCGAAGATGATCTACGCCGAGGCAACTCTAACTCAAGATCCATCTTCACTTGGTCATGAAACTTGTGAAGATAACACACTCTACTACATGGCAAGTGGTAGAGGATGAAGAAATAGGAAGTGGGTTCACTTTGGATTTGGATTTCTCACTTGATTTCATCACTTAGAAATTTTCAAGAAAGCTTTCTTCTTCACTTTTAAGAAGATGATGAAGAAGAAGGAAAAAGAATTATCTTTTTAAAAATAAATCAAGTGAATGATTATCATAATGCAACCATGGGTGAAGTAACACATGTAGAGAATAAACTAGGGTTTAGGTTTAATGGTTATGTTAAGGCAAAAGACAAAATGGCTAGACTTTTCAAAGCTTCATGAAGCTTCAAGTAAAAACCAAAGCAAGCCTCCATTTTATTTTTGCTAAAATGAATAAAGAAAATAAATAAAACAAATTAAAACCTAACCATTAACCTAAAGATGGTTTAAAGCAAACATACACCCAAGTTTGCATGTATCATCAAACATGATACAATCAAGTGCACAAAAATATATCACATATACTACTTGTGCACATCAAGTGAGAAAATCAATCTTAAGTTAACAAATACTAGTTAATGTAAAGTAATATATCAAATATATAATTATACATTAAATAATTAAATCAACACTTGATTTAATGATCCGGTCATATTGCATATAACTGACTAATATCAAGTGTATCAATAATATCGAATAAACATTTGATTCGGTAACCCGGCCATATCTTATATAACCGTCCGATGATACAAATCGCGAGAATAGAATACAGTATCACAAACTGGTATTATTCTCGGTCCCGCACATATCTCATATGCGCTCCTATCTCATTTCGCTTGAGTCGGGAAACCTCTGTGTAAGACTCTAAAGACTCGTCAATACGCCGGCAGTAGTGATGATCATATCAAACACCCACAAGCCGCAAGCGGTCTGCCAAACGAAACGGCCACCCGGGTATTGAGCGATCAGAAGATCAACGAGCAAGCCCGCTCACATTCCTGTGAATCCAACGAGTAACACTTACCGTACAGTCCGGTCTCGTCGTCTGATATGTCGCATATCTCACCTAGGGGTGGTAAACATCAGACCCCAGTAGCTCGATAAGTTGTGTCGATATGAGGTCTATAACAGTTCGAGAAACTACTGGTAACACTTACCAGTAAATCTCAGCAACCCTGGCTAGGGATTTCCAGTTAAAGCCAATCGAACACAGCACAACATCAACTCCCTATACCGGGAGAGACGAATCCCCTCCTATCGCTCATTGCCTCCATGTGAATCGGGACTGTACCCAAAAACCACCATTTTGCACGCCCTCTTGGACGTGGTAAGGTGGAAATCAAAGCACAGTGCGAATCACACAAGACTCTATGACAATCTCGGGTCAACAGACTAACCTGTACCAGTGTCACCAGAGAACTGCCATCTGACGTAAGGTATAATACCATCTGGGAGTTCTCGGCGAGTCCGTCCAGTGTACCCAGTCTCCACTGAGCACCCGTATATCATCTCTGATGTCAAACACCAATGGATATGAGATCTTCCATCGCCCATCAGTATGGGTCGAGAAGGTATACGCTAGTCTACTCTGGTATATCGATGCCCCGTCTCGATACACCTACGACTAAGGACCTTCAAGGATGTACTTATGGACTACCATGTCCCCACTAGTATGATCTGCATCATAGTCCAGGTAGTCAAGTACATATCCTAAGGGCTTTACCAACATGTAACAGAAAGACAATCAGTGTACACGTTAAGGTAAAGAGCAACCAGATAGCATACTATCATGTCGAGCAAGAAAGTCCTCCCTATATATGTCCAAGCATCCACTACAATATACATCCTATGTATAGTAATGGCCTCCAGGGCATACATATAACTAACATAATAGAAATTAATATATGATTAATCATGGAACCATGGTCAAGGATGACTAGGATAACCTTTGTAGAGAATAAACTAGGGTTAGGGTTTGGTTGGGTCAAAGAATGAGTCATGGATAAATATCTATCATAATATCTTCTTCATGACAAAAGGATAAGTTCTAGAAGGTGCAAGAAAGAACTAACCCTAATCAAACTCTAACCATGCTTAATCTCTACTAAACATGTTCCATTATTAATCATATCATGTTACTATAATATATATCCCATATATATTATATATTTGTAACAAAAGAAAATAATACAATTAATATATATCGCATATATATCAATGCATTATCCGGTGAGAAAATGAAATAATAAAGCGAGACAATATTAGATAATGTAATACAATATATCATATATATTATTATAGATTAAATTATCGAATCAACACTTGATCCGAAAATCCGGCTATATCGAATATAACCGACTAATATATCATTTACCGATTCATCGAATCAACACTTGATCCGACAACCCGGTTCATATCTACATATCGCGAGAATATAATACGGTATCTCATATCACATTATCCTCGGTCCTGCACATATCACATATGTGCCTCTACTCCGTTTTTCCTGAGTCAAGAAACCTTTGTGTAGGACTCTAAAGAATTGTCAATACGTCGTTAGTAGGTGATGATCATATCAAACACCCACAAGTTTCAAGCGGTCAGCTAAACGTAACAGCCACCCAGGTATTGAGTGATTAGAAGATCAATAAGCTAGCCTGTACGTTCTCTTGTGAATCCAATCTGTAACACTCCCGTACAGTCTGGTCTCTTCGTCTGATATGTCACATATCAAGTCTAGGGGTGGTATACGTCAGACCCCAGTAACCGATAAGTCGTGTCGATGCGAGGCTCATAACGGGTCGAGAAACTACTGGTAACACTTACCAGTAAATCTCTATATCAGCCCTGGCCAGGGACTTCCAGTTATAGCCAATCGAACACAGCACAACATCAACTCCCTATACCGGGAGAGACGAATCCCCTCCTATCGCTCATTGCCTCCATATGATTCAGGACTGTACCCAAAAGCCACCGTTTTGCACGCCCTCTTAGACGTGGTAAGGTGGAAATCAAAGCACAGTAGGAATCACACAAGACTCTATGACGATCTCGGGTCTACAGACTACACAGTACCAGTGTCACCGGAGAACTGCCATCTGACGTGTAGTATATTACCATCTGGGAGTTCTCGGCGAGTCCGTCCAGTCTACCCAGTCTCCACTGAGCACCCGTACACCATCCTTGATGTCAAACACCGATGGATATGGGATCATCCATCGCCCATCATATGGGTCAAGATGCGTATACGCTAGTCTACTCTGGTGTATCGATGCCCTGTCTCGATATACCCTCGACTAGGAACTGTTATAGGATGTACTCATCGACTACCGTGGCCCCACTAGTATGATCTCATCATAGTCCTAGTAGTCGAGTACAGATCCTAAGGGTTTTATCAACATGTGAGAGAAAGACAGTAAACCAATACAAGTCAACATGTTAAGATAAAGTGAAACCAAAATAGCATACTATCATGACGAGCAAGAAAGTCCTCTCTATATATATCCAAGCATCCATTATAATATACATCATATGTACAACAATGGCCTCTAGGGCATATACATAACTAACAATCTCCCACTTGCACTAAGGCCAGCTGCTGTAGTATTTCATACCTAGCATCCCGAAAAATCTCTCAAACTGTATCTGGGGAATGGCCTTCGTGAGTGGATCCGCAGTGTTGTCCTTCGTATCTACTCTCCTGACCTCGATCTCCCGGCGATTAGTTGTCTCCTTGATCAGGTGATACCGCCTCAGAATATGTCTGGACTTTTGATGGGATCTGGGTTCCTTGGCCAACGCCACAACTCCATTGTTATCGCAATACAGTGGTATTGGATGTTCAATGGATGGAACCACACCAAGTTCACTAATGAACTTCTTTATCCAGACAGCCTCCTTGGCAGCATCGTTGGCAGCGATGTATTCAGCCTCCATCGTCGAGTCTGTAATGGTATCCTGTTTGGAACTCTTCCAACATACCGCCCCTCCATTGAGGGTAAAGACAAATCCCGAGTGCGACTTAGAGTCATCCTTATCACTTTGGAAGCTGGAATCGGTAAAGGACTCCAGCCGGAGTTCTCCGTTACCATACACCAAGAACATGTCTCTAGTCCTTCGCAAGTACTTGAAAATGTTCTTCACAGCTGTCCAGTGACTCTCTCCAGGATCTAGTTGATACCGACTCACTACACATAGTGAGTATGCTACATCGGGTCTAGTACATAGCATCGCATACATGATAGAGCATACTGCCGAAGCATAGGGTATCCCTTGCATGCGAGCTCTCTCCAAATCAGTCTTGGGAGACATCACTTTGGAGAGAGTGAGTCCAGAGATCGTGGGTTGGTTCCCACGCTTGGATTCTTCCATACTAAACCTCTTTAGTATGGTGTCAATGTACCTGGATTGGGACAATCCCAGTATCCATTTAGATCTATCTCTATAGATCATGATTCCCAATATGCAGGAGGCATCACCTAGATCTTTCATTGACAATCTTTGTGATAAGAAGAGCTTGACTGATTGCAGCATAGGAATATCATTTCCTATCAAGAGTATGTCATCCACGTACAATACGAGGAAGACAACCTTACTCTATGCTACCTTTTTATAGATACAAGGTTCATCTATATTTTTGATGAAGTCAAACTCTTTGACTACAACATCAAAACAGATGTCCCAACTCTGCGATGCCTGCTTTAACCCATAAATGGATTTAAGCAACTTCCACACCTTTCCGCTGCTCCTACTATCTACGAAGTCCTCTGGCTGAGTCATATACACGCAGTCTTCTAAATCACCGTTTAGAAAGGCGGTCATAACATCCATTTGCCAGATTTCGTATTCATGGTATGCAGCAATGGCAAGTAAGATCCAGATGGACTTAAGCATAGCCACTGGTGAAAAGGTTTCGTCATAATCCATACCTGGTCGTTGACGAAAACTCTTTGCAACAAGTCTAGCTTTGAAAGTCTCAAATTTTCCATCTACACCAAATTTCTTGTTAAAGATCCACTTGCTCCCAATGGGTTTTACCCCTTCAGGAGCATTTTCCAAAGTCCATACTTTGTTGGTGTACATGGATTCCATTTCAGATCGCATTGCATCCAGCCATTTCACAGAGTCACCACTCGTGATGGCCTGCTCGAAACTAGTTGGGTCATCATCTTGCATGATGAAATCCTCGCTCCCACCATCAATGAGAAAACAATAGTATTTCTCAGGTGGATGAGAAACCCTACTAGATCGGCGGAGAGGCTGGGGTTCGTCGGGTACTACTGAATCCTCTTGTTCCACTAAATCTTCAGTTGCAGTTTGTGTAGCCGGAATTTCTTCCAGTTCTACCTCTTCGCCACTAATTTCTTTTGCAAGAAATTCCTTTTCTAAAATGGTGGCATGTCGAGAAACAAACACCTTTTGTTCATCGCGATGGTAGAAAAGATATCCATGTGAATGTTTGAGATATCCCACAAACTTGCATAGAACTGACCGTGCCTCGAGTTTGTCTGGATTTTGCCTTTTGACATAGGCCACACAACCCCATATCTTAACTCGTTTAAGACATGGTCTCTTCCCACTCCATATCTCTTATGGTGTGGTAGGTACAGATTTAGTTGGAACTTGATTCAATAGGTATGCTGCTGTCTCAAGTGCATAACCCCAGAAGGAAATAGTTAACTCAGCTGTACTCATCATCGAGCGCACCATATCTAATAGGTTCCGATTCCTTCGTTCCGATACACCGTTATGTTGTGGTGTATAAGGAGGAGTAAGCTGAGAGAGAATCCCATTCTCTTTTAGATAATCCAGAAAATCATTGCTCAAGTATTCTCCTCCTCGATCAGATCGAAGGATCTTAATACTTTTGCCCGTTTGGTTCTCTACTTCGTGCTTATATTCTCTGAATTTCTCAAAAGCTTCAGACTTGTGTTTCATCGGGAACACATGTCCGAATCTTGAGAGATCGTCAGTGAATGTAATGAAATAGGAAGAACCGTTCCTGGCATGCGTAGACATGGGACCGCATACATCACTATGTACCAGTCCTATGAGTTCCGTAACTCTTTCTCCGTGTCCACTAAATGGAGCATTGGTCATTTTTCCTTTGAGACATGAATGGCAAGTATCATAAGATGATAATTCGAACGGATTCAAATATCCATCCTTATGTAACTTAGCTAGCCGTGTCGCATTGATATGACCAAGTCTACAATGCCACAAGAAGGATTCGTTCATTTATGAACTCTTCCTCTTGTGTGTGTTTTGTATATTGAGGTCTGTATTTTGATTGAGAATGAATATGCCATTATGTAACGAGCCTGATGCAATCAACTTTTGATTTAGGAAAATGTTCATAATATTATCTTGTACTACAAAATTATATCCTTCTTTACTTACTAAAGAAACTGATATAATGTTGCACATCATGTTCGGTATATAATAGCACTCATTCAGAATCAGTGTATTACGACTTGGTAATACTAGGTGATATTCGCCAACTGATATGGCTGCAATACTTGCACCATTCCCTACTTGAACGGAATGATCACCTTTTCCCAGTTCTCTACCTTTACGCAGCCCATGTAACAATTTACATATGTGGGATCTTGATCCGGTATCTAATACCAAGGACGTAGGGTGAACTAAGAAACAGTTCTCAATAACTAACACACCCGAAGAAGGTGCATCAACATGCATATTCTCCATTTGGGCGGCGTGAGAATCCAGATATTCTCCTGTTTCCTGTTCAGTCTTATAACTCTTATAAGAAAGAGCGGGACCAACGATCCCCTGCTCAGTATAATAAGCGGGTTTAGTCGGGTACTACTGCATCCTCTTGTTCTACTAAATCTTCAGTTGCAGTTTGTGTAGCCGGAATTTCTTCCAGTTCTACCTCTTCGCCACTAATTTCTTTTGTAAGAAATTCCTTTTCTAAAAAGGTGGCATGTCGAGAAACAAACACCTTTTGTTCATCGCGATGGTAGAAAAGATATCCATGTGAATGTTTGAGATATCCCACAAACTTGCATAGAACTGACCGTGCCTCGAGTTTGTCTGGATTTTGCCTTTTGACATAGGCCAGACAACCCCATATCTTAACTCATTTAAGACATGGTCTCTTCCCACTCCATATCTCATATGGTGTGGTAGGTACAGATTTAGTTGGAACTTGATTCAATAGGTATGCGGCCGTCTCAAGTGCATACCCCCAGAAGGAAATAGGTAACTTAGGTGTACTCATCATCGAGCGCACCATATCTAATAGGGTGCGATTCCTTCCTTCCGATACACCGTTATGCTGTGGTGTATAAGGAGGAGTAAGCTGAGAGAGAATCCCATTCTCTTTTAGATAATGCAGAAAATCATTGCTCAAGTATTCTCCTCCTCGATCAGATCGAAGGATCTTAATACTTTTGCCCGTTTGGTTCTCTACTTCGTGCTTATATTCTCTGAATTTCTCAAAAGCTTCAGACTTGTGTTTCATCGGGAACACATGTCCGAATCTTGAGAGATCGTCAGTGAATGTAATGAAATAGGAAGAACCGTTCCTGGCATGCGTAGACATGGGACCGCATACATCACTATGTACCAGTCCTAAGAGTTCCGTAACTCTTTCTCCGTGTCCACTAAACGGAGCTTTGGTCATTTTTCCTTTGAGACATGAATGGCAAGTATCATAAGATGATAATTCGAACGGATTCAAATATCCATCCTTATGTAACTTAGCTAGCCGTGTCGCATTGATATGACCAAGTCTACAATGCCACAAGAAGGATTCGTTCATTTATGAACTCTTCCTCTTGTGTGTGTTTTATATATTGAGGACTGTATTTTGATTGAGAATGAATATGCCATTATGTAGCGAGCCTGATGCAATCTACTTTTGATTTAGGAAAATGTTCATAATATTATCCTGTACTACAAAATTATATCCTTCTTTATTTAATAAAGAAACTAATATAATGTTGCACATCATGTTCGGTATATAATAGCACTCATTCAGAATCAGTGTATTACGACTTGGTAATACTAGGTGATATTCGCCAACTGATTTGGCTGCAATACTTGCACCATTCCCTACTTGAACGGAATGATCACCTTTTCCCAGTTCTCTACCTTTACGCAGCCCATGTAACAATTTACATATGTGGGATCCTGATCCGGTATCTAATACCAAGGACGTAGGGTGAACTAAGAAACAGTTCTCAATAACTAACACACCCGAAGAAGGTGCATCAACATGCATATTCTCCGTTTGGGCGGCGTGAGAATCCAGATATTCTCCTGTTTCCTGTTCAGTCTTATAACTCTTATAAGAAAGAACGGGACCAACGATCCCCTGCTCAGTATAATAAGCGGGTTCAGTCAATACATCCATATTATTATCTTGATTATGGCCTGACATGGTCGCTACCTGGAGAGAGAGAAGAAAACACTTTAGCTCATGCTCTTACAAGATTAGATTGATTATTATCTTATCTAATCAGGATGTCTCCCACTGGTTTTATCAAATCTTCCTTCAAACCCTAAAAGGTAAGATTAGCCAGGATTAATTACACCCTACAATTTCGTCAATCTTTCAGCCAGATCAGTGTCGGTACTTGAGGGAGGTTCCCCGTGCTTTCGCGCGGACCTAATTAAAGTAAACCTCGTTTTCCCAGAGGTGTAACCTCGTTAACACTTTTCTAGACACCTACTTGATCAGCTAATTGTCCTGTGTAAAACTCTCCCAGGAGTAACTCTTACTCGCAGTGGGTATCGGGATCCAACTATCTCATAGGAGGTACGCAATCTCATTGCAAATTTCAACACTTGAAATTCCCGATAATGCTTTTACCCCTAGCAACTTATGACCTTGGCTAAGGTCAACAAATCATAAGTGCTAGTTAAGTCCAACCCGTCATTTCCTGATTGAATTAAACCCACCCGTATGACCCTTGGCTAAGGTCAACAAAGTCGTACGACTACCCTAACTCAATCACATCTCATGTTTTAGCAGAGAAATACCAGTTAGCTACCACACACTACTGTTCATATCAGATTTTTGCATTTTCATACCGCCCAATTTTTGTCACATTGCATATCGGTAGATACTCTTGAGCCGTGTTTGCTAGTCAATTGCAGGATACAGGTTCTCGGTTCTAAAACGGTGAAATTCATGGAAAACACGAAAAAATCCGGGTTCCTGCCAACCACAGATAAAAACACGGTCTCTGCTCTTCATCCGTATGTTGCCAGATATCAATAGGAAGACAAAAGGTCAAATCAATGTCATTCTCATGCACAAGGCTCAATGGTAGCACAAAATCCAAGAGATCTACGCGGAGCTCGAGGCAAATCATGACAAAATCTTGACAAAAAGTCCACCTTTCCCTCAACAGAAATTCTGGAAGAAATATGGAGGTATTTTGAGAAAACATATGAACCAGAGAACAAAAGACAGCAAACCAGGGGACCACAAGAAAGCCCAAGATCCAATTCAACAACAGGGCCGTGGATCCGCGGCAAAAGTGGGGTCCAGGCCGCGGATCCGCGGCCGTACGGGCGCCGCGTGCGCAGAAATTTTGGGGTTATTTTTGTCTTTTCGTTTCTGTTCTGGTGGTTGCCCTAGGTTTCCATTCTACAGCCTATAAATAGCCCAGAACTTTGTGAAGGAAGGGGTCCATTCTTGTATTTTCATTTTTGCCTAGTTTTAGTGTTTCTCTTCTTCCTCTTCTCACCTCTTCTCCATTAAACTTGTAGTGAGCTTTTGAGTGAAGAGTGATGAATAAAGAAGACCATTTTTATTATCATGCTTGTCTCCTTATCTTTCTTTACTTGTTGTAATTTTAATTGTTAAGTAGTTGTTGTTATTTGCTTGATTGTTTCTTTCTTCTCTCTTTTTCTTTATCATTCATACGACAATGATACTTACGCTCGATCCTCGCCAAGGTGAGGTCGCAAATAGTTAGTCGTATTCTTCTAATCTCCTTCTTTCTATCTTCCTCTTTGTTTTGTTTTGTTTTTCCTTATCATGAAGTGTGAGTAGTTTTATACTTGTTAGGGTAGGATAAGGGAAGTTTGAGAGAAGGAAATCTCTCTCACTCTTTCCTTGCCCAACAACTTAAATCGACTCCCGTTAATTGAACCACAATCCGCTCCTTACGGCACCCTATCCTACATGATAGCGGTGATTCCGTAGTGAGACCGGTTGTGGTTGAATTAACCGGAGGTTATGGATAAGAGCCAAGAACGGACGGACAAGCACCAAAAGGAAGGACTATGCGTTGGAAAGCCTAGCTTATACTCGCAAGTTCCTTCCTAGTCGTGCTAATCCCCGTTGTTGCCGATTACCGTAACACCGATATTAAGTGGGACAACGAAAGATGTGGAGACTCCTAACTCAAACTAACCTAATTCTAACCCTAACAAGCTCGCTTTAAATATCGACTTAACACTTAGATAACCACAACAAAATCTGAACAACCGAACTTAACTCGTCGAAAAACACATAGAAAAAGATTCCCATCTCCCTGCGGACGACCCGTACTCAACCGGCTAGCTATAAGCGAAACCGTCTTGATTGCGGTATTTAGAACTAAACTTGAACACGAACGTATCCTATCAATCAAATGGCGCCGTTGCCGGGGAGACGGTAGTTTATTTCCTTGTGTAATTTCGGGTTAATTTGTGAATATAAAAACAACCGAAAAACAACAAAAAAAAAATATATACTTTGTAAAAAAATCATCTTGTTATTTTTTATTAGCTTTTGTGCAAGTGTGCAGGAAAATACAAGGTTCGAGTTCCGTGGCCAAGACGTTGAAAATACGGAGTTCAAGTACAGTGCCAAAGACGTGGGAAGATAGACCCACATTTCGCGGCTACACCGCGACGGACAAAACGAAGCATACGGTCTACTGTCAAGATCTGGAGCAGTTACAGTGAGCAAATAAAAATTCAGAAGTTCCAGACAAGCAGAGGAGACCCATACCAGCACCCACAGAAAAAATGAAGGCCCAATCTCTCCTTCCTGCCGCGGATACGCGGCAACAGAGGGCTTAGGCCGCGGATCCGCGGCCACTTGGTGGCTTCAGGGGTGCAATTTCTTTCTGGTGAGTCTCTCTCTTCTCTCCACTCCTCTGAACTCCACTGAACTGTGTTTTTTGCAGCCTTCTTTGCGCAAACTCTTCTCCCCCTTCCAATAAACTGTTCTTGTGCAGGATTCTTTGCGCCGCAAATAAAAATTGTTTGCAGTTGATTTGTTACTGTTTTGCATTCTTTAATACGGACTTAAGGGGCTTGAAACCAATCCAGATTGGGTGGGGATTTCATCACCCTTCCCAGGACCCCAAAAATCACTAAAGCATATGCATTGTCCATTGTAAATTAAAAATACTAGACTTCAGCCCTAAGGACTTCACGCTCATTAGGAGAAGATAAATAGTGTTTAGAACCTCGCTTAACCGTATATTGTTTACGGGGTGTCTAGGAAAGTGTTAAAGGCGCAACCGCCGAAAGAGAAAGGGTTATTTAATTAAGGAACTTCGCGAAAGCGTTGGATAACCTCCCCTTATCTCTGCACTTACCTGGCCTCGTGATCAGTGTATTTTTAAGCCCGTTTCTCGACATTGTTTAACTTCGACAATCAAGTTCAGGAGCAGGTCTAGTAGACCTAGGCGACCGTAGATCTAGGAGTGATTGTGTATATCTTGTTTGTGATTGCTTAAGCCGTATTTCCGTACATATTTCTGTAAATCTCTTTCTAAAAAAAAAAAAGAAAAAAATCAAAAACTTTTATAAAAACTTGCCCTTTGTCGCCAAATCCATTTTCACCCACCACCCATCGCCTTTCTTCTTTGACGTTTTTCTTACCCTCACCTTCTCCGCTTTGACTATACTAAACTCGTTTAGTGTATGTCCGCTTGGACTCGGGACACTAGCGCCCGTCTAGTCCGTGTTACGTTAGTCGCAACCGACTACGCGATCGACTCCGAAGTCGATACTCCGTCTACTCCACTTTCACCCCTTCCTTTGCCGGCCAACTCCGACGTTGACCGGAATTCTGTTCATACATCTTCACCTTCACCTTCACCTTCACCAACCTCTTCTTCCGCGATGTCGGGATTTAATCCGAACATCTCTTTGACCACCCCTGGATTGGCTCCACCTCCTACGGAGACCAATCTCCCACCACCTCCGCCTGTTGTAGCGCCGCAGCGAATTGCGCTCTAGGATCGTTTCTACCCCACCCGTTCTGCACTTCCCACCTGCCTTTCTCTTCCTCCGGCCAATGGGGACAACTTTGAAATTAAGCCCCATTTCATCAACATGCTTCCACGTTTTCATGGGCTTGAATCTGAAGATGCCTATATCTTCATCAACAAATTTCAAAATGTCTGTGCCATGATGAAAACAACCCAGCTGTCGGACGATGCTATACGTCTACGGGTCATTCCGTTCACTTTATGCGATCTCGCTGAAAAATGGCTGTATAGCACCTCTTCCCACTCAATCACCAGCTGGGACGAGTTTGTTAAAGCGTTTCTGAAAAAATTCTATCCAAATCATAAGACCGCAAGAATTCGAAATGAAATCAACCAATTCTCCCAGCTTCCTTCTGAACCCTTCTGGAAGTGCTTTGACCGGTACAAAGACCTTCTTGTTCAGTGTCCTCACCACGGTATAGAGAAATGGCAGCTCTGCCAAACCTTATACGAGGGACTGAACCCAGCAACGAAGCAGTTGCTGGAAACCATCTGTCAGGGCCACTTCCTATCGAAATCTGACGAGGAAGCGTGGCAGTTCTTTGACGATCTTGCGGAGCAAACGCTACAGTGGGAGAGCACCAGACCGACTTCTTCTTCTTCTACCTCCACTTCTACCGGTCAGTCTAGGGTAGGAATCCACCAACTCGATGTCTCTATTGCGATGAAAGCTGAAATGGCTGCAATAACACGAAAGCTTGAAGCGATAGAGAGCAAATTTTCTGCTCCTGCCCCCACACCTGTTCTCCCCCTTCGTACCATCTGCGCTTGTTGTTCCGATCCTTCCCACTTGACCGAAGAGTGTCCTTACAATCCACCCTCGCAAGGACAGGATCAGGTTAATGCTGCCTTCCAGCAAAGACCGAGGAATGATCCATACTCTTCCACCTACAATCCCGGTTGGAGGAACCACCCCAATTTCGCCTGGAATCAGAATCAGTTCCAGGGCAACAATTTCCAAAGGGCCCCTCCACCGCAACAACAAGCACAACAACAAACTCAAACTCAGTATCAGCAGCCCTTCCAACCCCAACCTTTCCAAAACCAGACGAACAACTTTGCTCCCAACAACTCTTTTCCACCAAACAACTTTGTTCCGTCGAACAACGATAAGGTTTCCTCGCTCGAGCGAAGTCTGGAGGCATTTGTTAAACAATCGACTCAATCCACCGCCAACATCCAGTCTTCGATTCAATCTTTAGTGCAACACACTGCCGCACACGGGCAAAGCATCAAAACCATCGAGGCCCAGATTGCACAGCTGAACGCGGCCTTAAGAGAGCGAGAAAAGGGGAAGCTCCCGTCCCAGCCACTTCCAAATCCCGGTCACCCACATAATGCACATGTTGCTCTTGAACAACAAAACCATAATGTGAGTGCCGTGACCACACTAAGATCAGGGAGGGTGCTGCAAAACAGCATTGGCAGACGGATCAACGATGACACCCCGGCCGCTGCTTCTTCTTCTTCTTCTTCTTCTACTTCTTCTTCTTCTGAGCCTATTCTCCGTTCTTCACAAGGCTCCCCTTCCTCTTCTTCTCTGAACGGACCCACTTCTCACTCCACGAAGACACCTATTTTGGGATCCGTTCCAACTCCACAATCTCCTCCTCCAGCTTTAGACTCAACCAATTTTCAAAATGTTCCATTTCCAAACCGGTTGAGGTCTAACAAACAAAATCCTCAAATGGAGAAGATTCTGGAGTTATTTAAGCAAGTTAACATTAACATTCCTCTTTTAGATGCTGTCCAACAAGTCCCGTCTTACGCGAAAATCTTAAAGGACTTGTGCACGAAAAAGAGGAAGTGTCAGGTACCCAAGAAAGTTTTCTTGGCTAGTGCTGTGAGTGATGCCCTTACCCAATCTTTACCACAAAAACGGAAGGACCCTGGCTGTCCTACGATTTCAATTACTATTGGGGATAAGAACATCAACCGCGCACTATTAGATCTTGGTGCCAGTGTTAACTTGCTTCCGTATTCCGTATACGAGCAATTAGGCGTCGGAGAGTTGAAACCCACGCACTGCACTCTCCAAATGGCCGACCGATCGATCACCCACCCTAGGGGTGAGCTAGAGGATGTGTTGATAAGAGTCGGGGACTTCATATTCCCCGTTGACTTCATTGTATTAGATACACAGCCTGTAGCTAACCCCCGGAATCAAATTCCGGTGATACTCGGTCGCCCATTTCTCGCAACCTCAAATGCTGTGATCAATTGTCGCAACGGTTCGATGAACCTCTCTTTTGGAAACATGACGATTGAACTCAACATTTTTAGGTTGGGGAATCAGCCCGCCGAACCTAATGCTCATATACTGGATGTCTGCTCGATCCAGGAGATCACCCCCGAAGAGTGTGAATTCGAGGAGTTTCTGTTTGAACACGATAATCTTGACGCCACTAGTGCGTTTCTCTTCGAACATGCTGCTGTTTCTGCGCCCGACATCGAATACGATTTTTTCACGTTCACGAACGATCTTAGCCGCGCACAACCCGAGTTTGAATCTTTCGACTTTCCGGATGAGTTACCTGAACCATCCAACTCGGTTGCCTACACTCGCTTTGAACCTTTGCTGGAGTCCTTTGAGTTCGAGACCTTTGCACCAGTCTTGCCTTCCATCATTTCACCTCCAACGCTCGAACTCAAGCCGTTGCCGTCTCACCTTAAGTACGCTTACTTAGGTGAAAACGAGACCCTTCCTGTCATCATCTCGGCTTCTCTAGCTCCCGAGCAAGAGAAAGCCCTTCTCGCGGTCTTGCACAGCAACAGGCAAGCTTTTGGCTGGTCCATGGCGGACATCAAGGGGATTAGTCCCCTGATCGTTGAGCATCACATTCATCTGATGGATGATGCCAAACCAACCCGGGATCCACAAAGACGTCTTAATCCAGTCATGAAGGAGACTGTGAAGAAGGAGATCGTCAAATGTCTAGATAGCGGTATCATTTACCCTATCTCTGATAGCCAGTGGGTTAGCCCCATTCACGTTGTCCCCAAGAAGTCAGGCATCACGGTCATAACCAACGAGGCGAATGAGTTAATCCCTACTCGCACCCAAACTGGGTGGCGAGTTTGCATTGATTACAGAAAACTCAACGCCGCAACACGGAAAGACGACTTTCCGCTACCTTTCATTGACCAGATGCTGGAACGATTGGCCGGACATGAGTACTATTGTTTTCTTGATGGCTACTCTGGCTATAATCAAATTCCCATCGCCGAAAAAGACCAGGACAAGACCACTTTCACTTGTCCTTTCGGCACGTTTGCATATCGACGCATGCCCTTTGGGTTATGCAATGCGCCCGCTACCTTCCAGCGGTGTATGATGGGAATTTTCTTTGACATGGTGGAAAATTTTTTGGAGATTTTCATGGATGACTTCTCCATCTTCGGTGACTCCTTTGACGAGTGTTTGCTGCATCTTGACGCTGTCCTTACCCGATGCAAGGACAAGAATCTCACTTTGAACTGGGAGAAATGCCACTTCATGGTGCGTGAAGGTATTGTCTTAGGACATATCATCTCGCAAAATGGCATAGAGGTTGACAAAGCAAAGATTGAGGTCATTTCCAATCTGCCTCCTCCCCGATGCGTCAGAGATATCCGAGCCTTCCTTGGCCATGCCGGTTTCTATAGACGGTTTATCAAGGACTTTAGCAAGATTGCTAGGCCCTTGACGCTTTTGCTGGCCAAGGATACACCTTTCGACTTCAACTCGAGCTGTGTGACTGCATTCGAGTCACTGAAACGCTCTCTCACTTCTGCTCCCGTTCTTTCTTCTCCTGACTGGACGCACCCATTCGAGATCATGTGCGATGCATCCGACTTTGCCATCGGTGTTGTCCTTGGACAGCACATCAACAAGATGCCGCACGTAATCTATTACGCAAGCCGAACCCTGAACGACGCCCAACTTAACTATACAACAACTGAGAAGGAATTCTTAGCTGTTGTATTTGCTTTAGAAAAGTTCAGGCCCTACCTCATCGGCTCTCCAGTCATTGTCTACACTGACCATTCTGCTCTGCGCCATCTTTTTGCGAAGAAAGATGCCAAATCTCGGTTAATACGTTGGATCCTCTTGCTTCAAGAGTTTGACCTTGTCATTAAGGACAAACGAGGATGTGAAAACGTAGTTGCCGACCATCTCTCTCGACTTCCTTCTTCGCCTTCGCTTCCAATTCCGATCAACGACGTTTTCCCGGATGAACAACTCTTGACAGTATCGTGCGAACCCTGGTTCGCAGATATTGTGAACTATTTGGCCACGGGATTACTACCGACTGAATGGTCGAGTCAGGACAGACTTCGCTTCTTATCCCAAGTAAAACACTTTTACTGGGATGAACCCTACTTGTTCAAGTACTGTCCCGACCAGATTATTCGTCGGTGTGTCCCTGACGATGAATTCAAGAGTGTGCTGTCGTTTTGCCACGATCAAGCATGTGGCGGGCATTTTGGCCCCAGAAAGACAGCCGAGAAGATCTTGCAATGTGGTTTTTACTGGCCACAACTTTTCAAAGACGCTCACGACTATTGCAAGACTTGCTCCCGGTGCCAACACATGGGCCGGATATCCCGGAGGAACGAGATGCCGCTCCAACCGATCTTGGTTGTGGAGATTTTCGATGTTTGGGGGATAGATTTCATGGGGCCGTTTCCCAGCTCTTTTGGGAACTTGTACATCCTTCTAGCTGTTGATTACGTCTCTAAATGGGTCGAGGCTGTGCTCAGCCGGACTAACGACAACAAGGTTGTCGTTAGGTTCCTTAAAGAAAACATTTTCTCCCGGTTTGGGCACCCCCGAGCGATCATTAGCGACAATAGAAGTCATTTCTGCAATAAAACTTTCGAAGCCTTGATGCGGAAATACTCCATAAATCATAAGCTCTCTACGCCCTACCACCCCCAAACCTGCGGGCAGGCCAAAGTTTCAAATCGGCAAATCAAGCAGATATTGGAGAATACGGTTTCCAAGAACCGTAAGGATTGGTCTCTGAAACTCACTGATGCCCTTTGGGCATTTAGAACCGCTTATAAGACCGACCTTGGCATGTCTCCCTATCGGCTTGTGTACGGAAAAGCCTGCCACCTTCCCGTCGAAATCGAGCATCGCGCATTTTGGGCGATAAAGGAGCTGAATCTATCTCTTGATAACGCGGGCAGCCATCGGAAGCTGCAGTTGAACGAACTATGCGAGCTTAGGGATGAGTCTTACGATAACGCGGTTGTCGTTAAGAATCGAACGAAGGTGTTTCACGATAAACACCTTTTGCGCAAAACCTTCGTACCTGGTCAACAGGTACTGCTTTACGACACCCGACTTCACTTCCATCCTGGAAAGCTCAGATCTCGCTGGAAAGGGCCGTATTTTGTGCGGAATGTGTATCCGCAGGGCGCTGTGGATTTGGAAAATCCAAAGGACGGTTCACTCTTCAAGGTAAACGGACACCGATGCAAACCGTACCTTAGCGCCGAACCAACAGAGGAGCTCATGTTCTTACAGGAGCCGGTTTACCCTGAATGATCTTCCTCTGCCTACCTCCAAACTTCGGTTATCCAGCCAAGAACAGTGGACACTGTTCCAAATAAGTTTGGGGGTATGTACAAACCATTTTTGTATATATTTGTGTATATTCTTTTTTCTCTTCTTTAAAAACAAAAACAAATAAAAATTTGTGTATCGCTAACCGACAATTTTGAACCTTCCAACTGCTCTCTTCATGCTACGACAGTGAGGACACTGTCCAGTTTAAGTTTGGGGGTACGCTCGGTACGCATTTCTTACCTTCGCATTCATATGTATATTTTGCATCTGCATATTAAAATCCATAAAATCCATAAAAATTTGAAAATTTTCTAAAAAATATAAAAACTTTTTTGTCAAGTTAGCTTGTGGAAGAACTCTGATTCAACATTCGACGGTTTTTGTTTGAAAAAATAGGAATAACTAGATCTTATGTTTGGATTTTGAAAACCTGAAAGATAACTCTCCTTTGATGTTAACTATAGCTGTTATACGTCTTTACATCACACTACACGTGTCGTGAATTTTGGGAATTAGATGACAAGTCTTTCATTTTTAAACTTTTAAACAGATAAATGATTTTCTGAGGATCAAATAGGTTTGTTCTGAAATAAGTAATGTCAAGAATAGTTTATGAAGTAAAGCGAATATGAAGGAATGTTATTGATGCCGTAATTGGAGCTAAGTCTGAAAAATAACCCATCTGAAACTTGATTGGAATGATTACACACCAAACCCACTAAACACGTCTTTTATCCAAAAAAATAATTGAACTGCCGGTTATATCTCCGTTCGTATTAAATCATCTGATTTTCACGCCAAACTGTCTTTTGTTTTTGGACCTAGGTAACTTGAGTAATTAAGTCCGCTGGGGTGTTTCTACACCTAATGCCCTAAAACCAACTGGTTTGGGTGCATTGGCCCAAAGCTCGCTAAGAAGCCTAGAAAGTCCAGTTTAAAACAAAGTCAAGCAAGTGTTCTCTCCGAGTTAAAATTCCTAACGGTTCTTTGTGTGAGAATAATCTTGATAAAAGACAGGCTTTTATAAAAAAAATTTAATGTAGATATGAAGGTTTTATTCTATGATAAAGACTATTGCACGTTCACAGAGGTGTGTATGAAATGAAAACAAGAAAAAGGTGGAGTGAAAAATACGACTTAGTTTCCTGTTAAGGAAGATAGAAATTCTGAAGTTGAAACCTTACTGGAAAACGAAACTTGAAAAATGCTTAACTCTTTATAAAACTTATGTGATCCTTTTAAAATTGTTACCTGGGCTTTATTGTGCGACATGATGACTTTAATCGATCCTTCTGGAACTTAACAACACTATTTGCACTGCACGTAAAGACATATAAAATCTGTAGTTAAATAAGAAGCGAGGTGTGAAAAATAAAGGTTCGATGGTCTAGACTTAGGATTATAGAATTGTTATTTTCTAAAACAAAACTTTAGGGTTTGAAGCTTAGTCATTTTGCAAAACCAACTTGACCGGATTTTGTGGGTAGTATCCGCTGAAAACCCTCAGGAGACAACACTCCTCCTACTAGGGACACCTAGAGGTTTAACGGCTTGTTGCACATGCTCAGTGCAATCGCGTTCCCTGCGAAAGTGAGGTTAGGAAATTTTTTGTGAATAAATGGGCTTTGCTCGGGACGAGCAAATGATAAGTTTGGGGGTATTTGTTCATATTAGATTTTTGCATTTTCATACCGCCCAATTTTTGTCACATTGCATATCGGTAGATACTCTTGAGCCGTGTTTGCTATTCAATTGCAAGATACAGGTTCTCGGTTCCAAAACGGTGAAATTCATGGAAAACACGAAAAAATCCGGGTTCCTGCCAACCACAGATAAAAACACGGTCTCTGCTCTTCATCCGTATGTTGCCAGATATCAATAGGAAGACAAAAGGTCAAATCAATATCATTCTCATGCACAAGGCTCAATGGTAGCACAAAATCCAAGAGATCTACGCGGAGCTCGAGGCAAATCATGACAAAATCTTGACAAAAAGTCCACCTTTCCCTCAACAGAAATTCTGGAAGAAATATGGAGGTATTTTGAGAAAACATATGAACCAGAGAACAGAAGACAGCAAACCAGGGGACCACAAGAAAGCCCAAGATCCAATTCAACAACAGGGCCGCGGATCCGCGGCAAAAATGGGGTCCAGGCCGCGGATCCGCGGCCGTACGGGCGCCGCTGTGCGCAGAAATTTTGGGGTTATTTTTGTCTTTTCGTTTCTGTTCTGGTGGTTGCCCTAGGTTTCCATTCTACAGCCTATAAATAGCCCAGAACTTTGTGAAGGAAGGGGTCCATTCTTGTATTTTCATTTTTGCCTAGTTTTAGTGTTTCTCTTCTTCCTCTTCTCACCTCTTCTCCATTAAACTTGTAGTGAGCTTTTGAGTGAAGAGTGATGAATAAAGAAGACCATTTTTATTATCATGCTTGTCTCCTTATCTTTCTTTACTTGTTGTAATTTTAATTGTTAAGTAGTTGTTGTTATTTGCTTGATTGTTTCTTTCTTCTCTCTTTTTCTTTATCATTTATACGACAATGATACTTACGCTCGATCCTCGCCAAGGTGAGGTCGCAAATAGTTAGTCGTATTCTTCTAATCTCCTTCTTTCTATCTTCCTCTTTGTTTTGTTTTGTTTTTCCTTATCATGAAGTGTGAGTAGTTTTATACTTGTTAGGGTAGGATAAGAGAAGTTTGAGAGAAGGAAATCTCTCTCACTCTTTCCTTGCCCAACAACTTAAATCGACTCCCGTTAATTGAACCACAATCCGCTCCTTACGGCACCCTATCCTACATGATAGCGGTGATTCCGTAGTGAGACCGGTTGTGGTTGAATTAACCGGAGGTTATGGATAAGAGCCAAGAACGGACGGACAAGCACCAAAAGGAAGGACTATGCGTTGGAAAGCCTAGCTTATACTCGCAAGTTCCTTCCTAGTCGTGCTAATCCCCGTTGTTGCCGATTACCGTAACACCGATATTAAGTGGGACAACGAAAGATGTGGAGACTCCTAACTCAAACTAACCTAATCCTAACCCTAACAAGCTCGCTTTAAATATCGACTTAACACTTAGATAACCACAACAAAATCTGAACAACCGGACTTAACTCGTCGAAAAACACATAGAAAAAGATTCCCATCTCCCTGCGGATGACCCGTACTCAACCGACTAGCTACAAGCGAAACCGTCTTGATTGCGGTATTTAGAACTAAACTTGAACACGAACGTATCCTATCAATCAACTACGCCTTTACAAAGGCCAACAAACGCAGCACAAATACTAAATAGTCTTTATCTGAAATGATGGAGGGCTACGCAGGTTTTTCAGAAAACCCTGAGCGTAATGAACTTGATATCGTCGTAGAATCGAGTGTTTTTGAAAAGGAGTGTTTTTGAGGCTTTTCTAGTTTCGCTAAAGAGGTCACTCCCGGTGAAGGGATCTCGGCTCTTTCCTCATCGAATAAGGTGCAGGATATATCATATATACCGCTGTGCAAAGCAAGACTATAGAAGCTGTCAAAAACTAAATCGTGAGTTTGTAGCATCTGCCAGTTTCGCTAAAGAGGTCACTCCCGGTGAAGGGATCTCGGCTCTTTCCTCATCGAATAAGGTGCAGGGTATATCATATATAACGCTATGCAAAGCAAAACTGTAGCTACCCTTTTATAAAGTTTTGATTCTACAACATCTTTTATGTTTCTTTTCTTTTTATTAATCTCATTAATAAATCCCATCAGCTTATGCTTCCTAAGCATCACAGAAGAAACGAAAGCAGTAATATTTATATATCAGCATATATATATAGTATAAGCATTCGTCTCAGGCAGTAATATGATCTCATCACAGAACATTGCAGCAGAAGAACATATATGAAATATTGGATATACTAGGGTGTCCGTGTTTTTAATACGAGCCGGTATAAAACACGGATTCCACGGTCGCGATGAATAGCCAAACCCACATCCTTAGACCCCTACGAGAGCGGCAAGTAACACTGCCAATTCTAGGGTTAGGAAACCCTGTCTCGACTCCTCAAGATGGCCTCCCACTGGACCCTAGAACCCGGTTACTTGTGCTCCCCTCCTTGGGTCTACCTAATGCGGAATAGTAAATAATATACACTGGTGACATCAACCTCATCCCGGAAGTGCCCTAATAAAAGAATATTACATACATCCAAATGAATTTTACATGAATGAAAATAAAAACCCTCATCTCATATAAAACCCCTGGCTATTCATAACACGATGATCCAATATAACATATCACAGCAATACATAATATCACATATCATCAACGTAAGTAAGTATGCATACACCGATCGTCATCGAAGTATAGCAACGAAGACCGGCAATTCAACTACATACTACACTTACGGTCACAGATTTTTTTTTGTAAAACTACAACATTTGGAATCCACAATCACTTTAGACATCGTAAATCCGAAATATCACATACTTCGCATTTCATGCCTAACAATATGAATTCCACATATTGTATCACATTCCAGATAAATAGACAGAATTAAACTTTCCGAAAAGATAATCAAATACCAAAAATTTCCTAAATAGCTCAACACTTGAGCGGAGTTTAAATAATCCCAGAATATGTCACAGTACCGATGATCCAGCCGTAGAAGGGTCAAGCCAACGCCTCACATGTGGCGCGCCGTACTGCCCCGAACCCTAAGGTTTAGAGGCAGTTCAAGACGGTCACATAATCGAGTTAAGATTTGTGTTCTTCTAGAGGGTCCAACGCGTTACATGCACAATTTTCCGAAAGATTTAAACCCAAAAAAAATTCAACACTTGAAAGTTTTTCGTGCCGGGAAAAAGTTAGTTAATGATATCCTCTCGAACATTTTAACAGTTTCTAAATATCCGGAAATAATAACGAATTTAAATTTTCCGATCGAATCAACGATTACAAAATAAACCCTAGATCACTCAACACTTGAGTCAGATTAAAAGTACCCCGAAAAATAAATAATCTCCTATGGATATAACCCTGGAAAAAAGAGTCAATAACACTTCTGTACGGCCGCGGATCCGAGGCAGTATCAAGGTATTGCCGCGGTTCTGCGGCGAATTGTACGGATCATTGACACGTGTTTCACAGTGGTGCATATATTTTCCTGCTGGTATTTTTAAGCATTTTCAATTCTGGAAAATCACAGTTTTTAAAAATTATCCAGAGAGGGGTTTAAAATGTCATTCCGGGTTTGTTCGGAGTTTTAACTTCGTATACACGTCGCCTAATGCTCTAGCTAGGCTCTGATACCACTGTAGGGTTCCTAGGCACTCTTGTGAGGGTTCATAAGGCATCAACCATGCCCGAATAAAATTTTAGACGTGCCGAACAACCCAAAGCCGGGATCTTTGCTAGATTATTAAGGTTTAACATCCAAGTAAACAACTTTACTACTAAGTGTGAGGGATTACAACCTTTGTAGTCCGCTCCTTCACTTCATAAGCTCCGAGTAGAAGTCCCTTCGCCACGATCTAAGATCTCCCGGACTCAAGAGAGGCTCCACGACTCGAACGATCCATGCTAGCTTGTAGTGTTCTGTTTCTCCGATGATCTACGTCGAAGTTTCTATAACTCAAGCTCTCTCACTCTAATGAGGTAAACACCCTAATCTAACGGGCTAGATTAGATGAGGATGATGGAGTAGTATTTATGCTTTCTTTTTATATCATATTCTCACATGAAATCATCCCAAAAGGAAAATCTAGCAAGCTTTCTCAAAGCTCAAAAGAGAAGAAGAAGATGAATAATGAGATAATCCTTTTGTGATGAATAATAGAAATGAATATATGATTAATCATGGAACCATGGTCAAGGATGACTAGGATAACCTTTATAGAGAATAAACTGGGGTTAGGGTTTGGTTGGGTCAAAGAATGAGTCATGGATAAATATCTATCATAATATCTTCTTCATGACAAAAAGGAAAAGTTCTAGAAGGTGCAAGAAAGTACTAACCCTAATCAAACCCTAACCTTGGTTAATCTCTACTAAACATGTTCCATTATTAATCATATCATGTTACTATAATATATATCACATATATATTATATATTTGTAACAAAAGAAAAAATACAATTAATATATATCGCATATATATCAATGCATTATCCGGTGAGAAAATGAAATAATAAAGCGAGCCAATATTAGATAATGTAATACAATATATCATATATATTATTATACATTAAATCATCGAATCAACACTTGATCCGACAATCCGGCTATATCGAATATAACTGACTAATATATCATGTACCGATTCATCGAATCAACACTTGATCCGACGACCCGGTTCATATCTAAATATCGCGAGAATATAATACGGTATCTCATATCTCATTATCCTCGGTCTTGTACATATCACATATGTGCCTCTATTCCGTTTTGCCTGAGTCAAGAAACCTCTGTGCAGGACTCTAAAGAATCGTCAATACGCCGGTAGCAGGTGATGATCATATCAAACACCCACAAGCTGCAAGCGGTCAGCTAAACGTAACAGCCACCCAGGTATTGAGCAATCAGAAGATCAACAAGCTAGCCTATACGTTCTCTTGTGAATCCAATCAGTAACACTCCCGTACAGCACGGTCTCTTCGTCTGATATGTCGCATATCAAGTCTAGGGGTGGTATACGTCAGACCCCAGTAACCGATAAGTCGTGTCGATGCGAGGCTCATAACGGGTCGAGAAACTACTGGTAACACTTACCAGTAAATCTCTATATCAGCCCTGGCCAGGGACTTCCAGTTATAGCCAATCGAACACAGCACAACATCAACTCCCTATACCGGGAGAGACGAATCCCCTCCTATCGCTCATTGCCTCCATATGATTCGGGACTGTACCCCAAAACCACCATTTTGCATGCCCTCCTGGACGTGGTAAGGTGGAAATGAAAGCACAGTAGGAATCACACAAGACTCTATGACGATCTCGGGTCTACAGACTACCCAGTACTGGTGTCACTGGAGAACTGCCATCTGACATGTGGTATATCACCATCTGGGAGTTCTCGGCAAGTCTGTCCAGTATACCCTGTCTCCACTGAGCACCCGTACACCATCCTTGATGTCAAACATCGATGGACATGGGATCATCCATCGCCCATCATATGGGTCAAGATGCGTATACGCTAGTCTACTCTGCTGTATCGATGCCCTGTCTCGATATACCCTCGACTAGGAACAATTAGAGGATGTACTCATCGAATACCTTGCCCCACTAGTATGATCTCATCAACATGTGAGAGAAAGACACTAAAGCAATACAAGTCAACATGTTAAGATAAAGTGAAACCAAAATAGCATACTATCATGACGAGAAAGAAAGTCCTCTCTATATTTATCCAAGCATCCATTATAATATACATCATATGTACAACAATGGCTTCTAGGGCATATACATAACTAACATAGATTTCTTTTTCTCACAATATTTCATCACTTAGAAAAAACTAGCAAGCTTTTTCTCAAATGAGGAAGATGATGATGAATGAAAACTCATGAAGTTAGAAATGAAACCATGGTGATTATATGACATACACTAACCTTTGTAGAGACTAAACTATTATGTAGGGTAATGGTTAGGTTAATAAATATCTTAAGCATGACAAAACAAGTGGACTTAGTCAATGTTCTTCAAGCTTCATCCAAGCTCCAAGCCATGACAATTTCCACCATTTTGAATTACATAATAAATAAATATAAACCTTAACATTAAACCTAGCATGGTGTGAGTCTCATACATCCATGTTGCATGTGTAACTTAGCAAGTCACACTAATATATATCACATATATATTTTTTGTGCTAAGAAAGAAAACATTACAATTAACATATATCACATATATATTAATGTATCAAAAGTGAGAAAGAGAAATGCTTGTAAGTCTATGATACCCACCTCGGTCCTTACGGGGAGGCAGAAAGAGTAAAAAACGAATTTTTATCACAAGGTAACGTAGACTATGCATTAAGATCTTTGCTAAACAATAAATAACAAACTAACTTAGATTTTTAACTACTATGTTGGAAGATTATACCTTGGTCTTGAACTCCTTCTCCTTGTTGTGAGCTCCTTGGAATGATGTAGATGGCTCCTCCTCACCGGCTTCTCTATATCGAAGAATATCCACCCGAAGGCCTATATCTTGAGCTCCTACCTCAACAATGAAGTAACTAGAGTGCTTGGCTTGCTAGACTAAGAAACCTAGAGTGAGTAGAGAAGTATTTTGGTGGTTTTGTCTCAAAAGATTTTGATTTTCAACTCATTAAAGATTAAAGCTTTAAGAGAGGAAGAGGAGAGAGAAAACCATGAGAGAGAAAGATAATATGAGAGTGAGAGGATAAAGCTCTCATATGAGAAAATATGGTAATAATAATAATAATTAAGATAATTGTGATGGTGTATTGATTTGGCCTCATCATGTCACAATTAATGCTAAGCATGCTCAAAAAAAAAATCTCATGCTTAACAAAAATATCTAAGTCAGCATGGGTCGACAAGTCAAATGGTCAAACCAACATTAGCCATGATACAATTATCTCTAATTAAAACTATTAATCAATTTCCTCCTTCTCATTATGGTTTTGATCAAGTTAATGGTCAAA
This sequence comes from Agapanthus africanus, assembly GCA_030015575.1. Classification (NCBI taxonomy): domain Eukaryota; kingdom Viridiplantae; phylum Streptophyta; class Magnoliopsida; order Asparagales; family Amaryllidaceae; genus Agapanthus; species Agapanthus africanus. The sequence continues at coordinate 516,921,420 of CM057337.1, forward strand.
ACCCTAATGAGGTGTCTCCTCCTCTGCCTCTGTCAACTATAAGTAAATACCTATATCCGTCTTCTGAGAAACACGAATACAATGAGACTAAACCAATCCAAAATCCAATACTAGGATCCAGCTTAAACCAAAGCCCACTAGTATCTACTGCCCGAACACCGAACACGCACAAGTGCGTGTATGTGAACGTACCCTATCGTAAAACCATACGACATCTACTCATATCGCCCAAAGGTGAACAACCCTCTGTATGGGACTCTAAAGACTCGACACTACGCTGGTAGTGGGTTTAACTACAGGCCGCAAGCGGTACTAGCTGTACGTAATGGTCCCCAGGTAGATATCGATAAGAAGGCCGATGAGGAAAACCCATCCGAACTCCTACTGAGCCTGAATGTAACAATCTCCGTACAGTCCGGTCTGTTCGTCTAAGAGTATCGCATATCGGTCCTAGGGGGCGGTAAATGTCAGTCCCCTAATAGCGGTATAAGTCATGTTGGAGTAGGTCCAAAACACCCTGAAAAACTACTGGAGTACTTACCAGTAAATCTCATTTGCCCCGGCCAGGGACTTTGTGTAATGGCGTTCCGAACACAGCGCGATATTAACCCCCAATACCAGGAGAAACGAATCCTATCTAACCGCCACTGCCACCAAGTGCTTCGGGATTGCACCCAACTACTACCTGTTTGCATGACTCAATAGAGCCGTGGTAGGGTAGTAATCTAAGAATAGTGGGAACACATTTGAGGCGAAGCAGCAGTGTCAAATCGACGGACTAAGTTGTACTCATATCACCTGGGAACTGTTAACTGACGATAGGTATAGTACCAACCAACAGTTCCCAGCGAGTCCTGTCCAGTGTACTCGTAACCTAACGAGCACCTGCATACTATCTCCAGTACGTCTACTGATGGCTATGGGACAGACCATCTCCCCTCCTGTGATGAGAAGCGTACACACCAGTCTACTCTGTAGTATCGATGCCCTGTCTCGATAATTCTACGACCAGGGACCTGTATAAGGATGTGCTTGTAGACTACCCAGCCCCTACTAGTGTGACTGCCATCACAGCGCTGGTAGTCAAGCAAAGATCCTAAGGGCTCTATCAATATGTTTCAATGATATGTTAAAAGAAACACATACACATATTAAGATAGATACAAACCAAGTAGCATACTACCATATTGAGCAAGAATGTCAATCCGTGTATATATCCCAAGCTTCCAAAATGTAATATACAAACTAGTGCTATAAAATAATGGCCTCTAGGTCATATCACACTAACAATGCTTAAGTGAGCTAATATTAGTTAATATAATTTAATTTATCAAATATATAATTCTACATTAAATTATTAAATCAACACTTGATTTAATAATCCGGCTATATCACATATAACCGACTAATATCAAATGTAATAATTTATCGAATCAACACTTGATCCGATAACCCGGCTATATCACATAAAACCGACCGATGTCACATATCGCGAGAATAGAATGCAGTATCACATACGTGCATTAATCTCGGTCCCGTACATATCACATATGTGCTCCTACTCCGTTTTGCATGAACCAGGAAACCTTTGTGTAGGACTCTAAAGACTCGTCAATACGCCGGCAGTAGGTGATGATCATATCAAATACCCATAAGCCGCAAGCGGCCTGCTAAATGTAACGGTCACTCGGGTATTGAGTGGTCAGAAGATCAACAAGAAAACATGCTCATACTGTTAGTGTATATGCCCTAGAGTCCATTAATGTATCATACTAGTTTGTATATTACTTAATGGAAGCTTGGGATATTCACAGTTGTATAGACAGTCTTGCTCAAAATGGTAGTATGCTACTTTGTTTGTTTCAACTTCAATATGTGCATGTGTTTCTTTTAGCATATCGTTTATACATATTAGTGAAGCCCTTAGGATCTTTGCTTGATTACCAGTGTTGTGATGGCAGTCACACTAGTGAGGGCTGGGTAATCTACAAGCACATCCTTATACAGGTCCCTAGTCGTAGGATTATCAAGACAGGGCATCGATACTCCGGAGTAGACTAGCATATACGCTTCTCATCCCAACAGGGGAGATGGTCTGTCCCACAGCCATTAGTACGTCGTACTTGAGATAGTATGTGGGTGCTCGTTAGGTTACGAGTACACTGGACAGGACTCGTCAGGAACTGTTGGTTGGTACTATACCTATCGTCAGATGACAGTTCCCAGGTGACAGGAGTACAGCTTAGTCCTTCGACTTGACACTGCTACTTCTCCTCGAGTGTGTTCCTGCTGTACTTTAGTTACTACCCTACCATAGCTCAAAGGAGTCGTGCAAACAGGTAGCAGTTGGGTGCAGTCCCGAAGCACTTGGAGGCAGTAGCGGTTAGAGAGGATTCGTCTCTTCCTGTATAGGGGGTTGATATCGCGATGTGTCTAGGAGATCCATTACACAAAGTCCCTGGCCAGGGCAAGCGAGATTTACTGGTAGTGTTTCCAATAGTTTCTCAGGGTGTTCTGGGCTAAACTCTGACATAACTTGTACCGCTATTAGGGGTCTGACGTTTACCGCCCCTAGGCCTGACATGCGATACTCTTAGACGAACAGACCGGACTGTACGGAGAATGTCATATTAAGGCTTAGTAGGAGTTCGGATGGGTTTACCTCATCGGCCTTCTTATCGACATCTACCTGGGGACCATTATGTACAGCTAGTGCCGCTTGCAGTCTGTGGTTTAACCCACTGCCAGCGTAGTGTCGAGTCTTTATAGTCCCACACAAAGAGTTTCCTGCACTGGGCAAAAGGTGTAGAGGCCGTATGGTTTTACGGCAGGGCTACGATAACTTACGTGCACTTGTGCACGTATGATGTTCGGGCAGACAATACTAGTTGGCTTTGGTTTAAGCCGGATCCTAGTATTGTACAGATGGATTAGTTTTTGTAAGTCCATGGTAGCGCCCCGGCTGTCATTCTGACGCCAAACGCGGAACAAAAACTTTTATAACTGGCGCTATCGCATACTATAACCCGGATCTTGCCATTAACGCTAAACTAACAAACTGTAAAGAGGTAGAAAGGCTATACCGATCGTTCCGAGTCCTTCGGTCTTTAGCCATCATCCCACGCTCCTTGCGGCAACTCTGATCTCTTGTCTCCTCATCGAGGTGGCACCACGTCAACGGATCTTTAAACGAGCTCCCACCTCTATACCGAGGTAACTCGATCATCAAGTCTGCTAAAAGAGATGACCAAGATGAAGTAGAGAACGAGTAGAATACTTTGTCACAAACACCCTAGGGTTCTCATCACATGAGAGGGTTAGGGTGGAGGTTGAAGAAGATGCTAAGGATTGGAGATGGTGAACTCAAGAAAATCAAGAGAGCAAAAGAAAACCAAGCATGTAAACTTCTCTCTTATTTTCTCAGCCTTTTGTGAATAGATATATGAGTTTTATTTATCAAAAACGAAAGAAAATATCTCCTCAAATATCCATACCCAAAACAAAACACATTAATTCTATCATGACTCACTTAGTGACTCATTAGCATGAGTCACTAATGAACATGCTAGAAGAAATGTGTCATCCATAATGAGTCGCACTTTCCAAAATCCATAATCATTTAAACCAAAATGATTAATCCAAAAAGAAATGCATCTTCTAAAATATTCTTGTAACGGAATAGGAAAATAACCCTCACCTGTATATACATACCTATATCCGTATTCCGACCGAATACGAATACGAGAGACTAAAATATTCCAACTCAATATAATACTTGGATCCGGCTTAAACCAAAGCCCACCAGTATTATTTGTCCGAAATATGACACGTGCACAAGTGCACGTGCAATTTCGAACCCTGCCATAAAACCATACGGCCTCTACAACGTTTTGCCCGAACTTGGAAAACTAACTGTGGGGGACTCTAAAGACTCGTCAGTACCCTGGCAGTGGGTTTAACCACAAGCACGTCAGTGGCACTAGCTGTGCGTAACGGCTGCCCATGTACTGACCGAAAGGGAAGCCTGATGAGCGAACTCATCCTGGAACCCTACTGAGCCTATCAATGACAATATACATACAGTCCAGTCCGTTCGTCTATGAGCATCGCATATCGGGCCTAGGGTGCTGGTAACGTCAGACCCCCAATAGCGGTATAAGTCGTGTCAAAGTGTAGCCCAGAACACCTTGAGATACTACTGGAGTACCTACCAGTAAATCTCCTTCCTCGGCCGAGGGCTTTGTGTAATTGCTCTCCTAGACACAGCGCGATCTCACCCCCAATACCGGGAGAGACGAATCCCCTGCCGATCCGCTCACTGCCTCCATGTGGCTCGGGACTGTACCCAACTAAAACCTGTTTGCACGACTCCTTTGAGCCGTGGTAGGGTAATAATCAAAGCAAAGTGGGAACTCACACGCGACAAATGACGATCTCAGGTCGATGAACTAACCTGTACACAGTCACTAGGGAACTGCTATTTGATGCTAGGTATAAATACCAACTAGCAGGTTCCCGGCGTGTCCTGTCCAGTGCACTCATAACCCAATGAGCACCTGTATACATCTTAGGTGATCCAACTGACACCAATGGCTTGTGAGACCGTCTACCGCCCCTCGTCGGGGTTTCGACTGTATACACTAGTCTACTCCGGAGTATCGATGCCCTGTCTCGAAACTCCTACGACTAGGGACCACTTTTAAGGATGTGCTTATAGACTACCCAACTCTCACGTATATGATCGCCATCATACTGCTGGTAGTCAAGCAAGAATCCTAAGGGCTCTATCAACGTGTAATAGTGAACAGTAATGTCACCTAAAGCAGTACACGACTGATAAAGGCAAACCAGATAGCATACTATCATCTTGAGTAAGACTGTCCTACCGGTATAGGTCCTGAAGGGTTCCGGCAGCGCCCCGTCCGTCGAAACGCGGCCAAAATGCGGAACAAAAATTTTCTAAACTGGCGCTACCGCTACCTGATTACCGGATCGACCTAAAACCCTATTCTAGGAAGCTAACTAAGAGTTGGAAAGGTTATACCGAGATGATTCGAGTCCTTCGGTCTTCATTCCAAGCTCCTAGTGATCTTTTGACGATGTTTGGTTGCCGGTCTTCCTCCATCTCCGATGATCCACCGGAGGGAAACGGCGCAAGCTCCAACCTCGACAAATGAGGTAACCGACGCTCCAAATTCGCTAGCTATGGAGAGTGAGGGTGTATGGAAGTGTCACTACAATTTTTCTCTCATCCATATGCTCCATGGAGGAACTCAAGAAGAAGATGATTGAGGTGATGAAAACTTAGCATGAGGCAAAAATGGTTAAGTGTTTTGTGTGCATGAGAGAGTGAGAGAGTGGGCTCTTCAAAAATGTAATCATCAACCAAAAAGAAATAATCCCCATGCCCACTAGAAGTGGCCGGCCCCCTCTCCCATTCCCATCATAAAAAATCAATTTCCTTTTTCAATTAAACAATTGCACACCATACTTAAATATCATGTATTGACCCATGCCTTTGCCACATCATCCCTTCCACCTCATTTATAAAACAAATGATTTTCCAAAAAGGGAAATCATATAAATGAGGTGGCAACTTCTTCTAGAAGCTATTCCGTACAAAATACAGAATACTTCCCGGTATATGTACCGAAATACATATACGCGTATTCGTACCAAAATACGAATAGCCGAGAGAGAAAACGAATAGTGAACAATAATATTAGAATACGTATATACAAATACATATATCAATTATTAAATCAAAACCTGATTTAATAAACTGGCTTAATCCTAAGCCGCTAGTATTATCAACCGTCCAATTAAAGTCTGCGCAGCAAGTGCACATATTTAATCGGACAACTGTATGTATCAACATACCTCATGTACACCATATCGTCTGAACCGTGAAAACCCTCTGTGTGGGACTCTAAAGACTCATCAATACGCTGGTAGTGGGTTTAACCACAAGCACGTCAGCGGCACTAGCTGTACGTAACGGCTACCCAGGTATTGAGCGAAAGGGAGGCCGACGAGCAAACTCATCCTGAACCCCTACTGAGGCTGACAGTGATAATATCCATACAGTCCGGTCTGTTCGTCTAAGAGTATCGCATATCGAGTCTAAGGGGTGGAAAAAGTCAGACCCCCAACAACGCGACATTTAGTGTCGGTATGAAACCCATCACCACCTGAGAAACTATCGATCCTGGATCGATAATTCTCGTCCACCGTGGCCACGGATTTATGGTGATGGCCATCCGTATACAACGCAACATCAACCCCCAATATCGGGAGAGACGAATCCCCGACAATCCGATCACTGCCTCCATGTGGCTCGGGACTGTACCCAACTTAAACCTGTTTGCACGACTCCTTTGAGCCGTGGTTGGGTAGTAATCAAAGCACAGTGGGAACTCACATGTGACAAATGACGACCTCAGGTCGACAGACTAACCTGTACACATGTCACCTGAGAACTGCTATCTGACAATAGGTATAATAACAACTAGCAGGTTCCCGGCGAGTCCGTCCAGTGTACTCATAACCCAATGAGCACCTGTATACTATCTTAGGTGAACAAACTAACACCAATGGCTTGTGAGACCCGGTCACTGCCCCTCGTCGGGGTCTCAATCAGTATACACTAGCCTACACTGGAGTATCGATGCCCGGTCTCGATACTCCTACGACTAGGGACATTTAAGGATGTGCTTATAGACCCCAGCTCCCACATATATGATCGCCATCAAAATGCTGGCAGTCAAGAAAGAATCCTATGGGCTCTATCAACATGTATATGATGATAAAGACACACCAGATAGCATACTATCATCTTGAGTAAGACTGCTTTATCGGTATAGGTCCTCACTCAATCATCATAATCACAAGTCCGCGTTTATGATAATTGCCTTGAGGGCACTATAGCCAACAATCTCCCACTTGCACTTAAGACCAATTATTGCGATGTCGCATACTTACAGCCCGTGTGATACCGAACACCCAACTTCTTTATTAATCAGTTTTGCAAAGCCTGTTTCCGAAAATGATTGCATTCGAGAAATAGCCTCAGTGGGTGGATCCGCTCCAATGTTTCTTTCTATATCTCTCTTAATCTCAACTTCACAGAGAAATCTATCTCCCGAAAAGAGCAATACTTGTCTTAGAATTTGTCTGGATATCTGATGGGACACAGTTCATAAATGAACTCCAAATCCAGCAAACAATTTAGACTGTATCGTCTACTGAATTTAATCAGTATTCTGCGCCATGCCTTTCCTCAGTATCCGCTTGGACCACCTGTCCAACAAACTGTCCCTCAGAAGAGGGAAAAACTATAGCTCTGAACGTCACTCTGTCATCCAGGTCAACTGGGAAGCTTGAAATGATAATCGTCTCCTGAAGTAGGCTGCCGTTACCATATCCCTAGAACATCCACTTATGTTCAATAACTGCTTCCCAATGTTTCTCCAGGATTGGATTAATATATCTGCTTATTGCATTTAGTGCAAAAGCAATATCTAGTGTGGTACTTGACATCTCATGATTAACTCAATTGCCTAAGCAAATGATATATTAATCATGTAGATCCCTCTCCCCTTTAGTCTGTAAGACACCTTTAGAGAGGTTGACCCCATCACCTGTAGGTAGACCACCATGCCGGGAGTCATCCATTTAATGTCAAAATACCCAGATTAGGATACTTCCCAAATCTAGATCTAAAACCATAGATCTAGTAAACAGAAAGCTTGATATTATTTCTACATCTTATGTGGAGAAACAACTGTGTGACAACTAAAGTATAACCGATCGTAGTATAGGAATATCCCTTCCTATCAAGTTCATGTCATCCCAATACCTGGACATCACTCTCTACTACCTTCTTACCAGATCCTTCTCATATTCTGATGAGGTCAAGACCTATAACCGTCACATAAAAAATAGATGATCTATTTCTGTTATACCTGCTTTAGTCTATATATAGACTTAAGCTACTGGCCTACAATGCTTCCGCTGCTTCCACTGACTACAACAACCCTCTGGGTGAGTCATATACACGTGCACTTCTAAAGCTAGTTTAGAACGACGCTATATGTTGGATATAGTGCCCTCAGAGTCAATTATTGGATCGCAGGCACGTGATTGCAATGATTGAGGGAGGACCTATGCCTGTAGGACAGTCTTACTCAAGATGATAGTATACTACCATGGTTTATCTTTATCATCGTATACTAGTTTAGGTGACCTTACACGTCACTATTGCACGTTGATAGAGCCCTTAGGATTCTTGCTTGATGGCCAGAAGTATGATGGCGATCATATACGTGGGAGCCGGGGTCTATAAGCACATCCTTAAAAGGTCCCTAGTCGTGGGAGTTTTCGAGACAGGGCATCGATACTCTAGAGTAGACTAGTGTATACAGTCGAGACCCCGACGAGGGGCGGTGGCCGGTCTCACAAGTCACTGGTGTCTGTAGGTTCACCTAAGATGTATACAGGTGCTCATTGGGTTATGAGTACACCGGACAGGACTCGCCGGGAACATGCTAGTTGGGATTATACCAGACGTCAGAAAGCAGTTACCTGGTGACATGTGTACAGGTTAGTACATCGACCTAAGATCGTCATTTGTCTCGTATGAGTTCCCACTGTACTTTGATTACTACCCTACCGCGGCTCAATGGATTCGTGCAAACAGGTTTTAGTTGGGTACAGTCCCGAGCCACATGGAGGCAGTGAGCGGATCTGTAGGGGTTCGTCTCTCCCGGTATTGGGGGTAAGGTTGTGCTGTGTCTAGGAGAGCCATTACACGAAGTTCTTGGCCAAGGGAGGAGATTTACTGGTAGGTAATCCAGTAATATCTCAGGGTGTTCTGGGCTACACTCTGACACGACTTGTACCGCTTTTGGGGGTCTGACTTTTACCAACCCCCTATGCCAGCCCTGCGATGCTCATAGACGAACGGACCGGACTGTACGGATATTGTCACTGACAGGCTCAGTAGGGTGTCAGGATGAGTTCGCTCATCGACTTCCTTTTAGTCAATACCTGGTAGCCCGTTACGTATGGCTAATACCTCTGACGTGCTAGGGGTTAAATCCAAAACCAAAGTATTGACGAGTCTTTAGAGTCCACCACAGACAGTTTCTCAAGTTTCGGGCGAAACGCTGTGAGGCCGTATGGACATATGGCAGTGTTCGATCATATACGTGCGGTATTGCACGGATCATGATCGGACGGATAATACAAGCGGGCTTTGGTTTAAACCGGATCCTAGAATTGTACAGTGTAGATTTTGTCTCATTGCATTTGTATTCGGTCGCAATACAAATGCGGGTATGTATATACAGTCACGGGGTTTTCCTGTAATTTATTACCGGATAACTTTTTGAAGTTGCCAGTTTGCATTCCGTTTCGGCCATTTTTCCTTTGTTCCTTCTTGGCTGAAATTCCTTTGATGGGAGGGGCTTATTTGCAAATATGCAAATTAGCAAAGTGGAGGGTGTTTTTTGTAAGTGGTTGCTTCATGATGGTTCTAGATTTACTTTGACTTCCATTTGCATCATTACTTGCTTTATGTGAATGGATTGATGAGGAGGAGACTTTGTTGTGATCATTATTTTCTCATCATCACTCATTATTCTCTCTTGCATTATTTTGACCTCCCTCCTCTCTCATCATGGCCGGCCACATAATGGGGAGCCCCATTCTTTGTGTGAGGGTGAAAAAAATTTGATCTCATTTTTATTCACACAAAATTCCTTAGCTCCATTTTTCAAAGTTCATTTCCAAAGTTTATTCCTCCATCTCCATTGTGGCAACTTCATTAACCCCTTAAGACAAAACGTTCTACACTCAGTCTACAGCAATCTTGGACACGTCGGCTTGCCAAATTCGTGTTCGAGTTGCCTCGGTTCAGAGGTGGGAGCCCGTAAAAAGGCTTCTCGACGTGGTGCCGTTCCGACGAGGAGATCGAGACCGGAGATGCCGCGGGGAGATCGGGATGGTGGCCGAAGACCGAAGGACACGGATCGCTCGGTATAGCTCTCTACCTTTTCTCTAGTTAGCTAGTAGTATGTTAATGGTCCGATCCGGGTTTTATAGTCTGCGGTTGCCCCGGTTTCTAGTTAAGAATGGTTTTTGTTTTCCGCATTTTGGCCTCGTACATACGGCCGGGGCGCTGCCGTGCACTTACATGGTATCAGAGCCACGCCATTAACCTTTTCTAGCTTGCTCTAACGTGTTTAGAACTTCGATTGAACAAAAATTCCAAAACCGCGATTTCAAAAGCATCAGCTTCTGTCGATTTTCATTTGTGCTCGAAAAATTATTTGGTATATTGAAGAAATATGTGCTGGCTTTTTCAAGGGAACTGAAGAAATTTGGTCGGCAGATTTCACTGTAGCGCGGCGGATCCACGGCCGTAACCACGTTTTGGCTGCGGATCAGCCGCCGTACTGTAGCCACAGTGCACCAAATTTCTTCAGTAGGTCTCTGTGTTGGAATTGGGGTTTTTGGTATATTTTGTTTGGGCCCAGATTATTTTCGAGTGCTACAGTTGTGCTTGGGGCCCACTTCGGGAATTTTTGTCGATCGAAAATTTTAAATATGTTAGTTCACAGAATTTACATTATAACTGCAACCGTGAATGTCATTTGATCGGTAAATCCTGTCTAATTGCTATAGTTCTTTTAGACGGATTTGCGAACGTGACATTCACGTTGATGTTCTGTGTTGTGCTGTGATGTTGCAGATTTGTCGTGGTGGATAGCCTGGAGCAATGGTAGTACAGTTTAGTTGTATATGTACATTTGATATTGTGGGGCGAGTGTCCGACATGCGGACTGCCGTTACTGCCTGTTTGTATATTATTCTTTTGGGGCACGACCGGGCTGAGGTCGATGTACGCGTTATATATTTTACTTTCTCTACAAGGATTACCCCGCGGTGGGGTGCACGGATAGCCGGGTTATAGAGGGCAACAGGCCCGCATCTCATGGCTTTGAGACGGAGGGGGCTTTACTCTAGAATTGGCGGCCTATTCGCCGCACTCGTAGAGGGTATAGGTTGACCCAAGGAGGGGTGCTCAAGTTACCGGATTCCGTGAAGTGCTGGGTGGTCCATTCACTTTGTTGAAGGGGGCTGCCTCGCTTCAGGTTTTGGCGGGTAACTTTCCGTGCCCGTAGGGGTCTAGGATTTCATTGCACAGGCTATCCACACGACCAGGGGAACGTCGGGTTTCAGTAGCGGCTCTATGAAACCCGTGGATCCCAGATATCTGTATTGTTCTATGATGCTTATTACATTTCTGTGATGTTGCATTTTATCACGCCTTGAGCGATTATTATATATTGATATATATACCTGTAGATGCTGTATATGTTTTGCATCCACGCTAGTCCAGTCCCCGCTCTGTCGTTAGTTAAGTAAGCTAACGGATGATGACGGGACCCAGTGGCGAATGCGGATGGCATATACGTGTTAGTTATATGTATGCCCTAGAGGCCATTACTATACATAGGATGTATATTGTAGTGGATGCTGGGACATATATAGGGAGGACTTTCTTGCTCGACATGATAGTATGCTATCTGGTTGCTCTTTACCTTAACGTGTGTACTGATTGTCTCTCTGTTACATGTTGGTAAAGCCCTTAGGATGTGTGCCTGACTACCTGGACTATGATGCGGATCATACTAGTGGGGACATGGTAGTCCATAAGTACATCCTTGAAAGTCCCTAGTCGTGGGTGTATCGAGACGGGGCATCGATATACCAGAGTAGACTAGCGTATACCTTCTCGACCCATACAGATGGGCGATGGATGATCCCATATCCATTGGTGTTTGACATCAGAGATGATATACGGGTGCTCAGTAGAGACTGGGTACACTGGACGGACTCGCCGAGAACTCCCAGATGGTATTATACCTCACGTCAGATGGCAGTTCTCTGGTGACACTGGTACAGAGTAGTCTGTTGACCCAAGATCGTCATAGAGTCTTGTGTGGTTCCCACTGTGCTTTGATTTCCATCTTACCACGTCCAAGAGGGGGTGCAAAACGGTGGTTTTTGGGTACAGTCCCGAGTCACATGGAGGCAATGAGCGATAGGAGGGGATTCGTCTCTCCCGGTATAGGGAGTTGATGTTGCGCTGTGTTCGATTGGCTATAACAGGAAATCCCTGGCCAGGGTTGCTGAGATTTACTGGTAAGTGTTACCAGTTGTTTCTCGAATGGTTATAGACCTCATATCGACACGACTTATCGAGCTATTGGGGTCTGACGTTTACCACCCCTAGGCGAGATATGCGACATATCAGACGATCAGACCGGACTGTACGGTAGTGTTACTGGTCGGATTCACTGGAGTGTGAGCGGGCTTGCTCGTCGATCTTCAGATCGCTCAATACCCGGGTGGCCGTTACGTTTAGCAGACCGCTTGCGGCTTGTGGGTGTTTGATATGATCATCATCTGCTGCCGGCGTATTGACGAGTCTTTAGAGTCCTACACAGAGGTTTCCTGGCTCAAGCAAAACGAAATAGGAGCGCATATGAGATATGTGCGGGACCGAGAATAATGCGTGTATGTGATACCGTATTCCATTCTCGCGATGATTGTATCGAATGGTTGTATGCGATATAACCTAGGTATCGAATCAAGTATTGATTCGATAAGCCGATACATTGAATACTAGTCGGTTGTGTGCGACATGACCGGATCATTGAATCAAGTGTTGATTTAATGATTTAATGCATAATTATATATTTGATATATTACTTTGCACTAACTAGTATTGGTTCACTTTAAACGGATTTTCTCACTTGGATTGTGCACATTGTATATGTGATATATTTTTGTGCACTTGTATGTATCATGTTTGATGATGCATGCTAACTTGTGTTTTGTGTGAAGATTAAACCATGGTTGTGAGAGTGGTTAGGGTTTTATTTTCTATTACTTATTTATTCATTTATTTATTTGTTTATACATTTTGGAAAAATAAATAGCATAAAGGAAAATGGTGGCTTGTTTTGTATTCTAGTTGAAGCTTCATGAAGCTTTGACCTAAGTAACCATTTTGTCTCATGCTTAACCCTAACCACTCCATTAACCCTAGTTTAATCTCTACACTTGACCATGGTTCATGTTATGATAAGTATTGATTTTCTTTTTCAATATTTATTCAACTTATCATATCTTTTCTTCTTCTTCTTCCTTGAACTCAAGAAGAAAAGCTTAGGTCATCAATGGTGATTGATGATAAAGAGTGAGAAATCCAATTCTAAATTGAACCCACTTCCTATTTCTTCATCCTCTACCTCTTGCCAAGTAGTAGAGTGTGTTTTCTTCACAAGTTTCTTGACTTGATGAAGTCGGAGCTTGATTTAGCGATGCCTCGACGTAGATCATCTTCGGCATGGACATCGACGACCTAGCTTGCCCATTCTCCGACGAAGCCGACGCTTGAGCCCGGATTTGATTTGGACAGCGGAGAGGACCTCGTTGCGGAGCTATGGAGGTGGAGCACCGGATCTACAAAGGTTGTATTTCCGTATCTTGTAGTTAAGTGTTAACTAGTTAGCTTTTTCACCTAGTTTTCTAGCAAACGATCCGTAGTTTAGGGTTTCTCGGCACGTTAAAATTTGAAATTGGCATGGTTGATGCCTTGTGAGACCTCTCTAGTGTGCCTAGGAACCCTACAATACGTACATCGTATTTTCGTTCTTTTATGGTGTGATCAATTGATGGGACTGCATTGATTCGGATCAATGCAAGCTAAACAAACATATTCTGATGTTGTTGGAACATTTTTCAAAAAGCTGTTATTGCAAGGACGTTCTCTTTTATTTTGCACAGTGGTACTCGGTTATGAATATCCAGCACTTCAGTCAACGAGGCAAGGGCCGAGATCCCTTCACCGGGAGTGACCCCTTGGACAGAAGTTTGCGTCAGGGTAATAACTTCACTATAGCCGATTGCTTTTTTCTTTGCATCGTGGTATTCAGTTGGAATATCCTGCACCTCATTCTACAGGGAAAGAGCCGAGATCCCTTCACCGGGAGTGACCTCTTTAGCAAATATTTTCGTCACTATATTTTTATAAAAAGCTATCCGTTTCCTTCAACGATATCAAGTTCATTACGTTAAAAGTTTTTCGCCAAAAACCATTCGTAGCCCTCCGTCATTTCAGACAGGTAGCACGTAGTATTCATGCTATGTTTATTGGCCAAAGTCAAGGCATAGTGTTTGGTAGCTATTTGTTACTTTTCTGTTGCATAGATAGATGCGTTGGTTTGGGACAGTCGTACCGCCTTGTTGGCCAAAGTCAAGGGTAGGTACGTGTGGGTTCAAATTAACCTGGATAATGATGGATAGAACTTGACATGTGACTTATGATTTGTTGGCCAAAGTCAAGGTCATAAGAGCATGGGGTACAAATCACATCGGGAGTTTCTAAAGAAAATGAAACTTGCCAGATATGCGCATACCTTCTGGAGTGTGATAACGTGAGTGGATTCCATCAAATTATCATGCGATGATAGTTGGATCCCGATTCCCACTGATGAGTTGGTTTACTCCTCGGGTGATCCCGACTAATTCTTCTTTCAGGTTTGGAGAAGAATTTGACGTTACAGTGGGAGGATTCCTGATTAGATAAAGTGATAACCATTCTGATTTAGGTTAGAGTGCACGCTGAGTGTTTCTTTTCTCTCTCTTTGGCAGCGACCATGGCCCGACCCTAGACTATGACTCAGTGACCAAGTTAACCGAACCTTCTTAAAGCACTGGAATTTGGATTGTCAGAGTTGCATACCTTATTGCCACTCCTACTTTTACCCTTTTCTCCAAAACATCCCGTATTACTATGAACATCCACTTCCATTGGATAAAACCATCGTATGGTTATATACGAACTCGAAGGAACTTGTTCTAGATTCGAGGATGGTTTCCGGTTCTGGAGAAAACGAATAAGACTATTCAGTTGTCCTTTCCTTTTACCTTCTCTAAGGTTGCGAGTGCTCCTTGGATTAGGAGATAGTACACCCGTTACACTTATTGGATAGTCTTATTCCAAACCTAAGGCTGGTGCCGAACGGTAGGGAATGAAGAAAGCCGATTAGCCTAAGTGTGGTGTACAGAAGTTATTAAGTAAAGACAAATAAAGGGATTAGAAAGAGGGCAAAGTAAAATGCGACTGCTATTCACGACCAAACCAAGTATTTCATCGCCACTCCTACTTCACCTTTGTATTTCTCCAGAACACTCCATATCACTACGAAGATCCACAGTTATTTGGATACTCCATCGTATGGTTATATACGAACTCGATAGGAACTTGTTCCAGTTCGGGGATGGATTCTGGTTCAGGAGAAATAGGAATAAGGTTTATTCAATTGTCTTTTATCTTCACCTTCTCTCGCATTGCGAGTGCTCCTAGGATTAGGACAGTACACCTATTACTCTTATTGGATAGTCTTCTTCCAAACCATAGGCTGGTGCCGAACGGTAGGGTAGGAAGAAAACCATTTAAGCCTAGAGGGTGTACAGAAGGTAATGACTAAAGACATATAAAGGGATTTGGAGAGATGGCAAAGAAATATACGGTTTCAGTTGTGAATCTGATAATGGAAGAGGCTTTACTAGGAATACTCGGATACCCCATCGAAACATTTCAATGTTTCAATTTCACTGTGTACTATTAAAAGAAAACTTATTTCCCAATTAGCCCTTGCTCCAGGGTATGTATTTACCAGGTATGATTCTCACATCTGTATGGTTTTATAGATGATGAGTGGGAGTAAGTTATTGGGAATTAGGTGATCATCCTCATTATATCGGAATTCGTTGTAATTGGTGATATTTGAGGAAATCGCCTGGGCTGTTTGCCGGACGGAAAACATTTGGTTTTGAATATCCGTTGTTATGCACCAATTTCAAATTAATATATCTGTACGTCTATTTTTATAAAGTGAGATATACCTTTTTGAAATTATATCGATGACATTTACCTATATCAGTTGATGGTTAGGTAAGGAGCATTAAACAGCGGTGTTATTCTTCTTAACCATAAGTACAGTTTTCAACCTACGATACACAGGGAATGAGTTATTAGACTCAAGGGACTTATACAGAGTATTGTATGTTGTCCAGTGTCCATTAGGACAAATGGGTTGGTACTCATACTATATTCTGTTTACTTATGACTTCTCTAGTTCTTAGACGAGTGTTTCGTAGAAATGTAAGGTCTAAGTTTTGAGAAGTTGTAGGTATATGAATAAAGTAGAGAACCAGAAGTTGCAAGTATCGGGATTCTTCAAGATGATCGAAAATGTAGATACTTGTGTATGGTATTTAGTTGATAGTAATGGTTTTGAGAAACTTGTTTCTCTTTCAGGTTATTCATATCTGGATGCATTCCTAAGTTGAGTAACGCTGATCGGCCTCCTTCCATTTAGTTAACATGCACTGGAGACAGTTGCATGATTTGAATCTGGTTCCAATTAAATCAGTGCCTCTGTTTCTATATTTGATATAAAACGGTTCATATCTTAACATTGTTAAGGTACGGGGAGTTATCCGGCTTATGCTTAAAACCAGACTCTGGATAACTCAAGGCAAGTTTCCGTAATGGCTGTTTGTGGGTTGACCCCGGATATGACGTGGGTTGACTTTCTACCATCTGGAAGATCAATAGTGATATTGTTCTTGACTCGCCACAGTTTTAAAAGAAATGGATTTTTTCAGAAAACAGTAGCGGGAGTATGGTAGAACTGGAAGTGATTCCAGAACCACAAACGATTACTGAAAATTTGATAAGAACCTAAACATTCAATCTGGTTTGACATTCTATTGGCCACTCCGCAGATAAGGTGGGTAACCTCCGGCACTCGGGAGGTACTTCGGTATGCTCAAAGACAGTGACAGGGAGGTTCTTGTTTACCCAGACTTGCCAATGCTGTTGTTCAAGACTGTGAGACCCGGCAGGAGGATGAGTATAGCGTCGTTCTAAACTAGCTTTAAAAGCATACGTGTATATGACTCTGCAAGAGGGTTGTCGTAGTCAGTGGGAGCAGCGTAAACATAGTGGACAAGTGGCTTATGTCTATTTATGGACTAAAGCAGCTATAGCGGAGATAGATCGTCTATTTCTGGTGTGACAGTCATAGGTTTGACTTCATCAGAATAGGGGATGGATCTGTTAAGAAGGTAGTAGGGTGTGATGTCCTGGTATTTGGATGACATACACAAAGTAGGAAGTGAAATTCCTATACTACGATCGGTTATACTTTGGTTGTCACACAGTAGTTTCTCCACATAGGATATAGATATTATATCAGGCATTCTGATTACTAGATCTATAGTTTTATATCTAGATTTGGGAAGCGTCCCAATCAGGGTACTTAGACAGCATTCTAGAGGTGCTTTAGAATGGACGACTCCTGGCACGGTAGTATACCTGCAGGTGATGGAGTCACCCTCTCTAAAGGTGTCTTACAGACTAAAAGGGAGAGGGATGTGCATGATTGGCAGATCACTGGCTTAAGCAATTGAGTCAATCATGAGATGTCAAGTACCACACCAGATGTTGTTTTTGCAGTAGATACAATAAGTTGATATTGATCCAATCCTGGAGGAACATTCGGAAGCAGTTTTAGGACATAAGTGGATGTCCTTGGGATATGATAACGACAGCCTCATTCGGGAGACAGTTATCATTCCAGGCTTCCAAGGTGACCTGGATGACAGATTGACTGTCAGAGTTATAATTTTCCCTCTGACGAGGGGCAGTGTTTTAGACAGGTGATTCAAGCAGATACTGAGGGAGGCATGGCGCAGGATACTGATTAAGTTCAGTTGACGATACAGTCTAAGAAGTTTGGATTTGGAGTTCATTTATAAACTAGGTCCCATCAGATATCCAGGCATATTCTAAGACAGGTATTGCTCGTTTCGGGAGATGGTTTTCTCCGCGAACTTGAGATTAAGAGAGACATAGAAAGAAACATCAGAGCGGATCCACTCACTGAGGCTATTCCTCGAACGCATTAGTTTCGCAAACGGGTTTTGTGAGACTGATTAGTAGAGCAGTTGGGTGTTCGGTATTACACAGGCTGTGAGTATGCGACATCGCAATAATTAGCCTTGAGTGCAAGTGGGAGATTGTTGGATATAGTGCCCTCAGAGTCAATTATTGGATCACAGGTACGTGATTGCAATGATTGAGGGAGGACCTATGCCTATAGAACAGTCTTACTCAATATGATAGTATGCTACCACGATTTATCTTTATCATCGTGTAATGCTTTAGGTGACCTTACAGGTCACTATTGCGAGTTGATAGAGCCCTTAGGATTCTTGCTTGACGGCCAGCAGTTGTTGGATATATGTATGCCCAAGAGGCCATTATGTGATAGTGGATGTATTTATACATGTGTGTGTGTGTCTATATATATATATATATATATATATATATATATATATATATATTCAGTGTACATTCTTGCTCGACATGATAGTATGCTATCTGGTTCTTCTTTATCTGACATGTTGATTTGATCATTCTTTTATTCATTCATACATGTTGATAAAGCCATGAGGATATAGGCTTGACTACTGAGATTATGATGGAGATCAGACTAGTGGGACATCTGTAGTTTATAAGCATATCCTGAAATGTCCCTAGTCGTAGGTATATCGAGATGGGGCATCGATATACCAGAGTAGACTAGCGTATATGATACTAGACCCATATGATGGGCGATGGATGTTCCCACATTCATCGATGTTTGACATCGAGATCGTATACGGGTGCTCAGTGGTGACTGGGTACACTGGATGGACTCGCCGAGAACTCCTATATGGAATTATATCTATCGTTGGATAGCAGTTCTCAGGTGACACTGGTGCAGGTTAGTCTGTAGACCCGAGATCGTCATAGTGTCTTCTGTGTTCTCCCGCTGTACCTTGATTACCACCCTACCACGGCTCTACTGAGTTGTGCAAACAGGTGGCCGTTGTGTACAGTCCCGAGACACACGAAGGCGATGAGCGATAGGAGGGGTTTCGTCTCTCCCGGTATTGGGAGTTGATGCTGTGCTGTGCTCGACTGGTTATATCAGTAAGTCCCTGGCCATGGCTGCTGAGATTTACTGATAAGTGTTAACAGTAGTTTCTCGATCTGTTATAGACATTTCACCGGCACGACTTATTGAGTTATTGGGGTCGACTTGACCATCCTTATGTAGGGTTCCTAGGCACACTATAGAGGTCTCACAAGGCATCAACCATGCCAATTTCAAATTTTATGGGTGCCGAGAAAGCCTAATACGGATCGTTGACTAGAAGTTTAGGCGATATATGAATCTAGTTAACAACTTAACTAAAGATAAGAAGCTACAACCTTTGTAGATCCGGATATCCACTTCCTTGGCTCCACGTAGGCGTCCTCTCGCTGTCCATCTCGAATCCCGGACTCAATCGTCGGCTTGATCGGAGAAATGGGCGGACTAGGTCGTCGGCTTCGTGCCGAAGATGATCTACGTCGAGGCATCACAAGTTCAAGCTTCGACTTCACAAAGTTGTGAAACTTGTGAAGAAAACACCCAAAACAACTTGGCAAGAGGTAGAGGGTGAAGAAATAGGAGGTGGGTTCACTTTAGAATTGGATTTCTCTCACTTTAGCTCAAGTTGCCATTGATGGACTTAAGCTTTTCTTGAAGAAGAAGATGATGAAGAAGAAGAAAGAATATGATAAGTGTTGAATTAAAATGAAAATAAATCAATACTTATCATAAGCTAACTAAGGTTAAGTGTAGAGAATAGACCATGGTAAGTGGGAATGGTTAGGGTTAAGCAAGAAGACAAATGGTCTCTTTAGTCAAAGCTTCATGAAGCTTCAACAAGCTTCATGATAAAAAGAAACCATTTTCTTTTCTTTTATCTATTTAAATAAATAAAGAATGGATAAATAAGTAGATGAATAACACAAAACCCTAACCATTATCATAACCATGGTTTAATTCTTTGCACAAACCCAAGTAAGTATGTATCATCAAACATGATACAATCAAGTGCACACAAAAAGCATATCATATATACAATGTGCACTTCAAGTGAGAAAATCCTTTTAAAATGAACCAATACTAGTTAATGAAAATTAATATATCAAATATACAATTATACATTAAATCATTAAATCAACACTTGATTCAATGATCCGGTCATGTCGCACATAACCGACTAGTATACAATGTCTCGATTTATCGAATCAATGATTCGATAACTAGGTTATATCGCATACAACCAATAGAAACATTCATCGCGAGAATGAAATACGGTATCACATACACGCATTATTCTCGGTCCCGCACATATCTCATATGCGCTCCTATTTCGTTTCGCTTGAGCCAGGAACCTCTGTGTAGGACTCTAAAGACTCGTCAATACGCCGGTAGCAGATGATGATCATATCAAGCACCCACAAGACGCAAGCGGTTTGCTAAACGTAACGGCCATCCGGGTATTGAGCGATCAGAAGATCGACGAGCTAGCCCGCTCACACTCCTGTGAATCCAACCAGTAACACTTACCGTACAGTCCGGTCTGTTCGTCTGATATTCCGCATATCAAGTCTAGGGGTGGTAAACGTCAGACCCCAATAACCGATAAGTCGTGCCGATGTGAGGCTCATAACGGGTCAAGAAACTACTGGTAACACTTACCAGCAAATCTCTGATCAGCCCTGGCCAGGTACTTCCCGGTTACGGCCAATCGAGAACAGCGCAACATCAACCCCCAATACCGGGAGAGACGAAACCCCTCCTATCGCTCATTGCCTACATGTGACTCGGGACTGTACCCAAAGACCACCGTTTTGCACGCCCTCATGGACGTGGTAAGGTGGAGATCAATGCACAGTGGGAATCACACAAGACTCTATGACGATCTCGGGTCTACAGACTAACCTGTACAAGTGTCACCTGAGAACTGCCATCTGACGTGAGGTATAATACCATCTGGGAGTTCTCGGCGAGTCCATCCAGTGTACCCAGTCTCCACTGAGCACCCGTACACCATCTCTGATGTCAAACACCAATGGATATGGGATCATCCATCGCCCATCTCATGGGTCGAGAAGCGTATACGCTAGTCTACACTGGTATATCGATGCCCCGTCTCGATACACCCACGACTAGGGACCTTGAAGGATGTACTTATGGACTACCATGTCCCCACTAGTATGATCTGCATCATAGTCCAAGTAGTCAAGTACACATCCTAAGGGCTTTATCAACATGTAACCATAAGACAGTTCAAAGAGACAAGTATACATGTTAAGATAAAGAGTAACCAGATAGCATACTATCATATCGAGCAAGAAAGTCATCTCTATATATATCCAAGCATCCAATATAATATACATCATCTGTACAATACTGGCTTCTAGGGCATACATACAACTAACAATCTCCCACATGCACTTGGGCCAGCTGCTGTAGTATCGCATACCGAGCATCCCGAAGAGTCTCTCAAACTGTATCTGGGGAATGGCCTTCATGAGTGGATCCGCCGTGTTGTTCTTCGTGTCAACTCTCCTGACCTCGATCTCCCGGCGATCAACTATCTCCCGGATCAGGTGATACCGCCTCAGAATATGCCTGGATTGCTGATGGGACCTGGGTTCCTTGGCCAAAGCCACCGCTCCATTGTTATCGCAATACAAAGGTATTGGATGCTCAATGGATGGAACCACTCCAAGTTCAGTAATGAACTTCTTGATCCAGACAGCCTCTTTGGCAGCATCGTTGGCAGCGATGTATTCAGCCTCCATCGTCGAGTCTGCCACGGTTTCCTGCTTGGAACTCTTCCAGCTAACCGCCCCTCCGTAAAGGGTAAAGACAAATCCCGACTGCGACTTAGAGTCGTCCTTATCACTCTGGAAGCTCGAATCGGTAAAGGACTCCACTTGGAGTTCTCCGTTACCATACACTAAGAGCATCTCTTTAGTCCTTCGCAAGTACTTGAGAATGCTCTTCACAGCTGTCCAGTGACTCTCTCCAGGATCAGCTTGATACCTGCTCACTACACTTAGTGAGTATGCTACATCGGGTCTGGTACATAGCATCGCATACATGATAGAGCCTACAGCCGAAGCATAGGGTATCCCTTGCATGCGAGCTCTCTCCAAATCAGTCTTGGGAGACATCTCTTTGGAGAGAGTGACTCCAGAGATCGTGGGCAAGTTCCCACGCTTGGATTCTTCCATACTAAACCTCTTTAGTATGGTGTCAATGTACCTGGATTGGGAAAATCCCAAAATCCGTTTGGATCTATCTCTATAGATCCTAATTCCCAATATGCAGGAGGCATCACCAAGATCTTTCATTGAGAATCTTTGTGATAAGAAGAGCTTGACCGATTGCAGCATAGGAATATCATTTCCTATCAAGAGCATGTCGTCCACGTACAATACGAGGAAGACAACCTTACTCTCTGCCACCTTCTTGTAGATACAAGGTTCATCTGGGTTTTTGACGAAATCAAACTCTTTGATAACGACGTCAAAGCAGATGTTCCAACTCCGCGATGCTTGCTTTAATCCATAAATGGATTTAAGCAGCTTGCACACCTTCCCGCGGCTCCCACTGTCTACGAAGCCCTCTGGCTGAGTCATGTACACGCACTCTTCTAAATCACCATTTAGAAAGGCGGTCTTAACATCCATTTGCCAGATTTCGTAATCATGATATGCAGCGATGGCAAGCATGATCCGGATGGATTTAAGCATAGCCACTGGAGAAAAGGTTTCGTCATAGTCCACACCTGGTCTTTGACGAAAACCCTTTGCAACAAGTCTAGCTTTGAAAGTCTCCACTTTCCCATCTACACCAAGTTTTTTCTTGAAGATCCACTTACTCCCGATGGGTTTTACCCCTTCAGGAGCAACTTCCAAAGTCCATACTTTGTTGGTGTACATCGATTCCATCTCGGACCACATAGCATCCAGCCATTTCACCGAGTCCCTACTCGTGATGGCCTGCTCGAAGCTAGTTGGGTCATCAACCTCCATGATGCAATCCTCGCTCCCACCGTCCATGAGAAAACCGTAGTATCTCTCAGGTTGGCGAGGAACCCTGCTAGATCGGCGGAGAGGCTGAGGTTCATTGGGAGCTACTGAATCCTCTGGTTCCACTAAATCTTCAGTTACGGTTTGTGTATCTGGAACTTCTTCCAGCTCTACCACTTTGCCACTAATTTCTTTTTCAAGGAATTCCTTTTCTAAAAAGGTGGCATATTGAGAAACAAACACCTTTTGTTCTTCAGCATGGTAGAAAAGATACCCTTGTGAATTTTAGGATATCCCACAAACTTGCAAAGAACTGACCGTGCCTCGAGTTTGTCTGGATTTTGCCTTTTGACATAGGCCGGACAACCCCATATCTTAACTCGTTTAAAATATGGTCTCTTCCCACTCCATATCTCATATGGTGTGGTAGGTACAGATTTAGATGGAACTTGATTCAATAGGTATGTTGCTGTCTCCAGCGCATATCCCCAAAAGGAAATAGGTAACTCAGCTGTGCTCATCATAGAGCGCACCATATCTAATAGGGTGCGGTTTCTCCGTTCTGATACACCGTTGTGCTGTGGTGTATATGGAGGAGTCAGCTGAGAGAGAATCCCATTCTCTTTTAGGAAGTCCAGGAATTCATTGCTCAAGTATTCACCTCCTCGATCAGATCGAAGGATTTTAATACTTTTTCCGGTTTGGTTTTCGACTTCTTGTTTATATTCTCTAAATTTCTCAAAAGCTTCTGATTTGTGTTTCATTAGGAACACATATCCGAATCTAGAGAGATCGTCAGTGAATGTAATGAAGTACGAAGAACCATCCCTGGCATGTGTAGACATAGGACCGCATACATCACTATGTATCAGTCCTAAGAGTTCGGTAACTCTTTCTCCGTGTCCCGTAAACGGAGTTTTGGTCATCTTGCCTTTGAGACATGACTGGCAAGTGTCATAAGATGAAAATTCGAATGGTTTCAAATATCCATCCTTATGCAACTTAGCCAGTCGTGTCGCATTGATGTGACCCAGTCTACAATGCCGCAAGAAGGATTCGTTCAGTTCTGAACTCTTCCTCTTGTGTGTGTTTGTTATGCTCAGAACTGTTGATTGATTTAGAACATAAATGCCATTGCACAACGTGCCTGATCCAACCAACTTTTGGTTACGGAAAATGTTCATAACATTGTCCTGTAATACAAAATTATATCTCTCTTTACTTAGCAAAGAAACCGATATAATGTTGCATATCAGGTTCGGCATGTAATAACATTCGTTCAGAACCAATGTATTACCAGTTGGTAATACAAGGTGATATTCCCCGACAGTCTTAGCCGCAACAATTGCACCATTTCCAACTCTAATGTCTTTATCACCTTCTCCAAGTTCTCTACCTTTCCTAAGCCCATGTAACTGATTACATATATAGGATCCTGACCCGGTATCTAATACCCAGGACGTGGAGCAAATGGAGAAACAGTTCTCTGTAACGAACACACCCGAAGAAAATGCATCAACATGTACTTTCTTCATCCGGGTGGCATGGGAATCCTGGTATTCCCCTATATCCTGTTCATTCCTATAACTCTTATAAGAAAGAACGGAACCAACGTTCCCCAGCACAGTATAACATACGGGTTCGGTCAATACATCCATATTATTATCTTGATTAAGGCATGAAATGGTCGCTACCTGGAGAGAGAGAGAAGAAAACACTTTAGCGTATGCTCGTGCAAGATCAGATTGGTTATTATCTTATCTAATCAGGATGGCTCCCACTGCTTTTTATCAAATCTTCCTTCAAACCCTAAAAGGAAAGATTAGCCGGGATTAATTACACACTACAAGTTCGCCAATCTTTCAGCCAGGCCAGTGTCGGTACTTTGAGGGAGGTCCCCCGTGCTTTCGCACGAACCTAATTAATGTAAACCTCATTTTCCCAGAGGCATAACCTCGTTAACACCTTTCTAGACACCTACTTGATCGGCTAATTGCAATGTGTAAAACTCTCCCAGGAGTAACTCTTATTCGCAGTGGGTATCGGGATCCAACTATCTCATAGAAGGTATGCAATCTCATTGCAAATTTCAACACTTGAAATTCCCAATAATATTTTGCCCCTAGCAGCTATATGACCTTAACATAGTCAACAAATCATAAGTGCTAGTCAAGTTCAACCCGTCATTTCCTGATTGAATTAAACCCACCCGCACGACCCTTAACATAGTCAACAAAGTCGCACGACTACCCTAATCCAATCTGCATCATATGCATAAGCAGATAAATACTGGTCAGCTACCGCACACTACGCCTTAACATAGTCAACAAACGTAGCACGAATACTAACTAGTACTTATCTGAAATGACGGAGGGCTACGACAGGTTTTTCTGAAAACCTATTGCGTAATGAACTTGATATCGTTGTAGAATCAAATACAGTTTTGAAATGGAGTGATTTTGAGGCTTTTCTAATTTTGCTAAAGGGGTCACTCCCGGTGAAGGGATCGTCGGCCCTTTCCTCGTCGAATGAGGTGCGGGATATATCATATATATCACTGTGCAAAGCAGAAACTATGGAAGCAATCAAAAGTCAAACCGAGTGTGTAGCATCTGCCAGTTATTGCTAAAGGAGTCACTCCCGGTGAAGGGATCTCGGTCCTTTCCTCATCGAATAAGGTGCAGGGTATATCACATATACCGCTATGCAAAGCAAGAACTGTAGCTACCTGTTTTGTTTAAAATTTGATTCTACAACATCTTAGGTTTCTTTTCTTTCATTAATCACATTAATGAAGTCCCATCATTTAAATACCTAAACATCACAGATAAATACGACGTACACTTATGCCATCCGCATTCGCCTCGATGTCCCCTCGTGCACCGTTAGGTTAGGTAACTAACGACAGAGCAGGGCAGAGCTAGTGCGGGTGCAAAACAAAAGTAACGTCTATATAATATATCATATATACTATATATAGTATCTATCACAGAACATCACAGATATCGCAGCAGAAGAAACATATGAAATATTGGATATACTAGGACGTCCGTGTTTTCAATACGAGCCAGTATAAAACACGGATTCCACGGTCGTGATGAATAGCCAATCCTACACCCCTAGACCCCTACGAGAGCGGCAAGCAACCCTACCAATTCTAGGGTTAGGAGACCCGGACTCGACTCCTCGAGTTGGTTTCCCACTGGACCCCAGAACCCGGTTACTTGTGCTCCCCTCCTTGGGTCTATCCTAATGCGGAAAAGTAAATAATATACAAAAGGTGACATCTTCCGCAACCTGGAAGTGCCCCAAATAAAAGAATATTACATACAAGTTTTTACATGAATGAAATTGAAAAACACTCATCTCATATAAAAACCCCCGGCTATTCAAACACGATAATCCAATATAACATATCCAGCATCACATAACATCACATGTTATCAACGTAAGTAAATATGCGCATCCCAATTGTCGTTGACATATAGCAACGAAACCGGCGATATCACATATTACACTTACGGTCACAGAAAAAAAAGTGTAAAACTACAACAATTGGAATCCGCAACCTCTTTAGACATCGCATGCCTAACACTTATAAACCCCGCATTTTAGTCCCATTATCGAAAACTCTTTTCAATATAAAGTGAGACTAAACCGCTAGATTTATAACGTTCATATAGTTATCTCATAACTGTTTGTGAATTCCAATTATTGTATCCCATTCCGGATAAATAGAAAATATTAAACTTTCCGATCGAACATTCGAACACCCAAGTTTTCCCGAAACCGATCAACACATGAAATAAGTTCAAAGACATTCACTTCATGCCTCAGTACCAACGGTCCAGCCGTAGAAGGGTCAAGCCAACGCCTCACATGTGGCACGTCGTACTGCCCCAAACCCGAAGGTTCAAAAGGCAGTTCAAGACGGTCACATAATCGAGTTAAGGTTTGTTGTCTTCTAGAGGGACCATCGCGTTACTTGCACTACTCAGAACGTCCTTAAACCACAGAAAAATCCAACACTTGGATATTTTCCGGCAGGGGAAAGATTGGGTATTTACATCCGGTCGAACTTTTTAACATATTCCAAAATATCCGGAAAGCCACATTGACAAAGTCTGATAATCCGATCGAAATACCGAGTCCCTAATACAACCCAGAAAACTCAACTCTTGAGTGATATTTAAAAATTCCCAGAAAATCCAGCATCAGAAAATAGGAATTACTGTGCAAAAATTATAGGGTATTGTGACCATACGGCCGCGGAACCGCCGCAGAAGCCATGCTTCTGCCGCGGTTCCGCGGTGGGTTGATGGAATTGGGTTGTCGAATGCTTCTGCGGCGGTTCCGCGGTGGGTTGATGGAATTGGGTTGTCGAATTTCACAGTAACTCTTAAAAAGTCCTGCTGAATTTTCTGCATATTTTTAATTTGGAAAAAACCCAGTTTTTAAAAAATGTACAGAGAGCAACTTTGATATTAGGGTTTCGGATCGATCGGACTTCAAACTCCGTCTACACTTCGCCTAAGGCTCTAGCTAGGCTCTGATACCACTGTAGGGTTCCTAGGCACACTATAGAGGTCTCACAAGGCATCAACCATGCCAATTTCAAATTTTATGGGTGCCGAGAAAGCCTAATACGGATCGTTGACTAGAAGTTTAGGCGATATATGAATCTAGTTAACAACTTAACTAAAGATAAGAAGCTACAACCTTTGTGGATCCGGATATCCACTTCCTTGGCTCCACGTAGGCGTCCTCTCGCTGTCCATCTCGAATCCCGGACTCAATCATCGGCTTGATCGGAGAAATGGGCGGACTAGGTCGTCGGCTTCGTGCCGAAGATGATCTACGTCGAGGCATCACAAGTTCAAGCTTCGACTTCACAAAGTTGTGAAACTTGTGAAGAAAACACCCAAAACAACTTGGCAAGAGGTAGAGGGTGAAGAAATAGGAGGTGGGTTCACTTTAGAATTGGATTTCTCTCACTTTAGCTGAAGTTGCCATTGATGGACTTAAGGTTTTCTTGAAGAAGAAGATGATGAAGAAGAAGAAAGAATATGATAAGTGTTGAATTAAAATGAAAATAAATCAATACTTATCATAAGCTAACTAAGGTTAAGTGTAGAGAATAGACCATGGTAAGTGGGAATGGTTAGGGTTAAGCAAGAAGACAAATGATCTCTTTAGTCAAAGCTTCATGAAGCTTCAACAAGCTTCATGATAAAAAGAAACCATTTTCTTTTCTTTTATCTATTTAAATAAATAAAGAATGGATAAATAAGTAGATGAATAACACAAAACCCTAACCATTATCATA
The DNA here is from genome assembly GCA_030015575.1 of Agapanthus africanus. Taxonomy (NCBI): domain Eukaryota; kingdom Viridiplantae; phylum Streptophyta; class Magnoliopsida; order Asparagales; family Amaryllidaceae; genus Agapanthus; species Agapanthus africanus. Next base: position 516,949,817 of record CM057337.1, read on the forward strand.
ACCATGGTTTAATTCTTTGCACAAACCCAAGTAAGTATGTATCATCAAACATGATACAATCAAGTGCACACAAAAGCATATCATATATACAATGTGCACTTCAAGTGAGAAAATCCTTTTAAAATGAACCAATACTAGTTAATGCAAATTAATATATCAAATATACAATTATACATTAAATCATTAAATCAACACTTGATTCAATGATCCGGTCATGTCGCACATAACCGACTAGTATACAATGTATCGATTTATCGAATCAATGATTCGATAACTAGGTTATATCGCATACAACCAATCGAAACATTCATCGCGAGAATGAAATACGGTATCACATACACGCATTATTCTCGGTCCCGCACATATCTCATATGCGCTCCTATTTCGTTTCGCTTGAGCCAGGAAACCTCTGTGTAGGACTCTAAAGACTCGTCAATACGCCGGTAGCAGATGATGATCATATCAAGCACCCACAAGCCGCAAGCGGTTTGCTAAACGTAACGGCCATCCGGGTATTGAGCGATCAGAAGATCGATGAGCTAGCCCGCTCTCACTCCTGTGAATCCAACCAGTAACACTTACCGTACAGTCCGGTCTGTTCGTCTGATATGTCGCATATCAAGTCTAGGGGTGGTAAACGTCAGACCCCAATAACCGATAAGTCGTGCCGATGTGAGGCTCATAACGGGTCGAGAAACTACTGGTAACACTTACCAGCAAATCTCTGATCAGCCCTGGCCAGGGACTTCCCTGTTACGGCCAATCGAGCACAGCGCAACATCAACCCCCAATACCGGGAGAGACGAAACCCCTCCTATCGCTCATTGCCTCCATGTGACTCGGGACTGTACCCAAAGACCACCGTTTTGCACGCCTTCATGGACGTGGTAAGGTGGAGATCAAAGCACAGTGGGAATCACACAAGACTCTATGACGATCTCGGGTCTACAGACTAACCTGTACAAGTGTCACCTGAGAACTGCCATCTGACGTGAAGTATAATACCATCTGGGAGTTCTCGGCGAGTCCGTCCAGTGTACCCAGTCTCCACTGAGCACCCGTACACCATCTCTGATGTCAAACACCAATGGATATGGGATCATCCATCGCCCATCTCATGAGTCGAGAAGCGTATACGCTAGTCTACACTGGTATATCGATGCCCCGTCTCGATACACCCACGACTAGGGACCTTGAAGGATGTACTTATGGACTACCATGTCCCCACTAGTATGATCTGCATCATAGTCCAAGTAGTCAAGTACACATCCTAAGGGCTTTATCAACATGTAACCATAAGATAGTTCAAAGAGACAAGTATACATGTTAAGATAAAGAGTAACCAGATAGCATACTATCATATCGAGCAAGAAAGTCATCTCTATATATGTCCAAGCATCCGATATAATATACATCATCTGTACAATACTGGCCTCTATGGCATACATACAACTAACACCTTAGGCTCGATATGCAGCATATCTGACGAAGAGACCGGACTGTACGGTAGTGTTGCCGGTTGGCTCGACGGGAGTTGTAGCAGGTTCGCTTGTTTTCTTTTGATCGCTCAATACCCGGGTGGCCGTTAAGTTTAGCTGACCGCTTGCGGCTTGGGGGTGCTTGATATGATCATCACCCACTGCCGGCGTATTGACGAGTCTTAGAGTCCCACAAAGGAGTTACCTAGTCCAGGCGAAACGTTGTGGTGCGCGTATGCGATATGCGCATGGACCCGGTCGAAATGCGCGTATAAGATACCGTATATTAATCGGGTGGCTTTCTTTTGGTTGGGTCGTATGTGATATGGCCGGATTGCTAAATCAATTGTTGATTTATCATTTAACCATTAGTTTCTCACTAGAAATCCTTTCATGTATTTTGGATGTATGCATTCATTCTTGTTCATGCACATATGGATGTGCATGCACACATACATACATACATCATCCTTCATGGTTGTATATACATAGAAAATGGTGGCAATATAAGACTCACACCTTGGTTTTATATATGGATTATTTTTTATATTTGTGTTAAAACAAAAAGAAAAAGAAAAGGATAATTCATGGTTTAGATTCTACACTCTTCTTCAACTAACCATGCTCACCTACTTTTTAACCATGTGTTAATCTTTCTTTTATGTTTTTAACTCAAGTGAAATAATATCCATATAATATAACCATGGTAAGAGATGTGGAGTGAAAAATATATATACATATATTTTCCATTTTTTCATTAGTGATTATCATTTTCTCTTGTTCTTAAAAAGCCACCATCTTCTTCTTCCTTGCTTTTTTGCTCTCTGATCTCTCAAGTGAGCAAAATACTCTTCAAGATAGGATTTTGAAGTGAGAATAGCCACCACAACACCATTCTACACAAGTCTTGCCCACTTGTGAAGAGTGTTAGCTTCCATTTTCTTTCTTGATCTTGTGAAGTTGCAAGCTTGGACAAAGCGGACTCCGGGTGGATCATCGTGGACCTAGAGGAGTTCAAGCGGACCTTTTTCCAGCCCTCAAGTGGCCAAGGAGTCTAGCATAGGGAGCTACAAAGGTTGTACTCTCAAAACCATAGCCTTTGTTACTTGTGATGATGTGTTGTTTTAGAAACCCTAATTTTCTAGTGATGATTCTTTGTATGTTTACTTAGCACCCTAAAAATTTAATTTTGAGACATGTGATGCTTCCAAACTCTTCATGAGGTGCTAGGTAAACCCAACAATGGTATAAGGGCCGACCTAGAACTTTAGGCGACACTTTAACGAAGTTAAAACTCCGATCGAATCGAAAAATACGGTTTTTAGCACTATCTGGACATTTTTTCAATTCTGTTATTTTTCAGAGTTAAAAATACTTAAAAATTACAGCAGGGAAATCTAAGGCAAACTAAAAAATACGAAGCTGTGAACAGTAAACCCTACCGCGGAACCGCGGCAAAAGCTTGCTTAGGCCGCAGCTCCGCGGCCGTATAGGTGATTCACTGCCTCGTTTTTGTACAGTGTTTTTCCCTACCTTCTTGTATATATTTTTGAGTATGTTTAATCTGAATCTAGTGTTGAATGTTCTGGGGGTGGTTTTGGATTCTATGATTCGATCGGAATTTCAATTTTGTGCTTTTTTCCGGGTAACTTAGAATGTATTAAAATGTTCAAACGAGTATCATTAACTCACTCTTTCACGGGGTTTAAATCTTTCGGAAATATGTGCAAGTTTTCTTTTTGTGGTGGACCGTCTAGAAGACAACAAACCTTAACTCGATTATGTGACCGTCTTAAACTGCCTTTTGAATCTTAGGGTTTGAGGCAGTACGGCGTGCCACATGTGAGGCGTTGGCTTGACCCTTCTACGGCTGGACCACTGCTACTGTGGCACGTTCCAAAGTTTTTGAACTCCGCTCAAGTGTTGAGCTTTAGGGAATTTTGGGTATTTGATCATTCGTTCGAAAACTTTAATACTGACTATTTATCTGGAATGTGATGCTGTAAGTCCACGGTAGCGCCCCGGCCGTCTAACAGACGCCAAATGCGGAACAAAAACTTTTTACAACTGGCGCTATCGTGTACTATAACCCGGATCTGCCATTACAGCTAAACTAACAAACTACAAAGTGAGTAGAAGAGTTATACCGAACGATCCGAGTCCTTCGGTCTTCAACCATCATCCCACGCTTTGTTGCGGCTGCTCCGATCTCTTGAATCTCCAATCTTCTCGTCCAGGTGGGACCACGTCGACGGATCTTTAAACGGGCTCCCGCCTCTGAACCGAGGCAACTCGGTCGTCAAGTTTGCTAAAAGAGACGACCAAGATGAAGTAGAGAATGAGTAGAACACTTTGTCTGTTACGTCCAAGGCTATGGACGAACGGTTAATGAAGTTGCCTTTTGGATCGGATTGAAATGAGATATGAAAATACAAATGAACTAGATCTCTCTCTTCTCATTTTAACAACCCTTTCTTTTTCCCAAAATTAATCATCCCTCACCCAAGAAGGGCCGGCCACTATATAAAGAAGAGGGAGGTGAGTGTAGGACTGAGGAGAGTGACCATAACCATAAATGAAATGAATGAATCATCTAACACCTTGTATGAATGCATTAATGAAAACAATGAATCACTTAACCTTGTCATCACAACATTAAATGAACACTTAATGCAACCATGAGTCACTAATCCACCTCACCATCCTAGTCACCTCTTCTAGAAACTTCTAGAACCTTCCACACTCATCCGAAGAAAAGATAAATCCGTATTTAATCGAATGTTAAATACGGCCGATAGAAAACTGGAAACTGGCAACTTCCAAAAGTGATCCTGAAACGAATTTCAGGATAACCCCGTATCAGTATAAACATACCCGCATTTGTATTACGAACGAATACAAATGCAACCGAGACAAAGATATTATATCTACACAGTATAATACTCGGATTCGGCTTAAACCAAAGCCGACCAGTATTATCTGCCCGAAAAATGACACGTGCGAAAACGCACGTGCATTTTCCGAACCATGCCATAAACCCATACGGTCTCTACAACGTTTCGCCCGAACTTGGGAAAGTGTCTGTGGGGGAGTCTAATGACTCATCAACACATTGGCACTGGGTATAACCACTAGCACGTCAGAGGTACTGGCTGTACGTAACGGTTGCCTATGTGTTGATTGGAAGGGAAGCTGACGAGCGAACTCATCCATAAACCCTACTGAGCCTAACAGTAACAATATACATACAGTCCGGTCCGTTCGTCTATGAGTATCGCATATCTACCTAGGGGGCTAGTAACGTCAGACCCCCAGTAGCGGTATAAGTCGTGTCAGAGAGTGGCCCAGAACACCCTGAGATACTACTGGAGTACCTTCCAGTAAATCTCCTTCCTCGGCCGAGGGCTGTGTAATGGCTCTCCTAGACACAGCGCGATCTCATCCCTAATACCGGGAGAGACGAATCCCCGGCCGATCCCCTCACTTGCCTCCATGTGGCTCGGGACTGTACCCAAAAAAGACCTGTTTGCACGACTCCTTTGAGCCATGGTAGGATAGAAATCAAAGCACAGTGGGAACTCACACGAGACAAATGACGACCTCAGGTCGATGAACTAACCTGTACACATGTCACCAGGGAACTGCTATCTGACGATATGTATAATACCAACTAGCATGTTCCCGGCGAGTCCTGTCCGGTGTACTCATAACCTAATGAGCACCTGTATACATCTTAGGTGATCCAACTGACACCAGTGGCCTGTGAGACCGGCCACCGCCCCTCGTCGGGGTCTTGACTGTATACACTAGTTTACTCTGGAGTATCGATGCCCTGTCTCGAAACTCCCACGACTAGGGACACTTTAAGGATGCGCTTACAGACCCCAGCTCCAACGTATATGATCGCCATCATACTGCTGGCAGTCAAGAAAGAATCCTACGGGCTTTATCATCATGCAATAGTGAACTAAAGCATGTATACGATGATAAAGATAAACCAGATAGCAAACTATCATCTCGAGCAAGACTGTCATATCGGTATAGGTCCTGCCTCAATCATTGCAATCACGTACCTGCGATCCAATAATTGACTTTGAGGGCACTATCTCCAACAATCTCCCACTTGCACTTAAGGCTAATTATTGCGATGTCACATACTCACAGCCCGTGTGATACCGAACATCCAACTCCTCTACTAATCAGTTTCACAAAGCTAATTTGTAAAACTCTTGTGTTTGAGAAATAGCCTTAGTGAGTGGATCCTCCCTGATGTTTCTTTCTATGTCTCTCTAAATCTCAAATTCGCGGGGAAAACCATCTCCCGAATCGAGTAATACCTGTCTTAGAATATGTCTGAATATCTGATGGGACCTAGTTCATAAATGAACTCCAAATTCAAACTTCTTAGACTGTATCGACAACTGAACCTAATCAGTATCCAGCACCATGCCTCCCACAGTATCCTCTTAGACCACCTGTCCATAATACCGTCCCTCGTCAGAGGAAAAACTATAACTCTGACAATCACTCTGTCATCTATGTCACCTCGGAAGCCTGGAATGATAACCGTCTCCCGAAAGAGGCTGCCATCATCAAATCCGTAGAACATGCACTTATGTTCTATAACTGCTTCCTTATGTTTCTTCAGGATTGGATTAGTATAAACTTATCGCATCTAGTGCAAAAACAGCATCTGGTGTGGTACTTGACATCTCACGATTGACTCAATTGCCTAAGCAAGTGATCTTCCAATCATGCACATCCCTCTCTTCTTTAGTCTGTAAGACACCTTTAGAGAGGGTGACACCATTACCTGCAGGCACACCGCCATGCCAGGAGTCATCTATTCTAAATACTATTAGAATACTGTCAAAGTTCCCACATTGGGAAACTACCCAAATCTAGATCTAATAACCATAGATCTAGTAACCAAAATGTCTGATATTATATCCATGTCCTTTGTGGAGAAACAATTGTGTGACGACCAAAGTACAACCGATCGTAGTATAGGAATTTTACTTCCTACTCTGTGTATGTCATCCAAATACCAGGACATCACACCCTACTACCTTCTCACCACATCCATCCTCTATTCTGATGAAGTCAAACCTATGACTGTCACATCAAAATTAGATGATCTTATCTCCGCTATATTTGCTCAAGCCTATAAATAGACATAAGCTACTTGCCCACTATTCCTCTGCTGCTCCCACTGACTACGACAACCCTCTGGCAGAACAATACATACGTACACTTCTAAAGCTAGTTTAGAACGACGCTATACATATCCTCCTGCCGAGTTTCATAGTCTGGAACAAAAGTAGTGTCATGTCTGGGTAAACAAGAACTTCCCTGCTACCGTCCTTGAGGCTACCGGAGTACCTCTCGGGTGTCTGAGGTTACCCACTATATCTGCGGAGTGGCTAATGGAATGTCAAAACTGATTGAATATATTGGTCCTATTAAATTTTCCGTAATCGTTTGTGGTTCTGGAATCTCTTCCAGTTTTACCATACTCCCACCGCTGTTTTCTGAAAAAATCCATTTTACTAAAACTGTGGCGAGTCAAGAACAATATCACTATTGATCTTCCAGATGGTAGAAAGTTAACCCTCGACTAAGCCCGGGTCAACCCACAAACTGCCATTACAGAAATGTGCCTTGAGTTATCCAGTGTCTGGTTTTAAGCATAAGCTGGACAACTCCCCGTATCTTAACATCGTTAAGATATGAACCATTCTATATACAATATAGAAATAGAGGCACTAATTTAACTGGAACCAGATTCAAACCATGCAGCTGTCTCCAGTGCATATCAACTTAATGGAGAGATGCTAATCTGCATTACTCAACTTAGGAATCCATCCAATTACGAGTAACCTGAAAGAGAAACAAGTTTCTCAAAACCATTTCTATCATCTTAATACCAATCACAAGTAACTACATCTTCCATCTCTTTGAAGAATCCCGATACTTGTGATACCTGGTTCTCTACTTTATTCTTATACTTATAACTTCTCAAAACTTAGACATTGTATTTCTATGAAACACTTGTCTAAAAACTAGAGAAGTCACAAATAAACAGAACATAGTACGAAGACCTACCCCTTTGTCCTGACGGACACTGGACAACATACAATACTCTGTATAAGACCGCTGAGTTGAATAACTCAAAACCTGTGCATCGTAGGTTGAAAACTGTACCCAGGCGATTTCCTCAAATATCACCAATTACAACGAATTCCGATATAATGAGGATGATCACCTAATTCCCAATAACTTACTCCCACTCATCATCTGTAAAACCATACAGATATGAAACCTGGTAAATACATACCCTAGAGTAAGTATGTAATCGGGAAATCAGTTTTCCTTTGACAATGCACCGAAACATGAAAATGTTTCATAGGGGTATCCTGGTATTCCTAGTAATGTCTCTTCCATAATCTAATTCATGACTTTAACCGTATATTACTTTGCCTTCTCTTTAAATCCCTTTATTTGTCTTTAGTCGTTACCTTCTGTACACCTTCGTTAGGCTAAATGGTTTTCTTCCTTCCCTACCGTTCGGCACCAGCCTATGGTTTGGAAGAAGACTATCCAGTAAGCATAATAGGTATACCCTCCTAATCCTAGGAGTACTCGTAACTTGAGAGAAGGTGATGATAAAAGACAACTGAATAATACATTATTCTATTAAAGGTGAAAATAGGAGTTGCGATGAAGTACGCGGTTTGGTCGTGAATGATAACAGTCGCAATTTACTTTGCCCTCTTTCTAATCCCTTTATCTTGTCTTTACATATATCTTCTGCACATCCTACTTAAGCTAATTGTTTTTCTTCATTCCCTACCTTTCGACACCTGCATATGGTTTGGAATAAGACTATCCAATAAGCGTAATAGGTGTACTCTCCTAAACTAAGGAGCCCTCGCAACCTGAGAGAAGGTGATAATAAAAGACAACTGAATAAACTAATTCTATTTCTCCTGAACATGGATCCATCCTCGAAGAAGTCCCTTCGAGTTTGTATATAACCATACGATGGATCTATCCAATGGAAGTGGATGTCCGTAGTAATACGGGGTGTTCTGAGAAATACAAAGGGTAAAAGAAGAAGCGGCAATGACTGTAAGTCCGTGTTGCCCACCCCGGTGCTTACGGGGAGGCGGAAAACATAATAAAAAACGGATTTTTAATGACTTAGGCAACATGGACCAAGCTTGTGAGGATCTTTGCTAAACGAAAACTAGCTAAAGTAAACTAACAACTAACTAAGTTGTAGAAAGGTTATACCTTGAGCTCGAACTCCTTCTCTCCTTGCTCGTCGGAATGGTAGAAAGGCCTCACCTTGCTTGTCTTCTTCCGTCAAAGAAAGATCCACTTGAAAGCCACCACCTTTAGCTTCAACTCCAAGCTAGGAGTAACTAGAGTGCAAGAAATGCTAAGACTTGAACCCTAGAATAGAGTAGAGAGGATCAAGTGAAGGTTTTTCTCAAGCTTTTTTGTTTCTCAACACATGAGAGGGAGAGAGCTTGAGGGAGAGGATGAACAAGAGAGAGAAATGATATGAGAGAATGAGAAAATAATAGAGCCATTCTCACTAATATGTGTGAATTAATTTAATTGAATAATTAGCTAGATAATTATCATGGTAAATCATGACATGACCATTATCATTTCAAATTGCAAAGATCAAAAAGCATCTTCCAAAAGAAATTATGATGGTCAAAGTGTCAACCTAGGTCAACAAGTCAAAGAAGTCAAATGGTCAACAACCACAACCATGGATAATTATTAAACTAATTACTAATTAACAATAACACACACATAAATATTAGGGTTAATAAAATGACAATAACCATTAACCCTAATCAAGGTCCTCTCCCTCAATCTCAAGCAAATGTGCATACGCACCCGCATTCGTGATCCGAGGAACACGAACACAATGAGAAAAACCAATCTCAAATCATATACTAGGATCCGGCTTAAACCAAAGCCCGCTAGTATAAACTGTCCGGACAGCAAACGTGCACAAGTGCGCGGATGCGAACGAACCCTGTCGCAAAACCATGCGACCTCTACTCATTTTGCCTAAAGGCGAATAGCTCTCTGTGTGGGACTCTAAAGACTCGACACTACGCTGGCAGTGGGTTTAACCACAGACCGCAAGCGGCACTAGCTGTACGTAACGGTCCCCAGGTAGATGTCGATAAGAAGACTGACGAGGTGAACCCCATCTGCACTCCTACTGAGCCTGTATGTGACAGTCTCCGTACAGTCCGGTCTGTTCGTCTGATACATCGCATGGCGGGCCTAGGGGGGCGGTGAACGTCAGTCCCCTAATAGCGGTACAAGTCGTGTCGGAGTGTAGCCCAGAACACCCTGAGATAACACTGGAAACCTACCAGTATATCTCGCTTGCCCTGGCCAGGGACTACTCGTGTAATGGCTCTCCTAGACACAGCGCGATGTCAACCCCCAATACCGGGAGAGACGAATCCTGTCTAACCGTCACTGCCTCCAAGTGCTTCGGGACTGCACCCAAAAACTACCTGTTTGCACAGCTCCTTTGAGCCGTGGTAGGGTAGTAATCAAAGTGCAGTGGGAACACACTCGAGGCGAAGTGACAGTGTCAAGTCAGCGGACTAAGCTGTACTCATGTCACCTGGGAACTGATAACTGACGATAGGTATATTACCAACCAACAGTTCCCGACGAGTCCTGTCCAGTGTACTCGTAACCTAACGAGCACCCGCATACTATCCCAAGTACGACGTACTAACGGCTGTGGGACAGACCGTCTCCCACACTGGGATGAGAAGCGCATACGCTAGTCTACTCCGGAGTATCGATGCCCTGTCTCGATAGTCCAACGACCAGGGACCTGTATAAGGATGTGCTTATAGATTACCCAGCTCCCACGAGTGCGAGCGCCATCACAACGCTGGTAATCAAGCAAAGATCCTAAGGGCTCTACTAATATGTATACCAGCAATATGCTAAAAGAAACACATGCACATATTAAAGCAGAGACAAACCAAGTAGCATACTACCATTTCGAGCAAGATTGTATATACAACTGTGAATATCCCAAGCTTCCATTAAGTAATATACAAACTAGTATGATACAGTAATGGCCTCTAGGGCATATACACTAACAATCTCCTACTTGCACTAAGGCCATGTACTGGCGTATCGAAGACCTATCATCTCGATCAGCCGCTCGAACTGAGTCTGGGGTAGGGCCTTTGTGAGTGGATCTGCAGTGTTATCCTCTGATGCAACTCTCCGGACCTCGATCTCCTGGTGATCCACGATCTCCCTGATCAGGTGATACCGCCTTAAGATGTGTCTGGATTTCTGATGGGACCTGGGTTCCTTCGCTAAAGCTATAGCCCCGTTGTTGTCGCAATACAGAGGTATTGGGTCAACAATGGACGGAACCACCTGAAGTTCTTTCAAGAACTTCCTCATCCAGACAGCTTCTTTTGCGGCATCAGAAGCAGCGATGTATTCCGCTTCCATAGTCGAGTCAGCAACGGTTTCCTGTTTGGAGCTCTTCCAACACACCGCCCCTCCATTGAGGGTAAAGACAAAACCCGACATGGACTTGGAATCATCCTTGTCACTCTGGAAGCTGGAGTCAGCAAAGGCCTCAATCTGCAGGTCTTTTCCGCCATACACCAAGAACATCTCCTTAGTCCTTCTCAGGTACTTGAGAATGTTCTTTACTGCTATCCAATGTTTCTCCCCAGGGTTTGACTGATACCTGCTTACCACACTCAGTGCATAAGCCACATCCGGTCTGGTACACAACATCGCATATATTATAGAGCCTACCGCAGAAGCGTAGGGTATAATAGACATGCGATCCCTCTCCAAATCAGTCTTGGGAGACATCTCTTTGGAGAGGGTGATCCCGTGACAAGCCGGTAGATTACCGCGCTTGGAATCTTCCATACTGAATCTCTTCAGTATGGTGTCGATGTACCTGGACTGCGAGAGTCCTAATATCCTCTTGGATCTGTCACGGTAGATCCGGATACCCAGAATGTAGGAGGCATCACCCAGGTCTTTCATGGAGAACCTGTGTGACAAGAACCCCTTGACAGATTGTAGCATAGGAATGTCATTTCCTATTAAGAGAATGTCATCCACGTATAAAACGAGGAATACTACAGTTCTCGCTACAAATCTACAATAGATGCATGGTTCATCTGGATTTTTGATAAAGCCAAATTCTTTGACCGTCTCATCAAAACAGATGTTCCAACTCCGCGATGCCTGCTTGAGTCCATAAATGGACTTAAGCAACTTGCACACCTTTCCGCTGCTCCCACCCTGAATGAAACCCTCTGGCTGGTCCATATAGACACACTCCTCTAAATGACCATTTAGAAAAGCTGTCTTTACGTCCATCTGCCAAATCTCATAATCGTGGAAAGCAGCGATGGCAAGAAGGATCCGAATGGATTTCAGCAAAGCTACTGGAGAAAAGGTTTCGTCATAGTCCAAACCAGGTCGCTGACGAAAACCCTTTGCTACCAGTCTAGCTTTATAGGTCTCAACCTGTCCATCTACACCAATCTTCCTTTTGAAGATCCACTTGCATCCTACGGGTTTTACCCCGTCTGGAGCAATGTCCAACGTCCATACTTTGTTGGTGTACATGGACTCCATCTCGGCCCGCATTGCATCCAGCCATTTTACCGAGTCGACGCTCTGAATGGCTTGCTGGAAGCTAGTAGGCTCATCACAATCTATGATGCAGTCCTCTCTATCCCCGTCAATGAGAAAACCGTAGTACCTCTCGGGCGGATGAGACTGCCTACTACTCCTGCGGAGCGGCGTAGGAATGTCCTGTTCTTTTGAACCTTCTGGTTCCACTAAACTTTCAGTAATAGTTTGTGGTTCTGGAATTTCTTCCAGTTCTATTGCGCTCCCACTTATTTCTTTTTCTATGAACTGATGTTCTAGAAAGTGGGCATGGCGAGAAACAAGGACTTTTTGTTCCTCTTCGCAATAGAAGTAATATCCCTTGGAGTTCTTTGGATATCCCACAAACTTGCACTGTACTGAGCGTGCCTCTAGCTTGTCCGCATGCTGCTTTTTTACAAAAGCTGGACATCCCCATGTCTTAATGTGATTAAGATAGGGTTTCTTCCCACTCCATAACTCATATGGTGTGGTAGGCACAGTCTTAGTGGGAACACGGTTCAAAAGATATGCAGCTGTTTCTAGCGCATACCCCCAGAACGATCGCGGTAACTCAGCGTTACTCATCATGGACCGTACCATATCCAATAGGGTTCGGTTCCGTCTCTCCGATACACCGTTATGTTGCGGAGTGTATGGAGGAGTAAGCTGAGAGAGAATTCCATTCTCTTTTAAATAGTTCAGGAATTCGGCACTTAAGTATTCTCCTCCTCGATCCGATCTTAGGATCTTGATACTTTTGCCTGTTTGTTTTTCTACTTCATTCTTATATTCCTGGAATTTTTCAAAAGCCTCGGATTTATGTTTCATTAAGAAGACATAACCGTACCTTGAAAAATCATCCGTAAAGGTAATGAAGTAAGAATAACCGCTTCGCGCATGTGTAGACATTGGACCGCACACGTCGCTGTGTACGAGTCCCAAGAGCTCGCTCGCTCTTTCTCCGTGTCCAGAAAACGGAGCCTTTGTCATCTTTCCTTTGAGACAGGATTGACAAGTTGCATACGATTGATATTCGAACGAATCTAAATATCCTTCAGTATGTAACTTAGTCAATCTTCTCTCGTTGATGTGACCCAGTCTACAATGCCATAAGAAAGTTTTATTAATTTCTGGAGACTTTCTTTTGTGTGTATTCTGGATATTGAAAATCTGTGGTTGGTTTAAAACGTATATACCGTTGTTCAATGTACCTGACCCAATCAACACTTGATTAAGGTGAATGTTCACTACATTACTTACAAATGCAAATTCATAACCTTCTTTAGATAATAAAGATACAGAAATGATATTACAGGTTGCATTTGGTACATAATAACAACTACGCAAAACCAAAAAGTGTCCATCTGATAATCCCAGGTGATAGTCCCCCACGGCCTCAGCATCCATGCTAGCACCGTTCGCAACTCTGAGGGTCATGTCACCTGCCTTCAAAACTCTACGCTTTCTCAACGCCTGCAAAGAATTACAGATATGAGATCCTGATCCGGTATCCAATACCCAGGAAGTAGAGTTTATTGATAGACAGTTTTCAATAACATACACACCTGAAGCTGAAGCTGCAACTCGCTTCAAATCCTGTGTTCTGGCTTTCCAAGCCTTGCAATCTTGTTTCCAGTGACCACTTTTGTGACAATAGAAGCATTCTTCCTTCCCCACCAGCTTCCCTGCTACCTTTGTTGCTTTACCCTTTCCCTTCGTATCCACTTTACCGACACCGCCTCTTGGTTTGGCGGGGGCTTTCTTCTTCTTGCCCTTGGCTTTCGCCCTGGACCTAGAAGAGGAAGATCCTCCTACAAACAAAGTGGATGTCTCCCTACCCTTCTGTAGGGTGCCCTCAGCAGTCCTCAACATGTTCAGAAGTTCGGCAAGTTCAACCTCCTTTCCTTGCATGTTGAAGTTAAGAATGAACTGGGCGTAAGTGGAAGGAAGGGACTGGAGAATCAAATCGGTATAGAGTTCATTCTCCAACGTGGTCCCAAGGTCCGCGAGCTCCTCTATGTAGCCGATCATCTTAAGCACGTGGTCCGCTACCGATGATCCGACGGCCAATCTTGCCGAAAAGAGCTTCTTCGACACTTCGTATCTAGCGATACGAGACTGCTCTCCATACAGTTCTTTTGTATGGAGAAATATGGACTCTAGGTCCATATTCTCGTGCCTCCTCTGATGTTCGTTGTCCATCGAGGCTAGTACGAGGCATCTGGCCCTCGCGCAATCTATCTCCCATGTCTTACGGATTTCAACATCCGCGACGCTGGAGGTGGGACCTGGGACAGGGGGAGCTTTGGTGGTAAGTATATACCCCAGCTTGTCATAAGTGATAGCCATCTTGACATTCCTGAGCCAATCTTTGTAGTTTGGCCCTGTCAATATGTTTTTATCTAATAGTAACTTAAGTCCGCTCATCTTGAATGGTCGCTGCAATTAGGAGAGAGAAAAGAAACACTTTAGCATGATGCTCTTGCAAGTTTAGAGTGGTTTTTAGTTTGTCTAAACTGGATGGCTCCCACTGTCTCTCGAATCCCTTCTCAAACCGTAAAGAAAAGGATTAGCCGGGATCATTCTCACCGTACAATACTTGCTTAACCGTTCAGCCAGGCCAGTGTCGGTACTTCGAGGGAGGTTTTCCAACGCTTTCGCGAAGTTCCTTAATTAAGTAACCTCTTTTCCCTGTGGGCGTAGCCCCGCTAACACCTTTCTAGGCACCTACTAGGTTTATAGCATTGATCGTTAAGTGAGAGTTTTCCCGAGGAGTAGCATATACTCACAGTAGGATCGGGATCCAAATATCATCGCGTGATAAAGCCGAAGGAATCCTACCAGAATTATCACACTCCAAATGGTATGCAACACTAGCAAGTTTCAGTACTTATGAAACTCCCGATGTGGATTTTTGCCCCATGCTCTTATGACCTTGACTTTGGCCAAAATATCATAAGTCACAAGTCAAGTTCTACCCGTCATTCTCCTGGTTAATTTGGACCCACCCGTACCTACCCTTGACTTTGGACAAAATGGCAGCACGACTGTCCCAAATCAACGCATCTATCTATGCTGCACATGAATACCCAAACGCTACCAATCACTATGCCTTGACTTTGGCCAAAATACATAGCTTGAATACTTTTGACCATTCATGTGGAATGACGGAGGGCTACGAATGGTTTTGGCGAAACCGTGAACGTAGTGAACTTGATATAATCGATGGAACGAGATAGCTTTTAAAAGGAGTGGTTCAAGCTCCGCGTTTAAAAGTTTAGTTTTGAAAAGAACCGAGTGGTGTTCAAAGTGTTCCAATCGACTTTTACTTGGTTTATTTCTTGCATTAGTTCTTTTAATGCGTCCCATCATTTAATCCTACTATTGCAGAAAACAACCAAAATATGACGTACGCTTATGCCATTCGCATTCGCCACGGGGCCCCGTCATCACCCGTTAGGTTACTTAACTAACGACAGAGCGGGGGCTGGGCTAGCGCGGCTGTAAAACATAAGCAACGCCTAAATAGTTATTATATATAAATATATAGCAATGATAGACATTACAGATCACAGATGAATACATTGGATATACTAGGAATCCGCAATGCGTTTGAGCCTGCAACGCAAAGCGGATTACACGGTCGCGGTGAATAGCCAAAACCCCACCCAAGACCCCTACGGGTGCGGCAAACTACCCGCCAAGCACCCGAAGCGAAGCAACCTCCCTCACCACCGTGAGTAGGCCACTCGGCACTTCGAGATACCCGGTAGTTTGTGCACCCCCTCCATGGGTCTATCCTAGGAGCAAAAACAGTAAAAAGAATTATACAATGACGGCTACAACCCCGACCCGGTTGTGCGGCCATACAAACAATATTATTACATCAATTTACATGTTATAAATGAATGAAAGAAAAATAACGCTCATCTCACATCCAACCCGGCCATTCACCCGCGACAATCCAATCCATTCATATCCACAAACCAATAACAATCACAGATCATGTATAACCCCGACTAATCGTCTTATAGCGATTAGCCGACGTTCAATACATGCAAGCATTACAGATATAACCGATGTAGTTAAAGTGTAGTGAAGTTCCGAAAAATACGGATTTATAGGCCCCCAAAAGTAAATTTTAGTTCTGGAAAATCTGGGCACATATAATATATCCTAAAAATCCCAAAACCAACAACAACACACACTGCACGAAAAACGATGCAGAGAACACGACAAACCGCGGCGCTTCCGCGGCACATGCCTACCTCGTGCCGCGGAAGGGCGGCGGTTTGAACGAATCACTGTACCGTTTTTCATGGGTGTTAATAGAAAACCCTGAGACGAATTTACAAGTATAAAGTTTTTCATTTAGAGCAGGAAAAATTTTAACAGAAACTAGGGTTTTGCAAAAGTTTAGTTTTTGGATTTTCCGGTTTCGAAACTTCGTTACACTTAACTACTTAGCTAGTTTAGGTTTAGTTAGGCTCTGATACCACTGTAAGTCCGTGTTGCCCACCCCGGTGCTTACGGGGAGGCGGAAAACATAATAAAAAACGGATTTTTAATGACTTAGGCAACATGGACCAAGCTTGTGAGGATCTTTGCTAAACGAAAACTAGCTAAAGTAAACTAACAACTAACTAAGTTGTAGAAAGGTTATACCTTGAGCTCGAACTCCTTCTCTCCTTGCTCGTCGGAATGGTAGAAAGGCCTCACCTTGCTTGTCTTCTTCCGTCAAAGAAAGATCCACTTGAAAGCCACCACCTTTAGCTTCAACTCCAAGCTAGGAGTAACTAGAGTGCAAGAAATGCTAAGACTTGAACCCTAGAATAGAGTAGAGAGGATCAAGTGAAGGTTTTTCTCAAGCTTTTTTGTTTCTCAACACATGAGAGGGAGAGAGCTTGAGGGAGAGGATGAACAAGAGAGAGAAATGATATGAGAGAATGAGAAAATAATAGAGCCATTCTCACTAATATGTGTGAATTAATTTAATTGAATAATTAGCTAGATAATTATCATGGTAAATCATGACATGACCATTATCATTTCAAATTGCAAAGATCAAAAAGCATCTTCCAAAAGAAATTATGATGGTCAAAGTGTCAACCTAGGTCAACAAGTCAAAGAAGTCAAATGGTCAACAACCACAACCATGGATAATTATTAAACTAATTACTAATTAACAATAACACACACATAAATATTAGGGTTAATAAAATGACAATAACCATTAACCCTAATCAAGGTCCTCTCCCTCAATCTCAAGCAACTGTGCATACGCACCCGCATTCGTGATCCGAGGAACACGAACGTAATGAGAAAAACCAATCTCAAATCATATACTAGGATCCGGCTTAAACCAAAGCCCGCTAGTATAAACTGTCCGGACAGCAAACATGCACAAGTGCGCGGATGCGAATGAACCCTGTCGCAAAACCATGCGACCTCTACTCATTTTGCCTAAAGGCGAATAGCTCTCTGTGTGGGACTCTAAAGACTCGACACTACGCTGGCAGTGGGTTTAACCACAGACCGCAAGCGGCACTAGCTGTACGTAACGGTCCCCAGGTAGATGTCGATAAGAAGACTGACGAGGTGAACCCCATCTGCACTCCTACTGAGCCTGTATGTGACAGTCTCCGTACAGTCCGGTCTGTTCGTCTGATACATCGCATGGCGGGCCTAGGGGGGTGGTGAACGTCAGTCCCCTAATAGCGGTACAAGTCGTGTCGGAGTGTAGCCCAGAACACCCTGAGATAACACTGGAAACCTACCAGTATATCTCGCTTGCCCTGGCCAGGGACTACTCGTGTAATGGCTCTCCTAGACACAGCGCGATGTCAACCCCCAATACCGGGAGAGACGAATCCTGTCTAACCGTCACTGCCTCCAAGTGCTTTGGGACTGCACCCAAAAACTACCTGTTTGCACAGCTCCTTTGAGCCGTGGTAGGGTAGTAATCAAAGTGCAGTGGGAACACACTCGAGGCGAAGTGACAGTGTCAAGTCAGCGGACTAAGCTGTACTCATGTCACCTGGGAACTGATAACTGACGATAAGTATATTACCAACCAACAGTTCCCGACGAGTCCTGTCCAGTGTACTCGTAACCTAACGAGCACCCGCATACTATCCCAAGTACGACGTACTAACGGCTGTGGGACAGACCGTCTCCCACACTGGGATGAGAAGCGCATACGCTAGTCTACTCCGGAGTATCGATGCCCTGTCTCGATAGTCCAACGACCAGGGACCTGTATAAGGATGTGCTTATAGATTACCCAGCTCCCACGAGTGCGAGCGCCATCACAACGCTGGTAATCAAGCAAAGATCCTAAGGGCTCTACTAATATGTATACCAGCAATATGCTAAAAGAAACACATGCACATATTAAAGCAGAGACAAACCAAGTAGCATACTACCATTTCGAGCAAGATTGTATATACAACTGTGAATATCCCAAGCTTCCATTAAGTAATATACAAACTAGTATGATACAGTAATGGCCTCTAGGGCATATACACTAACAATGACTTACGCAACTATAGACAATCCAAAAGCCAGTATTAAGAAGGTTCGGTCAACTTGGTCTCTGAGTCATAGTCTAGGGTCAGTTAAAGGTCGCTGCCAAAGAGAGAGAGAAAAGAAACACTCTGCGTGCACTCTAACCTAGATCAGAATGGTTATCACTTTATCTAATCAGGAAACCTCCCACTGTTATCTCAAATTCTCCTCCAAACCAGAAAGAAGAATTAGTCGGGATCACCCGAAGAGTAAACCAACTCATCAGTGAGAATCGGGATCCAACTATCATCGCATGATAACTTGATGGAAGCCACTCAAGTTATCACACTCCAGAAGGTATGCGCATACCTGGCAAGTTTTCTTTATGTTTGAAACTCCCGATGTGATTTTTGCCTCATGCTCTTATGACCTTGACTTTAGTCAACAAATCATAAGTCACATGTCAAGTTCTACCCGTCATTGTCCAGGTTGATTTGAACCCACCCGTACATACCCTTGACTTTAGTCAACAAGGTAATATGACTGTCCCAAACCAACACATCTATCTATGCTACAGATGAATACCCAGCAACTACCAAACACTATGCCTTGACTTTATTCAACAAACATAGCTTGAATACTACTGACTATTCATAAGAAATTACAGAGGGCTACGGCTGGTTTTTGGCGAAAAACCGTTAGCGTAATGAACTTGATCTCGTTGAAGGAACCTGATAGCTTTTTATAAAAATATAGTGATGAAAAACCTTTGCTAAAGAGGTCACTCACGGTGAAGGGATCTCGACTCTTTCCTCATGGAATGAGGTGCAGGATATTCCAACTGAATACCGCGATGCAAAGCAACTTGTAATCGACAATAGTGAAGTTATTACCCTGACGTAAACTTCTGCCTAAGGGGTCACTCCCGGTGAAGGGATCTCGGCCCTTGCCTCGTGGAATGAGGTGCAGGATATTCCAACTGAATACCGCTATGCAAAACAAAAGTAAACATCTTTGTAATAACACCTTTTAAAATTTGTTCCAACAACATCAAATATAGGTTTGTTTTATCCTTGCATTAATAAGAATCAATGCAGTCCCATCAATCAATCACACCAGAAAAGAACGAAAATAAAATGTACGCATATGCCATCCTTATTCGTCACTGGGTCCCGTCATCACCCGTTAGGTTACTTAACTAACGACAGAGCGGGGACTGGACTAGCGCGGGTGTAAAACATATACAACATCTAATAGCATATATACCAATATACAATAATCGCTCCAGGCGTGATAATATGCAACATTTCAGAAAAGTAATAAGCATCACAGAACAATACAGATAATCTGGGATCCCTGGGTTTCACAGATCCGCAACTGAAACCCGACATTACCCTGGTCGTGTGGATAGCCTGTACAATGAAACCTAGACCCCTACGGGTGCGGCAAGTTACCCGCCAAATCCTGAAGCGAGGTAGTCCCCCACAGCATAGTAAATAGAAAACCCGGCACTTCACGAAATCCGGTAAATTGAGCACCCCTCCTTGGGTCAACCTGTACCCCCTACGAGTGCGGCGAATAGTCTGCCAATTCTAGAGTGAGGTCCCTCTGCCTCTCAAAGCCATGAGATACGGACCTGTTGCCTTCCAGAACCCGGCTATCCGTGCACTCCTTCGCGGGATAAACCTAGTACAGAAATAAAAAATATATACAACGGGTACATCGACCTCAACCCGGTCGTGCCCCAAAAGAATATTATACAACAGACAGTAACGGCAGTCCACATGTTGGACGCTCGCCCCACAATATCAAATGTATAAATAAATCCAAACTGCACTATCATTGCACCCTGCTATCCACCACGACAAATCTGCAACATAACAGTACAACACAGAACATCAACGCGAATGTCACGTTCGCAAACCCGTCTAAAAGAACTATAGCAATCAGACGCGGTTTACCGATCAAATGACATTCCCGGTCGGAGATTTGGTAAATACTGCATACTAACTCTAAGTCCATGCTACCTCTCCCGGTACTTTCGGGCATGCGGAATTTGGTGAAAAACAATTTTCTAGAGGTGGTAACATGGACTCAAAACCGGATCTTTATTAAACATCTAACTAAAAACCTAACTAGGAGTTGTTAATTACTCGGTTAGGGGGTTTTACCTTTCTTTCTTGAACTCCTTCATCTTCAAGCCTCGATGGTTGTCCGGTTCGGCTTCACCCCGTCGTCTCCTTGCGCCGAAGATCGATCCACCTGAAAGCTTCTACCTTTGGCTTCTTCTTCGGTCTTTGATGAAACTAGTTCGCTCGGTTTGCTAAACCTTGTGAACTAGAATGAGTGGAGGAGAGTGTGTTGGGATTTTCTCTATGGTTCTTGGTTCTCAACACATGAGACAAGTGAACCATAGACTAAAGAGAGGGAGAGCAAGAGGAAGGAGATGAGAGCTCAAGAACACAAGAGAGAGAATGAAAATGATAGAATGAGCAAGACTTTTCTCACTTGGCTCTCATAATCCAAAACCATCATCACAAAAATAGTAATCAAGTATTGTGTAAATGGTTTACGACAAAATGGCTATATCATTTCATGCACTAATATTGCACAAGAGAACAAGCAAGTGAAAAGTCTTTGCCATGAAATGATAGCCGTTGTCATCATGATGGTCAACTAGTCCAACCTAGTCAACCGGTCAACAAAGTCAACAAGTCAACAAAGTCAACCCCTCAACAACCATGTCACCACAATACTTAATAAATATTATTGTTAATCATATATCATATTCTCATTAGGGTTGAGCAAAAAGTCAATAGTCAACAGTCAACGGTCAACAACCCTAATGAGAATCCTCTGCCTCTGTCTCTCCGTCAACTGTGCATACACACCCGCATCCGCGTTCCGAGGAACACGAATACAAACTGGATAAAACCAATCCCAACACGTACACTAGGATCTGGCTTAAACCAAAGCCCGCTAGTGTAAACTGTCCGGACACAAAACATGCACAAGTGCACGGATGTGACCGAACCCTGTCGCAAAACCATGCGACCTCTACTCTTTTGCCTAAAGGCGAATAGCTTTCTGTGTAGGACTCTAAAGACTCGACACTACGCTGGCAGTGGGTTTAACCACAGACCGCAAGCGGCACTAGCTGTGCGTAACGGTCCCCAGGTAGATGCCGACAAGAAGACTGACGAGGTGAAACCCATCTGAACTCCTACTGAGTCTGAATGTGACAATCTCCGTACAGTCCGGTCTGTTCGTCTGATACATCGCATGGCGGGCCTAGGGGTGGCGGTAAACGTCAGTCCCCTAATAGCGGTATAAGTCGTGTCGGAGTGAAGCCCAATACACCCTGAGATAACACTGGAAGCCTACCAGTATATCCCGCTTGCCCTGGCCAGGGACTACTCGTGTAATGGCTCTCCTAGACACAGCGCGATATCAACCCCCAATACCGGGAGAGACGAATCCTGTCTAACCGTCACTGCCTCCAAGTGCTTCGGGACTGCACCCAACTACTACCTGTTTGCACGACTCCTTTGAGCCGTGGTAGGGTAGTAATCAAAGTACAGTGGGAACACACTCGAGACGAATTGACAGTGTCAAGTCAGCGGACTAAGCTGTACTCATGTCACCTGGAAACTGATAACTGACGATAGGTATAATACCAACCGGTCAGTTCCCGACGAGTCCTGTCCAGTGTACTCGTAACCTAACAAGCACCCGCATACTATCTCCAGTACGACGTACTAACGGCTGTGGGACAGACCGTCTCCCACACTGGGATGAGAAGCGCATGCGCTAGTCTACTCCGGAGTATCGATGCCCTGTCTCGATAGTCCTGCGACTAGGGACCTGCATAAGGATGTGCTTATAGATTACCCAGCCCCCACTAGTGTGACTGCCATCACAACGCTGGTAATCAAGCAAAGATCCTAAGGGCTCCACTAATGTGTATAGGCGATTTACTAAAATAAACACATGTACACATTGAAGTAGAAACAAACCAAGTAGCATACTACTATTTTGAGCAAGATTGTATATACAATGTGAATATCCCAAGCTTCCATTAAGTAATATACAAACTAGTATGATACAGTAATGGCCTCTAGGGCATATACACTAACAATCTCCCATTTGCACTAAGGCCATTTACTGGCGTATCGAAGACCTATCATCTCGATTAGCCGCTCGAACTGAGTCTGGGGCAAGGCCTTGCTGAATGGATCTGCAGTGTTATCTTCTGAAGCAACCCTCCGAACCTCGATCTCCTGGCGATCCACGATCTCCCTGATCAGGTGATACCGCCTCAAGATGTGTCTGGATCTCTGATGGGACCTGGGTTCCTTCGCTAAGGCTATAGCCCCGTTGTTGTCGCAATACAGAGGTATTGGATCAACAATGGACGGAACCACCTGAAGTTCTTTCAAGAACTTCCTCATCCAGACAGCTTCTTTTGCGGCATCAGATGCAGCGATGTATTCCGCTTCCAAAGTCGAGTCAGCAACGGTTTCCTGTTTGGAACTCTTCCAACACACCGCCCCTCCATTGAGGGTAAAGACAAAACCCGACATGGACTTGGAATCATCCTTGTCACTCTGGAAGCTGGAGTCAGCAAAGGCCTCGATCTGGAGGTCTTTTCCGCCATACACCAAGAACATCTCCTTAGTCCTTCTCAGGTACTTGAGAATGTTCTTTACCGCTATCCAGTGTTTCTCCCCAGGGTTTGACTGATACCGGCTTACCACACTCAGTGCATAAGCTACATCCGGTCTGGTACACAACATCGCATACATTATAGAGCCTACCGCAGAAGCGTAGGGTATAATAGACATGCGATCCCTTTCCAAATCAGTCTTGGGAGACATCTCTTTAGAGAGGGTGATCCCGAGACAAGCCGGTAGGTTACCGCGCTTGGAATCTTCCATACTGAATCTTTTCAGTATGGTGTCGATGTACCTGGACTGTGAAAGTCCTAATATCCTCTTAGATCTATCATGATGGATTCCGATCCCCAGGATGTATGAGGCATCACCCAGGTCTTTCATGGAGAACCTGTGTGACAAGAACCCCTTGACAGATTGTAGCATAGGAATGTCATTTCCTATTAAGAGAATGTCATCCACGTATAAAACGAGGAATACTACAGTTCTCGCTACAAATCTACTATAGATGCATGGTTCATCTAGATTTTTGATAAAGCCAAATTCCTTGACCGTCTCATCAAAACAGATGTTCCAACTCCGCGATGCCTGCTTTAGTCCATAGATGGACTTAAGCAACTTGCACACCTTTCCGCTGCTCCCACTCTGAATGAAACCCTCTGGTTGGTCCATATAGACACACTCCTCTAAATTTCCATTTAGAAAAGCGGTCTTTACGTCCATTTGCCAGATCTCATAATCGTGGAAAGCAGCAATGGCAAGAAGGATCCGAATGGATTTCAGCATAGCCACTGGAGAAAAGGATTCGTCATAGTCCAAGCCAGGTCTTTGACGGAAACCCTTTACAACAAGTCTAGCTTTATAGGTCTCAACCTGTCCATCTACACCAATCTTCCTTTTGAAGATCCACTTGCATCCTACGGGTTTTACCCCGTCTAGAGCAATGTCCAACGTCCATACTTTGTTGGTGTACATGGACTCCATTTCGGTCCGCATTGCATCCAGCCATTTTACTGAGTCAACGCTATGAACGGCCTGCTGGAAGCTAGTAGGCTCATCATAATCTATGATGCAATCCTTTCTATCCCCGTCTATGAGAAAACCGTAGTATCTCTCGGGGGGATGAGACTGCCTACTACTACTGCGGAGCGGCGTAGGAATGTCTTGTTCTTTTGAACCCTCTGGTTCCACTAAGCTTTCAGTAATAGCTCGTGGTTCTGGAATTTCTTCCAGTTCTACTGTGCTCCCACTTATCTGGTTTTCCAAAAACTCGGTTTCCAAGAAGTAGGCATGACGAGAAACAAAAACCTTTTGTCCCTCTTCGCAGTAGGAGAAATATCCCTTGGAGTTCTTTGGATATCCCACGAACTTGCACTGTACTGAGCGTGCCTCGAGCTTGTCCGCATGCTGCTTTTTGACAAAAGCTGTACTTCCCCATGTCTTAATGTGATTAAGATAGGGTCTCTTCCCACACCACATCTCATATGGTGTAGTAGGCACAGTCTTAGTGGGAACTCGGTTCAAAAGGTATGCTGCTGATTCTAGCGCATACCCCCAGAATGATCGCGGTAACTCAACGTTACTCATCATGGACCGTACCATATCCAATAGGGTTCGGTTCCGTCTCTCCGATACACCGTTATGTTGCGGAGTGTATGGAGGAGTAAGCTGAGAGAGAATTCCGTTCTCTTTTAAATAGTCCAGGAACTCGGCACTTAAGTATTCACCACCTCGATCCGATCTTAGGATCTTGATACTTTTGACGGTTTGTTTTTCTACTTCATTCTTATATTCCTGGAATTTTCCAAAGGCTTCGGACTTATGTTTCATTAAGAAGACATAACCGTAGCTTGAAAAGTCATCCGTAAAAGTAATGAAGTAAGAATAACCGCTTCGCGCATGTGTAGACATTGGACCACACACGTCGCTGTGTACGAGTCCCAAGAGCTCGCTCGCCCTTACTCCGTGTCCAGTAAACGGAGTCTTTGTCATCTTTCCTTTGAGACAGGATTGACAAGTGGCATACGATTGATATTCGAACGGATTCAAATATCCTTCTGTAAGTAACTTCGTCAACCTTCTCTCATTGATGTGACCCAGTCTACAATGCCATAAGAAAGTATGATTGATTTCCGGAGACTTTCTTTTGTGTGTATTCTGGACATTGAAAATCTGTGGTTGGTTTAATACGTATATACCATTGCTCAATATACTTGACCCAATCAGAATTTGATTAAGGTGAATGTTTACAACATTGCTTACAAACGCAAATTCATAACCTTCTTTAGAAACCAAAGATACAGAAATGATATTACAAGTTGCGTTGGGTACAAAAAAGCAATTACGCAAAACCAAAATATGTCCATCTGACATTCCCAGGTGATAGTCCCCCACGGCCTTAGCATCCATGCTAGCTCCGTTTGCAACTTTGAGGGTTATGTCACCTGCCTTCAAAACCCTACGGTTTCTCAACGCCTGCAAAGAATTACAGATATGAGATCCTGATCCGGTATCCAATACCCAGGAAGTAGAGTTTATTGAAAGACAGTTTTCAATAACATACACACCTGAAGCTGAAGCCGCAACCTGCTTCAGATCCTGTGTTCTGGCTTTCCAAGCCCTGCAATCATTCTTCCAGTGTCCCTTCTTATGACAATAGAAGCATTCTTCCTTATCCACAAGCTTTCCCACTTTCTTTGTTGCTTTTGCCTTTCCCTTCGTATCCACTTTACTAACACCGACCCTTGGTTTGGCGGGGGCTTTCTTCTTCTTTCCCTTGGCTTTCTCCTTGGACCTAGAAGAAGAAGATCCTCCTACAAACAAAGTGGATGTTTCCCTACCTTTCTGTAGGGTGCCCTCTGCGCTCCTCAGCATGTTGAGGAGTTCTGAAAGTTCAACTTCCTTTTCTTGTAAGTTGAAGTTCAGTATGAACTGGGCGTAAGTGGAAGGAAGGGACTGGAGAATCAAGTCTGTATAGAGCTCATTCTCCAACGTGGTCCCAAGGTCCGCGAGCTCCTCAATGTAGCCAATCATCTTAAGCACGTGTTCCGCTACCGATGATCCGACGGCCAATCTTGCCGAAAATAACTTCTTCGACAATTCGTATCTTGCGATACGAGATTGCTCTCCATACAGTTCTTTTGTATGAAGAAATATGGATTCAAGGTCCATATTCTCGTGCCTCCTCTGATTTTCGTTGTCCATAGAGGCAAGCACGAGGCACTTGGCCTTCGCGCAGTCTAGTTCCCAGGTCTTACGGATTTCCTTATCCGCGACGCTGGTTTTGGGACCTGGGACAGGGGGAGCTTTGGTGGTAAGAAGATACCCCAGCTTGTCGTAAGTGATTGCCATCTTGACATTCCTGAGCCAATCTTTGTAGTTTGGCCCTGTCAGTATGTTTTTATCTAGGAGTAACTTAAGTCCAGTCATGTCGATTGGTCGCTACAATTAGGAGAGAGAAGAAACACTCAGCATGATGCTCTTGCAAGTTTAGAATGGTTTTTAGTTTGTCTAAACAGGATGGCTCCCACTGTTTCTCGAATCCCTCCTCAAACCAAAAAGGAAGAATTAGTCAGGATCAATCTCACCGTACAATACTTGCTTAACCGTTCAGCCAGGCCAGTGTCGGTACTTCGAGGGAGGTTTTCCAACGCTTTCGCGAAGTTCCTTAATTAAATAACCTTTTTTCCCTGGGGGCGTAGCCCCGCTAACACCTTTCTAGACACCTACTTGGTTTATAGCATTGATCGTTAAGTGGGAAATTTCCCGAGGAGTAGCATATACTCACAGTAGGATCGGGATCCAAATATCATTGCGTGACAAAACTGAAGGAATCCTACCAGAATCATCACACTCCAAATGGTATGCAACGCTAGCAAGTTTCAGTTCTTTTGAAACTCCCGATGTAGATTTTTGCCCCATGCTCTTATGACCTTGACTTTGGCCAACAAATCATAAGTCACATGTCAAGTTCTACCCGTCGTTCTCCAGGTTAATTTGAATCCACCCGTACCTACCCTTGACTTTGGCCAACAAGGCAGTACGACTGTTCCAAACTAACGCATCTATCTATGCTGCACATGAATACCCAATAGCTACCAATCACTATGCCTTGACTTTGGCCAACAAACATAGCTTGAATACTATTGACCATCCATGTAAAACGACCGAGGGCTATGAATGGTTTTGGCTAAACCGTGAACGTAGTGAACTTGATATAATCGATGGAACGAGATAGCTTTTAAAAGTAGTGGCTCAAGCTCCGCATTTAAAAGTTAGTTTTGAAAAGAACCGAGTGGTTTTTTGAAAGTGTTCCAACGACTTTTCCTTGGTTTATTTTTCTTGCATTAGTTCTTTTAATGCGTGATATTTTTGCATTAGTTCTTTTAATGCGTCCCATTGCAGAAAACAACCAAAATATGACGTACGCTTATGCCATTCGCATTCGCCACGGGGCCCCGTCATTACCCGTTAGGTTACTTAACTAACGACAGAGCGGGGGCTGGGCTAGCGCGGCTGTAAAACATAAGCAACGCCTAAATAATATCATATATAAATATAGTGCAATGATAGCCATTTCAGATCACAAATGAACACATTGGATATACTAGGAATCCGCAATTCGTACGAGCCTGTAACGAAAAGCAGATTACACAGTCGCGGTGAATAGCCAATACGCCACCCAAGACCACTACGGGTGCGGCAAACTACCCGCCAAGTACCCGAAGCGAAGCAACCTCCCTCAACTCCGTGAGTAAGCCACTCGGCACTTCGGCATACCCGGTAGTTTGTGCACCCGCTCCATAGGTCTATCCTAGGAGCAAAAACAGTAAAAAGAAATTATACAATGACGGCTACAACCCCGACCCGGTTGTGCGGCCATATAAATAATTATTACATCAATTTACAAATTTACATGAATTGAAAGAAAAGAAAACTCTCGTCTTACAACCCCCCGGCTATTCACCCGCGACAATCCAATGAATTCATATACACATTCCAATAACATTACAGATCACAGATTTGTATTACCCCCACTAATCGATATATAGCGATTAGCAGACGTTCAATACAAATATCACATCACAGAAAAACCCGTCAGCTTAAGTCTTTTAGAAGTTCGATCAAAAATACGGATTTTCAGGCCCCAAACACAAAATTTTCGTTCTGGAAAATCTGGGCAGAAAATACATATTCCAAAAATCCCAAAATACCCCTATGAACAAACTGCAAAAATAAAACCCCACGACCGAGTCAACACGGCCGCGGTTCCGCGGCGGGAGCAAGCTCCCGCCGTGGAAACGCGGCGCGTTGATCGATTCAGTGGGTCGAATTTTTGCAGTTTCTTCTAAAAACCCTGAGTCGATTTTTGGTATATCTCAAATAATTTTTGCAGCACTTTGAAAATCGACAGAAAGTTTGAAATCCAGGTGTATTTCACGACTTTTTCTCCGATCGAATTTCTAGATACTATGCTAACATGTTAGGTAGAGTTTAACTAGGCTCTGATACCACTGTAAGTCCATGCTACCTCTCCCGGTACTTTCGGGCATGCGGAATTTGGTGAAAAACAATTTTCTAGAGGTGGTAACATGGGCTCAAAACCGGATCTTTGTTAAATATCTAACTAACAACCTAACTAGGAGTTGTTAATTACTCGGTTAGGGGGTTACACCTTTCTTTCTTGAACTCCTTCGTCTTCAAGCCTCGATGGTTGTCCGGATCGGCTTCACCCCGTCGTCTCCTTGCACCGAAGATCGATCCACCTGAAAGCTTCTACCTTTGGCTTCTTCTTCGGTCATTGAAGAAACTAGTTCACTCGGTTTGCTAAACCTTGTGAACTAGAATGAGTAGAGGAGAGTGTGTTGGGATTTTCTCTATGGTTCTTGGTTCTCAACACATGAGATAAGTGAACCATAGACTAAAGAGAGGGAGAGCAAGAGGAAGGAGATGAGAGCTCAAGAACACAAAAGAGAGAATCGAAATGATAGAATGAGCAAGACTTTTCTCACTTGGCTCTCATAATCCAAAACCATCATCACAAAAATAGTAATCAAGTATTGTGTAAATGGTTTAAGTCAAAATGGCTATATCATTTCATGCACTCATATTGCATAAGAGAATAAGCAAGTGAAAAGTCTTTGCTATGAAATGATAGCCATTGTCATCATGATGGTCAACTAGTCCAACCTAGTCAACCGGTCAACAAAGTCAACAAGTCAACAAAGTCAACCCCTCAACAACCATGTCACCACAATACTTAATAAATATTATTGTTAATCATATATCATATTCTCATTAGGGTTGAACAAAAAGTCAATAGTCAACAGTCAACGGTCAACAACCCTAATGAGAATTCTCTGCCTCTGTCTCTCCGTCAACTGTGCATACACACCCGCATCCGCGTTCCGAGGAACACGAATACAAACTGGATAAAACCAATCCCAATACGTACACTAGGATCTGGCTTAAACCAAAGCCCGCTAGTGTAAACTGTCCGGACACAAAACGTGCACAAGTGCACGGATGTGACCGAACCCTGTCGCAAAACCATGCGACCTGTCGCAAAACCATGCGACCTTTACTCTTTTGCCTAAAGGCGAATAGCTTTCTGTGTGGGACTCTAAAGACTCGACACTACGCTGGCAGTGGGTTTAACCACAGACCGCAAGCGGCACTAGCTGTGCGTAACGATCCCCAGGTAGATGCCGACAAGAAGACTGACGAGGTGAAACCCATCTGAACTCCTACTGAGCCTGAATGTGACAATCTCCGTACAGTCCGGTCTGTTCGTCTGATACATTGCATGGCGGGCCTAGGGGGGCGGTAAATGTCAGTCCCCTAATAACGGTACAAGTCGTGTCGGAGTGAAGCCCAATACACCCTGAGATAACACTGGAAGCCTACCAGTATATCCCGCTTGCCCTGGCCAGGGACTACTCGTGTAATGGCTTTCCTACACACAGCGCGATGTCAACCCCCAATACCGGGAGAGACAAATCCTGTCTAACTGTCACTGCCTCCTGTAGGGTTCCTAGGCATGCTAAGGAGGTCTCACAAGGCATCGAACATGCCAATATAAAATTTTACGGTGCCGAGAAACCCTAAACTACGGATCGTTGGCTAGATTTCTAGGCGAAAAAGCTAACTAGTTAACACTTAACTACAAGATATGGAAATACAACCTTTGTAGATCCGGTGCTCCACCTCCATAGCTCCGCAACGAAGTCATCTCCGCTGTCCAAAAGGAATCCGGGCTCTAGAGTCGGCTTCGTCGGAGAAAAAGTGAGCTAGGTCGTCGATGTCCATGCCGAAGATGATCTACGTCGAGGCATCGCTAAATCAAGCTCCACCTTCACCAAGCCCTAAAAACTTGTGAAGGAAACACACTCTACTACTTGGCAAGAGGTAGAGGATGAAGAAATAGGAAGTGGGTAGACTTTAGAATTGGATTTCTCACTCTTTATCATCAAACACCATTGATGAAGAAAGCTTTTTCTTCCTTGCTCATGAAGAAGAAGAAGAAAGAAATATATGATAAGTTAATTATATTTGGAAAAGAAAATGAATACTTATCATATTAGAACCATGGTCAAGTGTAGAGAATTAACCAAGGTTAGATTAATGGTTAGGGTTTAAGATGAAGACAAGAATGGTTACAAAGTCAAAGCTTCATGAAGCTTCAACTAAGCTCCAAAATTAGCAACCATTCTTTTCTTATCTATTCAAAATAAATAAATAAATAAATAAGTAATAAAAGGAAAACCCTAATCATTAGTTTAACCATGGCTTAATTCATTACACTTAACTATAGTTAAACATGTATCATCAAACATGATACAATCAAGTGTACAAAAGTATATCACATATACAATGTGCACAAACCAAGTGAGAAAATCCGTTTAAAGTGAACCAATACTAGTTAGTGCAAAATAATATATCAAATATATAATTATACATTAAATCATTAAATCAACACTTGATTTAACGATCCGGTCATATCGCATATAACCGACTAGTATCCTATGTATCGGTTTATCGAATCAACGCTTGAATCGATAACTAGGTTATATCGCATACAACCTTTCCGATACATTCATCGCGAGAATGGAATGCGGCATCACATACACGCATTATTCTCGGTCCCTCACATATCTCATATGCGCTCCTATTTCGTTTTGCTTGAGCCAGGAAACCTCTGTGTAGGACTCTAAAGACTCGTCAATACGCCGGCAGCAGGTGATGATCATATCAAACACCCACAAGCCGCAAGCGGTCTGCTAAACGTAACGGCCACCCGGGTATTGAGCGATCTGAAGATCGACGAGCAAGCCCGCTCACACTCCAGTGAATCCGACCAGTAACACTACCGTACAGTCCGGTCTGATCGTCTGATATGTCGCATATCTTGCCTAGGGGTGGTAAACGTCAGACCCCAATAGCTCGATAAGTCGTGTCGATATGAGGTCTATAACTGTTCGAGAAACTACTGGTAACACTTACCAGTAAATCTCAGCAACCCTGGCCAGGGATTTCCTGTTATAGCCAATCGAACACAGCGCAACATCAACCCCCTATACCGGGAGAGACGAATCCCCTCCTATCGCTCATTGCCTCCATGTGACTCGGGACTGTACCCAAAAACCACCGTTTTGCACGCCCTCTTGGACGTGGTAAGATGGAAATCAAAGCACAGTGGGAACCATACAAGACTCTATGACGATCTCGGGTCAACAGACTACTCTGTACCAGTGTCACCAGAGAACTGCCATCTGACGTGAGGTATAATACCATCTGGGAGTTCTCGGCGAGTCCGTCCAGTGTACCCAGTCTCTACTGAGCACCCGTACATCATCTCTGATGTCAAACACCAATGGATATGGGATCATCCATCGCCCATCTGTATGGGTCGAGAAGGTATACGCTAGTCTACTCTGGTATATCGATGCCTCGTCTCGATACACCCACGACTAGAGACTTTGAAGGATGTACTTATGGACTACCATGTCCCCACTAGTATGATCCGCATCATAGTCCAGGTAGTCAAGTACACATCCTAAGGGCTTTACCAACATGTAACAGAGAGACAATCAGTATACACGTTAAGGTAAAGATCAACCAGATAGCATACTATCATGTCGAGCAAGAAAGTCCTCCCTATATACGTCCCAGCATCCACTACAATATACATCCTATGTACAGTAATGGCCTCTAGGGCATACATATAACTAACAATCTCCCACTTGCACTAGGGCCATCTGTAGCAGTGGTCGTAATATCTCATACTCAACCATCCCATGAAAGTCTCTCTCTGGGAATAGGCCTTCGTGAGTGGATCCGCTGCGTTATCCTCTTAGTCTGCTCTCCTAACCTCGATCTCCCTGGAGATCAACCATCTCCATGATCAAGTGATGCTGCCTTAGAATATGTCTGGATCACTGATGGGACGGACGTTCCTTGGCATAAGCCACAACTCCATTGTCTCACAATGGGAGGAACATAGTTCATCTCATAAACCAATATACATCCAAACAGCCTCTTTGGTAGCATCTTAAGTAGCGATGTATCCTGCCTTTATCGTCTAGTATGCCACGGTATCTAGCTTGGAACTCTTCCAACATACCGTCCCTTTACTGAGGGTAAAGACAATGCCTGCGACTGACACTCAGTCGTCATTATCAGCCTGGAACCCTTCCAGTGATTCTCCTCAGGATCAATTGATACCATCTCACTACAACTAGTAAGAATCCTAACATCCAATTAGATCTATCTCATAGATCCAAAATCCAGGATTTAGTAGGTATCACTTTGATCCTATGTGGAGAATCATTGTGATAAGCGGAGATTGATCGAGCGTAGCATAGGAAACTCCTTCCCTATCAAGAGTATGTCATCCACGTACTCTACGAGGATCGTCACCATACTCCCTACTACCTTTTTTGTTTATACAAGGTTCATCTACCATTTTGATGATTTCAAACTCTTTGACTAATTCATCAAAACAGATGTTCCAACTCCGCGATGCCTGCTTTATCCTATAAAGCATCTTGCACACGTTTCCGCTGCTCCCACTGTCTACGAAGCCCTCTGGCTCTGTACTTATAGACGCACTCTTCTAAATCATCATTTAGAAAAGCAGTCAAGACACCCAACCACCAGATATCGCAGTCATGGTATGTAGCCGTGATAAGTAGGATCTGGATGGACTTAAGCATAGCTACTTGAAAAGGTTTCATCATTATCCAAACCAGGTCAATGATGCAAACTTTTAACAAGTCTAGCTTTGAAAGTCTCAACTTTTCCATGTACACCAAGTAATCTTCTCAAGATATACATGCTCCTGATGGGGATTTAACCCTTCAGATATAGCAGCTAAAGTCCATACTTTGCTGGTGTATAAGGATTCCATCTCAGATCACTAAGCATCCAGCCATTTTTATAGAGTCTTACTCCTGATGGCCAGCTCGAAGCTAGTTGGGTCATCATCTCATGATGCAATCCTCGCTCCCACTGTCATAGAGAAACTGAAGTATCTCTCAGGCGGGTGAGGAACCCTACCAGATCGGCGGAGAGGCCGAGGTTCGTTGGTAACTATTGAATCCTTTGGTTCTTTCAAATCATCAGCTGCAGTTTGTATAGCTGGAACCTTTCCAGTTTTACATTACAGACCTTGCCTCGAGCTTGTCCGGATTTTGCTTTTAGACATAGGCCGGACAACCCCAAATCTTAACTAACTTAAGACATGGGCTCTTCTCTTTCCATATCGCATATGAAGTGGTAGGTAACTGATTTGATTCGAACCCTATTCAATAGGTATGCAGCTTCTCAAGTGCATAACTCCCAAAAGGAAATAGGTAACTCAGTAGTACTCATCATAGAGCACACCTTATCATATAAGGTGTGATTGCTCCGCCCCGATATACCATCGTGCTATGGTGTATACAGAGGAGTAATGCTGAGAGAGAATCTCATTCTCCTTTAGAATAGTCCAGTATTTCCGTGCTTAAGTATTCTCCTCCTTGATCTCATCGAAGGACATAATACTTATACCCGTATTTTGGTTCTCTACTTCTATCTTATATTCTGTGAATATCTCAAAAGGTTCGGACTTATGTTTCAACAGGAACGTATGTCTGAATCTTGAGAGATTATCAGAGAACGTAATGAAGTATAAAGAACCAGTCCTGGCATGTGTAGACAGGGGACCTACATACATCAACATGTATCATCCTAAGAGTTCACTAACTCTTTCTCTGTTTCCATTAAACGGAGCTATGGTCATCTTATCTTTGTGACATGACTGGCGAGTTTCACAAGATGTAAATTCAAACTAATTTAAATATGCATCTAAATGTAACTTCAGCCAGTCGGGTCGCATTGATATGACCTAGTCTACAATGCCTCAAGAAGGATTCGTTCATTTCTGAACTCTTCCTCTTGTGTGTGTTCAGTATTTTAAGAACTGTAGTTTGATTTAGAACATTAATGCTTTTAGATAACGTGCCTGAACCGATCAACTTTTGATATAGGAAATGTTCAAAACATTATCCAACAATACAAAATTATATCATTTCTTTACTAATAAAGAGACTGATATGATTTTGTATATCAGGTTCGGTATCTAATAACATTCGTTCAGAATCAATGTATTGGTAATACAGGGTGACAGTGACCAACAGACTTGGCTGCAACACTTGCCCCGTTTTCTGCCTCATGAAACTTATCACCCGTTCTCAGTCCTCTACCTTTCTGTAGCCCTATGTAACAGATTACATATCTGGGATCCTGATCTGGTATCACATACCAAGAACGTAAAGAATACTGAGAAACAGTTCTGTATAAAGAACACACCCGAAGATGATGCATCATCATGCACTCTCCTCGTTTGGGCGGCACGGGAATTCTGGTAATCCCCAATTTCCTGCTTTGTCTTATAACAATTATAAGTTGGAGCGGGACCAACGTTCCCCATCTCAGTATAACAAGCGGGTTCGGTCAATATTCCGTATTATTATCTTGATTAAGGCGTGATATGGTCGCTACCTGGAGAGAGAGAGAAGAAAACACTCAGCGTGCGCTCTTTCAAGAATAGATTGGTTATTATTTTATCTAATCAGGATGGCTCCCACTGCTTTTTATCAAATCTTCCTTCAAACCCTAAAAGAAAAGACTAGCCGGGATTAATTACACACTACAAGTTCGCCAATCTTTCAGCCAGGCCAGTGTCGGTACTTTGAGGGAGGTCCCCCGTGCTTTCGCACGAACCTAATTAATGTAAACCTCGTTTTCCCAGAGGCGTAACCCCGTTGACACCTTTCTAGACACCTACTTGATCGGCTAATTGTAATGTATAAAACTCTCCCAGGAGTAACTCTTACTCGCAGCGGGTATCGGGATCCAACTATCTCATAGAAGGTATGCAATCTCATTGCAAATTTCAACACTTGAAATTCCCGATAATATTTTTCCCCTAACGTGCCATGACCTTGACGAAAGCCAACAAACCATAGCCCGCTAGTCAAGTTCAACCCGTACATTTCTTGATCGAATTAAACCCACCCGCACGACCCTTGACGAAAGCCAACAAAGCCGCACGACTACCCTAATCCAATCGCATCGTATGCTAGCAGATAAGTAGCATATAGCTACCGCACACTGCACCTTGACGAAAGCCAACAAATGCAGCACGAATACTATATACAACTTATCTGAAATGACGGAGGGTTACGACAGGTTTTTCTGAAAACCTATTGCGTAATGAACTTGATATCGTTGCAGGATCGAATGAATTTTGAAATGGAGTGTTTTTGAGGCTTTTCTAGTTTTGCTAAAGGAGTCACTCCCGGTGAAGGGATCGTCGGTCCTTTCCTCGTCGAATGAGGTGCGGGATATATCATATATATCACTGTGCAAAGCAAAAACACTTAAAAGCAATCAAAAGACAAACCGAGTGTGTAGCATCTGCCAGTTATTGCTAAAGGAGTCACTCCCGGTGAAGGGATCTGGGTCCTTTCCTTATCGAATAAGGTGCAGGATATATCACATATACCTCTGTGCAAAGCAAGAACTGTAGCTACCTGTTTTATTTTGAAATTCGATTCTACAACATCTTAGGTTTCTTTTATTTCATTAATCACATTAATGAAGTCCCATCATTTAAGTACCTAAACATCACAGATAAATACGACGTACACTTATGCCATCCGCATTCGCCTCGATGTCCCCTCGTGCACCGTTAGGTTAGGTAACTAACGGCAGAGCAGGGCAGGGCTAGCATAGGTGTAAAACATAAGTAACGTCTATATAATATATCATATATACTATATACTGTATCTATCACAGAACATCACATGATCACATCACAGATATCGCAGCAGAAGAATCATATGAAATATTGGATATTCTAGGACGTCCGTGTTTTCAATACGAGCCAGTATAAAACACGGATTCCACGGTCGTGATGAATAGCCAAACCCACACCCCTAGACCCCTACGAGAGCGGCAAGCAACCCTACCAATTCTGGAGTTAGGAGACCCGGACCCGACTCCTCGAGTTGGTCTCCCACTGGACTCCAGAACCCGGTTACTTGTGCCCTCCTCCTTGGGTCTATCCTAGTGCGGAAAAGTAAATAATATACAACAGGTGACAACTTCCGCAACCTGGAAGCGCCCCAATAAAAGAATATTACATACAAGTTTTTACATGAATGAAAATGAAAAACACTCATCTCACATAAAAAAAACCCGGCTATTCAAACACGACGATCCAATATAACATATCCAGCAACACATAACATCACATGTCATCAACGTAAGTAAATATGTCCATCCCAATTGTCGTTGACATATAGCAACGAAACCGGCGATATCACATATTACACTTACGGTCACAGAAAAGAAAGTGTAAAACTACAACAGTTGGAATCCGCAACCACCTCAGACATCACATGCCTGACCGAATGAATTCCTTAGACATCGCATGCCTAACAATTATAAACCCCGCATTTTAGTCTCAAAATCGAAAACACTTTTCAATACAAAGTCGGGCAATTCAACAGGATTCCCGACATCCTGATCGAATACTCGTCGCAAACTTCAGTAGACGGCCGCACCCCCGATATCGTCGACGAAGTACACCAAGGCGGAACACCGCTGCCGCGAGCACCCGAACGGATGCTTTCGGCGACGGGGTTCTCCTACAGTCACTTGGTCGGGGCTATGGAGTGAGGCTGTCTATTAAGTTTACCCGGCGAGTATCCGCGTACGCTACGTGATTGCGACGGACTTTTGATCACATCAAAATTCCGTGGCAACCGATCAAGTGAGACCAAAGTGCTATGTTTATAACATTCATTCAGTTATCTCATAACTTCTTGTGAATTCCAATTATTGTATCCCATTCCAGATAATTAGAAAATGTTAAACTTTCCGATTGAACATTCGAACACCCAAGTTTTCCCGATACAGATCAACACATGAAATAAGTCTAACAACATTCAGTTCGTGCCTCAGTACCGACGGTCCAGCCGTAGAAGGGTCAAGCCAACGCCTCACATGTGGCACGCCGTACTGCCCCAAACCCGAAGGTTCAAAGGGCAGTTCAAGACGGTCACATAATCGAGTTAAGGTTTGTTGTCTTCTAGAGGGTCCATCGAGTTACTTGCACTACTTAGAACGTCGTTAAACTACGGAAAAATCCAACACTTGGAAATTTCCCGACAGGGGAAAAATTGGGTATTTATATCCGGTCGAACTTTTTAACATATTCTAAAATTTATCCGGAAAGCCACACAGACAAAATTTGATGCTCCGATCGAAACACCGAATCCCCAAAACAATCCCAGATTATTCAACTCTTGAATGACTTTTAAAAATTCCCAAAAAACTCAGAAGAATTTATCAGGAATTACTGTGCAAAAATATAGGGCTGACGTCATCAAGGGGCCGCTGATCCGCCGCAGAAGCCATGCTTCTGCCGCGGATCCGCCGCGAAATATACTGTTCACCAGAAACTTTTTGCACCGTAATTCTTATTTTTCCCTGCTGAATTTTTTAGCAATTTTTAATTTGGAAAAACTCACTGTTTTCAAAAAAGTACAGAGAGCAAGATTGATTTGGTGTTTCGGGTTCGATCGGGTTTCAAATTCCGTCTAGACTTCGCCTAAGGCTCTAGCTAGGCTCTGATACAACTGTAGGGTTCCTAGGCATGCTAAGGAGGTCTCACAAGGCATCGAACATGCCAATATAAAATTTTACGGTGCCGAGAAACCCTAAACTACGGATCGTTGGCTAGATTTCTAGGCGAAAAAGCTAACTAGTTAACACTTAACTACAAGATACGGAAATACAACCTTTGTAGATCTGGTGCTCCACCTCCATAGCTCCGCAACGAAGTCATCTCCACTGTCCAAAAGGAATCCGGGCTCTAGAGTCGGCTTCGTCGGAGAAAAGTGAGCTAGGTCGTCGATGTCCATGCCGAAGATGATCTACGTCGAGGCATCGCTAAATCAAGCTCCACCTTCACCAAGCCCTAAAAACTTGTGAAGGAAACACACTCTACTACTTGGCAAGAGGTAGAGGATGAAGAAATAGGAAGTGGGTAGACTTTAGAATTGGATTTCTCACTCTTTATCATCAAACACCATTGATGAAGAAAGCTTTTTCTTCCTTGCTCATGAAGAAGAAGAAGAAAGAAATATATGATAAGTTAATTATATTTGGAAAAGAAAATAAATACTTATCATATTAGAACCATGGTCAAGTGTAGAGAATTAACCAAGGTTAGATTAATGGTTAGGGTTTAAGATGAAGACAAGAATGGTTACAAAGTCAAAGCTTCATGAAGCTTCAACTAAGCTCCAAAATTAGCAACCATTCTTTTCTTATCTATTCAAAATAAATAAATAAATAAATAAGTAATAAAAAGAAAACCCTAATCATTAGTTTAACCATGGCTTAATTCATTACACTTAACTATAGTTAAACATGTATCATCAAACATGATACAATCAAGTGTACAAAAGTATATCACATATACAATGTGCACAAACCAAGTGAGAAAATCCGTTTAAAGTGAACCAATACTAGTTAGTGCAAAGTAATATATCAAATATATAATTATACATTAAATCATTAAATCAACACTTGATTTAACGATCCGGTCATATCGCATATAACCGACTAGTATCCTATGTATCGGTTTATCGAATCAACGCTTGAATCGATAACTAGGTTATATCGCATACAACCTTTCCGATACATTCATCGCGAGAATGGAATGCGGCATCACATACACGCATTATTCTCGGTCCCGCACATATCTCATATGCGCTCCTATTTCGTTTTGCTTAAGCCAGGAAACCTCTGTGTAGGACTCTAAAGACTCGTCAATACGCCGGCAGCAGGTGATGATCATATCAAACACCCACAAGCCACAAGCGGTCTGCTAAACATAACGGCCACCCGGGTATTGAGCGATCTGAAGATCGACGAGCAAGCCCGCTCACACTCCAGTGAATCCGACCAGTAACACTACCGTACAGTCCGGTCTGATCGTCTGATATGTCGCATATCTTGCCTAGGGGTGGTAAACGTCAGACCCCAATAGCTCGATAAGTCGTGTCGATATGAGGTCTATAACTGTTCGAGAAACTACTGGTAACACTTACCAGTAAATCTCAGCAACCCTGGCCAGGGATTTCATGTTATAGCCAATCGAACACAGCGCAACATCAACCCCCAATACCGGGAGAGACGAATCCCCTCCTATCACTCATTGCCTCCATGTGACTCGGGACTGTACCCAAAAACCACCGTTTTTCACGCCCTCTTGGACGTGGTAAGATGGAAATCAAAGCACAGTGGGAACCACACAAGACTCTATGACGATCTCGGGTCAACAGACTACTCTGTACCAGTGTCACCAGAGAACTGCCATCTGACGTGAGGTATAATACCATCTGGGAGTTCTCGGCGAGTCCGTCCAGTGTACCCAGTCTCTACTGAGCACCCGTACATCATCTCTGATGTCAAACACCAATGGATATGGGATCATCCATCGCCCATCTGTATGGGTCGAGAAGGTATACGCTAGTCTACTCTGGTATATCGATGCCCCGTCTCGATACACCCACGACTAGGGACTTTGAAGGATGTACTTATGGACTACCATGTCCCCACTAGTATGATCCGCATCATAGTCCAGGTAGTCAAGTACACATCCTAAGGGCTTTACCAACATGTAACAGAGAGACAATCAGTATACACGTTAAGGTAAAGATCAACCAGATAGCATACTATCATGTCGAGCAAGAAAGTCCTCCCTATATACGTCCCAGCATCCATTACAATATACATCCTATGTACAGTAATGGCCTCTAGGGCATACATATAACTAACACCTCCAAGTGCTTCAAGACTGCACCCAACTACTACCTGTTTGCACGACTCCTTTGAGCCGTGGTAGGGTAGTAATCAAAGTACAGTGGGAACACACTCGAGGCGAAGTGACAGTGTCAAGTCAGCGGACTAAGCTGTACTCATGTCACCTGGGAACTGATAACTGACGATAGGTATAATACCAACCGGTCAGTTCCCGACGAGTCCTGTCCAGTGTACTCATAACCTAACGAGCACCCGCATACTATCTCCAGTACGACGTACTAACGGCTGTAGGACAGACCGGCTCCCACACTGGGATGAGAAGCGCATGCGCTAGTCTACTCCGGAGTATCGATGCCCTGTCTCAATAGTACTGCGACTAGGGACCTGCATAAGGATGTGCTTATAGATTACCCAGCCCCCACTAGTGTGACTGCCATCACAACACTGGTAATCAAGCAAAGATCCTAAGGGCTCCACTAATGTGTATAGGCGATATACTAAAATAAACACATGTACACATTGAAGTAGAAACATACCAAGTAGCATACTACTATTTTGACCAAGATTGTATATACAAGGTGAATATCCCAAGCTTCCATTAAGTAATATGCAAACTAGTATGATACAGTAATGGCCTCTAGGGCATATACACTAACACTAACAAGTTTAAATTTCGATCGACTAAATTTCCTGAAGTGGGCCCCACGTACATCTGCTGTACAGTAATAAAATCTGGGCCCAAAAGAACTATACAAAAAACCACAATTTCCTCATAGAAGCTCTTTGGAAAAAACTGAAGCACTGTTCCTACTGAAAAGCCGCGGTTCTCTTGTGGAATCACGTGCCCAACTTTTTCTAGTATGCTTACAAAACCCTGCACGTTTTTCTATGATATGCAAAATTATTTTTAGGCCCTTTGAAAAATCGACAGAAACTGTGAACTTGGAATTTGCGGTTTTCGAAAATTCCGTTCGATCGATCTTTTAAACTTGTTAGCACAAGTTAGTATAGCTTAATGGTGAGGCTCTGATACCACTGTAAGTCCACGGTAGTGCCCCGGCCGTCTAACAGACGCCAAATGCGGAATAAAAACATTTTACAACTGGCGCTGTCGCGTACTATAACCCGGATCTGCCATTAAAGCTAAACTAACAAACTACAAAGTGAGTAGAAGAGTTATACCGAACGATCCGAGTTCTTCGGTCTTCAACCATCATCCCACGCTTTGTTGCGGCTACTCCGATCTCCTGAATCTCCAATCTTCTCTTCCAGGTGGCACCACGTCGACGGATCTTTAAACGGGCTCCCGCTTCTGAACCGAGGCAACTCGGTCGTCAAGTTTGTTAAAAGAGACGACCAAGATGAAGTAGAGAATGAGTAGAATACTTTGTCTCGTTACATCCAAGGTTATGGACGAACGGTTAATGAAGTTGCCTTTTGGATCGGATTGAAATGAGATATGAAAATACAAATGAACTAGATCTCTCTCTTCTCGTTTTAACAACCCTTTCGTTTTCCTAAAATTAATCATCCCTCACCCAAGAAGGGCCGGCCACTATATAAAGAAGAGGGAGGTGAGTGTAGGAGTGAGGAGAGTGACCATAACCATAAATGAAATGAATGAATCATCTAACACCTTGTATGAATGTATTAATGAAAACAATGAATCACTTAACCTTGTCATCACAACATTAAATGAACACTTAATGCAACCATGAGTCACTAATCCACCTCACCATCCTTGTCACCTCTTCTAGAAACTTCTAGAACATTCCACACTCATCCAAAGAAAATATAAATCCGTATTTAACCGAATGTTAAATACGGCCGATAGAAAACTGGAAACTGGCAACTTCCAAAAGTGATCCTGAAACGAATTTCAGGATAACCCCGTATCAGTATAAACATACCCGCATTTATATTACGACCGAATACAAATGCAACTGAGACAAAGATATTATATCTACAGAGTATAATACTCGGATCCGGCTTAAACCAAAACCGACCAGTATTATCTACCCGAAAAATAACACGTGCGAAAACGCACGTGCATTTTCCGAACCCTGCCATAAACCCATACGGCCTCTACAACGTTTCGCCCGAACTTGTTAAAGTGTCTGTGGGGGACTCTAATGACTCATCAACACATTGGCACTGGGTATAACCACTAGCACGTCAGAGGTACTGGCTGTACGTAACGGTTGCCTATGTATTGATTGGAAGGGAAGCTGACGAGCGAACT
This sequence comes from Agapanthus africanus, assembly GCA_030015575.1. Lineage (NCBI taxonomy): Eukaryota > Viridiplantae > Streptophyta > Magnoliopsida > Asparagales > Amaryllidaceae > Agapanthus > Agapanthus africanus. Next base: position 516,992,800 of record CM057337.1, read on the forward strand.
CATCCATAAACCCTACTGAGCCTAACAGTGACAATATACATACAGTCCGGTCCGTTCATCTATGAGTATCGCATATCTGCATAGGGGGTTAGTAACGTCAGACCCCCAATAGCGGTATAAGTCATGTCAGAGAGTGGCCCAGAACACCCTGAGATACTACTGGAGTACCTTCCAGTAAATCTCCTGCCTCGGCCGAGGGCTTTGTGTAATGGCTCTCCTAGACACAGCGCGATCTCACCCCCAATACCGGGAGAGACGAATCCCCTGCGGATCGGCTCACTTGCCTCCATGTGGCTCGGGACTGTATCCAAAAAAGACCTGTTTGCACGACTCCTTTGAGCCGTGGTAGGGTAGAAATAAAAGCACAGTGGGAACTCACACGAGACAAATGACGACCTCAGGTCGATGAACTAACCTGTACACATGTCACCAGGGAACTGCTATCTGACGATATGTATAATTCCAACTAGCATGTTCCCGGCGAGTCCTGTCCGGTGTACTCATAACCTAATGAGTACCTGTATACATCTTAGGTGATCCAACTGACACCAGTGGCTTGTGAGACCGGCCACCGCCCCTCGTCGGTGTCTTGACTGTATACACTAGTCTACTCGGGAGTATCGATGCCCTGTCTCGAAACTCCTACGACTAGGGACACTTTAAGGATGTGCTTACAGACCCCAGCTCCCACGTATATGATCGCCATCATACTGCTGGCAGTCAAGCAAGAATCCTATGGGCTCTATCATCATACAATAGTGAACTAAAGCATGTATACGATGATAAAGACAAACCAGATAGCAAACTATCTTCTCGAGCAAGACTGTCATATCGGTATAGATCCTGCCTCAATCATTGCAATCACGTACCTGCGATCCAATAATTAACTTTAAGGACACTATCTCCAACAGATGCAATGTGTGGAATTCATATAGCTAGACATGAAATACGAAGTATGTGATATTTCACATTAAAGATGTCCAAAGAGAATGTGGATTCCAGATATTGCAGTTTTACACTTTCTTTTCTGTGACCGTAAGTGTAGTTTGTCGATATCGCCGGTTTCGTTGCTATACATCAACGACATTTGGGGTACGCATACTTACTTACGTTGATGATATATGATATTATGTGTTGCTGAGATATGATGTGCAGGATTGTCCCGATTGAATAGCCGGGTTTTTTTTTATGTGAGATGAGAGTTTTATTTTTCATTCATGTAAAATTCAAATGTAATGTAATATTCTTTTATTTGGGGCACTTCCGAGTTGAGGTTGATGTCACCAGTGTTGTATATTATTTACTTTTCCGCATTAGGATAGAACCAAGGAGGGGAGCACAAGTGACCGGGTTCTGGGGTTCAGTGGGAGGCCATCTCGAGGAGTCGAGATCGGGTCTCCTAAACTCCTAGATTGGTAGGGTCGCTTGCTGTTCTCGTAGGGGTCTAGGGGTGTGGGCTTGGCTATTCATCACGACTGTGGAATCCGTATTTTCTATTGTTGGCTAAATTCTAAATACGGACGTCCTAGTATATCCCACATTATATATATGTTTCTGCTGCCTGTGTTCTGTGATATCTGAGACGAATGATATATTATATATGAGATATATAGTAGACGTTACTTATGTTTTACACCCGCGCTAGTCCCGTCCCGGTATGCCGTTAGTTAAGTAACCTAACGGTGCATAACAGAACATTGTGGCGAATGCGGATGGCATAAGCGTATGTTGTATTTTCGTTTCTTTTCTGTGATTGGCTTAAGGACTTAAATGATGGGATTACATTAATATGATTAATGTAAAGAAAATAAACCTAAAAAGATGTTGTAGAATCAGATTTAAAAACCACTCGGCTCATTATGAAACAGCTATATTTCAAAACTGCGGAGCATAAGCCACTCCTTTTGAAAAATCATTTGATTTTACAACGATATCAAGTTAAAAGCGTTAAAGATTTTATTAAAAATCATCAGCAACCCTCCGTCATTTTAGGAAGTTGAGTACTTAGTATTCGTGCTACGTTTGTTGACTTTAGTTAAGGCGTAGTGTACGGTAGCTAAGTGATGTCTTCCTACACTGCATATGATGCAGTAATTAGGACATTCATTCGACTTTGTTGACCATAGTTAAGGGTCATATGGGTGGGTCTAATTGATCAAGAAATGACGGGTAGAACTTGACTGGTACTTATGATTTGTTGACCAAAGTTAAGGTCATATGTACTATGGGTAAAAATCACATCGGGAATTTCAAGTGTTGAGATTTGCAATGAGATTGCATACCTTCCATATGATAGTTGGATCCCGATCCCACTGTGGGCAATAGTTGCTCCTAGGAGAGTTTTGCAGTTTACAATTAGCTAACTCATTAGGTGTCTAGAAAGGTGTTAACGGGGCTACGCCTTTGGGAAAATGAGGTTTACTTTAGTTAGGTCCGTGCGAAAGCACGAGGAACCTCCCTCAAGTACCGACACTGGCCTGGCTGAATGGTTAGCGAAGTTGTAGACTGTAAATAATCCTGGCTAGTATTCTTTTGAAGGTTTGAAAGAAAAACTTGATTAAAGCAGTGGGAGACATCGATTAGACAAGATAATAACCAATCTGATCTATGCAAGAGCTTTCGCTGAGTGTATTCTTTTCTCTCTCTTAATGGCAGATACCAATGACTAGACTCAAGCTTATACTAGATAAAAACAAAATGAATAGGACCAATTATAAAGACTGGCTGAGGAATCTGAAAATAGCCTTGACTTATGATAAAGTATCATATGTCCTCACGGCTTCAGCCCCGCCCGTCCCAGGTCCAAAATCCTCAGTTGCGGACAAAGAAGTCCGCAAGACATGGGAAGCTGACTGTGCCACGGCCAAATGCCTCGCGCTTGCATCGATGGACAACACACATCAAAAGAAGCACGAAATATGGACATTCATGACATATTCCTCCATACAAAGGAGTTGTATGGAGAGCAATCCCGCGTATTACGATACAAAGCATCAAAGAAATTGTTTCAGATGCGAATGGCCCCTGGCACATCAGTAGGAGACCATGTGCTGAAGATGATAGCTCTTATAGAAGAGCTTGAGGACCTCAGATGGATGATTGACAATGAACAATATACGGATATTATTCTGCAGTCCCTCCCCTCCACCTTTGCTCAATTCATAGTTAACTTCAACATGCACAACATGGAGAAGGAACTACCTGAACTCCTTAATATGTTAAGGAGTGCAGAGAGCACACTGAAATCAGTGAAAACTCCCGTTATGACTATTGGGCAATCTTCTTCTTCTCGCCCAAAGGCTAAGGCCAAGGGAAAGAAAAAGAAGAAGCCTATCAATCCTAAGGGTGGAGTTAAAAATGTGAAGGGAAAGGAAAAGTCCAAAGCTGGAGACTCGGGGAAAGGTGAATGTTTTCATTGCCACAAAGCAGGACATTGGAAGCGCAACTGTACGGAGTACTTAAATCTCAAGAAGAAGCATGGGGATGCTTCCACTTCAGGTGTGTTTGTGACAGAAAACTGTTTTTCAATAAACTCTGCTTCCTGGGTATTAGATACCGGTTCAGGTTCTCACATTTGCAATTCTATGCAGGGGCTGAGAAATAGCAAGGTTTTGAAGACAGGTGACCATACTCTCCGCGTTGGAAATGGTTCCAATGTACATACAGTCGCAGTGGGAGAGTATCACTTGGGGTGGCCATCTGAGTGTATATTGGTTTTGAACCCATGTTATTTTGTACCAAGTATGCTTTGTAATATAATATATGTTTCTTTGTTAGACAATAAAGGATATAATTTTGTATTGCAAAACAATATTATGAACATTCACCTCAATCAAATGTTGGTTGGGTATGGTACACTTAATAACGGGATATACGTCCTAAATCAACACACAGTTTTCAGCATACAACAAACTAATAAAAGAAAACTTTCAGAAATAAATGAAGCTTTTCTTTGGCACTGTAGACTTGATCATATTAACGAAACAAGACTAAACAAGTTACACAAAGATGGATATATAAACCCCTTTGAATATAAATCTTATGCGACTTGCCAGTCTTGTATCAAGGGTAAAATGACCAAAACTCCGTTTACCGGACACGGAGAAAGAGCTATCGAGCTCCTAGGCCTCATACATAGTGATGTATGCGGGCCAATTTCTACACAGGCTAGAGGCAGTTTTTCATACTTCATTACGTTCACTGACGATTTCTCAAGATTCGGTCATGTATTTTTATTAAAGCACAAGTCCAAAGCTTTTGAGAAATTCATTGAATATAAACAAGAAGTAGAAAAACAAACCGGCTTGAGTATCAAGATACTTCGATCGGATCGAGGTGGGGAGTACCTCAGTACAGAATTTACAAACTTGCTAAAAGAGAATGGGATTCTCTCTCAGCTCACTCCTCCTTACACACCACAACACAATGGTATGTCTGAACGACGGAATCGGACCCTATTAGATATGGTCCGTTCCATGATGAGTGATGCTGAGTTACCCGTCTCATTTTGGGGGCATGCATTGGAGACTGCAGCGTTTCTACTAAACAGGGTTCCAACCAAAACCATGTCTACCACGCCATATGAGATATGGCATGGGAAGAGACCATCCCTTAAGAGAATTAAGATTTGGGGTTGCCCGGCCTATATTAAAAAGCAGAATCCGGACAAACTCGAGACACAATCAGTCATGTGTAACTTTGTGGGATATCCAAGGAACTCTTATGGATATCTATTCTACCATAAGGAGGAACAAAAGGTGTTTGTTTCTCAGTATGCCACATTCTTAGAAAAAGAGTTTTTCACAGATAAAGATGATGGCAAGGTGGTGGATCTAGAAGAGGTTCTAGAGACACAAACTACAAATGACGACTTGGTTGAACCGGCTGTTGCAGTAGAAACTGAAGAACCTCGGCCACTCCGTGTTAGTTATATGTATGCCCTAGAGGCCATTACTGTATATTGGATGTATATTGTAGTGGATGCTGGGACATATATAGGGAGGACTTTCTTGCTCGACATGATAGTATGCTATCTGGTTGCTCTTTACCTTAACGTGTATACTGATTGTCTCTCTGTTACATGTTGGTAAAGCCCTTAGGATGTGTACTTGACTACCTGGACTATGATGCGAATCATACTAGTGGGGACATGGTAGTCCATAAGTACATCCTTCAAAGTCCCTAGTCGTGGGTGTATCGAGACGGGGCATCGATATACCAGAGTAGACTAGCGTATACCTTCTCGACCCATACAGATGGGCGATGGATGATCCCATATCCATTGGTGTTTGACATCAGAGATGATATACGGGTGCTCAGTGGAGACTGGGTACACTGGACGGACTCGCCGAGAACTCCCAGATGGTATTATACCTCACGTCAGATGGCAGTTCTCTGGTGACACTGGTACAGAGTAGTCTGTTGACCCGAGATCGTCATAGAGTCTTGTGTGGTTCCCACTGTGCTTTGATTTCCACCTTACCACGTCCAAGAAGGCGTGCAAAACGGTGGTTTTTGGGTACAGTCCCGAGTCACATGGAGGCAATAAGCGATAGGAGGGGATTCGTCTCTCCCGGTATAGGGGGTTGATGTTGCGCTGTGTTCGATTGGCTATAACAGGAAATCCCTGGCCAGGGTTGCTGAGATTTACTGGTAAGTGTTACCAGTAGTTTCTCGAACAGTTATAGACCTCATATCGACACGACTTATCGAGCTATTGGGGTCTGACGTTTACCACCCCTAGGCAAGATATGCGACATATCAGACGATCAGACCGGACTGTACGGTAGTGTTACTGGTCGGATTCGCAGGAGTGTGAGAGGGCTTGCTCGTCGATCTTCTGATCGCTCAATACCCGGGTGGCCGTTATGTTTAGCAGACCGCTTACGGCTTTTGGGTGTTTGATATGATCATCACCTGCTGCCGGCGTATTGACGAGTCTTTAGAGTCCTACACAGAGGTTTCCTGGCTCAAGCGAAACGAAATAGGAGCGCATATGAGATATGTGCGGGACCTAGAATAATACGAGTATGTGATACTGTATTCGATTCTCGCGATGTGACATTGATCGGTTATATGCGATATAGCCGGGTTATCGGATCAAGTGTTGATTCGATAAGTTGTTACTGAAGATACCAGTCGGTTATGTGCGACATGACCGGATCATTGAATCAAGTGTTGATTTAGTGATTTAATGCATAATTATATATTTGATATATTACTTTGCATTAACTAGTATCGGTTCACTTTGAATGGATTTTCTCACTCGGGTGTGCGCATTGCATATGCGATATGATTTTTGTGCACTTGATTGTATCATGTTTGATGATACATATCTTTTTTGTTAAGTGTAATGAATTAAACCTAGGTTAAGTAAATGATTGGGGTTTTCTTTTATTCATTCATTTATCTTTTCATTTGCATTTAAAAGATAAATGAGAAAAGGAAAAGAAATGAAAAATGGTGGCTAGTTTTGTTTTCATCATGAAGCTTCATGAAGCTTTCACTAAGTCACCATTTTTGTCTCACTCCGTAGGTCTGGTAGGACTTCTCGACCACCGGAGAGGTACTACGGTTTCCTCATTGATGGTGACAAAGAAGACTGCATCATGGAGGATGTCACGACCCGCAAGGTACGGAACGCGACCGACGCTTAAGTTACGAAACGTCTCAAGGCGTTCGTAAAATAAGTAAGCCGAAGCCCAGAAATCAAAACCCAATTAAGAATTAGAGTGAAGGAAAAACCATTTTTATTTAAGCACTTGTTTCATTAAGTCATATTAAGTCTCCTTTTATAAAAAAAATTCCTTTTCCCAAATTTCCGGCAAAATCTTCTTGTAAAATAGTCCCCCCAACGGGGACAATAGAAATATAAGTGAATAACAGGAATATGGCATCCCCAAGCGGGAGCTAGCTCTTCGCCTCAAGGCGGTCACAAATCCAACGCAATGTAAGATAGCAATGTGCATAAAAAGGCATGAAAGCACAGGAAGATAACATGTCGACTCAAGTGAGCTCGACCACAAATATAACATAAATCCCCAAGTCTCACAATCTCGTCTCTAGGTCAGTATACGGTAATCCAAATAAAACTAGTACAGCTGAAATAATAGCAGATGGAGTACTCATGATACAATGAATATGTAAGGTGGTACAAAATGATAACAACCCACCTATGAGCAAAAGCCTCGAGTCCAGGCAAAAAGAGCAAAATAAGCAAAAGTGTCCGCCGCTACAGTGCTGACGGAACGGACCTGCAGAAAAGCTGTGGCACAACGGGGGTGAGTTGCCAGCTCGTGAGTAATAAATAACATCTACAAAGGCTATCGCATGCATGTACATAAGTATCCTAGCATCCCTAAACAGGTATGGCTATATGTACTAGCAGGTATGTATGTATCATCAGTGTACTAACAAGTATGTATGTCACATGGATGGAATAACAGGTATGTATGCCACATGAATATACTATCATGTATGTATGCTATATGAGTCAACTCAAGATCTCATCATGTAGGTATAAGAATTGTTCCTTCTTTTGTTTTTGAAACTCTTTTTAAATATCAGCATAATATCCATGAAATCAATAAAATCCGTGTCCAGCAACGACACCCCAAAACTGTCTCAAATCTCATATATCCATGTCAAGTATTTCTGGCCTAGCCGTCCAGCTGATCCATATCAAATATCAATATCCCAATCCAGCGGCCACGGTCGGCATCCTCTGGATATCCGCCGTGCCAAATGAAGTCACCGGTAGGTAATCCGTCCCCTGCCAGGCTCAACGCCATCTCCTGCGATCTTCTTGCCCCGGGATACCGTACCGGGCCCACCATGTACCCGAGACGGTTCATCCACCTCCTCGAAATGGGTCTCGAAAACCACATCAAACTCATGGTGGACGACACTTTACATCACTAGAAAACCGTAATTTTTATATTTTAAAAGATTATAAGTTTGAAATCTTGCAGCTTTCCCCCGAAATCCAGAAATATCATAAATCTCATGAAATCATCATGTATGCATATGTCAATGATAATGAGTGCCTATGGTATCAATTTGCAATGTATGATTTATACTAGGCATGAACAAATGATATAATAATACATATGCATGAGAATAGCAATTCTTATGATTTCATTTTAAATATTTGTTGCAATAACACAGGTCTAAGCAATTAACATGTTTCGGATTTATAGTTATCTAGTGTCATGACATTGCAATTACCAGGGTGTGTGTGTACACATGAATAGTGCTCGTGTTGCATATAAAAACCTGGTAATGGTGCATGTGTCCTACAAATGAGTTTGCGTATATAGAACATCATATAGATCCTAACTGCAGCAAATGTCATACAAGTATTATTATTCTAATGTCACAAGTAAATGTCAAGTCTACAATTTTCAAGTTTACTAAATCTATCGGGCGACTCGCGCCATCGAAACGATCGTCCCCCGTAGATGTTAAATCTACTCACTCATGATCCCGCGCTAGGTGTGTCCGACCACCTGCTTTCCTTTCTCCGCTGCGCTTGAAGTCCCCGCCGGCGAACCTAGAATTTACAAAAGTCACATACATCAGGAAAATCCTGCAAAAACACGATATATCGATAAAAAAGGATACGCGTGCGTGAAACTAAATGCGTGTGCACACGACACGTCACGACGCGCACAAACCCACCAGAACCTACTTAGGTTACTCTAACCAACATTACCTTTACCTTGCCAAAATTCCCCTAATTTACCCAAAATTACCACTAAAGTGTACAATTATCACTAAATTAAGCTAGATAACCATAACTTTAGCAATTTAGGGTTACCTATCTAACTTTAACGACACTACTATGCTAACATAGACTAACTAACACCTAAAAGAGTTCATTAAGCTACAAGCACTCTAATGTAGCTAGATCTAACATCACGACATAATTCTAGCACTAAAACTCTATTAAGACACTAAACTAGCTAAACAAACACATAATTTAAGCAATAAGGAAAGTGTTTAGGAGTTATACCCTCTAGGAACCTCTCAAACGAGGAGAAGGAGAAGAAGAAGAGAGTGGGTGCTGCAAAACTTGGCTGGAAATGAGCTGAGCTTCACTGTTGCTGAAGCTGATGCTGTTGTTTGGGCTGAAATGTTGTTGTTGCTGTTGCTTTAGCTTGGTGTGGTGTTGTGTTAATTTGTGGTGCTGTTGTAGCAGCAGGTGGAGAAGATGTTGAAGTGTTTATGGTGGAGTGTGGGGTGTAGTGATGTTGTGTGAGTGTGGCTGAAGTTGGGGGGGCTGTTGTGCAGCTGCTGCTGCTGTTTTATGGTGTTTGCTTGGCTGTAGCAGCAGCTACTGTTGCATTGGAAGCTGGCTTTGTGGCTGATGATGTTGTGGTGCTGATATGAGGGATTAAGTAGCTGTTGTATTGTGGTAGGGGGGCTGGTTAGGCTGATGTTTGATGATGCTGGTTTGGAGGCTGATGGTGTTCCGTTGGTGGCTATAGTAGCTGCTGAAGCTAGGGGTAGGTAGCTGATACTAATGATGTTGCTGGGAGCTGAAGTGTTGCTGCTGCTGCTGATGCTGATGAATGGCTGAAGTTAGGGTTGAAGGAGTTATTTTGGTGGCTAAAAGATGATGTTTGGTGTGTGAGTGAGGTTTTGGAGTTGGGGATGTTTGCAATGATGTTAGGGGCTGAATGTGCAGCAGTTGGTGTGCTGGTTGTGATGTTTTGGTGCTGAATTTGGTGGCTGAAAAGCTGATTTTTGTGCTGATGTGAGTGTGTGAGAGATGTGAGTGAGAGGGTGATGGATAAGCTAAAAAGTTATGAAGTGGAAAGAGGTGACACATCCTTAACCCATCATTTCCCTCTCTCAAACCAAAAGCTATCTTGATACACATCCCATCTCTCTCTCTCTCACAACAAGCAAGTCAACCTACACCCTAAACACCCTTGGACAAAACCAACCACCCGTAATTAACCTAATTAGCTCATAATCAACTCCATTAACTTAACCAAAGGCCTAACCCACCATGGTTAACTTAAACATGATTAACCCACAAGCTCCATTATGTGGCAAAACCCTAGTCTTAACCCTAGCTAACGTGCACAAGTGTGTGCGGTCGAGATAAAATTCTACAAAAATAACCATAAAACCAGATAAATTACTAGAATCCCGTTTTGGTAAACTTTTTACCAAAAACCCCACATTAACACACCATTACCACTAACCCTAAACTCAGGTGTTAGAGTCTTCCCCCTTAAGAAAATTCGTCCCTGAATTTTAAAATATGCAACTACGCGTACCTTCAAAAAGATGAGGGAATTTCTTCCGCATCTCTCCCTCGGCCTCCCAAGTTATCTCCTCACCATTCAGGCTGCGCCAAAGAACCCTCACCGACGGCAGGACCTTTGATCGAAGTTTCTTCACCTTCCGATCTAATATCTCAACTGGCTGCACGGTGAACGAAAGATCGGGCTCAAGCTGAACGGTCTGATGCCGAATCGTGTGGGAAGGGTCATGAAGATATTTGCGTAGCATCGACACGTGGAAAACGGGGTGAACATCTGAAAAGCTGGGTGGAAGAGCCAAACGATATGCAACAGCGCCAACACGCTCGAGGATCTCGAAGGTTCCCACGAATCTAGGGCTAAGCTTTCCCTTTCGCCCAAATCGCATCACGCCTTTCATCAGAGAGACCCTCAGAAAAACATGATCGCCAACAGCGAACTCTAATCTGCGACGGCGCCTGTCTGCATACGATTTATGCCTGCTCTGAGCTGCTCTCATCCGGTCTCGAATCAGCTGTACTTTCTCGGTCGTCTCCTGCACGATCTGTGGCCCAAAAATACTGCTCTCGCTCAGCTCAGTCCAACTGACGGGCGATCTACATCTCCTCCCATACAACGCCTCGAAAGGTGCTATCTGGATAGTATCCTGGAAGCTGTTGTTATAGGAGAACTCCACCAGAGGTAAATGACGATCCCAGCTACCGCCGAAGTCCAAAACGCACGCTCTGAGCATGTCTTCGAGAGTCTGAATGGTCCGCTCTGACTGTTTGTCGGTCTGCGGATGAAACGCTGTGCTGAAGCTCAAACGAGTGCCCAAAGCCTCCTGGAGTCTCTGCCATAGTTGGCTGGTAAACTGGGTGCCTCGATCAGACACGATACAGGTCGGTACGCCATGTAACCGCACGATCTCGTCAATGTAAATCTGGGCATACTGAGCAAAACTGAAAGTGGTATTCACTGGCAGGAAGTGAGCCGCTTTCGTCAATCGATCCACGATCACCCAAATGGAGTCGTACCCCCGACTGGTCCTGGGTAGACCCACAACGAAGTCCATCGAAATCTGCTCCCATTTCCACTCCGGAATGGGCAAAGGCTGCAACTCTCCTGCTGGCCTCTGGTGCTCGGCCTTGACTTGCTGACAAGTCAGGCACCTTGATACGAAGTCGGTGACATCCCTCTTCATCCCGTCCCACCAATAGACATCTCTCAAGTCGCGGTACATTTTGGTGGAACCTGGGTGAACGCTGTATGTAGATCTATGCGCCTCCTTAAGAATCTCACGTCGCAGTCCCTCCGAATCTGGTACGCACAATTGAGTCCCAAATCGTAGTACTCCCTGATCGTCGATCATCAACTCGGAATCTCTGCCCTGCCTAATCCGCTCCATGATCTCTGAAAGTCGGTCATCACCGGGCTGTGCCTCTCGAATGCGGTCCAGTAACTGCGGACGTGCATGAACATGCGCAAGCTTTCCCCCTGTCGAAGTGAACTCGAACTCAACTCGGCTGTCGCATAAAATCTGCCAATCTGCTGACGACTGCCTCTGCACTGCGCGAAAACAAGATAGGCTACCCCCGGGCCTCCTGCTCAAAGCATCTGCCACTACATTCGCCTTGCCCGGGTGGTACAAGATCTCACAGTCGTAGTCTTTCACCAGCTCCATCCAACGACGCTGTCTGAGGTTCAGGTCTCGCTGCTGAAATATATACCTTAAGCTCTTGTGGTCCGTGAATATTTGGCACGACTCGCCGTATAGGTAATGTCGCCATATCTTCAGTGCAAAGACCACAGCAGCCATCTCCAAATCGTGAGTGGGATAGTTCTGTTCATGTTTCCTCAATTGCCGCGAAGCATACGCGATCACCCTGTCATGCTGCATAAAAAAGCATCCTAACCCCACCCGTGAAGCGTCACAATAAACCACGAATCCGCCTGATCCTGAAGGCAATGATAATACCGGCGCCGTAGTCAAACAAGTCCGTAGCTGCTGAAAACTGTGCTCGCACTCCTCCGTCCAAACGAAAGGAACTCCCTTCCGGGTCAAACCGGTCAAAGGTGCAGCAATACGGGAAAAATCCTGAACGAATCTCCTGTAGTAGCCCGCCAGGCCTAGAAAACTATGGATCTCCGTAACCGATGTCGGTCTGGGCCACTGCTGAACAGCCTTAATCTTCTTCGGGTCCACATATATGCCATCTCTCGTAATCACGTGGCCCAAGAAACCAACGCTGTCCAACCAGAAAGCACACTTGGAAAATTTGCGAAAAGCTGGTGCTCCCTCAAAGTCTTCAAAGTAATCCGCAAATACTGCTCGTGCTCCCCTCGGCTTCGAGAATATACCAAAATATCGTCGATAAACATGATGATGAATAAGTCAAGGTACGGCATGAATGTACGGTTCATCAGATCCATGAATGCTGCGGGGGCGTTGGTGAGTCCGAACGACATCACCAGAAACTCATAGTGGCCATAGCGTGTACGGAAAGCTGTCTTCGGTATATCCTACTGTCGGACTCGCAGCTGGTAGTATCCTGATCGTAAGTCGATCCTCGAAAAATAACCCGCACCCTGAAGCTGATCGAACAAATCATCAATGCGTGGCAACGGGTATCTGTTCCGCACGGTAACCTTGTTCAGCTGGCGGTAGTCGATACATAAGCGCAAACTTCCGTCCTTCTTCTTGACAAACAGGACCGGAGCACCCCATGGAGAAACACTGGGTCGAATAAGTCCCTTATCTAGCAAATCTTCCAGCCGAACCTTCAACTCTCTAAGTTCCGCCGGGGCCATCCGATAAGGCGGTATAGAAATAGGCCCCGAGACGGGAATCAAATCAATACAGAACTCGACATCGCGCTCAGGCGGCAGTCCTGGCAGCTCATCAGGGAAAACATCGGGGAACTCGCATGCAATCGGAAGCTGGTCCAATAGAACATCTGTAGCTCTAGTATCGCAAACATAGGCTAGAAATCCCCGACATCCCTTTCTCAACAGCTGATCAGCGCGAAGAGAAGAAATCAATATGTGAGGGGTGGCACCACGGTCCCCCTGCAAAACAAAAGCCGACTTGCCGGGGAAACAAAATCTAACTGTCTTCTCGCGGCAGTCCACCGACGCATAGCACGTGGCTAACCAATCCATGCCCAAAAGAACGTCGAATTCCAACATCTCAAGAAGGATCAAGTCGACAGGCAGCTCTCGCTCGCCAATATGAACGGTACAGGATCGGAACAAGTGCCTAGCAATAAATGACTCTCCCACAGGAGTGGTCACAACAAGCGGCTGATCAAGCAAACCGGACTCTCTACCCAAACTCGGCACGAAGTGTGTGGAAACGTACGAATGCGTGGATCCGGGATCAAACAACACGTGTGCATCAATAGAACATACTGATAGGGTACCTGTCAAGACGGCATTGGATGCCTGCGCATCCTGAGGTGTCAATGCAAAGACTCGGGCCTGACCTCCTACGATAGCGGGCTGACCTCGGCCTCGGCCTCTGCCTCCTCGTCCTCTCTGGATCGGTCCGCCGTGTCCACGGCCTCTGGGTGCACCTAACTGGCGTGGAGCATCGCCTGTGGCAGGAAGTAGAGCTCTCTGAGGAGGGGGCAGTGATGGTGGTAGGGTCACATGCGGAACTGTCGCCACTCCCTGTCGTCTCACTGGACAATCCCTAATACGATGGTGCAGACTCCCGCACATATAGCATCCTAGCGACAACTGCTATCCCTGTGTGTACGATCCATACAGCTGACCTCATCCAAACCCTCTGCCGGCCCTATCTCTCGGAAGGAATCTAGCATGCTGCCTCTGATCTGGCGTGCCGGTACGAATCCTCTTCGGCCCGGGAACGGCCGAAGTCGCTGAAATACGTGCTCCATCCGCAACGCCGTATCCATAGCCGCCGAATAGGTATCTAAGTGCTGGGCGCCAATAGCAAGAATTAGCTGGGCATCCAGTCCCTGTATGAACCTCCTCACCCTCTTTGCTTCAGTATCCAACAGATACGGAGCATATCGGGAAAACTGTGTAAACTGGACGTCATACTCAGACACCGTCATCCCTGGTGTCTTGATCAAGGCCTCAAAACTACGAGCTCTGGCGTCACAAACGCTATCCGGAAGGAAACGGGCTAGAAAGACTGCTGTGAACTCGGTCCATGTCATGGGCGGTAGACCTGCAGCTCGACCTCTCAAAACTGACTCCCACCATATCTGTGCGAGACCCTCTAGTCGGAAACTCGTAAGCTCGACCCAGCGATCATCGGAACATCTCAGCGAGCGGCAGATCCTGGCCAAGCTGTCAAGGAACGTCTGTGGGTCCTCTGCTGCATCGGTACATGTAAAGACTGGAGGTCTCAGCCTCATGAACTCCTGTAGCGACACCGGGATGGTCACGGCGGTAGTAGTAGGAGCAGGTATCGTAGTGGTCTGCGATGTAGTAGGTACGTCCTCCGGCCTCGGTGCACGACCGGCTGCAACTAAGGATCCTACCATCTGACGTAGCTCCTGCATACTCCCCATCATCTGTCGCAGCTCCTCCATACCGAACTCAAGCCTATCCATACGGCCTGGAGAAGGTGGATCAGTCTGTCCCTGCGGCGTAGGCATACCACCCTACTCAGTCCTAGTCTCGGACGAGCCAGCTCGAATCTCGTCTCGGGCGGCAGCCCTCTGCGCTCTGGTAGCCCTCTGCGGCATAGTGACTGGTACAGGGAACAGGACAATAAGAAAGGTGCAATAAAATCGAAGGATACACGGAATTGAAGAAGGAATTTCAAGAAAGTATATCCTAAAGTCACCTAGGCGGAGTACCGCATCGCAAATATGCCGCGGACATACGTACGCTACGCTACCCTGCTTAAGTCACTTACTCCATCTACTAAGGGTCATCTAAGACTCGGAAAGGTGAAACCTGGCTCTGATACCAACTTTGTCACGACCCGCAAGGTACGGAACGCGACCGGCGCTTAAGTTACGAAACGTCTCAAGGCGTCCGTAAAATAAGCAAGCCGAAGCCCAGAAATCAAAACCCAATTAAGAATTAGAGTGAAGGAAAAACCATTTTTATTTAAGCACTTGTTTCATTAAGTCATATCAAGTATCTTTTTATAAAAAAAAATTCCTTTTCCCAAATTTCCGGCAAAATCTTCTTGTAAAATAGTCCCCCCAACGGGTACAATAGAAATATAAGTGAATAACAGGAATATGGCATCCCCAAGCGGGAGCTAGCTCTTCTCCTCAAGGCGGTCACAAATCCCACGCAATGTAAGATAGCAATGTGCATAAATAGGCATGAAAGCACAGGAAGATAACATGTCGACTCAAGTGAGCTCGACCCCAAATATAACATAAATCCCCAAGTCTCACAATCTCGTCTCTAAGTCAATATACAGTAATACAAATAAAACTAGTACAGCTGAAATAATAGCAGATGGAGTACTCTAGATACAATGAACATGTAATGTGGCACAAAATGATAACAACCCACCTATGAGCAAAAGCCTCGAGTCCAGGCAAAAAGAGAAAAAGAGGCAAAAGTGTCCGCCGCTACAGTGCTGACGGAACGGACCTGCAGAAAAGCAGTGGCACAACAGGGGTGAGTTGTCAGCTCGTGAGTAATAAATAACATCTACAAAGGCTATCGCATGCATGTACACAAGTATCCTAGCATCCCTAAACAGGTATGGCTATATGTACTAGCAGGTATGTATGTATCATCAGTGTACTAACAAGTATGTATGTCACATGGATGGAATAACAGGTATGTATGCCACATGAATATACTATCATATATGTATTCTATATGAGTCAACTCAAGATCTCATCATGTAGGTATAAGAATTGTTCCTTCTTTTGATTTTGAAACTCTTTTTAAATATCAGCATAATATTCATGAAATCAATAAAATCCGTGTCCAGCAACGACACCCCAAAACTGTCTCAAATCTCATATATTCATGTCAAGTATCTCTAGCCTCAGCCATCCAGCTGATCCATATCAAATATAATTATCCCAATCCAGCGGCCACGGTCGGTATCCTCTGGATATCCGCCGTGCCAAATGAAGTCACCGGTAGGTAATCCGTCCCATGCCAGGCTCAACGCCATCTCCTGCGATCTTCTTGCCCCGGGGTACCGTACCGGGCCCACCATGTACCCGAGATGGTTCATCCACCTCCTCGAAACGGGTCTCGAAAACCACATCAAACTAATGGTGGACGACACTTTACATCACAAGAAAACCGCAATTTTTATATTTTAAAAGATTATAAGTTTGAAATCTTGCGGCTTTCCCCCAAAATCCAGAAATATCATAAATCTCATGAAATCATCATGTATGCATATGTCAATGATAATGAGTGCCTATGGTATCAATTTGCAATGTATGATTTGTACTAGGAATGAACAAATGATATAATAATACATATGCATGAGAATAGCAATTCTTATGATTTCATTTTAAATATTTGTTGCAAAAATACAGGTCTAAGCAATTAACATGTTTCAGATTTATAGTTATCTATTGTCATGATATGGCAATTACCAGGGTGTGTGTGTACACATGAATAGTGCTCGTGCTGCATATAAAAACCTGGTAATGGCTCATGTGTTCTACAAATGAGTTTGCATATATAGAACATCATATAGATCCTAACTGCAGCAAATGTCATACAAGTATTATTATTCTAATGTCACAAGTAAATGTCAAGTCTACTATTTTCAAGTTTACTAAATCTATCGGGCGACTCGCGCCATCCAAACGATCGTCCACCGTAGATGTTAAATCTTCTCACACGTGATCCCGTGCTAGGTGTGTCCGACCACCTGCTTTCCTTTCTCCGCTGCGCTTGAAGTCCCCGCCGGCGAACCTAGAATTTACAAAAGTCACATACATCAGGAAAATCCTGCAAAAACACGATATATCGATAAAAAGGGATACGCGTGCGTGAAACTAAACGCACGTGCACACGACACGTCACGACGCGCACAAACCCACCAGAACCTACTTAGGTTACTCTAACCAACATTACCTTTACCTTGCCAAAATTCCCCTAATTTACCCAAAATTACCACTAAAGCGTACAATAATCACTAAATTAAGCTAGATAACAATAACTTTAGCAATTTAGGGTTATCTATCTAACTTTAACGACACTACTATGCTAACATAGACTAACTAACACCTAAAAGAGTTCATTAAGCTACAAGCACTCTAATGTGGCTAGGTCTAACATCACGACATAATTCTAGCACTAAAACTCTATTAAGACACTAAACTAGCTAAACAAACACATAATCTAAGCAATAAGGAAAGAGTTTAGGAGTTATACCCTCTAGGAACCTCTCAAACGAGGAGAAGGAGTAGAAGAAGAGAGTGGGTGCTGCAAAACTTGGCTGGAAATGAGCTGAGCTTCACTGTTGCTGAAGCTGATGCTGTTGTTTGGGCTGAAATGTTGCTGTTGCTGTTGCTTTAGCTTGGTGTGGTGTTGTGTTATTTTGTGGTGTTGTTGTAGCAGCAGGTGGAGAAGATGTTGAAGTGTTTGTGGTGGAGTGTGGGGTGTAGTGATGTTGTGTGAGTGTGGCTGAAGTTGGGGGGGCTGTCGTGCAGCTGCTGCTGCTGTTTTATGGTGTTTGCTTGGCTGTAGCAGCAGCTACTGTTGCATTGGAGGCTGGCTTTGTGGCTGATGATGTTGTGGTGCTGATATGAGGGGTTAAGTAGCTGTTGTATTGTGGTAGGGGGGCTGGTTAGGCTGATGTTTGATGATGCTGGTTTGGAGGCTGATGGTGTGCTGTTGGTGGCTATACTAGCTGCTCAAGGTTGGGGTAGGTAGCTGATACTAATGATGTTGCTGGGAGCTGAAGTGTTGCTGCTGATGCTGATGCATGGCTGAAGTTAGGGCTGAAGGAGTTGTTTTTGTGGCTAAAAGATGATGTTTGGTGTGTGAGTGAGGTTTTGGAGTTGGGGCTGTTTGCAATGATGTTAGAGGCTGAATGTGATGTAGTTGGTGTGCTGGTTGTGTTGTTTTGGTGCTGAATTTAGTTGCTGAAAAGCTGATTTTTGGGCTGATGTGAGTGTGTGAGAGATGTGAGTGAGAGGGTGATGGATAAGCTAAAAAGTTGTGAAGTGAAAAGAGGTGACACATCCTTAACCCATCATTTACCTCTCTCAAACCAAAAGCTATCATGATACACATACCATCTTTCTCTCTCTCACACAACAAGCAAGTCAACCTACACCCTAAACACCCTTAGACAAAACCAACAACCACTAATTAACCTAATTAGCTCATAATCAACTCCATTAACTTAACCAAGGGCCTAACCCACCATGGTTAACTTAAACATGATTAACCCACAGGCTCCTTTATGTGGCAAAACCCTAGTCTTAACCCTAGCTAACGTGCACAAGTGTGTGCGGTCGAGATAAAATTCTACAAAAATAACCATAAAACCAGATAAATTACTAGAATCCCGTTTTGGTAAACTTTTTACCAAAACCCCCACATTAACACACCATTACCACTAACCCTAAACTCAGGTGTTACAGAGGATGATGATCCTACCAGTTTTCAGCAAGCTATCACGAGTGGAGACTCTGTGAAGTGGCTGGATGCCATGAGATCCGAAATGGAGTCTATGTACATCAACAAAGTTTGGACTTTAGACGTTGTACCCCCTGGGGTAAAACCTGTGGGATGCAAATGGATCTTTAAAAGAAAGATTGGTGTAGATGGGCAGGTAGAGACCTACAAGGCAAGACTTGTGGCGAAAGGTTTTCGTCAAAGACCAGGTTTGGACTATGATGAGACTTTTTCGCCCGTAGCCATGCTTAAATCCATTCGGATCCTAATTGCTATTTCTGCTCACCATGACTATGAAATCTGGCAGATGGACGTTAAAACGGCATTTCTAAATGGGGATTTAGAAGAATGCGTTTATATGGATCAGCCGGAGGGCTTCATTGACAGTGGGAGCAGCGGGAAAGCATGTAGATTGCTTAAATCCATATTGGGCTAAAGCAGGCATCACGGAGCTGGAACATCTGTTTCGATGATGTTATAAAAGAGTTTGATTTCATCAAAAATCCAGATGAACCTTGTGTTTATAAGAAGGCTGTAGGGAGAGCTGTCACATTCCTCATATTGTACGTGGATGACATTCTTCTGATAGGAAATGATATTCCTATGCTACAGTCGGTCAAATCTTTCTTATCACTAAGGTTCTCCATGAAGGACCTGGGTGATGCCACATACATCCTGAGCATAAGGATCTATAGGGATAGATCCAAGAGGTTATTGAGATTGTCCCAAACCAGGTACATTAACACCATCCTAAAAAGGTTTAGTATGGAAGACTCCAAGCGGGATGCCTTACCCGCTTGCCATGGGGTCACTCTCTCCAAGGATTCTTGCCTAAAGACCGATGAAGAGAGAGCTCGCATGAGCATTATACCCTATGCTTCGGCAATAGGATCTATAATGTATGCGATGCTATGTACACGCCTAGATGTAGCTTATGCACTTAGTGTTGTAAGCAGGTATCAATCCAACCCAGGGGAGAATCACTGGATAGCTGTGAAGAACATTCTTAAGTACTTGCGAAGGACTAAAGAATTGTTCTTGGTGTATGGTAATGGAGATCTCCAATTGGAGGCCTTTACCGATTCGAGCTTCCAGAGCGATAAGGACGACAGCAAATCTATCTCTGGGTTTGTATTTACCCTCAATGGAGGGGCGGTAAGTTGGAAGAGTTCCAAACAGGATACCGTTGCAGACTCTACGATGGAGGCTGAGTACATTGCTGCGAATGATGCCGCCAAGGAAGCCGTCTGGATGAGGAAGTTCGTCTCGGAGCTAGGAGTAGTTCCAACCATTATTGATCCAATACCATTGTATTGTGATAATAATGGGGCTATGGTGTTAGCCAAGGAGCCCAGTTCCCATCAGCGATCCAGACACATCCTGAAGCGCTTTCATTTGATCCGGGAGATTGTAGATCGCCGCGAGATCGGGATTAAGAGAGTAGACACAAAGAATAATGCCGCGTATCCACTCACCAAGGCCCTCTCTCAGCCGCAGCATGAGCGACTTTTTGAGATGTTGGGTTTGAGATACGCCAATAACTGGCCTTAGTGCAAGTGGGAGATTGTTGGATATATGTATGCCCTAGAGGCCATTATGTGATAGTGGATGTATTTATACATGTATATATATATATATATATATATATATATATATATATATATATATATTTTCAGTGTACATTCTTGCTCGACATGATATTATGCTATCTGGTTCTTCTTTATCTGACATGTTGATTTGATCATGCTTTTATTCATTCATACATGTTGATAAAGCCCTGAGGATATAGGCTTGACTACTATGATTATGATGGTGATCATACTAGTGGGACATCTGAAGTTTATAAGCATATCCTGAAATGTCCCTAGACGTAGGTATATCGAGACGGGGCATCGATATAACAGAGTAGACTAGCGTATATGATACTAGACCCATATGATGGGCGATGGATGTTCCCACATTCATCGATGTTTGACATCGAGATCGTATACGGATGCTCAGTGGTGACTGGGTACACTGGACGGACTCACCGAGAACTCCTATATGGAATTATATCTATCTTCAGATAGCAGTTCTCAGGTGACACTGGTGCAGGTTAGTCTGTAGACCCGAGATCGTCATAGTGTCTTGTGTGTTCTCCCACTGTACTTTGATTACCACCCTACCACGGCTCTACTGAGTCGTGCAAATAGGTGGCCGTTGGGTACAGTCCCGAGACACACGAAGGCGATGAGCGATAGGAGGGGTTCGTCTCTCCCGGTATTGGGAGTTGATGCTGTGCTGTGCTCGACTGGTTATATCATTAAGTCCCTAGAAAGGGCTGCTGAGATTTACTGATAAGTGTTATCAGTAGTTTCTCGATCTGTTATAGACCATTCACCGGCACAACTTATTGAGTTATTGGGGTCGACGTGACCATCCCTAGGCTCGATATGCAGCATATCTGACGAAGAGACCGGACTGTACAGTAGTGTTGCCGGTTGGCTCGACGGGAGTTGTAGCAGGTTCGCTTGCTTTCTTCTGATTGCTCAATACCCGGATGGCCGTTACGTTTAGCTGACCGCTTGCGGCTTGGGGGTGCTTGATATGATCATCACCCACTGCCGGCATATTGACGAGTCTTAGAGTCCCACAAAGGAGTTACCTAGTCCAGGCGAAACGTTGTGGTGCGCGTATGCGATATGCGCATGGACCCGGTTAAAATACACGTATAAGATACCGTATATTAATCGGGCGTCTTGCTTTTGGTTGGGTCGTATGTGATATCGCTGGATTGCTAAATCAAGTGTTGATTTATCATTTAACCATTAGTTTCTCACTAGAAATCATTTCTTGTATTTTGGATGTATGCATGCATGTATGCATTCATTCTTGTTCATGCACATATGGATGTGCATGCACACATACATACATACATCATCCTTCATGGTTGTATATACATAGAAAATGGTGGTAATATAAGACTCACACCTTGGTTTTATATATGGATTATTATTTATATTTGTGTTAAAACAAAAAGAAGAAGAAAAGGATAATTCATGGTTTAGATTCTACACTCTTCTTCAACTAACCATGCTCACCTACATTTTAACCATGTGTTAATCTTTCTTTTATGTTTTTAACTTAAGTGAAATAATATCCATATAATATAACCATGGTTTGAGATGAGGAGTGAAAAATATATATACATATATTTTCCATTTTTTCATTAGTGATTATCATTTTCTCTTGTTCTTAAAAAGCCATCATCTTCTTCTTCCTTGCTTTTTTGCTCTCTAGATCTCTCAAGTGAGCAAAATACTCATCAAGATAGGATTTTGAAGTGAGAATAGCCACCACAACACCATTCTACACAAGTCTTGCCCACTTGTGAAGAGTGTTAGCTTCCATTTTCTTTCTTGATCTTGTAAAGTTGCAAGCTTGGACAAAGTGGACTCCGGGTGGATCATCGTGGACCTAGAGGAGTTCAAGCGGACCTTTTTCCAACCCTCAAGCGGCCAAGGAGTCTAGCGTAGGGAGCTACAAAGGTTGTACTCTCAAAACCCTAGCCTTTGTTACTTGTGATGATGTGTTATTTTAGAAACCCAAATTTTCTAGTGATGATTCTTTGTATGTTTACTTAGCATCCTAAAAATTTAATTTTGAGACATGTGTTGCTTCCAAACCCTTCATGAGGTGCTAGGTAAACCCAACAGCAGTATGATGGCGATCATATACGTGGGAGCTGGGGTCTATAAGTGTTAGGTCCACGTTATCTCTCCCGGTTCTTTCGGGGTTGCGGAAACGGTGAAAAACAATTTTTATGATTTTGCTAACATGGACTAGAAAACCCGGATCTTGGCTAAACAACACAGTAGCAACAACTACGAGCTTTACCAACTCGGTTAGGGGGTTATACCTAGTCTTGAACTCCTTCTCTTCTTGTTGTTCTCATCCTTGCTTGCTCCTTGTAATAGTTTGTACGGCTGCTCCTCGTCGTCTCCTCTTTGTTCAAGATAGATCCACCCGAGGGTTCGAACTTGAGCTCCTACCTCAACCTAGAGGTAACTAAGGTGCTCAGTTTGCTAAACATAGAACCCTAGAAAGAGTAGAGAGTAGTCTTGGTGTTTTATCTCAAAGGAAAATGGTTCTCAACTCATGAGAGGGATTTTCCTTGAGCTAGAGGAAGAAGGAGAGCAATGGATGAGAGAGAAGATGCAAGTAAGAATGATCAATTTTACAACCATGCTCTCATATTTTAGAAAATGATAATAATAATAATAATTAACAATTTGTGATGGTGAGTTGATGAATGACCATTATCATTTCATTCATTAAATGCTTTGTGCAAAAAATAAGAAGCATCTTTTAAAACAGATGATGATGGTCAACAAGTCTACTTTGGTCAACCGGTCAACTAAAGTCAAAATTCAACAAAAGTCAAGAATTCAACTCAACCATGGCACAATAATTGTTAACTAATATTATTAATCATATTTCCTATTCTCATTAGGGTTTCGAAAAAGACAACAGTCAACTGTGCATACACACCCGTACCATAACACTAATAAGAATCCTCTGCCTCTGTCTCAGTCAACTGTGCATACACACCCGCATCCGTGTTCTAAGGAACATGAATACAAAGAGATAAAACTAACCCTAAAACATATACTAGTATCTGGCTTAAACCAAAGCCCGCTAGTAATAACTGTCCGGACACCAAAAACGTGCACAAGTGCGCGGATGTGAATGAACCTTGTCGCAAAACCATGCGACCTCTACTCTGTTTTGCCTAAAGGCGAGTAACCCTCTGTGTGGGACTCTAAAGACTCGACACTACGCTGGCAGTGGGGTTAACCACAGACCGCAAGCGGCACTAGCTGTACGTAACGGTCCCCAGGTAGATGCCGATAAGAAGACTGATGAGGTGAAGCCATCCCAACTCCTACTGAGCCTGTATATGACAATCTCCGTACAGTCCGGTCTGTTCGTCTAAGAGTATCGCATGGCGAGCCTAGGGGGTGGCAAACGTCAGTGCCCTAATAGCGGTACAAGTCGTGTCGGAGTGTAGCCCAAAACACCCTGAGAAACTACTGGTAACAGTACCAGCAAATCTCGCTTGCCCTGGCCAGGGACGACAATGTGTAATGGCTCTCCTAGACACAGCGCGATATCAACTCCCAATAACGGGAGAGACGAATCCTGTCTAACCGTCACTTCCTCCAAGTGCTTCGGGACTGCTCCCAACTACTACCTGTTTGCACGACTCAGTAGAGCCATGGTAGGGTAGTAATCAAAGAACAGTGGGAACACACTCGAGGCGAAGTGACAGTGTCAAGTCAGCGGACTAAGCTGTACTCATGTCACCTTGGAACTGTTAATTGACGATAGGTATAATACCAACCAACAGTTCCCGACGAGTCCTGTCCAGTGAACTCGTAACCTAACGAGCACCTGCATACTATCTCCAGTACGACGTACTGATGGCTGTGGGACATACCATCTCCCCTGCTGGGAAGAGAAGCGTATGCACCAGTCTACTCTGGAGTATCGATGCCCTGTCTCGATAATCCTACGACTACGGACCAGAATAAGGATATGCTTATAGACTACCCAGCCCCCATGAGTGTGATCTCCATCACAACGCCGGTAGTCAAGCAAAGATCCTAAGGGCTCTATCAATATGTTTTAGCGATATGTTAAAAGAAACATATACATATATTAAGATAGAAACAAACCAGGTAGCATACTACTATATCGAGCAAGACTGTCGTAAATCCGTATATATATATATATCCCAAGCTTCCAAAATGTATTATACAAACTAGTACTATACAATAATGGCCTCTAGGGCATACATAGCTAACAATCTCCCACTTGCACTAAAGGCCAGTAATTGGTGTACCGCATACCCAACGTCTGCACTAGGGCCAGCTGCAGGCGTACCGCATACCCAATAGCTCAAAAAGTCGCTCGAACTGTGTTTGAGGGAGGGCCTTTGTGAATGGATCCGCCGTGTTGTCTTTTGTGTCCACACTCCGTACCTCGATCTCCTGGCGATCAATGATCTCCCTGATCAGGTGATACTGCCTTAAGATGTGTCTGGATTTCTGATGGGACCTTGGTTCCTTTGCTAAAGCTATAGCCCCATTGTTATCGCAATACAAAGGTATTGAGTCAACAATGGACGGAACCACCTGAAGTTCACTAATGAACTTCTTCATCCAGACCGGCTCTTTTGCGGCATCGCTTGCAGCAATGTATTCAGCCTCCATCGTCGAGTCTGCAACGGTATCCTGTTTGGAACTCCTCCAACACACCGCCCCTCCGTTGAGGGTAAACACAAAACCCGAGACAGACTTGCTGTCATCTTTGTCACTCTGGAAGCTTGAATCGGTAAAGGACTCGACCCTGAGTTCTCCATTACCGTAAACCAAGATCATCTCCTTAGTCCTTCTCAGGTACTTGAGAATGTTCTTCACTGCCGTCCAGTGGTCCTCACCTGGGTCTGACTGATACCGGCTTACCACGCTCAGCGCATAAGCTACATCTGGTCTTGTACATAGCATCGCATACATTATAGATCCTACCGCCGAAGCGTACGGTATAGTGCTCATGCGAACCCTCTCCTCGTCAGTCTTAGGAGACATCTTCTTGGAGAGGGTAATTCCGTGCAATGCGGATATGTTACCTCGCTTGGAATCCTCCATACTAAATCTCTTTAGTACGGTCTCTATGTACATGGACTGCGAAAGTCCCAGTAGTCTCTTGGATCTATCTCTGTAGATCTTGATCCCCAGAATGTACGAGGCATCACCCAGGTCCTTCATGGAGAACCGTTGTGACAAAAATAGCTTGACCGATTGTAGCATAGGAATGTCATTTCCTATCAAAAGAATGTCGTCCACGTACAAGACTAGGAATACGACAGTTCGTCCTAGAATCTTCTTATAGAAACAAGGTTCATCTTCATTCTTGATGAAATCAAATTCTTTGATTGCCTCATGAAAACAGATGTTCCAGCTCCGCGATGCTTGCTTTAATCCATAAATGGATATAAGCAACTTGCACACCTTCCCGCTGCACCCACTGTCTATGAAACCTTCGGGCTGATCCATGTAAACACACTCTTCTAAACAGCCGTTTAGAAAAGCCGTTTTAACGTCCATCTGCCAGATTTCATAGTCATGGCAGGCAGCAATGGCAAGTAGGATCTGAATGGATTTGAGCATAGCCACTGGAGAAAAAGTTTCGTCATAGTCCAAACCACGTCTTTGACGAAAACCTTTTGCAACGAGTCTAGCCTTATAGGTTTCCACCTTTCCCTCTACACCAAGTTTCTTTTTGTAGATCCATTTGCATCCAACGGGTTTTACCCCAGGTGGAGCAATATCCAAGGTCCACACTTTATTGGTGTACATGGACTCCATTTCGGATTGCATTGCTTCTAGCCACTTATCAGAGTCCCTACTGATAATGGCCTGCCTGAAACTGGTAGGGTCATCTTCTTCCAAGATACAATCCTCTCGATCCCCGTCTATGAGAAAACCGTAGTATCTCTCGGACGGATGAGAAATCCTACCAGATCTGCGGAATGGCTGAGGTTCGTTGGGTGTAACTGAATCTAGCGGTTCCCCCAAATCTTCAGTTAAAATTCGTGTTTCTGGAATTTCATCCAGTTCTATTGTGCTGCCACTAATATTTCTAACAAGAAATTCTTTTTCCAAAATTGTGGCATTCCAGGAAACAATTATCTTCTGTTCCTCTGCATGGTAGAATAGATACCCACTTGAATCTTTTGGGTATCCTACAAACTTACATAAAACTGCCCGTGCCTCAAGTTTGTCTGGGTTCTGCTTTTTGACATAAGCTGGGCAACCCCAAATCTTAATACATTTAAAATACAAACTCTTACCACTCCATATTTCATACGGAGTCTTAGGCACGGATTTGGATGGAACTTGATTCAATAGATGCGCTGCAGTTTGAAGTGCATATCCCCAGAAAGAAAGAGGCAACTCGGCATTACTCATCATGGAGCGAACCATATCCAATAGAGTACGATTCCTCTGCTCCGATACACCGTTGTGCTATGGTGTATAAGGAGGAGTAAGCTAGGAGAGAATACCATTCTCTTTTAAGTAATCTAGGAATTCCGTGCTTAAGTACTCCCCTCCTCTATCAGACCGGAGGATCTTGATACTTTTGCCAGTCTGGTTCTCTACTTCATTTCTGAATTCCTTGAATTTCTCAAAAGCTTCAGATTTGTGTTTCATAAGATATACATATCCGAATCTAGAGACATCGTCAGTAAATGTGATGAAGTATGAGAACCCATCCCTTGCATGTATAGAAATCAGACCACATACATCACTGTGTATGAGTCCCAGAAGCTCTGCTGCCCTTTCTCCATGTCCGGTGAACGGAGATTTGGTCATCTTCCCTTTGAGACAAGACTGACAAGTTTCATAAGATGAAAACTCGAACGCATTCAAGAGTCCATCTTTATGCAACTTACATAGTCTTTTCTCTCCGATATGACCAATCTACAATGCCACAAGTAGGATTCATTCGTATCTGAATTCTTCCTCTTGCGTGTGTTTTGTATATTGAGAACTGTATTCTGATTTAGAACGTAGATACCATTACACAGTGTACCTTCTGCAACCAGTACCTTATGAAGGTAAATGTTCATGATATTTCTATCAAGAACAAAGTTATATCCATCTTTATCGAGTAAAGAAACTGATATGATGTTGCAAACCATGGAAGGTACATAGTAGCAATCGTTCAAAATCATAGTATTGCCATTTGGCAACACTAGGTGATATTCACCGACGGCTGCAGCATTAACTTGTGCTCCGTTCGCTGCCCTGAGCGACATATCACCAGGTACAACTTTCCTACTTTTTCTCAGTCCCTGCAATAAATTACCGATATGAGATCCTGATCCGGTATTAAGTACCCAGGAGGTAGGGCTGACCGTAAAGCAGTTCTCAATTACAAGAACACCAGAAGTAGATGCAAAACCATGCTTCTTCTTCAACTGGGTATCTGTCACGACCCGAAAGTACGGAACGTGACCGGCACTTAGATTACGAAGCGTCTAGAGACGCCATGTAACCTAAGTAAGCCAAAGCCCAGAAATCTAAACCATATAAAAGAAGATGAAGCAGTAAAAGAAAACATGAAGGAACAAGTTTAAAATATCAGCAAATTTTCCCAAAAATTCCGGCAGAGTCTCCTCTGTAAAAACTGGCCCCAAACAGGTACAACAAGTATAATATACATAAACAATAAAAAGCATCCCCAAACGGGAGCTAGCTCAACGCCAATAGGCGGAAACAACCACAACAAGCACAATAAAATACAACGCCAAAGGGCGAGGCTCAAAACTCAAAAGAAAACAATCCACCAAATCAGAATAATACAAGCGCGACTCTAAGGTCGAAATAAATAACTGGTCCAGTAACTATCAAGTAATACAAGTTTGGTTGATGGAGCTTACTAGATACAATGAATGAATAAAAATACAATGGTGGTTCAGATACAAGTGAACCAACCTACCGTGCAAATCACCCTGAAAGAAAAGATGTGCCAGCAAGCTGCCAGGGAAACCTGTACATCGAACCTGTAATAAAATTTGGCACAACGGGGGTGAGTTGCCAACTCGTGAGTAGAAGACATCTACGAAAAGAAATCGAATGCACGACACTATCCTAAGTCATAATAATACACTATTATATCTAAATCATCTAGTAATAGCAGGGTAAAACTACGTGTAAATGCAGATACTCCGTGCTCGTGTCAGTGCCTCATATAGTACTATGTCATATGAATGGATATGCATGCACCATGAATATAAAATAATCAACCCTGAAATCCAGATATATCTGTATAAGAAATCTTTAGCTGTTATCATAGTAAAATATGTATAGGAATCTGAAATCTCAACAATGAAATCCATGTAAATCCGTGTCAAGCATCGACACAAACATTTAAATCTCAAGTCTCATAGTCTCAATACCTTGGGCTCCGTCAGTCCGGATCGGCCCATATCATTAAATCTCTCGACAACGGTCGGTATCCTCCGGATATCCGCCGCGCCAGACATCACCGGTAGGTAGCCTTCCCCTGCCAGGCTCATCGTCTACAACTCGATCTTCTTGCCCCGGGGTACCATACCGGGCCCACCATGTACCCGAGACGGTTCATCCACTCCTCAAATCGGGTCTCGAAATCCAACAGAAAACATGAAATCTCATGGTGGACGACACATACATCACGAGAAAACCGCATCTTATTTTAAAAAGAGAGGAGGAGAGAGAGAGAAGTTTTTATAATTTCTTGCGGTTTTCCCCAAAAATCCAGAAATCTCATAGAAATCCAAATCTTAAAATCATGAGTAAGTATATGATAAGTGTCGGCATATGCCCATGATACTGCATGATAACACGAAAATATGAATGCATGAATGTCAAGTAATAAATATCATGTCTATACTAACATCAGAGAGTAATCACGATATTATATCGGTCTAGTTGTTAACTGATTCTATCAATAAAAGACAATATGATCTAAAGTGTACGTGACATAGCAATTACCGATGATGATGTGTGTGAGCCGGCAAATAAGTGTGCGTGGAACATGCGCATCATCGGTAATGGTGCCGGTGTCCTAACAGGTAAAGTTTATACTGATTATAGCAACATATGTATGAACATGCAATATTATAATTACAGTGTGAAAGTAAAGACGGATATGTGTTATCCACTCATTTGATATACCATTTCCACTACCACTATATGACTCGAACCTAACCTAGTGTCCATCTAACCTCCTAAGGAACAAAACCTAAGAAACTAGTCAATAAAAAACAAGAGTCTACCTAAGATCTGAATCATTATCTCTAATAGTCGGCAATCCCGCCTCAATAGCGTCACGTACGTAGTACGGCTTCCTCGAATCAAGAGTGCGGATCAATCATCATATCTATGCCTCGTACAGTAAAATCCATCGTACGACATCCCAATATCGGGGTACGGGTCAAGTATCTCCTAGGTGTCTCATCATTCGTATAATATCATCACCAACTCATCTCATGATCAAGGTGCTAAACTGTAATCGCCTACATCAATCATCTATCATTGCCATCATAATATGCATCATTAGTTTATCCTCAGAAGTATCATGTCATATGTATCATATTGTGATTAAGTCATACTGATATCATATCGTCATCAAGTCACACCTATATGATATCGACATTAGGTCACACCTATATGATGTCGTAATCAAGTCATACATATATCATATCGTGATCAGTCACAAGCTACAGTCCAGGTACTATTTTAGAGTCCCATGTACCTCAATATCATCACCACCCATTATAATTTATGTATCCATGTTCATTATCTCATTCTCTAATGATCCGCTAACACTTAATACGACTGTATAGCCAAGGCATCAAGCCCAGTTACACTGTTTCATCATACCTCGGATATCATATCACATCAATGTATCCCATATACGTGTTGTATATATATATACCTATACCTCGTCCTATATATATATTCACATGCACGTATACACCATGCCGTGTTTCAGTGTGTGCGTGTGTGTTTCTACCTGAAACCTACGAACCTCTTCCAAGGTATTCATCTTCTGATATTGTAACCCTTCGAAAATCGTTTAGGCAGTTTTTCGGTAATCGGTTAATTTTTCGGCTTTTTCCGTAAAAAGTCAAAATAGGTATTTTTCATTGTAGACCTAATTATACAAAATTTATATAAGATATTACTATAATTTTGTCACTAAAATGTCACTTATAATTTTCTAGTTAAATAAAAAAAATTCGTAATTAATTATTTTTTTTATTATTTTAAGCCTTTTTAAATACATTAAATTAGTGATAAATACAAATTTAATTAGGTAAATTTCATAATTAGGAGTCTTTATAAGCTAAAATATGGTGTTAATAAAATTGTATCATGACTTGCAACATTTTAGTTTTATGGTGTGAAAATTATGAAAAAATGATGTAAAAAGGGGTTTTTTTTGTAAAAAGTTGATGTGAAATGCAATAAATGAGATGTGAGGGATCTTTTTGACCTAGAAACTTCTCCAAAAACCCCCACACCCTCCTCCTCTTCACCTCTGGCCGAAAATAGCAGCAGCTCCCCCCTCTTTTCACCTCAATTCTTGCTTCAAAAATCATGAAAAATCATGAAAAATCCATTAAAATTCACCATTTTCTTCTCCAATTCAATGCTAAACCCTAATCCACTCTCTCCTCAACCAATTTTAGTTCAAAACTAGAAGAAAGGAGGCTTCTTTGGTGGCTTGATCATGCTAGGGTTCCATTTGTGAGGTGAAATTCTAAACTAGTTTGTTAACTTGTAGTTTATGTGTGCTAAAATTCAATTTTGAAGTATTAATTTAGTTGTAAATTCTTGTTCATGAAAATCAAGAGAAGGATTTGATTTTTAAATTAGGGTTTGTAGCATGGTGGTTGGATTTAAGTTAGGGTTTGGTTATCTAATTGATTGGAGTGGTTAATTGCGTAAGGTTACGCTCGCTAAATCGTTAAATTGCGACGTTTGCATCGAATCGGTTTGAAATTTGCTTACTAGATTTTTACAAAAATTAGAATGCGATCAAATTGTGTTATGTTAGCGATATAATTAGCTTCGTATAGGACTATTAGAGTGCGTGAACGCGGGGTTTCGTCTAGTCCGGTAGTAGTTTTGTCGATTTCCCCGAAATGACGATTCTAGTTAAGGGTTAGCGATTTTCGTGCGTTTTCCCGCGCACCGAGTGCATGCTATGTTTAATTCGAGAGCGTCGATAATTGTATATTGTGACTTGCATCGTTTTAGGTTTTGTAATCTTATGCTTGGTGTTGTGCAAATATAGGATCGGTCGGGGAAACATCGGACACGGCACGTAAAGGCAAGGCGGTGGTCGGATCGGATTAGCGGGGATTTCAGGTGAGTAGATGTATTCATCTATGGGGGAATCGTCTGGATGGCGCGACGCGCCCCCCCTAGTTAGGATTACCCTACTTTTTGCAAGATTTATATTGTTAGCTAGCTTATCCATTCATGTACACTGGATACCTTTATAGCGAACAGTATATTAGATTGCATGGACATTCATCTATACTTATGCGATATCATTTTATAGGACACGAACACCTTACCATTGGCATCTGTTGCACGTGCACTATTCATGTGACACACACGCCTTTGGTAATTGCCATGCCACGTGCACTATAGAACCTGTTTATCTTAATATCGTCACCTGCATTCATACTGGATATATGAAATTGCATCGCATGCATATATCTCGCATCATCATCATATTTACATAGATCTCTAGCCAAACTCACATCATATACATTGATATCATAGACATTTATCATATATAACATGTGAACATTATGATTTTCTTGAGGATTTCAGTATTGCTGCGATTTCTGTATTTTTTGGGAAAACCGCAAGAATTTAACAAAAGCTTATATTCATCATTTTTAAAACAAAGTTGCGGTTTTTTCTTAATGTATGTGTCGTCCACCATGAGTTTTCATGTTTTCTGTTGGATTTCGAGACCCGATTCGAGGAGTGGATGAACCGTCTCGGGTACATGGTGGGCCCGGTATGGTACCCCGGGGCAAGAATATCGAGTTGTAGACGATGAGCCTGGCAGGGGAAGACTACCTACCGGTGATGTCTGGCGCGGCGGATATCCGGAGGATACCGACCGTTGTCATGAGATTTGATGACATGGGCCGATCCGGACTGACGGAGCCCGATATTTGAGACATTGATACAGTGAGACATTGAGACAGATGGGATTTCATATTTGGTGTCGATGCTTGACACGGTTTTCAGATGATTTCTTGATGTTATTTAGCTATTATACAGATATTATTTTTCTAAAGTTAAGAATGCAGTACCCTTAGCATTTAAAACACTTAAGGATTTAGTAATGAAATTGTTTACCTGTGCATGCATACTAGAGATATTATATCACCCATGGACTTACATGTTGTGACGCATTGCGTGCACTCTTACGATTGCCTTATTAGATGTTATATTTACTCACGAGCTGGCAACTCACCCCCGTTGTGCCACAGTGTCTTGCAGGTCGGACCCGTCAATCTTGTAGCGGCGGCTATCTTATCATCAGCTCCTTTTGCTCAGACTCGCGACATCGCCCGTAGGTGGGTTGCGAGCACACTTTATTTCTTTTTGCTTTATCATTGTATCTAGTATTCTCCATCTACCACTTTATATTGTATATGTGACCTAGTGGTGAGACTGAGAGGTTGTATATTTTTGGTTTCTTTTGGGTCGAGCTCACTTGAGCCGGCGATGTGTTTTCTGATATTTTGCATCTCTTTATTGCTCTTTTCTTGATACTACTATTATATTGCATGTGGTTGTGATCCGCCCTGGGCGAAGAGCTAGCTCCCGCTTGGGGATGCCATTTTTATGATTACAGGTTTATTATCTTGTTGTACCCATTTTGGGGGATAGAAAATACAGGGGAGACTCTGCCGAAATTTTCGGAAATTTTTGATGTTTTTAAAAAGGGATTCTATGCAACTTAATTGACTTAAAAAAATTGCTTTCATGAAAGGTTTTCCTTCACTCTCTTTTGTTTTCGGTTTAGATTCTTCTGGGTTTTGGCTGACTTAGGTTACGGTACGCCTTTAGACGTCTCGTAATCTAAGTGCCAGTCGCGTTCCGTACTTTCGGGACGTGACAAAGTTGGTATCAGAGCGTAGGTTTTACCTTTCTGAGTGTAGGACGACCTTGGTAGATGGAGTAGGTGACTTAAGCAGAGTGGCGTAGCGTGGGTATGATCCGCGGCATACTTACGATACGGTACTCCGCCTAAGTGACCTTAGGACATAATTGCTTGGATTTCCTTTCTTGATTCCTTGCATTCCTTGATTCAATTGCAATGTCCTTATCAGTCCTGTTTCTTATTCTAGCTACGATGCCGCCAAAGACTACGAGAGCTCAGCGGGCTACCGCTAGGGATGAGATTCGGGCGGGCCCGTCTAAGGCAAGGATCGAGCGGGAGGATACGCCTACCCCTCAGGGTCATACTGATCCGCCTTATCCAGACCGTATTGCCAGATTAGAGGCCGGCATGCAAGAGTTGCGGCAGATGATGGGATCTTTAGTTGAGTCCACCCGGGCACAGAGATCCGAGGACGTTCCTTCCACCGCACAGACCACGATCGTACCTGCTGCACAGATGGTCACTCCTGCTGCTACTACGGAGACTATCCCTGTTTCACTACAGGAGTTCATGAGATTGAGACCTCCAGCTTTTACCGGTACAGATGCGACAGAGGACCCACAGGTATTTCTAGATAGGATGGCTCGGATTTGTCGTTCGTTGAGGTGTTCTGATGATAGATTGGTGGAGTTTGCGAGTTTTTGTCTGGAGGGTCTTGCCCAGACATGGTACGATTCAGTAGAGAGAGGCCGAGCTGCAGGTCTGCCTTCTATGACCTGGGATGAGTTTACATCTGCATTTCTTGCCCGTTTCCTTCCGGAGAGTGTCCGAGATGCTCGAGCCCGTAGTTTTGAGTCTTTGCGCAAGACTCCTGGGATGACGGTGTCGGAGTATGATATACAGTTTACCCAGTTGTCTCGATATGCTCCGTACCTAGTCGACACAGAAGAGAAGAGAATAAAGAGGTTTGTGCGAGGGCTTGATACACAGCTATTCCTTGCCATCGGCACCCAGCACTTTGATACATACGCAGCCGCGATGGATGCAGCCTTACTTTTGGAGGAGCGTATTTCTGAGACTCCGGTCGTTTCTGCGCCGAAGAGGATCCGTACTGATACGCCAGCTCAGCAGCAGATGGGCAGACATCGCGATAGATTATTTCCGGGAGATGGTGGAGGCAGAAGATTGAGACGAAGTCAGTTATTTGGTTCATATCCACAGTCCCAGCAGTCGTCTCCAGGATGTTTTCGGTGCGGGAGTCAGTATCACCGTGTCAGAGACTGTACCATGGGGCGTCCGGGCGCGGCGACAGTCCTGCATGTGACTTTACCACCCTCACCACCTTCGCAGAGAGCTTTACTTCCTACTCCTGATGATGCTTCACGCCAGCCAGATGCTTCTAGAGGCCGTGGGCATGGCGGTCCGGTTCAGAGAGGACGAGGCGACAGAGGCAGAGGCAGAGGCCGAGGTAGAGGCAGAGCACAGCCAGCTATTAGTGGTGGACAGGCCCGAGTGTTCGCGTTGACTCCTCAGGATGCACAGGCATCCAATGCCGTCGTGACAGGTACTCTGCCAGTATGTTCTTTTGATGCACGGGTATTATTTGATCCAGGCTCCACACATTCCTATGTATCCACGTACTTTGCACCGAGGTTGGGCCGAGAGTCTTCTCCGTTAGATCAGCCGCTTGTCGTTATTACCCCGGTAGGCGAGTCTTTTGTTGCCCGTTTTTTGTACCGATCGTGTTCCGTTCGTATCGGGGAGAGAGATTCTTCAGTAGATTTGATTCTCCTCGATATGCTAGACTTTGACGTTCTTCTTGGTATGGACTGGCTAGCCACCTGTTATGCATCCGTGGACTGCCGTGAAAATGCAGTCAGATTCAGTTTTCCTGGTGAGCCGGTTCTTATTATTCAGGGAGATCGTAGTGCTACCCTTCCCAGCTTGATTTCTTCTCTTCGCGCTGGTCAGCTCTTAAGGAAAGGGTGTCAGGGATTCTTAGCCTATATTTGTGATACTAGCTCTACAGAGGTTCCGTTGGACCAGGTCCCTGTTGTGAGAGAGTTTCCTGATGTATTCCCTGACGAGCTGCCTTGCCACCAGAGCGCGAGATTGAGTTCTGTATTGACTTGATCCCTGGCACGGGGCCTATCTCTATACCGCCTTATCGGATGGCCCCGGCGGAGCTGAGAGAGCTAAAGGATCAGTTACAGGACTTGCTGGACAAAGGGCTTATCCGACCGAGTGTGTCACCTTGGGGTGCTCCCGTCTTGTTTGTTAAGAAGAAGGACGGAAGTATGCGTTTATGCATTGATTATTGTCAGCTGAACCGGGTTACTATGCGGAACAGGTATCCCCTACCCCGCATTGATGACTTATTTGATCAGCTCCAGGGTGCAGGGTTTTTCTCGAAGGTTGATTTACGGTCAGGTTATCACCAGTTGCGGGTTCGAAAGGAGGATGTTCCGAAGACCGCTTTCCGTACTCGATATGGTCATTATGAGTTCTTGGTGATGTCGTTCGGGCTCACCAATGCCCCGGCAGCATTTATGGACTTGATGAACCATGAATTCAGGCCGTATCTCGATCAGTTCATCATTGTGTTCATTGACGACATCTTGGTTTATTCTCAGAGCTGGGAAGAGCATGAGCAGCACTTACGTATCATATTGCAGACTTTGAGGAAGCATCAGCTATTCGCCAAATTCTCCAAGTGCGCATTCTGGTTAGACAGTGTCGACTTCTTGGGTCATGTGGTGACGAGAGATGGTATTTGTGTGGACCCGAGGAAGATCGAGGCAGTTCAGCGTTGGCCTAGACCAGTATCAGTTACAGAGGTTCGCAGTTTTCTAGGTCTGGCCGGCTATTATCGACGTTTCGTCCAGGATTTCTCCCGCATTGCTGCACCATTGACCGGGTTGACCCGGAAGGGGGTTCCTTTTGATTGGACCCAGGCATGTGAGGATAGTTTCCAGCAGTTGAAGACTCGTCTGACTACTGCACCAGTGTTAGCATTGCCTTCAGGATCAGGCGGGTTCGTAGTATATTGTGATGCTTCTAGAGTGGGGCTGGGATGTGTGTCGATGCAGCACGACAGAGTTATCGCGTATGCTTCTCGGCAGCTGAGGAAACACGAACAGAACTACCCCACCCATGATTTAGAGATGGCTGCAGTGGTATTTGCACTTAAGATCTGGAGACATTACCTATACGGTGAGTCGTGCCAGATATTCACTGACCACAAGAGTTTGAAGTATATCTTCCAGCAGCGAGACCTGAACCTGAGACAGCGCCGATGGATGGAGTTGGTGAAGGATTATGACTGGGAGATTCTATACCATCCGGGCAAGGCGAATATGGTGGCAGATGCTCTGAGTAGGAGGCCCGGAGGTAGCTTATCTTGTTTGAGCGCAGTACAGATGCAGTCGACGGCGGATTGGCAGGTTTTATGTGACAGCAGAGTGCAGTTTGAGTTTACTCCTACAGGGGGACAGCTAACCCATTTCAGAGCACGCCCACAGTTACTTGACCGTATCCGCGAGGCACAGTCCGGCGATGCCCGTACATTAGAGATTATTGAGCAGTTTCGGCAGGGCAGAGTTTCTGAGTTCGTGATTGATGATCAGGGGATACTTCGATTTGGGACTCGACTGTGTGTGCCAGATTCAGAGGGACTGAGGCGTGATATTCTCGAGGAGGCACATAGATCAGTATACAGTGTTCACCCAGGTTCCACCAAGATGTACCGTGATTTGAGAGAGGTTTACTGGTGGGACGGGATGAAGAAGGATATTACAGACTTTGTGTCGAGATGCCTGACTTGTCACAAGTCAAGGCCGAGCACCAGAGGCCAGCCGGCGAGTTACAGCCTTTGCCCATCCCTGAGTGGAAGTGGGAGCAGGTATCCATGGACTTCATTGTGGGTCTACCCAGGACCAGTCGAGGGTATGACTCTATTTGGTTGATTGTGGATCGACTGACGAAAGCGGCTCACTTCCTGCCAGTAAAGACCACTTTTGGATTTTCTCAGTACGCCCAGGTTTATATTGATGAGATAGTGCGACTGCATGGTGTTCCGACTTGCATCGTGTCCGACCGTGGCACCCAGTTTACCAGCCGATTGCGGCAGAAACTACAGGAAGCTTTGGGCACCCGATTGAGTTTTCGCACAGTCTTTCATCCGCAGACTGACGGTCAGTCGGAGCGTACTATTCAGACTCTTGAGGACATGCTCAGAGCTTGTGTTTTAGATTTCGGTGGTAGCTGGGATCGTCATTTGCCTTTGATCGAGTTTTCCTACAATAATAGCTTCCAGGAAACGATTCAGATGGCACCTTTTGAGGCTTTATATGGGAGGTGATGTCGATCGCCTGTATGTTGGACAGAGCTTAGGGAGAGCAGTATTTTAGGGCCACAGATCGTACAGGAAACGACCGAGAAGATACAGTTGATTCGGGACAGGATGAGAGCGGCACAGAGCAGGCAGAAATCATATGCTGACAGGCGCCGTCGCCGACTCGAGTTCGCTGTTGGCGATCATGTTTTCCTGAAGGTCTCTCCGATGAAAGGTGTGATGAGATTTGGGCGGAAAGGGAAACTGAGTCCTAGATATGTTGGTCCTTTCGAGATCCTAGAGCGTGTTGGTCCAGTCGCTTATCGGTTAGCTCTTCCGCCCAGCTTCCCCGATGTTCACCCCGTATTCCATGTCTCGATGCTCCGCAAGTACCTTCATGATCCTTCCCAGGCGATTCAGCACCAGACGATCCAGCTAGAGCATGATCTTTCTTTCACCGAGCAGCCGGTGGTCATTTTGGATCGGCAGGTGAAGAAATTGAGGTCGAAGGTTATACCGTCCGTTAAGGTCCTTTGGCGTGGCCCGAACAGCGAGGAGGTCACCTGGGAGACCGAGGTCGAGATGAGGAAGAGATATCCCCATATTTTTGAAGGTACGCGTAGTTAAATTCTAAATTCGGGGACCGAATTTCTTTAAGGGGGGAAGATTGTAACCCTTCGAAAATCGTTTAGGCAGTTTTTCGGTAATCGGTTAATTTTTCGGCTTTTTCCGTAAAAAGTCAAAATAGGTATTTTTCATTGTAGACCTAATTACACAAAATTTAGATAAGATATTACTATAATTTTGTCACTAAAATATCACTTATAATTTTCTAGTTAAATAAAAAAATTTCGTAATTAATTATTTTTTTTATTATTTTAAGCCTTTTTAAATACATTAAATTAGTGATAAATACAAATTTAATTAGGTAAATTTCATAATTAGGAGTCTTTATAAGCTAAAATATGGTGTTAATAAAATTGTATCATGACTAGCAACATTTTAGTTTTATGGTGTGAAAATTATGAAAAAAATGATGTAAAAAGGGGTTTTTTTTGTAAAAAGTTGATGTGAAATGCAATAAATGAGATGTGAGGGATCTTTTTGACCTAGAAACTTCTCCAAAAACCCCACACCCTCCTCCTCTTCACCTCTGGCCGAAAATAGCAGCAGCTCCCCCCTCTTTTCACCTCAATTCTTGCTTCAAAAATCATGAAAAATCATGAAAAATCCATAAAAATTCACCATTTTCTCCTCCAATTCAATGCTAAACCCTAATCCACTCTCTCCTCAACCAAATTTAGTTCAAAACTAGAAGAAAGGAGGCTTCTTTGGTGGCTTGATCATGCTAGGGTTCCATTTGTGAGGTGAAATTCTAAACTAGTTTGTTAACTTGTAGTTTATGTGTGCTAAAATTCAATTTTGAAGTATTAATTTAGTTGTAAATTCTTGTTCATGAAAATCAAGAGAAGGATTTGATTTTTAAATTAGGGTTTGTAGCATGGTGGTTGGATTTAAGTCATGGTTTGGTTATCTAATTGATTGGAGTGGTTAATTGCGTAAGGTTACGCTCGCTAAATCGTTAAATTGCGACGTTTGCATCGAATCGGTTTGAAATTTGCTTACTAGATTTTTACAAAAATTAGAATGCGATCAAATTGTGTTATGTTAGCGATATAATTAGCTTCGTATAGGACTATTAGAGTGCGTGAACGCGGGGTTTCGTCTAGTCGGGTAATAGTTTGGTCGATTTCCCCGAAATGACGATTCTAGTTAAGGGTTAGCGATTTTCGTGCGTTTTCCCGCGCACCGAGTGCATGCTATGTTTAATTCGAGAGCGTCGATAATTGTATATTGTGACTTGCATCGTTTTAGGTTTTGTAATCTTATGCTTGGTGTTGTGCAAATATAGGATCGGTCGGGGAAACATCGGACACGGCACGTAAAGGCAAGGCGGTGGTCGGATCGGATTAGCGGGGATTTCAGGTGAGTAGATGTATTCATCTATGGGGGAATCGTCTGGATGGCGCGATGCGCCCCCCCTAGTTAGGATTACCCTACTTTTTGCAAGATTTATATTGTTAGCTAGCTTATCCATTCATGTACACTGGATACCTTTATAGCGAACAGTATATTAGATTGCATGGACATTCATCTATACTTATGCGATATCATTTCATAGGACACGAACACCTTACCATTGGCATCTGTTGCACGCGCACTATTCATGTGACACACACGCCTTTGGTAATTGCCATGCCACGTGCACTATAGAACCTATTTATCGTAATATCGTCACCTGCATTCATACTGGATATATGAAATTGCATCGCATGCATATATCTCATCATCATATTTACATAGATCTCTAGCCAAACTCACATCATATACATTGATATCATAGACATTTATCATATATAACATGTGAACATTATGATTTTCTTGAGGATTTCAGTATTGCTGCGATTTCT
Source organism: Agapanthus africanus (assembly GCA_030015575.1). Lineage (NCBI taxonomy): Eukaryota > Viridiplantae > Streptophyta > Magnoliopsida > Asparagales > Amaryllidaceae > Agapanthus > Agapanthus africanus. Next base: position 517,033,194 of record CM057337.1, read on the forward strand.
GGATTTTTGGGGAAAACCGCAAGAATTTAACAAAAGCTTATATTCATCATTTTTAAAACAAAGTTGCGGTTTTCTCGTGATGTATGTGTCGTCCACCATGAGTTTTCATGTTTTCTGTTGGATTTCGAGACCCGATTCGAGGAGTGGATGAACCGTCTCGGGTACATGGTGGGCCCGGTATGGTACCCCGGGGCAAGAATATCGAGTTGTAGACGATGAGCCTGGCAGGGGAAGACTACCTACCGGTGATGTCTGGCGCGGCGGATATCCGGAGGATACCGACCGTTGTCGTGAGATTTGATGACATGGGCCGATCCGGACTGACGGAGCCCGATATTTGAGACATTGATACAGTGAGACATTGAGACAGATGGGATTTCATATTTGGTGTCGATGCTTGACACGGTTTTCAGATGATTTCTTGATGTTATTTAGCTATTATACAGATATTCTTTTTCTAAAGTTAAGAATGCAGTACCCTTAGCATTTAAAACACTTAAGGATTTAGTAATGACATTGTATACCTGTGCATGCATACTAGAGATATTATATCACCCATGGACATACATGTTGTGACGCATTGCGTGCACTCTTACGATTGCCTTATTAGATGTTATATTTACTCACGAGCTGGCAACTCACCCCCGTTGTGCCACAGTGTCTTGCAGGTCGGACCCGTCAATCTTGTAGCGGCGGCTATCTTATCATCATCTCCTTTTGCTCAGACTCGCGACATCGCCCGTAGGTGGGTTGCGAGCACACTTTATTTCTTTTTGCTTTATCATTGTATCTAGTATTCTCCATCTACCACTTTATATTGTATATGTGACCTAGTGGTGAGACTGAGAGGTTGTATATTTGTGGTTTCTTTTGGGTCGAGCTCACTTGAGCCGGCGATGTGTTTTCTGATATTTTGCATCTCTTTATTGCTCTTTTCTTGATACTACTATTATATTGCATGTGGTTGTGATCCGCCCTGGGCGAAGAGCTAGCTCCCGTTTGGGGATGCCATTTTTATGATTACAGGTTTATTATCTTGTTGTACCCATTTTGGGGGATAGAAAATACAGGGGAGACTCTGCCGAAATTTTCGGAAATTTTTGATGTTTTTAAAAAGGGATTCTATGCAACTTAATTGACTTTAAAAAATTTCTTTCATGAAAGATTTTCCTTCACTCTCTTTTGTTTTCGGTTTAGATTCTTCTGGGTTTTGGCTGACTTAGGTTACGGTACGCCTTTAGACGTCTCGTAATCTAAGTGCCAGTCGCGTTCCGTACTTTCGGGACGTGACAGATATGTCTTCCTAAATCGGTCTAGTCTAGCCTAGGGTCATTACTGGGGCCCTACTCATTAAGAATCTAGGGTCACGTCTGGTTTCCTAATGACAATAAATACTATTCCTATTCTACGTTTCGGGGGTGCTAAACACCATCCACCCGACTTCCCCCCCCGTAGATATACATCTACTCACCTGGTCCATGTCTGCCGAAGACGGTGTCGCCATCCTCCTCTTCATCGCCCGCAGTCCACGTGAGGGGTACCTAAACGCAAACATATAAATAGCATCGTAAACTGAATCACATACAAAAGTCAAACGATACAAGGAACAAGCATAGGTTAAAACCTATGTCACGTCCACGCAAAAGAACCAAATATCGCTCGGTATCGGCGTACAAACTCCGATTGATTGAGATAAAGATCAACAAATAACTCGTAGTTTTAAAACACATTACTTATATTATAAATCATGATTAAATCCATCGAAACCCTAAAATCCATCAAACCGTCCAATTTCGTAAAACCCGACAATGCCAATTTACCGTTTTTCATAATAACTTGACATTTAAATGAAACCAATGGTCATAAAACTTATTAAATAGCATAACTAGACTGTACAAACCGTTACTATATTTTTATTACACAAATTTGTATTAATTTGAAATTTCTAGTTTGCAACCTTTAACAATTTTCAACATTTTTCAAGCAAAATACAACAATTCCACCACAAAACGTGATTTTGCATGAATTAATGTATTAAACCATAATTCATGATGATAATGATTTAATGAAACCATAAATTATATTTTTAATCTCATTTATTTAGGAATTTCTAAAATCTAGTTTACAAAATAGCAATTTTTATCACAATTTATCAATTATCAATAGAAACTAGCAATCAATTTAAGTTTCCATTCCACCAACAAGTTAATACCCTTATTAAGACCACAATCTAGTGTTACAAATATTAATTGAAATTTTATTTCACCTAAAATTATGTTTTATAGAAACCTAGTTAGCAAAATTCCTAATTTAAACAATTTTAAATGAAAAATTTACAATTCCACAACCATGCAAGATTTTCCAATTCTAAAAGTGTTAAACTAACTATTATAACCCTAATTAATTAATAAAAATCATAACTTGAATTTACAAACCCTAACTTGAATTTTAAAAATTGAACATAGAATTAATTCATTAATTCTAAACATGCTTAAAAGAAACATCTAATAACAAATAAACAAAAGAAGGAAATTTATACCTCCAAAATATGAAATCCAAACAAGAAAATGAGCCTCCAAAATGCATGCTTTCCATCTCCAAATTCCATATAAAAATGAGCAAGGAATAAAGGGTATGAAATAAATAGGATTTTGTGGATTTTTATTGATTTTTTAAAGGATTTTTGATGAATTTTGGAGCAAAATAAAATGAGGAAAATGGGGCTACCATGGGGGGTGAGGCCGGCCATTTTTTTGGAGGTGAGGGAAAGAAAGAAGAGGGTGAGAAAGTGTGTAGAAGTCTCCACCAAAATATCACTTCATTATGTCTTTTCATGCATTTATTTATTTTTCTTTTATTTCTTTACTATAGCAACTCAAGAAAACTCTAGAAAATAGGAAAAATTTGCAAATAAATTTTGCATGATACACACTAAATTCTAACATGCCATGGTTCATTTTTACAAATTAAAACAATTCAAATTTGTAATTTACACTAATTTTGTGTAAAAATAAAGCTTATGTTAATATTTAAAATAATTAATTTAGGAAAAATATTTAATTAAACTAAAAATTTATAAGTGGCTAAATAAACACCATTTACTAGTAATTACATAATTAAAATAGGTATTTTTGAAATTATAATGAAAAACAATCACGGTTTAGTTTTATGAAAAATACATTTTACTTTACCGAAAATCATAAAATTCACTTAAACAATTTTATTCATTTAATTATTTATTTAATTATTTTTAAAACGATACAATCTTCCCCCCTTTAAGAAATTCGGTCAACGAATTTAAATTAAAACTCCCCTTCCAAATACTAAAACACTTAGCAAATACTCAAATCGTCGGGGCTCCGAAATCATCAATACATAACTAAAATCAATTCCGTCAAGCATAACGCAATCATCGGAGTTATGGTGAGAATAAAATATCAAAACCCAATATGAAGACCATCATAATATACATCAATCTATAACTTATATATAGTTCGCATCCTAGTAAAATCGCCTAAACATCATAATAAAGAAGCATACAAAAACCCCTCTTGAAAATCGCCGTGCAATGGACGTGTCACGGCATAAGTAGCGGACGTTTATTTTTTTTAAAAAATAGCTATATATATATATATATTTTATTTAACATACACGTCCCGCCTGATTACTAAATCAAATAATAATGATTATGAAACATACTGCTCAAACTGAAATCAATCCCAATCACATCAATAAAATATCATGTGCGTCCGGTGCGCACTGAAATCGAAACCAAATACAGATACCATGAATACATCCAAAAACAAAATAAGTGCATCAGGTGTGCACCAAAACATCTGTCAAGTGCAACGGGCGTGCACGACTCACTATCAGGTGCATCTAATCTGCACAAAACCCCGATTTAGTGCATCTGGTGTGCACAAAATCGCATCAAGTGCGCCAAGTATGCGCAAGAATCCTAATCAGGTGCACATGGTGCAAAAAAACATACATAGAATATCAAAATCGAAATCACAGTACAAATGCATGAAAACTAGGTCGAAACATATGTCAAAATCATATGTGACCCCTTTGCACGAAATCAAATCAAAAATCTTAAAATATATAAAACCCAATCAAGTATAATGGGTGTGTACTAAACAACATCAATACAACAGATATATAAAACACAAATAGAATGTAATGAAGGTACACACATGAAATACCAATCGTAGAACAAAGTCCTCAAAATACCAAAATCCAATCAACGAAAATATGAAATTCAAATCACTAAATCACAATCGTAAACACTATCGTCAATGTGTGCCTCATTCCTCTGATGTCGGCTGCTTCAAACTTGTCTCTTCATAAGTATGCTGACTGCACTACCAACGACAATACTCATATCTAGAGTCTCCCACGTAGTCGATCCCTTCACTTGATATCCGGACTACATTAAACTTTTCGATCGATCCATCAAAATCCCATAATTCCCCGAGAGCTCAACACTCAAGTACAGTTTAAAAATATCCGGTACATACCCCAGCATCGATGATCCAGCCGTAGAAGGGCAAACCCAAGCCTCACTAATGGCACCGCGGAACTGCCGTAAACCCTAAAGTTCAAGGGCGTTCTCGTGGTCATTATGTCGAGTTAGGGTTTCATTCTTCTAGAGGGTCCATCGAAATACCTGCATGTTCTTCCGAATACCTTAAACTTGGGAAAATGGTTTTCTGATAATCGTTCGAACCCTTTAACTTCATCCGGACGGCATGTGAATACCCTTCGTCCGCACGCTAAACAAGGCTTCAATCCTCGAGAATAACCAATACCCTAATGGTTATCTCATTCGAGCCGCAGCTCCCTCTGCCAGTGTGCCCGTGGTAACAAAAACTACCATCCGATATCGACGAAGATAGATCAAAGGAACGAATGAAATACGGTGCAAACAATGTACATCCTAAGGCTCCTTAAGCAGAGTAGCGTATCGTAAGTATGCCGCGGACTATACCCACGGTACGTTACTCTACCTAAACCGCCTACTCCATCAACCAAGGGTCACCTAGACTTATACAAGGTTAAACCTAGCGCTCTGATACCAACTTTGTCACGACCCGAAAGTATGGAACGTGACCGGCACTTAGATTACGAAGCGTCTAGAGGCGCCACGTAACCTAAGTAAGCCGAAGCCCAGAAATCTAAACCATATAAAAGAAGATGAAGCAGTAAAAGAAAACATGAAGGAACAAGTTTAAAACATCAGCAAATTTTCCCAAAAATTCCGGCAGAGTCTCCTCTGTAAAAACTGGCCCCAAACGGGTACAACAAGTATAATATACATAAACAATAAAAAGCATCCCCAAACGGGAGCTAACTCAACGCCAATAGGCGGAAACAACCACAACAAGCACAATAATATACAACGCCAAAGGGCGAGACTCAAAACTCAAAAGAAAACAATCCACCAAATCAGAATAATACAAGCGCGACTCTAAGGTCGAAATAAATAACTGGTCCAGTAACTATCAAGTAATACAAGTTTGGTTGATGGAGCTTACTAGATACAATGAATGAATAAAAATACAATGGTGGTTCAGATACAAGTGAACCAACCTACCGTGCAAATCACCCTGAAAGAAAAGATGTGCCAGCAAGCTGCCAGGGAAACCTGTACATCGAACCTGTAATAAAATTTGGCACAATGGGGGTGAGTTGCCAACTCGTGAGTAGAAGACATCTACGAAAAGAAATCGAATGCACGACGCAATCTTAGATCATAATAATATACTATTATATCCAAATCATCTAGTAATAGCAGGGTAAAACTACGTATAAATGCAGATACTCCGTGCTCGTGTCAGTGCCTCATATAGTACTATGTCATATGAATGGATATGCATGCACCATGAATATAAAATAATCAATCCTGAAATCCAGATATATCTGTATAAGAAATCTTTAGCTGTTATCATAGTAAAATGTATATAGGAATCTGAAATCTCAACAATGAAATCCATGGAAATCCGTGTCAAGCATCGACACAAAAATGTAAATCTCAAGTCTCATAGTCTCAATACCTCAGGCTCCATCAGTCCGGATCGGCCCATATCATCAAATCTCTCGACAACGGTCGGTATCCTCCGGATATCCGCCGCGCCAGACATCACCGGTAGGTAGCCTTCCTCTGCCAGGCTCATCGTCTACAACTCGATCTTATTGCCCCGGGGTACCATACCGGGCCCACCATGTACCCGAGACGGTTCATCCACTCCTCGAATCGGGTCACGAAATCCAACAGAAAACATGAAATCTCATGGTGGACGACACATACATCACGAGAAAACCGCATCTTATTTTAAAAAGAGAAGAGGAGAGTGAGAGAAGTTTTCATAATTTCTTGCGGTTTTCCCCAAAAATCCAGAAATCTCATAGAAATCCAAATCTTAAAATCATGAGTAAGTATATGATAAGTGTCGGCATATGCCCATGATACTGCATGATAACATGAAAATATGAATGCATGAATGTCAAGTAATAAATATCATGTCTATACTAACATCAGAGAGTAATCACGATATTATATCGGTCTAGTTGTTAACTGATTCTATCAATAAAAGACAATATGATCTAAAGTGTACGTGACATAGCAATTACCGATGATGATGTGTGTGAGCCGGCAAATAAGTGTGCATGGAACATGCGCATCATCGGTAATGGTGCCGGTGTCCTAACAGGTAAAGTTTATACTGATTATAGCAACATATGTATGAACATGCAACATTATAATTACAGTGTGAAAGTAAAGACGGATATGTGTTATCCACTCATTTGATATACCATTTCCACTACCACTATATGACTCGAACCTAACCTAGTGTCCATCTAACCTCCTAAGGAACAAAACCTAAGAAACTAGTCAATAAAAAACAAGAGTCTACCTAAGATCTGAATCATTATCTCTAATAGTCGGCGATCCCGCCTCAATAGCGTCACGTACGTAGTACGGCTTCCTCGAATCAAGAGTGCGGATCAATAATCATATCTATGCCTCGTACGGTAAAATCCATCGTACGGCATCCCAATATCGGGGTACGGGTCAAGTATCTCCTAGGTGTCTCATCATTCGTATAATATCATCACTAACTCATCTCATGATCAAGGTGCTAAACTGTAATCGCCTACATCAATCATCTATCATTGCCATCATAATATGCATCATTAGTTTATCCACAGAAGTATCATGTCATATGTATCATATTGTGATTAAGTCATACTGATATCATATCGTCATCAAGTCACACCTATATGATATCGACGTCAGGTCACACCTATATGATGTCGTAATCAAGTCATACATATATCATATCGTGATCAGTCACAAGCTACAGTCCAGGTACTATTTTAGAGTCCCATGTACCTCAATATCATCACCACCCATTATAATTCATGTATCCATGTTCATTATCTCATTCTCTAATCATCCGCTAACACTTAATACGACTGTATAGCCAAGGCATCAAGCCCAGTTACACTGTTTCATCATACCTCGGATATCATATCACATCAATGTATCCCATATACGTGTTGTATATATATATACCTATACCTCATCCTATATATATACACATGCACGTATACACCATGTCGTGTTTCAGTGTGTGCGTGTCTGTTTCTACCTGAAACCTACGAACCTCTTCCAAGGTATTCATCTTCTGATATGTCTTCCTAAATCGGTCTAGTCCAGCCCAGGGTCATTACTGGGGCCCTACTTATTAAGAATCTAGGGTCACGTCTGGTTTTCTAATGACAATAAATACTATTCCTATTCTACGTTTCGGGGGTGCTAAACACCATCCACCCGACTTCCCCCCCCCCCGTAGATATACATCTACTCACCTGGTCCATGTCTGCCGAAGACGGTGTCGCCATCCTCCTCTTCATCGCCCGCAGTCCATGTGAGGGGTACCTAAATGCAAACATATAAATAGCATCGTAAACTGAATCACATACAAAAGTCAAACGATACAAAGAACAAGCATAGGTTAAAACCTATGTCACGTCCACGCAAAAGAACCAAATATCGCTCGGTATCGGCGTACAAACTCCGATTGATCAAGATAAACATCAACAAATAACTCGTAGTTTTAAAACAGATTACTTATATTATAAAACATGATTAAATCCATCGAAACCCTAAAATCCATCAAACCGTCCAATTTCGTAAAACCCGACAATGCCAATTTACCGTTTTTCATCAAAACTTGACATTTAAATGAAACCAATGGTCATAAAACTTATTAAATAGTATAACTAGACTATACAAACCGTTACTATATTTTTATTACACAAATTTGTATTAATTTAAAATTTCTAGTTTGCAACCTTTAACAATTTTCAACATTTTTCAAGCAAAATACCACAATTCCACCACAAAACGTGATTTTGAATGAATTAATGTATTAAACCACAATTCATGATGAAAATGATTTAATGAAACCATAAATTATATTTTTAATCTCATTTATTTAGAAATTTCTAAAATTTAGTTTACAAAATAGCAATTTTTATCACAATTTATCAATTATCAATAGAAACAAGCAATCAATTTAAGTTTCCATTCCACCAACAAGTTAATACCCTTATTAAGACCACAATCTAGTGTTACAAATATTAATTGAAATTTTATTTCACCTAAAATTATGTTTTATAGAAACCTAGTTAGCAAAATTCCTAATTTAAACAATTTTAAATGAAAAATTTACAATTCACCAACCATGCAAGATTTTCCAATTCTAAAAGTGTTAAACTAACTATTATAACCCTAATTAATTAATAAAAATCATAACTTGAATTTACAAACCCTAACTTGAATTTTAAAAATTGAACATAGAATTAATTCATTAATTCTAAACATTCTTAAAAGAAATATCTAATAACAAATAAACAAAAGAAGGAAATTTATACCTCCAAAATATTAAATCCAAACAAGAAAATGAGCCTCCAAAATGCATGCTTTCCATCTCCAAATTCCATATAAAAATGAGCAAGGAATAAAGGGTATGAAATAAATAGGATTTTATGGAATTTTATTGAATTTTTAAAGGATTTTTGATGAATTTTGGAGAAAAATAAAACGAGGAAAATGGGGGCTACCATGGGGGGTGAGGCCGACCATTTTTTTGGAGGTGAGGGAGAGAAAGAAGAGGGTGAGAAAGTGTGTAGAAGTCTCCACCAAAATATCACTTCATTATGTCTTTTCATGCATTTATTTATTTTTCTTTTATTTCTTTACTATAGCAACTCAAGAAAACTCTAGAAAATAAGAAAAATTTGCAAATAAATTTTGCATGATACACACTAAATTCTAACATTCCATGGTTCATTTTTACAAATTAAAACAATTCAAATTTGTAATTTACACTAATTTAGTATAAAACTAAAGCTTATGTTAATATTTAAAATAATTAATTTAGGAAAAATATTTAATTAAACTAAAAATTTATAAGTTGCTAAATAAACACCATTTACTAGTAATTACATAATTAAAATAGGTATTTTTGAAATTATAATGAAAAACAATCACGATTTAGTTTTATGAAAAATACATTTTACTTTACCGAAAATCATAAAATCACTTAAACAATTTTATTCATTTAATTATTTATTTAATTATTTTTAAAACGTTACAGTATCCTTGGAATCCATATAATCCTTTTTCTCTTGCTCATACTTATGACTGTTGTCACAAGTTAGAGCCGAACCAACGTTCCCCAGCCCCGAATAAGAATTCGGATCGGTCAAGCGATACATTTTATTATCTTGATTAGGGCCTGAAATGGTTTCTACCTGGAGAGAGAGAAAAGAAACACTCAGCGTGCGCTCTTGCAAGATTAGATTGGTTTATTGATTTATCTAACCAGGATGGCTCCCACTATTTCCTTAAATTCTTTTTCAAACCCTAAAAGAAGAACTAGTTAGGATTAATCGCACGTAACAATATTTGCTTAACATTTCAGCCAGGCTGGTGTTGGTACTTCGAGGGAGGTTTTCCAACGCTTTCGCGAAGTTCCTTAATTAAATAACCTCTTTTCCCTGGAGGCGTAGCCCCGCTAACACCGTTCTAGACACCTACTTGGTTTATAGCATTGATTGTTAAGTGAAATAATCTCCCGAGAGTAATCCAACTCATCAGTGGGATCGGGATCCAACTATCATTGTGTGATGACCTAAATGGAATCCACTCTAGTCACCACACTCTAGAAGGTATGCTAAATCTGCAAGTTTCAGTATCTTTAGAAACTCCCGATGTGGATTTTTGCTCCTAGGACCCAAGTGACCTTGACACAGTCAACAAATCAAAGAGTCCTACTCAATTTCAACCCGTTATTATCTTGATTGCATTAAACCCACCCGCATAACCATTGACACAGTCAACAAGGTTACACGACTGTCCTAACCAATCATATTGTATCCAGCGGATAAGCAATACTCAGCTACCGTTCACTGCGCCTTGACAAAGTCAACAAACGCAGCACGAATACTAAGTATAGCTTATAAGAAATGACGGAGTGTTACTGCTGGGTTTTTGGCGAAAAACCCGTTAACGTAATGAACTTGATATCGTTGAAGGAACCTGATAACCTTTTTGAAAATATAGTGGCGAAAACTTTTGCTAAAGAGGTCACTCCCTGTGAAGGGATCTCGGCTCTTTCCTCGTCGAGTGAGGTGCAGGATATTCCAAACTGAATACCTCGATGCAAAGCAAGAATAATCGACTATAGTGAAGTTATTACCCTGACGCAAACTTTTGTCCAAGGGGTCACTCCCGATGAAGGGATCTCGGCCCTTGCCTCGTCGAATGAGGTGCTGGGCATTCATAACCGAATACCTCTGTGCAAAACAAAAGTGAACGTCCTTACAATAACAACCTTTTGAAAATCGTTCCTACAATGTCTTTTAGGTTTATTTTCTTGCATTAATTTAATGTGTCCCATCAATTAATCCTACCATTGCAGAAAAAAACGAAAATATGACATACGCTTATGCCATCCGCATTCGCCACGGGGTCCCGTCATCACCTGTTAGGTTACTTAACTAACGACAGAGCGGAGGCTGGACTAGCGCGGATGCAAAACATAAGCAACACCTAAATAGATATCATATATAGATATATACACTTTCGTCAGATGAAATGATAGCCATTCCAGATCACAGATGAACACATTGGATAGACTAGGAATCTGCATTCCGTTCGAGCCTGCAACGAAAGACAGATTACAGGGTCTCGATGAATAGCCAAATACCCCACCCTAGACCCCTACGGGTGCGGCAAACTACCCGCCAAGTACCCGAAGCGAAGCAACCTCCCTCAACAACGTGAGTAGGCCACTCGGGACTTCGAGATACCCGGTAGTTTGTGCACCCCACCTTGGGTCTACCCTAGGAGCAAAAACAGTAAAAAGAAATTATACAATGGCGGCTACAACCTCATCCCGGATATGCGACCATACAAATAATATTACATCAATTTACATATTACATGAATTGAAAGGTAAAGAAAACTCTCATCTCACAACCCCCCGGCTATTCATCCGCGATAATCCAACTAATTCATATACACAAACCATCAACATTACAGATCACAGATATGTATAACCCCCACTAATCGACGTATAGCGATTAGCAGATGTTCAATACATATATCACATCACAGATATAACCCATTAGCCAAAGTCTACAGAAAATCGATGAAAATACGGATTTGTAACCACCCAAAAAAAAAATTTTGTTCTCTGGAAATTCTGGGCAGAAACAAACCATCCTAAAAATCACAAAACACCAACATAAGAACACTGCAAGAAATTTGACCCACGGCCGAGTCAACTCGGCCGTGGATCCGCGGCGAGTTAAACGACTCACTGGATCAAATTCCTTCCTTGTTCTGTAAAAACCCTGAGCCGATTTTTAGCATGTGATTTATTATTTTTTGAACAAATCTAAAAATCGGCAGAAAGTTAGTTTTTTCAGCATGTTTTGCGGTTTTTTGACCGATCGAAATTCTAGATACTTTGCTAATATGCTAGTGTGTGTTTAACCTGGCTCTGATACCACTGTTAGGTCCACGTTACCTCTCCCGGTTCTTTCGGGGTTGCAGAAATGGTGAAAAACAATTTTTATGGTTTTGGTAACATGGACTAGAAAACCCGGATCTTGGCTAAACAACACACTAGCAACAACTACGAGCTTTATCTACTCGGTTAGGGGGTTATACCTAGTCTTGAACTCCTTCTCTTCTTGTTGTTCTCATCCTTGCTTGCTCCTTGTAATAGTTTGTACGGCTCCTCATCGTCGTCTCCTCTTTGTTGAAGATAGATCCACCCGAGGGTTCGAACTTGAGCTCCTACCTCAACCTAGAGGTAACTAAGGTGCTTGGTTTGCTAAACCTAGAACCCTAGAAAGAGTAGAGAGTAGTCTTGGTGTTTTATCTCAAAGGAAAATGGTTCTCAACTCATGAGAGGGATTTTCCTTGAGCTAGAGGAAGAAGGAGAGCAATGGATGAGAGAGAAGATGCAAGTAAGAATGATCAATTTTACAACCATGCTCTCATATTTTAGAAAATGATAATAATAATAATAATTAACAATTTGTGATGGTGAGTTGATGAATGACCATTATCATTTCATTCATTAAATGATTTGTGCAAAAAATAAGAAGCATCTTTGAAAACAAATGATGATGGTCAACAAGTCAACTTTGGTCAACCGGTCAACTAAATTCAACAAGTCAACAAAAGTCAAGAATTCATCTCAACCATGACACAATAATTGTTAACTAATATTATTAATCATATTTCCTATTCTCATTAGGGTTTGGAAAAAGACAACAGTCAACTGTGCATACACACCCGTACCATAATCCTAATGAGAATCCTCTGCCTCTGTCTCAGTCAACTGTGCTTACACACCCGCATCCGTTTTCCGAGGAACACGAATACAAAGAGATAAAACTAACCCCAAAACATATACTAGGATCTGGCTTAAACCAAAGCCCGCTAGTAATAACTGTCCGGACACCAAAAACGTCCAGAAGTGCGCGGATGTGAACGAACCTTGTCGCAAAACGATGCGACCTCTACTCTGTTTTGCCCAAAGGCGAGTAACCCTCTGTGTGGGAATCTATAGACTCGACACTACACTGGCAGTGGGGTTAACCACAGACCGCAAGCGGCACTAGCTGTACGTAACGGTCCCCCGATAGATGCCGATAAGAAGACTGATGAGGTGAACCCATCCGAACTCGTACTGAGCCTGTATGTGACAATCTCCGTACAGTCCAGTCTGTTCGTCTAAGAGTATCGCATGGCGGGCCTAGGGGGTGGCAAACGTCAGTCCCCTAATAGCGGTACAAGTCATGTCGGAGTGTAGCCCAAAACACCCTGAGAAACTACTGGTAACACAACCAGCAAATCTTGCTTGCCCTGGCCAGGGACGACAATGTGTAATGGCTCTCCTAAACACAGCGCGATATCAACTCCCAATACCGGGAGGGATGAATCCTGTCTAACCGTCACTGCCTCCAAGTGCTTCGGGATTGCTCCCAACTACTACCTGTTTGCACGACTCAGTAGAGCCATGGTAGGGTAGTAATCAAAGAACAGTGGGAACACACTCGAGGCGAAGTGACAGTGTCAAGTCAGCGAACTAAGCTGTACTCATGTCACCCGGGAACTGTTAACTGACGATAGGTATAATACCAACCAACAGTTCCCGACGAGTCCTATCCAGTGTACTCGTAACCTAACGAGCACCTGCATACTATCTCCAGTACGACGTACTGATGGCTGTGGGACAGACCATCTCCCCTGCTGGGAAGAGAAGCGTATGCACCAGTCTACTCTGGAGTATCAATGCCCTGTCTCGATAATCCTACGACTAGGGACCAGAATAAGGATGTGCTTATAGACTACCCAGCCCCCACGAGTGTGATCACCATGACAACGCTGGTAGTCAAGCAAAGATCCTAAGGGCTCCATCAATATGTTTTAGCGATATGTTAAAAGAAACGTATACTCATATTAAGATAGAAACAAACCAAGTAGCATACTACTATATCAAGCAAGACTGTCGTAAAATCGTATATATATATCCCAAGCTTCCAAAATGTATTATACAAACTAGTACTATACAATAATGGCCTCTAGGGCATACATATCTAACAATAAGCACATCCTTAAAAGGTCCCTAGTCGTGGGAGTTTTCGAGACAAGGTATCGATACTCCAGAGTAGACTAGTGTATACAGTTAAGACCCCGACGAGGGGCGGTGGCCGGTCTCACAAGCCACTGGTGTCAGTTGGTTCACCTAAGATGTATACAGGTTCTCATTGGGTTATGAGTACACTGGACAGGACTTGCCGGGAACATGCTAGTTGGGATTAAACCAGACGTCAGATAGCAGTTCCCTGGTGACATGTGTACAGGTTAGTTCATCGACCTGAGATCGTCATTTGTCTCGTATGAGTTCCCACTGTACTTTTATTACTACCCTACCACGGCTCAAAAGAGTCGTGCAAACAGGTTTTAGTTGGGTACAGTCCCGAGCCACATGAAGGTAGTGAGCGGATCTGCAGGGGTTCGTCTCTCCCGGTATTGGGGGTGAGGTCGCGCTGTGTCTAGGAGAGCCATTACGCGAAGTCCTTGGCCAAGGCAGGAGATTTACTGGTAGGTATTCCAGTAATATCTCAGGGTGTTCTGGCTACGCTCCGACACGACTTGTACCGCTTTTGGGGGTTTGACTTTTACCAACCCCCTAGGCCCGCCATGCGATGCTCATGGACGAACGAACCAGACTGTACGGATATTGTCACTGACAGGCTCAGTAGGGTGTCAGGATGAGTTCGCTCATCGACTTCCTTTTGGTCAATTCCTGGTAGCCCGTTACGTATGGCTAATACCTCTGACGTGCTAGTGATTAAATCCACAGCTAAAGTATTGACGAGTCTTTAGAGTCCCCCACAGACAGTTTCTCATGTTTTGGGCGAAACGCTGTAGAGGCCGTATGGACATATGGAAGGGTTCAATCATATACGTACGGTATTGCACGGATCATGATCGGACGGATAATACTAGCGGGCTTTGGTTTAAGCCGGATCGTAGTATTGTACAGTGTAGATTTTGTCTCATTGCATTTGTATTCGGTCGCAATACAAATGCTGCTATGTATATACAGTCGCGGGGTTTTCCTGTAATTTATTACCGGATCACTTTTTGAAGTTGCCAGTTTGCATTCCGTTTCGGCCATTTTTCCTTTCTTCTTTCTTGGCTGAAATTCCTTTGATGGGAGGGGCTTATTTGCAAATATGCAAATTAGCAAAGTGGAGGGTGTTTTTTTGTAAGTGGTTGCTTCATGATGGTTCTAGATTGACTTTGAATTCCATTTGCATCATTACTTGCTTTATGTGAATGGATTGATGAGGGGGAGACTTTGTTGTGATCATTATTTTCTCATCATCACTCATTATTCTCTCTTGCATTATTTTGACCTCCCTCCTCTCTCATCATGGCTAGCCACATAATGGGGAGCCCCATTCTTTGTGTGAGGGTGAAAATAAATTTGATCTCATTTTGATTCATACAAAATTCCTTAGCTCCATTTTTCAAAGTTCATCTCCAAACTTCATTCCTCCATCTCCATTGTGGCAACTTCATTAACCCCTTGAGACAAAACGTTCTACACTCAGTCTACAGCAATCGTGGACACGTCGGCTTGCCAACTTCGTGTCCAAGTTGCCTCAGTTCAGAGGTGGGAGCCCGTAAAAAGACTTCTCGACGTGGTGCCCTTCCGACGAGGAGATCGAGACCGGAGATGCCGCGGGGAGATCGGGATGGTGGCCGAAGACCGAAGGACACGGATCGCTCGGTATAGCTCTCTACCCTTTCTCTAATTAGCTAGTAGTAGGTTAATGGTCCGATCCGGGTTTTATAGTCCGCGGTAGCGCCGGTTTCGAGTTAAGAAAAGTTTTTGTTTTCCGCATTTTGGCCTCGTACAGACGGCCGGGGCGCTGCCATGCACTTACACTATACTCATCCTCCTGCCGGGTCTTATAGTCTAGAACAGCAGTAATGGCAAGTCTGGGTAAACAAGAACCTCCCTGTCACCGTCACTGAGAAGACCGATGTACCTCCCGGGTGCCTGAGGTTGCCCACCAAAATCTGCGGAGTGGCTAATGGAACGTCGAAACTAATTGAATCGTTAGGTTCTATTAAATCATCAGTGATCGTTTGTGGTTCTGGAATCACTTCCAGTTCTACCATACTCCCACTTTGTTTTTCTGAAAAATCAATTTTACTAAAACTGTGGTGAGTCAAGAACAATATAAATATTGATCTTTCTGATGGTAGAAAGTTAACCCTCGTCAAAGCCCGGGATAACCCACAAACTGCCATTACTGAAACGTGCCTAGAGTTTATCCGTATTCTGGTTTTAAGCATCAGCCGAACAACTCCCTATACCTTAACATTGTTAAGATATAAATTGATTCTATATAAATCTAATATAAAAACAAAAGCATTAATCTAATTTGGAACCAGATTCAAAATCATGCAGCTGTCTCCAGTGTATATCAACCAAATGGAAAGAGGACAATCAGCATTACTCATCTAGGAGTGCATCCATATATGAGTAACCCAAAAGAGAAGCAAGTTCTCAAAACCATTACTATCAATGGAATACCAAACACAAGTATCTACATCTTCGACTTCATCGAAGAATCCTGATACTTCCAACAAATGGTTCTCTACTTTATTCTTATACCTATGACTTCTGAATATCTGGACCTTGCATTTCAACGAAATACATGTTCAGAACTGGAGAAGTCATAAGTAAACACAATATAGTACGAATACCACACCCTTTGTCCTAATGGACACTGGACAACATACAATACTTTGTATAAGTCCCCTGAGTTCAATAACTCAAACCCTGTGCGTCGTAGTTTGAAAAACTGTAGTATGGTTAAGAAGAATCACACCGCTGTTGAATGCACCTTACCTAATCACCAACCAATATAGGTAAATGTCACAGACATAATATCAAAAAGATATATCTCACTTTATAAAAATAAATCTACAGATATATCAGTTTGAAATTGGTGCATAACAATGGATATTAAAAACCAAATATTTGCCACCCGGCAAAATCCAGATGATTTCCTCAAATATCACCAATTACAATGAATTCCGATATAATGAGGATCTAATCACCCAATTCCCAATATCTTACTCCTACTGACCATCCATAATAACATGTAGATGTGAGAAACTGATCTGGTAAATACATACCCTGGAGTTAGATTCCAATTGGGAAAACAGTTTTTCAATTAACATCGCACAGTGAAGCTGAAACATGGAAATATTTCGAAGGGGTTCACTGGTATTCCTAGTAACGCCTCTTCCACTATCCTGATTCACGACGGTAACCATATACTTGCCTGCCCTCTCTGCAACCACTTTATTATGTCTTTACTTATTACCTTCTTTACACCTTTTTTACGCTAATTGGTTTTCTTCATTCCCTACCTTTCGGCACCAGCCTAAGGTTTGGAAGAAGACTATCCAATAAGCGTAATAGGTGTACTCCCCTAATCCTAGAAGCCGTCGCAACCTGAGAGAAGGTAAAAAGAAAAGACATCTGAATAATCCTATCCTTTCTCTCCAGAACCAGAATCCATCATCGAAAAGGTTCCTTCGAGTTCGTATATAACCATACGATGGATTTATCCAATGGAAGTGGATATCCGTAGTGATACGGAGTGTCCTAGAGAAAAGCAAAGTTGATGTAGGAGTGGCAAGGGTATACATGGTCTTTGTCGTGAATGACGGTGATCGCAATTTCCTTTGCCATTATTCTAATCCCTTTATATGTCTTTACTTATTACCTTCTGTACACCATAGTTAAGCTTGTTAGTTTTCTTCCTTCCCTACCGTTCGGCACCTGCCTATGGTTTAGAAGAAGACTATCCAATAAGCTCAATAGGTGTACCCTCTCCTAATCCTAGGAGCCCTCACAACCTGAGAGAAGGTAAAGAGAAAAGACAACCGAATAATCCTATTCAATCTCTCCAGAACCTGAATCCATCCATGAAAAAGTTCCTTCGAGTTCGTATATAACTATACGATGGATTTATCCAATGGAAGTGGATGTTCGTAATAATATGGGGTGTTCTGGAGAAATGCAAAAGTGATATAGAAGTGGCAATGATGTATGCGACACCATAACATTCCAAAAGCCAAAGTGTTTAAAGAAGGTTCGGTTAATTTGGTTTCATGAGTTTTAGTCAAAGGTCGGGTCATAGTTGCAGCTAGAGAGTGAGAGAAGAGACACTCAGCCTGCACTCTAACCTATATCAGAATGGTTAATCATTTTATCTAATTCGAATGGCTCCCACTGTTTCCTCGAATTCTCCTCCAAACCCAAAAGGAGAATTAGTCGGAATCACCCGAGGAGTAATCCTACTCATCAGTGGGAATCGGGATCCAACTATCATCGCATGATAACTTGATGGAAGCCACTCAAGTCATCACACTCCAGAAGGTATGCGCAACCCTGGCAAGTTTCCTGTATGTTTGAAACTCCTGATATGATTTTTACCCCTAGGACCCAAGTGACCTTGACACAGTCTACATATCAAAAGGTCCTAGTCAAGTTCAACCCGTCATTATCTTGATTTCATTAGACCCACCCGTACGAGTCCTTGACACAGTCAACATGACCGTACGACTGTCCTAACCAATCCATATATCCATGCGACAGAAAAGCATTACAAAGCTACCGCACACTACGCCTTGACACGGTCAACATACGCAGCATGAATACTAAGCAATACTAGTCTGAAATGACGGAGGGCTACGGCTGGTTTTTGGCGAAAAACCTTTAACGTAATGAACTTGATATCGTCGAAGGAATCCAAGTGGTTTTATAAATATATAGTGACGAAAAACTTTTGCTAAAGAGGTCACTACAGGTGAAGGGATCTCGGCTCTTTCCTCGTCGAATGGGGTGCAGGATATCCCAAACTGAATACCACGATGCAAAGCAAAAATAATCGACTATAGTAAAGTTACTACTTTGAGGCAAAATTTTACCCAAGGGGTCACTCCCGATGAAGGGATCTCGGCCCTTGCCTCGTCAAATGAGGTACAGGATATTCCATATGAATACCACGATGCAAAGCAAAAGAAAACGTCTGTAATGTCAGTTTTTTAAAAAACTTGGTTCCAACAACATCAAAAATAGGTTTGTTTTATCCTTGCATTGATAAGAATCAATGCAGTCCCATCAATTAATCACACCAGAATAGAACGAAAATAAAATGTACGTATATGCCATCCGCATTCGCCACTGGGTCCCGTCATCACCCGTTAGGTTACTTAACTATCGACAGAGTGGGGACTGGACTAGCACGGGTGCAAAACATATACAACATCTACAAGTATATATAAATATATATATAACATTCGTCCCAGGCATGATAAAAAGCAAAATCACAGAAACATCACAGAAAAAACACAGAATGGTGGATAATCTGGAGCCCCGGGTTTCACTTGAGCCGCAATTGAGACCCGACGTTTCCTGTCGTGTGGATAGCTTGTGCAATGAAACATATACTTGTACCCCACCGCGGGGTAATCCTAGTACAGAAAATAAAATAATATACAAGGGTGACATCGACCTCATCCCGGTCGTGCCCCAAAAGAATAATATATAAACTGGCAGTGACGGCAGTCCACATGTCGAACGCTCGCCCCGCAATATCAAATGTACAAATGAAAATAAATTGTACTAACATTGCACCATTGCTATCCACCACGACGATCCAACCAACATCACAACACAACACAGAACATCAACGTGAATGTCACGTTCGCAAACCCGTCTAAAAGAACATATAGCAGTTAGACGGGTTTACCGATCAAGTGACATTCACGGTCGCAGATAGAAATGTATGTACTGTTAAACGCACACTTAAAATATCGATCGACTAAGTTCCAAATTGGCCCCAATAGTAAAACCAACACTTCACAGAAACCTGGGCCAAAACAGTATATGTAAAAAATCACAATATCACATCTCTGAGCTATAGTGAAAATTTGAAGGCCCGTTGCCAATAAATGGCCATGGAACCGCCGCCAATAGGGGGTTAGTGCGGCGGATCCGTGGCACTTTAGTGGCAACACGAGCTCAATTTTTTTTTGTAGCCATATATTTACCTGCATGGATTTTTAAGATGCCTGAAATAATTTTTTGACCACTTTTGGAAATCGACAGGAAACAGAAAATGGAAAACGTAATTTTGGCAATTTCCGTCGATCGATCTTTTAAGCACGTTTAAACAAGCTAGTAAGGGGTTTAAAGGGTGGCTCTGATACCATGAAGGGTTCCGGCAGCGCCCGGCCGTCGAAACGCGGCCAAAATGCGGAACAAAAATTTTCTAAACTGGCGCTACCGCTACCCGATTTCCGGATCGACCTTAAACACTATTCTAGCGAGCTAACTAAGAGTTGGAAAGGTTATACCGAGATGATCCGAGTCCTTCGGTCTTCATTCCAAGCTCCTAGCGATCCTTCGACGATGTTTGGTTGCCGGTCTTCCTCCATCTCCGATGATCCACCGGAAGGAAACGACATAAGCTCCAACCTCGACAAACGAGGTAACCGACACTCCAAAGTCGCTAGTTATGGAGAGTGGGGTGTATGGAAGTGTCACTATAATTTTCCCCTCATCCATGTGCTCCATGGAGCAACTCAAGAAGAAGATGATTGAGGTGATGAAAACTTAGCATGATGCAAAAATGGTTAAGTGTTTTGTGTGCATGAGAGAGTGAGAGAGTGGGCTCTTCAAAAATGTAATCATCAACCAAAAAGAAATAATCCCCATGACCACTAGAAGTAGCTGGCCCCCTCTCCCATTCCCATCATTAAAAATCAATTTCCTTTTTCAATTAAACAATTGCACACCATACTTAAATACCATGCTTTGACCAATGCCTTTGCCACATCATCCCTTCCACCTCATTTATAAAATAAATGATTTTCCAAAAAGGAAAATCATATAAATGAGGTGGCAACTTCTTCTAGAAGCTATTCCGTACAAAATACGGAATACTTCCCGCTACATGTACAGAAATACATATACGCGTATTCGTACCAAAATACGAATAGCCGAGAAAGAAAACTAATAGTGAACAATAATACTAGAATACGTATATACAAATACATATATCAATTATTAAATCAAAACCTGATTTAATAAACTGGCTTAATCCTAAGCCGCTAGTATTATCAACGGTCCAATTAAAGTCTGCGCAGCAAGTGCACATATTTAATCGAACACTTGTATGTATCAACATACCTCATATACACCATATCGCCTGAACCGTGAAAACCCTCTGTGTGGGACTCTAAAGACTCGTCAATACGCTGGCAGTGGGTTTAACCACAAGCTCTTCAGCGGCACTAGCTGTACGTAACGGCTACCCAGGTATTGAGCGAAAGGGAGGACGACGAGCAAACTCATCCTGAACCCCTACTGAGCCTGACAGTGGAAATATCCGTACAGTCCAGTCTGTTCGTCTAAGAGTATCGCATATCGAGTGTAGGGGGGTGGAAAAAGTCAGACCCCCAACAACGCGACATTTAGTGTCGGTATGAAACCCATCACCACCTGAGGAACTATCGATCCTGGATCGATAATTCTCGTCCACCGTGGCCACGGATTTATGGTGATGGCCATCCGTACACAACGCGACATCAACCACCAATACCGGGAGAGACGAATCCCCGACAATCCGATCACTGCCTCCATGATTCTCGGGACTGTACCAAACTAAAACCTATTTGCACGACTCCTTTGAGCCATGGTAGGGTAGTAATCAAAGCACAGTTGGAACTCACACGAGACAAATGACGACCTCAGGTCGATAGACTAACCTGTACACATGTTACCTGGGAACTGCTATCTGACAATAGGTATAATACCAACTAGCAGGTTCCCGGCGAGTCCATCCAGTGTACTCATAACCCAATGAGCACCTGTATACTATCTTAGGTGAACAAACTAACACCAATGGCTTGTGAGACCTGGCCACCGCCCCTCGTCGGGGTCTCAATCAGTATACACTAGTCTACATTGGAGTATCGATGCCCGGTCTCGATACTCCAACGACTAGGGACATTTAAGGATGTGCTTATAGACCCCAGCTCCCACATATATGATCGCCATCATAATGCTGGCAGTCAAGCAAGAATCCTATGAGCTCTATCAACATGTATATGATGATAAAGACACACCAGATAGCATACTATCATCTTGAGTAAGACTGCTTTATCGGTATAGGTCCTTACTCAATCATCATAATCACAAGTCCGCGTCTATGATAATTGCCTTGAGGGCACTATAGCCAACAGGTCCTCCCTCAATCATTGCAATCACGTACCTGCGATCCAATAATTGACTTTGAGGGCACTATATCCAACAATCTCCCACTTGCACTTAAGGCTAATTAATGCGATGTCTCATACTCACAGCCCGTGTGATACCGAACACCCAACTCTTCTACTAATCAGTTTCACAAAGCTCGTTTGTAAAACTTTTGTGTTCGAGAAATAGCCTCAATGAGTGGATCCGCCCCGATGTTTCTTTCTATGTCTCTCTTAATCTTAAGTTCGCGGAGAAAACCATCTCCCGAATTGAGTAATACCTGTCTTAGAATATGTCTGGATATCTGATGGGATCTAGTTCATAAGTGAACTCCAAATCCAAACTTCTCAGACTGTATCGTCAACTGAACCCCTGCACCATGCCTCCCACAGTATCCTCTTGGACCACCTGTCCATAATACCGCCCCCTTCGTCAGAGGGAAAAACTATAACTCTGACAATCACTCTGTCATCCAAGTCACCTTTGGAAGCCTGGAATGATAACCGTTTCCCGAAAGAGGCTGCCGTTATCAAATCCATAAAACATCCACTTATGTTCTAAAACTGCTTCTGAATGTTTCTCCAAGATTGGATTAATATCTCAACTTATTGCATCTAGTGCAAAAACAACATCTGGTGTGGTACTTGACATCTCATGACTGACTCAATTGCCTAAGCTAGTGATCTGCCAATCAAGCACATCCCTCTCCCCTTTAGTCTGTAAGACACCTTTAGAGAGGGTGACTCCATCATCTGCAGGTACACCACCATGCCAGGAGTCATCTATTCTAAATACTATTAGAATACCGTCAAAGTACCCACATTGGGAAATTACCTAAATTTAGATCTAAAACCATAGATCTAGTAACCAGAATGTCTGATATTATATTCATATCCTGTGTGGAGAAACAACTGTGTGACAACCAAATTACAACCGATCGTAGTATAGGAATTTTACTTCCTACTCTGTGTATGTCATCCAAATACCAGGACATCACACCCTACTACCTTCTTAATAGATCCATTCCCTATTCTGATGAAGTCATAGCCATGACTGTCACATCAAAATTAGATGATCTATCTCCGCTATATCTGCTCGAGTCTATAAATAGACATAAGTTACTTGCCCACTATGCTTCCGCTGCTCCCACTGACCACAACAACCCTCTGGCAGAATAATATATACGTGCACTTCTAAAGCTAGTTTAGAACGACGCTATACTTAACCTCCTGCCGGGTCTCATAGCCTGGAACAACAGTAGTGTCAAGCCTGGGTAAACAATAACCTCCCTGTCACCGTCCTTGAGGCTACTGGAGTACCTCTCGGGTGCCTAAGGTTACCCACCATATCTGCGGAGTGGCTAATGGAATGTCAAACCTGATTGAATTTTTAGGTCCTATTAAATTTTCCGTAATCGTTTGCGGTTCTGGAATCACTTCCAGTTCTACCATACTCCCACTACTGTTTTCTGAAAAAAATCCATTTTACTAAAACTGTGGCGAGTCAAGAACAATATCACTATTGATCTTCCAGATGGTAGAAAATCAACCCTCGTCATAGCCTGGGTCAACCCACAAACTGCCATTACAGAAACGTGTCTTGAGTTATCCAGAGTCTGGTTTTAAGCATAAGCCGGACAACTCCCCGTACCCTAACATCGTTAAGATATGAATCATTCTATATCCAATATAGAAACTTTGGCACTTATTTAATTGGTACCAGATTCAAATCATGCAGCTGTCTCTAGTGCAAATCAACTTAATGGAGAGAGGCTAATCAGCATTACTCAACATAGGAATACTTCCAATTATGAGTAACCTGAAAGAGAAACAAGTTTCTCAAAACCATTACTATCAACTGAATACCAATCACAAATATCTACATCTTCGATCTCTTTGAAGAATACCGATACTTGCGACATCTGGTTCTCTACTTTATTCCTATACCCACAACTTCTCAAAACTTAGACCTTGTATTTTAACGAAACACTTGTCTAAAAACTAGAGAAATCACAAGTAAATAGAACATAGTACGAGGACCAATCCCCTTTGTCCTGATGGACACTGGACAGCATACAATACTCTGTATGAGTCCCCTGAGTCGAATAACTCAGAACCTGTGCATCGTAGGTTGAAAACTGTATTTATGATTAAGAACTACTCCGCTGTTCAACGCTCCTTACCCAATCGTCAACTGACTTAGGTAAATGTCACGGACATAATTTCAAAAAGTTATATCTCACTTTATAAAAATAAACGTACAGATATATCAGTTTGAAATTGGTGCACAACAACGGATACTCAAAACCAAATACTTGCCGTCCGGCAAAAACCCAGACGACTTCCTCAAATATCACTAATTACAACGAATTCCGATATAATGACGATGATCACCTTATTCCCAATAACTTACTCCCACTCATGATCTGTAAAACCATACAGAAGTGAGAATCAAACCTGGTAATTACATACCCTGGAGTAAGTATCTAATCGGGAAATCAGTTTTCCTTTTAACAATGCACAGTGAAACTGAAACATGAAAATGTTTCGTAGGGGTATCCTGGTATTCCTAGTAATGCCTCTTCCATAATCCAATTCATGACTATAACCGTATATTTCTTTGCTATCTCTCCAAATCCCTTTATTTATCTTTATTCACTACCTTCTGTACACCCCTTTAGGCTAAGTGGTTTTCTTCCTTCCCTACCGTTCGACACCAGTCTATGGTTTGGAAGAAGACTATCCAGTAAGTATAATAGGTGTACTCTCCTAATCCTAGGAGTACTCGCAACCTTAGAGAAGGTGATGATAAAAGACAACTGAATAATACGTTATTCTATTTCTCCCGAACCGGGGAAAAAAGCAAAGGTGAAGTAGGAGTGGCGATGAAGTACGCGGTTTAGTTGTGAATGAAAGCAGTCGCATTTTACTTTGCCCTCATTCTAATCCTTTTATTTTGTCTTTACTTATTACCTTATGTACACCCTACTTAGGCTAATTGGTTTTCTTCATTCCCTACCTTTCGACACCTGCCTATGGTTTGGAAGAAGACTATCCTGTTGGATATAGTGCCCTCAGATTCAATTATTGGATCACAGGCACGTGATTGAAATGATTGAGGGAGGACCTATACCGGTAGGACAGTCTTACTCAAGATGATAGTGTGCTATCTGGTTTGTCTTTATCATCGTGTACAGCTTTAGGTGACATGTTCACTATTACACGTTGATAGAGCCCTTAGGATCCTGGTTGACTACCAACATTATGATGGCGATCATATATGTGAGAGTTGGGTAGTCCATAAGCACATCTTTAAAAGTGGTCCATAGTCGTGGGAGTTTCGAGACTGGGCATCGATACTCCATTAGTAGACTAGTGTATACAGTCGAGACCCCGACGAGGGGCGGTGGCCGGTCTCACAACCCATTGGTGTCAGTTGGTTCACCTAAGATGAATACAGGTGCTCATTGGGTTATGAGTACACCGGACAGGACTCGCCGGGAACATGCTAGTTGGTATTATACCTGACGTCAGATAGCAGTTCCCTGGTGACATGTGTACAGGTTAGTTCATTGACCTGAGATCGTCATTTGACTCGTGTGAGTTCCCACTGTACTTTGATTACTACCCTACCACGGCTCAAATGAGTCATGTAAACAGGTTTTAGTTGGGTACAGTCCCGAGCCACAAGGAGGTAGTGAGCGGATCGGCAGGGGTTCGTATCTCCCGGTATTGGGGGTGAGGTCGCGCTGTGTCTAGGAAAGCCTTTACACAAAGCCCTCGGCCGAGGCAGGAGATTTACTGGTAGGTATTCCAGTAGTATCTCAGGGTGTTCTGGGCTACACTCCGACACGACTTGTACCGCTTTTGGGGGTCTGACTTTCACCAACCCTCTAGGACCGCCATGCGATACTCATAGACGAACGGACCGGACTGTACGGATATTATCACTAACAGGCTCAGTAGGGTGTCAGGATGAGTTCGCTCATCGACCTCCCTTTTGGTCAAAACCTGGTAGCTCGTTAAGTACGGCTAATAACTCTGACGTGCTAGTGGTTAAATCCACAGCCAAAGTATTGACTAGTCTTTAGAGTTCCCCACAGACAGTTTCTCAAGTTTCGGGCGAAACGTTGTTGAGGCCGTATGATATATGGCAGGGTTCGATCATATACGTGCGGTATAGCACGGATCTTGATCTGACGGATCATACTAGTGGGCTTTGGTTTAAGCCGGATCCTAGTATTAGATTTGTTGGATTACTTTAGTCTCATCGCATTCGCATTCAGTCGGAATGCGGATGCAGGTATGTATATATAGGTGAGGGGTATCCTTGTGATCCGTCACGAGTTTACTTTAGATGTTGCCGTATTTTTTTATTGTTGTAAACATTTGGGTTAATGTTTACAAATGGAAATTATGAACTAGAAACCATCATTTTGTGCATTAAATGATACATGTACTTCATGGGTGAGTCATGGTATCAATTCTTGTGCAAATGTCACTTAAAGTGATTGATTAGGGTGTTAATTAGATGAGAGGAGAGAGAGGGGCAGCCAAAGTTATGGTTAGCTCTTGTATTTCTTTTTCTTAGACTCTCATTTTATCATTCCAACATCATAGCAAAAGAAAAGAAAAGCTCTCTTCTCCTTCTTCCTCTAGCTCATAGCCTCCATTAAGGGCAACACCTTCAACTTCCATCCAAGCAATAGATGCAAGAGACAAAGTGATCACAAACATTCTCTACAACACCTTGGACGCGTCGACTAGCACACTTCATGCCCGAGTTGCTTCGGATGAAGCGGGAGCCCGTAAAAAGACTCGTAGATGTGGTTCCCTTTCCGACGAGGAGATCATGATCGGAGATGCCGCGAGGAACTTGGGATGGTGGCCAAAGACCGAAGGACACTGATCGATCGGTATAGTATTTTATCCCTTCTCTAGATAGCTAGTTGTAGGTTAATGGTTCGATCCGGGTTTTAAGCATACGATAGCGCCGGTTTTCAAGTTAAGAAAAATTTTCGTTTCCGCATTTTGGCCTCGGATAGACGGCCGGGGCGCTACCGTAATCTTACATGGTATTAGAGCTATGCCATTAACCTTTACTACCTTGCTCTAGCGTGTTTAGAACTTCGATCGGGCGAAATTTCAATAACTGCATTTCCAACTTGACAGTTTCTGTCGAATTTTTTTAGTTGTCAAAAAATTATTTGGTGTGTTGCAGAAATACGTGCAGGGTTTTTTAAGTGTTTTGTGAAAATTTGGTAGCTTAAGGCTACAGTGCCGCCGCGGAACCACGGCCCCACCCTTAGTTTGGCCGCGGTTCCGCCGTGGAGTTTTGCCTTCTCTGCACTAAAATTTCTGTATTGCTCTCTGAGTTGGAAATGGGGTTTCTGGTTATTTTATTTTGGGCCCAGTTTTATTTGAGTACTGGATATTGTGCTTGGGACCCACTTCGGGAAATTTTGTCGATCGAAAATTTTAAACATGTTAGTTCACAGTATTTACATTATATCTGCGACCGTGAATGTCATTTGATCGGTAAATCCTGTCTAATTGCTATAGTTCTTTTAGACGGATTTGCTAACGTGACATTCACGTTGATGTTATGTGTTGTGCTGTGATGTTGCGGATTTGTCGTGGTGGATAGCCTGGATGCAATGGTAGTACAGTTTGGTTGTATTTGTACATTTGATATTGCGGGGCGAGCGTCCGACATGTGGACTGCCGTCACTGCCTGTTTGTATATTATTCTTTTGGGGCACGACCGGGCTGAGGTCGATGCACCCGTTGTATATATTTTACTTTCTGTACTAGGATTACCCCATGGTGGGGTGCACGGATAGCCGGGTTCTAGAGGGCAACGGGCCCGCATCTCATGGCTTTGAGATGGAGGGGGCTTTACTCTGGAATTGGCGGGCTATTCGCCGCACTCGTAGGGGGTATAGGTTGACCCAAGAAGGGGTGCTCAAGTTACCGGATTCCGTGAAGTGCTGGGTGGTCCATTCACATTGTTGAAGGGGGCTGCCTCGCTTCAGGTTTTGGCGGGTAACTTGCCGTTCCCGTAGGGGTCTAGGATTTCATTGCACAGGCTATCCACACGACCAGGGGAACGTCGGGTTTCAGTAGCGGCTCTATGAAACCCGGGGATCACAGATTATCTGTATTGTTGTCACGCCCCGCTTCCCAAAATACGGAAAACGAGGGATGACTAGGCCAGCCATGCTCCTACGGTTAAGGAATCATCCCGCCGTAGTCACACTTCGGCTTCTAGCACTACATGGTAATCAGTAAGTAAAGCACAGTATTAAAGAAATCACATCACTAATTTATTACATTAAAATTCCATTGTTCACAAATTACAGATAATAAGAACAATAACTAACCAAGTTCAATATCACGATCGCTCTAAAAAAACAATAAAGATAGGGAGTACACCAGACTATATCTCTGTGAACTCGAAGGGTAGATCCGTCTTCTGTGCTGGTCCTCCCGCGGAATCTGAGCATGCATACTCAGGTCGTCAGAGCGACACAAATAATAATATTATTATAATCAGATGAAACAGGTAAATGAGGTAATACTGGTATGAGAAATAATGCAAGTAATCACTATGTCACAATATGATACAGAATATGTTATGTGTCCCTATCGGTCTCTAGGTCATGTTTGAAATCACATAGTGGAAGGAGGATCATGTTTAACAGGAGTCTCGTACATACCCGAGACAACGGCCCACATGCCCGGGACATAACCCTGTCAGCCGGATCGCTAGATCCTGTCCTACACGCATAAGTATCACGGTTCGAATGATCATCCTCTAAATACGGTCCCGCTAAATACGATACACTTTCCACTTTGATTTCCCCTTTTTCCCCAGGTTACACTATTTAAGATATTGATCTAGTTGTGTACGAGTATACCAATGGCACGGTTTCATCACTATCCACTGTATCAATCACTGTCACGACTATTCACTTTCCGTTGGTGTACTCGTCACTCCTAAACTAACATCTATCACGCACGATAATGCAATGTCCACACGCACTAACACTGTGTATATGACAAGGATATGATATATGTATTGTATGCTACCAATAAGCTCTATATGTTATGAATTAACATGCATGTCATGAACTAAAATAAATTGTACAAATTAATATGTTACGAATTCAGCAAAAATGATGTAAGTAAGATATATAGAACAATCAGTCAGTAATTCATCAAAATTTGTTTCAGTTCAATCGGAGTCTTGGTTTTCAAGATATAACTGTTTCAGTTTAAGTGCTCGCGGCTGGAATTTCAATTTCAGAACTGAACGTCTGTTTCGCGACACGAATTACACCCAGTTGGGTTCAGAATTTAGCAATGTCACAGTTGAATGAAATTTAGGGTTTTCAATAAAGTATTCAACGCAACAGACGGATTCTCAATCGCATCTGTACGTTGAAAGTTATGCACAGTTTAATCTCAATATGTCATTTCATAAATTGTTCTGAACAGCTTTACGTTCTGCCCTTTTAAATATAGTTTAAAATAACAAACGGCGATGAATCAGAATGAAACCACATGTTTTCTTTCACTAACAGAAATATCTTATAACTACTGTAAAGTTCCGTATCATACTATTTCAGGAAACACGGGGACGCAGGTCTTTGGACAGAACACACTAATCAGAAACGCTCTGGACTGCAGTCCAGAGTCGTGTTCCAATCCAATTATCTTCATGGTTTCAGAACAGAAAACATTAAAATTCTACATAGGGTTAAAGTTCGTCGAGTCGGCTTCGATTTAAGCCCTCGAACGCATCTTTCCAATATGTGTATGATTTATGGTGTTTTTATTCGTTTTCAGTTACGAGAGAATTCTAGTTTTAACGACATGTTTGGGGGTATCGATTTTTGTTACAAACAATCGTGTTTTCCAGCGAATTTCACACAAGATATTCATCATTATAAGGGCCAACATAAAATATCGATTTCCGTCAAATTAGACAATTAATTCCATAGTTAACTAACATCGAGCACTTAGGTCATGACACGTATAGGAAATCGGTAAGTTTGTAAACTACGTGATCTAGGTGGGTAACACTATTATTATAGCATGAAGCAAGTAAATACTTGCCTGGAAAACGCCTCGGGGTCGCACGGCAGCAGTGTCGTCATGAACGCGCGATATACGCCACGTACCGGATTCCCGCGAGCCTAGATCTAGATGCGGATCTCGCGTCGGGGTTGTCCGGAGTCGTTTGCACAGTCACTGGACGTTGATGGATGTTTGATGATCCACTGCGAGTGTATTGGGGTTGCCGACGGTCGACGTCGTCGCTCCGGCAGCGTGTACAGAGCAGTTTCACAGCGGAGGAAAGTTTGAAAATGGTTTTGGAGTTGTGGAGAGAGATGGGGAGCAGTGGAGTCGGGTCTGGAGAGATGAGGGTGGTGCTGAGGGTGTGTAGGGTCGCAGAGGGGGTTCAGGCGAAGTGGGGCTCACCGGCGTTGAGTGCCAGGGGTGATGTGGCCGAGCCCTGTAGTGGGGGTTGTGTGCAGGGGAGTGGGTGTGCAGGGGTGACTCGAGTGGGTGGAGATGGAGTCGTGGAGGGAGAAGAGGGTGACTGAGTGGCTGTCGTCGACGTGGGTCGAGCGACGAGGTGGGATGATCGCCGGCGGTGGGGGTGTCAATGGTTCGAGAGAAATTTTGGGTGCTCACGTTTTTGGGGCTCGGTGAAAGTAGAGGTGTCACGACCCGAAAGTACGGAACGTGACCGGCACTTAGATTACGAAGCGTCTAAAGGCGCCACGTGACCTAAGTAAGCCGAAGCCCAGAAATCTAAACCATAAAAGAAGAAAAAGAAGAAAACAAGTATAAAAACATCAGCAAATTTTACCAAAAATTTCGGCAGTCTCCTCTGTAAAAACTGGCCCCCAAACGGGTACAACAAGTATAATATACATAAACAATAAAAAGCATCCCCAAACGGGAGCTAGCATCAACGCCAACAGGCGGAAACAACCACAACAAGCACAATAATATACAACGCCAATAGGCGAGGCTCAAACTCAAAAGAAAACAAAACCACCAGATCAGAATAATACATGCGCGACTCTAAGGTCGAAATAAAAGACTGGCCCAATAAACTATCAAATAATACATGTTTGGTTGATGGAGCTTTCTAGATACAAATGAAATAATAAAAATACAACGGCGGTTCAGATACAAATGAACCAACCTACCGTGCAAATCACCTGAAATGAAAATGATGTGCCAGCAACTGCCAAGGGAAACCTGTACATCGAACCTGTAATAAAATTTGGCACAACGGGGGTGAGTTGCCAACTCGTGAGTAGAAGAAATCTACGAAAAGAAATCGAATGCACGACGCTATCATAGGTCATAATAATACACTACTATAACCCAAACATCTAGTGATAGCAGGGTAATACTACGTGTAAGTGCAGATACTCCGTGTCCGTGTCAGTGCCTCATATAATACTATGTCATATGAAATGAAATGCATGCACCATGAATGTAAAGTAACAAATCCTGAAATCCAGATATATATGTATAAGAACTCTTTAGCTGTTATCATAGTAAAGTGTGTATAAGCAGCTGAAGTCTCAACAATGAAATCCATGGAAATCCGTGTCAAGCATCGACACAACACATGTAATCTCAAGTCTCAATATGTCGGGCTCCGTCAGTCCGGATCGACCCATATCATTAAATCTCACGACAACGGTCGGTATCCTCCGGATATCCGCCGCGCCAGACATCACCGGTATGTAGTCTTCCCCTGCCAGGCTCATCGTCTACAACTCGATCTTCTTGCCCCGGGGTACCATACCGGGCCCACCATGTACCCGAGACGGTTCATCCACTCCTCGAATCGGGTCTCGAAATCCAACAGAAAACATGAAATACTCATGGTGGACGACACATACATCACGAGAAAACCGCATCTTATTTTAAAATGAGAAGAGGAGAGAGAGAGAGAGAGAGAAGTTTTTATATATTTTTGCGGTTTTCCCCAAAAATTCAGAAATCTCATAGAAATCCAAATCTCAAAATCATGAGTAACTATATGATAAGTGTCGGCATATGCCCATAATACTGCATGATAACATGAAAATATGAATGCATGAATGTCTAAGCAATGAATATCATGTCTGTACTAATGTCAGAGAATAATCACAATATTATATCTGTCTAGTTGTTAACTGATTCTATCCATAAAAGACAATATGATCTAAAGTGTACGTGACATAGCAATTACCGATGATGATGTGTGTGAGCCGGCAAATAAGTGTGCGTGGAATATGCGCATCATCGGTAATAGTGCTGGTGTCCTAACAAGTAAAGTTTATACTGATTATAGCAACATATAAAAGAACATGCACCATGATGATTACAGTATGAATGCAAGACAGATGTGCATTATCCACCCCTCTGCGACATACGAGAACAACTATCACTATGTGAGTCGAACCTAAACCAGTGTCCATCTAACATCCTAAGGAACTAAACCTAATAGACTAGTCAGTAAGAAACTAGAGTCTACCTAAGGTCTAAATCAATATCTCTAATAGTCGGCGATCCTGCCTCAATAGCGTCACGTACGTAGTACGGCTTCCTCGAATCAAGAGTGCGGATCAATTATCAAATCTAAGCCTCGTACGGTAAAATCCATCGTACGGCATCCCAATATCGGGGTACGGTCAAGTATCTCCTAGGTGTCTCCTCATTCGTATAATGTCATCATCAACACATCTCATGATCAAGGTTCTAAACTGTGATCGCATATATCAATCATATATCATTGCCATCATGATAAGCATCATTAGTTTATCCTCAGAAATATCAGGTCATCAAGTCACACCTATACGATATCGACATCAGGTCACACCTATATGATGTCGTAATCAAGTTATACATATATCATATCGTGATCAGTCACAAGTTACAGTCCGGGTACTATTCTAGCGTCCCATGTTCATCAATATCACCACCACTCTTTATAATTTATATATTCATGTTCATTATCTCAATCTCTAATGATCCGCTAACACTTTAATACGACTGTATAGTCAAGAATCACGGCATCAAGCCCAGTCATACTGTTTCATCATACCTCAGATATCATATCACATCAACGAATCCCATATACGTGTTGTGTATATATATACACCTATACCTAGTTTTATATATATACACACATATACGTATACGCCATGTCAAGTTTTAGTGTGTGCGTGTGTGTTTCTATCAGAACCCTACGAACCTCTCCCAAAGTATTCATCCTCAGGTATGGTTTTCCTAAATCAGTCTAGTCCCGCCTAGGGTCATTACTAGGGTCCTGCTTAGTAAGAATCTAGGGTCACATCGGGTTTCCTAATGTCAATAAGTATTATTCATATTCTACGTTGCGGGGGTGCTAAACGCCATCCACCCGACTTCCCCCCGTAGATATGCATCTACTCACCTGGTCCATGTCTACCGAAGACAGTGTCGCCATCATCCTCTTCATCGCCCGCAGTCCACGTGGGGGGTACCTAGACGCAAACATATAAATAGCACCGTAAACTGAATCACATACGAAAGTCAAACGATCTAAAGGAACAAGCATAAGTTAAAACCTATGTCCCGCCCATGCAAAAGAACCAAATACCGCTCGATATCGGCGTACGAACTCCGATGGATCGAGATAACATCATCAAACAACTTGTAGTTTTAAAACACATTACTTATACCATAAAACACGATTAAATCCATCGAAACCCTAAAATCCATCAAACCGTCCAATTTCGTAAAACCCGAAAATGCCAGTATACCGTTTTTCATCAAAACTTGACATTTAAATGAAACTAATGGTCATAAAACTCATTAAATAGCATTACTGGACTATACAAACCATTACTATATTTTTATTACACAATTTTGCATTTATTTGAAATTTCTAGTTTGCAACATTTAACAATTTTCAACATTTTTCAAGCAAAACACCACAATTCCACCACAAAACATGATTTTGCATGAATTAATGTCTTAAATTACAATTCATGATGATAATGATATAATGAAACCATAATTATAATTTAAATCCCTTTTATTTAGTAATTTCCAAAATCTAGTTTACAAAATAATAGCTTTTTATTACTATTTTTCCAATTATCAAAGTAATCTAGTGATCAAACTAAGTTTTTCATTCAATTAATATGCTAATATTTCCACTAAAACTACATTCCAATGATAACAACCCAAATCTAAATTTTATATCAACCACAAACACATTTTGCAAAAACCTAGTTAGTTAATTTCTTTATTTAAAAAGATTTTAAATGAAAATTTTACAATTCAACAACCATGCAATATTTTCCAATTCTAAAAGTGTTAAACTAACTATTATAACCCTAATTAATTATTAGAAACCCTAACTTGAATTTACAACCCTAACTTGCATTTTAAAAATTAAACATAGAATTAATATAATAAATCTAATTATGCTTTAAAAGAACATTTAATAGAAATAATTCAAAAGAGAAAGATTTATACCTCCACAATCTCATGTCCAAACTTGAAAATGAGCCTCAAAAATACATGCTTTCCCACTCCAAAATCCATGTAAAGAAGAGTAGAGAATAAAGGGTATGAAATAATTAGGATTTTGTGTATTTTTTGTTGAATTTTTGATGTAATTTGATGGATTTTTATGCAAAAATGAGGTGGGAAATGGGGAGGGGCAGCCATGGGGGGTTGTGGCCGGCCTTGGTGAGGTGAGGGAGAGAAAGAAATGAGTGTGAAAGTGTGTAGAAGTTTCAAGAGGAGAAATATCACTTAAAGGTCTTTTCATGGTTTATTTAATTATTTATTTATTTGTTTACTATAGCAACTCAAGAAAGCTCTAGAAAATAGGAAAAATTTGCAAATAAATTTTGAATGATACACACTAATTTCTAATATTCCATGGTTCATTTTTACAAATTAAAACCATTTAAATTTGTAATTTACACTAATTTAGTGTAAAAATAAAGCTTATGTTAATATTTAAAATAATTAATTTAGGAAAAATATTTTATTAAACTAAAAATTTATAAGTGGCTAAATAAACACCATTTACTAGTAATTTCATAATTAAAATAGATATTTTAAATTTTATAATGAAAAAAATCAGGGTTTGGTTTTACGAAAAATACATTTTACTTTACCGAAAATCCTAAAATTCACTTAAACACTTTTATTCATTTAATTATTTATTTAATCATTTTTAACACGTTACAATCTTCCCCCCTTTTAGAAATTCGGTCCCCGAATTTAAATTAAAACTTCCCCTCCAAATACTAAAACGTTTAGCAAAACATTCAAATCGTCGAGGCTCCGAAATCATCAATACATAACAAAAATCAACTCCGTCAAGCATGACGCAATCATCGGAGTTATGGCGATAATAAAATTTCAAAACTCAATATGAAAATCATCATAATATACATCAATCTGTAACTTATATATAGTGCGCATCATAGTAAAACCGTACAAATATCTGGATAAGGCAATATGCAAACACCCCTTTTTGAAAATTGCCGTGTGATGCACGTGTCACGGCATAAGTAGCGGACGTTTAAATAATAAAAAAATTAGCTATATATATATATATCTTTTATTTAACATACACGTCCCGCCTGGTTACTAAATCAAATAATAATGATTATGAAAATATACTGCTCAAACTGAAATCAATCCCAATCACATCAATAGAATATCATGTGCGTCCGGTGCGCACTGAAATCGAAACCAAATACAGATACCACGAATACACACAACAACAAAACTAAGTGCAACAGGTGTGCACCAAAAACATCTGTCAAGTGCAACGGGCGTGCACGACTTAATATCAGGTGCATCCAATCTGCACAAAACCCCGATTTAGTGCATCTGGTGTGCACAAAATCGCATCAAGTGCGCCAAGTATGCGCAAGAATCCTAATCAGGTGCACATGGTGCACGAAAACATACATTGAATATCAAAATCGAAATCACAGAACAAAAATGCATGAAAACTAGGTCGAAACATATGTAAAAATCATGTGTAACCATATGCACGAAATCAAATCAAAATCACAAAAGGTATTAAAACCAAATCAAGTGCACTGGGTATGTACTAAACAACATCAATACAACTGATATATGAAACACAAATAGAATGAAATGAAGGTACACACATGAAATACCAATCGTAGAACAAAGTCCTCAAAATACCAAAATCCAATCAACGAAAATATGAAATTCAAATCACTAAATCACAATCGTAAACACTATCGTCAATGTGCGCCTCTTTCCTCTGATGTTGATTGCTTCGAACTCGTCCCTTCGTAGCTGTGCTGACTGCGCTACCAACGGCAATACTCATATCTAGAGTCTCCCACGTAGTCGATTCCTTCACATGATATCCGGACTACATTAAACTTTTCGATCGATCCATCAAATCCCATAATTCCCCGAGAGCTCAACACTCAAGTACAGTTTAAAAATATCCGGTACATACCCCAACATCGATGATCCAGCTGTAGAAGGGCAAACCCAAGCCTCACTAATGGCACAGCGGAACTGCCGTAAACCCTAAGGTTCAAGGGCGTTCTCGTGGTCATTATGTCGAGTTAGGGTTTCATTCTTCTAGAGGGTCCATCGAAATACCTGCATGTTCTTCCGAATACTTTAAACTTAGGAAAATGGTTTTCTGATAATCGTTCGAACCCTTTAACTTCATCCGGACGGCATGTGAATACCCTTCGTCCGCACGCTAAGCAATGCTTCAATCCTCAAGAATAACCAATACTCTAATGGTTATCGCATTCGAGCCGCAGCTCCCTCTGCCAGTGCGCCCATGGTAACCGAACCACCCTCCGACATCGACGAAGATTGATCAAAGGAACGAATGAAATACGGTGCAAACAAATGTACATCCTAAGGCTCCTTAAGCAGAGTAGCGTATCGTAAGTATGCCGCGGACCATACCCACGGTACGTTACTCTACCTAAATCGCCTACTCCATCAACCAAGGGTCACCTAGACTTATACAAGGTTAAACCTAGCGCTCTGATACCAACTTTGTCACGACCCGAAAGTACGGAACGTGACCGGCACTTAGATTACGAAGCGTCTAAAGGCGCCACGTGACCTAAGTAAGCCGAAGCCCAGAAATCTAAACCATAAAAGAAGAAAAAGAAGAAAACAAGTATAAAAACATCAGCAAATTTTACCAAAAATTTCGGCAGAGTCTCCTCTGTAAAAACTGGCCCCCAAACGGGTACAACAAGTATAATATACATAAACAATAAAAAGCATCCCCAAACGGGAGCTAGCATCAACGCCAACAGGCGGAAACAACCACAACAAGCACAATAATATACAACGCCAATAGGCGAGGCTCAAACTCAAAAGAAAACAAAACCACCAGATCAGAATAATACATGCGCGACTCTAAGGTCGAAATAAAAGACTGGCCCAATAAACTATCAAATAATACAAGTTTGGTTGATGGAGCTTTCTAGATACAAATGAAATAATAAAAATACAACGGCGGTTCAGATACAAATGAACCAACCTACCGTGCAAATCACCCGAAATGAAAATGATGTGCCAGCAACTGCCAAGGGAAACCTGTACATCGAACCTGTAATAAAATTTGGCACAACGGGGGTGAGTTGCCAACTCGTGAGTAGAAGACATCTACGAAAAGAAATCGAATGCACGACGCTATCCTAGGTCATAATAATACACTACTATAACCCAAACATCTAGTGATAGCAGGGTAATACTAAGTGTAAGTGCAGATACTCCGTGTCCGTGTCAGTGCCTCATATAATACTATGTCATATGAAATGAAATGCATGCACCATGAATGTAAAGTAACAAATCCTGAAATCCAGATATATATGTATAAGAACTCTTTAGCTGTTATCTTAGTAAAGTGTGTATAAGCATCTGAAGTCTCAACAATGAAATCCATGGAAATCCGTGTCAAGCATCGACACAACACATGTAATCTCAAGTCTCAATATGTCGGGCTCCGTCAGTCCGGATCGGCCCATATCATCAAATCTCACGACAACGGCCGGTATCCTCCGGATATCCGCCGCGCCAGACATCACCGGTAGGTAGTCTTCCCCTGCCAGGCTCATCGTCTACAACTCGATCTTCTTGCCCCGGGGTACCATACCGGGCCCACCATGTACCCGAGACGGTTCATCCACTCCTCGAATCGGGTCTCGAAATCCAACAGAAAACATGAAATACTCATGGTGGACGACACATACATCACGAGAAAACCGCATCTTATTTTAAAAAGAGAAGAGGAGAGAGAGAGAGAGAAGTTTTTATATATTTTTGCGGTTTTCCCCAAAAATCCAGAAATCTCATAGAAATCCAAATCTCAAAATCATAAGTAACTATATGATAAGTGTCGGCATATGCCCATAATACTGCATGATAACATGAAAATATGAATGCATGAATGTCTAATCAATGAATATCATGTCTGTACTAATGTCAGAGAATAATCACAATATTATATCTGTCTAGTTGTTAACTGATTCTATCCATAAAAGACAATATGATCTAAAGTGTACGTGACATAGAAATTACCGATGATGATGTGTGTGAGCCGGCAAATAAGTGTGCGTGGAATATGCGCATCATCGGTAATAGTGCTGGTGTCCTAACAGGTAAAGTTTATACTGATTATAGCAACATATAAAAGAACATGCACCATGATGATTACAGTATGAATGCAAGACAGATGTGCATTATCCACCCCTCTGCGACATACGAGAACAACTATCACTATGTGAGTCGAACCTAAACCAGTGTCCATCTAACATCCTAAGGAACTAAACCTAATAGACTAGTCAGTAAGAAACTAGAGTCTACCTAAGGTCTAAATCAATATCTCTAATAGTCGGCGATCCTGCCTCAATAGCGTCACGTACGTAGTACGGCTTCCTCGAATCAAGAGTGCGGATCAATCATCAAATCTAAGCCTCGTACGGTAACATCCATTGTACGGCATCCCAATATCGGGGTACGGTCAAGTATCTCCTAGGTGTCTCCTCATTCGTATAATGTCATCATCAACACATCTCATGATCAAGGTTCTAAACTGTGATCGCATATATCAATCATATATCATTGCCATCATGATAAGCATCATTAGTTTATCCTCAGAAATATCATGTCATCAAGTCACACCTATACGATATCGACATCAGGTCACACCTATATGTTGTCGTAATCAAGTTATACATATATCATATCGTGATCAGTCACAAGTTACAGTCCGGGTACTATTCTAGCGTCCCATGTTCATCAATATCACCACCAATCTTTATAATTTATATATTCATGTTCATTATCTCATTCTCTAATGATCCGCTAACACTTTAATACGACTGTATAGTCAAGAATCACGGCATCAAGCGCAGTCATACTGTTTCATCATACCTCAGATATCATATCACATCAACGAATCCCATATACGTGTTGTGTATATATATACACCTATACCTAGTTTTATATATATACACACATATACGTATACGCCATGTCAAGTTTTAGTGTGTGCGTGTGTGTTTCTATCAGAACCTTACGAACCTCTCCCAAAGTATTCATCCTCAGGTATGGTTTTCCTAAATCAGTCTAGTCCCGCCTAGGGTCATTACTAGGGTCCTGCTCAGTAAGAATCTAGGGTCACATCGGATTTCCTAATGTCAAGAAGTACTATTCATATTCTACGTTGCGGGGGTGCTAAACGCCATCCACCCGACTTCCCCCCGTAGATATGCATCTACTCACCTGGTCCATGTCTACCGAAGACAGTGTCGCCATCCTTCTCTTCATCGCCCGCAGTCCACGTGGAGGGTACCTAGACGCAAACATATAAATAGCATCGTAAACTGAATCACATACGAAAGTCAAACGATCTAAAGGAACAAGCATAGGTTAAAACCTATGTCCCGCCCACGCAAAAGAACCAAATACCGCTCGATATCGGCGTACGAACTCCGATGGATCGAGATAACATCATCAAACAACTTGTAGTTTTAAAACACATTACTTATACCATAAAACACGATTAAATCCATCGAAACCCTAAAATCCATCAAACCGTCCAATTTCGTAAAACCCGAAAATGCCAGTATACCGTTTTTCATCAAAACTTGACATTTAAATGATACTAATAGTCATAAAACTCATTAAATAGCATTACTAGACTATACAAACCATTACTATATTTTTATTACACAATTTTGCATTTATTTGAAATTTCTAGTTTGCAACATTTAACAATTTTCAACATTTTTCAAGCAAAACACCACAATTCCACCACAAAACATGATTTTGCTTGAATTAATGTCTTAAATTACAATTCATGATGATAATGATATAATGAAACCATAATTATAATTTAAATCCCTTTTATTTAGTAATTTCCAAAATCTAGTTTACAAAATAATAGCTTTTTATTACTATTTTTCCAATTATCAAAGTAATCTAGTGATCAAACTAAGTTTTTCATTCAATTAATATGCTAATATTTCCACTAAAACTACATTCCAATGATAACAACCCAAATCTAAATTTTATATCAACCACAAACACATTTTGCAAAAACCTAGTTAGCTAATTTCTTTATTTAAAAAGATTTTAAATGAAAATTTTACAATTCAACAACCATGCAATATTTTCCAATTCTAAAAGTGTTAAACTAACTATTATAACCCTAATTAATTATTAAAAACCCTAACTTGAATTTACAACCCTAACTTGCATTTTAAAAATTAAACATAGAATTAATATAATAAATCTAATTATGCTTTAAAAGAACATTTAATAGAAATAATTCAAAAGAGAAAGATTTATACCTCCACAATCTCATGTCCAAACTTGAAAATGAGCCTCAAAAATACATGCTTTCCCACTCCAAAATCCATGTAAAGAAGAGTAGAGAATAAAGGGTATGAAATAATTAGGATTTTGTGTATTTTTTGTTGAATTTTTGATGTAATTTGATGGATTTTTGTGCAAAAATGAGGTGGGAAATGGGGAGGGGAAGCCATGGGGGGTGGTGGCCGGCCTTGGTGAGGTGAGGGAGAGAAAGAAATGAGTGTGAAAGTGTGTAGAAGTTTCAAGAGGAGAAATATCACTTAAAGGTCTTTTCATGGTTTATTTAATTATTTATTTATTTGTTTACTATAGCAACTCAAGAAAGCTCTAGAAAATAGGAAAAATTTGCAAATAAATTTTGCATGATACACACTAATTTCTAATATGCCATGGTTCATTTTTACAAATTAAAACCATTTAAATTTGTAATTTACACTAATTTAGTGTAAAAATAAAGCTTATGTTAATATTTAAAATAATTAATTTAGGAAAAATATTTTATTAAACTAAAAATTTATAAGTGGCTAAATAAACACCATTTACTAGTAATTTCATAATTAAAATAGATATTTTAAAATTTATAATGAAAAAAAATCACGGTTTGGTTTTACGAAAAATACATTTTATTTTACCGAAAATCCTAAAATTCACTTAAACACTTTTATTCATTTAATTATTTATTTAATCATTTTTAACACGTTACAAGAGGAAAGATGAAGAGTGAGTTGGAGAGGGAGAGACGAGGTTGAAAACGTGGGGGCAACGGCAGGGCGAGGGCGTGGGCGACGGCGGAGGAGGCGGTCGCGCGCGAGTTAAGGGATGTAGCCGTTGGGATTCGAAGAAGAGGAACAGTGTAGTGGTTGGGTGAGGAAAATAGGAAAAGGGTTGGGCTCGTTTAAATTTTAAAACAATTTCCTTTTTTTAATTACTTCATGGGCTGTAGGTGAAGAAATGGGCCGGGGTTTAAAACCAATGGGTTTATAAAAAGAAAAAGGGTGTGTGGGCTGAGTGATGGCGAGTGGGCCAGGGAAATAAAAAATTGGCCGGGGAAAATTCTAAAATTGGTTAAAAGATTATTAGTGGGCTGAAGGAGGAGATTGGGCTGAGGGATTTTATATGAAAATTTATTTAAAAGAAAAAAAAGTGTGGGCTTGGTAAAAAGAACGGGCTGAGGCTACAAGTAATGGGCTGGAGAAAAAAAACAGTAAGGGCTGTATGTTTAAAATTGGTTTAAGGTTAAGTGTTTTGCTCATTTTGGTTTGTTTCGGCTTTGGTTTTAAATCTTAGGTTTTAGCTTTTAGGGTTTGGACTATAATTCCAAAAGAGCTGGAAAAATAGGGTTTAAACAACCAACTAAAAATATATGAAGTCAAGAATAAGGTAATCACTAGAATTCAGGAAATAGGAAATTTCATGTAGAAAGGAAACGGGGATTTACATCATACCCCCCTTAACGAAAATTTCGTCCTCGAAATTTAACAAAGATACAAGAAACAATGTACTAAACAAAGAGATGTGGATAACGATCACGGATATCTTCCTCCCGCTCCCAGGTGGATTCTCCTGGAGATCGACCGCCCCAAGACACTCGGACTAACGGAATGACCTTATTCTTCAGCACTTTCTCTCTGCGGTCGAGGATGGTAGTAGGCTGCTCCTCGTATGACAGATCGGTTCCCAAAACTAGTTCCGAATGGTCCAGGACATGGCTCCCATCCCGGACATAACGCCGCAACTGTGACACGTGGAAGGTATTGTGCACACCAGCTAGCGATGGAGGCAAGGCAAGTCGATAGGCCACCTCTCCTACTCGCTCTAGCACCTCGAAAGGTCCGATAAAACGGGGACTAAGCTTTCCCCGACTTCCGAAGCTGATAACTCCACGAGTAGGGGAAATCTTCAAGAATACATGACCTCCGACTTCGAACTCAAGTGCCCTTCTGCTGGTATCTGCCCAACTCTTTTGTCGATCCTGAGCTGTCTTAATACGCTGTCTGATCATTTGGACCTTGTCAACTGTCTGCACGATGAGTTCGGGGCCCAGTAATCTTCGTTCTCCCACATCATCCCAACATACTGGGGATCGACACTTCCGCCCGTATAGTGCTTCAAAAAGAGCCATCTGAATACTAGCCTGATAACTATTGTTATAAGAGAACTCGACTAGATGCAGATGGTCCTCCCAGGAACCCTGAAAGTCCAACATACAGGCTCTCAACATATCTTCGAGCGTCTGAATTGTACGCTCGGATTGTCCATCCGTCTGTGGGTGATAAGCTGTGCTGAAATTAAGGCGGGTACCCAAGCTCTCCTGTAAGCTCTTCTAAAAGTGCGACAAGAATCTCGTGTCCCAGTCTGACACAATGCTGACTGGAACACCGTGAAGTCGTATAATCTCCTGCATATATCTTTCTGCCGGTGATTCTGTCGACTGTCCCACTCGGAAAGGTAGGAAGTGTGCAGCTTTTGTGAGGCGATCGACGATAACCCAAATAACGTTATTGCCTCTAGGGCTCCGTGGTAAGGCCGTCACAAAATCCATAGTAATGTGCTCCCACTTCCATTCAGGTATCGGCAATGGTTGTAATAATCCTGCTGTTCTCTGATGTTCCGCCTTCACCTGCTGACATACCAAGCATCTGGATACGAACCTCGCAATTTCCCGCTTCATTCCGTTCCACCAAAAGTGCTGCTTTAGGTCCTGATACATTTTTGTACCTCCTGGATGCACAGAATAAGCTGAACTGTGTGCTTCAGCCAAAACTTCTTCTCGTACATCTCCTTTATGTACGCAGAGTCTGCTACCGAATCTCAGAGAGCCATCCTCATGTATAATCAAATCCGTTCTCAGTCCAGCTTCCACTT
The DNA here is from genome assembly GCA_030015575.1 of Agapanthus africanus. NCBI lineage: Eukaryota > Viridiplantae > Streptophyta > Magnoliopsida > Asparagales > Amaryllidaceae > Agapanthus > Agapanthus africanus. Next base: position 517,077,439 of record CM057337.1, read on the forward strand.
GCTCTCTGAACTTTTGTAATCGGGGATCATCCGCTTGTGCAATCTTGATGCGATCCACCAGGGAAGATTGCACCTGTAGTTGCCAAAATTGACTGAGTGCGTTCGAAGTAATGACTTCAAGTTCAAGTCTCTTGAAATCCTCAATAATACTCCTCTGATCGGTCAACATCATGACCGCTGCTTTGCGACTGAGTGCATCTGGTACAACATTGACCTTCCCCGGGTGATACTGAAGGTCCAAGTCATAATCTGCCATTAGCTCTAGCCATCGGCGCTGCCTCATGTTCAGTTCCTTCTGAGTGAAAACATACTTCAGACTTTTATGATCCGTGTAAACCTCCACTTTCTCACCCAATAGATAGTGCCTCCAAATCTTCAACGCAAAAACTACCGCGGCTAACTCCAAGTCATGCGTGGGGTAGTTCTTCTCATGGTTTCTCAGTTGTCGAGAGGCGTAAGCAACCACTCGGCCGTGCTGCATTAAAACACAGCCTAAACCCTTCCCTGAGGCATCACTGTGTATCACTAAACCACCGGAATCATCTGGTACAGTAAGAATAGGCGCCGTGGTTAACTTCTGCTTTAGTGTGTCGAATGCCTGAGTGCACTCCTCTGTCCATGTAAACGGCACGTCCTTCCGAGTCAACCTCGTCAATGGTTCCGCGATCCTTGAGAAATCTTGGACGAATCTCCGATAATAACCTGCCAATCCCAGAAAGCTCCTGATCTCGGCTACTGACTTCGGCGTTGGCCAATCTCTGACCGATTCTATCTTCGCCGGGTCCACCGAGATACCTTCGCCCGAAACAATATGTCCCAAAAACTGAACTTTGTCGAGCCAGAATTCACACTTGCTCAGCTTCGCATACAGCTTCTCTTCCCGAAGAATTTGTAGGACCGTGCGCAAATGCTCAGCATGCTCTTCCCAGGTCTTCGAGTAGACAAGTATGTCGTCGATAAACACAACGACGAACGTGTCTAAGTATTTTGCGAACACCCTGTTCATTAAATCCATGAATATTGCTGGGGCATTGGTAACACCGAACGGCATCACAAGAAACTCGTAATGTCCGTATCGGGTCCTGAAAGCCGTCTTGCATACATCCTCGGCTATTACTCTGATTTGATGATATCCAGAACGGAGGTCCAACTTCGAGAAAACCTTGGCTCCACTTAGCTGATCGAATAGGTCATCGATACGCGGGATTGGGTACTTGTTCTTTATTGTGACCTTGTTCAGTTCCCGATAATCTATACACATTCGCAGCGATCCATCCTTCTTCTTTACTAATAGAACTGGTGCACCCCACGGTGAAGCGCTTGGCCGAAAAAATCCCTTCTCTAATAATTCTTCAACCTGTTTCTTCAATTCCGCCAACTCCACTGGTGCCATCCTGTAGGGGGCTCTGGATATTGGGGCTATACCTGGAATCAAATCGATTGAGAACTCCAAAATTCGAGGAGGTGGTAGACCTGGTAGATCTTCAGGAAATACGTCTAGAATGTCCCGAACAATTTCTGGGGCTGGGCTCTTATCAATCTCCATAGCTGTCAACTCCTTAGGCTTTGCTCTGTATTTAGCTGGCTCCAAGGATTCGCTTCCGCCCTTGAAAATGAATTCCGGGTGATTAGGGATGCGGAAGATCACCTTCTTTGCACGACAATCGATAACTGCGTGGAAAGTGCTCATCCAATCCATCCCAAGAATTGCGTCATAACTGCCTGTCCCAATTAGGAGGAAATTCGCATAGAATTCCCTACCACACACTACAACCGGGCATAATCTACATTCTCGACTAGATATAATAATGCCATTACCCGTATGAATTTCCCATCCCTTGGTTAGTGGTTCATGTGGTATTGAGTGTGTATTTGTGAAATGCTCAGACAAGAAACAATGCGATGCTCCTGAATCAAATAGTACTCTAGCTGGTAAGGCATGTACGAGTAGAGTACCTGTAACCACATCTCCTGACGCTTCTGCCTGCTCGGTGGTCAAGGTGAAAGCCCGTCCCTGACTGCGACCTGTAAATGGTTGCCTCTGCTCCTGCGGCCTCTGCTGTGACGGTCCAGAACCTCCCTGTATTTCTGCTCGCTCAGGACAACTGTTAATCCTGTGTTGACTGGAACCGCAAATCAAGCACTGTCCCTTGGCACGGCGACAGTCCTTCTGAGTATGTCCTCCTCTACCGCAATAGCCGCAAGTTACGCCCTGTCTCTGGGGGCGATGCTGTGGTACAAACGGGCGCTTCATTTGCGTTGTCCCTGCTCTGTGAACCGGTATGGCTCCTCGAGAAGGCACGTGGGTACGTGCTGGAACGACTGGGGGTCTCCTGAATTTGTTAATCAATTGCTCCTGAACTCTCACCGCGTTGAGTACCTGTACGAAAGTCTGTAGAACCAACGATGCAATCAGCTGCTGCAACTCAAAATCTAACCCCTGAAGGAAACGCCTGGCCCTGGTGACTTCTGATTTGACCATGTATGGAGCAAAGCGGCTCAGACGGTTGAACTCTGCCGCATAAACGTCCACTGGGCGTCCATTCTGCTTTAAAAGAATAAACTTTTCCTCCATTTCTGCCTTAGCTGTGGGAGGAAAATAATGATCTAAGAAGCACTCCTTAAACTTGCTCCATTCGATCGGCCCTTCAAGTCTGCTTTCTTCCACCGACCACCATGTACGGGCCTCGTCTTCTAATTGTATCTTTATCACGTCCACTCTGTCTTCCTCTGGAACCCTGGCGGCTGTCAATAAATTCTCCATGTTCACCAGCCATTGCTCAGCCTCAAGGGGTTCAGCTAGCCCGGTAAACGCAGCTGGGTGTAACCGTCGGAAGTCTGCTACTGTACCAGCCCTAGCATGATAAGCTGGTGGAGTAGCGCCCTCGGGGGAGGTAATAAGTGCGGAGGGTCCTCCTGCGGCGGTAATCGCCCTGAGTCCCTCAGTGAGTAAGTCAGTCTTCCTCTCCTGAGCTTCCGCGAGAGTGGTCAGTGCGCTGAGTATCCTTTCCGTGCGGTCCTGAGAGCTGGAGTCCGAGGAGGGGTCGTTCGGGGACGTCATATCACTGGAAGATTCAAAAGGATAGGATCAGATTCAAGGATGGAAATCAAGAGTAGTGAAACAAGAATAACGTAATACTGCATAGTTAATGTTATCCCTTGATACTAAACACAGGCTCTGATACCAACTAAACCATGTCACGCCCCGCTTCCCAAAATACGGAAAACGAGGGATGACTAGGCCAGCCATGCTCCTACGGTCAAGGAATCATCCCGCCGTAGTCACACTTCGGCTTCTAGCACTACATGGTAATCAGTAAGTAAAGCACAGTATTAAAGGAATCACATCACTAATTTATTACATTAAAATTCCATTGTTCACAAATTACAGATAATAAGAACAATAACTAACCAAGTTCAATATCACGATCGCTCTAAGAAAACAATAAAGATAGGGAGTACACCAGACTATATCTCTGTGAACTCGAAGGGTAGATCCGTCTCCTGTGCTGGTCCTCCCGGGGAATCTGAGCATGCATACTCAGGTCGTTAGAGCGACACAAATAATAATATTATTATAATCAGATGAAACAGGTAAATGAGGTAATACTGGTATGAGAAATAATGCAAGTAATCACTATGTCACAATATGATGCAGAATATGTTATGTGTCCCTATCGGTCTCTAGGTCATGTTTGAAATCACATAGTGGAAGGAGGATCATGTTTAACAGGAGTCTCGTACATACCCGAGACAACGACCCACATGCCCGGGACATAACCCTGTCAGCCGGATCGCCAGATCATGTCCTACACGCATAAGTATCACGGTTCGAATGATCATCCTCTAAACACGGTCCCGCTAAATACGATACACTTTCCACTTTGATTTCCCCTTTTTCCCCAGGTTACACTATTTAAGATATTGATCTAGTTGTGTACGAGTATACCAATGGCACGGTTTCATCACTATCCACTGTATCAATCACTGTCACGAATATTCACTTTCCATTGGTGTACTCGTCACTCCTAAACCAACATCTATCACGCACGATAATGCAATGTCCACACGCACTAACACTGTGTATATGACAAGGGTATGATATATGTATTGTATGCTACCAATAAGCTCTATATGTTATGAATTAACATGCATGTCATGAACTAAAATAAATTGTACAAATTAATATGTTACGAATTCAGCAAAAATGATGTAAGTAAGATATATAGAAAAATCAGTCAGTAATTCATCAAAATTTGTTTCAGTTCAATCGGAGTCTTGGTTTTCAAGATATAACTGTTTCAGTTTAAGTGCTCGCAGCTGGAATTTCAATTTCAGAACTGAACGTCTGTTTCGCGACACGAATTTCACCCAGTTGGGTTCAGAATTTAGCGATGTCACAGTTGAATGAAATTTAGGGTTTTCATTAAAGTATTCTACGCAACAGACAGATTCTCAATCGCATCTGTACGTTGAAAGTTATGTACAGTTTAATCTCAATATGTCATTTCAGAAATTGTTCTGAACAGCTTTACGTTCTGCCCTTTTAAATATAGTTTAAAATAACAAACGGCGATGAATCAGAATGAAACCACTTGTTTTCTTTCACTAACAGAAATATCTTATAACTACTGTAAAGTTCCGTATCATACTATTTCAGGAAACACGGGGACGCAGGTCTTTGGACAGAACACACTAATCAGAAACGCTCTGGACTGCAGTCCAGAGTCGTGTTCCAATCCAATTATCTTCATGGTTTCAGAACAGAAAACATTAAAATTCTACATAGGGTTAAAGTTAGTCGAGTCGGCTTCGATTTAAGCCCTCGAACGCATCTTTCCAATATGTGTATGATTTATGGTGTTTTTATTCGTTTTCAGTTACGAGAGAATTCTAGTTTTAACGACATGTTTGGGGGTATCGATTTTTGTTACAAACAATCGTGTTTTCCAGCGAATTTCACACAAGATATTCATTATTATAAGGGCCAACATAAAATATCGATTTCCGTCAAATTAGACAATTAATTCCATAGGTAACTAACATCGAGCACTTAGGTCATGACACGTATAGGAAATCGGTAAGTTTGTAAACTACGTGATCTAGGTGGGTAACACTATTATTATAGCATGAAGCAAGTAAATACTTGCCTGGAAAACGCCTCGGGGTCGCACGGCAGCAGTGTCGTCAAGAACGCGCGATATACGCCACGTACCGGATTCCCGCGAGCCTAGATCTAGATGCGGATCTCGCGTCGGGGTTGTCCGGAGTCGTTTGCACAGTGTTGATGGATGTTTGATGATCCACTGCGAGTGTATTGGGGTTGCCGACGGTCGACGTCGTCGCTCCGGCAGCGTGTACAGAGCAGTTTCACAGCGGGGGAAAGTTTGAAAATGGTTTTGGAGTTTTGGAGAGAGATGGGGAGCAGTGGAGTCGGGTCTGGAGAGATGAGGGTGTTGCTGAGGGTGTGTAGGGTCGCAGAGGGGGTTCAGGCGAAGTGGGGCTCACCGGCGTTGAGTGCCAGGGGTGATGTGGCCGAGCCCTGTAGTGGGGGTTGTGTGCAGGGGAGTGGGTATGCAGGGGTGACTCGAGTGGGTGGAGATGGAGTCGTGGAGGGAGAAGAGGGTGACTGAGTGGCTGTCGTCGACGTGGGTCGAGCGACGAGGTGGGATGATCGCCGGCTGTGGGGGTGTCAATGGTTCGAGAGAAATTTTGGGTGCTCACGTTTTTGGGGCTCGGTGAAAGTAGAGGAAAGATGAAGAGTGAGTTGGAGAGGGAGAGACGAGGTTGAAAATGTGGGGGCAACGGCAGGGCGAGGGCGTGGGCGACGGCGGAGGAGGCGGTCGCGCGCGAGTTAAGGGATGTAGCCGTTGGGATTCGAAGAAGAGGAACAGTGTAGTGGTTGGGTGAGGAAAATAGGAAAAGGGTTGGGCTCGTTTAAATTTTAAAACAATTTCCTTTTTTTAATTATTTCATGGGCTGTAGGTGAAGAAACGGGCCGGGGTTTAAAACCAATGGGTTTATAAAAAGAAAAAGGGTGTGTGGGCTGAGTGATGGCGAGTGGGCCAGGGAAATAAAAAATTGGCCGGGGAAAATTCTAAAATTGGTTAAAAGATTATTAGTGGGCTGAAGGAGGAGATTGGGCTGAGGGATTTTATATGAAAATTTATTTAAAAGAAAAAAAAGTGTGGGCTTGGTAAAAAGAACGGGCTGAGGCTACAAGTAATGGGCTGGAGAAAAAAAACAGTAAGGGCTGTATGTTTAAAATTGGTTTAAGGTTAAGTGTTTTGCTCATTTTGGTTTGTTTCGGCTTTGGTTTTAAATCTTAGGTTTTAGCTTTTAGGGTTTGGACTATAATTCCAAAAGAGCTGGAAAAATAGGGTTTAAACAACCAACTAAAAATATATGAAGTCAAGAATAAGGTAATCACTAGAATTCAGGAAATAGGAAATTTCATGTAGAAAGGAAACGGGGATTTACAATTGTTCTGTGATACTTATTACATTTCTGTGATGTTGCATTTTATCACCCCTTGAGCGATTATTATATATTGATATATATACTAGTATATGTTGTATATGTTTTACACCCGCGCTAGTCCAGTCCCCACTCTGTCGTCAGTTAAGTAACCTAACGGGTGATGACGGGACCCAGTGGCGAATGCGGATGGCATATACGTACATCGTATTTTCGTTCTTTTGTGGTGTGATCAATTGATGGGACTGCATTGATTCGGATCAATGCAAGCTAAACAAACCTATTCTGATATTGTTGGAACATTTTTCAAAAAAAGGCTGTTATTACAAGGACGTTCTCTTTTGTTTTGTACAGTGTTATTCGGTTATGAATATCCATCACCTCTGTCGACGAGGCAAGGGCCGAGATCCCTTCACCGGGAGTGACCTCTTGGACAGAAGTTTGTGTCAGGGTAATAAATTCACTATAGCCGATTACTTTTTGCTTTGCATCGTGGTATTCAGTTGGAATATCCTGTACCTCATTCTACGGGGAAAGAGCCGAGATCCCTTCACCGGGAGTGTACTCTTTAGCAAAGGTTTTCGCCACTATATTTTTAGAAAAAGCTATCCGGTTCCTTCAACGATATCAAGTTCATTACGTTAAAGGTTTTTCGCCAAAAACCTGCCGTAGCCCTCCGTCATTTCAGATTAGTATTGCTTAGTATTCGTGCTACGTATGTCGTGCATTGCCGAGGCGTAGTGTTCGGTAGCTCTGTGATGCTTTTCTGTCGCATGGATAAGTGGATTGGTTAGGACAGTCGTACGGTTATGTTGGCATTGTCAGGGACTCGTACGGATGGGTTTAACGCAATCAAGATAACGACGGGTTGAAATTGACTAGGACTCTTTGATATGTTGGCATTGTCAATGTCACTTGGGTCCCAGGGTAAAAATCACATTGGGAGTTTCTAAAGAAACTGAAACTTGCCAGGAATGCGCATACCTTCTGGAGTGTGAAAACGTGAGTGGATTCCATCACGTTATCATGCGATGATAGTTACATCCCGATTCCCACTGATGAGTTGGTTTACTCCTCGGGTGATCCCGACTAATTCATCTTTCATGTTTGGAGGAGAATTTGAGATTACAGTGGGAGCTTTCCTGATTAGATAAATTGATAACCATTCAGATCTAGGTTAGAGTGCATGCTGAGTGTTTCATTTCTCTCTCTCTTTGGCATCGACCATGGCCCGACCCTTGACTATGACTCAGTGACCAAGTTAACCGAACCTTCTTAAAACACTGGCTTTTGGATTATCTGTGTTGCATACCTCATTGCCACTCCTACTTTTACCCTTTTTCTCCAGAACACCCCGTATTACTATGAACGTCCACTTCCATTGGATAAAACCATCGTATGGTTATAAATGAACTCGAAGGAACTTGTTCCAGATTCGAGGATGGTTTCTGGTTCTGGAGAAAACGAATAGGGCTATTCAGTTGTCATTTTCTTTTACCTTCTCTCAGGTTGCGAGTGCTCCTTGGATTAGGACGGTACACCTATTACGCTAATTGGATAGTCTTATTCCAAACCATAGGCTGGTGCCGAACGGTAGGGAATGAAGGAAACCAATTAGCCTAACGATGGTGTACAGAAGGTAATAAGTTAAGACAAATAAAGGGATTAGTAAGAGGGCAAAGTAAATTGCGACTGTTTTTCACGACCAAACCGAGTATTTCTTCGCCAATCCTACATCACCTTTGTATTTCTCCAGAACACTCTGTATCACTTACAAGATCCACAGTTATTTGGATACTCTATCGTATGGTTATATACGAACTCGAAGGAACTTGTTCCAGTTCAGGGATGGATTCTGGTTCAGGAGAAATAGGAATAAGGTTTATTCAGTTGTCTTTTATCTTTACCTTCTCTTGGGTTGCGAGTGCTCCTAGGATTAGGACAGCACACCCATTATGCTTATTGGATAGTCTTCTTCCAAACCATAGACTGGTGCCGAACGGTAGGGAAGGAAGAAAACCTTTTAGCCTAAGAGGGTGTATGGAAGGTAATGACTAAAGACATATAAAGGGATTTGGAGAGATGGAAAGGAAATATACGGTTACAGTTGTGAATCCGATAATGGAAGAGGCATTACTAAGAATATCCGGATACCCCTTCGAAACATTTATATGTTTCAGTTTCACTGCGTATTGTTAAAAGAAAACTGATTTCCCAATTAGCCCTTGCACCAAGGTATGTATTTACCAGGTTTGATTCTCACATCTGTATGGTTTTACAGATGATGAGTGGGAGTAAGTTATTGGGAATTGGGTGATCATCCTCAATATATCGGGATTCGTTGTAATTGGTGATATTTGAGGAAATCACCTGGGTTGTTTGCCGGACGTCAAATATTTGGTTTTGAATATCCGTTATATTGCACCAATTTCAAATTGATATATCTGTACGTTTATTTTTATAAAGTGAGATATAACATTTTGAAATTATGTCTAGTATATTTACCTATATCATTGGATGGTTAGGTAAGGAGCATTAAACAGCGGTGTAATTCTTCTTAACCATAAGTATAGTTTTAAACCTACGTCATACAGGGATTGAGTTATTAGACTCAGGGGACTTATACAGAGTATTGTTTGTTGTCCAGTGTCCATGAGGACAGAGGGGTTGGTACTCGTACTATATTCTGTTTACTTGTGGCTTCTCTAGTTCTTAGACATGTGTTTCGTAGAAATGCAAGGTCTAAGTTTTGAGAAGTTATAGGTATATGAATAAAGTAGAGAACCAGGTATTGCAAGTATCAGGATTCTTCAAGGTGATCGAAGATGTAGATACTTGTTTATGGTATTCAGTTAATAGTAATGATTAAGAGAACTTGCTTCTCTTTCAGGTTACTCATAATTGGAAGCATTCCTAAGTTGAGTAATGTTGATCGGCCTCCTTCCGTTTAGTTGACATGCACTGGAGACAACTGCATGATTTGAATCTGGTTCCAATTAAATCAGTGCCTCTGTTTCTATATTGGATATAGAATAGTTCATATCTTAACATTGTTAAGGTACGGGGAATTGTCCGGCTTATGCTTAAAACCAGATTCTGGATAACTCAAGGCACGTTTCTGTAATGGCTGTTTGTGGGTTGACCCAGGCTATGACGAGTGTTGACTTTCTACCATCTGGAAGATCAATAGTGATATTGTTCTAGACTCGCCACAGATTTAATAAAAATGATTATTTTTTCAGAAAACAGTAGTGGGGGTATGGTAGAACTGGAAGTGATTCCAGAACCGCAAACGATTTCTGAAAAGTTTGACAAGAACCTAACGATTCAATCTCTTTTGACATTCCATTGGCCACTCCGCAGATATGGTGGGTAACCTCAGGCACCCGAGAGGTACTCCGGTAGCCTCAAGGACGGTAATAGGGAGGTTCTTGTTTGCCTAGACTTGCCATTGCTGTTGTTCCAGGCTATGAAACCCAGCAGGAGGATGAGTATAGCGTCGTTCTGAACTAGCTTTAGAAGTGTACGTGTATATGATTCTAGAGGGTTGTCGTAGTCAGTGGGAGCAGTGGAAACATTGGTGGACAAGTAGCTTATGTCTATTTATGGACTAAAGTAGATATAGCGGAAATAGATCATCTATTTCTGATGTGACAGTCATAGGTTTGACTTCATCAGAATAGCGGATGGATCTGTTAAGAAGGTAGTAAGGTGTGATGTCCTGGTATTTGGATGACATACACAGAGTAGGAAGTGAAATTCCGATACTACGGTCGGTTATACTTTGGTTGTCACACAGTGGTTTCTCCATAAAAGATATAGATATAATATCAGACATTCCGGTTACTAGATCTATGGTTTTAGATCTAGATTTGGGTTGTTTCCTAATCTGGGTACTTAGACAGCATTCTAAAGGTGTTTTAGAATGGACGACTCCTGGCACGGTAGTGTACCTGCAGGTGACGGAGTCACCCTCTCTAAAGGTGTCTTACAGACTAAAGGGGAGAGAGATGTGCATGGTTGGCATATCACTTGCTGAGGCAATTGAGTCAATCAAGAGATGTCAAGTACCACACCAGATGTTGTTTTTGCAGTAGATGCAAAAAGTTCATATTAATCCTATCCTGGAGAAATGTTCGGAAGCAGTTTTAGAACATCAGTGGATGTTCTAGGGATATGATAATGGCAGCCTCCTTCGGGAGACGGTTATCATTCCTGGCTTCCAAGGTGACCTGGATGACAGAGGGACTGTTAGAGTTGTAGTTTTCCCTCTGACAAGGGGCAGTGTTTTGGACAGGTGATCCAAGCGGACACTGAGGGAGGCATGACGCAGGATACTGATTAAGTTCAGTTGACGATACAGTCTAAGAAGTTTGGATTTGGAGTTCATTTATGAGCTAGGTCCCATCAGATATCCATACATATTCTAAGACAGGTATTGCTCATTTCAGGAGATGGCTTTCTCCGCGAACTTGAGATTAAGAGAGACATAGAAAGAAACATCAGGACGGATCCACTCCCTGAGGCAGTTCCTCGAACATAATAGTTTCGCAAACGGGATTTGTGAGACTGATTAGTAGAGGAGTTGGATGTTCGGTGTCACACGGGCTGTGAGTATGCGACATCGCAATAATTAGCCTTGAGTGCAAGTGGGAGATTGTTGGATATAGTGCCCTCAGAATCAATTATTGGATCACAGGCACGTGATTGCAATGACTGAGGGAGGACCTATACCGGTAGGACAGTCTTACTCAAGATGATAGTATGCTATCTGGTTTGAATTTATCATCGTGTACAGCTTTAGGTGACATATTCACTATTACACGTTGATAGAGCCCTTAGGATCCTGCTTGACTACCAACAGTATGATGGCGATCATATATGTGAGAGTTGGGTAGTCCATAAGAACATCCTTAAAAGTGGTCCCTAGTCGTGGGAGTTTCGAGACTGGGCATCGATACTCCATTAGTAGACTAGTGTATACAGTCGAGACCCCAACGAGGGGCGGTGGCCGGTCTCACAACCCATTGGTGTCAGTTGGTTCTCCTAAGATGTATACAGGTGCTTATTGGGTTATGAGTACACCGGACAGGACTCGCCGGGAACATTCTAGTTGGTGTTATACCTGACGTCAGATAGCAGTTCCCTGGTGACATGTGTACAGGTTAGTTCATCGACCTAAGGTCGTCATTTGTCTCGTGTAAGATCCCACTGTGCTTTGATAACTACCTTACCACGGCTCAAAGGAGACGTGCAAACAGGTTTTAGTTGGGTACAGTCCCAAGCCACATGGAGGCAGTGAGCGGATCAGCAGGGGTTCGTTTCTCCCGGTATTGTGGGTGAGGTCGCGCTGTGTCTAGAAGAGCCATTACACAAAGCCCTTGGCCGAGGCAGGAGATTTACTGGTAGGTATTCCAGTAGTATCTCAGGGTGTTCTGGGATACACTCCGACACGACTTGTACCGCTTTTGGGGGTCTGACTTTCACCAACCCCCTAGGCCCGCCATGCGATACTCATAGATGAACGGACCGGACTGTACGGATATTGTCACTGACAGGCTCAGTAGGGTGTCAGGATGAGTTCACTCATCGACCTCCCTTTTGGTCAATACCTGGTAGCTCGTTAAGTACGGCTAATACCTCTGATGTGCTAGTGGTTAAATCCACAGCCAAAGTATTGACGAGTCTTTAGAGTCCCCCACAAACAGTTTCTCAAGTTTCGAGCGAAACGTTGTAGAGGCCGTATGATAAATGGCAGGGTTCGATCATATACGTGCGGTATTGCACGGATCATGATCGGACGGATCATACTAGTGGGCTTTGGTTTAGCCGGATCCTAGTATTAGATTTGTTGGATTACTTTAGTCTCATCGCATTCACATTCAGTCGGAATGCGGATGCAGGTATGTATATACAGGTGAGGGGTATCCTTGTGATCCATCACGAGTTTACTTTAGATGTTGCTGTATCTTTTTATTGTTGTAAACATTTGGGTTAATGTTTACAAATGGAAATTATGAGCTAGAAACCATCATTTTGTGCATTAAATGATACATGTACTTCATGGGTGAGTCATGGTATCAATTCTTGTGCAAATGTCACTTAAAGTGATTGATTAGGGTGTTGATTAGATGAGAAGAGAGAGGGGAAGCCAAGGTTATGGTTAGTTCTTGTATTTCTTTTTCTTAGACTCTCATTTTATCATTCGAACATCATAGAAAAAGAAAAGAAAAGCTCTCTTCTCCTTCTTCTTCCTCTAGCTCATAGCCTCCATCAATAGAAACATCTTCAACCTCCATCCAAGCAATGGATGCAGGAGACAAAGTGATCACAAACATTCTCTACAGCACCTTGGACACGTCGACTAGCACACTTCGTGCCCGAGTTGCTTCGGATGAAGCGGGAGCCCGTAAAAAGACTCGTAGATGTGGTGCCCTTTCCGACGAGGAGATCGTGACCGGAGATGCCGCGAGGAGCTTGGGATGGTGGCCAAAGACCGAAGGACACGGATCGATCGGTATAGCATTCTATCCCTTCTTTAGATAGCTAGTTGTAGGTTAATGGTTCGATCCAGGTTTTAAGCATACGACAGCGTCGGTTTTCAAGTTAAGAAAAATTTTCGTTTCCGCATTTTGGCCTCGGATAGACGGCCGGGGCGCTACCGTAGTCTTACATATCCAATAAGCGTAATAGGTGTACTCTCCTAAACTAAGGAGCCCTCGCAACCTCAGAGAAGGTGATAATAAAAGACAACTAAATAAACCAATTCAATTTCTCCTGAACCTGGATCCATCCTCGAAGAAGTCCCTTCGAGTTCGTATATAACCATACGATGGATCTATCCAATGGAAGTGGATGTCCATAGTAATACGGGGTGTTCTGAGAAATGCAAAGGGTAAAAGAAGGAGCGGCAATGACTTATGAAACTCAGACAATCCAAAAGCCAGTATTTTAAGAAGGTTCGGTCAACTTGGACACTGAGTCATAGTCTAGGGTCGGTCAAAAGTCGCTACCAAAGAGAGAGAGAAAAGAAACACTTTGCGTGCACTCTAACCTAGATTAGAATGGTTATCACTTTATCTAATCAGGAAACCTCCCACTGTACTGTCAAATTCTCCTCCAAACCTGAAAGAAGAATCAATCGAGATCACCCGAAGAGTAAACCAACTCATCAGTGCGAATCGGGATCCGACTCTCATCGCATGATAACGTGAAGGTATCTACTCATGTTATCACACTCCAGAAGGTATGCGCATGCCTGGCAAGTTTCGGTTTCTTTAGAAACTCCCGATATGATTTTTACCCCATGCTCTTATGACCTTGACTAAGGGCCAACAAATCATAAGTCTCATGTCAAGTTCTTCCCATCATTATCTTGTTTATTTGAATATACCCATACTCGCCCTTGACTAAGGGCCAACAGGGTTGTACGGCTGTCCCAAACCAACGCATCTATCTATGCAACATGTGAATACCCCAGCTGCTACCAATCACTATGTCTTGACTAAGGGCCAAACCAACATATCTTGAATACTACTGACCATTCATATGAAAGGACGGAGGGCTACGGCGGGTTTTTGGCGAAAAAACCTTTAACGTAATGAACTTGATCTCGTTGAAGGAACCTGATATCCTTTTATAAAAATATAGTGGCGAAAACCTTTTGCTAAAGAGGTCAGTCCCGGTGAAAGGATCTCGGCTCTTTCCCTGTAGAATGAGGTGCAGGATATTCCAACTGAATACCGTGATGCAAAGCAACATGTAATCGACTATAGCGAAGTTATTACCCTGACGTAAATTTCTGCCCAAGGGGTCACTCCCGGTGAAGGGATTTCGGCCCTTGCCTCGTCGAATGAGGTGCAGGATATTCCAACTGAATACCACTATGCAAGACAAAAGAAAACGTCTTTGTAATAACACTTTTTAAAACTGTTCCAACAACGTCCAAACAGGTTTGTTTTCCTTTGCATTGATCAAAATCAACGCAGTCCCATCAATTAATCACACCAGAAAAGAACAAAAATAAAATGTACGTATATGCCATCCGCATTCGTCACTAGGTCCCGTCATCACCCGTTAGGTTACTTAACTAACGACAGAGCGGGGACTGGACTAGCGCGGGTGTAAAACATATACAACATCTTCTAGTATATATACCAATATACAATAATCACTCCAGGTGTGATAAATGCAACATTACAGAAAAGTAATAAGAATCACAGAACAATACAGATAATCTGTGATCCCCGGGTTTCACAGAGCTGCTGCTGAAACCCGATGTTTCCCTGGTCGTATGGATAACCTGTGCAATGGAACCTAGACCCCTACGGGTGCGGCAAGTTACCCTCCAAAACGTGAAGCGAGGCAGCCCCCTACAGCAAAGTGAATGGCCCACCCTATACTTCACGGAATCTGGTAACTTGAGCACCCCTCCTTGGGTCAACCTGTACCCCCTACGAGTGCGGTGAATAGTCTGCTAACTCTAGAGTGAGGCACCTCTGCCTCTCAAAGCCATGAGATGCGGACCCGTTACCCCCCAGAACCCGGCTATCCGTGCACTCCGTCGCGGGGTAAACATAGTACAGAAATGAAAAATATGTACAACGGGTACATCGACCTCAGCCCGTTCGTGCCCCCAAAAGAATATTATACAAACAGGCAGTGACGGTAGTCCATATGTTGGACGCTCGTCCCGCAATATCAAATGTAAAAATAAATCCAAACTGCACTACCATTGCACACTGCTATCCACCACGAAAAATCCGCAACATCACAGCACAACACAGAACATCAACGCGAAGGTCACTGTTGCAAACCCGTCTAAAAGAGCTATAGCAATTAGAGGCAATTTACCGCTCGAATGACATTCACGGTCTGAGATATAATGTAAGTACTGTAAACTAACAAGTTTAAAATTTCGATCGACAAAACTTCCCGAAGTGGGCCCCAAGTACAACTGCAGTACTCAAACAAAATCTGGGCCCAAACAAAATATTCCAGAAACAACAATTCCCTATGCCAGAGCCCTAGAAGAAATATGGTGTACTGTTGCCACAAACTGGCGGCGGAACCGCGGCCAAACCATGGTTTGTGCGGCGGTTCCGCGGCAGTACCGTGGAAACCGTGGACCAAATTTCTTCAGTATTCTTACAAAAGCCTGCTCGATTTTCTGAGATGCTCAAAATAATTTTTAGACGACAAAACAAAATCGACAGAAACTTTAACATTGAAATCACGGTTTTGGAAATTTCATTCGATCGATGTTTTAAACACGTTAGAACAAGTTAGCAAAGGTTAATGGCGTGGCTCTGATACCATGTAAGTCTACGGTAGCGCCCTGGCCGTCATTCTGACTCCAAACGCAGAACAAAACAAAACTCATTAACTCTTTAATGACTCACTAGATGACTCATTACATGTGTCATTAGTGAACATTCTAGAATTGATGAGTCATAACCAAATGAGCACCTGTATACATCTTACGTGATCCAACTGACACCAATGGCTTGTGAGACCGGCCACCGCCCATCGTCGGGTTCTCGACTGTATACACTAGTCTACTCCGGAGTATCGATGCCCTGTCTCGAAACTCCCACGACTAGGGACCACTTTTAAGGATGTGCTTATAGACTACCCAACTCTTAGGTATATGATCGCCATCATACCGCTGGTAGTCAAGCAAGAATCCTAAGGGCTCTATAAACGTGTAATAGTGAACAGTAATGTCACCTAAAGCTGTACACGACTGATAAAGGCAAACCAGATAGCATACTATCATCTCGAGTAAGACTGTCCTACCGGTATAGGTCCTCCCTCAATCATTGCAATCACGTACCTGCGATCCAATAATTGACTTTGAGGGCACTACATCCAACAGCTTTGTCTTCTGTGTACTCATGTTCTACGGAATGCGGATGCGGGTGTGTATGCACGGTTGTGAGGAGCGAAGAAGGAGGTGTCTCATTAGGGTTTTGACCATTAACTTGGTCAAAACCAATATGAGGTGAGGAAAAAGTTTATTAATCTTTTTAATGATAATTGTGTTTTGGCTAATTGGTTTGACCATTTGACCTTGCTTGACAATTTGACCTAGTTGACTATTGTTGACTTAGTTATTTTGCAAGCACTAGACTCTTCTTATTCTTTTGGATTTATCTTTGAGATGATAATGGTCAAATCAAGGGTAGCCATCATAATTTATCATGATAAAAGATTACTAAATATTTTTCTTATGATCATTATCTTCTTCTCATTCTCTCTCATCAAATGAGAGCTCCCATGGTTTGCTTTCTCTTCCTTCTCACTACAAATTCCTAATAGTCTCATATGTTGAGCAAATTAGGTTCTAAATAGACAAACAAACCCATCTTCTTCCTCTACATCACCTAGGGCATCAAGAGTAGCAAACTTTTTGCCCTAGTTACCTCGTCTTAAGGTGGAGCTCGGACTATAGAGTCTCGGGTGGATCGTCTTCGACTCTAGGAGGCCGCGGAGGTGACCAAGATCCGGATCGATCTTCGGAGCTTGCATGGATGAGGAGGACAACGGAGGGAAGAACCGAAGGACCGTTTTCGTGAGGTATAATCTCCTAAGAATAGTATATAGAACCTCTAGTTGTTTGTTAGAAATGGTTTGGCAAAGATCCTCAAGATAATCTATGTTACTTTGTGATAAAAAAAATTTTTACCTATTCTGCCTCCTCGTAAGTACCAGGGTTGGTAACGTAGACTTACAGTGGTATTAGAGCCTAGCTAAACCATTACTAACATGTTAGCAAAGTGTTAGAAATTCGATCGCCGGAGAAATCGCAAAAACACGTCAAAAATGCACGTTTTCTGTCGATTTTAAAACTGGTCCAAAAATTATTTCAGGGACCATAAAAATACGTGCAGGCTTTTTGAAGGACACACAAGAAAAACGAGATCGTGAATCGGTCAGACCGCCGCGGAAGCACGGCGAAACCAAGCGTTTAGCCGCGGATCCGCGCCCGAGTCGACGCCGAGTCAACTCGTTTTTCCTGCAGTCTGTCCAGATTTGTATTTTGTGATTTTTCTGATACTTTGTTTCTGCCCAGATTTTATTGAGTACTGTATTGTGCTTGAGGTAGTTTCAGATCAAGTTATCAATCGAAATTCTAAGTACTTTAGCTAATCGGATCTTCTGTGATGTGATATATGTAATGAACGTCTACTAATCGCTATATGTCGATTATTGGGGGTTGTACATATCTGTGATCTGTGATGTTGGATTGTGTATATGGACTTTTTAGATTGTCGTGGATGAATAGCCGGGGATATGAGATGAGTGTTTATTTATCTTTCATTTGATGTAAATTGTAAATTGATGTAATATTATTTTTGGGTCACACATCCAGGTTGAGGATATAGCCGCCTTTGTATATTATTTCTTTTACTGTTTTCTGCTCCTAGGATAGACCCAAGGTGGGGTGCACAAACTACAGGGTACTTTGAAGTGCCAAGTAGCCTACTCACGTTGTTGAGGGAGACTACTTCGCTTTGGGTATTTGGCGGGTAGTTTGCCGCACCCGTAGGGGTCTAGGGTAGGGTTTGGCTATTCATCGCGACTATGAAATCCGTCTTTCGTTGCAGGCTCGAACGATGTGCAGATTCCAAGTATATCCAATGTGTTAATCTGTGATCTGGAATGACTATCATTGCATCTGACGAATGTATATATCTATATATGATATCTAGTAGACGTTGCTTATGTTTTGCATCCGCAAGTCCAGTCCCCACTCTGTCGTTAGTTAAGTAACCTAACGGGTGATGACGGGGCCCCGTGGCGAAGACGGATGGCATAAGCGTACGTTATATTTTCGTTGTTTTCTGCAATGGTAGGACTAATTGATGGGATGCATTATATTAATGCAAAGAAAAACAAAACAAAGCTGAATCGTTGGAACAATTTCAAAACCACTCGATTTTTTCTAAAACAGAAAACTTTTAAAAACGCGGATCTCAAACCACTCCTTTTAAAAGCTATCAGGTTCCTTCGATTATATCAAGTTCACTATGATCACGGTTTCGTCAAAACCATTCGTAGCCCTCTGTCATTTCATATGAATATTCAATAGTATTCAGGCTATGTTTGTTGACCTTCGTCAAGGCATAGTGATTGGTAGCTGTTGGGTGTTCATATGTAGCATAGATAGATGTGTTGGTATGGGACAGTCGTATTACCTTGTTGACCTTCGTCAAAGGTATATACGGGTGGGTTCAAATTAACCTGGACAATGATGGGTAGAACTTGACATGCGACTTATGATTTGTTGACCTTCGTCAAGGTCATAAGAGCATGGGGCAAAAATCCATATCGGGAGTTTCTAAAGAAACTGAAACTTGCTAGTGCTGCATACCATTTGGGGTTTGATAATGTTGGTAAGATTCCTTCAGCATTATCTCACAATGATATTTGGATCTTGATCCTACTGTGAGTATCCGCTACCCCTCGGGAAACTCTTCACTTAACGATCATTGCTATAAACCAAGTAGGTGTATAGAACAGTGTTAGCGGGGCTACGCCCTTAGGGAAAAGAGGTTATTTAATTAAGGAACTTCGCGAAAGCGTCGTAAAATCTCCCCCAAAGTACCGACACTAGCATGGCTAAACGGTTAAGCAAGTATTGTATGGTGAGATCAGTCCTGACTAATTCTTCTTTTATTGTTTGAGGAAGGATTCGAGAAACAGTGGGAGCCATCCTGTTTAGATGAACTAAAAACCAATCTAAACTTGCAAGAGCATCATGCTAAGTGTTTTCTTCTCTCTCTCTTAATTGCAGCGACCCAGTGACCAGACATAGGTTACATCTAGATAATAAAATGACTGAATCTGACTATAATGACTGGCAATGGTCTGTCCAGATGTCCATTACCCATGACAAACTGGGGCACCTCTTCACTAATCCAACCCGTGCCGTCTCAGGACCAGTTTCCATCGTCACGGATACTGATATCCGTAAGACATCGGAAAAAGACTGTGCGGATGCCAAGTGCCTCGTGTTGGCCTCAGTTGATGGTACATACCAGAGGCAGCACGAGAAGATGGACTTAGTTTCTGTCTTCCTCCATAATAATGATTTATATGGAGAGCAATCTCGTATCGCAAGATATGAGACCTCGAACGAATTGCTTCTAGCGAGGTTGGCTGTCGGGTTATCTGTAGGGGACAACGTCCTTACAGAGACTAGCTATATTGATGAGCTCACAGACCTGAAGAACACGTTGAAGAATGGGTCAAATACAGACTTGATTCTACAGTCTCTGCCCTCTACTTACACCCTGAAGGAAACCAGGGAAGTAGAAGGAAAGGGAAGGGCAAAAGTTTCGGGACTAGATGTGGTGAAGGAGGGACGTTCCTATTGTTACGGGAAAGGATATTGGAAGTTGGATTGCAGGGCTAGCAAAGACAGTAGCCAGGATTCGAAGCATGTTGTGGTTTCGGCTTCAGGTGTTTTTGTAATAGAAAACTGTATGTCAATTAACTTTACTTCCTGGATACTAGATATCGGATCAGGATCTCATATTTGTAATTCATTACAGGTTTTGAGAAACCGTAGAGTTATATGGGTAGGTGATATGACTCTTAGAGTTGCGAATGGAATAAGCGTGAACGCTGAATCCGTAGAGGAATATCACCTAGGATTGACAAGTGGGCAGATATTGATTCTACGTAACTGTTTATATGTACCTAGTCTAGCCTGTAATATCATATCTGTATCCTTAGTTTCTAAGGAAGGATATGATTTTACTTTTGTAAACGATGTGGTACACATCCAACTAAATCAAGTTCTGATTGGGTCAGGTACATTAGAAAACGATTATACGTATTTAATCAAGATCGAGTTTTCAGTGTCCAGAACACACTTAAAAGAAAGTCTCCGGAAACAAATCAGGCTTTCTTATGGCATTATAGACTGGGTCACATCAATGAGACACGGTTAACGAAGTTACATAAAGAAGGATATTTAAATCCGTTCGAGTATCGGTCTTATGCTACTTGTGAATCTTGTCTCATGAGAAAGATGACAAAGACTCCATTCACTGGACACGGAGTAACAGCGAGCGAGCTCTTGAGACTCATACACAGTGACGTGTGTGGTCTAATGTCTATGTAAGTCCATGCTACCTCTCCCGGTACTTTCGGGCATGCGGAATTTGGTGAAAAACGATTTTCTAGAGGCGGTAATATGGACTCAAAACTGGATCTTTGTTAAACTACTAACTAACAACCTAACAAGAGTTTACCTACTCGGTTAGGGGGCTATACCTTTCTTGAACTCCTTCGTCTTCAACTCGTCCCGGAGTTTGGATCGGCCTCACCTCGTCGTCTCCTTGCGTCGAAGATGGATCCACCCGAAAGCTTCTACCTTTGTCTTGTTCTTCGGACTTTGAAGAAACTAGATCACTTGGCTTGCTAGGCCTTATGAACTAGAATGAGTAGAGAAGAGTATGTTGGGATTTTGCTCTATGGTTCTTGCTTCTCAACACATGAGACAAGTGAACCATAGACTAAAGAGAGAGAGAGAGAGAGGAAGAGTGTGAGAGCAAGAGCATGAGAGCTCAAAACCAAGAGAGAGAAAGGTCAAGCAAGAATGAGCCTCTCTTTTGTCTTTCACCCTCTCATAATCCAAAAGCATCATTAGCCATAATGTCAATCAAGTATTATGTGATGGTTCATATCATGACAAAGGCAATATCATTTCCATGCACTCATTTTGCAAACTACAACAAGCAAGCAAAAGTCTTTGCATGAAAATGACAACCATTGTGATGATGATGGTCAACTAGTCAAACCTAATCAACCGGTCAACAAAGTCAACAGGTCAACAAAGTCAACCCTCCAACAACCATGTCACTATAATACTTAATTAATATTATTGCTAAATATATATATATATCATATTCTCATTAGGGTTCAGCAAAAGGTCAATAGTCAACAGTCAACCAGTCAACAACCCTAATGAGAATCCACTGCCTCTGTCTCTCCGTCAACTGTGCATACACACCTGCATCCGCGTTCCGAGGAACACGAATACACACTGGATAAAACCAATCACAAAACGTACACTAGGATCTGGCTTAAACCAAAGCCCGCTAGTGTAAACTGTCCGGACACTGTACGTGCACAAGTGCACGGATGTGACGGAACTCTGTCGCAAAACCATGTGACCTGTCGCAAAACCATGCGACCTCTACTCTTTTGCCTAAAGGCGAATAGCTTTCTGTGTGGGACTCTAAAGACTCGACACTACGCTGGCAGTGGGTTTAACCACAGACCGCAAGCGGCACTAGCTGTGCGTAACGGTCCCCAGGCAGATGCCGACAAGAAGACTGACGAGGTGAAACCCATCTGAACTCCTACTGAGCCTGAATATGACATTCTCCATACAGTCCGGTCTGTTCGTCTGATACATCGCATGGCGGGCCTAGGGGGCGGTAAACGTCAGTCCCCTAATAGCGGTACAAGTCATGTCGGAGTGAAGCCCAAATATCACGACCCGAAAGTACGGAACGTGACCGGCACTTAGATTACGAAGCGTCTAGAGGCGCCACGTAACCTAAGTAAGCCGAAGCCCAGAAATATAAACCATGAAAAAGAAGAAGAAGCAGTAAAAGAAAACATGAAGGAATAAGTTTAAAACATCAGCAAATTTTCCCAAAAATTTCGGCAGAGTCTCCTCTATAAAAACTGGCCCCCAAACGGGTACAACAAGTATAATATACATAAACAACAATAAAAAGCATCCCCAAACGGGAGCTAACTCAACGCCAACAGGCGGAAACAACCACAACAATCACAATGATATACAACGCCAAAGGGCGAGGCTCAAAACTCAAAAGAAAACAAAACCACCAGATCAGAATAATACATGCGCGACTCTAAGGTCGAAATAAAAGACTGGTCCAATAAACTTATCAAGTAATACAAATATGGTTGATGGAGCTTACTAGATAAAAATGAATGAATAAAAGTACAATGGTGGTTCGGATACAAGTGAACCAACCTACCGTGCAAATCACCCTGAAGAAAAGATGTGCCAACAAGCTGCCACGGAAACCTGTACATCGAACCTATAATAAAATTTGGCACAACGGAGGTGAGTTGCCAACTCGTGAGTAGAAGACATCTACGAAAAGAAATCGAATGCACGACGCTATCCTAGGTCATAATAATACACTACTAAGTCTCAAACCTCAAGTAATAGCAGGGTAATAATACGTGTAAGTGCAGATACTCCGTGCTCGTGTCAGTTCCTCATATAGTACTATGTCATATGAATGGATATGCATGCACCATGAATGTAAAATAAACAATCCTGAAATCCAGGTATATCTGTATAAGAAATCTTTAGCTGTTATCATAGTAAAATGTGTATAAGAATCTGAAATCTCAACAATGAAATCCATGGAAATCCGCGTCAAGCATCGACACAAATATGTAAATCTCAAGTCTCATAGTCTCAATACCTCGGGCTCCGTCAGTCCGGATCGGCCCATATCATCAAATCTCACGACAACGGTCGGTATCCTCCGGATATCCGCCGCGCCAGACATCACCGGTAGGTAGCCTTCCCCTGCCAGGCTCATCGTCTACAACTCGATCTTCTTGCCCCGGGGTACCATACCGGGCCCACCATGTACCCGAGACGGTTCATCCACTCCTCGAATCGGGTCTCGAAATCCATCAGAAAACATGAAATCTCATGGTGGACGACACATACATCACGAGAAAACCGCATCTTATTTTGAAAAGAGAAGAGGAGAGAGAGAGAAGTTTTTATATATTTTTGCGGTTTTCCCCAAAAATCCAGAAATCTCATAGAAATCCAAATCTCAAAATCATGAGTAAGTATATGATAAGTGTCGGCATATGCCCATAATACTGCGCGATAACATGAAAATATGAATGCATGAATGTCTAAGTAATAAATATCATGTCTTATACTAACATAAGAGAGAAATCACAATATTTTATCGGTTTAGTGGTTAACTGATTCTATCAATAAAAGATAATATGATCTAAAGTGTACGTGACATAGCAAATACCGATGATGATGTGTGTGAGCCGGCAAATAAGTGTGCGTGGAATATGCGCATCATCGGTAATGGTGCTGGTGTCCTAACAGGTAAGGTTTATACTGATTATAGCAACATATGTAAGAACATGCATCATTATGATTCCAGTGTGAAAGTAAAGACGGATGTGTGTTATCCACTCATTTGATATACCATTACCACTACCACTATATGACTCGAACCTAACCCAGTGTCCATCTAACCTCCTAAGGAACAAAACCTAAGAAACTAGTCATTAAGAAACAAGAGTCAACCTAGGTCTGAATCAATATCTCTAATAGTCGGCGATCCGGCCTCAATAGCGTCACGTACGTAGTACGGCTTTCTCGAATCAAGAGTGCGGATCAATCATCATAGTTATGCCTCGTACGGTAAAATCCATCGTACGGCATCCCAATATCGGGGTACGGGTCAAGTATCTCCTAGGTGTCTCATCATTCGTATAATGTCATCACCAACACATCTCATGATCAAGGTGCTAAACTGTAATCGCCTACATCAATCATATATCATTGCCCTTATAATATGCATCATTAGTTTATCCTCAGAAATATCATGTCAAATGTATCATATTGTGATTAAGTCATACTGATATCATATCGTCATCAAGTCACACCTATATGATATCAACATCAGGTCACACCTATATGATATCGACATCAGGTCACACCTATATGATGTCGTGATCAAGTCATACGTATCCCATATCGTGATCAGTCACAAGCTACAGTCCAGGTACTATTTAGAGTCCCATGTATCTCAATATCATCACCACCCATTATAATTTATGTATCCATGTTCGTTATCTCATTCTCTAATGATCCGCTAACACTTTAATACGACTGTATAGCCAAGAATCACGGCATCAAGCCCAGTTATACTATTTCATCATACCTCAGATATCATATCAAATCAATGAATCCCATATACGTGCTGTGTATATATATATATATATATATATATATATATACCTAGTCCTATATATATATACACATACACGTATACACCATGTCGAGTTTCAGTGTGTGCAGGTGTGTGTTTCTATCTGAAACCTACGAATCTCTTCCAAGATATTCATCCTCTGATATGGTCTTCCTAAATCAGTCTAATCCAGCCTAGGTCATTACTAGGGTCCTACACATTAAGAATCTAGGGTCACATCTGGTTTCCTAATGACAATACGTACTATCCCTATTCTACGTTGCGGGGGTGCTAAACGCCATCCACTCGACTTCCCCCCGTAGATATGCATCTACTCACCTGGTCCATGTCTGCCGAAGACGGTGTCGCCATCCTCCTCTTCATCGCCCGCAGTCCACTTGAAGGGTACCTAAACGCAAACATATAAATAGCATCGTAAACCGAATCACATACAAAAGTCAAACGATACAAGGAACAAGCATAGGTTAAAACCTATGTCCCGTCCACGCAAAAGAACCAAATATCGCTCGATATCGGCGTACAAACTCCGATGGATCGAGATAAACATCAACAGATAACTCGTAGTTTTAAAACACATTACTTATATTGTAAAACATGATCAAATTCATCGAAACACTAAAATCGATCAAATCGTCCGTTTTTGAAAAACCCGAAAATGCCAATTTACCGTTTTTCATCAAAACTTGACATTTAAATGAAACCAAAGGTCATAAAACTCATTAAATAGCATAACTAGACTATACAAAGTATTACTATATTTTTATTACACATATTTGTAGTAATTTGAAATTTCTAGTTTGCAACCTTTAACAATTTTCAACATTTTTCAAGCAAAATACCTAAATTCCACCACAAAACATGATTTTGCATGAATTAATGTACTAAACTACAATTCATGATGATAATGATATGATGAAACCATGATTATATTTTTAATTTCATTTATATAGGAATTTCCAAAATCTAGTTTACAAAATACTAGCATTTTATTACTATTTTCCAATTATCAAAGGAAAGTAGTGATCAAACTAAGTTTTTCTTTCCTTTAATATGCTAATATTCTCATTAAAACTACCATCTAATGATAACAAGCTTAATAAGAATTTTATTTTACCCACAAACACATTTTTGAAAAATCTAGTTAGCTAAATTGCTTAATTAAAACAATTTGAATAAACAATTTATTATACAACAACCATGCAATATTTTTCCACTCTAAAAGATGTTAAACTAGCTATTATAACCTTATTTAATTAATAAAAACCACCACTTGAATTTACAAACCCTAACTTTAATTTTAAAATTTGCAACTAGAATTAATATATTAAATCTAATTATGCTTTAAAAGAAACATCTAATAGAAATAAAACAAAAGAAGGAAATTTATACCTTCAAAATATGAAACCCAAACATGAAAATGAGCCTCCAAAATGCATGCTTTCCATCTCCAAAATCCATGCTAAATAGGTCAAAGGAAAATGGTAGAGGTTGAATGTTGATTTTTGAGATTTATTTTGGAATTTTTGATGAATTTTGATGATTTTTATTGCAAAATTGATTGGGGGAAAATTTTGGGGCTACCCATGGAGGGGAAGCCGGCCATGGAGAGGGAGGAGGGTGGAGAGAGAGAAAAAATGTGTGGTATTGTGTAGAAAGTTCATAAATAATGCATTTTTTTCACTTAAACCCTTTATTATCTAACTTTTTCAATTTAACCCTTTTCCTAGAAATTTCTAGAACCATGGAGAGATTTTGGAAAAGATTTTGCATATTACACACTTGATTCTAATATACCATGGCTCATTTTTACAAATTAAAACCAATCAAATTTGTAATTTACACTAATTTAGTTTAAAAAATAAAGCTTATATTAATATTTAAAATAATTAATTTAGGAAAAATATTTAATTAAAATAAAAATTTATAAGTGGCTAAATAAACACCATTTACTAGTAATTACATAATTAAAATATGTATTTTTGAAATTATAATGAAAAACAATTACGGTTTAATTTTACGAAAAATACATTTTACTTTACCGAAATTCATAAAATTCACTTAAACAATTTTATTCATTTAATTATTTATTTAATTATTTTTAAAACGTTACAATCTTCCCCCCTTTAAGAAATTCGGTCCCCGAATTTAAATTAAAACTCCCCCTCCAAATACTAAAACATTTAGCAAAACACTCAAATCGTCGGGACTCCGAAATCATCAATACATAACAAAAATCAACTCCGTCAAGCATAACGCAATCATCGGAGTTATGGCGAGAATAAAATATCAAAACCCAATATGAAAACCAACATAATATACATCAATCTACAACTTATATATAGTGTGCATCATAGTGAAATCACCTAAATATCATAATAAAGAAGCATACGAAAACCCCTCTTGAAAATCGCCGTGCAATGCACGTGTCACGGCATAAGTAGCGGACGTTTATTTAAAAAAAATATAACTATATATATATATATATATCTTTTATTTAACATACACGTCCCGCCTTGTTACTAAATCAAATAATAATGATTATGAAACATACTGCTCAAACTGAAATCAATCCCAATCACATCAATAAAATATCATGTGCGTCCGGTGCGCACTGAAATCGAAACCAAATACAGATACCATGAATACACACAAAAACAAAATAAGTGCAACAGGTGTGCACCAAAATATCTGTCAAGTGCAACGGGCGTGCACGACTCACTATCAGGTGCATCTAATCTGCACAAAACCCCGATTTAGTGCATCTGGTGTGCACAAAATCGCATCAAGTGTGCCAAGTATGCGCAAGAATCCTAATCAGGTGCATATGGTGCACGAAAACATACATTGAATATCAAAATCGAAATCACAATACAAAAATGCATGAAAACTAGGTCGAAACATATGTAAAAATCATGTGCAACCCCTATGCACGAAATCAATCAAAAATCCCAAAATATATATAAAACCAAATCAAGTGTACTGGGTGTGTACTAAACAACATCAATACAACTGATATATGAAACACAAATAGAATGAAGGTACACACATGAAATACCAATCGTAGAACAAAATCCTCAAAATACAAAAATCCAATCAATGAAAATATGAAATTCAAATCACTAAATCACAATTGTAAACACTATCGTCAATGTGCGCCTCTTTCCTCTGATGTCGATTGCTTCGAACTCGTCCCTTCGTAGCTGTGCTGGCTGCGCTACTAACGGCAATACTCATATCTAGAGTCTCCCACGTAGTCGATCCCTTCACTTGATATCCGGACTACATTAAACTTTTCGATCGACCCATCAAAATCCCATAATTCCCCGAGAGCTCAACACTCAAGTACAGTTTAAAAATATCTGGTACATACCCCAGCATCGATGATCCAGCTGTAGAAGGGCAAACCCAAGCCTCACTAATGGCACTGCGAAACTACCGTAAACCCTAAGGATCAAGGGTGTTTTCGTGGTCATTATGTCGAGTTAGGGTTTCATTCTTCTAGAGGGTCCATCGAAATACCTGCATGTTCTTTCGAATATCTTAAACTTGGGAAAATGGTTTCCTGATAATCGTTCGAACCCTTTAACTTCATTCGGACGGCATGTGAATACCCTTTATCCGCACGCTAAGCAATGCTTCAATCCTCAAGAATAACCAATACTCTAATGGTTATCGCATTCGAGCCGCAGCTCCCTCTGCCCATGGTAACAGAAACCACCATCCGACATTGACGAAGACAGATCAAAGGAACGAATGAAATACGGTGCAAACAAATGTGCATCCTAAGGCTCCTTAAGCAGAGTAGCGTATCGTAAGTATGCCGCGGACCATACCCACGGTACGTTACTATACCTAAATCGCCTACTCCATCAACCAAGGGTCACCTAGACTTATACAGGGTTAAACCTAGCGCTCTGATACCAACTTTGTCTCGACCCGAAAGTACGGAACGTGACCGGCACTTAGATTACGAAGCGTCTAGAGGCGCCACGTAACCTAAGTAAGCCGAAGCCCAGAAATCTAAACCATGAAAAAGAAGAAGAAGCAGTAAAAGAAAACATGAAGGAATAAGTTTAAAACATCAGCAAATTTTCCCAAAAATTTCGGCAGAGTCTCCTCCATAAAAACTGGCCCCCAAACGGGTACAACAAGTATAATATACATAAACAACAATAAAAAGCATCCCCAAACGGGAGCTAACTCAACGCCAACAGGCGGAAACAACCACAACAAGCACAATAATATACAACGCCAAAGGGCGAGGCTAAAAACTCAAAAGAAAACAAAACCACCAGATCAGAATAATACATGCGCGACTCTAAGGTCGAAATAAAAGACTGGTCCAATAAACTTATCAAGTAATACAAATATGGTTGATGGAGCTTACTAGATAAAAATGAATGAATAAAAGTACAATGGTGGTTCGGATACAAGTGAACCAACCTACCGTGCAAATCACCCTGAAGAAAAGATGTGCCAATAAGCTGCCACGGAGACCTGTACATCGAACCCATAATAAAATTTGGCACAACGGGGGTGAGTTGCCAACTCGTGAGTAGAAGACATCTTCGAAAAGAAATCGAATGCACGACGCTATCCTAGGTCATAATAATACACTACTAAGTCTCAAACCTCAAGTAATAGCAGGGTAATAATACGTGTAAGTGCAGATACTCCGTGCTCGTGTCAGTGCCTCATATAGTACTATGTCATATGAATGGATATGCATGCACCATGAATGTAAAATAAACAATCCTGAAATCCAGGTATATCTGTATAAGAAATCTTTAGCTGTTATCATAGTAAAATGTGTATAAGAATCTGAAATCTCGACAATGAAATCCATGGAAATCCGCGTCAAGCATCGACATAAATATGTAAATCTCAAGTCTCATAGTCTCAATACCTCAGGCTCCGTCAGTCCGGATCGGCCCATATCATCAAATCTCACGACAACGGTCGGTATCCTCCGGATATCCGCCGCGCCAGACATCACCGGTAGGTAGCCTTCCCCTACCAGGCTCATCGTTTACAACTCGATCTTCTTGCCCCGGGGTACCATACCGGGCCAACCATATACCCGAGACGGTTCATCCACTCCTCGAATCGGGTCTCGAAATCCATCAGAAAACATGAAATCTCATGGTGGACGACACATACATCACGAGAAAACCGCATCTTATTTTGAAAAGAGAAGAGGAGAGAGAGAGAAGTTTTTATATATTTTTGCGGTTTTCCCCAAAAATCCAGAAATCTCATAGAAATCCAAATCTCAAAATCATGAGTAAGTATATGATAAGTGTCGGCATATGCCCATAATACTGCGCGATAACATGAAAATATGAATGCATGAATGTCTAAGTAATAAATATCATGTCTTATACTAACATAAGAGAGAAATCATAATATTTTATCGGTTTAGTGGTTAACTGATTCTATCAATAAAAGATAATATGATCTGAAGTGTACGTGACATAGCAATTACCGATGATGATGTGTGTGAGCCGGCAAATAAGTGTGCGTGGAATATGCGCATCATCGGTAATGGTGCTGGTGTCCTAACAGGTAAGGTTTATACTGATTATAGCAACATATGTAAGAACATGCATCATTATGATTCCAGTGTGAAAGTAAAGACGGATGTGTGTTATCCACTCATTTGATATACCATTACCACTACCACTATATGACTCGAACCTAATCCAGTGTCCATCTAACCTCCTAAGGAACAAAACCTAAGAAACTAGTCATTAAGAAACAAGAGTCAACCTAGGTCTGAATCAATATCTCTAATAGTCGGCGATCCGGCCTCAATAGCGTCACGTACGTAGTACGGCTTTCTCGAATCAAGAGTGCGGATCAATCATCATAGTTATGCCTCGTACGGTAAAATCCATCGTACGGCATCCCAATATCGGGGTACGGGTCAAGTATCTCCTAGGTGTCTCATCATTCGTATAATGTCATCACCAACACATCTCATGATCAAGGTGCTAAACTGTAATCGCCTACATCAATCATATATCATTGCCCTTATAATATGCATCATTAGTTTATCATCAGAAATATCATGTCAAATGTATCATATTGTGATTAAGTCATACTGATATCATATCGTCATCAAGTCACACCTATATGATATCAACATCAGGTCACACCTATATGATATCGACATCAGGTCACACCTATATGATGTTGTGATCAAGTCATACGTATCCCATATCGTGATCAGTCACAAGCTACAGTCCAGGTACTATTTAGAGTCCCATGTATCTCAATATCATCACCACCCATTATAATTTATGTATCCATGTTCGTTATCTCATTCTCTAATGATCCGCTAACACTTTAATACGACTGTATAGCCAAGAATCACGGCATCAAGCCCAGTTATACTATTTCATCATACCTCAGATATCATATGAAATCAATGAATCCCATATACGTGCTGTGTATATATATATATATATATATATATATATATCTATACCTAGTCCTATATATATATACACATACACGTATACACCATGTCGAGTTTCAGTGTGTGCAGGTGTGTGTTTCTATCTGAAACCTACGAACCTCTTCCAAGATATTCATCCTCTGATATAGTCTTCCTAAATCAGTTTAATCCAGCCTAGGTCATTACTAGGGTCCTACACATTAAGAATCTAGGGTCACATCTGGTTTCCTAATGACAATACGTACTATCCCTATTCTACGTTGCGGGGGTGCTAAACGCCATCCACCCGACTTCCCCCCGTAGATATGCATCTACTCACCTGGTCCATGTCTGCCGAAGACGGTGTCGCCATCCTCCTCTTCATCGCCCGCAGTCCACTTGAAGGGTACCTAAACGCAAACATATAAATAGCATCGTAAACCGAATCACATACAAAAGTCAAAAGATACAAGGAACAAGCATAGGTTAAAACCTATGTCCCGTCCACGCAAAAGAACCAAATATCGCTCGTTATCGGCGTACACACTCCGATGGATCGAGATAAGCATCAACAGGTAACTCGTAGTTTTAAAACACATTACTTATATTGTAAAACATGATCAAATTCATCGAAACACTAAAATCGACCAAATCGTCCGTTTTCGAAAAACCCGAAAATGCCAATTTACCGTTTTTCATCAAAACTTGACATTTAAATGAAACCAAAGGTCATAAAACTCATTAAATAGCATAACTAGACTATACAAACTATTACTATATTTTTATTACACATATTTGTAGTAATTTGAAATTTCTAGTTTGCAACCTTTATCAATTTTCAACATTTTTCAAGCAAAATACCTAAATTCCACCACAAAACATGATTTTGCATGAATTAATGTACTAAACTACAATTCATGATGATAATGATATGATGAAACCATGATTATATTTTTAATTTCATTTATATAGGAATTTCCAAAATCTAGTTTACAAAATACTAGCATTTTATTACTATTTTCCAATTATCAAAGGAAAGTAGTGATCAAACTAAGTTTTTCTTTCGTTTAATATGCTAATATTCTCATTAAAACTACCATCTAATGATAACAAGCTTAATAAGAATTTTATTTTACCCACAAACACATTTTTGAAAAATCTAGTTAGCTAAATAGCTTAATTAAAACAATTTGAATAAACAATTTATTATACAACAACCATGCAATATTTTTCCACTCTAAAAGATGTTAAACTAGCTATTATAACCTTATTTAATTAATAAAAACCACCACTTGAATTTACAAACCCTAACTTTAATTTTAAAATTTGCAACTAGAATTAATATATTAAATTTAATTATGCTTTAAAAGAAACATCTAATAGAAATAAAACAAAAGAAGGAAATTTATACCTTCAAAATATGAAACCCAAACATGAAAATGAGCCTCCAAAATGCATGCTTTCCATCTCCAAAATCCATGCTAAATAGGTCAAAGGAAAATGGTAGAGGTTGAATGTTGATTTTTGAGATTTATTTTTGGAATTTTTGATGAATTTTGATGATTTTTATTGCAAAAATGATGGGGGGAAAAATTTTGGGGCTACCCATGGAGGGGAAGCCGGCCATGGAGAGGTAGGAGGGTGGAGAGAGAGAAAAAATGTGTGGTATTGTATAAAAAGTTCATAAATAATGCATTTTTTTCACTTAAACCCTTTATTATCTAACTTTTTCAATTTAACCCTTTTCCTAGAAATTTCTAGAACCATGGAGAGATTTTGGAAAAGATTTTGCATATTACACACTTGATTCTAATATACCATGGCTCATTTTTACAAATTAAAACCAATCAAATTTGTAATTTACACTAATTTAGTTTAAAAAATAAAGCTTATGTTAATATTTAAAATAATTAATTTAGGAAAAATATTTAATTAAAATAAAAATTTATAAGTGGCTAAATAAACACCATTTACTAGTAATTACATAATTAAAATATGTATTTTTGAAATTATAATGAAAAACAATTACGGTTTAATTTTACGAAAAATACATTTTACTTTACCGAAATTCATAAAATTCACATAAACAATTTTATTCATTTAATTATTTATTTAATTATTTTTAAAACGTTACACCAAAACACCCTGAGATAACACTGGAAGCCTACCAGTATATCTCGTTTGCCCTGGCCAGGGACTACTCGTGTAATGGCTCTCCTAGACACAGCGCGATGTCAACCCCCAATACCGGGAGAGACGAATCCTGTCTAACCGTCACTGCCTCCAAGTGCTTCGGGACTGCACCCAACTACTACCTGTTTGCACGACTCCTTTGAGCCGTGGTAGGGTAGTAACCAAAGTACAGTGGGAACACACTCGAGGCGAAGTGACAGTGTCAAGTCAGCGGACTAAGCTGTACTCATGTCACCTGGGAACTGATAACTGACGATAGGTATAATACCAACCGGTCAGTTCCCGACGAGTCCTGTCCAGTGTACTCGTAACCTAACGAGCACCCGCATACCATCTCCAGTACGACGTACTGATGGCTATGGGACAGACCATCTCCCACTCTGGGATGAGAAGCGCATGCGCCAGTCTACTCCGGAGTATCGATGCCCTGTCTCGATAGTCCTGCGACTAGGGACCTGCATAAGGATGTGCTTATAGATTACCCAGCCCCCACTAGTGTGACTGCCATCACAACGCTGGTAATCAAGCAAAGATCCTAAGGGCTCCACTAATGTGTATAGGTGATATACTAAAATAAACACATGTACACATTGAAGCAGAAACAAACCAAGTAGCATACTACTATTTTGAGCAAGATTGTCAATACAAGGTGAATATCCCAAGCTTCCATTAAGTAATATACATACTAGTATTGATACAGTAATGGCCTCTAGGGCATATACACTAACAATCTCCCACTTGCACTAAGGCCATGTACTGGCGTATCGAAGACCTATCATCTCGATTAGCCGCTCGAACTGAGTCTGGGGTAGGGCCTTCGTGAGTGGATCTGCAGTGTTGTCTTCTGAATTTACTCTCTTTACCTCGATCTCCCAGCGATCAATGATCTCCCTGATCAGGTGGAACCGCCTTAAAATGTGCCTGGACTTCTGATGGGACCTGGGTTCCTTCGCTAAAGCTATAGTGCCGTTGTTGTCACAATACAGCGGTATTGGATCAACACTGGTAGGAACCACCTGAAGTTCCGTGAGGAACTTCTTCATCCAGACAGCTTCCTTTGCGGCATCGCAAGCAGCTATGTACTCCGCTTCCATAGTTGAGTCAGCAACGGTCTCCTGCTTGGAACTCTTCCAGCAAACCGCCCCTCTATTGAGGGTAAAGACATAACCCGACATGGACTTGGAGTCATCCTTGTCACTCTGGAAGCTGGAGTCAGCAAAGGCCTCAATCTGGAGGTTTTTTCCGCCATACACCAAGAACATCTCCTTAGTCCTTCTCAGGTACATGAGAATGTTCTTTACTGCTATCCAGTGTTTCTCCCCTGGGTTTGACTGATACCGGCTTACAACGCTTAATGCGTATGCTACATCTGGTCTGGTACATAACATCGCATACATAATAGAGCCTATCGTAGATGCGTAGGGTATTGATGACATGCGAGCCCTTTCCAAATCAGTCTTGGGAGACATCTCTTTGGAGAGGGTGATTCCGTGACAAGCCGGTAGATTACCGCGCTTGGAATCTTCCATACTGAATCGTTTCAGTATGGTGTCGATGTACCTTGACTGTGAAAGTCCCAACATCCTCTTAGATCTATCACGATAGATCTGGATCCCCAGAATGTAGTTGGCATCGCCCAGGTCCTTCATGGAGAACCTCTGCGACAAGAATCCTTTGACTGACTGTAGCATAGGAATATCATTTCCTATTAAGAGAATGTCATCGACGTACAAGACGAGGAATACCACATTTCTCCCTACAGTCTTACTGTAAATGCATGGTTCATCTGGGTTTTTGACAAAGTCGAATTCTTTGACAGTATCATCAAAGCAGATGTTCCAACTCCGCGATGCCTGCTTAAGTCCATAGATGGACTTGAGCAACTTGCACACTTTACCGCTGCTCCCACTCTGAATGAATCCCTCTGGCTGATCCATATAGACGCACTCATCCAAATTTCCATTTAGGAAAGCCGTCTTTACGTCCATCTGCCAGATCTCATAATCGTGGAAGGCAGCAATGGCAAGAAGGATCCGAATGGATTTAAGCATGGCTACCGGAGAAAAGGTCTCGTCATAGTCCAAACCAGGTCTTTGACGAAAACCCTTTGCAACGAGCCTAGCTTTATAGGTTTCAACCTGCCCATCTACACCAATCTTCTTTTTGAAGATCCATTTGCAGCCTACGGGTTTTACCCCTTCTGGAGCAAAGTCCAAAGTCCAAACTTTGTTGGTGTACATGGACTCCATCTCGGTCCGCATTGCATCCAGCCATTTTACCGAGTCACCGCTCTGAATGGCTTGCTGGAAGCTAGTAGGTTCATCATAATTAACTGTACAATCCTCTCTATCCCCGTCTATGAGAAAACCGAAGTATCTCTCGGGCGGATGAGACTGCCTACTACTTCTGCGGAGCGGTGTAGGAATGTCCGGTTCTCGTGAAACGTCTGGTTCATCCAAGCTTTCAGTAACAGCTTGTGGTTCTGGAATTTCTTCCAGTTCTATTGCGCCCCCACTTATCTAATTTTCTAAAAATTCAGTTTCCAAGAAGTGGGCGTGCGGAGAAACAAAAACTTTTTGTTCTTCTGCGGAATAGAAAAGATACCCCCTGGAGTTCTTTGGGTATCCCACAAACTTACACAGTACTGAGCGTGCCTCGAGCTTGTCCGCATGCTGCTTTTTTACAAAAGCTGGACATCCCCATACCTTAAGATACTTAAGACAGGGTTTCTTCCCACTCCACATCTGATATGGGGTGGTAGGCACAGTCTTGGTTGGAGCCTTGTTCAAGAGATATGCAGCTGCTTCTAGTGCATAACCCCAGAAAGATCGCGGTAACTCAGCCTTACTCATCATGGAACGAACCATATCCAATAGGGTCCAATTCTGCCTTTCCGATACACCGTTGTGTTGTGGTGTGTATAGAGGAGTAAGTTGAGAGAGAATTCCATTCTCTTTTAAGTAGTCCAGAAACTCAGCACTCAAGTATTCTCCACCTCGATCCGATCTTAGAATCTTGATACTTTTTCCGGTTTGTTTTTCAACTTCATTCTTGTATTCTTGAAATTTCCCAAAGGCCTCGGATTTGTGCTTCATTAAGAAGACATGTCCATACCTAGAGAAATCATCTGTGAAAGTAATGAAGTATGAATAACCACTTCGCGCATGTGTAGACATTGGACCACACACATCACTGTGTATGAGTCCCAAGAGCTTGCTCGCTCTTTCTCCGCGTCCAGTGAACGGAGTCTTTGTCATCTTTCCCATGAGACAACATTCACAAGTGGCATAAGACTGATACTCGAACGGATTCAAGTACCCTTCTTTATGTAACTTAGTTAATCGTGTCTCATTAATGTGACCCAGTCTACAATGCCATAAGAAAGCCTGATTTGTTTCCGGAGACTTTCTTTTAAGTGTGTTCTGGACACTGAAAATCTGAGCTTGATTTAACACGTATATTCCGTTCTGTAATGTACCTGACCCAATCAGAACTTGATTTAGGTGGATGTGTACTACATCGCTTACAAAAGTAAATTCATATCCTTCCTTAGAAAGTAAGGATACAGATATGATATTACAAGTCGCACCTGGTACATACAAACAGTTACGCAAAATCAATATCTGCCCAGTTGTCAGTCCAAGATGATATTCCCCTACGGATTCAGCATCCATGCTCATTCCGTTAGCAACCCTGAGGGTCATATTACCTTTCCTGATAACCCTACGGTTTCTCAGAGCCTGTAACGAATTACAGATATGAGATCCTGATCCGGTATCCAATATCCAGGAAGTAGGGTTAACTGACATACAGTTCTCAATTACAAACACACTCGAAGCCGAAGCCACAACATGCTTCGAATTCTGGCTACTGGCTTTGCAAGCCCTGCAATCTTTCTGCCATTGTTCATTCCCGTTACAATAGGAACGTCCCTCTTTTACTATATCCAGTCCTGAAACTTTTGCCCTTGCTTTTCCTTTTTCTTCCCTGGTTTCCTTCAGGGTATAAGCAGAGGGCAGGGACTGTAGAATTAAGTCAGTACTTGACCTATTCTCCAACGTGGTCTCCAGGTCCTTGAGCTCAAAATAGCTGGCCTCTGTAAGGACGTTGTCCCCTATAGATGACCCGACAGCCAACCTCGCTTGAAGCAATTCGTTCGAGGTCTCATATCTTGCGATACGAGATTGCTCTCCATATAAATCTTTGTTATGGAGGAAGATAGAAACTGAGTCCATCTTCTCGTGCTGCCTCTGGTTTGCACCATTAACTGAGGCTAACACGAGGCACTTGGCTTTCGCACAATCCTTTTCCGATATCCTACGGATGTAGATATCCGTGACAGGGGAAACTGGACCAGAGACAGTAGGGGTATGATCAGTTAAGAGGTGTCCCAGCTTGTTATGGGCAATAGACATCTGGACAGACCTTTGCCAGTCATAACAGTCAGGTTCAGTCATTTTATTATCTAGATGTAACCTAGGTGTGGTCACTGGGTCGCTGCAATTAAGAGAGAGAGAGAAGAAAACACTCAGCATGATGCTCTTGCAAGTTTAGATTGGTTTTTAATTTATCTAAACAGGATGGCTCCCACTGTCTCTCAAATCCCTTCTCAAACCATAAAGGAAGAATTAGTCGGGATCAATCTCACCGTACAATACT
Source organism: Agapanthus africanus (assembly GCA_030015575.1). Lineage (NCBI taxonomy): Eukaryota > Viridiplantae > Streptophyta > Magnoliopsida > Asparagales > Amaryllidaceae > Agapanthus > Agapanthus africanus. The sequence goes on from CM057337.1 coordinate 517,115,245, forward strand.
TGCTTAACCGTTCAGCCAGGCTAGTGTCGGTACTTCGAGGGAGGTTTTCCAACGCTTTCGCGAAGTTCCTTAATTAAATAACCTCTTTTCCCTGTGAACGTAGCCCCGCTAACACCTTTCTAGACACCTACTTGGTTTATAGCATTGATCGTTAAGTGAGAAATTTCCCGAGGAGTATCATATACTCACAGTAGGATCGGGATCCAAATATTATTGCGTGACAAAACTGAAGGAATCCTACCAGAATCATCACACTCCAAATGGTATGCAGCGCTAGCAAGTTTCAGTTCTTTTGAAACTCCCGATGTGGATTTTTGCTCCATGCTCTTATGACCTTGACGAAGGTCAACAAATCATAAGTCACATGTCAAGTTCTACCCGTCATTATCCAGGTTAATTTGAACCCACCCGTATATACCCTTAACGAAGGTCAACAAGGTAATACGACTGTCCCAAACCAACGCATCTATCTATGCTATATATGAACACCCAATAGCTACCAATCACTATGCCTTGACGAAGGTCAACAAACATAGCTTGAATACTATTGAATATTCATACGAAACGACGGAGGGCTACGAATGGTTTTGGCGAAACCTTGAACTTAGTGAACTTGATATAATCGAAGGAACGAGATAGCTTTTAGAAGGAGTGGCTCAAGCTCCGCATGTAAAAGTTAGTTTTGAAAAGAACCGAGTGGTTTTTCGAAAGTGTTCCAACGATTTTTAGTTGGTTTATTTTCTTGCATTAGTTCTTTTAATGCGTGATATTCTTGCATTAGTTCTTTTAATGCGTCCCATCATTTAATCCTACCATTGCAGAAAACAACCAAAATATGACGTATGCTTATGCCATTCGCATTCGCCACGGGGCCCCGTCATTACCCGTTAGGTTACTTAACTAACGACAGAGCGGGGGCTGGGCTAGCGCGGCTGTAAAACATAAGCAACGCCTAAATAATATCATATATAGATATATTGCAATGATAGCCATTTCAGATCACAGATGAACACATTGGATATACTAGGAACCCACAATTCGTACGAGCCTGTAACGAAAAGCAGATTACACGGTCGCGGTGAATAGCCAATACCCCACCCAAGACACCTACGGGTGCGGCAAACTACCCGCCAAGTACCCGAAGCGAAGCAACCTCCCTCAACTCCGTGAGTAGGCCACTCGGCACTTCGGCATACCCGGTAGTTTGTGCACCCCCTCCACGGGTCTATCCTAGGAGCAAAAACAGTAAAAAGAAATTATACAATGACGGCTACAACCCCGACCCGGTTGTGCGGCCATACAAATAATTATTACATCAATTTATAAATTTACATGAATTGAAAGAAAAGAAAACTCTCGTCTCACAACCCCCGGCTATTCACCCGCGACAATCCAATGAATTCATATACACAAACCAATAACATTACAGATCACAGATTTGTATAACTCCCACTAATCGATATATAGCGATTAGTGGACGTTCAATACAAATATCACATCACAGAAAAACCCGTCAGCTTAAGTCTTTTAGAAGTTCGATCAAAAATACGGATTTTCAGGCCCCAAACACAAAATTTTCATTCTGGAAAATCTGGGCAAAAAATACATATTCCAAAAATCCCAAAACAACCCCATAAAAACACTGCACAAAATTTGGACCTCGGCCGAGTCAACTCGGCCGCGTTTCCGCGGCGGGAGCGTGCTCCCGCCGCGTTTCCGCGGCGGGAGCGTGCTCCCGCCGCGTTTCCGCTGCGATTTGACCGGTTCGTGGGACCAAATTTTGTGTGTGTTTAATAAAAACCCTGAGCCGATTTTTAAGATGAAATTTATCAATTTTACAGAACTTTAAAAATCGACAGCAACTTTGAATTTCGGGTTTATTTCGGGACTTTTTCTCCGATCGAATTTCTAGCTACCATGCTAACATGTTAGATAGAGTTTAACTAGGCTCTGATACCACTGTAAGTCCATGCTACCTCTCCCGGTACTTTCGGGCATGCGGAATTTGGTGAAAAACGATTTTCTAGAGGCGGTAACATGGACTCAAAACCGGATCTTTGTTAAACTACTAACTAACAATCTAACAAGAGTTTACCTACTCGGTTAGGGGGCTATACCTTTCTTGAACTCCTTCGTCTTCAACTCGTCCCGGAGTTCGGATTGGCCTCACCTCGTCGTCTCCTTGCGTCGAAGATGGATCCACCCGAAAGTTTCTACCTTTGGCTTGTTCTTCGGACTTTGAAGAAACTAGATCACTTGGCTTGCTAGGCCTTGTGAACTAGAATGAGTAGAGAAGAGTATGTTGGGATTTTGCTCTATGGTTCTTGCTTCTCAATACATGAGACAAGTGAACCATAGACTAAAGAGAGAGAGAGAGAGAGGAAGAGGGTGAGAGCAAGAGCATGAGAGCTCAAAACCAAGAGAGAGAAAGGTCAAGCAAGAATGAGCCTCTCTTTTGTCTTTCACCCTCTCATAATCCAAAAGCATCATTAGCCATAATGTCAATCAAGTATTATGTGATGGTTCATATCATGACAAAGGCAATATCATTTCCATGCACTCATTTTGCAAACTACAACAAGCAAGCAAAAGTCTTTGCATGAAAATGACAACCATTGTGATGATGATGGTCAACTAGTCCAACCTAGTGAACCGGTCAACAAAGTCAACAAGTCAACAAAGTCAACCCTCCAACAACCATGTCACTATAATACTTAATTAATATTATTGCTAAATATATATATATATATCATATTCTCATTAGGGTTGAGCAAAAAGTCAATAGTCAACAGTCAACCAGTCAACAACCCTAATGAGAATCCACTGCCTCTGTCTCTCCGTCAACTGTGCATACACACCTGCATCCGCGCTCCGAGGAACAAGAATACACACTGGATAAAACCAATCCCAAAACGTACACTAAGATCTGGCTTAAACCAAAGCCCGCTAGTGTAAACTGTCCGGACACTGTACGTGCACAAGTGCACGGATGTGACGGAACTCTGTCGCAAAACCATGCGACCTGTCGCAAAACCATGCGACCTCTACTCTTTTGCCTAAAGGCGAATAGCTTTCTGTGTGGGACTCTAAAGACTCGACACTACGCTGGCAGTGGGTTTAACCACAGGACCGCAAGCGGCACTAGCTGTGCGTAACGGTCTCCAGGCAGATGCCGACAAGAAGACTGACGAGGTGAAACCCATCTGAACTCCTACTGAGCCTGAATGTGACATTCTCCATACAGTCCGATCTGTTCGTCTGATACATCGCATGGCGGGCCTAGGGGCGGTAAACGTCAGTCCCCTAATAGCGGTACAAGTCGTGTCGGAGTGAAGCCCAAAACACCCTGAGATAACACTGGAAGCCTACCAGTATATCTCGTTTGCCCTAGCCAGGGACTACTCGTGTAATGGCTCTCCTAGACACAGCGCGATATCAACCCCCAATACCGGGAGAGACGAATCCTGTCTAACCGTCACTGCCTCCAAGAGCTTCGGGACTGCACCCAACTACTACCTGTTTGCATGACTCCTTTGAGCCGTGGAAGGGTAGTAACCAAAGTACAGTGGGAACACACTCGAGGCGAAGTGACAGTGTCAAGTCCGCGGACTAAGCTGTACTCATGTCACCTGGGAACTGATAACTGACGATAGGTATAATACCAACCGGTCAGTTCCCGACGAGTCCTGTCCAGTGTACTCGTAACCTAACGAGCACCCGCATACTATCTCCAGTACGACGTACTGATGGCTGTGGGACAGACCATCTCCCATTCTGGGATGAGAAGCGCATGCGCCAGTCTACTCCGGAGTATCGATGCCCTGTCTCGATAGTCCTGCGACTAGGGACCTGCATAAGGATGTGCTTATAGATTACCCAGCCCCCATTAGTGTGACTGCCATCACAACGCTGGTAATCAAGCAAAGATACTAAGGGCTCCACTAATGTGTATAGGTGATATACTAAAATAAACACATGTACACATTGAAGCAGAAACAAACCAAGTAGCATACTACTATTTTGAGCTAGATTGTCAATACAAGGTGAATATCCCAAGCTTCCATTAAGTAATATACATACTAGTATTGATACAGTAATGGCCTCTAGGGCATATACACTAACAGTCTACACATGCGCGAAGTGGTTATTCATACTTCATTACTTTTACGGATGATTTCTCTAGGTATGGACATGTCTTCCTGATGAAGCATAAATCCGAGGCCTTTGAGAAATTCTGGGAATACAAGAATGAAGTTGAAAAACAATCAGGCAAAAGTATCAAGAAACTAAGATCTGATCGAGGTGGTGAATACTTGAGTGCCGGGTTCCTGGGCTACTTAAAAGAGAATGGAATTCTCTCTCCGCCTACTCTTCCATACACACCGCAACACAACGGTGTATCGGAAAGGCGGAATCGAACTCTGTTGGATATGGTTCGTTCCATGATGAATAAGGCTGAGTTACCGCGATCCTTCTAGGGTTATGCACTAGAAACAGCTGCATATCTTTTGAACAAGGTTCCAACCAAGACTGTGCCTACCACACCATATCAGATGTTGAGTGGGAAGAAACCCTGTCTTAAGTATCTTAAGACATGGGGATGTCCATCTTTTGTAAAAAGGCAGCATGCAGACAAGCTCGAGGCACGCTCAGTACTTTGTAAGTTTGTGGGATATCCCAAGAACTCCAGGGGGTATCTTTTCTATTCCGTAGAGGAACAAAAGGTTTTTGTTTCTCAGCATCCCCACTTCTTGGAAACTGAATTTTTAGAAAATCAGATAAGTGGGAGTGCAATAGAACTGGAAGAAATTCCAGAACCACAAGCTATTACTGAAAGATTAGTAGAACCAGAAGTTTCAGGAGAACCAGACATCCCAGCGCCACTCCGCAGGAGTAGTAGGCAGTCTCATCCGCCCGAGAGATACTACGGTTTTCTCATAGATGGGGATCGAGAGGATTGCATCATTGAAAATGATGAGCCTACTAGCTTCCAGCAAGCCATTCAGAGTAGTGACTCAGTAAGATGGCTGGATGCAATCCGGACCGAGATGGAGTCCATGTACACCAGCAAAGTTTAGACTTTGGACATTGCTCCAGAAGGGGTAAAACCCGTAGGCTGCAAATGGATCTTCAGAAAGAAGATTGGTGTAGATGGGCTGGTTGAAACCTATAAAGCTAGACTTGTTACGAAGGGTTTTCGTCAAAGACCTGGTTTGGACTATGACGAAACCTTTTCTCCAGTGGATATGCTTAAATGCATTCGGATCCTTCTTGCCATTGCTGCCTTCCATGATTATGAAATCTGGCAGATGGACGCGAAGAAGGCATTTCTAAATCGTAATTTGGAAGAGTGCGTGTATATGGATCAGCCGGAGGGTTTCATTCAGAATGGGAGCAGCGGTAAAGTGTGCAAGTTGCTTAAGTCCATTTATGGACTAAAGCAGGCATTGCGGAGTTGGAACATCTGCTTTGATGATACTGTCAAAGAATTTGACTTTATCAAAAATCCAGATGAATCATGTAGTTACTGTAAGATTGTAGGGAGAACTCTGGTATTCTCCGTCTTGTATGTGGATAACATTCTCTTAATAGGAAATGACATTCTTATGCTACAATCAGTCAAAGGATTCTTGTCACCGAGGTTCTCCATGAATGACCTGGGCGATGCCAACTACATTCTGGGGATCCAGATCTATCGTGATAGATCTAAAACGATGTTGGGACTTTCGCAGTCCAGGTACATCGACACCATACTGAAACGATTCAGTATGGATGATTCAAAGCGCGGTAACCTACCGGCTTGTCTCGGAATCACCCTATCTAAAGAGATGTCTCCAAAGACTGATTCGGAAAGGGCGCGCATGTCATTTATACCCTACGCATCTGCGGTAAGCTCTATAATGTATGCGATGTTGTGTACCAGACTAGATGTAGCATATCCACTGAGCGTTGTAAGCAGGTATCCGTCTGACCCAGGGGAGAAACACTGGATAGCAGTAAAGAACATTCTCAAGTACTTAAGAAGGACTAAGGAGATGTTCTTTGTGTATGGAGAAAAAGACCTCCAGATCGAGGACTTTGCTGACTCCAGCTTCCAGAGTGACAAGGATGAGTCCAAGTCCATGTCGGGTTATGTCTTTATCCTCAATGGAGGTACGGTTTGTTGGAAGAGCTCCAAGCAGGAAACCGTTGCTGACTCGACAATAGAAGCGGAGTATATAGCTGCTTGCGATGCCGCAAAGGAAGCTGTCTGGATGAAGAAGTTCTTCACGGAGCTTCAGGTGGTTCCTACCATTGTTGATCCAATACCGTTGTATTGCGACAACAACGGCGCTACAGCCTTAGCGAAGGAACCCAGGTCCCATCAGAATTCCAAGCACATCTTGAGGCGGTACCACCAGATCAGGGAGATCGTAGATCGCCGGGAAATCGAGGTGAGGAGAGTAGATTCGGAGAATAACACTGCAGATCCACTCACGAAGGCCATACCCCAGACTCAGTTTGAGCAGCTGATCGAGATGATAGGTCTACGATACGCCAGTACATGGCCCTAGTGCAAGTAGGAGATTGTTAGTGTATATGCCATAGAGCCTATTACTGTATCATACAAGTTTGTATATTACTTAATGGAAGCTTGGGATATTAACAGTTGTATAGAAAGTCTTGCTCAAAATGGTAGTATGCTACTTGGTTTGTTTCTACTTCAATATGTGCATGTGTTTCTTTTAGCATATCGTTTATACATATTAGTGGAGCCCTTAGGATCTTTGCTTGAGTACCAGTGTTGTGATGGCAGTCACACTAGTGGGGGCTGGGTAATCTACAAGCACATCCTTATACAGGTCCCTAGTCGTAGGATTATCAAGATAGGGCATCGATACTCCGGAGTAAACTAGCGTATACGATTTTCATCCCTGCAGGGTGTAAGTGCACGGCAGCGCCCCGGCCGTCAATCCGACACCGGAATGCGGAAACAAAACTTTTTCAAAACTTGTAAACCAGCACTACCGGGCACTATAAAACCCGGATCGGGCCGTTAACCTAATGCTAGCTAACTAGAGAATGGGAAGGAAGCTATACCGAGCGATCCGTGTCCTTCGGTCTTCGGCCTCCGTCCCGATCTCGTCGCGGAATCTCCGGTCTTAATCTCCTCATCGAAATGGGCACCACATCGCCGGGTTCTTTTACGGGCTCCCACCTGTGCACTGAGGCAACTCGGGCACGAAGTTGGCGAGTCGACGTGTCCAAGAATACTGTAGGCTAGTGTAGAGTGGATTGTCTCAATGCGGGTATGAAGTTGCCATGATGGAGTGAGGAGGAGAATGACAAGGAGCAATGAAAAATGGAGCTAGTCTTTTGCATGAATTGGAAAAATGAGATACCAAAATTTTCCCACACAAAATGAATTTTCCTCCTCTCCTCAAGAATGTGGCCGGCCCCCCTTAGCAAAAGAGAGAGAGAGCAAGAAGGGTGGTTAGTGTAGTAAAAGCAAAGGGGTGATCATAAGCAAAAGCAAACCTCACTTCAAAACATCACCCTCACATTCTCATCAAATCCCATCTCAATTAATGCTAAAGAAATGATGAAAGAAAAAGCAAAGATGCTTTGAATTATCATAATCCTCCATTTACAAGAAACCCTTTCCACATAACTAATTTGTACACTTGCGAATAACCCCCTCCATCGGAAAAATTCGACCGTGAAGGAACAAAAGAAAACTGGCCGAAACGGAATGCAAACTGGAAACTTCAGAAAACTGATCCTGTAATAAATTACAGGAAAACCCCGCGACTGTATATACATACCCGCATTTGTATTCCGACCGAATACAAATGCAAAGAGACAAAATCTATACTGTACAATACTAGGATCCAGCTTAAACCAAATCCCGCTAGTATTATCCGTCCGATCATGATTCGTGCAATACCGCACGTATAAGATCGAACCCGGCCATATCTCCATACGGCCTCTACAGCGTTTCGCCCAAAACTTGAGAAAACGGTCTGTGGGGACTCTAAAGACTCGTCAATACTTCGGCTGTGGATTTAACCACTAGCACGTCAAAGGTATTAGCCATACGTGACGGGCTACCAGGTATTGACCAAAAGGGACGTCGATGAGCGAACTCATCCTGACACCCTACTGAGCCTGTCGGTGACAATATCCGTACAGTCCAGTCCGTTCGTCTATGAGCATCGCATGGCGGGCCTAGGGGGTTGGTAAAAGTCAGACCCCCAAAAGCGGTACAAGTCGTGTCGGAGTGTAGCCCAGAACACCTTGAGATATTACTGGAATACCTACCAGTAAATCTCCTGCCTTGGCCAAGGACTTCGTGTAATGGCTCTCCTAGACACAGCACAAACTCACCCCTAATATCGGGAGAGACGAACCCCTGAAGATCCGCTCACTGCCTCCATGTGGCTCGGGACTGTACCCAACTAAAACCTGTTTGCACGACTCGTTTGAGCGTGGTAGGGTAGTAATCAAAGTACAGTGGGAACTCACACGAGACAAATGACGATCTCAGGTGGATGAACTAACCTGTACACATGTCACCAGGGAACTGCTATCTGACGTCAGGTATAAGACCAACTAGCATGTTCCCGGCAAGTCCTGTCCGGTGTACTCATAAACCAATGAGCACCTGTATACATCTTAAGTGAACCAACTGACACCAGTGGCTTGTGAGACCGGCCACCGCCCCTCGTCGGGGTCTCGACTGTATACACTAGTCTATTCTTGAGTATCGATGCCCTGTCTCGAAACTCCCTCGACTAGGGACCTTTTACGGATATGCTTATAGACCCCAGCTCCCACGTATATGATCGCCCTCATACTGCTGGCAGTCAAGCAAGAATCCTTGGGGCTCTATCAACGTGTAATAGCGACCTGTAAGGTCACCTAAAACAGTACACGATGATAAAGAGAAACCAGATAGCATACTATCATCTTGAGTTAGACTGTCCTACCGGCATAGGTCCTCCTTCAATCATTGCAATCACGTGCCTGTGATCCAATAATTGACTCTGAGGGTACTATCTCCAACAATCTCCCACTTGCACTCAGGGCTAATTATTGCGATGTCGCATACTCACAGCCCGTGTGATACCGAACATCCAACTCCTCTACTAGTCAGTCTCACAAAACTCGTTTGCGAAACTAATGCGTTCGAGGAATAGCCTCAGTGAGTGGATTCGCTCTAATGTTTATTTCTATGTCTCTCGTTTGCGAAACCTTTTAGACTGTATCGTCAACTGAAACCAATCAGTATCCTGCGCCATGCCTCCCTCAGTATCCACCTGGACCACCTGTCCAAAATATTGTCCCTCGTCAGAGGGAAAACTATAACTCTGACAGTCACTCTGTAATCCAGGTCACCTTGGAAGCCTGGAATGATAACTGTCACCCGAATGAGGCTGTCGTTATCATATCTCTAGAACATCCACTTATGTTCTAAAACTGCTTCCTAATGTTTCTCCAGGATTGGATCAATATCAACTTATTGCATCTGCTGCAAAAACAACATCTGGTGTGGTACTTGATATCTCATGATTGACTCAATTGCCTAAGCAAGTGATCTTCCAATCATGCACATCCCTCTCCCCTTTAGTCTATAAGACACCTTTAGAGAGGGTGACTCCATCACCTGCAGGTACACTACCATGCCTGGTGTCATCCATTCTAAATACTTTTAGAATGCTGTCTAAGTACCCAGATTAGGAAACCACCCAAATCTAGATCTAAAACCATAAATCTAGTGACCAAAATGTCTGATATAATATCCAATTCCTATGTGGAGAAACCATTGTGTGACAACCAAAGTATAACAGATCGTAGTATAGGAATTTCTTTTCCTACTTTGTGTTTGTCATCCAAATACCAGGACATCACACCCTACTACCTTCTTAACAGATCCATCCCCAATTCTGATGAAGTCAAACCTATGACTGTCACCTCAGAAATAGATGATCTATCTCCGCTATATCTGCTTTAGTCTATAAATAGACATAAGCAACTTGTCCACCATGCTTCCGCTGCTCCCACTGACTACGACAACCCTCTGACAGAGTCATATACACGTACACTTCTAAAGCTAGAATAACGCTATACTCACCCTCCTGCCGGGTCTCACAGTCTGGAACAACAGCAATGGCAAGTCTGGGTAAACAAGAACCTCCCTGTCACCGTCTTTGAGCATACCGAAGTACCTCTCGAGTGCCTGAGGTTACCCACCATATCTGCGGAGTGGCCAATGGAATGTCAATCCAGATTGAATCTTTAGGTTCTTATCAAATTTTCAGTAATTGTTTGCGGTTCTGGAATCACTTCCAGTTCTACCATACTCCCACTACTGTTTTCTGAAAAAATCCATTTTTATTAAAACTGTGGCGAGTCAAGAACAATGTCACTATTGATCTTCCAGATGGTAGAATGTTAACCCTCGTCATAGCCTGGGTCAACCCACAAAGAGCCATTACAGAAACATGCCTTGAGTTATCCAGAGTCTGGTTTTAAGCATAAGCTGGACAACTCCCCGTACCTTAACATCGTTAAGATATGAACTGTTCTATATCCAATACAGAAACCGAGGCACTGATTTAATTGAACCAGATTCAAATCATGCAGCTGTCTCCAGTGCATGTCAACTAAATGGAAAGAGGCCGATCAATATTACTCAATTTAGGAGTACTTCCAATTATGAGTCACCTGAAAGAGAAGCAAGTTCTCTTAATCATTACTATTATCTGAATACCAAACACAAGTATCTACATCTTCGATCACCTTGAAGAATCCCGATACTTGCAACACCTGGTTCTCTACTTTACTCTTATACCTATAACTTCTCAAAACTCAGAACCTGCATTTCTACGAAACACACGTCTAAGAACTAGAGAAGTCACAAGTAAATAGAATACAGTACGAGTACCAACCCCTCTGTCCTAATGGACACTGGACAACATACAGTACTCTGTATAAGTCCCTTGAGTCTAATAACTCATTCCCTGTGTGTCGTAGGTTGAAAACTGTACTTATGGTTAAGAAGAATTACACCGCTGTTTAATGCTCCTTACCTAACCATTCACTGATATTGGTAAATGTCATAGACATAATTTCAAAAAGTTACATCTCACTTCATAAAAATGAATGTACAGATATATCAATTTTAAATTGGTGCATGACAGCGGATATTCAAAACCAAATATTTGCCGTCCGGCAAACAACCCAGGTGACTTCCTCAAATATCACCAATTACAACGAATTCCAATATAATGAGGATGATCACCTAATTCCCAATAACTTACTCCCACTCATCATCTGTAAGACATACAGATGTGAGAATTTAAACCTGGTAAATACATACCCAGAGCAAGTGTCTAATTGGGAAATCAGTTTTCTTTTAATAGTACACAGTGAAACTGAAACATTGAAATGTTTCGTAGAGATATCCGGGTATTCCTAGTAATGCCTCTTCTATTATCCAGATACGATGGAGTATCCAATAAACTGTGGATCTTCGTAGTGATACGGAGTGTTCTAGAGAAATACAAAGGTGATGTAGGATTGGCGAAGAAATACTTGGTTTGGTCGTGAATAGCAGTCGCAGTTTACTTTGCCCTCCTTCTAATCCCTTTATTTGTCTTAACTTAATACCTTCTGTACACCATTTAGGCTAATTGGTTTTCTTCATTTCCTACCGGTCGGCACCGGCATATGGTTTAGAAGAAGACTATCCAATTTGCGTAATAGATGTACTGTCCCCTAATCCAAGGAGCACTCGCAACCTGAGAGAAGGTAAAAGGAAAATACAACTGAATAGTTCTATTCGTTTTCTCTAGAACCTGAAACCATCCTCGAATAAATTCCTTCGAGTTCGTATATAACCATACGATGGTTTTATCCAATGGAATTGGACGTTCGTAGTAATACGGGGTGTTCTGGAGAAAAGGATAAAAGTAGGAGTGGTAATGAGGTATGCAACTCTGACAATCCAAAAGCTAGTGTTTAAGAAGGTTCGGTCAACTTGGTTACTGAGTCATAGTCAAGGGTTGGGCCATGGTCGCTGCCAAAGAGAGAGAGAAAAGAAACACTCAGCGTGCACTCTAACCTAGATTAGAATGGTTATCAATTTATCTAATCAGGAAACCTCCCACTGTACCGTCAAATTCTCCTCCAAACCTGAAAGAAGAATTAGTCGGGATCACCCGAGGAGTAAACCAACTCATCAGTGGGAATCGGGATCCAACTATCATCACATGATAATGTGACGGAATCCGCTCACGTTATCACACTCCAGAAGGTATGCGCATATCTGGCAAGTTTCAGTTTCTTTAGAAACTCCCGATGTGATTTTTGCCCCATGCTCTTATGACCTTGACGAAGGCCAACATATCATAAGTCACATGTCAAGTTCTACCCGTCATTATCTAGGTTAATTTGAACCCACCCGTACATACCCTTGACGAAGGACAAAATAGTAGTACGACTGTCCCAAACCAACGTATCTATCTATGCTGCAGAAAAGTAACAAATAGCTACTATACACTATGCCTTGACGAAGGCCAATAAACATAGCATGAATACTAAGTGATACCTTTCTGAAATAATGGAGGGCTACGAATGGTTTTTAGCGAAAAACCTTGAACGTAATGAACTTGATATCGTTGAAGGAACCGGATAGCTTTTTATAAAAAATATAGTGACGAAAACTTTTGCTAAAGAGGTCACTCCCGGTGAAGGGATCTCGGCACTTTCCCCATAGAATGAGGTGCAGGATATTCCAACAGAATACCACGATGCAAAGAAAAAGTAATCGGCTATAGTGAAGTTATTACCCTGACGCAAACTTCTGTCCAAGGGGTCACTCCCCGTGATGGGATCTCGGCCCTTGCCTCGTCGACTGACGTGCTGGATATTCATAACCGAATACCACTGTGCAAAACAAAAGAGAACGCCCTTGCAATAACAGCTTTTTGAAAATTGTTCCAACAACATCAGAATAGATTTGTTTAGCTTGCATTGATCCGAATCAACGCAGTCCCATCAATTGATCACACCACAAAAGAACGAAAATAATGATGTACGTATTTGCCATCCGCATTCGCCACTGGGTCCCGTCATCACCCGTAAGGTAACTTAACTAACGACAGAGCGGGGACAGGACTAGCGCGGATGCAAAACGTATACAACATCTACTAGTATATATATCAATATATAATATTCGCTCAAGGCGTGATAAAATGCAACATCACAGAAATGTAATAAGCATCACAGAACAATACAGATATCTGGGATCCCCGGGTTTCACAGAGCCGCTACTGAAACCCGACGTTCCCCTGGTCGTGTGGATAGCCTGTGCAATGAAATCCTAGACCCCTATGGGCGCGGCAAGTTACCCGCCAAAACCTAAAGCGTGGCAGCCCCCTTCAACAACGTGAATGGACCACCCAGCACTTCACGGAATCCGGTAACTTGGGCACCCCTCCTTGGGTCAACCTATACCCCCTACGAGTGCGGCGAATAGCCCGCCAATCCTAGAGTGAAGCCCCTCCGTCTCAAAACTATGAGATGCGGGCTCGTTGCCCTCTAGAATCTGGCTATCCGTGCACCCCACCGCGGGGTAATCCTAGTACAGAAAGTAAAAATATACATACAACGGGTACATCGACCTCAGCCCGGTTGTGCCCCAAAAGAATAATATACAAACAGGCAGTAACGGCAGTCCATATGTCGGACGCTCGCCACGCAATATCAAATGTACATAATAACCAAACTATACTAACATTGCATCCAGGCTATACACCACGACAATCCGCAATATCACAGCACAACACAGAACATCAACATGAATGTCACGTTCGCAAATCCGTCTAAAAGGGCTATAGCAGTTAGACATGATTTACCGATCAAATGACATTCACGGTCGCAGATATAATGTAAATACTGTGAACTAACATGTTTAAAATTTTCGATCGACTAAATTTTCCAGAGTGGGTCCCCAAGCACAACTTTAGCACTCAAAATAAATCTGGGCCCAAACAGAACATACCAAAAACCCTATTTCCATGTCAGAGAGCCAATATAGAAATTTGGTGAACTGAAGCTACAGTACGGCCACGGATCCGCTGCTAAAATGTGGTGTTGGCCGCGGATCCGCCGCGCTACAGTAAAATCAGCCTACCACATTTTCACAGAATTCATAAAAAACCCAGCACGTAATTTTCCAATGTACCAAATAATTTTTGGAGCACAGAAAAATTCGACAGAAAGTACGACATGGAAACACGGTTATTGGAAAATCCGTTCGATCGAACTTGTAAACACGTTAAAGCTGTTAGTTATATGTATGCCCTAGAGGCCATTACTGTACATAGGATGTATATTGTAGTGGATGCTGGGATATATATAGGGAGGACTTTCTTGCTCGACATGATAGTATGCTATCTGGTTGCACTTTACCTTAACGTGTACACCGATTGTCTCTCTGTTACATGTTGGTAAAGCTCTTAGGATGTGTACTTGACTACCTGGATTATGATGCGGATCATACTAGTGGGGACATGGTAGTCCATAAGTACATCCTTCAAGGTCCCTAGTCGTGGGTATATCGAGACGGGGCATCGATATACCAGAGTAGACTAGCGTATACCTTCTCGACCCATTAAGATGGGCGATGGATGATCCCATATCCATTGGTGTTTGACATCAGAGATGATATACGGGTGCTCAGTGGAGACTGGGTACACTGGACGGACACGCCGAGAACTCCCAGATGGTATTATACCTTACGTCAGATGGCAGTTCTCTGGTGACACTGGTACAGAGTAGTCTGTTGACCCGAGATCGTCATAGAGTCTTGTGTGGTTCCTACTGTGCTTTGATTTCCACCTTACCACGTCCAAGAGGGCGTGCAAAACGGTGGTTTTTGGGTACAGTCCCGAATCACACGGAGGCAATGAGCGATAGGAGGGGATTCGTCTCTCCCGGTATAGGGGGTTGATGTTGCGCTGTGTTCGATTGGCTATAACTGGAAATCCCTGGCCAGGGTTGCTGAGATTTACTGGTAAGTGTTACCTGTAGTTTCTCGAATTGTTATAGACCTCATATCGACACGACTTATCGAGCTATTGGGGTCTGACGTTTACCACCCCTAGGCGAGATATGCGACATATCAGACGATCAGACCGGACTGTACGGTAAGTGTTACTGGTTGGATTCACAGGAGTGTGAGCGGGCTTGCTCGTCGATCTTCTGATCGCTCAATACCCGGGTGGCCGTTACGTTTAGCAGACCGCTTGCGGCTTGTGGGTGTTTGATATGATCATCACCTGCTGCCAGCGTATTGACGAGTCTTTAGAGTCCTACACAGAGCTTTCATGGCTCAAGCGAAACGAAATAGGAGCGCATATGAGATATGTGCGGGACCGAGAATAATGCGTGTATGTGATACCGTATTCTATTCTCGCGATGGATGTATCGATTGGTTGTATGCGATATAACCTAGTTATCGAATCAAGGATTGATTCGGTAAGCCGATACATAGGATACTAGTCGGTTATATGCGATATGACCGGATCGTTAAATCAAGTGTTGATTTAATGATTTGATGTATAATTATATATTTGATATATTACTTTGCATTAACTAGTATTGGTTCACTTTAAATGGATTTTCTCACTTGGATTGTGCACATTGTATATGTGATATACTTTTGTGCACTTGATTGTATCATGTTTGATGATACATGCTTATTTGGTTAAGTGTAAAGAATTAAACCATGGTTAAGTTGATGATTAGGGTTTTGCTTATTCTTTTATTTATTTATTTGTTTATTTATTTTTGATATGTAAACAAGAATGGTGGCTTTGTTTGT
The DNA here is from genome assembly GCA_030015575.1 of Agapanthus africanus. Taxonomy (NCBI): domain Eukaryota; kingdom Viridiplantae; phylum Streptophyta; class Magnoliopsida; order Asparagales; family Amaryllidaceae; genus Agapanthus; species Agapanthus africanus. The sequence goes on from CM057337.1 coordinate 517,131,116, forward strand.
TTTTTAGTTGAAGATTCATGAACCTTTGACTTAGTCACCATTCTTGTCTCATGCTTAACCCTAACCATTTGAACTAACCCTAGTTCATTCTCTACACTTAACTATGGTTAAGAATATGATAAGAATGAATTCTTTTTCTATTATCCTTTAATTCTTATCATATTATCTTCATCTTCTTCTTCTTCTTCTTCACAAGAAGAAAAAGCTTGACCATCAATAATGATTGATGAAAAAGAGTGAGAAATCCAATTCTAAAGTGAACCCACCTCCTATTTCTTCATCCTCTACCTCTTGCCAAGTAGTATAGGGTGTTCTCTTCACAAGTTTCATGACTTGGTGAAGTGGGAGCTTGATCTAGCGATGCCTCGACGTAGATCATCTTCGGCATCGTAGTCGATGACCTAGCCCGCCCATTTCTCCGATGAAGCTGACGCTAGAGCCCGGGATTTGATTTGGACAGCGAGGAGACTTCATCGCGGAGCTATAGAGGTGGAGCACCGGATCTACAAAGGTTGTATTTCCGTTCTTGTAGTTAAGCTGTTAACTAGTTTCTTTTATCGCCTAGACTTCTAGTTAACGATTCGTATTAGGGTTTCTCGGCACCCGTAAAATTTGAAATTGGCATGGTTGATGTCTTGTGAGACCTCATTAGAGTGCCTAGGAACCCTACAGTGCTATCAGAGCCTAGCTAGAGCCTTAGGCGATGCGTAGACGGAGTTTGAAGTCCGATTAAACCGAAACCCTAACACAAATTTGCTCTCTGGACTTTTTCCAACAATTGGGTATTTTTTCCAGATTAAAAATATGCAGAAAATTCAGCAGAAAAGTCTAAGAATTACGGTGCAAAAATTACCTAATGATCTTTCTAAAGTGCGGCGGAACCGCGGCATTAGCGTGCTAATGCGGCTGTTCCGCGGCCATTTTGTCTCTTCTCCCATTGAATTTTGCACAGTAATTCCTATTTTGCAGTGCTGTTTTTCCTGGGATATATTTTTTTTCTGAACTCAAGAGTTGAGTTTTCTGGGTTGTATTGGGGACTCGGTGTTTCGATCGGATTGTCTAACTTTGTCTATGTCGTTTTCCGGAAATTTTAGAATATGTTAAAAAGTTCGACCGGATATAAATACCCAACTTTTCCCCTGTCGGGAAATTTCCAAGTGTTGGATCTTTCCGTGGTTTAAAGACGTTCTAAGTAGTGCAAGTAACGCGATGGTCCCTCTAGAAGAAAACAAACCTTAACTCGATTATGTGACCGCCTTGAACTGCCCTTTGAACCTTCGGGTTTGGGGCAGTACGGCGTGCCGCATGTGAGGCGTTGGCTTGACCCTTCTACGGCTGGACCGTTGGTACTGAGGCACGAACTGAATGTTTTTAGACTTGTTTCATCTGTTGAGCTGTATCGGGAAAACTTGGGTGTTTGGATGTTCGATCGGAAAGTTTAACATTTTCTATTTATCTGGAATGTGATACAATAATTGGAATTCACAATAAGTTATGAGATAACTGAATGAATGTTATAAACATAGCACTTTAGTCTCACTTGATCGGTTGCCACGGAATTTTGATGTGATCAAAAGTCCGTCGCAATCACGTAGCATACGCGGATACTCGCCGGGTAAACTTAATAGACAGCCTCACTCCATAGCCCCGACCAAGTGACTGTAGGAGAACCCCGTCGCCGAAAGCATCCGTTCGGGTGCTCGCGGCAGCGGTGTTCCGCATTGGTGCACTTCGTCGACGGCGTCGGGGGTGCAGCTGCCTACTAAAGTTTGCGACGAGCATTCGATCAAAATTATCGGGAATCTTGTTGAATTACCCGACTTGATATTGAAAAGTGTTTTCGATAATGAGACTAAAATGCGGGGTTTATAACTGTTAGGCATGTGATGTCTAAGGTATTCATTTGATTAGGCATGTGATGTCTAAAGAGGTTGCGGATTCCAACTGTTGTAGTTTTACACTTTCTTTTCTGTGACCGTAAGTGTAATATGTGATATCGCCGGTTTCGTTGCTATATGTCAACGACAATTGGGATGCGCATATTTACTTACGTTGATGACATGTGATGTTATGTGTTGCTGGATATGTTATATTGGATCGTCGTGTTTGACTAGACGGGGGTTTTTATGTGAGATGAGTGTTTTCCATTTTCATTCATGTAAAAACTTGTATGTAATATTCTTTTATTGGGGCACTTCCAGGTTGCGGAAGATGTCACCCTTTGTATATTATTTTCTTTTCCGCACTAGGATAGACCCAAGGAGGAGGGCACAAGTAACCGGGTTCTGGGGTCCAGCGGGAGACCAACTCGAGGAGTCGAGTCCGGGTCTCCTAACCCTAGAATTGGTAGGGTTGCTTGCCGCTCTCGTAGGGGTCTAGGGGTGTGGGTTTGGCTATTCATCGCGACCGTGGAATCCGTGTTTTATACTGGCTCGTATTGAAAACACGGACGTCCTAGTATATCCAATATTTCATATGTTTCTTCTGCTGCGATATCTGTGATGTGATCATGTGATGTTCTGTGATAGATACTGTATATAGTATATATGATATATTATATAGACGTTACTTATGTTTTACACCCGCGCTAGCCCTGCCCCGCTCTGCCGTTAGTTACCTAACCTAACGGTGCACGAGGGGACATCGAGGTGAATGCGGATGGCATAAGTGTACGTCGTATTTATCTGTGATGTATAGGTACTTAAATGATGGGATTTCATTAATGTGATTAATGAAAATAAATAGAAACCTAAGATGTTGTAGAATCGAATTTCAAAAATTAAAACAGGTAGCTTCAGTTCTTGCTTTGCACAGCGGTATATGTGATATATCCTGCACCTTATTCGATGAGGAAAGGACCGAGATCCCTTCACCGGGAGTGACTCCTTTAGCAATAACTGGCAGATGCTACACACTTGGTTTGTTTTTTGATTGCTTTTAAGAGTTTTTGCTTTGCACAGTGATATATATGATATATCCCGCACCTCATTTGACGAGGAAAGGACCGACGATCCCTTCACCGGGAGTGACTCCTTTAGCAAAACTAGAAAAGCCTCAAAAGCACTCCATTTTAAAATCATTTGATTCTACAACGATTTCAAGTTCATTACGTAATAGGTTTTCAGAAAAACCTGTCGTAGCCCTCTGTCATTTCAGATAAGTTGTATATAGTATTCGTGCTGCATTTGTTGGCTTTCGTCAAGGTGCAGTGTGCGGTAGCTATATGCTTCTTATCTGCTGCATACGATGCGATTGGATTAGGGTAGTCGTGCGGCTTTGTTGGCTTTCGTCAAGGGTCGTGCGGGTGGGTTTAATTCAATCAAGAAATGTACGGGTTGAACTTGACTAGCGGGCTATGGTTTGTTGGCTTTCGTCAAGGTCATAGCACGTTAGGGGCAAAATATTATCGGGAATTTCAAGTGTTGAAATTTGCAATGAGATTGCATACCTTCTATGAGATAGTTGGATCCCGATACCCGCTGCGAGTAAGAGTTACTCCTGGGAGAGTTTTACACATTACAATTAGCCGATCAAGTTGGTATCTAGAAAGGTGTTAACGAGGTTACGCCTCTGGGAAAACGAGGTTTACATTAATTAGGTTCGTGCGAAAGCACGGGGGACCTCCCTCAAAGTACCGACACTGGCCTGGCTGAAAGATTGGCGAACTTGTAGTGTGTAATTAAATCCCGGCTAGTCTTTCCTTTTAGGGATTGAAGGAAGATTTGATAAAAAGCAGTGGGAGCCATCCTGATTAGATAAAATAATAACCAATCTATTCTTGCAAGAGCGCACGCTGAGTGTTTTCTTCTCTCTCTCTCCAGGTAGCGACCATATCACGCCTTAATCAAGATAATAATACGGATATTGACCGAACCCGCTTGTTATACTGAGCTGGGGAACGTTGGTCCCGCTCCAACTTATAATTGTTATAAGACAGAGCAGGAAATTGGGGAATACCAGATTTCCCGTGCCGCCCAAACGAAGAAAGTGCATATGATGCATCTCCTTCGGGTGTATTCATTACAGAGAACTGTTTCTCAGTATCCTTTACGTCCTGGGTATGAGATACCAGATCAGTATCCCAGATATGTAATCTGTTACATAGGGCTACAGGTAGGTAGAGAACTGAGAACGGGTGATAAGTTTCATGAGGCAGAAAACGGGGCAAGTGTTGCAGCCAAGTCTGTTGGTCACTATCACCCTGTATTACAAATACATTGATTCTGAACGAATGTTATTAGATACCGAACCTGATATACAAAATCATATCAGTCTCTTTATAAGTAAAGAAATGATAAAATTTTGTATTGTTGGATTATGTTTTGAACATTTCCTATATCAAAAGTTGATCGGTTCAGGCACGTTATCTAAAAGCATTGATGTTCTAAATCAAAATACAGTTCTTTGTATACAGAACACACATAAGAGGAAGAGTTCAGAAATGAACGAATTCTTCTTGAGGCATTGTAGACTAGGTCATATCAATGCGATCCGACTGGCTGAAGTTACATTTTAGATGCATATTTAAATCAGTTTGAATTTACATCTTATGAAACTTGCCAGTCATGTCACAGAGATAAGATGACCATAGCTCCGTTTACTGGAAACAGAGAAAGAGTTGGTGAACTCTTGGGATGATACATGTTGATGTATGAAGGTCCCCTGTCTACACATGCCAAGACCGGTTCTTTCTACTTCATTATATTCTCTGATGATCTTTCGAGATTCAGACCTATGTTCCTGTTGAAACACAAATCAGAACCTTTTGAGATATTCACAGAATATAAGTTAGAAGTAGAGAACCAATACGGGTATAAGTATTATGTCCTTTGATGAGATCAAGAAGGAGAATACTTGAGCACGGAATTCCTGGACTATTCTAAAGGAGAATGAGATTCTCTCTCAGCATTACTCCTCCGTATACACCATAACACGATGGTATATCGGGGCGGAGCAATCACACCCTATATGATAAGGTATGCTCTATGATGAGTACTACTGAGTTACCTATTTCCTTTTGGTAGTTATGCACTTGAGAAGCTGCATACCTATTGAATAGGGTTCGAATCAGATCACAACCTACCACTCCATATGAGATATGGAATGGGAAGAGCCCATGTCTAAAGCTAGTTAAGATTTGGGGTTGTCCGGCCTATGTCTGAAAAGCAAAATCCGGACAAGCTCGAGGCAAGGTCTGTAATGTAGAATTGGAAAGGTTCCAGCTATACAAACTGCAGCTGATGATTTAAAAGAACCAAAGGATTCAATAGTTACCAACGAACCTCAGCCTCTCCGCCGATCTAGTAAGGTTCCTCACCCGCCTGAGAGATACTTCGGTTACTCTATGACAGTGGGAGCGAGGATTGCATCATGAGATGATGACCCAACTAGTTTCGAGCTGGCCATCAGGAGTGGGACTCTGTAAGAATGGCTAGATGCTTAGCGATCTGAGATGGAATCCATGTACACCAACAAAGTATGGACTTTGGTTGCTATATCTGAAGGGTTAAATCCCCGTCAGGAGCAAGTACATCTTGAGAAGATTAATTGGTGTAGATGGAAAAGTTGAGACTTTCAAAGCTAGACTTGTTAAAGCTTTTCGTCATCGACCAGGCGTGGAAAATGATGAAACCTTTTCAAGTGGCTATGCTTAAGTCCATCCAGATCCTACTTGCCACGACTACATACCATGACTACGATATCTGGCGGTTGGGTGCCTGACAACTTTTCTAAATAATGATTTAGAAGAGAACGTCTATAAGAACATAGCCAGAGGGCTTCGTAGACAGTGGGAGCAGCGGAAACGTGTACAAGATGCTTTATAGGATAAAGCAGGTATCGCGGAGTTGGAACATCTGTTTTGATGTGTTAGTCAAAGAGTTTGACATCATCAAAATGGTAGATGAACCTTGTATAAACAAAAAGGTAGTAGGGAGTATGGTGACGATCCTCGTAGAGTACGTGGATAACATACCCTTGATAGGGAAGGAGTTTCCTATGCTACGCTCGATCAATCTCCGCTTATCACAATGATTCTCCATATAGGATCAAAATGATACCTCCTAAATCCTGGATTTTGGATCTATGAGATAGATCTAATTGGATGTTAGGATTCTCACTAGTTGTAGTGAGATGGTATCAACCGATCCTGGGGAGAATCACTGGAAGGGTTCCAGAGTGATAAGGACGACTGAAAGTCAGTCACAGGCATTGTCTTTACCCTCAGTAAAAGTGACGGTATGTTGGAAGAGTTCCAAGCTAGATACCGTGGCATACTAGACGATTAAGGCTGGATACATCGCTACTTAAGATGCTACCAAAGAGGCAGTCTGGATGTATATTTGTTCATGAGATGAACTTAGTTCCTCCCATTGTGTGTCAATGGAGTTGTGGCTTATGCTAAGGAACATCCGTCCCATCAGTGATCCAGACATATTCTAAGGCAGTATCACCTGATCATGGAGATAGTTGATCTCCACGGTGATCGAGGTTAGGAGAGTAGACTCAGAGGACAACACGGCGGATCCACTCACGAAGGCCTATTCCCAGAGAGAGAATTTTATGGGATGGTTGAGTATGAGATACTGCAACCACTGCTACAGATGGACCTAGTGCAAGTGGGAGATTGTTAGTTATATGTATGCCCTAGAGGCCATTACTTTACATAGGATGTATATTGTAGTGGATGCTGGGACATATATAGGGAGGACTTTCTTGCTCGACATGATAGTATGCTATCTGGTTGCACTTTACCTTAACGTGTACACTGATTGTCTCTCTGTTACATGTTGGTAAAGCCCTTAGGATGTGTACTTGACTACCTGGATTATGATGCGGATCATACTAGTGGGGACATGGTAGTCCATAAGTACATCCTTCAAGGTCCCTAGTCGTGGGTATATCGAGACGGGGCATCGATATACCAGAGTAGACTAGCGTAAACCTTCTCGACCCATTAAGATGGGCGATGGATGATCCCATATCCATTGGTGTTTGACATCAGAGATGATATACGGGTGCTCAGTGGAGACTGGGTACACTGGACGGACTCGCCGAGAACTCCCAGATGGTATTATACCTTACGTCAGATGGCAGTTCTCTGGTGACACTGGTACAGAGTAGTCTGTTGATCCGAGATCGTCATAGAGTCTTGTGTGGTTCCCACTGTACTTTGATTTCCACCTTACCACGTCCAAGAGGGCGTGCAAAACGGTGGTTTTTGGGTACAGTCCCGAATCATATGGAGGCAATGAGCGATAGGAGGGGATTCGTCTCTCCCGGTATAGGGGGTTGATGTTGCGCTGTGTTCGATTGGCTATAACTGGAAATCCCTGGCCAGGGATGCTGAGATTTACTGGTAAGTGTTACCTGTAGTTTCTCGAATTGTTATAGACCTCATATCGACACGACTTATCGAGCTATTGGGGTCTGACGTTTACCACCCCTAGGCGAGATATGCGACATATCAGACGATCAGACCGGACTGTACGGTAAGTGTTACTGGTTGGATTCACAGGAGTGTGAGCGGGCTTGCTCGTCGATCTTCTGATCACTCAATACCCGGGTGGCCGTTACGTTTAGCAGACCGCTTGCGGCTTGTGGGTGTTTGATATGATTATCACCTGCTGCCGGCGTATTGACGAGTCTTTAGAGTCCTACACAGAGGTTTCCTGGCTCAAGCGAAACGAAATAGGAGCGCATATGAGATATGTGCGGGACCGAGAATAATGCGTGTATGTGATACCGTATTCTATTCTCGCGATGGATGTATCGATTGGTTGTATGCGATATAACCTAGTTATCGAATCAAGGATTGATTCGGTAAGCCGATACATAGGATACTAGTCGGTTATATGCGATATGACCGGATCGTTAAATCAAGTGTTGATTTAATGATTTGATGTATAATTATATATTTGATATATTACTTTGCATTAACTAGTATTGGTTCACTTTAAATGGATTTTCTCACTTGGATTGTGCACATTGTATATGTGATATACTTTTGTGCACTTGATTGTATCATGTTTGATGATACATGCTTATTTGGTTAAGTGTAACGAATTAAACCATGGTTAAGTTGATGATTAGGGTTTTGCTTATTCTTTTATTTATTTGTTTATTTATTTTTGATATGTAAACAAGAATGGTGGCTTTGTTTGTTTTTTAGTTGAAGATTCATGAACCTTTGACTTAGTCACCATTCTTGTCTCATGCTTAACCCTAACCATTTGAACTAACCCTAGTTCATTCTCTACACTTAACTATGGTTAAGAATATGATAAGAATGAATTCTTTTTCTATTATCCTTTAATTCTTATCATATTATCTTCATCTTCTTCTTCTTCTTCTTCACAAGAAGAAAAAGCTTGACCATCAATGGTGATTGATGAAAAAGAGTGAGAAATCCAATTCTAAAGTGAACCCACCTCCTATTTCTTCATCCTCTACCTCTTGCCAAGTAGTATAGGGTGTTCTCTTCACAAGTTTCATGACTTGGTGAAGTGGGAGCTTGATCTAGCGATGCCTCGACGTAGATCATCTTCGGCATCGTAGTCGATGACCTAGCCCGCCCATTTCTCCGATGAAGCCGACGCTAGAGCCCGGGATTTGATTTGGACAGAGAGGAGACTTCATCGCGGAGCTATGGAGGTGGCGCACCGGATCTACAAAGGTTGTATTTCCGTTCTTGTAGTTAAGCTGTTAACTAGTTTCTTTTATCGCCTAGACTTCTAGTTAACGATCCGTATTAGGGTTTCTCGGCACCCGTAAAATTTGAAATTGGCATGGTTGATGCCTTGTGAGACCTCATTAGAGTGCCTAGGAACCCTACAAAAGCAAGCTAGACTAGGTTAATGGCATGGCTCTGATACCAGTGTAAGTGCACCGTAGCGCCCCGGCCGTCAATCCGACGCCGGAATGCGGAAACGAAACTTTTTCAAAACTTGTAAACCGGCACTACCGCGCACTATAAAACCCAGATCGGGCCATTAACCTAATGCTAGCTAACTAGAGAATGGGAAGGAAGCTATACCGAGCGATCCGTGTCCTTCGGTCTTCGGCCGCCATCCCGATCTCCTCGCGGAATCTCCGGTCTTCATCTCCTCGTCGAAACGGGCACCACATCGCCGGGTTCTTTTATGGGCTCCCACCTCCGGACCGAGGCAACTCGGGCACGAAGTTGGCGAGTGGACGTGTCCAAGAATACTGTAGGCTAGTGTAGAGTGGATTGTCTCAATGCTGGTATGAAGTTGCCATGATGGATTGAGGAGGAGAATGAAAAGGAGCAATGAAAAATGGAGCTAGTCTTTTGCATGAATGGGAAAAATGAGATAGCAAAATTTTCCCACACAAAATGAATTTTCCTCCTCTCCTCAAGAATGTGGCCGGCCCCTCTTAGCAAAAGAGAGAGAGAGCAAGAAGGGAGGTTAGTGTAGTAAAAGTAAAGGGGTGATCATAAGCAAAAGCAAACCTCACTTCAAAACATCACCCTCACATTCTCATCAAATCCCATCTCAATTAATGCAAAAGAAATGATGAAAGAAAAAGCAAAGATGCTTTGAATTATCAAAATCCTTCATTTACAAGAAACCCCTTCCACATAACTAATTTGCACACTTGCAAATAACCCCCTCCATCGGAAAAATCCGGCCGTGAAGGAACAAAAGAAAACTGGCCGAAAAGGAATGAAAACTGGCAACTTCAGAAAACTGATCCCGTAATAAATTACAGGAAAACCCCGCGACTGTATATACATACTCGCATTTGTATTCCGACCGAATACAAATGCAAAGAGACAAAATCTACACTGTACAATACTAGGATCCGGCTTAAACCAAAGCCCGCTAGTATTATCCGTCCGATCATGATCCGTGCAATACCGCACGTATAAGATCGAACCCTGCCATATCTCCCTACGGCCACTACAGCGTTTCGCCCGAAACTTGAGAAAACGGTCTGTGGGGACTCTAAAGACTCGTCAATACATTGGCTGTGGATTTAACCACTAGCACGTCAGAGGTATTAGCCATACGTGACGGGCTACCAGGTATTGACCAAAAGGGACATCGATGAGCGAACTCATCCTGACACCCTACTAAGCCTGTCAGTGACAATATCCGTACAGTCTGGTCCGTTCGTCTGTGAGCATCGCATGGCGGGCCTAGGAGGTTGGTAAAAGTCAGACCCCCAAAAGCGGTACAAGTCATGTCGGAGTGTAGCCCATAACACCCTGAGATATTACTGGAATACCTACCAGTAAATCTCCTGCCTTGGCCAAGGACTTCATGTAATGGCTCTCCTAGACACAGCGCGACCTCATCCCCAATACCGGGAGAGACGAACCCCTGAAGATCCGCTCACTACATCCATGTGGCTCGGGACTGTACCGAACTAAAACCTGTTTGAACGACTCGTTTGAGCGTGGTAGGGTAGTAATCAAAGTACAGTAGGAATTCACATGAGAAAAATGACGATCTCAGGTCGATGAACTAACCTGTACTCATGTCACCAGGGAACTGCTATCTGACGTCAGGTATAATACCAACTAGCATGTTCCCGGCGAGTCCTGTCCGGTGTACTCATAACCCAATGAGCACCTGTATATATCTTAGGTGAACCAACTGACACCAGTGGCTTGTGAGACCGGTCACCGCCCCTCGTCGGGGTCTCGACTGTATACACTAGTCTACTCTGGAGTATTGATGCCCTGTCTCGAAACTCCCTCGACTAGGGACCTTTTAAGGATGTGCTTATAGACCCCAGCTCCCACGTATATGATCGCCCTCATACTGCTGGCAGAAAAGAAAGAATCCTACGGGCTCTATCAACGTGTAATAGCGACCTGTAAGGTCACCTAAAACAGTACACGATGATAAAGATAAACCAGATAGCATACTATCATCTTGAGTAAGACTGTCCTACCGGCATAGGTCCTCCTTCAATCTTTGCAATCACGTGCCTGTGATCCAATAATTGACTCTAAGGGCACTATCTCCAACACAGGGGAGATGGTCTATCCCACAGCCATTAGTACATCGTACTGGAGATAGTATGCGGGTGCTCGTTAGGTTACGAGTACACTGGACAGGACTCGTTGGGAACTGTTGGTTGGTACTATACCTATCGTCAGATTACAGTTCCCAGGTGACAGGAGTACAGCTTAGTCCGTCGACTTGACACTGCTACTTCGCCTCGAGTGTGTTCCCACTGTACTTTGGTTACTAACCTACCACGGATCAAAAGAGTCGTGCAAACAGGTAGTAGTTGGGTGCAGTCCCGAAGCACTTGGAGGCAGTAGCGGTTAGACATGATTCGTCTCTCCCGGTATTGGGGGTTGATATTGCACTGTGTCTAGGAGAGCCATTACACAAAGTCCCTGGCCAGGGCAAGCGAGATTTACTGGTACTGTTTCCAGTAGTTTCTCACGGTGTTCTGGGCTACACTCCGACACGACTTGTACCGCTATTAGGGGTTTGACATTTACCGCCCGCCTATGGCCGACATGCGATACTCTTAGACGAACAGACCGGACTGTATGGAGATTATCACATTCAGGCTCAGTAGGAGTTCGGATGGGTTTACCTCATGGGCCTTCTTATCAACATATACCTAGGGACCTTTACGTACAGCTAATGCTGCTTGCGGTCTGTGGTTAAATCCACTGCCAGCGTAGTGTCGAGTCTTTAGAGTCCCACACAGAGAGTTTCCCTGCACAGGGCAAAGGGTGTAGAGGCCGTATGGTTTTACGGCAGGGCTACGATCACTTACGTGCACTTGTGCACGTATGATGTTCGGGCAGACAATACTAGTGGGCTTTGGTTTAAGCCGGATCCTATTATTGTACAGATGGACTAGTTTTGTCTTCTGTGTATTCATATTCTACGGAATGCGGATGCGGGTGTGTATGCACGGTTGTGAGGAGGGAAGAAGGAGGCGTCTCATTAGGGTTTTGACCATTGGCTTGGTCAAATCCAATATGAGGTGAGGAAAATGTTTATTAATCTTTTTAATGATAATTGTGTTTTGGCTAATTGGTTTAACCATTTGACCTTGCTTGACAATTTGACCTGGTTGACTATTGTTAACTTATATATTTTGCAAGAACTAGACTCTTCTTATTCTTTTGGATTTATCTTTGAGAAGATAATGGTCAAATCAATGGTAGCCATCATAATTTATCATGATAAAAGATTACTAAATATTTTTCTTATGATCATTATCTTCTTCTCATTCTCTCTCATCAAATGAGAGCTCCCATGGTTTGCTTCTTCTTCCTCCTCACTACAAATTCCTAATAGTCTCATGTGTTGAGCAAATTAGGTTCTAAATAGACAAACAAACCCATCTTCTTCCTCTACATCACCTAGGGCATCAAGAGTAGCAAACTTGTTGCCCTAGTTACCTCGGCTTGAGGTGGAGCTCGGACTATAGACTCTCGGGTGGATCGTCTTTGACTCTAGGAGGCCGCGAAGGTGACAAAGATCCGGATCGATCCTCGGAGATTGCATTGACGAGGAGGACAGCGGAGGGAAGAACCGAAGGACCATTTTCGTGAGGTATAATCTCCTAAGCATAGTAGATAGAACCTCTAGTTGTTTGTTTGAAATGGTTTGGCAAAGATCCTCAAGATAGTCTATGTTACCTTATGATAAAAATTTGTTTTTTACCTATTCCGCCTCCCCGTAAGTACCGGGGTGGGTAACGTAGACTTACACATACTCCTGTAAATCCAATCAGTAATACTACCATACAGTTCAGTTTCTTCGTCAGATATGTCGCATATCACAGCCTGGGGTGGTATAACGTCATACCCCAATAGCCTGATAAGTCATGCTGATGCAAGGTCCATAACGGTTCGAGAAACTACTGATAACAATTACCAGTAGATCTCAGCAACCCTGGACAGGGATTTCCTGATATGGCCAGTCGAACAAAGCGCAACATCAACTCCCAATACCTGGAGAGATGAATCCCCTCCTATCGCTCATTGCCTCCATGTGACTCGGGACTGTACCAAAAACCACCTTTTTGCATGATCTCTTGACTATGGTATGGTGGAAATCACACAAGACTCTATGACGATCTCGGGTCAACAGACTAACCTGTACCAGTGTCACCAGAGAACTGCTATCCGACGATAGGTATAATACCATCTAGGAGTTCTCGACGAGTCCGTCTAATGTACTCAGTCTCCAGTGAGCACCCGTATACCTTCTCTGATGTCAAACACCAATGGATGTGGGATCATCCATCGTCCATCATATAGGTCAAGAAGCGCATATGCTAGTCTACTCTGGAGTATCGATGCCCTATCTCGATACTCCCACGACTAGGAACAATCTAAGGATGTACTTACCGACTACCTCTGCCCCACTAGTATGATCTGCATCAAAATCTTGGTAGTCAAGTACTCATCCTAAGGGCTTTATCAACATGTAATAGAGAGACAATAAGTGTACATGTTAAGATAAAGAGCGTCCAGATAGCATAATATCATGTCGAGCAAGAAATTCCTCCCTATATATGTCAAAGCATCCACTATAATATACATCGCATGTATAGTAATGGCCTCTAGGGCATACATATAACTAACAATCTCCCACTTGCACTAAGGCCATTTGTTGCAGTATCTCATACTCAACGTCCTATAGAAGTCACTCTAGGGAAAGGCCTTTGTGAATGGATCCACCGTGTTTTCCTTCGCGTCAACTCTCCTAACCTCAATCCCTTGGAGATCAACCATGTCCCTGATCAGATGATACTTACCTCAAAATATGTCTGGAACGCAGATGGGACCGATGTTCCTAGGCCAAATCCACAACTCCATTGTTGTCACAATAACAATTATTGGACGCTCAATGGTAGGAATCGTGTTCATCTCATGAACAAGAAATGTCCAGACAAGCTCTTTGGTAGCATCGTTAGTAGCAATATATTCAGCATTTATCGTCTAGTATGCCATGGTATCTAGCTTGGAACTCTTCCAACATACCGTCCCTCCACTGAGGGTAAAGACAATGCCTGTGACTGACTTTCAGTCGACCTTATCACTCTGGAAGCTCGAACTAAGAACATTCTTTTAGTGCTTCCCAAGTACTAATGAATGTCCTCCACAGCTGACCAGTGATTCTCCCAAGATCCGATTGATTCCTGATCACTACACCTGGTGAGTTAGCTACATATGGTCTGGTACATAATATCGCACACATGATAGAGCCTACTGCCGAACCATAGGGTATCCCTTACACGCGAGCTCTCTCCAAATCAGTCTCAAAAGACATCTTTTTGGAGAGAGTGGTCCATGAGTAAGTGGGCGAACCACCATGCTTAGAATCTTCCATACTAAACCCCTTTAGTATGGTGTTAATGTACCTAGATTTAGGACACTCCGAACATCCACTTAGATCTATCATCATAGATCTTAATCCAAAAGATGTAGTAGGTATCATCCAGATCTTCCATGGAGAGTCCACGTGATAAGAGGAGCTTGACCGAGTGTAGCATGGGAAACCATTTCTTATCAAGAGTATGTCATCTAAGTACAATACGTGGAAGACAACCTTACTCTCTACAACCTTCTTGTATATACAAGGTCCATCTACCTTCTTGATTAAGTCAAACTCTTTGATTGACACATCAAAACAGAAGTTCCAACTCCGTGATGCGTGCATTGATCCTGATGGACTTAAGCATAGTTTTGAAAGTCTCAACAATTCCATTTACACCAAGAATCTTCTCAAGATCCAATTTGCTCCCAATGGGTTTTTGTTAGTTATATGTATGCCCTAGAGGCCATTACTGTACATAGGATGTATATTGTAGTGGATGCTGGGACATATATAGGGAGGACTTTCTTGCTCGACATGATAGTATGCTATCTGGTTGCTCTTTATCTTAACGTGTATACTGATTGTCTCTCTGTTACATATTGGTAAAGCCCTTAGGATGTGTGCTTGACTACCTGGACTATGATGCGGATCATACTAGTGGGGACATGGTAGTCCATAAGTACATCCTTCAAAGTCCCTAGTCGTGGGTGTATCGAGACGGGGCATCGATATACCAGAGTAGACTAGCGTGTACCTTCTCGACCCATACAGATGGGCGATGGATGATCCCATATCCATTGGTGTTTGACAACAGGGATGATATACGGGTGCTCAGTAGAGACTGGGTACACTGGACGGACTCGCCGAGAACTCCCAGATGGTATTATACCTCACGTCAGATGGCAGTTCTCTGGTGACACTGGTACAGAGTAGTCTGTTGACCCGAGATCGTCATAGAGTCTTGTGTGGTTCCCACTGTGCTTTGATTTCCATCTTACCACGTCCAAGAGGGCATGCAAAACGGTGGTTTTTGGGTACAGTCCCGAGTCACATGGAGGCAATGAGCGATAGGAGGGGATTCGTCTCTCCCGGTATAGGGAGTTGATGTTGCGCTGTGTTCGATTGGCTATAACAGGAAATCCCTGGCCAGGGTTGCTCAGATTTACTGGTAAGTGTTACCAGTAGTTTCTCGAACAGTTATAGACCTCATATCGACACGACTTATTGAGCTATTGGGGTCTGACATTTACCACCCCTAGGCGAGATATGCGACATATCAGACGATCAGACCGGACTGTACGGTAGTGTTACTGGTTGGATTCACTGGAGTGTGAGCGGGCTTGCTCGTCGATCTTCAGATCGCTCAATACCCGGGTGGCCGTTACGTTTAGCAGACCGCTTGCGGCTTGTGGATATTTGATATGATCATCATCTGCTGCCGGCGTATTGACGAGTCTTTAGAGTCCTACACAGAGGTTTCCTGGCTCAAGCGAAACGAAATAGGAGTGCATATGAGATATGTGCGGGACCGAGAATAATGCGTGTATGTGATACCGTATTTCATTCTCGCGATCAATGTGTCGGATGGTTGTATGCGATATAACCTAGTTATCGATTCAAGCGTTGAATCGATAAGCCGATACCTTGGATATCAGTCGGTTATGTGCGACATGACCGGATCGTTAAATCAAGTGTTGATTTAATGATTTAATGCATAATTGTATATTTGATATATTACTTTGCTTTAACTAGTATCGGTTCACTTTAAAATGGATTTTCTCACTCGGGTGTGCGCATTGCATATGCGATATGATTTTGTGCACTTGCATTGTATCATGTTTGATGATACATGTTGACTTGTGCTTGTGTAAAGATTAAACCATGGTTATATGAATGGTTAGGGTTTTATATACTTATTCATTTATTTATATTCATTATTCATTTAAGGAAAAGAAAAGAAAAATGGTGGCATTCTTTAGTTAATTCATGAAGCTTCATGAATACTTTGACTTAGTCACCATTTTTGTCTTCATTCCTAACCTAACCATTCACTTAACTTGGGTTTAGTCTCTACACATAACCATGGTCATGTTATGATAAAGATTGGATTATTCTTTTCTTTTTAATGAATCTTATCATATTATTCTTATTCTTCTTCCTTGCTTCAAGTGAAGAAAGCTTGCCTCCATCAATGGCAAGTGATGAATTTGAGTGAGAAATCCAAAACTAAAGTCTACCCACTTCCTATTTCTTCATCCTCTACCTCTTGCCAAGTAGTAGAGTGTGTTTCCTTCACAAGTTTCTTGACTTGGTGAAGTGAGAGCTTGATCTTGCGATGCTTCGACGTAGATCATCTTCGGCATGGACATCGACGACCTAGCCCGTCCATTCTCCGATGAAGCCGACGCTAGAGCCCAGATTTGATTTGGACAGCGGAGACGACCTCGTTGCGGAGCCGTGGAGGTGGAGGACCGGATCTACAAAGGTTGTATCTCCGTATTCCCTTAGTTAAGTGTTAACTAGTTAGCTTTTTCGCCTAGTTTTCTAGCAAACGATCCGTAGTCGGGTCTCTCGGCACCTAGATTTTTTGAAAATGGCATGTTCGATGCCTTGTGAGACCTCACTAGGGTGCCTAGGAACCCTACAGTGGTATCAGAGCCTAGCTAGAGCCTTAGGCGAAGTCTAGACGGATTTTGAAACCCGAACGAACCCGAAAACCCAAACCCAAAATGCTCTCTGTCCTTTTTCCAAAAATTGGGATTTTTCCAAATTAAAAATATGCAGAAAAATAAGCAGGGTTTTCTAAGAATTACGGTGAAAATTTTTGGTCGTAATTCAATCAAACAGCCGCGGAACCGCGGCCTTAGCCCACGTGGCGCGGCGGTTCCGCGGCAACACTGTTGCATCGTTGCCCAAAATCTGCACAGTAATTATTAGTTTGCTGTGCTGAGTTCTCTGTGTATTTTTAAAAATTATTCAAGAGTTGAATTTTCTGCAGTTGATTTGAGGATTCGGTGTTTCGATCGGGGTATCAAATTTTGTCTATTTGGCTTTCCGGATAAATTTTTCGAATATGTTAAAAAGTTCGACCGGATATAAATACCCAATTTTTCCCCTGTCGGGAAATTTCCAAGTGTTGGATTTTTCCGTAGTTTAACGACGTTCTAAGTAGTGCGAGTAACGCGATGGTCCCTCTAGAAGACAACAAACCTTAACTCGATTATGTGACCGTCTTGAACTGCCCTTTGAACCTTCGGGTTTGGGGCAGTACGGCGTGCCACATGTGAGGCGTTGGCTTGACCCTTCTACGGCTGGACCGTTGGTACTGAGACACGAACGGAATGTTGTTAGACTTATTTCATGTGTTGAGCTGTATCGGGAAAACTTGGGTGTTTGACTGTTCGATCAAAAAGTTTAACATTTTCTGTTTATCTGGAATGTGATACAATAATTGGAATTCACAAATAGTTATGAGATAACTGAATGAATATTATAAACATAGCAGTTTAGTCTCACTTGATCGGTTGCCACGGAATTTTGATGTGATCAAAAGTCCGTCGCAATCACGTAGCGTACGCGGATACTCGCCGGGTAAACTTAATAGACAGCCTCACTCCATAGCCCCGACCAAGTGACTGTAGGAGAACCCCGTCGCCGAAAGCATCCCTCCGGGTGCTCGCGGTAGCGGTGTTCCGCCTTGGTGCACTTCGTCGACGGTATCGGGGTTGCAGCCGTCTACTGAAGTTTGCGACGAGCATTCGATCAGGATGTCGGGAATCCTGTTGAATTGCCCGACTTGATATTGAAAAGAGTTTTCGATTTTGAGACTAAAATGCGGGGTTTATAATTGTTAGGCATGTGATGTCTAAGTAATTCATTTGGTCAGGCATGCGATGTCTGAGGTGATTGCGGATTCCAACTGTTGTAGTTTTACACTTTCTTTTCTGTGACCGTAAGTGTAATATGTGATATCGCCGGTTTCGTTGCTATATGTCAAGGACAATTAGGATGCGCATAATTACTTACGTTGATGACATGTGATGTTATGTGTGTTGCTGGATATGTTATATTGGATCGTCGTGTTTGAATAGCCGGGGGTTTTTATGTGAGATGAGTGTTTTTCATTTTCATTCATGTAAAAACTTGTATGTAATATTCTTTTATTGGGGCACTTCCAGGTTGCGGAAGTTGTCACCTGTTGTATATTATTTACTTTTCCGCACTAGGATAGACCCAAGGAGGAGGGCACAAGTAACCGGGTTCTGGAGTCCAGTGGGAGACCAACTCGAGGAGTCGAGTCCGGGTCTCCTAACTCTAGAATTGGTAGGGTTGCTTGCCGCTCTCATAGGGGTCTAGGGGTGTGGGTTTGGCTATTCATCGCGACCGTGGAATCCGTGTTTTATACTGGCTCGTATTGAAAACACGGACGTCCTAGTATATCCAATATTTCATATGTTTCTTCTGCTGCGATATCTGTGATGTGATCATGCGATGTTCTGTGATAGATACAGTATATAGTATATATGATATATTATATAGACGTTACTTATGTTTTACACCCGCGCTAGCCCTGCCCCGCTCTGCCGTTAGTTACCTAACCTAACGGTGCACGAGGGGACATCGAGGCGAATGCGGATGGCATAAGTGTACGTCGTATTTATCTGTGATGTTTAGGTACTTAAATGATGGGACTTCATTAATGTGATTAATGAAATAAAAGAAACCTAAGATGTTGTAGAATCGAATTTCAAAATAAAACAGGTAGCTACAGTTCTTGCTTTGCACAGAGGTATATGAGATATATCCTGCACCTTATTCGATGAGGAAAGGACCGAGATCCCTTCACCGGGAGTGACTCCTTTAGCAATAACTAGAAGATGCTATACACTCGGTTTGTCTTTTGATTGCTTTTAAGAGTTTTTGCTTTGCACAGCGATATATATGATATATCCCGCACCTCATTCGAAGAGGAAAGGACCGACGATCCCTTCACCGGGAGTGACTCCTTTAGCAAAACTGGAAAAGCCTCAAAAACACTCCATTTTAAAATTCATTTGATTCTACAACGATATCAAGTTCATTACGCAATAGGTTTTCAGAAAAACCTGTCGTAGCCCTCCGTCATTTCAGATATGTACTGGTTAGTATTCGTGCTGCGTTTGTTGACCTCTGTCAAGGCGTAGTGTGCGGTAGCTGATTAGTGCTTATCTGCATAAGCATATGATGTGATTGATTTAGGGTAGTCGTGCGACCTTTTTGACCTCTGTCAAGGGTCGTGCGGGTAGGTTTACTTCAATCAGGAAATGACGGGTTGAACTTGACTAGCAGCCTATGGTTTGTTGACCTCTGTCAAGGTCATAGGACGCTAGGGGCAAAATATTATCGGGAATTTCAAGTGTTGAAATTTGCAATGAGATTGCATACCTTCTATGAGATAGTTGGATCCCGATACCCGCTGCGAGTAAGAGTTACTCCTGGGAGAGTTTTACACATTACAATTAGCCGATCAAGTAGGTGTCTAGAAAGGTGTCAATGGGGTTACGCCTCTGGGAAAACGAGGTTTACATTAATTAGGTTCGTGCGAAAGCACGGGGGACCTCCCTTAAACTACCGACACTGGCCTGGCTGAAAGATTGGCGAACTTGTAGTGTGTAATTAATCCCGGCTAGTCTTTCCTTTTAGGGTTTGAAGGAAGATTTGATAAAAAGCAGTGGGAGCCATCCTGATTAGATAAAATAATAACCAATCTATTCTTGAAAGAGCGCACGCTGAGTGTTTTCTTCTCTCTCTCTCCTGGTAGCGACCATATCACGCCTTAATCAAGATAATAATATGGATTATTGACCGAACCCGCTTGTTATACTGAGCTGGGGAACGTTGGTCTCGCTCCAACTTATAATTGTTATAAGACAGAGCAGGAAATTGGGGAATACCAGATTTCCCGCGCCGCCCAAACGAGGAGAGTGCATGCTGATGCATCATCTTCGGGTGTGTTCATTATGTAGAACTGTTTCTCTGTATCCTCTACGTCCTGGGTATGTGATACCAGATCAGGATCCCAGATATGTAATCTGTTACATAGGGCTACAGAAAGGTAGAGAACTGAGAACGGGTGATAAGTTTCATGAGACAGAAAACGGGGCAAGTGTTGCAGCCAAGTCTGTTGGTCACTGTCACCCTGTATTACAAATACATTGATTCTGAACGAATGTTATTAGATACCGAACCTGTTATGCAAAATCATATCTGTCTCTTTATTAGTAAAGAACCGATAAAATTTTGTATTGTTGGATAATGTTTTGAATATTTCCTATATCAAAAGTTGATCGGTTCAGGCACGTTATCTAAAAGCATTGATGTTCTAAATCAAACTACAGTTCTTTAGTATACCGAACACACACAAGAGGAAGAGTTCAGAATTGAACGATTCCTTCTTGAGGTATTGTAGACTAGGTCATATCAATGCGACCCGACTAGCTGAAGTTACATTTAGATGTATATTTAAATAAGTTTGAATTTACATCTTGTGAAACTTGCCAGTCATGTCACAAAGATAATATGACCATAGCTCTGTTTATTGGAAACAGAGAAAGAGTTAGTAAACTCTTGGGATATGATACATGTTGATGTATGTAAGCTCCCCTGTCTACACATGCCAAGATCGGTTCTTTATACTTCGTTACGTTCTCTGATAATCTCTCAAGATTCAGTCATATGTTCCTGCTGAAACATGAGTCCGAACCTTTTGAGATATTCACAGAATATAAGCGAGAAGTAGAGAACCAAAATACGGGTAAAAGTATTATGTCCTTTGATGTGATCATGGAGGAGAATACTTGAGCACGGAAATCCTGGACTATTCTAAAGGAGAATGAGATTCTCTCTCAGCATTACTCCTCTGTATACACCATAGCACGATGGTATATCGGGGCGGAGCAATCACACCCTATATGATATGGTGTGCTCTATGATGAGTACTATTGAGTTACCTGTTTCCTTTTGGGTGTTATGCACTTGAGAAGTTGCATACCTATTGAATAGGGTTCGAATCAAATCAGATCACTGCCTGCCACTCCATATGAGATATGGAAAGGGAAGAGCCCATGTCTTAAGCTAGTTAAGATTTGGGGTTGTCCGGCCTATGTCTGAAAAGAAAATCCGGACAAGCTCGAGGCAAAGTCAGTTATGTAGAACTGGAAATGTTCCAGCTATACAGACTGCAGCTGATGATTTGATAGAACCAAAGGATTCAGTAGATTCCAACGAACCTCAGCCTCTCCGCCGATCTAGTAGGGTTCCTCACCCACCTGAGAGATACTTCGGTTTCTCTATGACAGTGGGAGCGAGGATTGCATCATGAGATGATGACCCAACTAGTTTCGAGCTGGCCATCAGGAGTAAGACTCTATAAGAATGGCTGGATGCTTAGTGATCTGAGATGGAATCCTTATACACCAACAAAGTATGGACTTTGGTTGCTATATCTGAAGGGTTAAATCCCCATCAGGAGCAAGTATATCTTGAGAAGATTACTTGGTGTACATGGAAGAGTTGAGACTTTCAAAGCTAGACTTGTTAAAGGTCTACATCATTGACTAGGTATGGATGATGATGAAACCTTTTCTAAGTAGCTATGCTTAAGTCCATCCAGATCCTACTTGCCACGGCTACATACCATGACTACGATATCTGGTGGTTGGGTGTCATGACAGCTTTTCTAAATGATGTTTAGAAGAGAGTGTCTATAAGTACACAGCCAGAGGGCTTCGTAGACAGTGGGAGCAGCGGAAACGTGTGCAAGATGCTTTATAGGATAAAGCAGGCATCGCGGAGTTGGAACATCTGTTTTGATGGATTAGTCAAAGAGTTTGACATCATCAAAATGGTAGATGAACCTTGTATAAACAAAAAGGTAGTAGGGAGTATGGTGACGATCCTCGTAGAGTACGTGGATGACATACTCTTGATGGGGAAGGAGTTTCCTATGCTACGCTCGATCAATCTCCGCTTATCACAATGATTCTCCACATAGGATCAAAATGATACCTCCTAAAATCCAGAGTTTTGGATCTATGAGATAGATTTAATTGGATGTTGGGATTCTCACTAGTAGTAGTGAGATGATATCAATCGATCCTGGGGAGAATCACTGGAAGAGTTCCAGGGTGATAAAGACGACTGAATGTCAGTCGCAGGCATTGTCTTTACCCTCAGTAAAGGGACGGTATGTTGGAAGAGTTCCAAGCTAGATACCGTGGCATACTAGACGATAAAGGTTGGATACATCGCTACTTAAGATGCTACCAAAGAGGCTGTTTGGGTGTATATTGGTTCATAAGATGAACTATGTTCCTCCCATTGTGTGTGATAATGGAGTTGTGGCTTATGCCAAGGAACGCAGGTCCCATCAGTGATCCAGACATATCCTAAGGCAGTATCACTTGATCATGAAGATGATTGATCTCCAGGGAGATCGAGGTTAGGAGAGTAGACTCAGGGGACAACACAGCGGATCCACTCACAAAGGCCTGTTCCCAGAGAGAGACTTTTATGGGATGGTTGAGTATGAGATACTGCAACCACTGCTACAAATGGCCCTAGTGCAAGTGGGAGATTGTTAGTTATATGTATGCCCTAGAGGCCATTACTGTACATAGGATGTATATTGTAGTGGATGCTGGGACATATATAGGGAGGACTTTCTTGCTCGACATGATAGTATGCTATCTGGTTGCTCTTTACCTTAACGTGTATACTAATTGTCTCTCTGTTACATGTTGGTAAAGCCCTTAGGATGTGTGCTTGACTACCTGGACTATGATGCGGATCATACTAGTGGGGACATGGTAGTCCATAAGTACATCCTTCAAAGTCCCTAGTCGTGGGTGTATCGAGACGGGGCATCGATATACCAGAGTAGACAAGCGTGTACCTTCTCGACCCATACAGATGGGCGATGGATGATCCTATATCCATTGGTGTTTGACATCAGGGATGATATACGGGTGCTCAGTAGAGACTGGGTACACTGGACGGACTCGCCGAGAACTCCCAGATGGTATTATACCTCATGTCAGATGGCAGTTCTCTGGTGACACTGGTACAGAGTAGTCTGTTGACCCGAGATCGTCATAGAGTCTTGTGTGGTTCCCACTGTGCTTTGATTTCCATCTTACCACGTCCAAGAGGGCGTGCAAAACGGTGGTTTTTGGGTACAGTCCCGAGTCACATTGAGGCAATGAGCGATAGGAGGGGATTCGTCTCTCCCGGTATAGGGAGTTGATGTTGCGCTGTGTTCGATTGGCTATAACAGGAAATCCCTGGCCAGGGTTGCTCAGATTTACTGGTAAGTGTTACCAGTAGTTTCTCGAACAGTTATAGACCTCATATCGACACGACTTATTGAGCTATTGGGGTCTGACGTTTACCACCCCTAGGCGAGATATGCGACATATCAGACGATCAGACCGGACTGTACGGTAGTGTTACTGGTTGGATTCACTGGTGTGTGAGCGGGCTTGCTCGTCGATCTTCAGATCGCTCAATACCCGGGTGGCCGTTACGTTTAGCAGACCGCTTGCGGCTTGTGGATGTTTGATATGATCATCATCTGCTGCCGGCGTATTGATGAGTCTTTAGAGTCCTACACAGAGGTTTCCTGGCTCAAGCGAAACGAAATAGGAGCGCATATGAGATATGTGCGGGACCGAGAATAATGCGTGTATGTGATACCGTATTTCATTCTCGCGATCAATGTGTCGGATGGTTGTATGCGATATAACCTAGTTATCGATTCAAGCGTTGAATCGATAAGCCGATACATTGGATACCAGTCGGTTATGTGCGACATGACCGGATCGTTAAATCAAGTGTTGATTTAATGATTTAATGAATAATTGTATATTTGATATATTACTTTGCATTAACTAGTATCGGTTCACTTTAAAATGGATTTTCTCACTCGGGTGTGCGCATTGCATATGCGATATGATTTTGTGCACTTGCATTGTATCATGTTTGATGATACATGTTGACTTGTGCTTGTGTAAAGATTAAACCATGGTTATATGAATGGTTAGGGTTTTATATACTTATTCATTTATTTATATTCATTATTCATTTAAGGAAAAGAAAAGAAAAATGGTGGCATTCTTTTGTTAATTCATGAAGCTTCATGAATACTTTGACTTAGTCACCATTTTTGTCTTCATTCCTAACCTAACCATTCACTTAACTTGGGTTTAGTCTCTGCACATAACCATGGTCATGTTATGATAAAGATTGGATTATTCTTTTCTTTTTAATGAATCTTATCATATTATTCTTATTCTTCTTCCTTGCTTCAAGTGAAGAAAGCTTGCCTCCATCAATGGCAAGTGATGAATTTGAGTGAGAAATCCAAAACTAAAGTCTACCCACTTCCTATTTCTTCATCCTCTACCTCTTGCCAAGTAGTAGAGTGTGTTTCCTTCACAAGTTTCTTGACTTGGTGAAGTGAGAGCTTGATCTTGCGATGCTTCGACGTAGATCATCTTCGGCATGGACATCGACGACCTAGCCCGTCCATTCTCCGATGAAGCCGACGCTAGAGCCCGGATTTGATTTGGACAGCGGAGACGACCTCGTTGCGGAGCCGTGGAGGTGGAGGACCGGATCTACAAAGGTTGTATTTCCGTATTCCCTTAGTTAAGTGTTAACTAGTTAGCTTTTTCGCCTAGTTTTCTAGCAAACGATCCGTAGTCGGGTCTCTCGGCACCTATATTTTTTGAAAATGGCATGTTCGATGCCTTGTGAGACCTCACTAGGGTGCCTAGGAACCCTACAGTTTTACCCCTTCAGGTGCAATATGCAAAGTCATACTTTGTTGGTGTACATGGATTCCATCTTTGATCGCAAAGCATCCAGCCTTTTCACAGAGTCGCCACTCGTGATGGACTGCCTGAACCTAGTTGGGCCATCATCTATCATGATGCATTCCTCGCTCCCACTGTCATCGAGAAGACCATAGTATCTCTCAAGTGGATGAGGAACCCTACCATATTCGCGGAGAGGCTGAGGTTCGTTGGAGACTATTGAATCTTTTGGTTTCACCAAATCATCAGCTGTTAGTTTGTCTAGCTGGAACTCCTTCCAGTTCTACCTCATGGCCAATAATTTCTTCACAAGAAATTCATTTTCTAAAAACGGTGGCATACTTAGAAACAAAACACCTTTTTATCTTCAGTAGAGTAGAAGATATTCTCTCGCAAATGTTTGGGATATCCTAACAAACTTATACAGAACTGGCCTCGAGCTTGTCCGGATTCTGCCTTTCAACATAGGCCGGACAATCCCATATCTTAACTCGTTTAAGACATGGTCTCTTCCCATTCCATATCTCATATGGAGCGGTAGGCACTGATTTGGAAGGAACCCCATGAAAGGTTTCGGCAGCGCCCCGGCCAACAAAACGCGGCCAAAATGCGGAACAAAAATTTCTAAAACCGGCGTTACCGCTACCCGATTTACGGATCGACCTTAAACCCAAAAATAGCAAACTAACTAAGAGTTAGAATCATTATACCGAATTGATCCGTGTCCTTCGGTCTTCCTTCCAAGCACCTATCGGTTCTTTGACGAAGTTTGGTTGCCTGTCTTCCTTCGTCTCCGATGATCCACCCGAGGGAAATGGCGCATGCTCCAATCTCGTCGAACGAGGTAACTGACGCTCCAATGTCGCTAGCGAAAGAGAGACGAGGTGTATAGATGTGTTGGAGATAGTGCCCTCAGAGTCAATTATTGGATCACAGGCACGTGATTGCAATGATTGAGGGAGGACCTATCCCAGTAGGAAAGTCTTACTCAAGATGATAGTATGCTATCTGGTTTACCTTTATCATCGCGTACTGCTTTAGTTGACCTTACAGGTCACTATTGCGCGTTGATAGAGCCCTTAGGATTCTTGCTTGACAGCCAGCAGTATGATGGCGATCATATACATGGGAGCTGGTGGTCTATAAGCACATCCTTAAAAGGTCCTTAGTCGTGGGAGTTTTCGAGACAGGGCATCGATACTCCAGAGTAGACTAGTGTATACAGTCAAGACCCCGACGAGGGGCGGTGGCCGGTCTCACAAGCCACTGGTGTCAGTTGGTTCACCTAAGATGTATACATGTGCTCATTGGGTTATGAGTACACCTGACAGAACTCGCCGGGAACATGCCAGTTGGTCTTATACCAGACGTCAGATAGCAGTTCCCTGGTGACATGTGTACAGGTAAGTTCATTGACCTGAGATCGTCATTTGTCTCGTGTGAGTTCCCACTGTACTTCGATTACTACCCTACCACGCTCAAAGGAGACGTGCAAATAGGTTTTAGTTGGGTACAGTCCCGAGCCACATGGAGTCAGTGAGCGAATCTTCAGGGGTTCGTCTCTCCCAATATTGGGGGTGAGGTCGCGCTGTGTCTAGGAGAGCCCTTACACGAAGTCCTTGGTCAAGACAGGAGATTTACTGGTAGGTAATCCAGTAATATCTCAGGGTGTTCTGGGCTACACTCTGACACGACTTGTACCACTTTTGGGGGTCTGACTTTTACCAACCCCCTAGGCCCGCCATGCGATGCTCATAGACGAACGGACCGGACTGTACGAATATTGTCACTGACAGGCTCAGTAGGGTGTCAGGATGTGTTCGCTCATCGACGTCCCTTTTGGTCAATACCTGGTAGCCCGTTACGTATGGCTAATACCTCTGACGTGCTAGTGGTTAAATCCACAACCAAAGTATTGACGAGTCTTTAGAGTCCCCCAAAGACCGTTTTCTCAAGTTTTGGGCGAAACGCTGTAGAGGCCGTATGGAGATATGGCAGGGTTCGATCATATGCGTGCGGTATCGCAGGGATCATGATCGGACGGATAATACTAGCGGGCTTTGGTTTAAGCCGGATCCTAGTATTGTACAGTGTAGATTTTGTCTCATTACATTTGTATTCGGTCGGAATACATATACGGGTATGTATATACAGTCGCGGGGTTTTCCTACGGTATCAGTTTTTTGAAGTTTCCAGTTTGCATTCCGTTTCGGCCATTTTCCTTTGTTTCCTTTCTTTGGCTGAAATTTGGTGGAGGTGGTTATTTGCAATTGTGCATTTAACAAAGGAGAAGACTTTTATGGCACATGATAGTTTCATGATGGTTTAACCATCATTTGACTTTTGGTTCATCATGGTTCTTGCCTCTAATGATTACCTTTTTGTTCATCATGGTTGTTGATGATGGGAGTTGATTTGGTTTTGGTAGTGATCATTATTCATGATGATAACCCTTTCTCTCTCTTGCATTATGTTGGGGCTCACTCATTTTTCATTCTTATTCCCTCCATTCTCTCATTTCCTCATCAGAGGGGCCGGCCACAAGTGTAGGGGCTGTCCAAATTTGTGTGAGGCATTTTGATCTCTTGATGCATGCAAAATCCCCTTGTTCATCTCAAAAAGCTTGCATCTCATTCCTCCACCAATACAAGGCAACTTCTAGTAACCCCATCGAGATAAAAGAGTTCTACACTTCATCTACAGTATTCTTTGACATGTCGACTCGCCAACTTCGTGCCCGAGTTGCCTCGGTCCAGAGGTTGGAGCCCGTAAAAGAACCCGGCGATGTGGTGCCCTTCCGACGAGGAGATGAAGACCGGAGATTCCGCGGGGAGATTGGGACGACGACGAGAAGACCGAAGGACACGGATCGCTCGGTATATCTCTCTACCCCTTCTCAAGTTATCTAGGAGTAGATTAATGGCCCGATCCGGGTTTATAGTGCGCGGTGGTGCCGGTTTACAAGTTTCATAAAAATATCGTTTCCGCATTTTGGCCTCGGATTGACGGCCGGGGCACCGCCGTGAACTTACACTGGTATCAGAGCCACACCATTAACCTAGTCTAGCTTGTTCTAACGTGTTTACAAGTTCGATCGAACGGATTTTCCGAAAACCCGCATTTTCTGGTTCAGTTCTCTATCGAATTTTTTTTGGCTCGAAAAATTATTTTGAGCATTGCAGAAATACATGCAGGCAATTCTAAGAGTTCTGCAAAAATTTGGTGGCTTAACTTTACTGTTTCACCGCGGAACCGCGGCCAAACCCATCCATTGGCCGCGGTTCCGCGGCCACAATGACTCCTTGTAGCACCAAATTTTTACAGAGGCTCTTGGACTTAGAAATAGGGGTTTTGGTATATTCTGTTTGGGCCCAGAATTATTTAGAGTGCTACAGTTGTGCTTGGGGCCCACTCCGGAAAATTTAGTCGATCGAAAATTTTAAACAAGTTAGTTCACAGTATTTACATTATATCTGCGACCGTGAATGTCATTTGATCGGTAAATCCTGTCTAACTGCTATAGCCCTTTTAGACGGATTTGCGAACGTGACATTCACGTTGATGTTCTGTGTTGTGCTGTGATGTTGCGGATTGTCGTGGTGGATAGC
This sequence comes from Agapanthus africanus, assembly GCA_030015575.1. Taxonomy (NCBI): domain Eukaryota; kingdom Viridiplantae; phylum Streptophyta; class Magnoliopsida; order Asparagales; family Amaryllidaceae; genus Agapanthus; species Agapanthus africanus. Next base: position 517,159,907 of record CM057337.1, read on the forward strand.
CTGGATGCAATGGTAGCACAGTTTTGGTATTATTATGTACATTTGATTTTGCGGGGCGAACGTCCGACATGTGGACTGCCGTTACTTCCTGTTTGTATATTATTCTTTTGGGGCACGACCAGCCTGAGGTCGATGTACCCGTTGTATGTATATTTTACTTTCTGTACTATGATTACCCCGCGGAGGGATGCACGGATAGCCGGGTTCTAGAGGTCAACGAGCCCGCATCTCCTGGCGTTGAGACGGAGGGAGCATTACTCTAGAATTGGCGGGCTATTCGCCGCACTCGAAGGGGGTACAGGTTGACCTAAGGAGGGGTGCTCAAGTTACTGGATTCCGTGAAGTGCTGGGTGGTCCATTCACGTTGTTGAAGGGAGCTGCCTCGCTTCAGGTTTTGGCGGGTAACTTTCCGCGCCCTTAATGGGTCTAGGATTTCATTGCACAGGCTATCCACACGACCAGGGGAACGTCAGGTTTCAGTAGCGGCTCTGTGAAACCCGGGGATCCCAGATATCTGTATTGTTCTGTGATGCTTATTACATTTCTGTGATGTTGCATTTTATCATGCCTTGAGCGAATATTATATATTGATATATATACTAGTAGATGTTGTATACGTTTTGCATCCGCGCTAGTCCAGTCCCCGCTCTGTCGTTAGTTAACTAACCTAACAGGTAATGACGGGACCCAGTGGCGAATGCGGGTGGCATATACGTACATCATTATTTTCGTTATTTTGTGGTGTGATCAATTTATGGGATTGCATTGATTCGGATCAATGCAAGCTAAACAAACCTATTCTGATGTTGTTGGAACATTTTTCAAAAAGCTGTTATTGCAAGGACGTTCACTTTTGTTTTGCACAGTGGTATTCGGTTATGAATATCCAGCACCTCAGTCGACGAGGCAAGGGCCGAGATCCCTTCACCGGGAGTGACCCCTTGGACAGAAGTTTGCGTCAGGGCAATAACTTCACTATAGTCGATTACTTTTGCTTTGCATCGTGGTATTCAGTTGGAATATCCTGCACCTCATTCTACGGGGAAAGAGCCGAGATCCCTTCACCGGGAGTGACCTCTTTAGTAAAGGTTTTCGCCACTATATTTTTATAAAAGCTATCCAGTTCCTTCAACGATATCAAGTTCATTACGTTAAAGGTTTTTCGCCAGAAACCATTCGTAGCCCTCCGTCATTTCAGAATGTTCGGTAGTATTCAAGCTATGTATTTTGACCTACGCCATGGCATAGTGATTGGTAGCTACCGGATATTTATCTGTTACATAGATAGTTGCGTTGGTTTAGGACATTCGTACAACCTTGTTGTCCCTAGTCAAGGGCTTGTACGGGTGGGTTCAAATTAACCTGGACAATGACTGGTAGAACTTGACATGTGACTTATGATTTGTTGGCCATAGTCAAGGTCATAAGAGCATAGGGCAAAAATCACATCGGGAGTTTCTAAAGAAACTGAAACTTGCCAGATATGCACATACCTTCTGGAGTGTGATAACGTGAGCGGATTCCGTCACGTTATCATGCGATGATAGTTGGATCCTGATTCTCACTGATGAGTTGGTTTACTCCTCGGGTGATCCCGACTCATTCTTTTTTCAGGTTTGGAGGAGAATTTGAAGGTACAGTGGGAGGTTTCCTGATTAGATAAATTGTCAACCATTCTGATTTAGGTTAGAGTGCACGCTGAGTGTTTCTTTTCTCTCTCTCTTTGGAAGTGACCATGACCCGACCCTAGACTATGACTCAGTGACCAAAATTAACCAAACCTTCTTAAACACTGGCTTTTGGATTGTCAGAGTTGCAAACCCCATTGCCACTCCTACTTTTACCCTTTTCTCCAGGACACCCCGTATTACTACGAACGTCCACTTCCATTGGATAAAACCATCGTATGGCTATATACGAACTCGAAGGAATTCATTCGAGGATGGTTTCTGATTCTAGAGAAAATGAATAAGACTATTCAGTTGTCTTTTCTGTTTACCTTCTCTCAGGTTGCGACTGCTCCTTGGATTAGGGGATAGTACACCCGTTACGCCTATTGGATAGTCTTCTTCCAAACCTTAGGCTGGTGCCGAACGATAGGGAATGAAGAAAACCAATTAGCCTAAACGGTGTATAGAAGGTATTAAGTTAAGACAAATAAAGGGATTAGAAGGAGGGCAAAGTAAATTGCGACTGCTATTCACGACCAAACCAAGTATTTCATTACCACTCCCACTTCACCTTTGTATTTCTCCAGAACACTCCGTATCACTACGAAGATCCACAGTTATTTGGATACTCCATCGTATGGTTATATACGAACTCGAAAGGAACTTGTTCCAGTTCGGGGATGGATTCTGGTTCAGGAGAAATAGGAATAAGGTTTATTCGGTTGTCTTTTATCTTCACCTTCTCTCGCATTTCGAGTGCACCTAGGATTAGGACTGTACACCCATTATGCTTATTGGATAGTCTTCTTCCAAACCATAGGCTGGTGCCGAACGGTAGGGAAGGAAGAAAACCATTTAGCCTAAGAGGGTGTACAGCAGGTAATGACTAAAGACATATGAAGGGATTTGGAGAGATGGCAAAGAAATATACGGTTACAGTTATGAATCTGATAATGGAAGAGGCATTACTAGGAATACCCGGATACCCCATCGAAACATTTCAATGTTTCAGTTTCACTGTGTACTGTTAAAAGAAAACTGATTTCTCAATTAGACACTTGCTCCAGGGTATATATTTACCAGGTATGATTCTCACATCTGTATGGTTTTACAGATGATGAGTGGGAGTAAGTTATTGGGAATTGGGTGATTATCCTCATTATATCGGGATTCGTTGTAATTGGTGATATTTGAGGAAATCACCTGGGTTGTTTTGCCGGACGGCAAATATTTGGTTTTGAATATCCGTTGTTATGCACCAATTTCAAATTGATATATCTGTACGTCTATTTTTATAGACTGAGATATACCTTTTTGAAATTATGTCCATGACATTTACCTATATCAGTTGATGGTTAGGTAAGGAGCATTAAACAGCGGTGTAATTCTTCTTAACCATAAGTACAGTTTTCAACCTACGACGCACAGGGTTTGAGTTATTAGACTCAAGGGTAGACTCAAGGGACTTATACAGAGTATTGTATGTTGTCCAGTGTCCATTAAGACAGAGGGGTTGGTCCTCGTACTATATTCGGTTTACTTATGACTTCTCTAGTTTTAGACAAGTGTTTCGTAGAAACGCAAGGTCCGAAGTTTTGAGAAGTTATAGGTATAAGAGTAAATTAGAGAACCAGGTATTGCAAGTATCGGGATTCTTCAAGGTGATCGAAGATGTCGATACCTGTGTATGGTTTTCAGTTGATAGTAATGGTTTTGAGAAACTTGTTTCTCTTTCAGGTTACTCATAATTGGAAGCACTCCTAAGTTGAATAACGCTGATCGGCCTCTTTCCATTTAGTTGACATGCACCGGAGACAGCTGCATGATTTGAATCTGGTTCAATTAAATCAGTGCCTCTGTTTTTATATTGGATATAGGACGGTTCATATCTTAACGATGTTGAGGTACGGGGAGTTGTCCAGCTTATGCTTAAAACCAGACTCTGGATAACTCAAGGCACATTTTTGTAATGGCTGTTTGTAGGTTGACCCAGGCTATGACGAGGGTTAACTTTCTACCATCTGGAAGATCAATAGTGATATTGTTCTAGACTCGCCAAAGTTTTAATAAAATGGATTTTTTCAGAAAACAGTAGTGGGAGTATTGTAGAACTGGAAGTGATTCCAGAACCGCAAACGATTACTGAAAATTTGATAAGAACCTAAAGATTCAATCTGACTTGACATTCCATTGGCCACTCCACGGATATGGTGGGTAACCTCAGACACTCGAGAGGTACTTCGGTATGCTCAAAGATGGTGACAGGGAGGTTCTTGTTTATCCAGACTTGCCATTGCTATTGTTCCAGACTGTGAGACCAGGCAGGGGGATGAGTATAGCAATGTTCTAAACTAGCTTTAGAAGTGTACGTCTATATGACTCTGCCAGAGCGTTTTCGTAGTCAGTGGGAGCAGCGGAAGCATAGTGGACAAGTCGCTTTTGTCTATTTATAGACTAAAGCAGATATAGCGGAGATAGATCATCTATTTCTGATGTGACAGTCATAGGTTTGACTTCATCAGAATAGGGGATGGATCTGTTAAGAAGGTAGGAGCGTGTGATGTCCTGGCATTTGGATGACATACACAGAGTAGGAAGTGAAGTTCCTATACTACGATCGGTTATACTTTGGTTGTCACACAGTAGTTTTCCACATGGGACTTGGATATTATATCAAGACATTCTGGTTACTGGATCTATGGTTTTAGATCTAGATTTGGGTAGTTTCCCAATCTGGGTATTTAGACAGCATTCTAAAGGTGTTTTAGAATGGACGACTCCTGGCACGGTAGTATACCTGCTGGTGATGGAGTCACTCTATCTAAAGGTGTCTTACAGACTAAAGGGGAGAGGGATGTGCATGATTGGCAGATCACTTGTTTAGGCAATTGAGTCAATCATGAGATGTCAAGTACCACACCAGATGTTGTTTTTGCAGTAGATGCAATAAGTTGATATTGATCCAATTCTGGAGAAACGTTCGGGAAGCAGTTTTAGAACATAAGTGGATGTTCTAGGGATATGATAACGACAGCTTCATTCGGGAGACGGTTATCATTCCAGGCTTCCAAGGTGACATGGATGACAGAGTGACTGTCAGAGTTATAGTTTTCCCTCTGACGAGGGGCAGTATTTTGGACAGGTTGTCCAAGCGAATACTGAGGGAGGTATGGCACAGGATACTGATTAAGTTCAGTTGACGATACAGTCTGAGAAGTTTGGATTTGGAGTTCATTTATGAACTAGGTCCCATCAGATATCAAGACATACTCTAAGACAGGTATTGCTTATTTCGGGAGATGGTTTTCTTCGCGAACTTGAGATAAAGAGAGACATAGAAAGAAACATTAGGGCGGATCCACTCACTGAGGATATTCCTCGAACGCATTAGTTTCGCAAACGGGTTTTGTGAGACTGATTATTAGAGGAGTTGGGTGTTCGGTATCACACGGGCTGTGAGTATGCGACATCGCAATAATTAACCTTGTGTGCAAGTGGGAGATTGTTGGAAATAGTGCCCTCAGAGTCAATTATTGGATCACAGGCACGTGATTGCAATGATTGAGGGAGGATCTATCCCGGTATGACAGTCTTACTTAAGATGATAGTATGCTATCTGGTTTATCTTTATTATCGCGTACTGCTTTAGGTGACCTTACAGGTCACTATTGCGCGTTGATAGAGCCCTTAGGATTCTTTCTTGACAGCCAGCAGTATGATGGCGATCATATACGTGGGAGCTGGTGGTCTATAAGCACATCCTTAAAAGGTCGCTAGTCGTTGGAGGTTTCGAGATAGGGCATCAATACTCCAGAGTAGACTAGTGTATACAGTCGAGACACCGACGAGGGGCGGTGGCCGGTCTCACAAGCCACTGGTGTCAGTTGGTTCACCTAAGATGTATACAGGTGATCATTGGTTTATGAGTACACCGGACAGGACTCGCCAGGAACATGCTAGTTGGTCTTGTACCAGACATCAGATAGCAGTTCCCTAGTGACATGTGTACAGGTTAGTTCATTGACCTGAGATCGTCATTTGCCTCGTGTGAGTTCCCAATGTACTTTGATTACTACCCTACCACGCTCAAAGGAGACGTGCAAATAGGTTTTAGTTGGGTACAGTCCCGAGCCACATGGAGGCAGTGAGGGAATCTTCAGGGGTTCGTCTCTCCCGGTATTGGGGGTGAGGTCGTGCTGTGTCTAGGAGAGCCCTTACACGAAGTCCTTGGCCAAGGCAGGAGATTTACTGGTAGGTAATCCAGTAATATCTCAGGGTGTTCTGGGCTACACTCCGACACGACCTGTACCGCTTTTGGGGGTCTGACTTTTACCAACCCCTAGGCCCGCCATGCGATGCTCATAGACGAACAGACCGGACTGTACGGATATTGTCTCTGACAGGCTCAGTAGGGTGTCAGGATGAGTTCGCTCATCGACGTCCCTTTTGGTCAATACCTGGTAGCCCGTTACGTATAGCTAATACCTCTGACGTGCTAGTAGTTAAATCTACAACCAAAGTATTGACGAGTCTTTAGAGTCCCCCACAGACCGTTTTCTCAAGTTTCGGGCGAAACGCTGTAGAGGCCGTATGGAGATATGGCAGGGTTCGATCATATACGTGCGGTATCGCACGGATCATGATCGGACGGATAATACTAGCGGGCTTTGGTTTAAGCCGGATCCTAGTATTGTACAGTGTAGATTTTGTCTCATTGCATTTGTATTCGGTCAGAATACAAATGCGGGTATGTATATACAGTCGTGGGGTTTTCCTACGGGATCAGTTTTTTGAAGTTGCCAGTTTGCATTCCGTTTCGGTCATTTTCCTTTGTTTCCTTTCTTTGGCCGAAATTTGGTGGAGGGGGTTATTTGTAATTGTGCATTTAACAAAGGAGAAGACTTTTATGGCACATGATAGTTTCATGATGGTTTAACCATCATTTGACTTTTGGTTCATCATAGTTCTTGCCTCTTATGATTACCTTTTTGTTCATCATGGTTGTTGATGATGGGAGTTGATTTGGTTTTGGTAATGATCATTATTCATGATGATAACCCTTTCACTCTCTAGCATTATGTTGGGGCTTACTCATTTTTCATTCTTATTCCCTCCATTCTCTCATTTCCTCATGAGAGGGGCCGGCCACAAGTGTAGGGGCTGTCCAAATTTGTGTGAGGCATTTTGATCTCTTGATGCATGCAAAATCCCCTTGTTCATCTCAAAAAGCTTGCATCTCATTCCTCCACCAATACAAGGCAACTTCTAGTAACCCCATCGAGACAAAAGAGTTCTACACTTCATCTACAGTATTCTTGGACACGTCGACTCGCCAACTTCGTGTCCGAGTTGCCTCGGTTCAGAGGTGGGAGCCCGTAAAAGAACCCGGCGATGTTGTGCCCTTCCGACGAAGAGATGAAGACCGGAGATTCCGCGGGGAGATCGGAACGACGACGACAAGACCGAAGGACACGGATCGCTCGGTATATCTCTCTACCCCTTCTCTTGTTAGCTAGGAGTAGGTTAATGGCCCGATCTGGGTTTATAGTGCGCGGTGGTGCCGGTTTACAAGTTTCGTAAAAGTATCGTTTCCGTATTTTGGCCTCGGATTGACGGCCGGGGCGCCGCCGTGCACTTACAGGAAGTGTTACTACATTTTTCTCTCTACCCTTAGTGCTCATGGAGCATCCATAGAAGATGAAGAAGGAGGTGTTGAAGACTTGGCATGAACAAAAGAATTTAGCTAAGTCTTTTGTATGAATGAGAGAGTGTGGGAGTGCATAATGTTTCATGTAAAAAATAACCCAAATGAAAAATGAACCCCCATCATATTATGGCCGGCCCCCCCTCTCCCTCAATCACCAAATTGAAAACATTTTCCAAAGTCAAATTATAATAAACAAATGCCAACCATACTCAAAACCCATGCTTTGACCATGTTCATGCCATGTCACCCCTCCACCTCATTTCCCAAAAGATTTTCAATAAAGAAAATCAATAATGAGGTGGCACCTTCTAGAAGCTATTCCGTATAAAATACGGAATACTTCCCGGTACATGCATCGAAATACATATACGCGTATTCGTACAAAAATACGAATAGCCAAGAGAGAAAACGAATAGTGAACAATAATACTAGAATACACACATATAAATACATATGTAAATTATTAAATCAAAACCTGATTTAATAAACTGGCTTAATCCTAAGCCGCCAGTATTATCAATCGTCCGATTAAAGTCTACGCAGCATGTGCACATATTTAATCGGACACCTGTATGTATCAACATACGCCATGTACACCATATCGCCTGAACTGTGAAAAACCCTCTGTGTGGGACTCTAAAGACTCGTCAATACACTGCTAGTGGGTTTAACCACAAGCACGTCAGCGGCACTAGCTGTACGTAACGGCTACCCAGGTATTGAGCGAAAGGGAGGCCGACGAGCAAACTCATCCTGAACCCCTACTGAGCCTGTCATTGATAATATCCGTACAGTCCGGTCTGTTCATCTAAGAGCATCGCATATCGAGTCTGGGAGGATGGATAAAGTCAGACCCCTAACAACGCGATATTTAGTGTCGACATGTAACCCATCACCACCTGAGAAACTGTCACGTCCCGAAAGTACGGAACACGACTGGCACTTAGATTACGAGACGTCTAAAGGCGTACCGTAACCTAAGTCAGCCAAAGCCCAGAAGAATCTAAACCGAAAACAAAAGAGAGTGAAGGAAAACCTTTAATGAAAATGGTTTTTAAAAATCATTTAAGTTGCATAGAATCCCTTTTTAAAACATCAAAAATTTCCGAAAATTTCGGCAGAGTCTCCCCTGTATTTTCTATCCCCCAAAATGGGTACAACAAGATAATAAACATGTAATCATAAAAATGGCATCCCCAAGCGGGAGCTAGCTCTTCGCCCAAGGCGGATCACAACCACATGCAATATAATAGTAGTATCAAGAAAAGAGCAATAAAGAGATGCAAAATATCAGAAAACACATCGCCGGCTCAAGTGAGCTCCACCCAAAAGAAACCACAAATATACAACCTATCAGTCTCACCACTAGGTCACATATACAATATAAAGTGGTAGATGAAGAATACTAGATACAATGATAAAGCAAAAGAAATAAAGTGTGCTCGCAACCCACCTACGGGCGATGTCGCGAGTCTGAGCAAAAGGAGCTGATGATAAGATAGCCCGCCGCTACAAGACTGACGGGTCCGACCTGCAAGACACTGTGGCACAACGGGGGTGAGTTGCCAGCTCGTGAGTAAATATAACATCTAATAAGGCAATTGTAAGAATGCACGCAATGCACCACAACATGCATGTCCATATGTGATATAATATCTCTAGTATGCATGCATAGGTATGCAATGTCATTATTAAGTATTTAAGTGTTTTAAATGCTAAGGGTATTGAATTCTTAACTTTAGAAAATGAATATCTGTATAATAGCTAAGTACCATCACGAAATCATCTGAAAACTCGTGTCAAGCATCGACACCAAATATGAATCATATCTATCTCAAAATCGGGCTCCGTCAATCCGGATCGGCCCATATCATAAATCTCACGACAACGGTCGGTATCCTCCGGATATCCGCCGCGCCAGACATTACCGGTAGGTAGTCTTCCCCTGCCAGGCTCATCGTCTACAACTCGATCTTCTTGCCCCGGGGTACCATACCGGGCCCACCATGTACCCGAGACGGTTCATCCACTCCTCGAATCGGGTCTCGAAATCCAACAGAAAACATGAAAACTCATGGTGGACGACACATACGTCACGAGAAAACCGCAACTTTGTTTTAAAAAAATGATAAATATAAGCTATTATTAAATTCTTGCGGTTTTCCCCAAAAATACAGAAATCGCAGCAAAACTGAAATCCTCAAGAAAATCATAATTTCCACATGTTATATATGATAAATGTCTATGATATCAATGTATATGAGGTGAGTTTTGGCTAGAAATCTATGTAGATATGATAGTAATGCGAGGTATATGCATGCTATGCAATTCCATATATCATGTATGAATGCAAATGGCATTATTAAGTTAAACTGGTTCTATAGTGCACGTGGCATGGCAATTACCAAAGGCGTGTGTGTTATATGAATAGTGCGCGTGCAACAGATGCCAATGGTAATGGTGTTCGTGTTCTACGAAGTGGTATCGCATAAGTATAGTTGGATGTCCATGCAATCTAATATACTGTTCGCTATAAGGGTATGCAGTGTACATGAATGGATAAGATAGCTAACAATATAAATCTTGCAAAAAGTAGGGTAATCCTAACTAGGAGGGGCGCATCGCGCCATCCAGATGATTCCCCCATAGATGAATACATCTACTGACCTGAAATCCCCGCTAATCCGATCCTGCCACCGCCTTGCCTTTTCGTGCCGTGTCTGATGTTTCCCCGACCGATCCTATATTTGCACAACACCAAGCATAAGATTACAAAACCTAAAACGATGCAAGTCACAATATACAATTATCAACGCTCTCGAATTAATCATAGCATGCACTCGGTGCGCGGAAAAACGCACGAAAATCGCTAATCGTTAACTAGAATCGTCATTTCGGGGAAATCGACAAAACTACAACCCGACTAGACGAAACCCCGCGTTCGCGCACTCTAATAGTACTATACGAAGCTAATTATATCGCTAACATAACGCAATTTGATCGCATTCTAATTTTTATAAAAATCTAGTAAGCAATTTCATACCGATTCGACGCAAATATCGAAATTTATCGATTTAGCGAGCGTAACATCGTACAATTAACCACTCCGACCAATTAGATAACCAAAGCCTAACTTAACTCAAACAACCATGCTTCAAACCCTAATTTGAAATCAAATCCCTCTCTTGATTTTCATGAACAAACAATTACTACTAAATTAACACTTCAAAATTCAATTTTAGCACATTTAAACTACAAGTTATCAAACTAGTTTAGAAATTTCACCTTACAAGTTGAACCCTAGTTTGCTCAAGCCACCAAAGAGGTCTTCTTTCTCCTTGTTTTAAACAATTTATGGTTTGAGAAGAGGTGGAATAGGATTATGGTTTGAATTAGAGAAGAAAAATGTGCATTTTTGTGGATTTTTGCATGAAATTTTAAGAAAGAAAGTGAGTGGAAAAAAATGGGGTTGTAGGGTGAAGCTCGGCCAGAGCTAGAGGGTGAGGGAGAGTGAGGGAAAAATGTAGAAAGTTCTAAGAAAAAGTCACTCTCAAATGTATTTAATGCTTAACATAACAATTTTTACAAAAAAAAACCCTTTTTCAATTCATTTTTGCTTTAAATTTCAAACCATAGAACTATATTCTAGAAAATTCTTGATACAATTTTATTAACACTAAATTTTAGTTTATAATGGTTCCTAAGTGTGTAATTTACCTAATTAAATTTGTATTTATCACTAATTTAATGTATTTTTAAAAGCTTAAAATAATATTAAAAATAATTAATTACGAATTTTTTTTTTATTTAACTAGAAAATTATAGGTGACATTTTAGTGACAAAATTATAGTAATATCTTATCTAAATTTTGTATAATTAGGTCTACAATGAAAAATACCTATTTTGACTTTTTACGGAAAAAGCCGAAAAATTAGCCGATTACCGAAAAACTGCCTAAACGATTTTCGAAGGGTTACAATCTTCCCCCCTTAAAGAAATTCGGTCCCCGAATTTAGAATTTAACTACGCGTACCTTCAAAAAGATGGGGATATCTCTTCCTCATCTCGACCTCGGTCTCCTAGGTGACCTCCTCGCTGTTCGGGCCACGCCAAAGGACCTTGACAGACGGTATGACCTTCGACCTCAATTTCTTCACCTGCCGATCCAAAATGACCACCGGCTGCTCGGTGAAAGAAAGATCACGCTCTAACTGGATCGTCTGGTGCTGAATCGCCTGGGAAGGATCATGAAGGTACTTGCGGAGCATCGAGACATGGAATACGGGGTGAACATCGGGGATGCTGGGCGGAAGAGCTAGCCGATAAGCGACTGGACCAACACGCTCTAGGATCTCGAAAGGACCAACATATCTAGGACTCAGTTTCCCTTTCCGCCCAAATCTCATCACACCTTTCATCGGAGAGACCTTCAGGAAAACATGATCGCCAACAGCGAACTCGAGTCGGCGACGGCGCCTGTCAGCATATGATTTCTGCCTGCTCTCTGCCGCTCTCATCCTGTCCCGAATCAGCTGTATCTTCTCGGTCGTCTCCTGTACAATCTGTGGCTCCAAAACACTGCTCTCCCTGAGCTCTGTCCAACATACAGGCGATCGACATCTCCTCCCATATAAAGCCTCAAAAGGTGCCATCTGAATCGTCTCCTGGAAGCTATTATTGTAGGAAAACTCGATCAAAGGCAAAAGACGATCCCAGCTACCACCGAAATCTAAAACACAAGCTCTGAGCATGTCCTCAAGAGTCTGAATCGTACGCTCCGACTGACCGTCAGTCTGCGGATGAAAGGCTGTGCTAAAATTCAATCCGGTGCCCAATGCTTCCTGGAGTTTCTGCCACAATCGGCTGGTAAACTGGGTGCCACGGTCGGACACGATGCAAGTCGGAACACCATGCAGTCGCACTATCTCATCAATATAAACCTGGGCGTACTGAGAAAATCCAAAAGTGGTCTTCACTGGCAGGAAGTGAGCCGCTTTCGTCAGTCGATCAACAATCACCCAAATAGAGTCGTACCCTCGACTGGTCCTGGGTAGACCCACAATGAAGTCCATGAAGACCTGCTCCCACTTCCACTCAAGGATGGGCAAAGGCTGTAACTCGCCGGCTGGCCTTTGGTGCTCGGCCTTGACTTGCTGACAAGTCAGGCATCTCGACACAAAGTCTGTAATATCCTTCTTCATCCCGCCCCACCAGTAAACCTCTTTCAAATCACGGTACATCTTGGTGGAACCTGGATGCACACTGTATACTGATCTATGTGCCTCCTCGAGATATCACGCCTCAGTCCCTCTGAATCTGGCACGCACAGTCGAGTCCCAAATCGAAGTATCCCCTGATCATCAATCACGAACTCGGAAACTATGCCCTGCCGAATCTGCTCAATAATCTCTAAAATACGGGCATCGCCGGACTGTGCCTCGCGGATACGGTTAAGTAACTGTGGGCGTGCTCTGAAATGGGCCAGCTGTCCCCCTGTAGGAGTAAACTCAAACTGCACTCTGCTATCACATAACACCTGCCAATCCGCCGTCGACTGCATCTGCACTGCGCTCAAACAAGAAAAGCTACCTCCGGGCCTTCTACTCAAAGCATCTGCCACCACATTCGCCTTGCCCGGATGGTATAGAATCTCGCAGTCATAATCCTTCACCAACTCCATCCAACGGCGCTGTCTCAGGTTCAGGTCTCGCTGCTGAAAGATATACTTCAAACTCTTGTGGTCAGTGAATATCTGGCACGACTCACCGTATAGGTAATGTCTCCAGATCTTAAGTGCAAATACCACTGCAGCCATCTCTAAATCATGGGTAGGGTAGTTCTGCTCGTGTTTCCTCAGCTGCCGAGAAGCATACGCGATAACTCTGTCATGCTGCATCAATACACATCCCAGCCCCACTCTAGAAGCATCACAATATACCACGAACCCGCCTGATCCTGAAGGCAAAGCTAACACTGGCGCAGTAGTCAGACGAGTCTTCAACTGCTGGAAACTATCCTCACATGCCTGGGTCCAATCAAAAGGAACCCCCTTCCGGGTCAACCCGGTCAATGGTGCAGCAATGCGGGAGAAATCCTAGACAAAACGTCGATAATAGCCGGCCAGACCTAGAAAACTGCGAACCTCTGTAACTGATACCGGTCTAGGCCAACGCTGAACTGCCTCGATCTTCTTCGGGTCCACACAAATACCATCTCTCGTCACCACCTGACCCAAGAAGTCGACACTGTCTAGCCAGAATGCGCACTTGGAGAATTTGGCGAACAGCTGATGCTCCCTCAAAGTCTGCAAGGTGATACGTAAGTGCTGCTCATGCTCCTCCCGGCTCCGAGAATAAACCAAGATGTCGTCAATGAATACAATAATGAACTGATCGAGATACGGCCTGAATACGCGGTTCATCAAATCCATAAATGCTGCCGGGGCATTGGTGAGCCCGAACGACATCACCAAGAACTCATAGTGACCATATCGAGTACGGAAAGCGGTCTTCGGAATATCCTCCTTCCGAACTCGCAACTGGTGATAACCTGACTGTAAATCAACCTTCGAGAAAAACCCTGCACCCTGGAGCTGATCAAATAAGTCATCAATGCGGGGTAGGGGATACCTGTTCCGCACAGTAACCCGGTTCAGCTGACGATAATCAATGCATAAGCGCATACTTCCGTCCTTCTTCTTAACAAACAAGACGGGAGCACCCTAAGGTGACACACTCGGTCGGATAAGCCCTTTGTCCAGCAAGTCCTGTAACTGATCCTTTAGCTCTCTCAGCTCCGCCGGGGCCATCCGATAAGGCGGTATAGAGATAGGCCCCGTGCCGGGGATCAAGTCAATACAGAACTCAATCTCGCGCTCTGGTGGCAGACCAGGCAGCTCGTCAGGAAATACATCAGGAAACTCTCTCACAATAGGGACCTGGTCCAACGGAACCTCTGTGGAGCTAGTATCACAAATATAGGCTAAGAATCCCTGACACCCTTTCCTTAAGAGCTGACCAGCGCGAAGAGAAGAAATCAAGCTGGGAAGGGTAGCACTACGATCTCCCTGAATAATAAGAACCGGCTCACCAGGAAAAATGAATTTGACTGCTTTCTCACGGCAGTCCACGGATGCATAACAGGTGGCTAGCCAGTCCATACCAAGAAGAACGTCAAAGTCTAGCATATCGAGGAGAATCAAATCAACTAAAGAATCTCTCTCCCCGATACGAACTGAACACGATCGGTACACAAAACGGGCAACAAAAGACTCGCCTACCGGGGTAATAACGACAAGCGGCTGATCTAACGGAGAAGACTCTCGGCCCAACCTCGGTGCAAAATACGTGGAAACATAGGCATGTGTGGAGCCTGGATCAAATAATATCCGTGCATCAAAAGAACATACTGGCAGAGTACCTGTCACGACGGCATTGGATGCCTGTGCATCCTGAGGAGTCAATGCGAACACTCGGGCCTGTCCACCACTAATAGCTGGCTGTCCTCTGCCTTTACCTCGGCCTCTGCCTCTGCTTCTGTCGCCTCGTCCTCTCTGAACTGGACCGCCACGCCCACGGCCTCTAGAAGCATCTGGCTGGCGTGAAGCATCATCAGGAGTAGGAAGTAAAGCTCTCTGAGAAGGTGGTGAGGGTGGTAAAGTCACATGCGGGACTGTCGCCGCGCCCGGACGTCCCATGGTACAGTCTCTGACACGGTGGTACTGACTCCCACACCGAAAACATCCTGGAGACGACTGCTGGGTCTGTGGATATGAACCAAATAACTGACCTCGTCTCAATCCTCTGCCTCCACCATCTCCCGGAAATAATCTATCACGATGTCTGCCCATCTGCCGCTGAGCTGGCGTATCAGTACGGATCCTCTTCGGCCCAGAAACGACCGGAGTCTCAGAAATACGCTCCTCCAAAAGTAAGGCTGCATCCATCACGGCTGCGTATGTATCAAAGTGCTGGGTGCCGATGGCAAGGAATAGCTGTGTATCAAGCCCTCGTACAAACCTCTTTATTCTCTTCTCTTCTGTGTCGACTAGGTACGGAGCATATCGAGGCAACTGGGTAAACTGTATATCATACTCCGACACTGTCATCCCAGAAGTCTTACGCAAAGACTCAAAACTACGGGCTCGAGCATCTCGGACACTCTCCGGAAGAAAACGGGCAAGAAATGCAGCTGTAAACTCGTCCCAGGTCATAGAAGGCAGACCTGCAGCTCGGCTTCTCTCTACTGAATCGTACCATGTCTGGGCAAGACCCTCCAGACGAAAACTCGCAAACTCCACCAATCTATCATCGGAACACCTCAACGAACGGCAAATCCGAGCCATCCTATCAAGAAATGCCTGTGGGTCCTCTGTCGCATCTGTACTGGTAAAAGCTGGAGGTCTCAATCTCATGAACACCTGTAGTGAAACAGGGATAGTCTCCGTAGTAGCAGCAGGAGTGACCATCTGTGCAGCAGGTACGATCGTGGTCTGTGCGGTGGAAGGAACGTCCTCGGATCTTTGTGCCCGGCTGGACTCAACTAAAGATCCCATCATCTGCCGCAACTCTTGCATGCCGGCCTCTAATCTGGCAATACGGTCCGGATAAGGCGGATCAGTATGAACCTGAGGGACAGGCGTATCATCCCGCTCGATCCTCGCCTCAGACGGGCCCGCCCGAATCTCATCCCTAGCGGCAGCCCGCTGAGCTCTCGTAGTCTTTGGCGGCATCGAAGCTGGAATAAGAAACAGGACTGATAAGATCATTGCAATTGAATCAAGGAATGCAAGGAATCAAGAAAGGAAATACAAGCAATTATGTCCTAAGGTCACTTAGGCGGAGTACCGTATCGTAAGTATGTCGCGGATCATACCCACGCTACGCCACTCTGCTTAAGTCACCTACTCCATCTACCAAGGTCGTCCTACAATCAGAAAGGTAAAATTTATGCTCTGATACCAACTTTGTCACGTCCCGAAAGTACGGAACGCGACTGGCACTTAGATTGCGAGACGTCTAAAGGCGTACCGTAACCTAAGTCAGCCAAAGCCCAGAAGAATCTAAACCGAAAACAAAAGAGAGTGAAGGAAAACCTTTAATGAAAATGGTTTTTAAAAATCATTTAAGTTGCATAGAATCCCTTTTTAAAACATCAAAAATTTCCGAAAATTTCGGCAGAGTCTCCCCTGTATTTTCTATCCCCCAAAATGGGTACAGAAAGATAATAAACCTGTAATCATAAAAATGGCATCCCCAAGCGGGAGCTAGCTCTTCGCCCAAGGCGGATCACAACCACATGCAATATAATAGTAGTATCAAGAAAAGAGCAATAAAGAGATGCAAAATATCAGAAAACACATCGCCGGCTCAAGTGAGCTCGACCCAAAAGAAACCACAAATATACAACCTCTCAGTCTCACCACTAGGTCACATATACAATATAAAGTGGTAGATGAAGAATACTAGATACAATGATAAAGCAAAAGAAATAAAGTGTGCTCGCAACCCACCTACGGGCGATGTCGCGAGTCTGAGCAAAAGGAGCTGATGATAAGATAGCCCGCCGCTACAAGACTGACGGGTCCGACCTGCAAGACACTGTGGCACAACGGGGGTGAGTTGCCAGCTCGTGAGTAAATATAACATCTAATAAGGCAATCGTAAGAATGCACGCAATGCACCACAACATGCATGTCCATATATGATATAATATCTCTAGTATGCATGCACAGGTATGCAATGTCATTATTAAGTCTTTAAGTGTTTTAAATGCTAAGGGTATTGAATTCTTAACTTTAGAAAATGAATATCTGTATAATAGCTAAGTACCATCACGAAATCATCTGAAAACTCGTGTCAAGCATCGACACCAAATATGAATCATATCTGTCTCAAAATCGGGCTCCGTCAATCCGGATCGGCCCATATCATAAATCTCACGACAATGGTCGGTATCCTCCGGATATCCGCCGCGCCAGACATCACCGGTATGTAGTCTTCCCCTGCCAGGCTCATCGTCTACAACTCGATCTTCTTGCCCCGGGATACCATACCGGGCCCACCATGTACCCGAGACGGTTCATCCACTCCTCGAATCGGGTCTCGAAATCCAACAGAAAACATGAAAAATCATGGTGGACGACACATACGTCACGAGAAAACCGCAACTTTGTTTTAAAAAAATGATAAATATAAGCTATTATTAAATTCTTGCGGTTTTCCCCAAAAATACAGAAATCGCAGCAAAACTGAAATCCTCAAGAAAATTATAATGTCCACATGTTATATATGATAAATGTCTACGATATCAATGTATATGAGGTGAGTTTTGGCAAGAAATCTATGTAGATATGATGGTAATGCGAGGTATATGCATGCTATGCAATTCCATATATCATGTATGAGTGCAAATGGCATTATTAAGTTAAACCGGTTCTATAGTGCACGTGGCATGGCAATTACCAAAGGCGTGTGTGTTACATGAATAGTGCGCGTGCAACAGATGCCAATGGTAATGGTGTTCGTGTTCTACGAAGTGGTATCGCATAAGTATAGTTGGATGTCCATGCAATCTAATATACTGTTCGCTATAAGGGTATGCAGTGTACATGAATGGATAAGATAGCTAACAATATAAATCTTGCAAAAAGTAGGGTAATCCTAACTAGGAGGGGCGCATCGCGCCATCCAGACGATTCCCCCATTGATGAATACATCTACTCACCTGAAATCCCCGCTAATCCGATCCGGCCACCGCCTTGCCTTTTCGTGCCGTGTCTGATGTTTCCCCGACCGATCCTATATTTGCACAACACCAAGCATAAGATTACAAAACCTAAAACGATGCAAGTCACAATATACAATTATCAACGCTCTCGAATTAATTATAGCATGCACTCGGTGCGCGGAAAAACGCACGAAAATCGCTAATCGTTAACTAGAATCGTCATTTCGGGGAAATCGACAAAACTACAACCCGACTAGACGAAACCCCGCGTTCGCGCACTCTAATAGTCCTATATTAAGCTAATTATATCGCTAACATAACGCAATTTGATCGCATTCTAATTTTTATAAAAATCTAGTAAGCAATTTCATACCGATTCGACGCAAATATCGAAATTTATCGATTTAGCGAGCGTAACATCGTACAATTAACCACTCCGACCAATTAGATAACCAAAGCCTAACTTAACTCAAACAACCATTCTTCAAACCCTAATTTGAAATCAAATCCCTCTCTTGATTTTCATGAACAAACAATTACTACTAAATTAACACTTCAAAATTCAATTTTAGCACATTTAAACTACAAGTTATCAAACTAGTTTAGAAATTTCACCTTACAAGTTGAACCCTAGTTTGCTCAAGCCACCAAAGAGGTCTTATTTCTCCTTTTTTTAAACAATTTATGGTTTGAGAAGAGGTGGAATAGGATTATGGTTTGAATTAGAGAAGAAAAATGTGCATTTTTGTGGATTTTTGCATGAAATTTTAAGAAAGAAAGTGAGTGGAAAAAAATGGGGCTGTAGGGTGAAGCTCGGCCAGAGCTAGAGGGTGAGGGAGAGTGAGGGAAAAATGTAGAAAGTTCTAAGAAAAAGTCACTCTCAAATGTATTTAATGCTTAACATAACAATTTTTACAAAAAAAACCCTTTTTCAATTCATTTTTGCTTTAAATTTCAAACCATAGAACTATATTCTAGAAAATTCTTGATACAATTTTATTAACACTAAATTTTAGTTTATAATGGTTCCTAAGTGTGTAATTTACCTAATTAAATTTGTATTTATCACTAATTTAATGTATTTTTAAAAGGTTAAAATAATATTAAAAATAATTAATTACGAATTTTTTTTTATTTAACTAGAAAATTATAAGTGACATTTTAGTGACAAAATTATAGTAATATCTTATCTAAATTTTGTATAATTAGGTCTACAATGAAAAATACCTATTTTGACTTTTTACGGAAAAAGCCGAAAAATTAGCCGATTACCGAAAAACTGCCTAAACGATTTTCGAAGGGTTACAGAAACTATCGATCCTGGATCGGTAGTTCTCGTTCACCATGGCCATGGATTTCTGGTGATGGCCACCCCGTACACACTGCGACATCAACCCCCATACCGGGAGAGACGAATCACCGACGATTCGATCACTGCCTCCATGTGGCTCGGGACTGTACCCAATTAAAACCTATTTGCACGACTCCTTTGAGCCGTGGTAAGGTAGTAATCAAAGCACAGTGGGAACTCACACGAGACAAATGATGATCTCAGGTCGGCAGACTAACCTGCACACATGTCACCTGGGAACTACTATTTGACAATAGGTATAATACCAATTAGCAGGTTCGCCGCGAGTCCGTCCAGTATACTCATAACCCAATGAGCACCTGTTTACTATCTTAGGTGAACAAAATAACACCAATAGCTTGTGAGACCTGGCCACCGCCCTTCGTCGGGGTCTCGATCAGTATACATTAGTCTACACTGGAGTATCGATGCCCGGTCTCAATATTCCTACGACTAGGGACATTTAAGGATGTGCTTATAGACCCCAGCTCCCACATATATGATCGCCATCATAATGCTAGTAGTCAAGCAAGAATCCTATGGGCTTTATCAACATGATGATAAAGACAAACCAGATTGCAAACTATCATCTTGAGTAAGACTGTTTTATTGGTATTGGTCCTCACTCAATCATCATAATCATAAGTCCGTAACTATTATAATTGCCTTGAGGGCACTATAGCCAACAATCTCCCACTTGCACTTAAGGCCAATTATTGCAATGTCACATACTCACAGCCCGTGTGATACCGAACACCCAACTTCTGTACTAATCAGTTTCGCAAAGCCCATTTGCGAAAATGATTGCGTTCGAGAAATTGCCTCAGTGAGTGGATCCGCTCCAATGATTCTTTCTGTATCTTTCTAAATCTCAACTTCTCAGAGAAAACTAACCCCCGAAATGAGCAATACCTGTCTTAGAATTTGTCTGGATATCTGATGGGACCCAGTTCTCAAATGAACTATAAATCCAGCAAACTACTTAGACTGTATCGTTCACTGAATTTAATCAGTATCCTGCGCCATGCCTTTCCTCAGTATTCGCTTGGACTATCCGTCCAACATACTGTCCCTTAAAAGAGGGAAAAACTATAACTCTGACAGTCACTCTGTCATCCAGGTCACCTTGGAAGCCTGAAATGATAACCGTCTCCAGAAGGAGGCTGCCGTTACCATATCGCAAGAACATCCATTTATGTTCAATAACTGCTTCCCAATGTTTCTCCAGGAGTGGATTAATATATCTGCATATTGCATCTAGTGCAAACGCAATATCTGGTGTGGTACTTAACATTTCACGATTAACTCAATTGCCTAAGCAAGTGATATGCTAATCATGCAGATCCTTCTCCCCTTTAGTCTATAAGACACCTTTAGAGAGGGTGACTCCATCACCTGCAGGTACACCACCATGCCAGGAGTTGTCCATTTAATGTCAAAGTACCCAGATTAGGATACTTCCTAAATCTAGATCCTAAACCATAGATCTAGTAACCAGAAACCTAATATTATATCCATATCCTATGTGGAGAAACAACTTTGTGACAACCATAGTACAACCGATCGTACTATAGGAATATCTCTTCCTATCAAGTGCATGTCATCCCATACCTGGACATCACTCTCTACTACCTTCTTACCAGATCCATCTTCTATTCTGATAAAGTAAAAGCCTATGACTGTCACATCAAAATTAGATGATCTATTTCCGCTATACCTGCACAAGCTACTTACCTACTATGCTTCCGCTGCTCCCACTGACTACAACAACCCTCTGCCAGAGTCATATATACGTGCACTTCTAAAACTAGTTTAGAACGACGCTATACTCATCCTCCTGCCGGGTCTTTTAGTCTAGAACAACAGCAATGGCAAGTCTGGGTAAATAAGAACCTCCCTGTCACCGTCTCTGAGAAGACCGAAGTACCTCTCGGGTGACTGAGGTTACCTACCAAATCTGCGGAGTGGCTAATGGAACATCAAATCCAATTGAATCCTTAGGTTCTATTAAATTTCCAGTAATCGTTTGTAGTTCTGAAATAACTTCCAGTTCTACCATACTCCCACTTCTGTTTTCTGAAAAAATCCATTTTATTAAAACTGTGGCGAGTCAAGAACAATATAAATATTGATCTTCCTGATGGCAGAAAGTTAACCCTCGTCAAAGCCCGGGATAACCCACAAACAACCATTACTGAAATGTGCCTTGAGTTTATCCGGATTCTGGTTTTAAGTATCAGCCGGACAACTCCCTATACCTTAACATCGTTAAGATATAAATTGATTCTATATTAATCTAATATAGAAACAAAAGCACTAATCAAATTTGAACCAGATTCAAAAACATGCATCTGTCTCCAGTGCATATCAACCAAATGGAAAAAGGACAATCAGCATTACTCATCTAGGAGTGCATCCATATATGAGTAACCCGAAAGAGAAGCAAGTTCTCAAAACCATTATTATCAATGGAATACCAAACACAAGTATCTACATCTTCGAATACCTCGAAGAATCCCGATACTTCTAATAAATGGTTCTCTACTTTATTCTTATACCTATAACTTCTCAAAATCTAGACCATGCATTTCAACGAAATACTTGTCCAGAATTGGAGAAGTCATAAGTAAACAGAATATAGTATGAGTACCAACCCTATTGTCGTAATCGACACTGGACAACATACAATACTTTGTACAAGTCCACTGAGTTCAATAACTCAAACCCTGTACGTCGTAGGTTGAAAACTGTACTATGGTTAAGAAGAATTACACCGCTGTTGAACGCACCTTACCTAATCACCAACTGATATAGGTAAATGTCATAGACACAATATCAAAAAGTTATATCTCACTTTATAAAATAAATGTACAGATATATCAATTTGAAATTGGTGCATAACAACGGATATTCAAAACCAAATATTTGCCATCCAGCAAAATCCAGATGATTTCCTCAAATATCACCAATTGCAACGAATTCCGATATAATGAGGATCTAATCACCCAATTCCCAATATCTTACTCCCACTCACCATCCGTAATAACATGCAGATGTGAGAAACTGATCTGGTAAATACATACCCTGGAGTTAGATTCCAATTGGGAAAACCGTTTTCAATTAACATCGCACAGTGAGACTGAAACATGAAAATGATTCGAAAGGGTTTAACTGGTATTGCTAGTAACGCCTCTTCCACTCTCTTGATTCACGACAGTAACCATATACTTACCTGCCCTCTCTGCAATCCCTTTATTATGTCTTTACTTATTACCT
Organism: Agapanthus africanus; assembly: GCA_030015575.1. Classification (NCBI taxonomy): domain Eukaryota; kingdom Viridiplantae; phylum Streptophyta; class Magnoliopsida; order Asparagales; family Amaryllidaceae; genus Agapanthus; species Agapanthus africanus. The sequence goes on from CM057337.1 coordinate 517,182,640, forward strand.
TCTGTACACCTCTTTTACGCTAATTGGTTTTCTTCATTCCCTACCCTTCGGCACCAGCCTAAGGTTTGGAAGAAGACTATCCAATAAGCGTAATAGGTGTACTCTCCTAATCCTAGGAGCCCTCGCAACCTGAGAGAAGGTAAAGAGAAAAGACATCTGAATAATCCTATTATATCTCTCCAGAACCAGAATCCATCCTCGAAAAAGTTCCTTCGAGTTCGTATATAACCATACGATGGATTTATCCAATGGAAGTGGATATCCATAGTGATACGGAGTGTCCTAGAGAAAAGAAAAGTGGATGTAGGAGGGGCAGGGGTATACACGGTTTTTTGTCGTGAAATATGGTGGTCGCAATTTCCTTTGCCATTATTCTAATCCCTTTATATGTCTTTACTTATTACCTTCTGTACACCACACTTAGGCTTAATTGGTTTTCTTCTTTCCCTACCGTTCGGCACCTGCTTATTGTTTGGAAGAAGACTATCCAATAAGCTCAATAGGTGTACCCTCTCCTAATCCTAGGAGCCCTCACAACCTGAGAGAAGGTAAAAAGAAAAGACAACCGAATAATCCTATTCAATCTCTCCAGAACCAGAATCCATCCCCGAAAAAGTTCCTTCGAGTTCGTATATAACCATACGATGGATTTATCCAATGGAAGTGGACGTTCGTAGTGATACGAGATGTTCTGGAGAAATACAAAGGTGATATAGAAGTGGCAATGATATATGCGACACCGTGATATTCCAAAAGCCAATGTGTTTAAAGAAAGTTCGGTCAACTTGGTTTCATGAGTTTTAGTCAAAAGTCGGGTCATAGTCGCAGCTAGAGAGAGAGAGAGATAGAAGAAAAACACAGCGTGCACTCTAACCTAGATCAGAATGGTTAATCATTTTATCTAATCTGGATGGCTCCCACCGTATCCTCGAATTCTCCTCCAAACCCAAAAGGAGAATTAGTCGGAATCAGCCGAGGAGTAATCCTACTCATCAGTGGGAATCGGGATCCAACTATCATCGCATGGTAACTTGATAGAAGCCACTCAAGTCGCCACACTCCAGAAGGTATGTGCAATCCTGGCAAGTTTACTGTATGTTTGAAACTCCCGATGTAATTTTTACCCCTAACGACTTCATAGCCTTGATAGAGACCAACGTGCTGTAAATCGCTAGTCATGTTCAACCCGTCATTATCCAAGATTGATCTAAACCCACCCGCACAAGCCCTTGATAGAGACCAACGTGACTATGCGGCTGTCTTAGATAATCGCATATCCATGCTATAGACACGTATCACGCAGCTACCGTACACTATACCTTGATAGAGACCAAGGTACATAGCATGAATACTACGAGATACCTATCTGAAATCACGGAGGGCTACGGCTGGTTTTTGGCGAAAAACCTTTAACGTAATGAACTTGATATCGTTGAAGGATTCCAAGTGGTTTTATAAATATATAGTGGCGAAAACATTTGCTAAAGTGGTCACTCCCGGTGAAGGGATCTCGGCTCTTTCCCCGTCGAATAGGGTGCAGGATATTCCAAATGAATACCACGATGCAAAGCAAAAGGAAACGACTATAGTAAAGTTATTACGTTGACGCAAACTTTTTCCCTAGGGGTCACTCCCGATGAAGGGATCACGGCCCTTGCCTCGTCGAATGAGGTGCAGGATATTCCAAATGAATACCACGATGCAAAGCAAAAGGAAACGACTATACTAAAGTTATTACGTTGACGCAAACTTTTACTTAAGGGGTCACTCCCGATGAAGGGATCTCGGCCCTTGCCTCTTCGAATGAGGTGCAGGATATTCCAAATGAATACCACGATGCAAAGCAAAAGAAAACGTCTGTAATGTCAGTTTTTAAAAACTTGGTTCTAACAACATCATATAAATAGGTTTGTTTTATCCTTGCATTGATAAGAATCAATGCGGTCCCATCAATTAATCACACCAGAAAAGAACGAAAATAAAATGTACATATATGCCATCCGCATTCGCCACTGGGTCCCGTCATCACCCGTTAGGTTACCTAACTAACGACAGAGCGGGGACTGGACTAGCGCGGGTGCAAAACATATACAACATCTACTAGTATATATAAATATATATATAACATTCGTCCCAGGCATGATAAAAAGTAACATCACAGAAACAACACAGAAGCAATACAGAATGGTGGATAATCTGGAGCCCCGAGTTTCACTTAAGCCGCAAGTGAGACTCGACGTTCCCTATCTTGTGGATAGCCTATACATTGAAACCTAGACCCTTACGAGCGTGGCAAGTTACCCGCCAAAACCAGAAGCGAGGCAGCCCCCTTCAGCAACGTGAATGGACCATCCAGCACTTCACGGAATCCGGTAACTTGAGCACCCCTCCTGGGTCAACCTATACCCCCTACGAGTGCCGCGAATAGCCCGCCAATTCTAGAGTAAAGTCCCCTCCATCTGAATGCCTTGAGATGCGGACCAGTTACCCTCTAGAACCCGACTATTCGTGCACTCCACCTCGGGGTAATCCCAGTACAGAAAATAAAATAATATACAAGGGTGACATCGACCTCAGCCCGGTCGTGCCCCAAAAGAATAATATACAAACTGACAGTGACGGCACTCCACATGTCGGACGCTCGCCCCGCAATATCAAATGTACAAATGAAAATAACTGTACTATCATTGCACCATAGCTATCCACCACGACGATCCAACCAACATCACAGCACAACACAAAATATCAACGTGAATGTCATGTTCGCAAACCCGTCTAAAAGACATATAGCAATTAGACGAGTTTACCGATCAAATGACATTCACGGTCGCAGATAGAAATGTATGTACTGTTAAACGCACGCTTAAAATATCATCGACTAAGTTCCAAATTGGCCCCAATAGCAAAATAACACTTCACTGAAACCTAGGCCAAAAAAGAACATCACAAAAATCACAATTTCACATCAGAGACCTACAGGAAAATTTTTGAAGCCCGTCGCCACTAAATGGCCGCGGAACCGCCACCAATGTGGGGTAAGTGCGGCGGTTCCGCGGCTCTTTGGAGGCTTTAGGAGCGCAAAATTTTCCAGTACCCTTAGAATCGCCTGCACGGATTTTTAAGATGCCTTAAATAATTTTTTGACCACTTTTGAAAATCGACAGCGAACAGAAAAATGAAAACGTGATTTTGGTAAATTCCGTCGATCGATCTTTTAAGCACGTTTAAATAAGCTAGTAAGAGGTTTAAAAGGTGGCTCTGATACCATGAAGGGTTCCGGCAGCGCCCCGGCCAACAAAACGCCGACAAAATGCGGAACAAAAATTTCTAAAACCGGCGCTACCGCTACCCGATTTACGGATCGACCTTAAACCCTAAACTAACAAACTAACTAAGAGTTAGAATCGTTATACCGAGTTGATCCGTGTCCTTCGGTCTTCATTCCAAGCTCCTATCAGTTCTTTGACGAAGTTTGGTTGCCGGTCTTCCTTCGTCACCGATGATCCACCCGAGGGAAACGGCGCAAGCTCCAACCTCGTCGAACGAGGTAACCGATGCTCCAAAGTAACTAGCGAAGGAGAGTCGAGGTGTATGGAAGTGTCACTACATTTTCTCTCTACCCTTAGTGCTCATGGAGCATCCATAGAAGATGAAGAAAGAGGTGATGAAGACTTGGCATGAACAAAAGAATTTAGCTAAGTCTTTTGTATGAATGAGAGAGAGTGGGAGTGCATATGTTTCATGTAAAAAATAACCCAATTGAAAAATGAACCCCCATCATATTATGGCCGGCCCCCCTCTCTCTCAATCACCAAATTGAAAACATTTTCCAAAGTCAAATTATAATAAACAATTGCCAACCATACTCAAAACCCATGCTTTGACCATGTTCATGCCATGTCACCCCTCCACCTCATATCCCAAAAGATTTTCAATAAAGAAAATCAATAATGAGGTGGCACCTTCTAGAAGCTATTCCGTATAAAATACGGAATACTTCCTGGTACATGTATCGAAATACATATACGCGTATTCGTACAAAAATACGAATAGCCATGAGAGAAAACGAATAGTGAACAATAATACTAGAATACACATATATAAATACATATGTAAATTATTAAATCAAAAGCTGATTTAATAAACTGGCTTAATCCTAAGCCGCTAGTATTATCAACCGTCCAATTAAAGTCTGCGTAGCATGTGCACATATTTAATCGGACACCTGTATGTATCTACATACGCCATGTACACCATAGCGCCTGAACCGTGAAAAACCCTCTGTGTGAGACTCTAAAGACTCATCAATACGCTGGCAGCGGGTTTAACCATAAGCACGTCAGCGGCACTAGCTGTACGTAACGGTTACCCAGATATTGAGCGAAGGGAGGCCGACGAGCAAACTCATCTTGAACCCTTACTGAGCCTGACAGTGACAATATCCGTACAGTCCGGTCTGTTCGTTTAAGAGCATCGCATATCGAGTCTAGGGGGCGAATAAAGTCAGACCCCTAAAAACGCGATATTTAGTGTCGGCATGTAACCCATCACCACCTGAGAAACTATCGATCCTGTATCGGTAATTCTCGTTCACCATGGCCATGGATTTCTGGTGATGGCCACCCGTACACAATGCGACATCAACCCCCAATACCGGGAGAGACGAATCCCCGACGATCCGATCACTGCCTCCATGTTGCTCGGGACTGTACCCAACTAAAACCTGTTTGCACGACTCCTTTGAGCTGTGGTAGGATAGTAATCAAAGCACAGTGGGAACTCACACGAGACAAATGACGATCTCAGGTCGGCAGACTAACCAGCACACATGTCACCTGGGAACTGCTATCTGACAATAGGTATAATACCAACTAGCAGGTTCCCGGCGAGTCTGTCCAGTGTACTCATAACCCAATGAGCACCTGTATACTATCTTAGGTGAACAAACTAACACCAATGTCTTATGAGACCTGGCCACCGCCCCTCGTCGGGGTCTCGATCAGTATGCACTATTCTATACTGGAGTATCGATGCCCGGTCTCGATACTCCTACGACTAGGGACATTTAAGGATGTGCTTATAGACCCCAGCTCCCACATATATGATCGCCATCATAATGCTGGTACTCAAGCAAGTATCCTATGGGCTTTATCAACATGATGATAAAGACAAACCAGATAGCATACTATCATCTTGAGTGAGACTGTTTTATCGGTATAGGTCCTCATTCAATCATCATAATCACAAGTCCGTGACTATGATAATTGACTTGAGGGCACTATAGCCAACACCCTATTCAATAGGTATGCAGCTCCTCAAGTGCATTACTCCCAAAAGAAATTAGGTAACTCAGCAATACTCATCACAGAGCGCGCCATATCTCATAGGGTGCGATACCTCTGCCCCGATATACCGTTGTGCTGTGGTGTATTCGAATGAGTAAAGAGAATCACATTCTCCTTTTAGAAACTCCAGGAACTCCATGCGTATGTATTCGCCTCCTCGATCACATCTTAGGACTTTAATACTTCTACCCGTCTGGTTCTCAACTTCAAGCTTATATTCTTTGAATTTCTCAAAAGTTTCAGACTTTTGTTTCAACAGGAACAAATGTCCGAATCCTGAGAGAAGATCAGTGAATATAATGAAGTACGAAGAACCAACCCTGGCATTTGTAGACATAGGACCGTATACATCAGCATGTATCCGTCCCAAGAGTGCAGTAACTCTTTCTATATTTCGAGTAAACGGAGTATTGGTCACTTTGCCTTTGTGAAAAGACTGGCATGTATCATAAGATGAAAATTCGAACATATTCTTATATTCATACTTATGTAACATACCTGGTCGTGTCGCATTGGTATGACCTAGTCTACAATGCCACAAGAAGGATTCGTTCATTTCTGAACTACTCTTCTTGTGTGTGTTCTATATACTTTGAACTGTGGTTTGATTTAAAACGTATATGCTATTATATAACATGCCTGATCGAATCAACTCTTGATTCAGAAAAATGTTCACAACATTATCCTCCAATACAGAATTATATCCTTCTTTAACTTAACAAAGAAACTGATGTAACGTTGTATATCAGGTTTGGTATCTAATAATATTTTTTCAGAATCAATGTATTAATACAAGGTGATATTTTCCAACTGACTTGGCTGAAACACTTGCATCATTCTCTACACTTAGAGACATATCACGCATTCCCAGTTCTCTACCTTTCATTAGCCCATGTAACATATTACATATGCGGGATCCTGATCCGGTACCACATACCCAGGACATAGAGGATACTGAGAAACAGTTCTCAGTAATGAACACACCCGAAGAACATGCATCAACATGCACTTTCTTCGATTGGGTTGCGTAAAAATTCGGATATTCCCCAATTTCCTGCTCGGACTTATAACAATTACAAGATAGAGCGGAACCAACATTCCCCAGCTCAGTATAATAAGCAGGTTCGGTCAATGCATCCATATTATTATCTTGATTAAGGCGTGACATGGTCGCTACCAGAAGAGAGAGAGAAGAAAACACTCTGCGTGCGCTCTTGCAAGATCGGATTAGTTATTATTTTATCTAATCAGGATGGCTCCCACTGTTTTTATCAAATTTTCATTCAAACCCTAAAAGGTAATACTAGCTGGGATTAATTACACTGTAATATTTCAGAAATATAAAATATTGTTTTTGGAAATTTAATATTAAAATAATATATTTCGCGAAAACTATTCGATTTGCGAATAGAAATTTTTCGTAAAATGTTATAAGTATATAGCAATATTTGGAAATTAATCGGAGATTAAAATGATTTACTTATTTTAATGATATTTAACGGATTTTGGTCAAATTCGTGTTTTTACATTTTTCCGTGACTTGTGATCATGTCATGTGCATGTTGTGCATGTGTTTGCGAGTTTTGTGACTTGTGGTTTTTGAGAAAGAGAATGAGTTAGCAATAGAAAAGAAAAGAAAATCAAAGAAATGAAAGGAAAAGAGAGTGTGAAAGGAGTTAATGAAAGAAAACAAAAGAGATTAGATATTTGTGAGAGAGTGGGTGTAGGAGAGGGTAGGGCTAAGGTTGAGAGAGGGTCTTACTTGGCTGCCCCATTTCCTTCATTCCCCATTAATTCTTCACCATTTCTTCATCTCATTCAAATTCCTTCACTACCTCATGCACAATTCCAAATCCTTGCCAAAAACCCTATTCACCTTTCACTAAAAACATCCACCAAGCCATTCTAAGCCCTTAGAACCAATCAATTTCGGATTTTTGGAGACTTGGGCAACTCAAGAACTTTCCTAGGCTGCAATTAAGGTAATCTTTCACTTTAGTTTAGTGTTTATGCTTAAATATTGTATTTTTAGTTAGAAATTGAGTTAATTAGGTTTTTGATTTTAGAAAATTGAAAGTTGATGTCTAGTGGCCAATTGAGGTGAAGTGGGTGTTTACAAGACCGTAGGGATTAATTTCATGGCCTGGAAATAAGTTTAGAAACCAAAATACGAAGTTAGATGTCGTTTTTGTGAAACCTTATAGCCTACAGGGAATCTGGAGCTATCTGGGATTTTTCCAAGAAAATCAAACAAGACCATTAACCTAGATATACCACAAGAAGGCCACCACAGAAGTACGAGCACGTTTGGGGCTCTTTGGGCAGGCGAGACCGGATTTGAAGGCTATGTCGCCGGTTTTTGTGTGGGCTATGGTGATGAGGTTTTGCCTGTAGCTCACTTACCCTATAAACTATTCCCTATACTTGTTTGTTTAGTCCAACTTGACCTGAGTCAAAATCTGGGAGTGCTTTCCTTTCTTACTGGATTAGTGTTATGCGATGTGTGAAATCTTGGTTTTGGTTTTTATATTTGAATTCGTGATTTTGGTATTTGAGATTCGGATTGCGTCGTTGGATGTTTGTACGTCAACGGACGAGGGTTGTTTGGTTGTTTTTGGCATGCTAAGCTATAGGTTCTAACCTATAGGCAATCCATGTGACGTATCGGTTTTTGGATATTAATTGTGTTTGCATTGCGATTGTATTGATTGTAAGTACTTCGCATGGACTTCCGAGACGACGAAGCACATCAACTTCGGTTAAGCGAGGAGAATTGTTGGTGAGTAGATTTATATCTACGGCGGAAGTCGGGTGGATGGCGTATAGCACCCCCGCAAATCATAAATGAAAACCGATATATATATATATATATATATATATATATTAGGGTTATAGAAAACCTATATAGGATTCATGGATAGGATAGCTAATGATGATTGATATGATAAGTATGAATCGAAAGAGAATAAGTGTAAGTTGATAGTGGCTTAATATGAGTTCGGGATTGATACGACTCGAGATTTACAAGACATGACGTATATAAACGTTATCATTATGAGATTGATACAAACGTGAACTGAGAGATATTTGTATGATATATCTATATTGATGAGACGAATGAGTGATGTGACGTACGAGACTTTAGATCCGTACCCTCTTTGTTATATAGGATGATAGATTCCCTATCCCGTTTGTTGTTACCGTACGATGAATTACCATACGAGATATATTGTATAGGATGATAGATTCCCTATTCTGTTAATGTCATCGTACGATGGATTGCCGTACGAGATGTGTTTTGCAGGATGATTGATCCGTGCTTGTGATTTGAAAATGCTAATTAGAGGATTATTGCCATATCGGATGTTATGAGGCGTGATCACCAATGTAGAAGATATTACCTAAACCATACCTATTCCAAACCGGCAAATCGTATGTATCTTTTAAATGGGAACCTCAAAGGACTTTACAGATTTTCAAATGATATTGTTTTCTTAAAATGCCATAGCCCCCACTTTCAAAACTACAATTCGTATCTTAAAAGTGACCGTATAGTTTATTTGTAGATAGATATACCCATTGATTGTTCATGTTATGTAGGATATTACCCTTAGTGATGTATACACCTTGTTCCAGTATGAAATGTTATATGATATCATTTTCTAGTACACCTGCACCATTACCATTGATGCGCATGTTACACTTACACAGATTTGCCGGTTCACACACATTCTTCATAGGTAATTGCTATGTCACTTACACTGTAGAACTGCCATATCATGATATGATTCGTAACTGTGTAGTATATTCATTGTTCTGTACCATCCCTTGACATGTTTGCATGATATACCGATATGCTCATATTACTACTCTATGTTGCATACATTATACTTTATGGTTATATGCATTGAGATGCAGTTTTCATGAGATTTCTACCTTTGAGAACCGTGGTTATATTTCGAAGGAAATGATGTATTGTTTTAAAAACCCGGTTTCTCATGATATGATATTTCGATGCGTCAACCATGAGTTTTCTCGGTTCTGAGATTGGTTTTCTACACCCGATTCGAGGAGATGGATGATCCATTTGCGGGTACATTGTGGACCCGGTATGGTACCCCGGGGCATGAAATGATTGTCGTGGAGTAGCCGATGAGCCTGGCAGAGGGAACACTACCTACCAGTGATTGATAGAACTCGGCGGATATCTAGAGGATACCGACCGGAGTTATGAGATGGATATGAGGGCCGATTTGAGTACGCGGTGCCTGAGATGAAATATGTATATGAGGGCCGATCTGAGGATGCGGGGCCTGAGGTATGAGGATTTACGTGTCGATACTGGACATGGGTTTTCATAATGTTTCGAGTGTCGGTGTTAGACACTCATGTTCCATGATTTCGATGTGTCGTTGATAGACACAGGTGGTTGATATCCTCATACGTACATACATATATACTATGTTTTCATGATGTTTCGAGCGTCGATGTTCGACATTCATGTTCCATGATATTGAGTTGTGTCATTAATGGACACGTGGATGTTATCCATATATATACAGGCATATGATGTCGGATGTTTATTTATAAATGTTATGGGCATTGACTTGATTGTTGACATATATGCATTTGTGGTTACCCTAGATATCATAGTATTACATTTAGGATATAGTGACCTAGGAAATCGTTATTTTATTCGATTTCTACTTGCTGATGTTTTGTACTCACGAGTTGGCAACACACATCGGTTGTGCCACAGTTCTTGCAGGTTTGACCGCTTGGGACTAGTTGTAGTATTGCTGGCACACAGCTTCATCCAGGGTGTTTGCTTTGGTAGGTGGGACACATGTTGGATCGTGCCCACTCTCGTACCGTTATATTCTATTTTATCTAGACAAACTCCATCACATCACATTAGATCATATCAGAGACTAGACATTGTATATTGGTAGACCTAATCAAACTTGGTTGTGCGAAACTTAGAGCGATGGGTTTATGTTCGCTATTTTAGTTTGATGTCTTGCTCGTTTATTGTTCTTTCTGGGTAGATTCTTCGCCGTTGGACGTCGTATATATGTTATTGCATAGTTGTGTTTTCGACAGTTGGCGAAGAGCTAGCTCCCACTTGGGGATGCCTATATATTGTTGTATATCTGTTTTTGGATCAAAATATACAAGGGAGGTGTTGCCCGAAATTTTAAAAGACAAAACATGATTCATTATACCTTTATTTCAAAACTGCATCCCCACTAATTTCCGCAAAAAGGTTTAGATTTTATGGGCTTCGGCTTACTTGATTTACGTCATACCTTTAGACGTTGCGTAATTTAAGTGTCGGTCACGTTCTTAATTACGGGTCGTGACATAATTACACCCTACAATTTCGCTAATCTTTCGGCCAGGCCAGTGTCGGTACTTTGAGGGAGGTTCCCCGTGCTTTCGCACGGACCTAATTAAAATAAACCTCGTTTTCCCAGGTGTGTAACCCTGTTAACACCTTTCTAGACACCTACTTGATCGGCTAATTGTAATGTGTAAAACTCTCCTAGGAGTAACTCTTACTCGTATTGGGTATCGGGATCCAACTATCTCATAGAAGGTATGCAATCTCATTGCAAATTTCAACACTTGAAATTCCAGATAATCTTTTACCCGTAGCGTCCTATGACCTTTACGCAGGCCAACAAACCATAGACCGCTAGTTAAGTTCAGCCCGTACATTTCATGATTGAATTAAACCTACCCGCACGACCTTTGACGCAGGCCAACAAGGTCGCACGACTACCCTAATCCAATCGCATCATATGCTTAAGAAGTTTAGTACTAGTCAGCTACTGCACAATACGCCTTGGCAAAGGCCAACAAACGCAGCACGAATACTAAATACTACTTATCTGAAATGGTGGAGGGCAACGACAGGTTTTAAGAAAACCCTTTGCGTAATGAACTTGATATCGTTGTATAATCGAGTGATATTGAAAAGGGGTGTTTTTTTAGGCTTTTACTAGTTTTTCTAAAGAGGTCACTCCCGGTGAAGGGATCTCGGCTCTTTCCTCATTAAATGAGGTGCAAGATATTTCATAAATACCTCTATACAAAGCAAAAACTATAGAAGCAATCAAAAGACAAACCGAGTGGATTGTAGCATCTGCCAGTTTTGCTAAAGAGGTCACTCCCGGTGAAGGGATCTCGGCTCTTTCCTTATCGAATAAGGTGCTGGATATTCTACAAGGAATACCGCCATGCAAAGCAAGAACTAGAGCTACCAGTTTTTAAAACAAGTTTCTACAACATCTTTAGGTTTCTTTTATTTCATTAATCTCATTAATGAAGTCCCATCAAAATATGCTTCCTGGGCATCACATATGAAACGAAAGCAGCAATATTAATTATATCTCATATGTATAATATAGGCATTCGTCTCAGAACATATCAAGTAATCACATCACAAAATATCAGGAGCAGATGAACACATATGAAATATTGGATATAGTAGGAATTCTGTGTTTTAAATTAAGCCGGTATAAAACATGGATTCCACGGTCGTGATGAATAACCAAACCCACATCCTTAGACCACTACGAGAGCGGCAAGCGACTCTACCAATTCTAAGGTTAGGAGACCCGGTCTCGACTCCTCGAGATGGTCTCCCACTGGACCCTAGAACCAGGTTACTTGTGCTCCCCGCCTTGGGTCTATCCTAATGCGGAAAAGTAAATAATATATATCAATGGTGACATCATCCTCAATCCGGAAGTGCCCCAATAAAAGAATATTACATACAAGCTTTTACATGAATGAAAATGAAAAACTCTCATCTCACATAAAACCCCCGGCTATTCAAAACACGATGATCCAATATAACATATCACAGCAACACATAACATCACATGTCATCAACGTAAGTAAATATGCGTATCCCAATTGTCGTTGACGTATGGCAACGAAACCGGAGATACACCACATATTACACTTATGGTCGCAGAAAAGAAAGCGAAAAACTACAACAATTGGAATCCACAACCACCTTAGACATCATAAACCCAATGTATCACATACTTTGGATTTCATGCCCAACCCAATGAATTCCTTAGACATCACATGCCTAACAATTATAAACCCCGCATTTTAGTCTCGATATTGAAAACACTTTCCAATAACTTGTCGGGTAATTCAACAAGATTCCTGATAACCTAATCGAATGCTCGTCGGAAATTTTAGTAGACGGCCGCACCCCCGATGCCGTTGATGAAGTGCACCAAGGCAGAACACCGCGGCCGCAAGCACCTGAACGGATGCTTTTGGCGACGGGGTTCTCCTACAGTCACTTGGTCGGGGCTATGGGGCATGGATATCTAGTGAGGTTACCCAGCGAGTACCCGCGTACATTACGTAATTGCGACAGACTTTTGATCAACATCAAAATCCCGCGGCAACCGATCAAATGAGACTAAACTGCTAGATTTATAAAATTTAAACTTGTTATCTCATAACTAATTATGTGGATTCCAAATATTGTATCACAATCACAGAAAGCTAGACGGAGTTAAACTTTTCGATCGAATAAAAAAATACCCAAAATTTCCCAAAAAGTTCAACACTTGAGCGGAGTTCAAAAAGTACCCAGAAACTGCCACAGCTCCTATGAACTATCCGTAGAAGGGCCGATCCATGCCTCACTCTTGTCACCACGTAACTGCCGCAAACCTTAGGGTATCATTGCGGTTCCGCGATCCAAAAAGTCGAGTTTTGGTATCGTTCTTCTAGAGGGTCCACAGAATCGCTTGCATGACTTTATGAAGATTTTAAACTCGGAAAAAATCCAACTCTTGAAAAATTTCCAGCGGGAGAAAAATTGTGTTATTGATATCTGTTCGAACTTTTTATCATCGTCTAAATAACCCGAATACATGTTAGAATTACGACTATAAAACACTCCGAGTTGCCTTTGCAGAAAGTTAACATCACATGCAAATTTAGCAAAAACTAGCAAAACTTGAAACACTAAAACCCAGATACTGGAACACCATGAAAATTTGTAACCAGAATTCCACAAAGGACCCGGCGAGCTCGGTTTTAAACTCTATGTGGCCGGCCACTTTTGCACCAAATTGGTCCAAATTTTCATAGTGTTTATGTTATATCACATACAACATTCTGCAGTTGCTGAAATTTTTTTTTACACCTTTAAAAATTCGACAGAAACTAGATTTTATATCGGGTGTTTCGGAGTTGTTTGGGTTTCGTAATTCTAACAAACATCGTTTAAATATCTAGCTTGGCTCTGATACTACTGTAGGGTTGCTTAGCGCGGCAGCAAGGTTTCAAGAGGCATCGTCCACACCGTTTTTAAAAATTTTCCGTTCTAAACAACCCTAACCCTAGAATCTTAACTAGAGAATTAAGAAAAACGATATGGAAACAACTTTACAACTAAGTGAATGCGGAATACAACCTTTGTAGACTGGTCCTTCACTTCTAATGCTCCGTGTAGTAGTCCCTTCGCTGCAAGTTGTGAAGACCCGGACTCAAGTAAGGGTTCACATGAAGAAACGAATAATCTTGCTCAATGTCTTCGCGGCCGAAGATGATTTACGTCGAGGAGACTCAAGCTCACGCTACCTCTTCACTAATGGTAGATTAGTGAAGCAAACACCCTAAACTAACTGGTTAATAGGAAAGGATGATGAAGTAGGAATTGGGCTCTCTTTAGATTTCTTTTTCTCACAATATTTCATCACTTAGAAAAAACTAGCAAGCTTTTTCTCAAATGAGGAACAAGTTGATGAATGAAAACTCATGAGGTTAGAAATGCAACCATGGTGAGTATATGACATACACTAACCTTTGTAGAGACTAAACCATGGTGTAGGGTAATGTTTAGGTTAGTAAATATCTTAAGCATGACAAAACAAGTAGACTTAGTCAATGTTCTACAAGCTTCATCCAAGCTCCAAGCCATGACAATTTCTACCATTTTGAATTACTTAATAAATAAATATAAACCTTAACATTAAACCTAGCATGGTGTGAGTCTCATACATCCATGTTGCATGTGTAACCTAGCATGTCACACTAATATATATCACATATATATTTTGTGTGCTAAGAAAGAAAACAATACAATTAACATATATCACATATATATTAATGTAAAAGTGAGAAAGAGAAATGCTTAAGTATGCTAATATTAGTTAATATAATTTAATATATCAAATATATAATTCTACATTAAATTATCAAATGAACACTTGATTTAATAATCTGGCTATATCACATATAACCGACTAATATCAAATATAACAACTTATCGAATCAACACTTGATCCGATAACCCGGCTATATCACATATAATTGACCGATGTCACATATCGCGAGAATAGAATGCGGTATCATATACGTGCATTAATCTCGGTCCCGCACATATCACATATGTGCTCCTACTCTGTTTCGCATGAATCAGGAAACCTCTATGTAGGACTCTAAAGACTCGTCAATATGCCGGCAGTAGGTGATGATCATATCAAACACCCACAAGCCGCAAGCGGTTTGCTAAACGTAACGCCCACCCAAGTATTGAGTGATCAGAAAATCAACAAGCAAGCCTGCTCATACTCCTGCGAATCCAATCAGTAACACTACCGTACAGTCCGATCTCTTCGTCAGATATGTCGCATATCACAGCCCGGGGGTGGTATAACGTCAGACCCCAATAGCCTGATAAGCCATGCCGATGCAAGGTCCATAATGGTTTGAGAAACTACTAATAACACTTACCAGTAGATCTCAGCAACCCTGGCCAGGGATTTCCTGTTATGGCCAATCGAGCATAGCGCAACATCAACTCCCAATACCGGGAGAGATGAATCACCTCCTATCGCTCATTGCCTCCATGTGACTCGGGACTGTACCCAAAAACCACCTTTTTACACGATCTCTTGACCGTGGTATGGTGGAAATCAAAGCACAGTGGGAATCACACAAGACTCTATGACAATCTCAGGTCGACAGACTAACACGTACCGGTGTCACCAGAGAACTGCTATCCGATGATAGGTATAAAACCATCAAGGAGTTCTCGGCGAGTCCGTCCAGTGTACCCAGTCTCCACTAAGCACCCATATACCTTCTCTGATGTCAAACACCAATTAATGTGGGATCATCCATCGCCCGTCATATGGGTCAAGAAGCGCATACGCTAGTCTACTCTGGAGTATCGATGCCCTGTCTCGATACTCCCACGACTAGGAACATTTGAAGGATGCACTTACCGACAACCCATGTCCTCACTAGTATGATCTGCATCATAATCCTGGTAGTCAAGTACTCATCCTAAGGGCTTAATCAACATGTAATAGAGAGACAGTAAGTGTACATGTTAAGATAAAGAGCAACCAGATAGTATACTATCATGTCGAGCAAGAAAGTCCCCCATATATATGTCCAAGCATCCACTACAATATACATAACAGTTCCACCACCGTTTTAGGGCTTCAGTGCACTATTTTTTTTCTGGGTGTCTTTCATGTGGAATTGTGGTTTCTGGAATATTTTGTTTGGGCCCAGTTTTGTTAGTGTACTGGATTTGTACTTAGGGCCCACTTCTGGAAGTTTTGTCGATCGAAATTTTAAATGTGTTAGTTTACAGTACTTACATTATATCTGTGACCGTGAATGTCATTAGAGCGGTAAATCTTGTCTAATTGCTATAATCCTTTTAGACGGGTTTGCGAACGTGACATTCGCGTTGATCTTCTGTGTTGTGCTGTGATGTTGCGGATTTGTCCTGGTGGATAGCTTGGTGCAATATTAGTGCAGTTTGGATTTATTTGTACATTTGATATTGTGGGGCAAGCGTCCAACATGTGGACTGTCGTCGCTGCCTGTTTGTATATTATTCTTTTGGGGCACGACCGGGTTGAGGTCGATGTACCCGTTGTACATATTTTCATTTCTATACTAGGTTTACCCCGCGACGGAGTGCAAGGATAGCCAGGTTCTGGAGGGCAACAGGTCCGCATCTCATGGCTTTGAGATGGAGGGGTTCCTTACTCTAGGATTGGCAGGTTATTCGCCGCACTCGTAAGGGGTACAGGTTGACCCAAGGAGGGGTGCTCAAGTTACCGGATTCCGTGAAGTAATGGGTGGTCCATTCACTTTGCTGAAGGTGGCTGCCTCATTTCAGGTTTTGGCGGGTAACTTGCCGCACTCATAGGGGTCTAGGTTTTCATTGCACAGGCTATCCACACGACCAGGGGAACGTCGGGTTTCAGTTGCGGCTCTGTGAAACCCGAGGATCCCAAATTATCTGTATTGTTCTGTGATGCTTATTACTTTTATGTGATGTTGCATTTATCACGCCTGGAGCGATTATTGTATATTGGTATATATACTAGTAGATATTGTATATGTTTTACACCCGCACTAGTTCAGTCCTCCCTCTGTCGTTAGTTAAGTAACCTGAAGGGCGATGACAGGACCTAGTGACGAATGCGGATGGTATATAAGTACATTTTATTTCCGTTCTTTTCTGGTGTGATTAATTGATGGGACTGCGTTGATTCTGATCAATGCAAAGGAAAACAGTCCTGTTGAATGTTGTTGGAATAATTTTCAAAAACTGTTATTACAAGGACGTTTTCTTTTGTTTTGCACAGTGGTATTTAGTTGGAATATCCTGCACCTCATTCCATGAGGCAAGGGCCGAGATCCCTTCACCGGGAGTGACCCCTTAGACAGAGGTTTGCGTCAGGGTAATAACTTCACTATAGTCGATTACTTTTTTCTTTGCATCGTGGTATTCAGTTTGGAATATCCTGCACCTCATTCCACGAGGAAAGAGCCGAGATCCTTTCACCGGGAGTGACCTCTTTAGCAATGGTTTTCTCCACTGTATTTTTGTAAAAAGCTATCAGGTTCCTTCAACAATATCAAGTTCGTTACGTTAAAGGTTTTTCGCCGAAAACCAGCCGTAGCCCTCCGTCATTACAGTTGGGTATTCAGTAGTATTCAAGCTATGTATTTTGACCAACGCCAAGGCATAGTGTTTGGTAGCTGCTGGGTATTCATCTGTTGCATAGATAGATGAGTTGGTTTAGGACAGTCGTACTGCCATTTGGCCAACGTCAGGGGTATGTACGGGTGGGTTCAAATTAACAAGATAATGATGGGTAGAACTTGACATGTGACTTATGATATTTTGGCAATTGTCAAGGTCATAAGGGCATGGGGAAAAAATCCATATCGGGAGTTTCTAAAGAAACTGAAACTTGCCAGGAATGCGCATGCCTTCTGGAGTGTGATAACGTGAGTGGATTCCTTCACGTTATCACGCGATGAGAGTTGGATCCCGATTCCCACTGATGAGTTGGTTTACTCTTCGGGTGATCCCGACTAATTGTTCTTTCAGGTTTGAAGGAGAATTTGACGATACAATGGGAGGTTTCCTGATTAGATAAAGTGATAACAATTCTAATCTAGGTTAGAGTGCACGCAGAGTGTTTCTTTTCTCTCTCTCTCTCTTTGGCAGCGACCATTGACCGACCCTAGACTATGACTTAGGGACCAAGTTGACCGAACCTTCTTAAAATACTGGCTTTTGGATTGTCTGAGTTGCATACATCATTGCCGCTCCTTCTTTTACCCTTTGCATTTCTCCAGAACACCTCGTATCACTATGAACATCCACTTCCACTGGATAAATCCATCATATGGTTATATATGAACTCAAAGGGACTTCTTCGGGGATATATTCAGGTTCAGGAGAAATTGAATTGGTTTATTCAGTTGTCTTTTATCATCACCTTCTCTCAGGTAGAGAGTACTCCTTGGTTTAGGAGACGGTACACCTATTACGCTTATTGGATAGTCTTTTTCCAAACCATAGGCAGGTGCCGAAAGGTAAGGAAGGAAGAAAACCAATTAGCCTAAGTAGGATGTAAGAAGGTAATAAGTAAAGACATATGATGCGATTAGAAAGAGGGCAAAGTAAATTATGACTGCTATCATTCACGACCAAACCGCGTAGTTCATCGCCACTTCTATTTCACCTTTGCTTTTCTCCAGTTGAGGAGGAATAGAATAAGGTTTATTCAGGTTGTCTTTTATCATCACCTTCTCTCAAGTTGTGAGTACTCCTAGGATTAGAGAGTACACCTATTATGCTTACTGGATAGTCTCCATCCAAACCATAGGCTGGAGCCAAACGGTAGGGAGGAAGAAAACCATTAAGCCGAACGAAGGTGTACAGAAGGTAATGACTAAACACAAATATAGGGATTTGGAGAGATGGCAACGAAATATACAGTAAAAGTCATGAATCTGGATAATGGAAGAGGCATTACTAGGAATACCCGAATACCCCTTCGAAACATTTTCATGTTTCAGTTTAACTGTGCATTGTTAATTGTAAACTGATTTCCTAATTAGACACTTGCTCCAGAGTATGTATTTACCAGGTATGATTCTCACATCTGTATGGTTTTACAGATGATGAGTGGGAGTAAGTTATTGGGAATTCGGTAATCATCCTCATTATATCGGAATTCGTTGTAATTGGTGATATTTGAGAAAATCGTCTGGGTACAGTTTTCAACCTACGACACACAGGGTTTGAGTTATTCAGTTCAAGGGACTTATACAAAGTATTGTATGTTGTCCAGTGTCCATTAGGACAAAGGGATTGGTCCTCATACTATATTCTGTTTACTTTTGACTTCTTTAGTTTTTAGACAAGTGTTTCGTAGAAATACAAGGTCTAAGTTTTGAGAAGTTATGGTACAAGAATAAAGTAGAGAACCATGTTTTGCAAAGATCGGGATTCTTCCAGGTGATCGAAGATGTAGGTACTTGTGTATGGTATTCAGTTGATAGTAATGGTTTTGAGAAACTTGTTTCTCTTTCGGGTTACTCATATTTGGATTCATTCCTAAGTCTAGTAATGCTGATTGGCCTCTCTCCATTTAGTTGACATGCGCTGGAGACAGCTGCATGATTTGAATCTGGTTCCATTTAAATCTGTGCCTCAGAATTGGATATAGAATGGTTCGTATCTTCACGATGTTAAGGTATGGGGAGTTGTCCGGCTTATGCTTAAAACCAGACTCTGGATAACTTAAGGCATGTTTCTATAATGGCAGTTTGTGGGTTGACCCGGGCTATGTCGAGGGTTGACTTTCTACCATCTGGAAGATCAATAGTGATTTTGTTCTTGACTCGCCACAGTTTTAGTAAAATGGATTTTTTCAGGAAACAGTAGTGGGAGTATGGTAGAACTGGAAGTGATTCCAGAACAGCAAACGATTACTGAAAATTTAATAGAACCTAAAGATTCAATGAGGTTTGATATTCCATTAGCCACTCTGCAGATATGGTGGGTAACCTCAGGCACCCGAGAGGTATCCGGTAGCCTCAATGACGGTGACATGGAGGTTCTTGTTTACCCAAACTTGCTATTATTGTTGTTCCAGACTGTGAGACCCGGTAGGAGGATGAGTATAGCGTCGTTCTAAACTAGCTTTAGAAGTGCACGTGTATATGACTCTGCCAGAGGGTTGTTGTAGTCAGTGGGATCAGCGGAAGCATAGTGGACAAGTAGCTTATGTCTGTTTATAAACTATAGCAGATATAGCGGAGATAGATCATCTATTTTTGATGTGGCAGTCATGGGTTTGATTTCATCAGAATAGGGGAAGGATCTGTTAAGAAGGTAATAGGGTGTGATGTCCTGGTATTTGGATGACATACACAGAGTAGGAAGTAAAATTCCTATACTACGATCGGTTATACTGTGGTTGTCACACAGTTGTCTCTCCACAAAGGATATGGATATAATATCTGACATTCTGCTTACTAGATCTATGGTTTTAGATCTAGATTTGGGTAGTTTCCCAATCTTGGTACTTAGACAGTATTCTAAAGGTGTTTTAGAATGGACGACTCCTGGCATGGTGGTGTACCTGCAGGTGATGGAGTCTCCCTCTCTAAAGGTGTCTTACAGACTAAAGGGGAGAGGGATGTGCATGATTGGCATATCACTTGCTTAGGCAATTGAGTCAATCATGAGATGTCAAGTACCACACCAGATGTTGTTTTTCTACAAGATGCAATAAGTTTATATTAATCCAATCCTGGAGAAACATTCGGAAGCAGTTTTAGAACATAAGTGGATGTTCTAAGGATTTGATAACGGCAGGCTCCTTTGGAAGACGGTTATCATTCCAGGCTTCCAAGGTGACCTGGATGACAGAGTGACTATCAAAGTTATAGTTTTCCCTCTGACGAAGAGGGCAATATTATGGACAGGTGGTCCAAGAGGATACTGTGGGAGGCATGGTGTAGGATACTGATTAAGTTCAGTTGACGATACAGTCTAAGAAGTTTGGATTTGGAGTTCATTTATGAACTAGGTCCCTTCAGATATCCTGACATATTCTAAGACAGGTATTGCTCAATTCGGGAGATGGATTTCTCCGCGAACTTGAGATTAAGAGAGACATAGAAAGAAACATCAGGGCGGATCCACTCACTGAGGCTATTTCTCGAACACAAGAGTTTAACAAACGAGCTTTGTGAAACTGATTAGTAGAGGAGTTTGGTGTTCGGTATCACACGGGCTGTGAGTATGCGACATCGCAATAATTAGCCTTAAGTGCAAGTCGGATATTGTTGGATGTAGTGACCTCAAAGTCAATTATTGGATCGCAGGCACGTGTTTGCATTGATTGAGGAGGACCTATACGGGTAGTACGGTCTTACTCGAGATGATAGTATGCTATCTGGTTTAACTGTAAGTGCACGGCGGCGCCCCGGCCGTCGATCCGACGCCGGAATACGGAAGCGGTGATTTACAATAACTTTTCAAACCGGCACCACCGCGCACTAAAACCCGGATCGGGCCATTAAACTAGATCTAGCTAACTACAAGATGGGAAGAGAAGTATACCGAGTGATCCGAGTCCTCCGGTCTTCTCGTCGTCGTCCCGATCTTCCCGCGGAATCTCCGGTCTCCACCTCGTCGCGGGAAGGGCACCACGTCGCCTGTTTCTTTTACGGGCTCCTGCCTCTGGACCGAGGCAACTCGGGCACGAAGTTGGCAAGCCGACGTGCCCAATGTTTGCTGTAGAATATAGTGTAGAGTGTTATGTCTCATTTGGGGTTGTAGGAGGTTGCCTTTGGTGGAGGAAATGAACTTGTGGTATTTTGTGATGAACTTGGGGATTTTTGCAAGCATGAGAGAGCTAAAAATCCCCACACACAAAATGGGCAGCCACTTCCCTCTATGGCCGGCTATGCAATGTGTGGAGAAGAGAGTGAGAGAATGAGGGAGAGTGTGTAGCCAAATGAATATGGGTGTCTTCAATAATCAAGAGAGAGAAAGGGTGATCATTGACAAAAGAAAATGATCACAAACTAATCCAAATATTCCATGAATCATAACCCTCCATCATCACCAAACATCATCATCAAGTATGATGATTCCAAAAGTGAACCATGATTAATAAGAAAGTCAAGCTATGATGATTAGAAGAAGTCAAATGGTGGAGGAATAATGATGATACAATAATATGCAAATACCACCCTCCACAAATGCTTATTTGCATAAATGCAAATAAGCCCTCCTCCATCAATCTTCAGCCAATGAATGATACAAAGAAAATTGGCCGAAACGGAAAACAAACTGGCAACTCCAAAAACTGATCCCGTAATAAATCACAGGAAAAGCCCGCTACTGTGCATAGACACCCGCATCTGTATTCCGACCGAATACAAATGCAATGAGACAAAATCTACACTGTGCAATACTAGGATCCGGCTTAAACTAAAGCCCGCTAGTATTTTCCGTCCGATCATGATCCGTGCAATGCCGCACTTATCTGATCGAACCCTGCCATATCTCCATACAGCCTCTTCAGCGTTTCGCCCGAAAACTTGAGCAACTGAATGTGGGGGACTCTAAAGACTCGTCAATACTATGGCTGTGGATTTAACCACTAGCACGTCAGAGGTATTAGCCATACGTGACGGGCTACCAGCTATTGACCAAAAGGGACGTCGATGAGCGAACTCATCCTGACACCCTACTGAGCCTGTCAGTGACAATATCCGTACTGTCCGGTCCGTTCGTCTATGAGCATCGCATGGCGGGCCTAGGGGGTTGGTAAAAGTCAGACCCCCAAAAGCGGTACAAGTCGTGTCGGAGTGTAGCCCAGAACAACCTAAGATACTACTGGAATACCTACCAGTAAATCTCCTGCCTCGGCCAAGGGCTTCGTGTAATGGCTCTCCTAGACACAGCGCGACCTCACCCCCAATACCGGGAGAGACGAACCCCTGCAGATCCGCTCACTGCCTCCATGTGGCTCGGGACTGTACCCAACTAAAACCTGTTTGCACGTCTCCTTTGAGCGTGGTAGGGTAGTAATCAAAGTACAGTGGGAACTCACACGAGACAAATGACGATCCTCAGGTCGATGAACTAACCTGTACACATGTCACCAGGGAACTGCTATCTGACGTCAGGTATAAGACCAACTAGCATGTTCCCGGCGAGTCCTGTCCGGTGTACTCATAACCCAATGAGCACCTGCATACATCTTAGGTGAACCAACTGACACCAATGGCTTGTGAGACCGGCCACCGCCCCTCGTTGGGGTCTCGAATTTATACACTAGTCTACTCTGGAGTATCGATGCCCTGTCTCGAAACTCACACGACTAGGGACCATTTAAGGATGTGCTTATAGACTACCAGCTCTCACGTATATGATCTCCCTCATACTGCTGGAAGTCAAGCAAGAATCTTAGGGGCTCTATCAACGTGTAATAGCGACCTGTCAGGTCACCTAAAGCAGTACACGATGATAAAGGTAAACCAGATAGCATACTATCATCTTGAGTAAGACTGTCCTACCGGAATAGGTCCTCCCTCAATCATTGCAATCACGTGCCTGTGATCCAATAATTGACTCTGAGGGCACTATCTCCAACAATCTCCTACTTGCACTCAAGGCTAATTATTGCGATGTCGCATACTCACAGCCCGTGTGATACCGAACACCCAACTCCTCTACTTGTCAGTCTCACAAATCCCGTTTGCGAAACTATTGCGTTCGAGGAATAGCCTCAGTGTGTGGATCCGCTTTGATGTTTCTTTCTATGTCTCTCTATATCTCAAGTTCGCGGAGAATGCCATCTCCCGAAATGAGCAATACCTGTTTTAGAATGTCTGGATGTCTGATGGGACCTAGCTCATAAATGAACTCCAAATCCAAACTTCTTAGACTGTATCGTTAACTGTACTCAATCAGTATCCTACGCCATGCCTCCCTCAGTATTTCCTTGGACCACCTGTCCAAAATACTGCCCCTCGTCAGAAGGAAAACTATAACTCTGACAACCTCCTTGTCGTCCAGGTCACCTTGGAAGCTTGGAATAATAACTGTCTCCCGAATGAGGCTGTCGTTATCATATCCCTAGAACATCCACTTATGTTCTAAAACTGCTTCCGACTGTTTCTCTAGGATTGGATTAATATTAACTTATTGCATCTACTGCAAGAACAACATCTGGTGTGGTACTTGACATCTCATGATTGACTCAATTGCCTAAGCATGTGATCTACCAATCATGCGCATCCCTCTCCCCTTTAGTCTGTAAGACACCTTTAGAGAGGGTGACTCCATCACTTGCAGGTACACTACCGTGCCAGGAGTCGTCCATTCTAAATACTCTTAGAATGCTGTCTAAGTACCCTTAATTGGGAAACCACCCAAATCTATATCTAAAACCATAGATCTAGTAACCAGTATGTCTGATATAATGTCCAAGTCCCATGTGGAGAAACCACTGTGTGACAACCAAAGTATAACCGATCGTAGTATAGGAATATCACTTCCTACTCTGTGTATGTTATCCAAATACCAGGACATCACACCCTACTACCTTCTTAACAGATCCATCCCCTATTCTGATGAAGTCAAACCTATGACTGTCACGTCAGAAATAGATGATCTATCTCCGCTATATCTGCTTTAGTCTATAAATAGACATAAGCCACCTGTCCACCATGCTTCCGCTGCTCCCACTGACTACGACAACCCTCTGGCAGAGTCATATAGACGTACACTTCTAAAGCTAGTTTAGAACGACGCTATACTCATCCTCCTGCCGGGTCTCACGGTCTAGAACAACAGCAATGGTAAGTCTGGGTAAACAAGAACTTCCCTGTTACCGTCCTTGAGGCTACCGGAGTACCTCTCGGGTGCCAGAAGTTACCCACCTTATCTGCGGAGTGGCTAATGGAATGTCAAACCAGATTGAATCTTTAGGTTCCTATCAAATCTTCAGTAATCGTTTGTGGTTCTGGAATCACTTCCAGTTCTACCATACTCCCACTACTGTTTTCTGAAAAAATCAATTTTTTATTAAAACTGTGGCGAGTTAAGAACAATATCACTATTGATCTTCCAGATGGTAGAAAGTCAACCCTCGTCATAGCCTGGGTCAACCCACAAACAGCCATTACAGAAACGTGCCTTGAGCTATCCAGAGTCTGGTTTTAAGCATAGGCCGGACAACTCCTCGTACCTTAACATCGTTAAGATATGAACTGTTCTATATCCAATACAGGAACAAAGGCACTGATTTAATTGAACCAGATTGAAATCATGCAGCTGTCTCCAGTGCATGTCAACTAAATAGAAGGAGGCCGATCAGCGTTACTCAACTTAGGAATGCTTCCAATTATGAGTAACCTGAAAGAGAAGCAAGTTCTCTTAATCATTACTATCACCTGAATACCGTACACAAGTATCTACATCTTCGATCTCCTTGAAGAATCCGATACTTGCAACACCTGGTTCTCTACTTTATTCAAATACCTATAACTTCTCAAAATTCGGACCCTGTGTTTCCACGAAACACCTGTCTAAAAACTAGAGAAGTCATAAGTAAACTTAATATAGTACGAGGACCATCCCCTCTGTCCTAATGGACGCTGGACAATATACAATACTCTGTATAAGTCCCCTGAGTCTAATAACTCAATCCCTGTATGTCGTAGGTTGAAAACTGTACTTATGGTTAAGAAGAATTACACCGCTGTTTAATGCTCCTTACCTAACCATCAACTGATATAGGTAAATGTCATCGACATAATTTCAAAAAGGTACATCTCACTCTATAAAAAATAGACGTACAGATATATCAATATGAAATTGGTGCATAACAGTGGATATTCAAAACCAAATATTTGTCGTCCGGCAAACAACCCAGGTGACCTCCTCAAATATCACCGATTACAACGATTCTCGATATAATGAGGATGATCACCTAATTCCCAATAACTTACTCCCACTCATCATCTGTAAAACCATACAGATGTGAGAATCACACCTGGTAAATACATACCCTTGAGTAAGTATCTAATCGAGAAATCAGTTTTCCTTTAACATTACACAGTGAAACTGAAACATTGAAAATGTTTCGATGGGGTATCCTGGTATTCCTAGTAATGCCTCTTCCAGATTCATAACGGTAACTGTATAAATCTCTGCCACCTCTCCAAATCCCTTCATATGTCTTTAGTCATTACCTTCTGTACACCCCTTTAGGCCAAATGGTTTTCTTCCTTCCCTACCGTTCGGTACCTGCCTATGGTTTAAAAGAAGACTATCCAATAAGCATAATGGGTGTACTGTCCCAATCCTAGGAACACTCGCAATGCGAGAGAAGGTGAAGATAAAAGACACCTGAATAAACCTTATTCCTATTTCTCCTGAACCAGAATCCATCCCCGAACTGGAACAAGTTCCTTTCGAGTTCGTATATAACCATACGATGGAATATCCAATAAACTGTGGATCTTCGTAGTGATACGGAGTGTCCTGGAGAAATACAAAGGTGAAGTGGGAGTGGTAATGAAATACTTGGTTTGGTCGTGAATATCAGTCGCAATTTACTTTGCCCTCCTTCTAATCCCTTTCTTTGTCTTTACATAATACTTTCTGTACACCATCGTTATGCTAATTGGTTTTCTTCATTCCCTACCGGTCGGTACCAGCCTAAGGTTTGGAAGAAGACTATCCAATTTGCGTAATAGGTGTACTATCTCCTAAACCAAGGAGTACTCGCAACCTGAGAGAAGGTAAAAGGAAAAGACAACTGAATAGTCCTATTCGTTTTCTCCAGAACCGGAAACCATCCTCGAATAAATTTCTTCGAGTTCGTATATAACCATACGATGGTTTTGTCCAATGGAAGTGGACGTTCTTAGTAATACGGGGTGTCCTGGAGAAATGGGTAAAAGTAGGAGTAGCAATGAGGTCTGCAACTCTGACAATCTAAAAGCCAGTGTTAAGAAGGTTCGGTCAACTTGGTCACTGAGTCATAGTCTTAGGGTCGGGTCAATGGTCGCTGCCAAAGAGAGAGAGAAAAGAAACACTCAGTGTGCACTCAAACCTAGATCAGAATGGTTACCAATTTATCTAATCTGGAAACCTCCCACTGTACCGTCAAATTCTGCTCCAAACCTGAAAGAAGAATTAGTCGGGATCACCCGAGGAGTAAACCAACTCATCAGTGGGAATCGGGATCAAACTATCACCGCATGATAACGTGACGGAATCCGCTCACGCTATCATACTCCAGAAGGTATGCGCATATCTAGCAAGTTTCAGTTTCTTTAGAAACTCCCGATGTGATTTTTTCCCCATGCTCTTATGACCTTGACTTTGGCCAACAAATCATAAGTCACATGTCAAGTTCTACCCGTCATTCTCCAGGTTAATTTGAGCCCACCCGCACAAGCCCTTGACTTTGGCCAACAAGGCTATACGACTGCCCCAAACCAACGCATCTATCTATGCTGCATATGAATACCCAATAGCTACCAATCACTATGCCTTGACTTTGGCCAACAAACATAGCTTGAATACTATTGACCACCCATATGAAACGACGGAGGGCTACGAATGGTTTCTGGCGAAAACCATTAACGTAATGAACTTGATATCGTTGAAGGAACCGGATAGCTTTATAAAAATATAGTGATGAAAACCTTTGCTAAAGAGGTCACTCGCGGTGAAGGGATCTCGGCTCTTTCCCCGTAAATGAGGTGCAGGATATTCCAACAGAATACCACGATGCAAAGCAAACGTAATCGGCTATAGTGAAGTTATTGCCCTGACGCAAACTTTTGTCCAAGGGGTCACTCCCGATGAAGGGATCTCGGCCCTTGCCTCGTCGACTGAGGAGCAGGATATTCCAACTGAATACCACGATGCAAAACAAAAGTGAACGTCCTTGCAATAACAGCTTTTTGAAAAGTGTTCCAATAACATCAGATTAGGTTTGTTTTTAACTTGCATTGATCCGAATCAACGCAGTCCCATCAATTGATCACACCACAAAGAACGAAAATATACTGATGTACGTATATGCCATCCGCATTCGCCACTGGGTCCCGTCATTACCCGTCAGGTTAGCAAACTAACGATAGAGGGGGGACTGGACTAGCGCGGATGCAAAACATATACAACATCTACTAGTATATATATATATATATATATATCAATATATAATATTTCGCTCAAGGCGTGATAAAATGCAACATCACATAAATGTACAGCATCACAGAACAATACAGATATCTGGGATCCACGGGTTTCACAGAGCCACTGAAACCCGACGTTCCCCTGGTCGTGTGGATATCCTGTGCAATGTAAACCTAGACCCCTACGGGCGCGGCAAGTTACCCGCCAAAACCTGAAGCGAGGCAGCCCCCTTCAGCACCGTGAATGGACCACCCAACACTTCACGGAATCCGGTAACTTGGGCACCCCTCCTGGGTCAACCTGTACCCCTACGAGTGCGGCGAATAGCCCACCAATCCTAGAGTGAAACCCCCTCCGTCTCAATGCCATGAGATGCGGGCTTGTTGCCCTCTAGAACCCGGCTATCCGTGCACCCCTCCACGGGGTAATCCTAGTACAGAAAGTAAAATATACATACAACGGGTACATCGACCGCAACCTGGTCATGTCCCAAAAGAATAATACAAACAGGCAGTGACGGCAGTCCACATGTCGGACGCTATCCCCGCAATATCAAATGTACATAATACAACAAAAAACTGTACTAGCATTGCATTCAGGCTATCCCCCACGACCAATCCGCAACATCACAGCAATACACATAACATCAACGTGAAAGTCACGTTCGCAAATCCGTCTAACCGGGCTATAGCAGTTAGACAGGATTTACCGATCAAGTGATATTCACAGTCACAGATATAATGTAAAAACTGTGAACTTTGTGTTTAAAATATCCGATCGATCAAAAATTACCAAGTGGGCCCACAAGCACTACTGTAGCACTTAAAGAAAATCTGGGCCCAAAAAGAATATGCCAAAACCCTAATTTCTCTGTCTAAGACCCTCTGTAAAAAATTGGTTAAGTGAAAAGGCTAAATGGCGGCGGAACCGCGGCCCAAGCATGGGTTTGGCTGCGGTTCCGCGGTGGTTTAGTGAGATCACGCGACCAAATTTTCACAGAGTGCTTAGAATTCCCTACACAGTATTCTGCAGCTACCTGAAAAAATTTTGGAGCCAAAAAAAATTCGACAGAAAACTGATGCTATTGAAAACGCGGATTTTGGAATTTTTTTTGTTCGATCGAAAATGTAAACACATTAGAACAAGCTAGACTAGGTTAATGGCGAGGCTCTGATACCACTGTAAGTGCACGGCGGCGCCTCGGCCGTCGATCCGACGCCGGAATGCGGAAGCGGTGATTTACAATAACTTTTCAAACCGGCACCACTGCGCACTAAAACCCGGATCGGGCCATTAAACTAGATCTAGCTAACTACAACATGGGAAGAGAAGTATACCGAGTGATCCGAGTCCTCCGGTCTTCTCGTCGTCGTCCCGATCTCCCCGCGGAATCTCCGGTCTCCACCTCGTCGCCGGAAGGGCACCACGTCGCCTGCTTCTTTTATGGGCTCCCGCCTCAGGACCAGGCAACTCGGGCACGAAGTTGGCGAGCCGACGTGCCCAAGGTTTGCTGTAGAATATAGTGTAGAGTGTTATGTCTTATTTAGGGTTGTAGGAGGTTGCCTTTGGTGGAGGAAATGAACTTGTGGTATTTTGTGATGAACTTGGGGATTTTTGCAAGCATGAGAGAGCTAAAAATCTGTTAGTTGTATGTATGCCCTAGAGGCCAGTATTGTACAGATGATGTATATTATATTGGATGCTTGGACATATATAGAGATGACTTTCTTGCTCGATATGATAGTATGCTATCTGGTTACTCTTTATCTTAACATGTACACTTTTCTTTTTAAACTGTCTTATAGTTACATGTTGATAAAGCCCTTAGGATGTGTACTTGACTACCTGGACTATGATGCAGATCATACTAGTGGGGACATGGTAGTCCATAAGTACATCCTTCAAGGTCCCTAGTCGTGGGTGTATCGAGACAGGGTATCGATATACCAGTGTAGACTAGCGTATACGCTTCTCGACCCATGAGATGGGCGATGGATGATCCCATATCCATTGGTGTTTGACATCAGAGATGGTATACGGGTGCTCAGTGGAGACTGGGTACACTGGACGGACTCGCCGAGAACTCCCAGATGGTATTATACCTCACGTCAGATGGCAGTTCTCAGGTGACACTTGTGCAGGTTAGTCTGTAGACCCGAGATCGTTATAGAGTCTTGTGTGATTCCCACTGTGCTTTGATCTCCACCTTACCACGTCCATGAGGGCGTGCAAAACGGTGGTCTTTGGGTACAGTCCCGAGTCACATGGAGGCAATGAGCGATAGGAGGGGTTTCGTCTCTCCCGGTATTGGGGGTTGATGTTGCGCAGTGCTCGATTGGCCGTAACAGGGAAGTCCCTGGCCAGGGCTGATCAGAGATTTGCTGGTAAGTGTTACCAGTAGTTTCTCGACCCGTTATGAGCCTCATATCGGCACGACTTATCGGTTATTGGGGTCTGACGTTTACCACCCCTAGACTTGATATGCGACGTATCAGACGAACAGACCGGACTGTACGGTAAGTGTTACTGGTTAGATTCACAGGAGTGTGAGCGGGCTAGCTCGTCGATCTTCTGATCGCTCAATACCCGGATGGCCGTTATGTTTAGCAGACCGCTTGCGGCTTGTGGGTGCTTGATATGATCATCATCTGCTACCGGCGTATTGACGAGTCTTTAGAGTCCTACATAGAGGTTTCCTGGCTCAAGCGAAACGAAATAGGAGCGCATATGAGATATGTGCAGGACCGAGAATAATGCGTGTATGTGATACCGTATTTCATTCTCGCGATGGATGTATCGATTGGTTATATTCGATATAACCTAGATATCGAATCAAGGATTGATTCGATAAGCCGATACATAGGATACTAGTCGGTTATATGCGATATGACCGGATCGTTAAATCAAGTGTTGATTTAATGATTTAATGTATAATTATATATTTGATATATTACTTGGCATTAACTAGTATTGGTTCACTTTAAATGGATTTTCTCACATGATGTGCAAAAAGTATATGTGATATACTTTTGTGCACATTTTTGTATCATGTTTGATGATACTTGATAATGTGGTTAAGTGTAAAGGATTAAACCATGGTTAAGTGATGATTAGGGTTTTGGTTTTTCATTTATTTATTTGTTTATTTATTTGGAAAGGATTAAGTTAAGAATGGTGGCTTATTTTGTTTCTATGTTGAAGCTTCTTGAAGCTTTGACAAAGTCCACCATCCTTATCTCATCCTTAACCCTAACCATTCCAACTAACCTTAGTTTAATCTCTACACTTGACCATGTTCAAGATATGATAAGTATTCATATTAGTTTCATTTTTAAATAGAAGACTTATCATATTCTTTCTTATTCTCCTTGTTCTTCTTCAAGAAAAGCTTAAGGTCCATCAATGGCAACTTGAGCTAAAGTGAGAGAAATCCAATTCTAAAGTGAACCCACCTCCTATTTCTTCACCCTCTACCTCTTGCCAAGTTGTTTTGGGTGTTTTCTTCACAAGTTTCACAACTTGGTGAAGTTGGAGCTTGAACTTGTGCAACCTCGACGTAGATCATCTTCGGCACGAAGCCGACGACCTAGTCCGCCCTATTCTCCGATGAAGCCGACGTTTGGGTTCGGGATTCGAGATGGACAGCGAGAGGACACCTACGTGGAGCTAAGGAAGTGGAGAACCGGATCTACAAAGGTTGTAGTCTCTCTCCTTTAGTTAAAGTGTTAACTAGTTTCGTTTATCGCCTAAATTTCTAGTCAACGATCCGTATTAGGGTTTCTCGGCACCCATAAAATTTGAAATTGGCATGGTTGATGCCTTGTGAGACCTCTATAGTGTGCCTAGGAACCCTTCAGTGGTATCAGAGCCTAGCTAGAGCCTTAGACGAAGTCTAGACATCGTTTGAAACCCGAACGAACCCGAAACCCTAAAACCCAAGTGCTCTCTGGACTTTTTCTAAAAACTGGGATTTTTCAAGATTAAAAATGCTTAAAAAATTCAGCATGGAATTCTAAGAATTACGGTGCAAATTTTTTCCAATGAACAGTAAATTGTGCGGCGGAACCGCGGCAGAAGCATCGCTTCTGCGGCGGTTCCGCGGCCTACTGATGACGTCAGCCCTCCTCCTTTGCACAGTGATTCATCATTTCAGCAGCTGAGTTTTATGGGTATTTTTAATATTTATTCCATAGTTGAATTTTCTGGGGTTTCTTAGAGCTTCGATGTTTCGATCGGATTATCAAATTTCGTCTTTGTGTATTTCCGGATGACTTTAGAATATGTTAAAAAGTTCGACCGGATATAAATACCCAACTTTTCCCCTGCCGGAAAATATCCAAGTGTTGGATTTTTGTGTGGTTTAAGGACGTTCTAAGTAGTGCAAGTAATGCGATGGTCCCTCTAGAAGACAACAAACCTTAACTCGATTATGTGACCGTCTTGAACTGCCCTTTGAACCTTCGGGTTTAGGGCAGTACTGCGTGCCACATGTGAGGCGTTGGCTTGACCCTTCTACGGCTGGACCGTTGGTACTGAGGCATGAAGTGAATGTCTTTGAACCTATTTCATGTGTTGAACGGTTTCGGGAAAACTTGGGTTTTCGAATGTTCGATCGGAAAGTTTAATATATTCTACTTATCCGGAATGGGATACAATAATTGGAATTCACAAACAGTTATGAGATAACTGGATGAATGTTATAAATCTAGCGGTTTAGTCTCACTTGATATTGAAAAGAGTTTTCGATAATGGGACTAAAATGCGGGGTTTATAACTGTTAGGCATGTGATGTCTAAGTATTTCATTTGATTAGGCATGTGATGTCTAAAGAGGTTGCGGATTCCAACTGTTGTAGTTTTACACTTTCTTTTTCTGTGACCGTAAGTGTAATATGTGATATCGCCGGTTTCGTTGCTATATGTCAACGACAATTGGGATGCGCATATTTACTTACGTTGATGACATGTGATGTTATGTGTTGCTGGATATGTTATATTGGATTGTCGTGTTTGAATAGCCGGGGGTTTTTATGTGAGATGAGTGTTTTTCATTTTCATTCTTGTAAAAACTTGTATGTAATATTCTTTTATTTGGGGCACTTCCAGGTTGCGGAAGTTGTCACCTTTTGTATATTATTTACTTTTCCGCATTAGGATAGACCCAAGGAGGGGAGCACAAGTAACCGGGTTCTGGGGTCCAGTGGGAGACCAACTCGAGGAGTCGAGTCCGGGTCTCCTAACCCTAGAATTGGCAGGGTTGCTTGCCGCTCTTGTAGGGGTCTAGGGGTGTGGGATTGGCTATTCATCACGACCGTGGAATCCGTGTTTTATACTGGCTCGTATTGAAAACACGGATGTCCTAGTATATCCAATATTTCATATGTTACTTCTGCTGCTTTATCTGTGATGTGATCATGTGATGTTCTGTGATAGATACAGTATATAGTATATATGATATATTATATAGACGTTACTTATGTTTTACACCCGCGCTAGCCCTGCCCTGCTCTGTCGTTAGTTACCTAACCTAACGGTGCACGAGGGGACATCGAGGCGAATGCGGATGGCATAAGTGTACGTCGTATTTATCTATGATGTTTAGGTATTTAAATGATGGGACTTCATTAATGAGATTGATGAAAGAAAATAAACCTAAGATGTTGTAGAATCAAATTTTAAACAAAACAGGTAGCTACAGTTCTTGCTTTGCATAGCGGTACATATGATATACCCTGCACCTTATTCGATGAGGAAAGGACCGAGATCCCTTCACCGGGAGTGACTCCTTTAGCAGTAACTGGCAAATGCTACACACTCGGTTTGGCTTTGATTGCTTTTGAGAGTTTTTGCTTTGCATAGTGATATATATGATATATCCCGCACCTCATTCGACGAGGAAAGGGCCGACGATCCCTTCACCGGGAGTGACCCCTTTAGCAAAACTGGAAAAGCCTAAAAATCACTCCATTTCAAAACTTCATTTGATTCTACAATGATATTAAGTTCATTACGCTCATGGTTTTATGAAAACCTGCGTAGCCCTCCGTCATTTCAGATAAGTTACATATAGTATTCGTGCTACATTTGTTGGCTTTCGTCAAGGTGTAGTGTGCGGTAGCTATGTGCTGCTTATCTGCTGCATATGATGCGACTGGATTAGGGTAGTTGTACGGCTTTGTTGGCTTTCGTCAAGGGTCATGCGGGTGGGTTTAATTCAGTCGAGAAATGTACGGGTTGAACTTGACTAGCGGGCTGTGTTTTGTTGGCTTTCGTCAAGGTCATATCACGCTAGGGGCAAAAACATTATCGGGAATTTCAAGTGTTGAAATTTGCAATAAGATTGTATACATTCTATGAGATAGTTGGATCCCGATACCCACTGCGAGTAAGAGTTACTCCTGGGAGAGTTTTACACACTACAATTAGCCGATCAAGTAGGTGTCTAGAAAGGTGTCAACGGGGTTACGCCTCTGGGAAAACGAGGTTTACATTAATTAGGTCCGTGCGAAAGCACGGGGAACCTCCCTCAAAGTACCGACACTGGCCTGGCTGAAAGATCGACGAAGTTGTAGGGTGTAATTAATCCCGGCTAGTCTTTCCTTTTAGGGTTTGAAGGAAGATTTGATAAAAAGCAGTGGGAGCCATCCTGATTAGATAAGATAATAACCAATCTGATCTTGCACGAGCATACGCTAAAGTGTTTTCTTCTCTCTCTCTCCAGGTAGCGACCATTTCATGCCCTAATAAAGATAATAATATGGATGTATTGACCGAACCCGCATATTATACTGTGCTGGGGAACGTTGGTTTCGTACTTTCCTATAAGAGTTATAGGAATGAACAGGAAATAGGGGAATACCAGGATTCCCATGCCACCCGATTGAAGAAAGTACATGATGATGCATTTTCTTCGGGTGTGTTCGTTACAGAGAACTGTTTCTCCATTTGCTCTACGTCCTGGGTATTAGATATCGGGTCAGGATCCCATATATGTAATCAGTTACATGGGCTTAGGAAAGGTAGAGAACTTGGAGAAGGTGATAAAGACATTAGAGTTGGAAATGGTGCAATTGTTGCAGCTAAGACTGTCGGGGAATATCACCTTGTATTACCAACTGGTAATACATTGGTTCTGAACGAATGCTATTACATGCCGAACCTGATATGCAACATTATATCGGTTTTTTTGCTAAGTAAAGAGGGATATAATTTTGTATTACAGGACAATGTTATGAACATTTTCCGTAACCAAAAGTTGGTTGGATCAGGCACGTTATGCAATGGCATTTATGTTCTAAATCAATCAACAGTTCTGAGCATAACAAACACACACAAGAGGAAGAGTTCAGAACTGAACGAATCCTTCTTGTGGCATTATAGACTGGGTCACATCAATGCGACACGACTGGCTAAGTTGCATA
This sequence comes from Agapanthus africanus, assembly GCA_030015575.1. Classification (NCBI taxonomy): domain Eukaryota; kingdom Viridiplantae; phylum Streptophyta; class Magnoliopsida; order Asparagales; family Amaryllidaceae; genus Agapanthus; species Agapanthus africanus. Next base: position 517,217,957 of record CM057337.1, read on the forward strand.
AGGATGGATATTTGAAACCATTCGAATTTTCATCTTATGACACTTGCCAGTCATGTCTCAAAGGCAAGATGACCAAAACTCCGTTTACGGGACACGGAGAAAGAGTTACTGAACTCTTAGGACTAGTACATAGTGATGTATGCGGTCCAATATCTACACATGCCAGGGATGGTTCTTCGTACTTCATTACATTCACTGACGATCTCTCAAGATACGGACATGTGTACTTGATAAGACACAAGTCTGAAGCTTTTGAGAAATTTAGAGAATATAAACAAGAAGTCGAGAACCAAACCGGAAAAAGTATTAAAATCCTTCGATCTGATCGAGGAGGTGAATACTTGAGCAATGAATTCCTGGACTTCCTAAAAGAGAATGGGATTCTCTCTCAGCTGACTCCTCCATATACACCACAGCACAACAGTGTATCAGAACGGAGGAACCGCACCCTATTAGATATGGTGCGCTCTATGATGATCACAGCTGAGTTACCTATTTCCTTCTGGGGGTATGCGCTTGAGACAGCCATACATCTATTGAATATGGTCCCAACCAAATCTATGCCTACCACTCCATATGAGATATGGAAAGGAAAGAGACCAAGTCTTAACTATGTTAAGATATGGGGTTGTCCGGCCTATGTCAAACGACAAAATCCGGACAAACTCGAGGCACGGTCTGTTCTATGCAAATTTGTAGGATATCCCAAGAATTCTCAAGGGTATATCTTCTACCACCCTGAGGAACAAAGAGTGTTTGTTTCTCGGCATGCCACCTTTTTAGAAAAGGAATTTCTTGAAAAAGAGATTAGTGGTCATGAGGTAGAACTGGAAGAGGTTCCAGCTGCAGAAGCTACAACAGAAGATCTGGTGGAACTAGAGGATTCCGTAGTTCCCGATGAACCCCAGCCACTCCGCCGATCTAGTAGGGTTCCTCGCCAACCTAAGAGATACTACGGTTTTCTCATGGATGGAGGGAGCGAGGATTGAATCATGGAGGATGATGACCCAACTAGCTTCGAGCAGGCCATCACAAGTAGGGACTCAGTGAAATGGCTGGATGCTATGCGGTCCGAGATGGAATCCATGTACACCAACAAAGTATGGACTTTGGAAGTTGCTCCTGAAGGGGTAAAACCCATTGGGAGCAAGTGGATCTTCAAGAAGAAACTTGGTGTAGATGGGAAAGTGGAGACTTTCAAAGCTAGACTTGTTGCAAAAGGTTTTCGCCAAAGACCAGGTGTGGACTATGACGAAACCTTTTCTCCAGTGGCTATGCTTAAATCCATCCGGATCATGCTTGCCATCGCTGCATATCATGATTACGAAATCTGGCAAATGGATGTTAAGACCGCCTTTCTAAATGGTGATTTAGAAGAGTGCGTGTATATGACTCAGCCAGAGGGCTTCGTAGACAGTGGAAGCAGCGGGAAGGTGTGCAAGCTGCTTAAATCCATTTATGGATTAAAGCAAGCATCGCGGAGTTGGAACATCTGCTTTGACGTCATTATCAAAGAGTTTGATTTCGTCAAAAACCCAGATGAACCTTGTATTTACAAGAAGGTGGCAAGGAGTAAGATTGTCTTCCTCGTATTGTACGTGGACGACATACTCTTGATAGGAAATGATATTCCTATGCTGCAATCGGTCAAGCTCTTCTTATCACAAAGATTCTCAATGAAAGATCTTGGTGATGCCTCCTGCATATTGCGAATCAGGATCTATAGAGATAGATCCAAACGGATATTGGGATTGTCCCAATCCAGGTACATAGACACCATACTAAAGAGGTTTAGTATGGAAGAATCCAAGCGTGGGAACTTGCCCACGATCTCTGGAGTCACTCTCTCCAAAGAGATGTCTCCCAAGTCTGATTTGGAGAGAGCTCGCATGCAAGGGATACCCTATGCTTTGGCTGTAGGCTCTATCATGTATGCGATGCTATGTACCAGACCCGATGTAGCATACTCACTAAGTGTAGTGAGCAGGTATCAAGCAGATCCTGGAGAGAGTCACTGGACAGCTGTGAAGAGTATTCTCAAGTACTTGCGAAGGACTAAAGAGATGCTCTTGGTGTATGGTAATGGAGAACTCCAAGTGGAGTCCTTTACCGATTCGAGCTTCCAGAGTGATAAGGACGACTCTAAGTCGCAGTCGGGCTTTGTCTTTACCCTTTACGGAGGGGCGGTTAGCTGGAAAAGTTCCAAGCAGGAAACCGTGGCGGACTCGACGATGGAGGCTGAATACATAGCTGCCAACGATGCTGCCAAAGAGGCTGTCTGGATCAAGAAGTTCATTTCTGAACTTGGAGTGGTTCCATCCATTGAGCATCCAATACCTTTGTATTGCGATAACAATGGAGCGGTGGCTTTGGCCAAGGAACCCAGGTCCCATCAGCGATCCAGGCATATTCTGAGGTGGTATCACCTGATCCGGGAGATAGTTGATCGCCGGGAGATCGAGGTCAGGAGGGTTGACACGAAGAATAACACGGCGGATCCACTCACGAAGGCCATTCCCCAGATACAGTTTGAGAGACTCTTCGGGATGCTCGGTATGCGATACTACAGCAGCTGGCCCTAGTGCAAGTGGGAGATTGTTAGTTGTATGTATGCCCTGGAGGCCAGTATTGTACATATGATGTATATTATATTGGATGCTTGGACATATATAGAGATGACTTTCTTGCTCGATATGATAGTATGCTATCTGGTTACTCTTTATCTTAACATGTACAATTGTCTTTTTAAACTGTCTTATAGTTACATGTTGATAAAGCCCTTAGGATGTGTACTTGACTACCCGGACTATGATGCAGATCATAATAGTGGGGACATGGTAGTCCATAAGTACATCCTTCAAGGTCCCTAGTCGTGGGTGTATCGAGACAGGGCATCGATATACCAGTGTAGACTAGCGTATACGCTTCTCGACCCATGAGATGGGCGATGGATGATCCCATATCCATTGGTGTTTGACATCAGAGATGGTATACGGGTGCTCAGTGGAGACTGGGTACACTGGACGGACTCGCCGAGAACTCCCAGATGGTATTATACCTCACGTCAGATGGCAGTTCTCAGGTGAAACTTGTGCAGGTTAGTCTGTAGACCCGAGATCGTCATAGAGTCTTGTGTGATTCCCACTGTGCTTTGATCTCCACCTTACCACGTCTATGAGGGCGTCCAAAACGGTGGTCTTTGGGTACAGTCCCGAGTCACATGGAGGCAATGAGCGATAGGAGGGGTTTCGTCTCTCCCGGTATTGGGGGTTGATGTTGCGCAGTGCTCGATTGGCCGTAACAGGGAAGTCCCTGGCCAGGGCTGATCAGAGATTTGCTGGTAAGTGTTACCAGTAGTTTCTCGACCCGTTATGAGCCTCATATCGGCACGACTTATCGGTTATTGGGGTCTGACGTTTACCACCCCTAGACTTGATATGCGACGTATCAGACGAACAGACCGGACTGTACGGTAAGTGTTACTAGTTAGATTCACAGGAGTGTGAGCGGGCTAGCTTGTCGATCTTCTGATCGCTCAACACCCGGATGGCCGTTACGTTTAGCAGACCGCTTGCGGCTTGTGGGTGCTTGATATGATCATCATCTGCTACCGGCGTATTGACGAGTCTTTAGAGTCCTACACAGAGGTTTCCTGGCTCAAGCGAAACGAAATAGGAGCGCATATGAGATATGTGCAGGACCGAGAATAATGCGTGTATGTGATACCTTATTTCATTCTCGCGATGGATGTATCGATTGGTTATATTCGATATAACCTAGTTATCGAATCAAGGATTGATTCGATAAGCCGATACATAGGATACTAGTCGGTTATATGCGATATGACCGGATCGTTAAATCAAGTGTTGATTTAATGATTTAATGTATAATTATATATTTGATATATTACTTGGCATTAGCTATTATTGGTTCACTTTAAATGGATTTTCTCACATGATGTGCAAAAAGTATATATGATATACTTTTGTGCACATTTTTGTATCATGTTTGATGATACTTGATAATGTGGTTAAGTGTAAAGGATTAAACCATGGTTAAGTGATGATTAGGGTTTTGGTTTTTCATTTATTTATTTGTTTATTTATTTGGAAAGGATTAAGTTAAGAATGGTGGCTTATTTTGTTTCTATGTTGAAGCTTCTTGAAGCTTTGACAAAGTCCACCATCCTTATCTCATCCTTAACCCTAACCATTCCAACTAACCTTAGTTTAATCTCTACACTTGACCATGGTCAAGATATGATAAGTATTCATATTAGTTTCATTTTTAAATAGAAGACTTATCATATTCTTTCTTATTCTCCTTGTTCTTCTTCAAGAAAAGCTTAAGGTCCATCAATGGCAACTTGAGCTAAAGTGAGAGAAATCCAATTCTAAAGTGAACCCACCTCCTATTTCTTCACCCTCTACCTCTTGCCAAGTTGTTTTGGGTGTTTTCTTCACAAGTTTCACAACTTGGTGAAGTTGGAGCTTGAACTTGTGCAACCTCGACGTAGATCATCTTCAGCAAGAAGCCGACGACCTAGTCCGCCCTATTCTCCGATGAAGCCGACGTTTGGGTTCGGGATTCGAGATGGACAGCGAGAGGACACCTACGTGGAGCTAAGGAAGTGGAGAACCGGATCTACAAAGGTTGTAGTCTCTCTCCTTTAGTTAAAGTGTTAACTAGTTTCGTTTATCGCCTAAATTTCTAGTCAACGATCCGTATTAGGGTTTCTCGGCACCCATAAAATTTGAAATTGGCATGGTTGATGCCTTGTGAGACCTCTATAGTGTGCCTAGGAACCCTTCAAAATCCCCACACACAAAATGGGCAGCCCCTTCCTTCTATGGCCGGCCATGCAATGTGTGGAGAAGAGAGTGAGAGAATGAGGGAGAGTGTGTAGCCAAATGAATATGGGTGTCTTCAATAATCAAGATAGAGAAAGGGTGATCATTGACCAAAGAAAATGATCACAAACTAATGCAAACACTCCATGAATCATAACCCTCCATCATCACCAAACATCATCATCAAGTATGATGATTCCAAAAGTGAAACATGATGAATAAGAAAGTCAAGCTATGATGACTAGAAGAAGTCAAATGGTGGAGGAATAATCATGATACAATAATATGCAAAAACTTATTTGCACAAATGCAAATAAGCCATCCTCCACCAATCTTCAGCCAATGAATGATACAAAGAAAATTGGACGAAACGGAAAACAAACTGGCAACTCTAAAAACTGATCCCGTAATAAATCATAGGAAAACCCTGCTACTTTGCATACACACCCGCATCTGTATTCCGACCGAATACAAATGCAATGAGACAAAATCTACACTGTGCAATACTAGGATCCGGCTTAAACTAAAGCCCGCTAGTATTTTCCGTCCGATCATGATCCGTGCAATGCCGCATGTATCTGATCGAACCCTGCCATATCTCCATACGGCTTCTACAGCGTTTCGGCCAAAAACTTGAGCAACTGAATGTGGGGGACTCTAAAGACTCGTCAATACTATGGCTGTGGATTTAACCACTAGCACGTCAGAGATATTAGCCATACGTGACGGGCTACCAGCTATTGACCAAAAGGGACGTCGATGAGCGAACTCATCCTGACACCCTACTGAGCCTGTCAGTGACAATATCCGTACTGTCCGGTCCGTTCGTCTATGAGCATCGCATGGCGGGCCTAGGGGGTTGGTAAAAGTCAGACTCCCAAAAGCGGTACAAGTCGTGTCGGAGTGTAGCCCAGAACAGCCTGAGATACTACTGGAATACCTACCAGTAAATCTCCTGCCTCGGCCGAGGGCTTCGTGTAATGGCTCTCCTAGACACAGCGCGACCTCACCCCCAATACTAGGAGAGACGAACCCCTGCAGATCCGCTCACTGCCTCCATGTGGCTCGGGACTGTACCCAACTAAAACCTGTTTGCACGTCTCCTTTGAGCGTAGTAGGGTAGTAATCAAAGTACAGTGGGAACTCACACGAGACAAATGACGATCCTCAGGTCGATGAACTAACCTGTACACATGTCACCAGGGAACTGCTATCTGACGTCAGGTATAAGACCAACTAGCATGTTCCCGGCGAGTCCTGTCCGGTGTACTCATAACCCAATGAGCACCTGTATACATCTTAGGTGAACCAACTGACACGAGTGGCTTGTGAGACGGCCACCGCCCCTCTTCGTGGTCTCTGTTAGGGTAAAAATTTACACCCCGGTTGACCAAGTCAAAATCAAAGTCAACCCCAAGCCAAGTGGTCCCAAGCCCAGATCCAGTAGGCCCATGCCCGGGTCGAGCCCGAACATGAAGCGGCCGGCCTCCCCCCATGCCAAGATAGAAATTTTGTAATAAATAATTTTGTTGTATTTCTTTTGTTTTGTTTTATGGATAAATGTAAGAAAAATAGGCATAAAGCCAAATTTTTGTAAAGCCCATGGCTTATGTGCAAAAAGAAATGGCACATGAGCCATGGGATAGGCAAAATGCCATTTTGTGAAGCCCAAGGGGCTATGTGCAAAGTGTATAGCCTATAAAGGCAAAAGATAATGAAAATATCTCATAACTTTTTCTCTCTCCAAAAAAGTTTCAGAGCTGAGCTCTTTCCTGCTTCTTCTCCAAGGTTCTAAAACCTTCTCATTTCTTTTGAATTAAATCAAGAGTTTTACTCTTTCTTTTCCAAAACTAAGTGGTTTTCCACCACAAAACCCATAAAGGGGAACTCAGATCTCCCATCAGATCTCAAAAATGAGTGATTTTTAAAATCTCCTACTTCTTGATCTTCAAGATCCGGCCAAACAACAGGAGGAAGAAGAAGAACCCCCTTTATCAGCTTCAAAACATCATAGGAGTTTAACTCCATACATATATACATAATAAATATTTCATTTCTGAAGCACAGCTTCTGTTCTTAGGCTAAAAGCCTCTTGTGCCTCTCCGGCGCGCAGCGCAAGTGCGCAAGGCGCCAGCGTGCCGACACGTGGCGCGCGCGCTTGCGCACCTGCGCGCTTGCGCAAGTGCGCAAGACGCCCGCGTGCCGACACGTGGCGCGCGCGCTTGCGCACCTGCGCGCTTGCGCAAGTGCGCAAGGCGCCCGCGTGCCGACACGTGGCGCGCGCGCTTGCGCACCTGCGCAAGTGCGCAAGGCGTCCGCGTGCCGACACGTGGCGCGCGCGCTTGCGCACGTGCGCAAGGCGCCCGCGTGCCGACACGTGGCACGCGCGCTTGCGCACCTGCGCAAGTGCGCAAGGCGCCCGCGTGCCGACACGTGGCGCGCGCGCTTGCGCACCTGCGCACAGCACCCAAGGTGCTGCCCCACGCATCCCTTGGATGCCTTTTCCCCCTCTTTTTATGTATATACACATATATATACATTTGTATACAAATGTACACATACACATACTCCGCAACATTCTCCCCTTCCAAAAAATTTTCGGGCCGGGGCGCTGCCCCGAACCCCGCAAGGGGGCTGCTAGCCCCCTTGACCCCCAGCCCGCTATCCGGGTAGCGGGACCCCCGTAAAAACTCTGCGTGGCTCCCGATATATCCAAAACCCCCCTTTCAGAATAGAACACACGTACACTGCACATTGAATTCGCATGACCAGTTTAACCCGTTAATCGGAGGTTCCCTCGCCCCAAAGGCGAGGGGTAATTAACGGCAGCTTAGTCCGCGGCTGCCGGAGGTTCGGATCCCCACAATCATTAAACCCCGGTCTACCCTAGGCAGGGGGAATCTGTAGTACGCCTGACAAGCGTGCGCGTATTCCCATCTCAATGGGGTGACGAAAAAACACCCTACAGATTCTGGCACGCCCGGTGGGACCAATCTCTCCTCCCATATTTTGGGTTAAGCGTTCACGCAAACTCAATCAATATACATACCTGTATTTATACTAAAAATAATATTTTTTTTCATGCAGATTTTCAAGCAATCACCTTCCGACAATGTCTCTCCAGACGAATTCAGCTTCCAACGTGACCCCGATTCCATACGTGGTCAAGATCAACGCTCGTGTGGTTCTCCCTGCAAGCCTCAGTCGACAGTGGGAGGAACCGCCCCGCCAGTTTGGCTCCGTCATCATCTACCCTGCTGGAAGCACTCATCTGGCGGAAATCCCGGCGGAACAGGTAGTCAAGCCGGTCCCAAGGGGCAAGAGGCCGAATGTTGTGATTGCTAAGGCACCACAACCGAAACTTAAGATGGTGTCTGAACGATTCCCTGACGCTCTAGCTGGGGGCAAGACTTCCGGTGCGAAGGGCAACAACAAATGTCGCGGACGAGCTCAAGCGATGACTCCAACAAACGCACAATCGAGCGTATCTCCAAAGCCCTCCATCGCCCAGCCTGCGGTGTCTTTCCGAAAAGCCGAAGTCTGCCAGGTGCTTAGAACAGAAAAGTTAAGGCAGAAGCGGCTCAGGTATCGAGCCAACAAAAGGGCCAAGGCTTCGGCCAAATGGAATCGTGTGAAGTTCCAAGTGCAGAGTTGCCCCGCGACGACGGCTGAGTCGGACGTAAGAATCAGCAATTCCTTCGAGCCTCTAAAGTGGGTTCAGAACAATGCCATGACCGCCAGAATCAAGAAGACAGCAGTCCGAACAGTGCCGCAAAGAGACGTGTCCCGGCCCCAACAGAAAAAGTATGACACTGTCTCATCAAGAGTCTATGAAGCACTCTGTGCCGCACGAAAGCAGCGGGGAAAACCCAGAAAAGAAGCGCCAGCACCATTCAAGAAACTGGTTAAGCCAGACGCCTTCAATCGACTACCAGCTACCGAAACAAGGGGGTCAAGACAGCGATCCACAAAATCAACTGCCAATGATAGAAAGACGGCCGGATATATCATCCATACGGTCTATATGGCGGGAGGACGCCCCAGCGATAACCTTCGCAGCAAAAGCAAGGAGGGGGCCACCACATCCCAAGCTCAATCTAGCCCGAATGTGGTTGCCGCTGCCCAAGAACAGCCGCCCCTGCTGGATGAAGAAAACCCTCTCGATGAGGATGATAGGCAGAAAGACCCCTCGGTCCATGCAGAGTCAAGCTCGGACAGCGAGGAAGAGCCGACTTTCCGCCCTAGGACTGCGGAGCAAGAGCTGCTTCAAGAACTTCGAAAACAGCTCAGGAGCAAAGATAAAGAGATGGCCAAGCTCTATTCGAAGATTGACGACTTAACGAACGTGGTGATGCAGCTTACGGCTCAAATTGCTCGAGCGCCTCCTAATCAAGCACAAGCCGCTACTAATCAGCCGGGTGATGACAATCCGAGGCAGCCAATGCCTGTTCCTTTGGGACCAAGACTGGTCGAGCCAAATGAAAGCCGGCTACATTCCGCTTCTGGGGACGCCTTGGCCCCAGATAGCACCATCCGCTAACACAGGACCGGATAATGGATTTGGTCACCAGCAAGGTTAAAACATTGGTGGCCGAAGCTGAAGCTCAGAAAGAAATCGGCAGTAGTGGGCGGCCATATCCCGCGCAGTACGATCTGATTGAGTTCCCAAGCGGCTACGTCATTCCTAAGTTCGGAAGATTTGATGGAACGGGGAATGCAAACCAGCACGTCGCCCACTTCAAAGCATCGTGCGGAAATACAGGGGGCAATGACGCGCTCCTTCTTCGTCAGTTTGTCAACAGCCTGACCGGCGTCGCCTTCGACTGGTATGCGAGTATACCGGACGGGTCCGTCATTACCTTTGCCCAAATGGAGTCCCTGTTTCGGCAAAGGTTCATGAGTGTCAGTGATAAAATCTCCATTGCCGACCTTGTGAGGACTAAGCCGGGGAAGAATGAAAGCAACACCGACTTTATCGCCCGATGGCGTAATCTCACAGTCAAATGCGAACCGCCGCTGGAGCAGGACCAGTCCGTCAGCCTTCTCATTGGGAACCTCAGCAATTGGATGGTCCCATTCTTGTGTACAGCGGGCCTCAAGACACTTCAGGAGCTAACCAAGAAAGTCCAAATGCTGGAACGCTCAAAGCAAGAGTCCTCGCCGGACACTCAGAGAGACAAAACCTGGAAAAGCAAGCGGGACGACAACCGTAGAAGCGGGAGTTCCAGCAGTACCAATGTCTTCAATGCCTCCGACAATGAAGAAAAGCGAAGGGCGGGCGAATCCAAAACCAACCGGTCTCGAAAGCCATTGCTGGGAGGAGATGGGCCTTCCCTAGAGGAGAAGAAGAACAAGGTTTACTCTTTCAGAAGGGACAAGGTCCGTAAGATATTTAAAGATGCCTTGAACAACGGCTTACAATTGCCGGAGTCGAAAAGACCCCAAGAAGCAAAAATGACCGACAATCCTCTGTATTGCCCGTACCACCGAGTAGTGAGCCATGCGATCGAGGATTGCTATATCTTCAAAGACTGGGTCGAGAAGCAGTACAAGGCTGGAGAGATCGAGCTATCCAAAAGCGTGTTGGTGAATAATCAAGTTGCAACCGCCAACTTTATACAGACGGAAGCCGAAGCCTTCTGGGAGCAGACAGCCGAACCCGCGGCCCTAAGAAATGAAACTGACTCATCGCGGCCTCCGTGGAGTACGCACATATCTAATAAGACGAAGAAGATGCTAAAGCTACTTCAGAAAGAGCCCAGGATGGAATGGGAAGAACAGAAGAAGCCTACCAGTCCAGCTGCCTATGCGGCTCCATCAGGCTCAAAATCCAAGAAGCTCAAGAAGAAGAAAAGTGCAGCTCGGCACGAAAAAGAGTCTGCAGGGAGATCGACCATTCAAAAATATATCGATTCCCTCGAAGAATATGAACAAAAGGAAAGAAAATTGATTCAATTGAAGGAGTTCTTCCCTGTACAAGCGGCTGAAATTCTGGAGGAGTTAGAAGAAGACTCCAATGAAGAGATCCCAGTAGCGACCTGCTACGCCATCCATCTTGGCAGCGACTCCGAGGATGATCTCTGTTTTCCGGAAGAGGACGAGGAGCTCACCACAAAGGCCAATCAAATCCAGCTCAGAAGCGGCAGGGCTCTACCGCAAAATCAGGGCAACGCCCCAAAAGGGAAGGAAAAACATGTCGCTAATGAAGAATATGGCAGAGAACCGGCCGATGAAAACATAAGTCCTTCCTCGGTGAACTATAATGTCTTAGCACATCTCCGGAAGCTTCCATCTCTCCTGAGCATCTACGACGCCTTGGTCCTATCTAAGGAGCTTAGAGACGTTCTCATCCATGCTCTACAAAACCCCGAGCGGTATCAGGCTCACTTTGCGGAAATTAATATGAAAGAAGCCCAGCACGCTTTGCATGCCGCCGCAGTCACATTTAAGGATGAAGACTTGCTACTGGGAACGGCTGAGCATAATCGGCCGCTTTACGTGACCGGGTACAGCGACGGAGATCGAATTAATCGTATATTGATTGATCCGGGGTCCTCAGTGAACATCATGAACTTGGGAACTCTGAAGAGTTTGTCAATGGACGTCCGACACCTGTCGAGGGAAAGGATTGTCATTCAAGGGTTCAACCAAAATTGCCAGCAAGTTCTAGGGTCTATAGCTTTGCCAATCAAATTTGGGGATCTGCAAACTGAAGCTAAGATATACGTGATCGACGCCGATACATCTTATAAGATTCTCTTGGGGCGGCCGTGGATCCATGATTACGGCATCATTCCGTCGACTCTCCATCAATGCATGAAGTATACTAAAAATGGCGAAGAAAGACGTATTGACGGAGACATCCAGCCGTTCGGTGTGCATGAAGTCCGATACGAAGATTCTCGGTACTTTACGAACCACCAAAATGCTAAGCCACAACTGACTGAGGATAGAACGGCCCCAAGACTCAAAAGCAAATCTGCGCCGGCTATCACTTTCAAAAGCAAAAATACCCAAGTACGCCCACATTTCGGCAGCGACACTGATGAGTCCGACGCTGGAAGCCCGTCCTTCCGCCAAACTCGCCCTCATTTCGGCAGCGATACGGACGAATCTGTTACTGAAGGCCCATCTAGCAGCAAAGTCCGCCCTCATCTTGGCAGTGACACTGAAGAGTCAGAAGAAGAGGACCTGCCGTGCGACAGCTGTGCAGATCGACCCCCCATGCAGCAAGCGAAACTACGAGAGACCTTCGAAGTCGCAGAAGGGTCCCTGGCTATCACAAGGGTGCCGAAACGGATGAGCAAAGAGCTCGACGCATTGTCAGTCTCTACCGTGGACCAGCTGAAAACTTTCTACGTGCCCGGGAGGGAAAATGGACAGAAGGGCATCCTGTTTTACAAGTCAAACCCCGTTGTGCATCCGGACGATCTTTCTGTCGCGTGCCTTCCCTATGAGAGAGGCATAAGAGCCGTCCTCAATCCCAGATACTATGCGCCCGAGATGCGGGAATACTTTAAGAAGTGCGGATGCCGGTTATATCAAACGGAGTCCGAAGCAAAGTTTTACGAAGGGCTATGGTATCCGCCCCAGGTCCGAGCACTCATCGATGGACGAATTCCAGATAGACGGGGCATAGGCTACATTCAACCTGATTCCAAAGCGTGCTACATGATCCATGTTGGTGAGGCCAGCGAAAGATCAAATGATGACGACGAGATAGCCGAGCCAGAAGAAGCTCCTCAAGAGCTCGAAGATGGCGGACAAGCAACCTTTGATGAGCTAACCGAGATTGACTTAGGAACCCCCGATAATCCAAGGCCGACCTACATCAGCTCACTCTTGTCAGAGGAAATGAAAGAGCAGATAATTGCCCTGTTGCGTGAGTTCGTTGACTGCTTCGCGTGGACATACAAAGAAATGCCTGGCCTTTCCCCTGAAGTGGCCGTACATAAGTTGGCTATATCTCCTGATGCTAAGCCAGTCAAACAAGCTCCTCGAAGAATGAGAAGGGAACTAGAAGAAAAGGTCATCGAGGAAACTAAGAAGCTCATCGATGCCGGCTTCATCAGGGAAGAGAAATACGCGGACTGGATCGCATGCATAGTCCCAGTGAAGAAGAAAAATGGGCAGATCCGAGTTTGTGTCGATTTCAGGGATCTCAACAAGGCATGTCCTAAAGACGACTTTCCGCTGCCGGTCATGGAAATGATGGTCGATGACACCTCAAATTACGAACTGTTCACCTTTATGGACGGCTCGTCTGGATATAATCAGATCAAGATGTCACCTGAGGATGAGAAGCACACAGCATTTCGAACCCCGATCGGGATATATTGCTACAAGGTAATGCCATTCGGACTGAAGAACGCAGGTGCTACATATCAAAGGGCGATGACTAATATCTTCGATGACCTAATTCATAAAGTCGTCGAATGTTATGTTGATGATCTGGTCGTTAAGACTGAAACCAAGGCCGATCATATCCAGGATCTTAGGACCGTTCTCACCAGGCTGAGGGAATACGATCTGAAGATGAATCCTCTGAAGTGCGCTTTTGGCGTGTTATCGGGAAAATTCCTGGGCTTCATAGTCCGACATCGAGGGATCGAAGTTGACCCATCAAAGATAAAGGCCATCAGGGAGATGCCCCCTCCGAAGAGTCTGACGCAGCTAAGATCTTTTCAAGGCAAGCTTGCTTATATACGGAGGTTTATCTCAAATTTATCGGGAAGATGTAGGCCCTTCTCAAAGCTCATGAAGAAAGGAGCTCCTTTTATCTGGGATGCCGATTGTCAAGCAGCGTTCGAAAGCATCAAACAATACTTGTTGCACCCTCCAGTGCTGGCCGCTCCCATTCCAAATAAACTGCTGATTCTCTACACCGCCGCGTTGGACGAGTCACTCGGTGCGCTCCTTGCCCAGAATAACGAGGAAGGAAAAGAAAATGCTCTCTACTACCTCAGTCGAACTCTAGTCGGGGCGGAACACAACTACTCCCCAATCGAAAAGCAATGCCTGGCTCTAATATTTGCTGTGAAGAAGCTGAGGCACTATCTGCTCGCTCATCGGGTTATGCTGATCTCCAAGGTCGACCCGCTCAAACACTTGATGACCAAAGCAAGCCTAGCCGGCAGGATGGCAAGATGGGCTGTCATGCTACTTGAGTTTGACATAGTTTATACCCCTCAGAAAGCAGTAAAAGGGCAAGCTATTGCAGACTTTCTAGCCGCTCATCCCATACCAGAAGGGTCGCCGCTAAATTGTGAGTTACCCGATGAACAAGTGCTGCACCTCGAGGAAGATGAGCCATGTTGGGAGCTCTACTTCGATGGAGCCTCGTCAATAAGGACCTCCAGTAAATCAAGCGTCCCGGAGATAAAAGCAGGGATAGGATTGGTGTTCATCACACCATCAATGGGAACCCTACGACGTTCTTTTGCTCTCACCGAGCCTCGAACGAACAATGAAGCTAAGTATGAAGCTCTTATAGCTGGTTTGGAACTCGCCATAGAAATGGAAATCCTTCGGCTACGAGTTTACGGTGACTCCCAGCTTGTCGTCAACCAAGTAAGCGGAGACTATAAGATATACAAACCCGAGTTAGCTCGGTACAGAGGTAGGGTGGTGGAACTCATGAAACGGTTCACTCATATCAAACTAACGAGAGTCCCTAGAGCGTTGAACGGAAAGGCTGATGTACTCGCTCGCTTGGCCAAGGAACTGGCTGATCCTGAAATGGACGAAATTCTGATCACAGTCAGGAGCCGGCAAATTCTACCCCCAGTCTCTCTACGAGAAGAGGAAAGCGCGGAACAGAAGAGCAGTCCTGCGGAAGAAGCTTCGATCATCCAAGACGAGCCCGATTGGAGAGAACCCTTCACAGAGTACCTCCGATACGACAAGCTGCCCGAAGAAAAATCTGCGAGGATTCAGCTGAAGAAAAGAGCTCTCCGATACGTGTTTGTAAATGACACGTTATACCGCAGGTCATATGACCAACTCTGGCTCAGGTGCCTGTCATCGGCCGAAGCCCAAAAAGTCATGAAAGAAGTTCACTCAGGCGTTTGCGGTGCTCACCAATCTGGCCCCAAGATGCGACTGCAAATTAAACGGCTTGGGTATTACTGGCCCACCATGATACGGGATTGCGGAGAGCATGCAAAGAAATGTTATATCTGCCAAATTCACGGTGATTTTATTCACAAGCATCCCAATCCATTGCATCCTACAGTGGCGTCGTAGCCCTTCGAAGTCTGGGGCACCGACATTGTTGGCCCAATTGATCCTCCGTCATCTAAAGGCCACCGGTTCATACTGGCCGCGACAGACTACTTCTCCAGATGGGCTGAAGCTGTCCCGCTAAAAGAAGTCAAGACAAAAGATATTCTGACATTCTTCCAGCATAATATTCTATACCGCTTCGGTATACCAAGAAGAATCATTTCTGACAACGGGCCTTCTTTCAAGAGCTTCAATGTCTCAAGGTTCGCTACTCAGCACAAGATAGACTGGAGATATTCCTCCATCTATAATCCAAGAGCCAACGGGCTAGCCGAAGCCTTCAATAAGACTCTATGCAAGCTCCTGAGGAAAAATGCTTCAGCCAACAAGAGAGACTGGAATCTCAAACTTCACGAGGCGTTGTGGGCATATCGTACCACACACCGTACTCCAACTCAGTCCACTCCATACTCATTGCTCTTCGGAGTGGAGGCGGTCCTCCCCCTCGAAGTTGAAGTTCCAAGCTTAAGAATGGCCGTCCAACATGAGTTGACGGAGGAAGAAAACGTGCTCCTTCGACTTGAAGAACTCGATGCCCTCGAAGAAAAGAGGCTCGCGGTGCAGCAAAATCTGGAGGTATACCGAGCCCAAATGTCACGGGCCTATGACAAGATAACCCGTCTCCGCGTTTTCAAGAAAGGTGAATTGGTGTTGGTCCTCAAAAGACCGATCATCCCCAATCGACATGCCAAGGGAAAATTCGAGCCGAACTGGGAAGGACCATACGTCATCGAGAAAGTGGTCGACGGAGGATCCTACCAACTAATAAGTGCCGAGGGAGAAAGGCCCATGCCACCCATCAATGGCCGATATCTCAAGAAATACTACACATGAATGCTCCAAGTCGCAGGCGAATTGAGCACATCGGCCCTACGGTCTGGATCAGACATCCTGCAAAACCGTATACAATCCACGGGCGTAAATGACCCCTATTTCTCCCAAATCCTGCCGGTGAGACTACTTTTAAAGTCCCACCAGCGGCAAAAAAAAAAAACAAAAAAAAAAACAAAAAAAAAACGGTATGTCCACAAGCAAAACGGGCACGGATGAAAACCCGAAAGGGCTCCGTGAGTAAAAACAGCAGGACTACCGGCGAGTCTGTGAAAACCCGAAAGGGCGCAAACTCGTGAAAAGAGATGAAATACACTCGCAAAGCCCTCTCGACCTTGCGAGGAGAAAACCCCTGCGTGAGGTCCTTACGACTCACAAAGGAGCAACACACTTAGGAATCCTCACGATTCCTAAGGAGAAAATACACCTGCGGGATCCTTACGACTCGTAGGGAGAAAATGCTTTTATGGGACCCTCACGGCCCATAAAATTGAAAAGCCTTGGGTGGTAGGGACCCAAACCTATCTCCTAAGCCATCGTTCCCCAACGGGCAACGGCAAATGATGAGTCGCTCCTGGCATTTCGCTTCAGTGTTAGCGGTGCTGATGCCGACCAAAAACCCAAATCCCAAGTCCTCCCAAGGCAAATGATGAGTTGCTCCTGGCATTATTCCAGTGCAGCAATGCTGATGCCAAACAAGATCCAAATTCCAAGTCCCCAAATGGCGAATGATGAGTCGCTCCTGGTACCATATTCCAGTGCAGCGATGCGGACGCCAACCAAATTCCAAATCCCATACCCCAACGGCGAATGATGAGTCGCTCCTGGTACCACATTCCAGTGCAGCGATGCAGACGCCAACAAATCCCTGAAATCTTTCTGGCCCTACGGTCTGGATCATACATCCTGCAAAACCGTATACAATCCACGGGCGTAAAACAATCCCAATCTCTCCTAAGTCCTACCGGTGAGACCACATTCAAAGTCCCACTAAAAAAAAAAAAAAAGGGGTATGTCCACAAGCAAAATGGGCACGGAGGAAAACCCGAAAGGGCTCCGTGAGTAAAAACAGCAGGACTGCCGACGAGTTTGTGAAAACCTGAAAGGGCGCAAACTCGTGAAAAGAAGATGAAATGCACTCTCAAAGTCCTCTCGACTTTGAGAGGAGGAAATTCCCGCGTGAGATCCTTACGACTCACAAAGGAGCAACACACTTAGGAGTCCCCACGACTCCTATGGAGAAAATACGCCTACGAGATCCTTTCGACTCGTAGGGAGAAAATGCTTTTATGGGACCCTCACGGCCCATAAAATTGAAAAGTCTTAGGTGATAGGGATCTAAACCTGCCTCCTAAGCCATCAATTCTCAAATTCTCTCGGGGCAAATGATGAGTTGCTCCTGGCATTATTCCAGTGCAGCAATGCAGATGCCAAACAAAAACCAAAATCCCAAAATCCTCTCCATGACAGATGATGGTTCGCTCCTGGTACCATATTCCAGTATAGCGATGCTGATGTCAACCCAATCAAAATCAACAAGTCAACTTCCACAAGACACCGCAAGAAGCGGAGCAAGTCAAGTCTACCCCTGACACTGCAAGAAGCAGAGCAAGTCAAATCAAGCATCGACCGTCCACGTCGCTAAAATGGCAGCACCGACCGTCCACGTCGCTAAAAGGGCAGCATCGACCGTCCACGTCGCTAAAATGGCAGCACCGACCGTCCACGTCGCTAAAAGGGCAGCACCGACCGTCCATGTCGCAAAAAGGGCAGAACCGACCGTCCATGTCGCAAAAAGGGCAGAACCGACCGTCCACGTCGCTAAAAGGGCAGCATCGACCGTCCACGTCGCTAAAAGGGCAGCATCGACCGTCCACGTCGCTAAAATGGCAGCACCGACCGTCCGCGTCGCTAAAAGGGCAGCACCGACCGTCCATGTCGCAAAAAGGGCAGAATCGACCGTCCACGTCGCTAAAAGGGCAGCACCGACCTTCCATGTCGCAAAAAGGGCAGAACCGACCGTCCACGTCGCTAAAAGGGCAGCATCGACCGTCCACGTCGCTAAAATGGCAGCACCGACCGTCCACGTCGCTAAAAGGGCAGCACCGACCGTCCAAGTCGCAAAAAGGGCAGAACCGACCGTCCATGTCAAAAAAAGGGCAGTGCCAGCTTCCCAAAAGGAGGGAACCAAATCAAGCCGCCTCCACGTGAAAGAAGATCCATCAATTTCATGCACACGACCTACATATGTGGTGTGCATTTATTGATGGGGGGCAATTTGTTGGGGTAAAAATTTACACCCCGGTTGACCAAGTCAAAATCAAAGTCAACCCCAAGCCAAGTGGGCCCAAGCCCAGATCCAGTAGGCCCATGCCCGGGTCGAGCCCGAACATGAAGCGGCCGGCCTCCCCCCATGCCAAGATAGAAATTTTGTAATAAATAATTTTGTTGTATTTCTTTTGTTTTGTTTTATGGATAAATGTAAGAAAAATAGGCATAAAGCCAAATTTTTGTAAAGCCCATGGCTTATGTGCAAAAAGAAATGGCACATGAGCCATGGGATAGGCAAAATGCCATTTTGTGAAGCCCAAGGGGCTATGTGCAAAGTGTATAGCCTATAAAGGCAAAAGATAATGAAAATATCTCATAACTTTTTCTCTCTCCAAAAAAGTTTCAGAGCTGAGCTCTTTCCTGCTTCTTCTCCAAGGTTCTAAAACCTTCTCATTTCTTTTGAATTAAATCAAGAGTTTTACTCTTTCTTTTCCAAAACTAAGTGGTTTTCCACCACAAAACCCACAAAGGGGAACTCAGATCTCCCATCAGATCTCAAAAATGAGTGATTTTTAAAATCTCCTACTTCTTGATCTTCAAGATCCGGCCAAACAACAGGAGGAAGAAGAAGAACCCCCTTTATCAGCTTCAAAACATCATAGGAGTTTAACTCCATACATATATACATAATAAATATTTCATTTCTGAAGCACAGCTTCTGTTCTTAGGCTAAAAGCCTCTTGTGCCTCTCCGGCGCGCAGCGCAAGTGCGCAAGGCGCCAGCGTGCCGACACGTGGCGCGCGCGCTTGCGCACCTGCGCGCTTGCGCAAGTGCGCAAGGCGCCCGCGTGCCGACACGTGGCGCGCGCGCTTGCGCACCTGCGCGCTTGCGCAAGGCGCCCGCGTGCCGACACGTGGCGCGCGCGCTTGCGCACCTGCGCACAGCACCCAAGGTGCTGCCCCACGCATCCCTTGGATGCCTTTTCCCCCTCTTTTTATGTATATACACATATATATACATTTGTATACAAATGTACACATACACATACTCCGCAACATTCTCCCCTTCCAAAAAATTTTCGGGCCGGGGCGCTGCCCCGAACCCCGCAAGGGGGCTGCTAGCCCCCTTGACCCCCAGCCCGCTATCCGGGTAGCGGGACCCCCGTAAAAACTCTGCGTGGCTCCCGATATATCCAAAACCCCCCTTTCAGAACAGAACACACGTATACTGCACATTGAATTCGCATGACCAGTTTAACCCGTTAATCGGAGGTTCCCTCGCCCCAAAGGCGAGGGGTAATTAACGGCAGCTTAGTCCGCGGCTGCCGGAGGTTCGGATCCCCACAATCATTAAACCCCGGTCTACCCTAGGCAGGGGGAATCTGTAGTACGCCTGACAAGCGTGCGCGTATTCCCATCTCAATGGGGTGACGAAAAAACACCCTACAGTCTCGAATGTATACACTAGTCTACTCTGGAGTATCGATGCCCTGTCTCGAAACTCCCACGACTAGGGACCATTTAAGGATGTGCTTATAGACTACCAGCTCTCACGTATATGATCGCCCTCATAGTGCTGGCAGTCAAGCAAGAATCCTAGGGGCTCTATCAACGTATAATAGCGACCTGTCAGGTCACCTGAAGCAGTACACGATGATAAAGGTAAACCAGATAGCATACTATCATCTTGAGTAAGACTGTCCTACCGGAATAGGTCCTCCCTCAATCATTGCAATCACGTGCCTGTAATCCAATAATTGACTCTGAGGGCACTATCTCCAACATTAACTTTATCATCGTGTACAGCTTTAGGTGACATGATCACTATTACATGTTGATAGAGCCCTTAGGATTCTTGCTTGACTACCAGCAGTATGATGGCAATCATATACGTGAGAGTTGGGTAGTCCATAAGTACATCCTTAAAAGTGGTCCCTAGTCGTAGGAGTTTCAAGACAGGGCATCGATACTCCGGAGTAGACTAGTGTATACAGTCGAGACCCCGACGAGGGGTGGTGGCCGGTCTCACAAGCTATTGGTGTCAGTTGGTTCACCTAAGATTATACAGGTGCTCATTGGGTTATGAGTACACAGGACAGGACTCGCCAGGAACCTGCTAGTTGGTATTATACCTAGCGTCAGATAACAGTTCCCTGGTGACATGTGTACAGGTTAGTTTATCAACCTGAGGTCGTCATTTTTCTCGTGTGAGTTCCCACTGTGCTTAGATTACTACCCTACCACGGCTCAAAGGAGTCGTGCAAACAGGTTTTAGTTGGGTACAGTCCCGAGCCATATAGAGGAAGTGAGCGGATCGGCAGGGGATTCGTCTCTCCCGGTATTGGGGTGAGGTTGCGCTGTGTCTAGGAGAGCCATTGTTGGTGTATATGCCCTAGAGGCCATTGCTGTATCATACTAGTATGTATATTACTTGATGGATACTTGGGATATTCACAGTTGTATAGACAATCTTGCTCGATATAGTAGTATGCTACTTGGTTTGTCTCTGCTTTAATGTGTACATGTGTGTTTATTCATTATATCACCTATACGCATTAGTAGAGCCCTTAGGATCTTTGCTTGATTACCGGCGTTGTGATGGCGATCACACTCGTGGGGGCTGGGTAATCTACAAGCACATTCTTATACACGTCCCTAGTCGTGGGAGTATCGAGATAGGGCATCGATACTCCGGAGTAGACTAGCGTATGCGCTTCTCATCCCAGCACGGGAGACGGTCTGTCCCACAGCCGTCAGTACGCCGTACTTGAGATAGTATACGGGTGCTCGTTAGGTCTGGACAGGACTCGTCGGGAACTGATGGTTGGTATTATACCTATCGTCAGTTATCAGTTCCCAGGTGACATGAGTACAGCTTAGTCCGCTGACTTGACACTGTCACTTCGCCTCGAGTGTGTTCCCACTGTTCTTTGATTACTACCCTACCACGGCTCTACTGAGTCGTGCAAACAGGTAGTAGTTGGGAGCAGTCCCGAAGCACTTGGAGGCAGTGACGGTTAGACAGGATCGTCTCTCCCGGTATTGGGGGTTGACATCGCGCTGTGTCTAGGAGAGCCATTACACGAGTAGTCCCTGGCCAGGGCAAGCGAGATATACTGGTAGGTTTCCAGCGTTATCTCAGGTTGTTCTGGGCTTCACTCCGACATGACTTGTACCGCTATTAGGGGACTGACGTTTACTGCCCCCCTAAGCCCGCCATGCGATGTATCAGACGAACAGACCGGACTGTACGGAGATTGTCACATACAGACTCAGTAGGAGTTCGGATGGGTTTACCTCATCGGCCTTCTTATCGACATCTACCTGGGGACCGTTACGCACAGCTAGTACCGCTTGCGGTCTGTGGTTAAACCCACTGCCAGCGTAGTGTCGAGTCTTTAGAGTCCCACACAGAGAGTTTCCCTGCACTGAGCGAAACGTGTAGAGGCCGTATGGTTTTACGGCAGGGCTACGATCACTTACGTATACTTGTATGCGTATGGTGTTCGGGCAGGCAATACTAGTGGGCTTTGGTTTAAGCCTGATCCTAGTATTGCACGGATGGATTTGTTTTGTCTTCTGTGCGTCCGCATTCTACGGAATACGGATGCAGGTGTGTATACACAGTTTTCGGGAGCGATGAAGGAGGAGGTGCCTCATTAGGGTTTTGGCAGTTGGTTCGGCCAAAACCGTTATGCGGCAAGCTCATTAGGGTTTTGACAGTTGATTCGGTCAAAACCATTTTGAGGCGGACTCATTAGGGTTTTGACAGTTCGTTTGGTCAAAACCATTATGAGCCGCGGACATCATTTACTAATCCTATTAGTGATAATTTTATGATGGCTAATTGCATTGACCATTTGACCCTGTTGACCTCTCTTGACTTTGTTGACCGGTTGACCATGCTGACTATTGACTTTCAAGAGGGATCTACACTCTTCTTTTCTTTTTCTTTTTCTTTTGGATTATGATAATGGTCATTTCAATGTAGCCATCAACTTTATCTTGATGGGATTAGTAATGATGTTGTTTTTGCATTATTGCAACCATGGTTACTTTTCTTTGGATAATAATTTCTTTCTCATTCTCTCTCTTGCTTTTCAAGTGAGAAGAAAAGAAAAGCTCCATGGTTGCTAACCTTCCTCCTTCTTCTTCCTCCTCTTGTTTTGATCTTTTGATCTCATGTGTTGAGAGATAAAGATTTCACAAAAACAAAACCATCCCTTCATCACTTCTACACAACCTAGGGCTTTTAGATTAGCAATCTCTTTGCCCTAGTTACCTCGGCTCGAGGTGGAGCTCGGTGCACATCTCTCGGGTGGATCGTCTACGACTCAAGGAGGCCGCGGAGGTGACCAAAGTCCGGATCAGCCCTCGGAGCAAGCAAGGAGATGAACAACAAGAAGAGAAGGAGTTCAAGTTGAGGTATAACCCCTAACCGGGTAGATAGATCTCTAGTTAGGATGCTAGTGTTTTGTTTAGCAAAGATCCGGCTTTTACGGTCCATGTTGCCAAGTTTAGAAAATTTTTGTTTTACCGTTTCCGCAACCCCGAAAGTACCGGGAGAGGTAACGTGTGTAGGGTTCCTAGGCACACTAAGGAGGTCTCACAAGGCATCAACCATGCCAATTTCGAATTTTACGGGTGCCGAGAAACCCTAATACGGATCGTTAATTAGATTTTAGGCGAAACAAATGCGAATAGTTAACAACTTAACTACAAGAACGGAAATACAACCTTTGTAGATCCGGTCCTCCACCTCCATAGCTCCGCAATGAAGTATCCTCGCTGTCCAAATCGAATCCCGGGCTCTAGCGTTGGCTTCATCGGAGAAATGGGCGGGCTAGGTCATCGACTACGATGCCGAAGATGATCTACGTCGAGGCATCACAAGATCAAGCTCCCACTTCACCAAGTCATGAAACTTGTGAAGAAAACACCCTATACTACTTGGCAAGAGGTAGAGGATGAAGAAATAGGAGGTGGGTTCACTTTAGAATTGGATTTCTCACTCATTTTCTCAAGTTGCCATTGATGGAGCAAGGTTTCTTCTTGAAGAAGAAGAAGAAGAAGATAATATTATGATAGGTTATTTTCAAATAGAAAATCATAACAATACTTATCATATGGCAACCATGGTCAAGTGTAGAGAATAAATCATGGTTAGATGGAATGGTTAGGGTTAAGCATGAAAACAAAATGGTCACTTAGTCAAAGCTTCATGAAGCTTCAACTTGAAAACAAATCAAGCCACCATTTTACCTTTTGCCAAAATAGAATAAATAAATAAATAAATGAATAAGTAAATAAAATCAAAACCCTAACCATCACATAACCATGGTTTAATCTAAACATACACACTAACACTCATGTATCATCAAACATGATAAAATCTTGTGCACAAAAGTATATCACATATACAACTTGTGTACATCAAGTGAGAAAATCCATTTAAAGTGAACATATACTTGTTAATGTAAAGTAATATTTCAAATATATGTTAGTTATATGTATGCCCTAGAGGCCATTACTGTACATTGGATGTATATTGTAGTGGATGCTTGGATGTATATAGAGAGGACTTTCTTGCTCGACATGATAGTATGCTATCTGGTTGATCTTTACCTTAACGTGTACACTGATTGTCTCTCTGTTAAATGTTGGTAAAGCCCTTAGGATGAGTACTTGACTACCTGGACTATGATGAGGATCATACTAGTGGGGACATGGTAGTCCATAAGTACATCCTTCAAAGTCCCTAGTCGTTGGTATATCGAGACGGGGCATCGATATACCAGAGTAGACTAGCGTATACCTTCTCGACCCATACAGATGGGCGATGGATGATCCCATATCCATTGGTGTTTGACATCAGAGATGATATACGAGTGCTCAGTGGAGACTGGGTACACTGGACGGACTCGCCGAGAACTCCCAGATGGTATTATACCTTACGTCAGATGGCAGTTCTCTGGTGACACTGGTATCAGAGCTACTAGGCATTAGATGTCGACCTATGGGGGGTTCTCACTGTGTGACAGTATGGCGAAGCATAGGCTCTTACCCCCAGGGTGTCCCGAGACTGGAAGGTGTTCCGGCGGGTTGTAGTCCTCGTGAGGGGGCATGCGTAAAAAGTAGTTGCTGAGGGACCCGTTGGTGCCACGGCGATCCCATTGGATGGGGTGGCTGCCTGACATAGAGTCTTGTGTGGTTCCCACTGTGCTTTGATTTCCACCTTACCACGTCCAAGAGGTCGTGCAAAACGGTGGTTTTTGGGTACTGTCCCGAGTCACATGGAGGCAATGAGCGATAGGAGGGGATTCGTCTCTCCCGGTATAGGGAGTTGATGTTGCGCTGTGTTCGATTGGCTATAACCGGAAATCCCTGGCCAGGGTTGCTGAGATTTACTGGTAAGTGTTACCAGTAGTTTCTCGAACTATTATAGGCCTCATATCGACACGACTTATCGAGCTATTGGGGTCTGACGTTTACCACCCCTAGGAGAGATATGCGACATATCAGACGATCAGACCGGACTGTACGGTAAGTGTTACTGGTTGGATTCACAGGAGTATGAGCGGGCTTGCTCGTCGATCTTCTGATCGCTCAATACCCGGGTGGCTGTTACGTTTAGCAGACCGCTTGCGGCTTGTGGGTGTTTGATATGATCATTACCTGCTGCCGGCGTATTGACGAGTCTTTAGAGTCCTACACAGAGGTTTCCTGGCTCAAGCAAAACGAAATAGGAGCGCATATGAGATATGTGCGGGACTGAGAATGATACCAGTATGTGATACTGTATTCGATTCTCGCGATTTGTGACATTGATCGGTTATATGCGATATAGCCGGGTTATCGGATCAAGTGTTGATTCGATAAGTTGTTACTGTTAATATTAGTCGGTTATATGCGATATGACCGGATCATTAAATCAAGTGTTGATTTAATGATTTAATGCATATGTAACACCTTAGGATAAGGGTTAGTGAATAATTATATTTAAATAATGGTTTTTAACAAAAAGTTTACCAAACCGTGTTTTAAATATTTTTCCTAATTTAATAAATATTTTTCCAAAATTTTCCTAGGCTTGCACACACATGTGCATGTAAACTAGGGTTTTTAAATGAAGTAAATACCATAATTATTAACCATGGTGGGTTAATTATAGGATTAAGTCTTTTGGGTTATAAGTGAGTTTAATTAATTAGTTAATAAGGTTACTTTAATTTGAATTGTTGTGAGTGTTGACTTGAGAGAGAGAGAGTGGGCATCATGGCTTAGCCCATGCTTGCCATTAATGAAGAGAGAGAGAGTGAGGGGGTTGACATTAGGGAGTGATGATTTTCCCTCTCTCATTCTTTGTTTCTTTCTCTCAAAACTCTCACACACACACACACTTACCTTGCAACACCCCAGCAGCAGCAGCAGCAAACACAACAACAGCAACCCCTCAAGCCAGAAGCAGCAGCAGCAGCATTCAGCAACAGCACCAGCAAGCATTCCAGTGAGCAGCAGCAGCCCCATCACCCAGTGCAGCCCCTTCTCTTCACTCCTTCATCTTCCTGCAACTCCCTAGGGTTAAGTATGAGGTATACTTCCTATCTTGCTTCCCTAGTTTGCCTAGTTAGTGTAGTTTTGCATCGGTTATTGGGTTTTAGTGCGTTTTAGTGTGATATGGGGTGTTTAGAGGGAACTTTGTGCTACTGAGGTGAGAATTGGTTTCAGTAGGTCATTAGTGAGTTATTGAGGCCATAGTAACTTAGTTTAACCCCTGTTACACTAAAATACCACATGTTTCCCTAATTGATGCAATTTGTCGTTTTTAAGCTAAATTTGAGCTTTTCTGGATCTGCTATTGACCCGAGGTGATATAAATAAAATTGAGAAGACTGTAGTATAGTGGGGTAGTGCTGATACCACAGGTGAAACCCGACCCCCATACTGCTACAGTGGGCCGCCGATTTCCTCGTTCTGGCCGCAATTTGCGGCCATATGGGTAGGGATTTGGGTGTTGTTTGGTCCATTGGGTGTCTGCTAATGTGTGTAGTATTGTGGTATATATATTTTTGTAAGTTTAGTTCTGTAGGAAAATCTGGGACCAAATACCTATTTTGCCGTTTTTCTAAACCTTCGCGACACGCGTGATACGTGAGTAGGTTTGGGTTTCTGCGTATCGCGGCCCGTCGGGGTAGTTTCTTGGCGCGTGATTTCACGTGTTAGCGTATCGCGCACACGCGCGATTGGTTGCGACACGAGTGTCTAGTTAGGCCGTAATGTCGCGTTTTTGTGAAATGAACTTATGTGTGATATATGTTATGTGATTCTAGATTCGCAGGCCAGTGAGACGGACGCTGCGGAGAAGGGCAAGCAAGTTGTTGGATACGCTTAGCACGGGATTTCGGTGAGTAGATTTCACATCTACGGGGATATCGCCCGCATGGCGTTATGCGTCAGGGCTGATAGGACCTTATTGTTATATATTGCATATACCATACCATGGATTGTCATCACATATTGCATTCCCTGCCATCTTTATATATTGCTTAGAACTGATAGAACTGCCATGATCATACTGTTGTATATTGTTGTAGCTCATCTATACATGACATGACTTGGATTTCATACTTGATACCTATATCACATTGGATCATTGCATTGTAGCTCATTTTTATGTGATATGACTTGATATACATACTTGATGCACATATCACATCACAATTACTTGTATTATTGGTTGAGATTTCATGTGATTTCTGGATTTGGGAACCGTGCCCCTTTCAAATAAGTAATGATTTAAAAACCCGGTTCCCTTGATATGATGTTTTGGGGCGTCGCCCCGTGTTTTCTCGGTGCTAGAGGCATGTACTGAGAGAGTGCTGACCCGGAATGACGGATGCCCGATGGATTGATATAGGGCTGACCCGGACTGACGGATGCCCGATGTATTGAGAGAGGGATGACCCGGACTGACGGATTCCCGATATATACTTTGAGAGAGGGCTGAACCGGAATGACGGATGCCCGATACAGGATGTTTTGCGTGTCGATGCTAGACACGAGTATTTATGATATTTGGGTGCCGATGTTGGGCACTCGGGATTCTCAGGGATATACAGGATATGAGGGCCGATGGAGTACCGGCGTTTGGGATGTTGGGATTTGTAGTGCATACATACATATGTAGTCCACCTCGATACTTCATGTAGATACTATATTCCCATGCTCAGCATTTATTATCACACCTCATCCTGTAGTTATATCACCTGATAGAGGACTTGCATTATTATTACGCATACTGCTTACCCGCATTGATATCATCTGCTGGCATTTGTTAGAGTAGCGCTGTACGTGCATGCGCGCGATTACCTTTATATGTTATCTCTATTCACGAGTTGGCAACTCACCCCCGTTGTGCCACAGTATTTGCAGGTTGCCCTTGGGAGTAGTCACGGCTGGCTGTTACCGCATCTTTTGGCACAGATACCCTTTTTGAGCAGAGATAGCCTTTTGCTGATAGGTGGGTTTTGTACGGTATCTGTTATCTTTCAGTTGTATATTGATGTATCTAGTACTCTCCATCTACTTTTCTGTATTGACTTAGAGACAGTAGTGAGGACGATATGTATGATTTTATATTCTGGTGTCGAGCTCGCATGTGAGCCGACTTTACTTTATGCAGTCTCATCTTTTATGATATTGTCCTTGCTTTACTGAGTATTCTTCGCTACGGCGTCGTATATCTTATTGTGATGCTTCATTCATTTTACTCGTCATTTCTGTTACACCTGGTTTCTATCCGACTGGCGGGGCAAATGTTTTAAAAAGGAAATGTTACCAAAATTATAAAACTTATAACTTTTGAACTTAAAGAGGATTTCTACTAAATAAATGGAAGTTTTTCAGACATGTACGATTGTTTTTTTCAAATGTTTTAAAATCACTCTATATTTATTGGTTTTGATTTCTGGGTTCGGCTTACTTAGCCGCATTGCGCCTGTAGACGTTGCGTGGTTAAGTGCCGGTCACGAGTCGAATTCTCGGGTCGTGACAAAGTTGGTATCAGAGCGTAGGTTTTACCTTCGGAGTGTAGGATGGCCCTGGTATGATGGAGTAGGTAGCTGCAGCAGGGTAGCGTAGCGTGCGTATGTTCCGCGGCATACTCACGACACGGTACTCCGCCTACGCGATCTTAGGACTTATTGATTTGATCCCTCCTTATATTCTTGCGATTCGATTTCCGTGTTCTTATCGAATCCTAATTTTCTTTCAGCCATTATGCCGCCTAAGACTATGAGGGCACAGAGAGCGGCCGCGAGGGCCAAGATTCGAGTTGACTCGTCCGAGACACGGACTGATCCTGGCAGTACGCCGGTTGTACCCGAGCAGGGTGTTCCTGCCGTGACAGAGCAGATCGCCACGCTAGGGGCTGGTATGCAGGAGATGCGCCAGACGGTGGGATCTAGCATGCAGGAGATGCGCCAGATGATAGGATCGCTAGTTGAGACGCTTCGAGCGCAGCGACCAGAGGTAGCTCCACCAGTTCTAGAGACCGCTATGGTACCTACCGCACAGCCAGTTGCCCCTGCAGCCACGGAGGTGATCACAGTATCGCTATCAGAATTCATGAGGCTGAAGCCTCCGGTTTTCACAGGCACCGATACAGCCGAGGACCCACAGTCTTCAATAGACAGGATGGCCAGGATATGCCGTTCCCTCAGATGCGCAGATGCGAGATGGGTCGAGTTCGCGAGCTTTCGCCTGGAAGGTCTTGCGCAGAAGTGGTGTGATTCCGTTGAGAAGGGCAGAGCAGCAGGTCTTCCTCCTATGACCTGGACGGAGTTCGTGACCATATTTCTAGCCCGTTTCCTTCCCCAGAGTGTTAGGGATGCCCGAGCACGCAGATTTGAGTCCTTGCGCCAGACGCCAGGGATGACGGTGGCAGAGTATGACGTGCTGTTTACAGAGCTAGCAGTCTATGCCCCATATTTAGTGGCTACCGAGGAGTTGCGAGTCAAGAGATTTGTTCGAGGCTTGCTTACACCACTGTTCCTCGCGATCAGCGCGCAGCACTACGAGACCTATTCAGCAGCTGTAGACGCAGCCCTAGTAGTCGAGGAGCACCCTGCTGAGACTTCGGTAGTTCCACAGCCGAAGAGAGTTCCTGCGGATACATCAGCACAGAGACAGCCTTTTCGGCGCCGTGATAGACATATTGCAGGCAGCAGAGATTCATGGCGGGGCCGGTTATTCAGTTCCTATTCCCAGGACGGTCAGCGGTCATCGTCGGGATGTTTTCGCTGTGGGAGTTCTTACCATCGTGTACGGGATTGTCCAGAGACACCCCGGAGGGAGGCGACAGCACCACATGTCACATTACCACCTTCACCGCCCCAGAGGGCGTTGCCCGTTGTACCTACCGTTGCTCCGCGCCAGACTCATGCACAGCGAGGTCGTGGGCGTTGAGGGGTTGCTCGGAGGGGGCGAGGTGACCGAGGCGGAGGGCAGCCAGTCACAGGTGGTGGACAGGCGAGGGTTTTTGCTTTGACACATCAGGACGCGCAGGCGTCCAATGCAGTGGTTTCAGGTATCCTTCCTGTATGTTCAGTTGATGCACATGTATTGTTCGATCCCGGATCCACACACTCGTATGTATCCACACACTTTATGCCGAGTCTGGGTAGGGAGTCCGGCTTGCTTGATCAGCCGCTTGTGGTGACTACTCCTGTGGGAGAGTCGTTTGTTGCTAGGCACGTGTTCCGATCCTGTACCGTCTGTATTGGCGAGAGAGTTGCCTGTCGACTTGATCCTTCTGGAGATGTTAGACTTCGACGTTCTTTTAGGTATGGATTGGTTAGCCACGTGCTATGCTTCTGTGGACTGCCGTGAGAAGACAGTTAGATTCTGCTTTCCCGGTGAGTCGGTTTTTGTTGTGTTGGGGGACCGTGGTGCCGCCCCTCACAGTGTGATTTCTTCTTTTCACGCTGGGCAGCTTTTGAGGAAGGGATGTCAGGGATTTCTCGCCTATGTTTGCGATGCTCGCGCTATACAGGTTCCATTGGACCAGGTTCCGGATGTTAGCGAGTTTCCTGATGTGTTCCCTGACGAGCTTCCTGGGTTGCCGCCCGAACGCGACATTTCTTTCTGTATTGATTTGGTTCCTGGCTCAGGACCTATTTCCATACCGCCTTATCGGATGGCCCCGGCGGAACTTCGAGAGTTGAAGGGCCAGTTGCAAGACTTGCTGGACAAGGGACTTATTCGACCCAGTGTTTCTCCTTGGGGTGCTCCAGTCCTGTTCGTCAAGAAGAAGGACGGCAGTTTGCGTCTGTGTATCGACTACCGCCAGCTGAACAGGGTGACAGTGCGGAACAGGTATCCTTTGCCGCGTATCGATGATTTGTTCGACCAGCTTCAGGGGGCAGGGTACTTTTCGAGGATCGATTTACGATCGGGCTATCATCAGCTGCGGGTTCGACAGGAGGACATTCCCCGGACAGCCTTCCGTACGCGCTACGGCCATTACGAGTTTTTGGTGATGTCGTTCGGACTCACCAATGCGCCAGCAGCCTTCATGGACTTGATGAACCGCATTTTCCGGCCTTACTTGGATTTGTTCATTATAGTCCTCATCGACGATATCTTGGTGTATTCCCGGAGTAGTGAGGAGCACGAGCAGCACCTGCGGATTACATTGCAGACCTTGAGGGAGCACCAGCTTTATGCGAAATTTTCCAAGTGTGCTTTTTGGCTAGACAGCGTAGACTTCTTGGGTCACGTGATTTCACGAGACGGTATATGTGTAGACCCGAGGAAGATCGAGGCCGTTCAGCGTTGGCCCAGACCCACATCGGTGACAGAGATTCGCAGCTTTTTGGGGTTGGCCGGTTACTACAGGCGATTTGTGCAGGACTTTTCCCGTATTGCTACACCATTGACCGGGTTGACCCGGAAGGGAGTTCCTTTCGATTGGACGGAGGAGTGCGAGCACAGCTTTCAGCAGTTACGGACGCGGCTGACGACGGCACCGGTGTTATCTTTACCTTCCGGACCGGGCGGATTTCTGGTGTTTTGTGATGCTTCTCGAGTGGGGCTGGGATGCGTTTTGATGCAGCACGACAGGGTGATCGCGTATGCTTCGCGACAATTGAAGAGACATGAAAAAAACTACCCCACTCATGATTTGGAAATGGCAGCAGTGGTCTTCGCACTTAAGATCTGGCGACATTATCTATACGGCGAGTCGTGCCAGATATTCACGGATCACAAGAGTCTGAAATACATATTCCAGCAGCGGGACCTGAACCTTCGGCAACGTCGATGGATGGAATTAGTGAAGGATTACGATTGCGAGATCTTATATCACCCGGGCAAGGCAAATGTGGTGGCGGATGCTTTGAGCAGGAGGCCCGGGAGTAGCCTATCTTGTTTGAGCGCAGTACAAGAGCAGTCATCCGCAGATTGGCAGATATTATGCGACAGCCGGGTACAGTTCGAGTTCACGCCGATTGGAGGGCAGATAGCGCATGTCCGTGCACGACCACAGTTGATCGATCGTATACGTGAGGCACAGCTCAGTGATGACCGATGTTCAGAGATTATGGCACAGATTGGACAGGGCAGATTTTCCGAGTTCGTGATCGATGATCAGGGGATACTACGGTTTGGAGTCAGATTGTGCGTACCAGATGCTGAGGGACTGAGGCGCGCGATTCTTGAGGAGGCACATCGATCGGTATATAGCGTCCATCCCGGTTCCACCAAGATGTATCATGATATGAGAGATGTTTATTGGTGGGACGGAATGAAGAGGGACATTGCAGATTTTGTATCGAGATGCCTGACTTGTCAGCAAGTCAAGGCTGAGCACCAGAGGCCCGCGGGAGAGCTACAGCCGCTACCCATTCCGGAGTGGAAGTGGGAGCAGATTTCGATGGATTTCGTGGTGGGTCTACCCAGGACTAGTCGGGGGTATGACTCCATCTGGGTGATCGTGGATCGTTTGACGAAAGCGGCTCACTTCTTACCGGTGAAGACGACTTTCGGATTTACTCAGTATGCCCAGATCTATATTGAAGAGATAGTGCGACTACACGGAGTCCCGACGTGCATTGTGTCCGACAGAGGCACCCAGTTTACTAGTAAACTATGGCAGAGGCTTCAGGAGGCTTTGGGCACTCGCTTGAGTTTCAGCACAGCATTTCATCCGCAGACCGACGGACAGTCAGAGCGGACCATTCAGACTCTCGAGGACATGCTCAGAGCTTGTGTACTAGATTTCGGAGGTAGCTGGGATCATCATTTGCCCTTAGTAGAGTTCTCCTACAATAACAGCTACCAGGAGACCATTCAGATGGCACCATTTGAGGCTCTTTATGGGAGGAGATGCAGGTCGCCCACTTGTTGGACAGAGCACAGTGAGGGCAGTATCTTAGGGCCACAGATTGTTGAGGAGACGACAGCGAAGATCCAGTTGATTCGCGATAGGATGAGAGCAGCGCAGAGTAGGCAGAGATCGTATGCAGACCGTCGATGACGTAGACTTGAGTTTTCTGTTGGTGATCATGTTTTCTTGAGGGTCTCCCCAATGAAAGGTGTGATGAGGTTTGGGAAGAAGGGGAAGCTCAGTCCCAGATATGTGGGCCCCTTCGAGATCCTCGAGCGGGTTGGTGCAGTAGCTTACCGTTTAGCCCTTCCGCCCAGCTTTCCAGATGTGCACCCCGTATTCCTTGTCTCGATGCTCCGCAGATATCTACATGATCCTTCGCATGCGATTCAGCATCCGACGATCCAGCTTGAGCGTGACCTTTCCTATGCAGAGCAACCGGTGATGATCTTGGATCGACAAGTGAAGAAATTGAGATCGAAGGACATTCCATCAGTTAAGGTACTTTGGCGTGGTCAGAACCGTGAGGAGGTCACTTGGGAGACCGAAAGCGAGATGATGAAGACGTATCCCCATCTTTTTGAAGGTAACCGTAGTTAGATTTTTGAAATTCGGGGACGAATTTCTTTAAGGGGGAGAGATTGTAACACCTTAGGATAAGGGTTAGTGAATAATTATATTTAAATAATGGTTTTTAACAAAAAGTTTACCAAACTGTGTTTTAAATATTTTTCCTAATTTAATAAATATTTTTCCAAAATTTTCCTAGGCTTGCACACACATGTGCATGTAAACTAGGGTTTTTAAATGAAGTAAATACCATAATTATTAACCATGGTGGGTTAATTATAGGATTAAGTCTTTTGGGTTATAAGTGAGTTTAATTAATTAGTTAATAAGGTTACTTTAATTTGAATTGTTGTGAGTGTTGACTTGAGAGAGAGAGAGTGGGCATCATGGCTTAGCCCATGCTTGCCATTAATGAAGAGAGAGAGTGTGAGGGGTTGACATTAGGGAGTGATGATTTTCCCTCTCTCATTCTTTGTTTCTTTCTCTCAAAACTCTCACACACACACACACTTACCTTGCAACACCCCAGCAGCAGCAGCAGCAAACACAACAACAGCAACCCCTGAAGCCAGAAGCAGCAGCAGCAGCATTCAGCAACAGCACCAGCAAGCATTCCAGTGAGCAGCAGCAGCCCCATCACCCAGTGCAGCCCCTTCTCTTCACTCCTTCATCTTCCTGCAACTCCCTAGGGTTAAGTATGAGGTATACTTCCTATCTTGCTTCCCTAGTTTGCCTAGTTAGTGTAGTTTTGCATCGGTTATTATGTTTTAGTGCGTTTTAGTGTGATATGGGGTGTTTAGAGGGAACTTTGTGCTACTGAGGTGAGAATTGGTTTCAGTAGGTCATTAGTGAGTTATTGAGGCCATAGTAACTTAGTTTAGCCCCTGTTACACTAAAATACCACATGTTTCCCTAATTGATGCAATTTGTCGTTTTTAAGCTAAATTTGAGCTTTTCTGGATCTGCTATTGACCCGAGGTGATATAAATAAAATTGAGAAGACTGTAGTATAGTGGGGTAGTGCTGATACTACAGGTGAAACCCGACCCCCATACTGCTACAGTGGGCCGCCGATTTCCTCGTTCTGGCCGCAATTTGCGGCCATATGGGTAGGGATTTGGGTGTTGTTTGGTCCATTGGGTGTCTGCTAATGTGTGTAGTATTGTGGTATATATATTTTTGTAAGTTTAGTTCTGTAGGAAAATCTGGGACCAAATACCTATTTTGCCGTTTTTCTAAACCTTCGCGACACGCGTGATACGTGAGTAGGTTTGGGTTTCTGCGTATCGCGGCGCGTCGGGGTAGTTTCTTGGCGCGTGATTTCACGTGTTAGCGTATCGCGCACACGCGCGATTGGTTGCGACACGAGTGTCTAGTTGGGCCGTAATGTCGCGTTTTTGTGAAATGAACTTATGTGTGATATATGTTATGTGATTCTAGGTTCGCAGGCCAGTGAGACGGACGCTACGAAGAAGGGCAAGCAAGTTGTTGGATACGCTTAGCGCGGGATTTCGGTGAGTAGATTTCACATCTACGGGGATATCGCCCGCATGGCGTTATGCGTCAGGGCTGATAGGACCTTATTGTTATATATTGCATATACCATACCATGGATTGTCATCACATATTGCATTCCCTGCCATCTTTATATATTGCTTAGAACTGATAGAACTGCCATGATCATACTGTTGTATATTGTTGTAGCTCATCTATACATGACATGACTTGGATTGCATACTTGATACCTATATCACATTGGATCATTGCATTGTAGCTCATTTTTATGTGATATGACTTGATATACATACTTGATGCACATATCACATCACAATTACTTATATTATTGGTTGAGATTTCATGTGATTTCTGGATTTGGGAACCGTGCCCCTTTCAAATAAGTAATCATTTAAAAACCCGGTTCCCTTGATATGATGTTTTGGGGCGTCGCCCCGTGTTTTCTCGGTGCTAGAGGCATGTACTGAGAGAGGGCTGACCCGGAATGACGGATGCCCGATGGATTGATATAGGGCTGACCCGGACTGACGGATGCCCGATGTATTGAGAGAGGGATGACCCAGACTGACGGATTCCCGATATATACTTTGAGAGAGGGCTGAACCGGAATGACGGATGCCCGATACAGGATGTTTTGCGTGTCGATGCTAGACACGAGTATTTATGATATTTGGGTGCCGATGTTGGGCACTCGGGATTCTCAGGGATATACAGGATATGAGGGCCGATGGAGTACCGGCGTTTGGGATGTTGTGATTTGTAGTGCATACATACATATGTAGTCCACCTCGATACTTCATGTAGATACTATATTCCCATGCTCAGCATTTATTATCACACCTCATCCTGTAGTTATATCACCTGATAGAGGACTTGCATTATTATTACGCATACTGCTTACCCGCATTGATATCATCTGCTGGCATTTGTTAGAGTAGCGCTGTACGTGCATGCGCGCGATTACCTTTATATGTTATCTATATTCACGAGTTGGCAACTCACCCCCGTTGTGCCACAGTATTTGCAGGTTGCCCTTAGGAGTAGTCACGGCTGTCTGTTACCACATCTTTTGGCACAGATACCCTTTTTGAGCAGAGATAGCCTTTTGCTAATAGGTAGGTTTTGTACGGTATATGTTATCTTTCAGTTGTATATTGATGTATCTAGTACTCTCCATCTACTTTTCTGTATTGACTTAGAGACAGTGGTGAGGACGATATGTATGATTTTATATTCTGGTGTCGAGCTCGCATGTGAGCCGACTTTACTTTATGCAGTCTCATCTTTTATGATATTGTCCTTGCTTTACTGAGTATTCTTCGCTACGGCGTCGTATATCTTATTGTGATGCTTCATTCATTTTACTCGTCATTTCTGTTACACCTGGTTTCTATCCGACTGGCGGGGCAAATATTTTAAAAAGGAAATGTTACCAAAATTATAAAACTTATAACTTTTGAACTTAAAGAGGATTTCTACTAAATAAATGGAAGTTTTTCAGACATGTACGATTGTTTTTTTCAAAATTTTTAAAATCACTCTATATTTATTGGTTTTGATTTCTGGGTTCGGCTTACTTAGCCGCGTTGCGCCTGTAGACGTTGCGTGGTTAAGTGCCGGTCACGAGTCGAATTCTCGGGTCGTGACAGTATAATTATATATTTGATATATTACTTTGCATTAACTAGTATCGATTCACTTTAAATGGATTTTCTCACTTGATGTGCACATTGTATATGTGATATATTTTTGTGCATTTGATTGTATCATATTTTGATGATACATGACAGCTAGGGTTTGTGTAAAGAATTAAACCTTGGTTAAATAAATGGTTAGGGTTTTTATTTGATTATTCATTCATTTATCTATTTATTTTTGGATTAAATGAATGAGAAATGAAAACAAAAGGTTGCTTTTCTTCAAGAAGCTTGTTGAAGCTTCATGAAGCTTTGACCAATGTAACCATTTTGTCTTCATCTCCTTAACCCTAACCATTCCTTTAACCTTGGTCAATTCTCTACACATAACTATAGTTAAAATTATGATAAGAATTGATTTTTCTATTCTATTCTAATAACTTATCATAATATTAGCTTCTTCTTCTTCATCTTCAAGATGAAGAAGCTTGCCTCCATCAATGGCAACTAGTGAAAAAGAGTGAGAAATCCAATTCTAAAGTGAACCCACCTCCTATTTCTTCATCCTATACCTCTTGCCAAGTAGTATAGGGTGTTTCCTTCACAAGTTTTCATAGCTTGGTGAAGGTGGAGCTTGATCTTGTGATGCCTCGACGTAGATCATCTTCGGCATCGTCGTCGATGACCTAGCCCGCTTTTTCTCCGATGAAGCCGACGCTAGAGCCCGGATTCGATTTGGACAGCGAGGAGACTTCATTGCGGAGCTATGGAGATGGAGGACCGGATCTACAAAGGTTGTATTTCCGTTCTTGTAGTTAAGTTGTTAACTAGTTTCATTTGTCGCCTAAATATCTAGTTAACGATCCGTATTAGGGTTTCTCGGCACTTGTAAAATTTCAAATTGGCATGGTTGATGCCTTGTGAGACCTCATTAGTGTGCCTAGGAACCCTACAATATATAATTATGCATTAAATCATTAAATCAACACTTGATTCAATGATCCGGTCATGTCGCACACAACCGACTAGTATACAATGTATCGTTTTATCGAATCAATCCTTGATTCGATAACTAGGTTATATCGCATACAACCATTCGACACATTCATCGCGAGAATGAAATACGGTATCACATACACGCATTATTCTCGGTCCCGCACATATCTCATATGCGCTCCTATTTCGTTTCGCTTGAGCCAGGAAACCTCTGTGTAGGACTCTAAAGACTCGTCAATACGCCGGTAGCAGATGATGATCATATCAAACACCCACAAGCCGCAAGCGGTCTGCTAAACGTAACGGCCACCCGGGTATTGAGCGATCAGAAGATCAACGAGCAAGCCCGCTCACACTCCTGTGAATCCAACCAGTAACACTTACCGTACAGTCCGGTCTCGTCGTCTGATATGTCGCATATCTCGCCTAGGGGTGGTAAACGTCAGACCCCAATAGCTTGATAAGTCGTGTCGATATGAGGTCTATAACAATTCGAGATACTACTGGTAACACTTACCAGTAAATCTCAGCAACCCTGGCCAGGGATTTCCGGTTATAGCCAATCGAACACAGCGCAACATCAACCCCCTATACCGGGAGAGACGAATCCCCTCCTATCGCTCATTGCCTCCATGTGACTCGGGACTGTACCCAAAAACCACCGTTTTACACGCCCTCTTGGACGTGGTAAGGTGGAAATCAAAGCACAGTGGGAACCATACAAGACTCTATGACGATCTCTGGTCAACAGACTACTCTGTACCAGTGTCACCAGAGAACTGCCATCTGACGTAAGGTATAATACCATCTGGGAGTTCTCGGCGAGTCCGTCCAGTGTACCCAGTCTCCACTGAGCACCCGTACATCATCTCTGATGTCAAACACCAATGGATATGGGATCATCCATCGCCCATCTATATGGGTCGAGAAGGTATACGCTAGTCTACTCTGGTATATCGATGCCCCGTCTCGATATACCCACGACTAGGGACCTTGAAGGATGTACTTGTGGACTACCATGTCCCCACTAGTATGATCCGCATCATAGTCCAGGTAGTCAAGTACACATCCTAAGGGCTTTACCAACATGTAACAGAGAGACAATCAGTGTACACGTTAAGGTAAAGATCAACCAGATAGCATACTATCATGTCGAGCAAGAAAGTCCTCCCTATATATGTCGAAGCATCCACTACAATATACATCCTATGTATAGTAATGGCCTCTAGGACATACATATAACTAACAACGTGGACCTAACAGTGGTATCAGAGCCTAACTATACACACCCTAGCATGTTAGCAAAGTATTAAGAATATCGACCGGACGAAAACCAGCAAAATTACCCCGGAAAATTTAGTTTCTGCCGAATTTTAGAACTGTTCCAAAATTAAAAATTTATACACTAAAAATCGGCTCAGGCTTTTACTAGAACACTGGAAAAATTTCATCCCCCAACTCGTCCAAAGCGCCGCGTTTCCGCGGCATAAGCTTGCTTATGCCGCGGAACCGCGGCGGCGTTGGCTCTGTTGGGGAATATTTTTCTTGCAGTTTTCTTATTTGGGAATTTTGTGATTTTTGGTATATGACTTTTCTGCCCAGATTTTCCAGAAAGCAAAATTTGTTTTTGGGGCTTAAAAGTCCGTATTTTTGGTCGATGTTCTGTAGACTTTGGCTAATGGTTATATCTGTAATGTTATATGTGTATTGAACGTCTACTAATCGCTATACGCCGATTAGTGGGGGTTATACATCTGTGATCTGTGTTGTTGATGGTATGTGTATATGAACTCGTTGGATTTTCGCGGATGAATAGCCGGGGTGAATGTGAGATGAGTGTTTCTTTTTCTTTCATTCATGTAATAAATTTGTAAATTGATGTAATATTATTTGTATGGCCGCACAACCGGGTCGGGGTTGTAGCCGTCATTGTATAATTCTTTTTACTGTTTTTGCTCCTAGGATATACCCATGGAGGGGGTGCATAAACTACCGGCTATCTCAAAGTGCCGAGTGGCCTACTCACGGCGTTGAGGGAGGTTGCTTCGCTTCGGGTACTGGCGGGTAGTTTGCCGCACCCGTAGGGGTCTTGGGTGGGGTATTGGCTATTCATCGCGACCGTGTAATCCGCTTTTCGTTGCAGGCTAGAACGAATCGCGGGTTCCTAGTATATCCAAAGTGTTCATCTGTGATCTGGATTGGCTATCATTGCTGTATATCTATATATAATAACTATTTAGGCGTTACTTATGTTTTACAGCCGCGCTAGCCCAGCCCCCGCTCTGTCGTTAGTTAAGTAACCTAACGGGTGATGACGGGGCCCAGTGGCGAATGCGAATGGCATAAGCGTAGGTCATATTTTGGTTGTTTTCTGCAATGGTAGGATTTAAATGATGGGACGCATTAAAAAAACTAATGCAAGAAAATAAACCTAAAAGACGTTGTTGGAACAAGTTTTTCAAAAAGCTGTTATTACAAGGACGTTCATCTTTTTGTTTTGCATCGAGGTATTCGGTTATGAATGCCCAGCACCTCAATCGACGAGGCAAGGGCCGAGATCCCCTCATCGGGAGTGACCCCTTGGACAAAAATTTTGCGTCAGGGTAATAACTTCACCATAGTCGATTATTCTTGCTTTGCATCGAGGTATTCATCTTACGAATGCCCAGCACCTCACTCGACGAGGAAAGAGCCGAGATCCCTTCACAGGGAGTGACCTCTTTAGCAAATGTTTTCGCCACTATGTTTTCAAAAGGTCTATCATGTTCCTCCAACCACATCAAGTTCATTACGTTAACGGGTTTTTCGCCAAAAACTCAGCCGTAGCCCTCCGTCGTTTCAGAAAATTAATACTTAGTATTCGTGCTGTGTTTGTTGATTATTCGTCAAGACACAGTGAACGGTAGCTGAGTAATAATTCTCTGTTGCACTGATAGATGCGATTGGTTAGGACGGTCACATGATTTTGTTGATTATTCGTCAAGGATCATGCGGGCGGGTCTAATGCAATCCTGGATAACGACGGGTTGAACTTGACTAGGACCTTTTGATTTGTTGATTATTCGTCAAGGTCACTTGGGTCCTAGGGGCAAAAACCACATCGGGAGTTTCAAAAGAACTGAAACTTGCAGATTTAGCATACCTTCTGGAGTGTAGTGACTAGAGTGGATTCCATCTAGGTCATCACACAATGATAGTTGGATCCCGATCCCACTGATGAGTTGGATTACTCTCGGGAGATTACTTTCACTTAACAATCAATGCTCTAAACCTAGTAGGTGTCTAGAAAGGTGTTAGCGGGGCTACTCCCCCAGGGAAAAGAGGTTCTTAAATTAAGGAACTTCGCGAAAGCGTTGGAAAACCTCCCTCGAAGTACCGACACTAGCCTGGCTGAAAGGTTAAGCAAGTATTGTGACGTGAATTAAATCCCGACTAGTTCTTCTTTTAAAAAGGTTTTAAGAAGAATTTGAGGAAACAGTGGGAGACATCCTAGTTAGATAAACTAATAAACCAATCTAATCTTGCAAGAGCGCCCGCTGAGTGTTTCTTTTCTCTTTTTCCA
This sequence comes from Agapanthus africanus, assembly GCA_030015575.1. NCBI lineage: Eukaryota > Viridiplantae > Streptophyta > Magnoliopsida > Asparagales > Amaryllidaceae > Agapanthus > Agapanthus africanus. The sequence continues at coordinate 517,258,858 of CM057337.1, forward strand.
GGCAGCAACCATTTCATGCCCTAATCAGGATAATAAAATGTATCGCTTGACCGATCCGAATTCTTATTCGGGGCTGGGGAACGTTGGTTCAGCTCTAACTTGTGACAACTGTCATAAGTATGAGAAAGGGAAAGGGGATTGTATGGATTTCCAGGATACCCAGTTGAAGAAGATGCATGGTTTTGCATCTACTTCAGGTGTTCTTGTTATTGAGAACTGTTTTACGGTCAGCCCTACCTCCTGGGTACTTGATACCGGATCAGGATCTCATATCTGTAATTTATTGCAGGGACTGAGAAAAAGTAGGAAAGTTGTACCGGGTGATATGTCGCTCAGAGTAGCGAACGTAAATGCGGCAGCCGTCGATGAATATCACCTAGTATTGCCAAATGGCAAGACTATGATTTTGAACGATTGCTACTATGTACCCTCCATGGTTTGCAACATCATATCAGTTTCTTTACTCGATAAAGATGGATATAACTTTGTTCTTGATAGAAATATAATGAACATTTACCTGCATAAGGTACTGGTTGCAGAGGGTACACTGTGTAATGGTATCTACGTTCTAAATCAGAATATAGTTCTCAATATACAAAACACACGCAAGAGGAAGAATTCAGATACGAATGAATCCTACTTGTGGCATTGTAGACTTGGTCATATCGGAGAGAAAAGACTGAGTAAGTTGCATAAAGATGGACTCTTGAATGCGTTCGAGTTTTCATCTTATGAAACTTGTCAGTCTTGTCTCAAAGGGAAGATGACCAAATCTCCGTTCACCGGACATGGAGAAAGAGCAGCAGAGCTCTTGGGACTCATACATAGTGATGTATGTGGTCCGATGTCTATACATGCAAGGGGTGGGTTCTCCTACTTCATCACATTCACTGATGATCTCTCTAGGTTCGGATATGTGTATCTGATGAAACACAAATCTGAAGCTTTTGAGAAATTCAAGGAATTCAGAAATGAAGTAGAGAACCAGATTGGCAAAAGTATCAATATCCTCCGGTCTGATAGAGGAGGGGAGTACTTAAGCACGGAATTCATAGATTACTTAAAAGAGAAAGGTATTCTCTCTCAGCTTACTCCTCCTTATACACCACAGCACAACGGTGTATCGGAGAGGAGGAATCATACCCTTCTGGATATGGTTCGCTCCATGATGAGTAGTGCTGAGTTACCTCTTTCATTCTGGGGACATGCGCTTCAGACAGCGGCATACCTTTTGAATCAAGTTCCGTCCAAATCAGTGCCTAAAACTCCGTATGAAATATGGAGCAGTAAGAAACCATGTCTTAAGTTTATTAAGATATGGGGTTGTCCGGCCTATGTGAAAACACAGAAACCGGACAAGCTAGAGGCACGATCAGTTCTGTGTAAATTTGTGGGATATCCTAAAGACTCACTAGGATATCTGTTCTACCACACTGAGGAACAGAAGGTGTTTGTATCTCGCCACGCTACCTTCTTAGAAAGGGAGTTTCTTGCAAAAGAAACTAGTGGGAGTTCGGTAGAACTGGAAGAAATTCAGCGACCACAAAATGTAACTGAAAATTTGGAGGAACCGCTAGATTCAATAACCCCAAACGAACCTCAGCCACTCCGCAGATCTGGTAGGATTTCTCATCCGCCCGAGAGATACTACGGTTTTCTCATAGACGGGGATCGAGAGGATTGCATCTTGGAAGAAGATGACCCTACCAGTTTCAGGCAGGCCATTATCAGTAGGGACTCTGATAAGTGACAGGAAGCAATGCAATCCGAAATGGAGTCCATGTACGCCAATAAAGTGTGGACCTTGGATATTGCTCCACCTGGGGTAAAACCCGTTGGATGCAAATGGATCTACAAAAGGAAACTTGGTGTAGATGGGCAGGTGGAAACCTATAAAGCTAGACTCGTTGCAAAAGGTTTCCGTCAAAGACCTGGTTTGGACTATGACAAAACTTTTTCTCCGGTGGCTATGCTCAAATCCATTCGGATCTTACTTGCCATTGCTGCCTTCCATGACTATGAAATCTGGCAGATGGATGTTAAAACGGCTTTCCTAAACGGTTGTTTGGAAGAGTGCGTTTACATGGATCAACCAGAAGGTTTCGTAGACAGTGGGAGCAGCGGGAAGGTGTGCAAGTTGCTTAAATCCATTTATGGATTAAAGCAGGCATCGCGGAGCTGGAACATCTGTTTTGATGAGGCAATCAAGGAATTTGATTTCATCAAGAACGAAGATGAACCTTGTGTCTATAAGAAGATTGTAGGACGAACTGTCGTATTCCTAGTCTTGTACGTGGACGACATTCTCTTGATAGGAAATGACATTCCTATGCTACAATCGGTCAAGCTATTTTTGTCACAACGGTTCTCCATGAAGGACCTGGGTGATGCCTCGTACATTCTGGGGATCAAGATCTATAGAGATAGATCCAAGAGACTACTGGGACTTTCGCAGTCCAGGTAAATAGAGACCGTACTAAAGAGATTTAGTATGGAGGATTCCAAGCGCGGTAACATACCCGCATTGCACGGAATTACCCTCTCCAAGAAGATGTCTCCCAAGACTGATGAGGAGAGGGTTCGCATGAGCACTATACCCTACGCTTCGGCGGTAGGATCTATAATGTATGCGATGCTATGTACAAGACCAGATGTAGCTTACGCGCTGAGCGCGGTAAGCCGGTATCAGTCAGACCCAGGTGAGGACCACTGGACAGCAGTGAAGAACATTCTCAAGTACCTGAGAAGGACTAAGGAGATGTTCCTGGTTTACGGTAATAGAGACCTCAGGGTCGAGTCCTTTACCGATTCAAGCTTCCAGAGTGACAAAGATGACAGCAAGTCTGTCTCGGGTTTTGTGTTTACCCTCAACGGAGGGGCCGTATGTTGGAGGAGTTCCAAACAGGATACCGTCGCAGACTCGACGATGGAGGCTGAATACATTGCTGCAAGCGATGCCGCAAAAGAGGCGGTCTGGATAAAGAAGTTCATTAGTGAACTTCAGGTGGTTCCGTCCATTGTTGACCCAATACCTTTGTATTGCGATAACAATGGGGCTATAGCTTTAGCGAAGGAACCAAGGTCCCATCAGAAATCCAGGCACATCTTAAGGCGGTATCACCTGATCAGGGAGATCATTGATCGCCAGGAGATCGAAGTGCGGAGAGTGGACACAAAGGACAACACAGCGGACCCATTCACGAAGGCCTTACCCCAGACTCAGTTCGAGCGGCTGATCGAGATGATAGCTCTTCGATACGCCAGTACATGGCCTTAGTGCAAGTGGGAGATTGTTGGTGTATATGCCCTAGAGGCCATTACTGTATCATACTAGTATGTATATTACTTGATGGATGCTTGGAATATTCACAGTTGTATAGACAATCTTGCTCGATATAGTAGTATGCTACTTGGTTTGTCTCTGCTTTAATGTGTACATGTGTGTTTATTCATTATATCACCTATACGCATTAGTAGAGCCCTTAGGATCTTTGCTTGATTACCGGCGTTGTGATGGCGATCACACTCGTGGGGGCTGGGTAATCTACAAGCACATCCTTATACACGTCCTTAGTCATGGGAGTATCGAGATAGGGCATCGATACTCCGGAGTAGACTAGCGTATGCGCTTCTCATCCCAGCACGGGAGACGGTCTGTCCCACAGCCATCAGTACGCCGTACTTAAGATAGTATACGGGTGCTCGTTAGGTTACGAGTACACTGGACAGGACTCGTCGGGAACTGATGGTTGGTATTATACCTATCGTCAGTTATCAGTTCCCAGGTGACATGAGTACAGCTTAGTCCGCTGACTTGACATTGTCACTTCGCCTCGAGTGTGTTCCCACTGTTCTTTGATTACTACCCTACCACGGCTCTACTGAGTCGTGCAAACAGGTAGTAGTTGGGAGCAGTCCCGAAGCACTTGGAGGCAGTGACGGTTAGACAGGATTCGTCTCTCCCGGTATTGGGGGTTGACATCGCGCTGTGTCTAGGAGAGCCATTACACGAGTAGTCCCTGGCCAGGGCAAGCGAGATATACTGGTAGGTTTCCAGCGTTATCTCAGGGTGTTCTGGGCTTCACTCCGACACGACTTGTACCGCTATTAGGGGACTGACATTTACCGCCCCCCTAGGCCCGCCATGCGATGTATCAGACGAACAGACCGGACTGTACGGAGATTGTCACAAAAAGACTCAGTAGGAGTTCGGATGGGTTTACCTCATCGGCTTTCTTATCGACATCTACCTGGGGACTGTTACGCACAGCTAGTGCCGCTTGCGGTCTGTGGTTAAACCCACTGCCAACGTAGTGTCGAGTCTTTAGAGTCCCACACAGAGAGTTTCCTTGCACTGAGCGAAACGTGTAGAGGCCGTATGGTTTTACGGCAGGGCTACGATCACTTACGTATACTTGTATGCGTATGGTGTTCGGGCAGGCAATACTAGTGGGCTTTGGTTTAATCCGGATCCTAGTATTGCACGGATGGATTTGTTTTGTCTTCTGTGCATCTGCATTCTACGGAATACGGATGCAGGTGTGTATACACAGTTTTCGGGAGCGATGAAGGAGGAGGTGCCTCATTAGGGTTTTGGCAGTTGGTTCGGCCAAAACCGTTATGCGGCAAGCTCATTAGGGTTTTGACAGTTGATTCGGTCAAAACCATTTTGAGGCGGACTCATTAGGGTTTTGACAATTCGTTTGGTCAAAACCATTATGAGCCGCGGACAACATTTACTAATCCTATTAGTGATAATTTTATGATGGCTAATTGCATTGACCATTTGACCCTGTTGACCTCTCTTGACTTTGTTGACCGGTTGACCATGTTGACCATTGACTTTCAAGAGCGATCTACACTCTTCTTTTCTTTTTCTTTTTCTTTTGGATTATGATAATGGTCATTTCAATGTAGCCATCAACTTTATCTTGATGGGATTAGTAATGATGTTGTTTTTGCATTATTGCAACCATGGTTACTTTTCTTTGGATAATAATTTCTTCTCATTCTCTCTCTTGCTTTTCAAGTGAGAAGAAAAGAAAAGCTCCATGGTTGCTAACCTTCCTCCTTCTTCTTCCTCCTCTTGTTTTGATCTTTTGATCTCATGTGTTGAGAGATAAAGATTTCACAAAGTCAAAACCATTCCTTCATCACTTCTACACAACCTAGGGCTTTTAGATTAGCAATCTCTTTGCCCTAGTTACCTCGGCTCGAGGTGGAGCTCGGTGCACATCTCTCGGGTGGATCGTCTATGACTCAAGGAGGCCGCGGAGGTGACCAAAGTCCGGATCAACCCTCGGAGCAAGCAAGGAGAAGAACAACAAGAAGAGAAGGAGTTCAAGTTGAGGTATAACCCCTAACCGAGTAGATAGATCTCTAGTTAGGATGCTAGTGTTTTGTTTAGCAAAGATCCGGCTTTTACGGTCCATGTTGCCAAGTTTAGAAAAATTTTGTTTTACCGTTTCCGCAACCCCGAAAGTACCGGGAGAGGTAACGTGGACCTAACTGCCGTTACACCAAGTCCTTGGCCAAGACAGGTGAGAATTACTGGTAGATATTCCAGTAGTTTCTCAGGGTGTTCAGAGCTTCCCTCCGACACGACATATACCGCTTTTGGGGGTCTGACATTACCAGCCCCCTGGGCCCGATATGCGATGCTCATAGACGAACGGACCGGACTGTATGGATATTTTCATTGATAGGCTCAGTAGGGTTCCAGGTTGAGTTCGCTCATCGGCTTCCCTTTCGGTCGATACATGGGCAGCCATTACGTACAGCTAGTACCACTGACGTGCTTGTGGTTAAACCTATTGCCAGAGTATTGATGAGTCTTTAGAGACCCCCACAGATAGTTTCCCAAGTTCTTAAGAAACGTTGTAGAGGCCGTATGGTTTTATGGTAGGGTTCGAACATGCACGTACACTTGTGCACGTGTCATGGTTCGGACAGATAATACTGGTGGGCTTTAGTTTAAGCCGGATCCTAATATTATATTGTGTAGAGATATTTTTTTCTCATTGCATTTTGTAATCGGTCAGAATACAAATGCGGGTATGTATATACAGTTGTAGGGTAATCCTGTAATTTGTTACGGGATTGGTTTTTGAAGTTGCCAGTTTTTCTCCGCCCGATTAAACATTTAGTTTTAATGTTTAATTATTGCTTCATGTTAGTGTATCTTTTTTGGCCATTTCCTCATTTCCTTGTCATGGCCGAAATGAGTCATTTGGTGAGGTGGCACTTTTGAGGGTGAGTCATTTGATGAGTCACTTGTTTCATTTATTGTGAGCATGGTTTTATTCTTGAGGTGGAAAATTCATTAATGCCTTTTGTTCTTGCATAAGATATTTATGTGTTGATATTTTTCTTTAAGCTCACCATTCTTTTTTTGCTTATGCTCACCCCCTTTCAATTGATTCACAGTGAGATTCCAAAGTGGCCGAGCACTAGTTTTGGGTGGGGCTGATTTTTGGCCGAGCCCAATGGTTTGAGGAAATTTATTCATTAGAAATTCCATTAGCTCATTCACTTGATCATTCCAAAGGCAAATTCATTTACCTTCACCCAATTCAGTGGGTGCCTTAAGAAAAAGTATTCTACACTCTCTCTACTTCAATCTTGGATATGTCAGTTAGCAAACTTCATGTCCGAGTTGCTTCAGTTTGAAGCAGGAGCCCGTATAAAGATTCGATGACGTGGTGCCACTCCGACGAGGAGACCGGAGATTGAGTGAGATCGGAGATGCCGCGAGGAGCGTGGGATGATGGCTAAGGACCAAAAGACACGGATCGATCGGTATAGCCATTCTATCATTTTGTAGTTTGCTAGTTTAGTGTTAATGGCACGATCCGGGTTACAATCTATGTTAGCGCCAGTTTGTGAAAAAGTTTTTATTCCGCGTTTGGCCTCAGATTATTGACCAGGGCGCTGGCGTAGACTTACATCACCCACAAGCTACAAGCGGTCTGCTAAACGTAACGGCCACCAGGGTATTGAGCAATTAGAGGATCAACAAGCAAGCCTGCTCCTACTCCTATGAATCCAATTAGTAACACTACTGTAAGTGCACGGCGGCGATCCGGCCTCCATCCCGAGGCCAAATGCGGAAGCGATGGTTAACTTTAATTTTTCTTGAACCGGCACCACCGCGCACTAAAATCCGGAACGTGCCATTAACTAGTTCTAGCTAACTACAAGATGGGGAAGAGAGATATACCTAGAGATCCGTGTCCTCCGGTCTTCTCGTCGTCGTCCCGATCTCCCGCGGAATGTCCGGTCTCCACCTCCTCGCCGGAAGGGCACCACGTCGCCTGCTTTTTTTACGGGCTCCCACCTCTATACCGAGGCAACTCGGGCACGAAGCTGGCGAGTCGACGTGCCCAAGATTTGCTGTAGAATGTAGTGTAGAACCATGTCTCATTTTTGGAGTTGTAGAGGTTGCCATTTGGTGGAGGAATGATATATACTTTTGGAGATGGAACTTGTGGGGATTTTGTGAAGCAAAAAGACTAAAAATCCCACACACCAAAAATGGGCAGCCCCTCCTCCAAATGTGGCCGGCCTCTTAGGAGAGAAAATGCGAGGAGAGTCAAAAATAATGGGAGCCCCTCACCAATCATACAAGAGAGAGAGAGAAGGTTACAATGATAAACAATGATGACCAAAAGGAGAAACTCACTCCACCACAACCATCATGAAACCACAAGTCAAAACATGATGACTAAAGAAAGTCAAGCAATGATGGTGCAAGTATCATGATACAATAATATGCAAAGACCCCCTCCACAAATGCTTATTTGCACAAATGCAAATAAGCCCTCCTCCACCAATCTTCGGCCAATGAAAGATACAAAGAAATATGGCCGAAACGGAAAACAAACTGGCAACTCCAGAAAACTGGTCCCGTAATAAATTACAGGAAAAACCCCGATACTGCGTATACACACCCGCATCTGTATTCCGACCGAAATACAAATGCAATGAGACAAAATCTACACTGTACTATACTAGGATCCGACTTAAACCAAAGCCGGCTAGTAATATCCGTTCGATCCTGATCCGTGCAATACCGCACGTATCTGATCGAACCCTGCCATATCTCCATACGGCCTCTACAGAGTTTCGCCCGAAAACTTGAGCAACTGAATGCGGGGGACTCTAAAGACTCGTCAACACCTTGGTTGCGGATTTAACCACTAGCACGTCAGAGGTATAAGCCAATACGTGACGGGCCACCAGCTATTGACCAAAAGGGTCGTCGATGAGCGAACTCATCCTGACAACCTACTGAGCCTGTCAGTGACAATATCCGTACAGTCCGGTCCGTTCGTCTATGAGCATCGCATGGCGGGCCTAGGGGGTTGGTAAAAGTCAGACCCCCAAAAGCGGTACAAGTCGTGTCGGAGTGTAGCCCAGAACACCCTGAGATACTACTGGAATACCTACCAGTAAATCTCCTGCCTCGGCCGAGGGCTTCGTGTAATGGCTCTCCTAGACACTGCGCGACCTCACCCCCAATACCGGGAGAGACGAACCCCCGAAGATCCGCTCACTGCCTCCCTGTGGCTCGGGACTGTACCCAACTAAAATCTGTTTGCACGTCTCCTTTGAGCGTGGTAGGGTAGTAATCAAAGTACAATGGGAACTCACACGAGACAAATGACGATCCTCAGGTCGATGAACTAACCTGTACACATGTCACCAGGGAACTGCTATCTGACGTCAGGTATAAGACCAACTAGCATGTTCCCGGCGAGTCCTGTCCGGTGTAGTCATAACCCAATAAGCACCTGTATACATCTTAGGTGAACCAACTGACACCAGTGGCTTGTGAGACCGGCCACCGCCCCTCATCGGGGTCTCGACTGTATACACTAGTCTAATCTGGAGGATCGATGCCCTGTCTCGAAACTCCCACGACTAGGGACCATTTAAGGATGTGCTTATAGACTCCCAGCTCTCACGTATATGATCGCCCTCATACTGCTGGCCGTCAAGCAAGAGTCCTAGGGGCTCTATCAACGTGCAATAGCGACCTGTCAGGTCACCTAAAGCAGTACACGATGATAAAGATAAACCAGATAGCATACTATCATCTCGAGTAAGACTGTCCTACCGGGATAGGTCCTCCCTCAATCATTGCAATCACGTGCCTATGATCCAATAATTGACTCTGAGGGCACTATCTCCAACAATCTCCCACTTGCACTCAAGGCTAATTATTGCGATGTCGCATACTCACAGCCCGTGTGATACCGAACACCCAACTCATCTACTTGTCAGTCTCACAAAACTCATTTGCGAAACTACTGCGTTCGAGGAATAGCCTTAGTGAGTGGATCCGCTTTGATGTTTCTTTCTATGTCTCTCTATATCTCAAGTTCGCGGAGAAACCCATCTCCCGAAATGAGCAATAACTGTCTTAGAATGTCTGGATGTCTGATAGGACCTAGCTCATAATGAACTCCAAATCCAAACTTCTTAGACTGTATCGTCAACTGAACTTAATTAGTATCCTGCGCCATGCCTCCCTCAGTATTGCCTTGGACCACCTGTCCAAAATACTGCCCCTCGTCAGAAGGAAAACTATAACTCTGACAACCTCCCTGTCGTCTAAGTCACCTTGGAAGCCTGGAATGATAACCGTCTCCAGAACGAGGCTGTCGTTATCACATCCCTAGAACATCCACTTATGTTCTAAAACTGCTTCCGACTGTTTCTCCAGGATTCGATCAATGTCAACTTATTGCATCTACTGCAAGAACAACATCTGGTGTGGTACTTGACATCTCATGATTGACTCAATTGCCTAAGCAAGTGATCTGCCAATCATGCACATCCCTCTCCCCTTTAGTCTGTACGACACCTTTAGAGAGGGTGACTCCATCACCTACAGGTACACTACCGTGCCAGGAGTCGTCCATTCTAAATACTCTTAGAATGCTGTCTAAGTACCCTTAATTGGGAAACCACCCAAATCTAGATCTAGTAACCAGTATGTCTGATGTAATGTCTAAGTCCCATGTAGAGAAAACATTGTGTGGCGACCAAAGTATAACCGATCGTAGTATAGGAATATCACTTCCTATTCTGTGTATGTCATCCAAATACCAGGACATCACACCCTACTACCTTCTTAACAGATCCATCCCCTATTCTGATGAAGTCAAACCTATGACTGTCATGTCAGAAACAGATGATCTATCTCCGCTATATCTGCTTTAGTCTATAAATAGACATAATCCACCTGTCCACCATGCTTCCGTTGCTCCCACTGACCACGACAACCCTCTGGCAGAGTCGTATAGACGTACACTTCTAAAGCTAGTTTAGAACGACGCTATACTCATCCTCCCGCCGGGTCTCACAGTCTGGAACAACAGCAATGGCAAGTCTGGGTAAACAAGAACATCCCTGTCACCGTCCTTGAGGCTACCGGAGTACCACTCGGGTGCCTGAAGTTACCCACCTTATCTGCGGAGTGGCCAATGGAATGTCAAGCCAGATTGAATCTTTAGGTTCCTATCAAATCTTCAGTAATCGTTTGTGGTTCTGGAATCACTTCCAGTTCTACCATACTCCCACTACTGTTTTCTGAAAAAAAATCCAATTTTTTAATAAAACTGTGGCGAGTCTAGAACAATATCACTATTGATCTTCTAGATGGTAGAAAGTCAACCCTCTTCATAGCCTGGGTCAACCCACAAACAGCCATTATAGAAACGTGCCTTGAGTTATCCAGAGTCTGGTTTTAAGCATAATCCGGACAACTCCCCGTACCTTATCATCGTTAAGATACGAACTGTTCTATATCAAATATAGGACCAGAGGCACTGATTTAATTGAACCAGATTCAAATCATGCAGCTGTCTCCAGTGCATGTCAACTAAATGGAGAGAGGCCGACCAGCGTTACTCAACTTAGGAGTGCTTCCAATTTTGAGTAACCTGAAAGAGAAGCAAGTTCTCTTAATCATCACTATCAACTGAATACCATACTTAAGTATCTACATCTTCGATCACCTTGAAGAATCCCGATACTTGCAACACCTGGTTCTCTACTTTATTCATGTACCTATAACTTCTTAAAATTCAGACCGTGCGTTTCTATGAAACACTTGTCTAAAAACTAGAGAAGTCATAAGTAAACCGAATATAGTACGAGGACCAACCCCTATGTCCTAATGGACACTGGACAATATGCAATCCTCTGTATAAGTCCCTTGAGTCTAACAACTCATTCCCTGTGTGTCGTAGGTTGAAAACTGTACTTATGGTTAAGAAGAATTACACCGTTGTTTAATGCTCCTTACCTAACCATCCACTGATATAGGTAAACGTCATCGACATAATTTCAAAAAGGTACATCTCACTCTATAAAAATAGACGTACAGATATATCAATTTGAAATTGGTTCATTATAACGGATATTCAAAACCAAATAATCGCCGTCCGGTAAACAACCCAGGTGACTTCAACAAATATCACCGATTACAACGAATCCCGATATAATGAGGATAATCACCTAATTCCCACTAACCTACTCCCACTCATCATCTGTAAAACCATACAGATGTGAGAATCATACCTGGTAAATACATACCCTGGAGTAAGGACTAATTGGGAAATCAGTTTTCTTTTAACAGTACACAGTGAAACTGAAACATTGAAATGTTTCGATGGGGTATCCCGGTATTCCTAGTAATGCCTCTTCCAGATTCACGACTGTAACCGTATAATTCTTTGCCATCTCTCCAAATCCCTTTATATGTCTTTAGTCATTACCTTCTGTACACCCCTTTAGGCCAAATGGTTTTCTTCCTTCCCCACCGTTCGGCACCAGCCTATGGTTTGGAAGAAGACTATCCAATAAGCATAATGGGTGTACTGTCCCAATCCTAGGAACACTCGCAATACGAGAGAAGGTGAGGATAAAAGACAACCGAATAAACCTTATTCCTATTTCTCCTGAACCAGAATCCATCCCTGAACCGGAACAAGTTCCTTTCGAGTTCGTATATAACCATACGATCGAGTATCCAATAAACTGTGGATCTTCTTAGTGATACGGAGTGTCCTGGAGAAATACAAAGGTGAAGTGGGAGTGGTAATGAAATACTTGGTTTGGTCGTGAATATCAGTCGCAATTTACTTTGCCCTCTTACCAATCCCTTGCTTTGTCTTAACTTAATACCTTCTGTACACCATCGCTAGGCTAATTGGTTTTCTTCATTCCCTACCGGTCGGCACCTGCTTATGGTTTGGAAGAAGACTATCCAATTTTCGTAATAGGTGTACTATCTCCTAAACCAAGGAGTACTCACAATCTGAGAGAGAAGGTAAAAGGAAAAGACAACTGAATAGTCCTATCCGTTTCCTCCAGAACCTGAAACCATCCTCGAATAAATTCTTTCGAGTTCGTATCTAACCATACGATGGTTTTGTCCAATGGAAGTGGACGTTCGTAGTAATACGGGGTGTCCTGGAGAAAAGGGTAAAAGTAGGAGTAGCAATGAGGTCTGCAACTCTGACAATCTAAAAGCCAGTGTTTAAGAAGGTTCGGTTAATTTTGGTCACTGAGTCATAGTCTTAGGGTCGGGTCAATGGTCGCTGCCAAAGAGAGAGAGAAAAGAAACACTCAGCGTGCACTCTAACCTAGATCAGAATGGTTACCAATTTATCTAATCTGGAAACCTCCCACTGTACCGTCAAATTCTCCTCCAAACCTAAAAGAAGAATTAGTTGGGATCACCCGAGGAGTAAACCAACTCATCAGTGGGAATCGGGATCCAACTATCATCGCATGATAACGTGACGGAATCCACTCACGCTATCACACTCCAGAAGGTATGCGCATATCTAGCAAGTTTCAGTTTCTTTAGAAACTCCCGATGTGATTTTTGCCCCATGCTCTTATGACCTTGACGAAGGCCAACAAATCATAAGTCACATGTCAAGTTCTACCCGTCATTCTCCAGGTTGATTTGAACCCACCCGCACAAGCCCTTGACGAAGGCCAACAAGGCTATACGATTGTCCCAAACCAACGCATCTATCTATGCTGCAGAAAGGCAACAAGCAGCTACCATACACTATGCCTTGACGAAGGCCAACAAACATAGCATGAATACTACGTGCTACCCGTCTGAAACGACGGAGGGCTACGAATGGTTTCTGGCGAAAACCTTTAACGTAAAGAACTTGATATCGTTGAAGGAACGGATAGCTTTTAGAAAAATATAGTGACGAAAACTTTTGCTAAAGAGGTCACTCCCGGTGAAGGGATCTTGGCTCTTTCCCCGTAGAATGAGCTGCAGGATATTCCAACTGAATATCACGGTGCAAAGCAAAAGTAATCGGCTATAGTGAAGTCATTGCCCTGACGCAAACTTTTTGTCCAAGGGGTCACTCCCGGTGAAGGGATCTCGGCCCTTGCCTCGTCGACTGAGGAGCAGGATATTCTAACTGAATACCACGATGCAAAACAAAAGAGAACGTCCTTGCAATAACAGCCTTTTGAAAAGTGTTCCAACAACATCAGATTAGGTTTGTTTAACTTGTAATGATCCGAATCAACGCAGTCCCATCAATTGATCACACCACAAAGAACGAAAATATACTGATGTACGTATATGCCATCCGCATTCGCCACTGGGTCCCGTCATTACCCGTTAGGTTAGCTAACTAACGACAGAGCGGGGACTGGACTAGCGCGGATGCAAAACATATACAACATCTACTAATATATATATAATATATAATTTTTCGCTCAAGGCGTGATAAAATGCAACATCACAGAAATGTACAGCATCACAGAACAATACAGATATCTGGGATCCCCGGGTTTCACAGAGCCACTACTGAAACCCGACGTTCCCCTGGTCGTGTGGATAGCCTGTGCAATGAAAACCTAGACCCCTACGGGCGCGGCAAGTTACCTGCCAAAACCTGAAGCGAGGCAGCCCCCTTCAGCGACGTGAATGGACCACCCGGCACTTCACGGAATCCGGCAACTTGGGCATCCCTCCTGGGTCAACCTGTACCCCCTACGAGTGCGGAGAATAGCCCGTCAATTCTAGAGTGAAGCCCCCTCCGTCTCAATGCCATGAGATGCGGGCTCGTTGCCCTCTAGAACCCGGCTATCCGTGCACCCCTCCGCGGGGTAATCCTAGTACAGAAAGTAAAATATACATACAACGGGTACATCGACCGCAACCTGGTCGTGCCCCAAAATAATAATACAAACAGGCAGTGACGGCAATCCACATGTCGGACGCTCGCCCCGCAATATCAAATGTACATAATACAACAAAACTGTACTACCACTGCAACCAGGCTATCCCCACGACCGATCCGCAACATCACAGCAAAATCACAGAACATCAACGTGAAAGTCACGTTCGCAAATCCGTCTAACCGGGCTATAGCAGTTAGACAGGATTTACCGATCAAGTGACATTCACGGTCGCAGATATAATGTAAATACTGTGAAATAATGTGTTTAAAATATCCGATCGATCAAATTTTAACAAGTGGGCCCCAAGTACTACTGTAGCACATCAAGAAATTCTGGGCCCAAACAAAGTATACCAAAACCCCTATTTTCAGCCCACAAGCCCACTGCAAAAAATTGGTGACGTGAATCCAAATTCCTGCGGCGGAACCGCGGCGAAAGAGGGGTTGTGGCCGCGGTTCCGCGGTCGTACGGAAGGATCAGGTGACCAAAATTCTACAGTGTTCTTAGGATTCCCTGCACATCATTCTGCAACATACTGAAAAATTTTTGGACTTCAAAAAATTTCGACAGAAACTGATGTGAAGAAAAATACGGTTTTTGGAAAATTGTTCGATCGGAAATGTAAAACACATTAGACAAAGCTAGACTATGTTAATGGCGAGGCTCTGATACCACTGTAAGTGCACGGTGGCGCCCCGGCCTCCATCCCGAGGCCAAATGCGGAAGCGATGGTTAACTTTAATTTTTCTTGAACCGGCACCACCGCGCACTAAAACCCGGATCGTGCCATTAACTAGTTCTAGCTAACTACAAGATGGGGAAGATAGATATACCTAGCGATCCGTGTCCTCCGGTCTTCTCGTCGTCGTCCCGATCTCCCGCGGAATGTCCGGTCTCCACCTCCTCGCCGGAAGGGCACCACGTCGCCTGCTTCTTTTACGGGCCACCACCTTTATACCGAGGCAACTCGGGCACGAAGCTGGCGAGTCGACGTGCCCAAGATTTGCTGTAGAATGTAGTGTAGAACCATGTCTCATTTTTGGGGTTGTGGAGGTTGCCATTTGGTGGAGGAATGATATATACTTTTGGAGATGGAACTTGTGGGGATTTTGTGAAGCAAAAAGACTAAAAATCCCACACACCAAAAATGGGCAGCCCCTCCTCCAAATGTGGCCGGCCTCTTAGGAGAGAAAATGAGAGGAGAGTCAAAAATAATGGGAGCCCCTCACCAATCATACAAGAGAGAGAGAAGGTTACAATGATAAACAATGATCACCAAAAGGAGAACCTCACTCCACCACAACCATCATGAAACCACAAGTCAAAACATGATGACTAAAGAAAGTCAAGCAATGATGGTGCAAGTATCATGATACAATAATATGCAAAGACCCCATCCACAAATGCTTATTTGCACAAATGCAAATAAGCCCTCCTCCACCAATCTTCGGCCAATGAAAGATACAAAGAAATATGGCCGAAACGGAAAGCAAACTGGCAACTCCAGAAAACTGGTCCCGTAATAAATTACAGGAAAAACCCCGATACTGTG
Source organism: Agapanthus africanus (assembly GCA_030015575.1). Taxonomy (NCBI): domain Eukaryota; kingdom Viridiplantae; phylum Streptophyta; class Magnoliopsida; order Asparagales; family Amaryllidaceae; genus Agapanthus; species Agapanthus africanus. The sequence goes on from CM057337.1 coordinate 517,274,648, forward strand.
TATACACACCCGCATCTGTATTCCGACCGAAATACAAATGCAATGAGATAAAATCTACACTGTAAAATACTAGGATCCGGCTTAAACCAAACCCGGCTAGTAATATCCGTTCGATCCTGATCCGTGCAATACCGCACGTATCTGATCAAACCCTGCCATATCTCCATACGGCCTCTACAGAGTTTCTCCCGAAAACTTGAGCAACTTAATGTGGGGGACTCTAAAGACTCGTCAACACCTTGGTTGCGGATTTAACCACTAGCACGTCAGAGATATAAGCCAATACGTGACGGGCCACCAGCTATTGACCAAAAGGGTCGTCGATGAGCGAAGTCATCCTGACACCCTACTGAGCCTGTCAGTGACAATATCCGTACAGTCCGGTCCGTTCGTCTATGAGCATCGCATGGCGGGCCTACGGGGTTGGTAAAAGTCAGACCCCTAAGAGCGGTACAAGTCGTGTCGGAGTGTAGCCCAGAACACCCTGAGATACTACTGGAATACCTACCAGTAAATCTCCTGCCTCGGCCGAGGACTTCGTATACTGGCTCTCCTAGACACTGCGCGACCTCACCCCCAATACCGGGAGAGACGAACCCCCGAAGATCCGCTCACTGCCTCCATGTGGCTCCGGACTGTACCCAACTAAAACCTGTTTGCACGTCTCCTTTGAGCGTGGTAGGGTAGTAATCAAAGTACAGTGGGAACTCACACGAGACAAATGACGATCCTCAGGTCGATGAACTAACCTGTACACATATCACCAGGGAACTGCTATCTGACATCAGGTATAAGACCAACTAGCATGTTCCCGGCGAGTCCTGTCTGGTGTACTCATAACCCAATAAGCACCTGTATACATCTTAGGTGAACCAACTGACACCAGTGGCTTGTGAGACCGGCCACCGCCCCTCGTCGGGGTCTCGACTGTATACACTAGTCTACTCTGGAGGATCGATGCCCTGTCTCGAAACTGCCACGACTAGGGACCATTTAAGGATGTGCTTATAGACTACCAGCTCCCACGTATATGATCGCCCTCATACTGCTGGCCGTCAAGCAAGAATCCTGGGGGCTCTATCAACGTGCAATAGCGACCTGTCAGGTCACCTAAAGCAGTACACGATTATAAAGATAAACCGATAGCATACTATCATCTCGAGTAAGACTGTCCTACCGGGATAGGTCCTCCCTCAATCATTGCAATCACGTGCCTGTGATCCAATAATTGACTCTGAGGGCACTATCTCCAACAACTACCTACAGTCCGGTCTCTTCGTCATATAAGTCGCATATCACAGCCTGGGGTGGTATAACGTGATAGTTATATGTATGCCCTAGAGGCCATTACTATACATGCGTTGTATATTGTAGTGGATGCTTGGACATATATAGGGAGGACTTTCTTGCTCGACATTATAGTATGCTATCTGGTTACCCTTTATCTTAACATGTACTCTGATTGTCTCTATGTTACATGTTGATAAAGCCCTTAGGATAAGTACTTGACTACCAGGACTATGATGCAGATCATACTAGTGGGGACAGTGTAGTCGCCATGTACATCCTTCAAATATTCCTAGTCGTGGGAGTACCGAGACAGGGCATCGATACTCCAGAGTAGACTAGCGTATGCGCTTCTTGACCCATATGATGGGCGATGGATGATCCCATATCCAATGGTGTTTGACATCAAAGAAAGTATACGGGTGCTCAGTGGAGACTGGGTACACTGGGCGGACTCGCCGAGAACTCCGAGATGGTATTATACCTCACGTCAGATGGCAGTTCTCTGGTGACACTGGTACAAGTTAGTCTGTAGACCAAAGATCGTCATAGAGTCTTGTGTGATTCCCACTGTGCTTTGATTTCCATCATACGACGTCAAAGAGGGCATGGAAAAAGGTGGCTTTTGGGTACAGTCCCGAATCACATGGAGGCAATAAGCAATAGGAGGGGATTCCTCTCTCTCGGTATAGGGAGTTGATGTTGCGCTGTGTTCAATTGGCTATAACTGGAAATCCCTGGCCAGGGTGGCTGAGATTTACTGGTAAGTGTTATCAGTAGTTTCTCGAACTGTTATAGACCTCATATCGACACGATTTATCAAGCTATTAGGGTCTGACGTTTACCATCCCTAGGCGAGATATGCGACATATCAGACGAAGAGACCGGACTGTACGGGAGTGTTACTGGTTGGATTCACGGGAGAATGTACAGGCTTGCTTGTTGATCTTCTGATTGCTCAATACTTTGGTGGCTGTTACGTTTAGCTAACCGCTTGCAGCTTGTGGGTGTTTGATATGATCATCACCTACTGCCGGCGTATTGACGATTCTTTAGAGTCCTACAGATAGGTTTCCTGGCTCGGGAAAAACGGAGTAGGAGCACATATATGATATGTGCGGGACCGAGAATAATACGTGTATGTGATACCGTACTAGATTCTCACGATATGAGATATCGGCCGGGTATATGTGATATAGCCGAGTCATCGGATCAAGTGTTGATTAGATGAACTGATACAGATTATATTAGTCGGTTATTTATGAAATAGCCGGATTATCGGATCAAGAGTTGATTCGATAATTTAATGTATAATTATATATTTGATATATTAAATTACATTAACTAATATAAGCTCACTAAAAGATTCTTTTTCTCACTCGGGTAATACATTGATATATATATGTGATATATGTTAATTGTATTATTTTATTTTGTTACAATAAATATTGTATATGTGATATATAATATTGTAACATGTAAGGGTTATAAATGCAACATGTTTTGTGGAGAATAAATGTGGTTAGGGTTTGGATTAGGGTATGCTTTCATGAAGCTTTCAAGAAGCTTCTAGAAGCTTTGCTTTTGTTTTTAACTAAAGATATTTTTCTAAAGATATTTTGGTTGATATTTGTTAACCCAACCCAACCCTTCACCATGGTTAAGTCTCTACATGGGTTAAGTTATCAAACTTAACCCATGGTTGCATTTCTAACCACACTTGATTCATTATCCATCACAAATGGTTTTGCTTCTTCTTCTTCTTCCTCTTTGATGAAAGCTTTCTAGCTTTTTCAAAAGTGATGAAAATGAGTGAGATAAAGAAAACAAATGAGAGCTAAATTGCTACTTCATCATCCCCATCTATTCTAACCACTTAGATTAGGGTGTTTGCTTTGCTAATACTTGATTAGTGAAGCAAAAGCTTTGGCTTGAGTTTCTTCAAGGTAGATCATCTTTGTTATCGAAGATCGGAAGCAAGCTTGCATCATTCTCTTCATGGAGCCTCTCTAGAGTCTGGGTACTCGATGATCGCAGCGAAGGGACCTCAACACGGAACTTTAGAAGTGAAGGAATGGACTATAAAGGTTGTAATCCCTAACTCTTAGAAGTAAAGTTGTTTACTTGCTTTGTTTTCGCCTAATCTCTAGTCTAAGATCTTGGTTAGGGTTGTTCGGCACGTCTAAATTTTAAATTGGGCATGGTTGATACCTTATAGACCCTTATGACAGTTCCTAGTGACCCTACAGTGGTATCAGAGCCAAGCTAGAGTTTTAGGCGAAGTCTAGACGAAGTTTAAAGTCCGATCGAACCCCGAAACCCCAAAACGAACCCCTACTCTGGAAATTTTTAAAAATGTTGATTTTTTCGTATTAAAAATACTCAGAAAATTAAGCAGGGTATTCTAGGAATTTCTGTGAAAAATGACATTTTAATTCGCTCAAAGCGCCGCGGAACTGCGGCAATACCCTGCCTTGCGCGGCGGTTCCACGGTCGTTCAAGGGAATTAGGGTTAGTGTTTCCTACAGTAACATCCGTGGGTACTTATGCAAGTTTCTGGGAATTTTTAAATCTACTCAAGTGTTGAGTTTTCTGGAGATCTTTTGTATTCGTTGATTCGATCGGAAAGTTTAATTTCGTTTAAGTTTTTCCGGGTTATTTAGAACATGTGAAAAAGTTCGACCAGATATCAATAACTCACTTTTTCCCTTGTCGGAAAATTTTCAAGTGTTGGATTTTTTCTCGAGTTTGAAACTTCCGGAAAGTCGTGCAAGTAACGCGGTGAACCCTCTAGAAGAACACAAACCTTAACTCGATTATGTGACCGTCTGAACCGCCTCTAAATCTTAGGGTTTGGGGCAGTACGGCGTTGCCACATGTGAGGCGTTGGTTTGACCCTTCTACGGCTGGACCATCGGTACTGTGGCATGTGATGGTTACTTTTTGAACTCCGCTCAAGTGTTGAGCTATTTGGGAAATCTTGGGTGTTTGTTTATTCGATTAGAAAGTTTAACATTGTCTATTTATCTGGAATGTGATACAATATTTGGAATCCACAAGAAGTTATGAGATAACTAATTCGAATGTTATAAATCTAGCAGTTTAGTCTCAAATGATCGGTTGCCACGGGATTTTGATGTGATCAAAACTCCGTCGCAATCACGTAGCGTACGCGGATACTCGCCGGGTAAACTTAATAGATAGCCATGCCCCATAGCCCTGACCAAGTGACTGTAGGAGAACCCCGTCGCCAAAAGCATCCGTTCGGGTGCTCGCGGCAGCGGTGTTCCGTACTTCGTCGACGGCATCCGGGGGTGCGGCTGTCTACTAAAGTTTGCGACGAGTATTCGATCAGGATGTCGGGAATCTTGTTGAATTGCCTGACTAGATATTGAAAAGTGTTTTTGAGATTGAGACTAAAATGCGAGATTTATAATTGTTAGGCATGCGATGTATAAGGAATTCATTTGGTTCGGCATGAGATGTCTAAGGAGGTTGCGGATACCAACTGTTGTAGTTTTACACTTTCTTTTCTGTGACCGTAAGCGTAGTATGTGGTGTATCGCCGGTTTCATTGCTATACATCAACGACATTTGGGATATGCATACTTGCTTACGTTGATGATATGAGATATTATATGTTGCTGTGATATGTTATATTGGATCGTCGTGTTTTGAATAGCCGGAGGATTTATGTGAGATGAGGGTTTTTATTTTCATTCATGTAAAATTCATTGTATGTAATATTCTTTTATTGGGGCACTTCCTGGCTGAGGATGATGTCACCATTGTATATTATTTACTTTTCAGCATTAGGTAGACCCAAGGAGGGGAGCACAAGTAATCGGGTTCTAGGGTCCAGTGGGAGGCCATCTCGAGGAGTCGAGACTGGGTCTCCTAACCCTAGAATTGGCAGTGTTGCTTGCCGCTCTCGTAGGGGTCTTGGGATGTGGGTTTGGCTATTCATCGCGACCGTGGAATCCGTGTTTTATACAGGCTCGTATTAAAACACGGATGTCCTAGTATATCCAATATTTCATATGTGTTCTTCTGCTGTAATGTTCTGTGATGAGATCATATTACTGCCTTAGACGAATGTTTATATTATATATATGAGATATATGTTATATTGCAAATTTCGTTTCAAATGTGATGCTTGTGAAGCATAATAAAATAAGACTTCATTAATGAGATTAATGAAAATAAAAGAGACCGAAAGATGTTGTAGAAACTTGTTTGAAAACTGGTAGCTCTAGTTCTTTCTTTGCATAGCGGTATTCTTTATAGAATATCCAGCACTTTATTCGATAAGGAAAGAGCCGAGATCCATTCACCGGGAGTGACCTCTTTAGCGAAACTAGCAGATGCTACAAACTCGGTATGTCTTTTGATTGTTTCTATAGTTTTTGCTTTGCATAGTGGTATTTGTGAAATATCCTGCACCTTATCAGATAAGGAAAGAGCCAAGATCCCTTCACCGGGAGTGACCTCTTTAGCAAAACTAGAAAGGCCTCAAAAACATTCCATTAAAAATCACTCGATTCAACAACGATATCAAGTTCATTACGCAAAGGGTTTTCTTAAAAACCTGTCATAGCCCTCCTTCATTTCAGATAAGTACTACTTAGTATTCGTGCTGCGGTAGTTTGGCATTCGTCAAGGCGTAGTGTACGGTAGCTAACTAGTGCTTATCTGCTAGCATACGATGCGATTGAATTAGGGTATTCGTACGGCGTTGTTTGGCATTCGTCAAGGGTCGTGCGGGTGGGTTTAATTCAATCAAGAAATGTACGGGTTGAACTTGACTAGCGGACTATGGGTTGTTTGGCATTCGTCAAGGTCATAGAACGCTAGGGGTAAAATATTATTGGGAATTTCAAGAGTTGAAATTTGCAATGAGATTGCATTCCTTCTATGAGATAGTTGGATCCCGATACCCGCTGCGAGTAAGAGTTACTCCTGGAAGAGTTTTACACATTACAATTAGCCGATCAAGTAGGTGTCTAGAAAGGTGTCAACGGGGTTAAGCCTCTGGGAAAACGAGGTTTACTTTAATTAGGTCCGTGCGAAAGCACGGGGAACCTCCCTCAAAGTACCGGCACTGGCCTGGCTGAAAGATTGGCGAACTTATAGGGTGTAATTAATCCCGGCTAATCTTTCCTTTTAGGGTTTGAAGGAAGATTTGACTAAAACAGTGGGAGACATCCTGATTAGATATATTAATAACCAATCTAATCTTGCAAGAGCATACGCTGAGTGTTTTCTTCTCTCTCTCTCCTGGTTACGACTATGTCACGCCTTAATCAAGATAATAATATGGATGTATTGACCGAACCTGCTTGTTATACTGCGCTAAGGAACGTTGGTCCCGCCCTAACTTATAATTGTTATAAGATAGAGTAGGAAATAGGGGATTACCAGAATTCCCGTGCCGCCCAAACGAAGAAAGTGCATGCTGATGCATCAACTTCGGGTATGTTCATTACCGAGAACTGTTTCTCAGTATCCTTTATGTCCTTGGTATGAAATACCGGATCAGGATCCCACAAATGTTTGTTACATGGGCTGCAGAGAGGTAGAGAACTGAGAACGGGTGATAAGTTTCAAGAGTTGAATATGATGCAAGTGTTGCAGCCAAGTCTGTTGGCAGTTATCACCCTGTATCACAATAATACATTGATTCTGAACGAATATTATTAAATACCGAACCTGATATACAACATCATATCAGTCTCTTTATTAGTAAAGAAGGATATAATTTTGTATTGTTGGATAATGTTTTGAACATTTCCTATATCAAGAGTTGATCGGTTCAGGCACGTTATCTAAGAACATAGACGTTCTAAATCAAACCACAGTTCTTAACGTACAGAGCATACACAAGAGGAAGAGTTCAGAAATGAACGAATCCTTCTTGAGGCATTGTAGACTAGGTCATATCAATGCGACCTGACTAGCTGAAGTTACATTTAGGTGCATATTTAAATTAGTTTGAATTTACATCTTGTGAAACATGCCGGTCATGTCATAGAGATAAGATGACCACAGCTCCGTTTATTGGAAACAGAGAAGGAGTTAGTGAACTCTTGGGATTGATACATGCTGATATATGAAGGCCCCCTGTCTACACATGCCAAGACCGGTTCTTTGTACTTCATTACATTTAGTGATTATCTCTCAAGATCCGGACATATGTTCCTGTTGAAACACAAGTCTAGAACTTTTGAGAAATTCAATGAATATAGGTTAGAAGTAGAGAACCAAAAATGGGTATTAGTATAATGTCCTTTGATGTGATCAGGGAGGAGAATACTTGAGCACGGGATCCCTGGACTATTCTAAAGGAGAATGAGATTCTCTCTCAGCATTACTCCTCTGTTTACACCACAGCACGTCGGTGTATCGGGGCGGAGCAATCGCACCCTATGTGATATGGTGTGCTCTATGATGAGTACTACTGAGTTGCCTATTTTCTTTTGGGGTTTTGCACTTGAGAAGTTGCATACCAATTGAATAGGGTTCCAACCAAATCAGATGTCTACCACTCCATATGTGATATGGTATGGGAAGAGCCCATCTCTTAAAGATGTTAAGATTTGGGGTTGTCCTGCCTATGTCAAAAACAAAATCCGGACAAGCTCGAGGTAAGGTCAGTTCTGTGGAAGTTTGTTGGATATCCCAAGAATTCGCAAGGGAATATCTTCTACCAAACTGGGGGGAAAAGGTGTTTTTGTTACTCAGCATGGCACCTTTGTGAAAGAGAATTTCTTATGAAGAAATTAGTGGTCATGAGGTAGAACTGGAAGGAGTTCCATCTATACAAACTGCAGCTGATGATTTGGTAGAACCGGAGGATTCAATAGTTTCCAACGAAGCTCAGCCTCTCCGCCGATCTAGTAGGGTTCCTCGTCCACCTGAGAGATACTTCGGTTTCTTTATGATAGTGGGAGAGAGGATTACATCATGAGATGATGACCCAACTAGTTTCGAGAAGGCCATCAAGAGTGGGGACTCCGTGAGTATGGCTGGATGCTTAGCGATCTGAGATGGAATCCTTATACACCAACAAAGTATGGACTTTGGTTGCTTTATCTGAAGGGATAAATCCCCATAAGGAGCAAGTATATATTGAGAAGATTACTTGGTGTACAAGAAAAAGTTGAGAATTTCAAAGCTATGCTTAAGTCCATCCAGATCCTACTTGCCACTGCTACATGCCATGACTACAGTCAAAGCCAGATCTCAAGAATGAAGCACATCACAGGTAATGAAAGGAAAGCGCTTGTGCTCAATAGAATCTCTCTTGTTCGTTGGGTGTCATGACAGCTTTCTAAATGATGATTTGGAAGAGAGCGTCTATAAGTACACAGCCAGAGGGCTTCGTAGACAGTGGGAGCAGCGGAAACGTGTGCAAGATGTTTTTATGTGATAAAGCAGCCATCGCAGAGTTGGAATGTCTGTTTTGATGTAGTAGTCAAAGAGTTTGACTTCAACAAAATGGTAGATGAACCTTGTATATACAAAAAGGTAGTAGGGAGTATAGTGGCGATCCTCGTATAGTATGTGGATGACATACTCTTGACAGAGAAGGAGTTTCCTATGCTACGCTCGGTCAATCTCCTCTTATCACAAAGATTCTTTATAGGATCAAGGTGATACCTCCTAAATCCTGGGTTATTGATCTATGAGATAGATCTAATTGGATGTTAGGATTCTCACTAGATGTGGTGAGATGGTATTAATCGATCCTGGGGAGAATCACTGTAAAGGTTCCACGGTGATAAGGACGACTGAATGTTAGTCGCAGGCATTGTCTTTACCCTCAATGGAGGGACGGTATGTTGGAAGAGTTCCAAGCTAGATACCGTGACTTACTAGACGACTGAAAGCAAGATACATCGTTACCAAGGATACTACCAAAGAGGCAGTCTGGATATATTTGAGTTCATGAGATGAATTTCGTTCCTACCATTGTGTGACAATGGAGTTGTGGCTTAGGCATAGGAACCCCCGTCCTATCAGAGATCCAGACATATTCTTGGGAAGTATCGCCTGATCATGGAGATGGTTGATCTCGAGGGAGATCGAGGTTAGGAGAGTAGACACAGAGGACAACAGCGTGGATCCACTCACCAAGGCCTATTTCCCAGTAGATACTTTTATGGGATGGTGGAGTATGAGATACTTCAACCACAGCTTACTGTTGGGTATGAGATACTACAACAGATGGCCCTAGTGCAAGTGGGAGATTGTTAGTTATATGTATGCCCGAGAGGCCATTACTATACATGTGTTGTATATTGTAGTGGATGCTTGGACATATATAGGGAGGACTTTCTTGCTCAACATGATAGTATGCTATCTGGTTTCCCATTATCTTAACATGTACTCTGATTATCTCTATGTTACATGTTGATAAAGCCCTTAGGATGAGTACTTGACTACTAGGACTATGATGCAGATCATACTAGTGGGGACAGTGTAGTCGCCAAGTACATCCTTCAAATGTTCCTAGTCGTGGGAGTACCGAGACAGGGCATCGATACTCCAGAGTAGACTAGCGTATGCGGTTCTTGACCCATATGATGGGCGATGGATGATCCCATATCCATTAGTGTTTGACATCAGAGAAGGTATAATGGTGCTCAGTGGAGACTGGGTTCACTGGGCGAACTTGCTGAGAACTCCCAGATGGTATTATACCTCACGTCAGATGGTAGTTCTCTGGTGACACGGGTACAGGTTAGTCTGTAGACCCAAGATCGTCATAGAGTCTTGTGTGATTCCCACTGTGCTTTGATTTCCATCATATCACGTCTAAGAGGGCATGCAAAAAGGTGGCTTTTGGGTACAGTCCCGAATCACATGGAGGCAATGAGCGATAGGAGGGGATTCGTCTCTCCCGGTATAGGGAGTTGATGTTGCGCTGTGTTCGATTGGCTATAACTGGAAATCCCTCGCCATGGTTGCTGAGATTTACTGGTAAGTGTTATCAGTAGTTTCTCGAACTGTTATAGACCTCATATCGACACAACTTATCAAGCTATTGGGGTCTGACGTTTACCACCCCTAGGCGAGATATGCGAAATATCAGACGAAGAGACCGGACCGTACGGGAGTGTTACTGGTTAGATTCACGGGAGAATGTACAGGCTTGCTTGTTGATCTTCTGATTACTCAATACCTGGGTGGCTGTTACGTTTAGCTGACCGCTTGCAGCTTGTGGGTGTTTGATATGATCATCACCTACTGCCGACGTAATGACGATTCTTTAGAGTCCTACACAGAGGTTTCCTGGCTCGGGCAATACGGAGTAGGAGCACATATATGATATGTGCGGGACCGAGAACAATACGTGTATGTGATACCGTACTAGATTCTCGCGATATGAGATATCGGCCGGGTATATGTGATATAGCCGGATCATCGGATCAAGTGTTGATTCGATGAACTGATACAGATTATATTAGTCGGTTATTTGTGAAATAGCCGGATTATCGGATCAAGAGTTGATTCGATAATTTAATGTATAATTATATATTTGATATATTAAATTACATTAACTAATATAAGCTCACTAAAAGATTCTTTTTCTCACTCGGGTAATACATTGATATATATATGTGATATATGTTAATTGTATTATTTTATTTTGTTACAATAAATATTGTATATGTGATATATAATATTGTAACATTTAAGGGTTATAAATGCAACATGTTTTGGGGAGAATAAATGTGGTTAGGGTTTGGATTAGGGTTAAGCTTTCTTGAAGCTTTCAAGAAGCTTCTAGAAGCTTTGCTTTTTTTTTTAACTAAAGATATTTTCTTAAGATATTTTGGTTGATATTTGGTAACCCAACCCAACCCTTCACCATGGTTAAGTCTCTACATGGGTTAAGTTACCCATGGTTGCATTTCTAACCACACTTGATTCATTATTCATCACAAATGGTTTTGCTTCTTCTTCTTCTTCCTCTTTGATGAAAAGCTTTCTAGCTTTTTCAAAAATGATGAAAATGAGTGAGATAAAGAAAACAAATGAGAGCGAAATTCCTACTTCATCATCCTCATCTATTCTATCCACTTAGATTAATGTGTTTGCTTTGCTAATACTTTATTAGTGAAGCAAAAGCTTGGGCTTGAGTTTCTTCAAGGTAGATCATCTTTGTTATCGAAGATCGGAAGCAAGCTTGCATCATTCTCTTCATGGAGCCTCTCTAGATTCTGGGTACTCGATGATCGCAGCGAAGGGACCTCAACACGGAGCTTTAGAAGTGAAGGAACGGACTACAAAGGTTGTAATCCCTAACTCTTAGAAGTACAGTTGTTTACTTGCTTTGTTTTCGCCTAATCTCTAGTCTAAAATCTTGGTTAGGGTTGTTCGACACGTCTAAATTTTAAATCGGGCATGGTTGATGCCTTATAGACCCTTGTGATAGTGTCTTGTAACCCTACATAACGTCAGACCCCAATTGCCTGATAAGTCATGCCGATGTGAGGCCTATAACGGTTCGAGAAACTACCGATAGCACTTACCAGTAAATCTCAACAACCCTGTCCAGGGATTTCCTGTTATGGCCAATCGAGCATAGCGCAACATCAACCCCCAATACCGGGAGAGAAGAATCCCCTCCTATCGCTCATTGCCTCCATGTGACTTGGGACTATACCCAAAAACCACCGTTTTGCACGATCTCTTGAACATGGTAAGGAGGAAATCAAAGCACAGTGGGAATCACACAAGACTCTATGATGATCTCGGGTCTACAGACTAACCTGTACCAGTGTAACCAGAGAACTGCTATCTGACGATAGGTATAATACCATCTAGGAGTTCTCGGCGAGTCCGTCCAGTGTACCCAGTCTCCACTGAGCACCCGTATACCTTCTCTGATATCAAACACCAATGGATGAGGGATCATCCATCGCCCATCATATGGGTCAAGAACCGTATACGCTAGTCTACTGTGGAATATCGATGCCCCGTCTCGATACTCCCACGACTAGGAACATTTGAAGGATGCACTTACCGACTACCCATGTCCTCACTAGTATGATCTGAATCATAATCATGTTAGTCAAGTACTCATTCTAAGGGCTTTATCAACATGCAACAGAGAGAAAATAAGTGTATATGTTAAGATAAAGAGCAACCAGATAGCATACTATCATGTCGAGCAAGAAAGTCCTCCATATATATGTCCAAGCTTCCACTACAATATACATCACATGTACAATAATGGCCTCTAGGGCATACATATAACTAACAATCTCCCACTTGCACTAAGGCCATTTGTTGTAGTATCTCATACTCAACGTCCTATAGAAGTCTCTCTAGGAAAAGGCCTTTGTGAGTGGATCCGCCGTGTTATACTTCACGTCAACTCTCTTAACCTCGATCCCTTGGAGATCAACCACCTCCTTGATCAGGTGATACTGTCCTCAGAATATGTCTGGATCGCTGATGGGACCGGCGTTCTTAGGCCAAAGCCACAACTCCATTGTTGTATCAATAACACTTATTGGACGCTCAATGGTAGGAACCATATTCATCTCATGAACAAGAAATGTCCAGACAGCCACTTTGGCAGCATCGTTGGTAGCGATGTATTCAGCCTTTATCGTCTAGTTTGCTACGGTATATAGCTTGGAACACTTCCAACATACCGTCCCTCCACTGAGGGTAAAGACAAAACCCGTGACTGACTTTCAGTCGTCCTTATCACTCTGGGAGCTGGAATTGGTAAAGGACTCCCACTGGAGTTCACCGTTACCAAACCCCAAGAACATTTCTTTAGTGCTTCTCAAGTACTTAAGAATGTCCTACAAAGTTGTCCAGTGATTCTCCCAAGATTCGATTGATTCCTGATCACTACTCCTAGTGAGTCAGCTACATCTGGTCTGGTACATAACATCGCATACATGATAGAGCCTACTGCCGAAGCATAGGGTATCCCTTGGTCGCGAGCTCTCTCTAAGTCAGTCCTGGAAGATATCTTTTTAGAGAGAGTGATTCCTGAGTAAGTGGGCGAACGACCATCCTTAGAATCTTTCATACTAAACCCCTTTAGTAGGGTGTTAATGTATCTGGATTTGGGACACTCCCAATATCCACTTAAATCTATCACCATAGATCATATTCCACAAGATGTAGTAGGCATCATCCAGATCTTCCATAGAGAATCCTTGTGATAACAGGAGCTTGACCGAGTGTAGCATAGGAATCAATTTCCTATCAAGAGTATGTCATCTACCTATAATACGTAGAAGACAACCTTATTCTCTGCAACCTTCTTGTATATACAAGGTTCATCTACCTTTTTGATGAAGTCAAACTCTTTGACTGCCACATCAAATCAGATGTTCCATCTCCGCGATGCTTGCTTTAATCCTGATGGACTTAAGTATAGCTTTGAAAGTCTCAACTTTTCCATTTACACCATGAATCTTCTCAAGATCCTTTTGCTCCCAATGGGTTTTACCCCTTCAGGTGCAACATTCAAAGTCATACTTTGTTGTTTTACTTAGATTCCATCTTTGATTGCATAGCATCCAGCCATTTCACAGAGTCCCCACTTATGATGGCCTGCCTGAACCTAGTTAGGTCATCATCTACTGTGATGCAATCCTCGCTCCCACAGTCACCGAAAAAACCGTAGTACCTCTCAGGTGGATGAGGAACCCTACCAGTTTCGCAGAGAGGCTGAGGTTCATTGGAGACTATTGAATCCTTTGGTTTGACCAAATCATCAGCTGTTAGTTTGTCCAGCTGGAACTCCTTCCAGTTCTACCTCATGGCCACTAATTTCTTCACAAGAAATTCATTTTCTGAAAAAGTCGCCATGCTGAGAAACAAAACACCTTTTGCTCCTCAGTTTGGTAGAAGATATACCCTCGCAAATGTTTGGGATATCCTAAAAAACTTATACAGAACTGACCTTGTCTCGAGCTTGTTCGGATTTTGTTTTTTAACATAGGCCGGACAACCCCATATTATAACTCGTTTAAGACATGGTCTCTTCATATTCCATATCTCATATGGAGTGGTAGTTACTGATTTGGATGGAACCCCATTCAATAGGTATGCAACTTCTCAAGTGCATAACTCCAAAAGGAAACAGCCAACTCAGCAGTACTCATCATAGATCGCACCATATCTAATAGGGTGCGATGCCTCCGCCTTGATACACCGTTGTGTTGTGATGTATACGAAGGAGTATGATGAGAGAGAATCTCATTCTCCTTTTAGAAACTCCAGGAACTCCATGTGCAAGTATTCCCTTCTCGGATCACATCGAAGGTCTTAATACTTCTACCCGTCCGGTTCTTAACTTCGGCTTATATTCCTTGAATCTCTCAAAAGTTTCAGACTCGTGTTTCAACAGGAACACATGTCCGAGTCTTGAGAGATGGTCAGTGAATATAATGAAGTACAAAGAACCAAGCCTGGCATTTGTAGACATAGGACTGTATACATCATCATGTATCCGTCTCAAGTGTTCAATGACTCTTTCTATGTTTCCAGTAAACGGAGTATTGGTCATTTTACCTTTGAGACAAGACTGGAAAGTATCATAAGATGAAAATTAGAATGGATTCAAATATTCATCCTTATGTAACTTAGCTGGTTGTGTCGCATTGATATGACCTAGTCTACAATGCCATAAGAAGGATTCGTTCATTTCTGAACTACTCCTCTTATGTGTGTTCTTTATACTTTGAACTGTGGTTTGATTTAGGACATATATGTCATTATATAACGTGCCTGATGCAATCAACTCTTGATTAAGGAATATATTCACAACATTATCCTACAATACAAAATTATATCCTTCTTTAACTTAATAAAGAAACCGATGTAATATTGTATATCAGGATCGATATTTAATAACATTCGTTCAGAATCAATGTATTTACCATTTACTAATACAAGGTGATATCTGCCAACTGATTTGGCTGCAACAATTGCACCATTCTCTAACTCTTAGAGACATATCACCCAATCCCAGTTTTCTACCTTTCTATAGCCCATGTAACTCTTACATATGTGGGATCCTGATCCGGTATCTCATACCTAGGACGTAGAGGATACTAAGAAGCAGTTCTTGTTAATCGAACACACCCGAAGAATATGCATCAACATGTTCATTCCTCATTTGGGTTGCATGGAAATCCGGATATTCCCCTATTTCCTGCTCGGACTTATAACAATTATAAGATAGAGCGGAACCAACGTTCCCCAGCTCAGTATAATAAGCAGGTTCGGTCAATGCATCCATATTATTATCTTGATTAAGGCATGTTACGGTCGCTACCAGGAGAGAGAGAGAGAAGAAAAAACTCTGCGTGCTCTTTTGCAAGATCAGATTGATCATTATTTTATCTATTCAGGATGGCTCCAATTGTTTTTATCAAATCTTCCTTCAAACCCTAAAAGGTAAGACTAGCCAGGATTAATTACACCCTATAAGTTCGCCAATCTTTCGGCCAGGCTAGTATCGGTACTTTGAGGGAGGTTCCCTGTGCTTTCGCACGGACCTAATTAAAATAAAGCTCATTTTCCTAGGGGCGTAACCCCGATAACACCTTTCTAGACACCTATTTGATCGGCTAATTGTAATGTGTAAAACTCATCCAGGAGTAACTCTTACTCGCAGTGGGTATCAGGATCCAACTACCTCATATAAAGTATGCAATCTCATTGCAAATTTCAACACTTGAAATTCCCGATAATATTTTACCCCTAGCGTCTTATGACCTTGACGGAGGCCAACAAAGCATAGGCTGCTAGTCAAGTTCAACTCGTACATTTCATGATTCAATTAAACCTACCTGAACGACCCTTGACGGAGGCCAACAAAGTCGCACGACTACCCTAATCCAATCTCATCTTATGTTGCATATAAGCACTAGTAAGCTACCGCACACTACGCCTTAACGGAGGCCAACAAACGTAGAACGAATACTAAGTAGTACTTATCTGAAATGACGGAGGGCTGCAACAGGTTTTTAAGAAAACCCTTTGCGTAATGAACTTGATATCGTTGTAGAATCGAGTGATTTTAAAAAGGAGTGTTTTTGAGGCTTTTGCTAGTTTTGCTAAAGAGGTCTCTCCCGGTGAAGGGATCTCGTCTCTTTCCTCATCGAATAAGGTGTTGGATATTTCACAAATACCACTATGCAAAGCATGGACTAAAAAGGCAATCAAAAGACAAAACCGAGTGGGTTGTTGCATCTTCTAGTTTCGCTAAAGATGTCACTCCTGGTGAAGGGATCTCGGCTCTTTCCTTATCGAATAAGTGCTTGATATTCTATAAGGAATACCGCTATGCACAGCAAGAACTAGAGCTACCAGTTTTTAAAACAAGATTCTACAACATCTTTAGGTTTCTTTCTTTTTCATTAATCTCATTAATGAAGTCCCATCAATTATGCTTGCTAAGCATCACCGAAGAAACGAAAGCAGCAATATTTACTATATATCATATATATAATATAAGCATTCGTCTCAACATATCAAGTGATCACATCACAGAATATCAGCAGCAGAAGAATACATATGAAATATTTGATATACTAGGAATTCTGTGTTTTAAATTAAGCCAGTAAAAAACGTGGATTCCACGGTCGTGATGAATAGCCAAACCCACATCCCTAGACCTCTACGAGAGTGGCAAGCAACCCTACCAATTCTAGAGTTAGGAGACCCGGTCTCAACTCCTCGAGATGGTCTCCCACTGGACCCTAGAACCCGGTTACTTGTGCTCTCCTCCTTGGGTCTATTCTAATGCGGAAAAGTAAATAATATACATCAATGGTGACATCATCCTCAACCCGGAAGTGCTCCAATAAAAGAATATTACATACAAGTTTTTACATGAATGAAAATGTAAAATTCTCATCTCACATAAAAAAAACCGGCTATTCAAAACACGACGATCCAATATAACATATCACTACAATACATAACATCGCATGTCATCAACGTAAGTAAATATGCGTATCCCAATTGTCGTTGACATATAGAAATGAAATCAGCGATACACCATATATTACACTTACGGTCGCAGAAAAGAAAGTGAAAAACAACAACAGTTGGAATCCGCAACCACCTTAGACATCATAAACCCAATGTATCACATACTTTGGATTTCATGCCTAACAAAATGAATTCCTTAGACATCACATGCCTAACGATTATAAACCCCGCATTTTAGTCTCAATATTGAAAAAACTTTTCAATAACCAGTCGGGTAATTCAACAAAATTCCTGACAGCCTGACTGAATGCTCGTCGGAAACATTACTAGACGGCCGCACCCCCGATGCCATCGACGAAGTGCACTTAAGCGGAACACCGCGGCCGCGAGCACCCGAACGGATGCTTTTGGCAACGGGGTCCTCCTACAGTCACTTGGTCGGGGCTATGGGGCGCGGCTATATAGTATGGTTACCCAGCGAGTATCCGCGTACGCTACGTGATTGCGCCGAACTTTTGATCCACATCAAAATCCCGTGACAACCGATCAAATGAGACAAACTTGCTAGATTTATAAAATTCAAATTAGCTTTCATAAAACTAAATATTGTGGATTCCAAATATTACATCACAATCACAGATAGCTAGACGATATTAAACTTTTCAATCGAATCAACAAACACCCAAAATTTCCCAAAGAGCTCAACATTTGAGCAGAGTTTAAAAAGTATCCAGAACATACCACAGCACCTATAGACCAACCGTAGAAGGGTCAACCCTTGCCTCACCTGTAGCGCCTCGGAACTACCACAAACCCTAAGGTTTGGTGGCGGTTCCGTCGGTCATAGAATCGAGTTAGGGTTTCATTCTTCTAGAGGGTCCATAGAAAACACCTGCACAATTTTCTGAAGATTTTAAACACGGAAAAATCCAACTCTTGGAAAATTTCCAGCGAGGGAAAAATTGGGTTATTAATATCCATTCGAACATTTTAACGTCGTCTAAATAACCCGAAAAGATGTTAGAATTACGATTATGAAACACTCCGAATTGCCTTTACAGAAAGATAACATCACATGCAATCTTAGCAAAAACAAGCAACACCTGAAATACCAAAACCCAGAGACTGGAACACCGACAAAAATTGAAGCCCAGAACAGTGAACAGGGCCGGCCAGGCCGGAATTTCCCTTGATGTCGCCGGCCAAAATCCAGCGACGGGGGATCAAATTTCTGTGGTGTTCATGTTACATCTCATATAACATTCTGCAATTGCTTAAAAAATTTTAGACACTCTAGAAAATTCGACAGAAACTGGGTTTATGTTTCGATTGTTTCAGAGTTGTTTCGGTTTCATAATACTACAACATCGTCTAATTCTTAGCATGGCTCTAATACCACTGCAGGGTTCCGTAGCGCGGCTGCTGGGTTTCGGGAGGCATCGACCATGCCGTTTTCAAAAAATTGGCGCGCTAAAGAACCCTAACGCTAGAATCTAAACTAGAGAATTAGACGAACAAGCATGTGAACTTATTTACATCTAAGTGAATAAGGAATACAACCTTTGTACACCGGTCCTTCACTTCAATAGCTCCGTGTAGTATTCCCTTCGCTCCAAGAAGTGATCTCCCGGACTCTTGTGAGGCTCCACAAGGTGAAATGAACAAGCTTGGTTGAAGTCTTCGAGGCCGAAGATGATCTACGTCGAGGAGACACTAACAAAAGCTACCTCTTCATTAAGTGATGAACTAGTGAAGAAACAACCCAATCTAAATGGCAAGTAGAGAAGAGGTTGATGTAGTAGGAATTTTGCTCACTTTAGAAATAATTTTCTCACACTTTTTTCTTCACCTCTCATGAAGCTAGAAAGCTTTTGGAGATGAGGAAGAAGATGAAGTGTGAATGGAATAATGAGTCAGAATATCAACCATGGGTGAGTTAATATCATATAATAACTCCTGTAGAGAATAAACCATGGCTAACAATAATGGTTAGGTTAATAAATATCTAGAGTGAGACAAAATTGGTGGACTAAGTCAATGGGTTCTACAAGCTTCCACTAAGCTTCAACCATGTGACAAATTTCCAACCAATTTCGATTTACTTTAAATAAATAAAACCATTCATTATTATTTGCATGGTGTGAGTCTCATACACCCATGTCACATGTGGCATCAAGCATGACACAAAAGATGTACATTAATATATATCACATATATACAAAGTGTACACTATTGAGAAAAAGAAATCTTAAGTGAGCTAATATTAGTTAATGTAAGATAATATATCAAATATATAATTATACATTAAATTATTAAATCAACACTTGATTTAATAATCCGGCTATATCATATACAACCGACTAATATCAAATGTATCAACTTTGTCGAATGAACACTTGATTCGACAGCCCGGTTATATCACATATAACCGACCGATATCACATATTGTGAGAATAGAATACAGTATCACATACGTGTATTAATCTCGGTCCCGCATATATCACATATGTGCTCCTACTTCGTTTCACTTGAGCCAGGAAACCTCTATGTAGGAATCTAAAGAATCGTCAATACGCCGGCAGTAGGTGGTGATCATATCAGTCACCCACAAGCCGCAAGCGGTCTGCTAAATGTAACGGCCACCCAGGTATTGAGCGATCAGAAGATCAACAAGCAAGCCTGCTCCAACTCAGCGAATCCAATCAGTAACACTACCGTACAGTCCAGTCTCTTCGTCAGATATGTTGCATATCACAGCCTGGGGGTGGTATTACGTCAGACCACAATAGCCTGATAAGTCATGCCGATGTGAAGCCAATAACGGTTCGAGAAACTACTAATAACACTTACCAGTAAATCTCAGCAATTCTGGCCAAGGATTTCCCGTTATGGCCAATCGAGCATAGCACAACATCAACCCACATTACCGGGAGAGTTGAATCCTCTCCTATCGATCATTGCCTCCATGTGACTCGGGACTGTACCTAAAAACTACTGTTTTGCATGATCTTTTGAACGTGGTAAGGTCGAAATCAAAGTACAGTAGGAATCACATAAGACTCTATGACGATCTCGGGTCTACAGGCTAACATGTACTAGTACCACTAGAGAACTGCTATCTGACGATAGGTATAATACCATCTAGGAGTTCTCGGAGAGTCCGTCCAGTGTACCTAGTCTCCACTGAGCACCTGTATACCTTCTCTAATGTCAAACACCAGTGGATGTGGGATAATCCATCGCCCATCAAATGGGTCAAGAAGCATATACACTAGTCTACTCTGGAATATCGATGCCCCGTCTCGATACTCCCACGACTAGAAACATTTGAAGGATGTACTTACCGACTACCTCTGCCCCACTAGTATGATCTGCATCATAATCCTGGTAGTCAAGTACTCATCCTAAGAGCTTTATCAACATGTAATAGAGACTGTAAGTGTACATGTTAAGATAAAGAGCAACCAGATAGCATACTATCATGTCGAGCAAGAAATTCCTCCCTATATATTGCAGGGTTGTCTAGCACGGCAACAAGGTTTTCGGGAGGCATCGTCCATGCCAATTTAAAATTTTGCCGTTCTAGTAAACCTTAACCCTAGAATCGTTAATAGAAAATCCGATGAAACATAATGTAAACTTTTTACATCTAAGTGAATGAGGGAATACAACTTTTGTAGACCGGTCCTTCACTTCTTAAGCTCCATGTCGTAGTCCCTTCGCTGCGAATGGTGAACTCCCAGACTTTAGAGAGGATTCACTTGAAGAAACGAACAAGCTTGCTCAATGTCTTCGAGGCCGAAGATGATCTACGTCGAGGAGACTTGAGCTCATGCTACCTCTTCACTAATGGTGAGATTGGTGAAGCAAATACCCTAAACTAAATGGCTAATAATAGAGGATGATGAAGTAGGAAGTGGGCTCACTTTAGATTTCTTTTTCTCACACTTTTTCATCACTTAATCAAAAGCTAGAAAGCCTTTTTGAGGAAGAAGAAGATGATGAAGTGATGAAGAATAATGAAAACTCATGAGGTTAGAAAATCAACCATGGTAAGTATATGACATACCCTAACCCTTGTAGAGAGTTAACCATGGCTAAGTGTAATGGTTGGTTTTATAAATATCTTTAGTAAAACAAAACTTTTGGACTTAGTCAATGGTTAGCAAAGCTTCTCCAAGTTTCTAGCCATGACCAAATGCTACCAATTTTGAATTACTTAAGAAATTAAAACCCTAGATTATCACTTAGCATGGTGTAAGTCATACACACACCCATGAATAATGTATCATCATGCATGACACAGAACTTTGTACACTAATATATATCACATATATACACATGCAGAAAATCAAGTGAGAATAGAAATCACAAGTGAGATAATACTAGTTAATGTAAATTAATATATCAAATATATAATTGTACATTAAATCGTTAAATCAATACTCGATTTAAAAGTCCGGCTATAACACATATAACCGAATAATATCAATTATAACAACTTATCGAATCAACACTTGATCCGATAACTCGGCTATATCACATATACCCGTCCGATATCACATATCGCGAGAATACAATACGGTATCACATACTCATATCAATCTCAGTCCCGCACATATCACATATGTGCTCGTACTCCATTTCGCATGAACCAGGAAACCTCTGTGTAGGACTCTAAAGAGACTCGTCAATACGCCGGCAGTAGGTGATGATCATATCAAACACCCACATGCCGCAAGCGGTCTGCTAAATGTAACGGACACCTGGGTATTGAGCAATCAGAAGATCAACAAGCAAGCCTGCTCGTACTCCTGCAAATCCGATAAGTAACACTACCGTACAGTCCGGTCTCTTCGTCTGATATGTCGCATATCGCATCCTGGGGTGGTAAAACGTCAGACCCCAATATGTTAGTGTATATGCCCTAGAGGCCATTACTGTATCATACTAGTTTGTGTATTACTTAATGGAAGATTGGGATATTCACCTTGTATAGACAATCTTGCTCAAAATAGTAGTATGCTACTTGGTTTGTTTCTACTTTAATGTGTACATGTGTTTATTTTAGTATATCACCTATACACATTAGTGGAGCCCTTAGGATCTTTGCTTGATTACCAGCGTTGTGATGGCAGTCACACTCGTGGGGGCTGGGTAATCCACAAGCACATCCTTATGTAGGTCCCTAGTCGTCGGACTATCGAGACAGGGCATCGATACTCCAGAGTAGACTAGCGTATGCGCTTCTCATCCCAGCAGGGGAGACGGTCTGTCCCACAGCCGTCAGTACGTCATACTTGAGATAGTATGCGGGTGCCCGTTAGGTTACGAGTACACTGGACAGGACTCGTCGGGAACTGATGGTTGGTACTATACCTATCGTCAGTTATCAGTTCCCAGGTGACATGAGTACAGCTTAGTCCGCTGACCTGACACTGTCACTTCGCCTCGAGTGTGTTCCCACTGTACTTAGATTACTACCCTACCACGACTCAAAGGAGTCGTGCAAACAGGTAGTAGTTGGGTGCAGTCCCGAAGCACTTGGAGGCAGTGACGGTTAGACAGGATTCGTCTCTCCCGGTATCGGGGGTTGATATCGTGCTGTGTCTAGGAGAGCCATTACACAAAGTCCCTGGCCAGGGCAAGCGAGATATGCTGGTAGGTTTCTAGTGTTATCTCAATGTGTTCTGGGCTACACTCTGACACGACTTGTACCACTATTAAGGGACTGACGTTTACTACCCCCTAGGCCCGCCATGCGATATTCTCAGATGAACAGAACGGACTGTACGCAGATTGTCACATTCAGGCTCAGTAGGAGTTCAGATCACCTCGTCCGTCTTCTTATCGGCATCTACCAGGGGGCCGTTACGCACAGCTAGTGCCGCTTGTGGTCTGTGGTTAAACCCACTGCCAGCGAAGTGTCGAGTCTTTAGAGTCCCACACAGAAAGCTATTCGCCTTTAGGCAAAAGAGTAGAGGTCGCATGGTTTTGCGACAGGGTTCGGTCACATCCGTGCACTTGTGCACGTTTAGTGTCCGGGCAGTTATCACTAGCGGGCTTTGGTTTAAGCCATATCATAGTGTACGTTTTGGGATTGGTTTTATCTCGTTTGTATTCGTTTCCTCGGAACGCGGATGCGGGTTTGTATGCACAGTTGACAGAGAGACGGAGGCAGAGGATTCTCATTAGGGTTGTTGACTGTTGACTTTTGCTAAACCCTAATGAGAATAAGAAATATGATTAATGATAATATTAATTAAGTATTATTGTGCCATGATTGGGTTGAAGGGTTGAGTTTGTTGACTTGTTGACTTTGTTGACCGGTTGACAAGGTTGGACTAGTTGACCATCATCATGACAATGGCTATCATTTCTTGGCATTGACCTTGGCTTGCTTGTTGGTTCACAAATTGCATTTAATGCAAGAAATGATATTGCCATTTGATATGATAACAACCATCACATAATACTCAATGATTATTACTTGTTATCATGATTTTGGATTATGAGAGCTTGGATGGCAAAAGTCTTGCTCATTCTTTCATTTCCTTTCTCTCTCAAGCTTGAGCTCTCCCTCTTCCTCTTGCTCTCTCTCTAGTTCATGGTTCACTTGTCTCATGTGTTGAGAAGCAAGAACCATAGAGATAAAACCCAACACTCTCCTCTACTCATCCTAGTTCACAAGGTCTAGCAAGCCAAGTGTTCTAGTTTCTTCTAGTTTGAAGTGAAGCCAAAGCTGGAAGCTTTCGGGTGGATCCATCTTCGGCGTGAGGAGACGACGAGGTGAGGCCGATCCGACCACCGCAAGGAGTTGAAGACGAAGGAGTTCAAGTTAAGGTATAACCCCTAACCGAGTTGGTAAAACTCTTGTTAGGATTGTTAGATAGTTGTTTAACAAAGATCCGTATTTTGAGTCCATGTTACCACCAAAAGAAAAATCGTTTTTCATCATTTCCGCCAGCCCGTAAGTACCAGGAGAGGTAACGTGGACTTACAGTGGTATCAGAGCCTAGTTAAACACTATCTAACATGTTAGGAAAATAACTAGAAGTTCGATCGGAGAAAAAGTCATGAAACACGCCCGAAAAGTATAGTTTCTGCCGATTTTTTTTCTTGTTCAAAAAATAATAAATCTTACACTAAAAATCGGCTCAGGATTTTTATTACACACTGTAGAAAATTGGTCCAGGGACTCGGTCAAACCGCCGCGGAACCGCGGCAGGAGCATGCTCCCGTTGCGGATCCGCGGCCGAGTTGACTCGGCCGTGGGCGAATTTTCTTGCAGTGTGTTCAGTGGGGTGTTTTGGGATTTTTACAATATGTTTTTTCTGCCCAGATTTTCCAGAAAGAAAAATTTGTTTTTGGGGTCTAAAAATCCGTATTTTGATCGAACTTCTAAAGACTTAAGCTAACGGGTTAAATCTGTGATGTGATATATGTATTGAACGTCTGCTAATCGCTATACGTCGATTAGTGGGGGTTATACATATCTGTGATCTGCAATGTTGATGGTATGTGTATATGAATTCATTGAATTGTTGCGGATGAATAGCGGGGGGGTTGTGAGATGAGAGTTTTCTTTTTCTTCCAATTCATGTAATTTGTAATTGATGTAATATTATTTATATGGCCGCACAACCGGGATGGGGTTGTAGCCGTCATTGTATAATTTCTTTTACTGTTTTTGCTCCTAGGATAGACCCAAGGTAGGGTGCACAAACTACCGGGTATCTTAAAGTGCCGAGTGGCCTACTCACGGTGCTGAGCGAGGTTGCTTCGTTTCGAGTACTTGGCGGGTAGTTTGCCGCACCCGTAGGGGTCTAGGGTGGGGTCTTGGCTATTCATCGCAACCGTGTAATCCGCTCTTCGTTACAGGCTCGTACGGATTGCGGATTCCTAGTATATCCAATATGTTCATCTGTGATCTGGAATGGCTATCATTGCATGTGACGAATGTGTATATCTATATATGATATCTATTTAGGCGTTGCTTATGTTTTGCATCCGCGCTAGTCCAGCCCCCGCTCTGTCGTTAGTTAAGTAACCTAACGGGTAATGACGGGGCCCCGTGGCGAATGCAGATGGCATAAGCGTACGTCATATTTTCGTTGTTTTCTGCAATGGTAGGATTAAATGATGGGACGCATTAAATTAATGCAAGAAAATAAACCAAAGTTGAGTCGTTGGAACACTTTCAAAACCACTCAGTTTCTTTTCAAAAACAACTTTTAAAACACGGAGCTTAAGCCACTTCTTTTAAAAGCTATCTCGTTCCATCGATTATATCAAGTTCCCTACGTTCACGGTTTCGCCAAAACCATCCGTAGCCCTCCATCATTTCAGTTAAATATTCCGTAGTATTCAAGCTATGTATTTTGACCTCATGCCAAGGCATAGTGATTGGTAGCTGCCGGATATTTATCTGTTGCATAGATAGAATGCGTTGGTTTGAGACTGTCGTACTGCCATTTTGGCCTACGTCAAGGGTAGGTACGGGTGGGTTCAAATTAACCTGGATAATGATGGGAAGAACTTGACATGTGACTTATGACATTTTGACCTCACGCCAAGGTCATAAGAGCATGGGGCAAAAATCCACATCGGGTGTTTCAAAAGAAACTGAAACTTGCTAGCGCTGCATACCATTTGGAGTGTGATGATTCTGGTAGGATTCCTTCAGTTTTGTCACGCGATGATATTTGGATCCCGATCCAACTGTGAGTATATGCTACTCATCGGGAAATTTCTCACTTAACGATCAATGCTATAAACCAAGTAGGTGTCTAGAAAGGTGTTAGCGGGGCTACGCCCCTAGGGAAAAGAGGTTATTTAATTAAGGAACTTCGCGAAAGCGTTGGAAAATCTCCCTCGAAGTACCGACACTAGCCTTACTGAACGGTTAAGCAAGTATTGTACGGTGAGATTGATCCTGACTAATTCTTCCTTTTTGGTTTGAGGAGGGATTTGAGAGACAGTGGGAGCCATCCTGTTTAGACAAATTAAAAACCACTCTAAACTTGCAAGAGCATCATGCTAAAGTGTTTCTTCTCTCTCTCCTAATTGCAGCGACCAAACATCATGACTGGACTTAAGTTACTACTAGATAAAAACATACTGACAGGGACAAACTACAAAGATTGGCTCAGGAATGTCAAAATGGCAATCACTTATGACAAGTTGGGGTATCTCCTTACCACCAAAGCTCCCCCTGTCCCAGGTCCCAAAACCAGCGTCGCGGATAGGGAAATCCGTAAGACCTGGGAAATCGATTGCGTGAAGGCCAAGTACCTCGTTCTTGCCTCTATGGACAATGAACATCAGAGGAGGCATGAGAATATGGACCTTGAATCCATATTTCTCCATACAAAAGAACTGTATGGAGAGCAATCACGTATCGCCAGATACGAAGTCTCGAAAAAGCTGTTTTCAGCAAGATTGGCCGTCGGATCATCGGTAGCGGAACACATGCTTAAGATGATTGGCTTCATTGAGGAGCTCACGGACCTAGGGACCACGTTAGAGAACGAGCTCTACACGGACTTGATCCTCCAGTCCGTTCCTTCCACTTACGCCCAGTTTATCCTGAACTTCAACTTTCAAGAAAAAGAAGTTGAACTTTCAGAACTCCTCAACATGCTGAGGAGTGCAGAAGGCACCATACAGAAATGTAGGGAAACATCCACTTTGTTTGTAGGAGGATCTTCCTCTTCTAGGTCCAAGGCGAAAGTCAAGGGAAAGAAGAAGAAAGCCCCCGCCAAACCAAGGGGCGGTGTTAGTAAAGTGGATATGAAGGGAAAGACAGAAGCAACAAAGGTATCGGGAAAGCTTGTGGGAAAGGAAGAATGCTTTTACTGTCACAAGAGTGGACACTGGAAAAAGGTTGGCAGGGCTTGGAAGGCCAGAACCCAGGATCTAAAGCAAGTTGCGGCTTCAGCTTCAGGTGTGTATGTTATTGAAAACTGTCTATCAATAAACTCTACATCCTGGGTATTGGATACCGGATCAGGATCTCATATCTGTAATTCTTTACAGGCACTGAGAAGGCGTAGGGTTTTGAAAGCAGGTGATTTGACCCTCAGAGTTGCAAACGGAGCTGGCATGGACGCTGAGTCCGTGGGGGACTATCACCTAGGGTTGTCAGATGGACACGTTTTGGTTTTGCGTAATTGTTATTTTATACCCAATGCAACCTGTAATATCATATCTGTATCTTTATTATCTAAAGAAGCTTATGAATTTGCATTTGTAAGTAATGTTGTGAACATTCACCTTAATCAAGTTTTGATTGGGTCAGGTACATTAAGCAATGGTATATACGTATTAAACAAACCACAGATTTTCAATGTCCGGAATACACACAAAAGAAAGTCTCCGGAAACAAATCAGGCTTTCTTATGGCATTGTAGACCGGGTCACATCAATGAGAGAAGGTTGACAAAGTTACATACAGAAGGATATTTGGATCCGTTCGAATATCAATCATATGCAACTTGTCAATCCTATCTCAAAGGAAAGATGACAAAGACTCCGTTCACTGGACACGGAGTAAGAGCGAGCGAGCTCTTAGGACTCGTACACAGCGACGTGTGCGGTCCAATGTCTACACATACGCGAAGCGGTTATTCTTACTTCATTACTTTTACGAATGACTTTTCAAGGTACGGATATGTCTTCTTAATGAAACATAAATCCGAAGCCTTTGGGAAATTCCAGGAATATAAGAATGAAGTAGAAAAACAAACAGGCAAAAGTATCAAGACACTGAGATCTGATCGAGGTGGTGAATACTTAAGTGCCGAGTTCCTGGATTACTTAAAAGAGAATGGAATTCTCTCTCATCTTACTCCTCCATACACTTCGCAACATAACGGTGTATCGGAGAGACGGAACCGAACCCTATTGGATATGGTACGGTCCATGATGAGTAACGCTGAGTTACCGCGATCATTCTGGGGATATGCGCTAGAATCTGCTGCATACCTTTTGAACCGAGTTCCAACTAAGACTGTGCCTACCACACCATATGAGATATGGAGTGGGAAGAAACCCTATCTTCAATATATGAAGATCTGGGGATGTCCAGCTTTTGTCAAAAAGCAGCATGCGGACAAACTCGAGGCACGCTCAGTTTTGTGCAAGTTTGTGGGATACCCAAAGAACACCAGGGGGTATCTTTTCTATTACGCAGAGGAACAAAAGATCTTTGTTTCTCGTAATGCCCATTTTCTGGAACACCAGTTCTTAGAAAAGAAAATTAGTGGGAGCGAAATAGAACTGGAAGAAATTCCAGAACCACAGACTATTACTGAAAGCTTAGTGGAACCAGAGGGTTCAAAAGAACAGGACATTCCTACGCTGCTCCGCAGGAGTAGTAGGCAGTCTCATCCGCCCGAGAGATACTACGGTTTTCTCATAGACGGGGATAGAGAAGATTGCATCATTGATTATGATGAGCCGACTAGCATCCAGCAGGCCATTCAGAGCGTTGACTCAGTGAAATGGTTGGATGCAATGCGGACCGAAATGGAGTCCATGTACACCAACAAAGTATGGACGTTGGACGTTGCTCCAGATGGGGTAAAACTTGTAGGATGCAAGTGGATCTTCAAAAGGAAGATTGGTGTAGATGGACAGGTTGAGACCTATAAGGCTAGACTTGTTGCAAAGGGTTTTCGTCAAAGACCTGGTTTTGATTATGACGAGACCTTTTCTCCAGTGGCTATGCTGAAATCCATTCGGATCCTTCTTGCCATTGCTGCCTTCCACGATTATGAGATTTGGTAGATAGACGTAAAGACCGCTTTTCTAAATGGAAATTTAGAGGAGTGTGTTTATATGGACCAGCCAGAGGGTTTCATTCAGAGTGGGAGCAGCGGAAAGGTGTGCAAGTTGCTTAAGTCCATCTATGGACTGAAGCAGGCATCGCGGAGTTGGAACATCTGTTTTGATGAGACAGTCAAAGAATTTGGCTTTATCAAAAATCCAGATGAACCATGCATCTATAGTAGATTTGTAGCAAGAACTGTCGTATTCCTCGTATTGTACATGGATAACATTCTTTTGATAGGAAATGACATTCCTATGCTGCAATCTGTCAAAGGGTTCTTGTCACACAGGTTCTCCATGAAAGACCTGGGTGATGCCTCGTACATTCCGGGGATCCGGATCTTTCGTGACAGATCCAAGAAGATATTAGGACTTTCACAGTCCAGGTACATCGACACCATACTGAAAAGATTCAGTATGGAAGATTCCAAGAGCGGTAATCTACCGGCTTGTCACGGGATCACCCTCTCCAAAGAGATGTCTCCCAAGACTGATTTGGAAAGGGATCGCATGTCTATTATACCCTACGCTTCTGCGGTAGGCTCTATAATGTATGCGATGTTGTGTACCAGACCAGATGTAGCGTATGCACTTAGTGTGGTAAGCCGGTATCAGTCAAACCCTGGGGAGAAGCACTGGATAGCGGTAAAGAACATTCTCAAGTACCTGAGAAGGACTAAGGAGATGTTCTTGGTGTATGGTGGAAAAGACCTCCAGATCGAGGCCTTTGCTGACTCCAGCTTCCAGAGTGACAAGGATGATTCCAAGTCCATGTCGGGTTATGTCTTTACCCTCAATGGAGGGGCGGTATGTAGGAAGAATTCCAAACAGGAAACCGTTGCTCACTCGACGATGGAAGCGGAATATATCGCTGCTGCAGATGCCGCAAAAGAAGCTGTCTGGATAAGGAAGTTCTTAACAGAACATCAGGTAGTTCCGTCCATTGTTGATCCAATACCTCTGTATTGCGACAACAACGGGGATATAGCTTTAGCGAAGGAACCTAGGTCCCATCAGAGATCCAGACACATCTTGAGGCGGTATCACCTGGTCAGGGAGATCGTTGGTCGCCAGGAGATCGAGGTTCGGAGAGTTGCTATGGAAGATAACACTGCTGATCCATTCACAAAGGCCTTACCCCAGACTCAGTTCGAGCAGCTGATCGAGATGATAGGTCTTCGATACGCCAGTACATGGCCTTGGTGCAAGTGGGAGATTGTTAGTGTATATGCCCTAGAGGCCATTACTGTATCATACTAGTTTGTATATTACTTAATGGAAGCTTGGGATATTCACCTTGTATAGACAATCTTGCTCAAAATAGTAGTATGCTACTTGGTTTGTTTCTATTTTAATGTGTACATGTGTTTATTTTAGTATACCACCTATACACATTAGTGGAGCCCTTAGGATCTTTGCTTGATTACCAGCGTTATGATGGCAGTCACACTCGTGGGGACTGGGTAATCCACAAGCACATCCTTATGCAGGTCCCTAGTTGTAGGACTATCGAGACAGGGCATCGATACTCCAGAGTAGACTAGCGTATGCGCTTCTCATCCCAGCATGGGAGACGGTCTGCCCACAGCCGTCAGTACGTCGTACCTGAGATAGTATGCGGGTGCTCGTTAGGTTACGAGTACACTGGACAGGACTCGTCGGGAACTGTTGGTTGGTACTATACCTATCGTCAGTTATCAGTTCCCGGGTGACATGAGTACAGCTTTGTCCGCTGAATTGACACCGTCACTTCGCCTCGAGTGTGTTCCTACTGTACTTAGATTAATACCCTACCATGGCTCAAAAGAGTCGTGCAAATAGGTAGTAGTTGGGTGCAGTCCCGAAAGCACTTGGAGGCAGTGACGATTAGACAGGATTCGTCTCTCTCGGTAGTGGGGGTTGATATCGCGCTGTGTCTAGGAGAGCCATTACACAAAGTCCCTGGCCAGGGCAAGCGAGATATGCTGGTAGGTTTCCAGTGTTATCTCAGGGTGTTTTGGGTTACACTCCGACACGACTTGTACCGCTATTAGGGGACTGACGTTTACCGCCCCCTAGGCCCGCAATGCGATATTCTCAAATGAACAGACCTGACTGTACGCAGATTGTCACATTCAGGCTCAGTAGGAGTTCAGATGGGTTTCACCTCGTCCGTCTTCTTATCGGCATCTACCTGGGGGCCGTTACGCACAGCTAGTGCCGCTTGCAGTCTGTAGTTAAACCCACTACCAGCGTAGTGTCGAGTCTTGAGAGTCCCACACAGAAAGCTATTCGCCTTTAGGCAAAAGAGTAGAGGTCGCATGGTTTTCCGACAGGGTTCGGTCACATCCATGCACTTGTGCACGTTTTGTCTCCGGGCAGTTATCACTAGCGTGCTTTGGTTTAAGCCAGATCCTAGTGTACATTTTGGGATTGGTTTTATCTCGTTTGTATTCGTGTTCCTCGGAACGCGGATGCGGGTGTGTATGCACAATTGACAGAGAGACGGAGGTAGAGGATTCTCATTAGGGTTGTTGACTGTTAACTTTTGCTAAACCCTAATGAGAATAAGAAATATGATTAATGATAATATTAATTAAGTATTATTGTGCCATGGTTGGGTTGAAGGGTTGAGTTTGTTGACTTGTTGATTTTGTTGACCGGTTGACTAGGTTGGACTAGTTGACCATCATCATGACAATGGCTATCATTTCTTGGCATTGACCTTGGCTTGCTTGTTGGTTCACAAATTGCATTTAATGCAAGAAATGATATTGCCATTTGATATGATAACAACCATCTCATAATACTCAATTATTATTACTTGTTATCATGATTTTGGATTATGAGAGCTTGGATGGCAAAAGTCTTGCTCATTCTTTCATTTCCTTTCTCTCTCAAGCTTGAGCTCTCCCTCTTCCTCTTGCTCTCTCTAGTTCATGGTTCACTTGTCTCATGTGTTGAGAAGCAAGAACCATAGAGATAAAACCCAACACTCTCCTCTACTCATCCTAGTTCACAAGGTCTAGCAAGCCAAGTGTTCTAGTTTCTTCTAGTTTGAAGTGAAGCCAAAGGTAGAAGCTTTCGGGTGGATCCATCTTCGGCGCGAGGAGACGACGAGGTGAGGCCGATCCGACCACCGCAAGGAGTTGAAGACGAAGGAGTTCAAGCTAAGGTATAACCCCCTAACCGAGTAGGTAAAACTCTTGTTAGTATTGTTATATAGTTGTTTAACAAAGATCCGTATTTTGAGTCCATGTTACCACCAAAAGAAAAATCTTTTTTCATCATTTCCGCAAGCCCGTAAGTACCGGGAGAGGTAACGTGGACTTAAACAATAGCCTGATAAGTCATGCCGATGCAAGGTCTATAACGGTTCGAGAAACTACTGGTAACACTTATCAGTAAATCTCAGCAACCCTGGCCAGGGATTTCCTGTTATGGCCAATCGAGCATAGCGCAACATTAACTCCCAATACCGGGAGAAACGAAACCCCTCCTATCGCTCATTGCCTCCATGTGACTCGGGACTGTACCCAAAAACCACCTTTTTGCACAATCTCTTGACCGTGGTTTGTTGGAAATCAAAGAACAGTGGGAATCACACAAGACTTTATGACGATCTCGGGTCTACAGACTAACCTGTACCTGTGTCACCAAAGAACTGCTATCAGACGATAGATATAATACCATCCAGGAGTTCTCGGCGAGTCCATCCAGTGTACCCAGTCTCCACTGAGCACCCGTATACCTTCTCTGATGTCAAACACCAATGGATATGGGATCATCCATCACCCATCATATGGGTCGAGAAGCGCATACGCTAGTCTACTCTGGAGTATCGATGCCCTGTCTCGATACTTCCATGAATAGGAACAATATAAGGATGTACTTACCGACTACCTCTGCCCCAACAGTATGATCTGCACCATAATCCTGGTAGTCAAGTACTCATCCTAAGGGCTTTATCAACATGTAATAGAGAGACAATAAGTGTACATGTTAAGATAAAGAGAGACCAGATAGCATACTATCATGTCGAGCAAGAAAGTCCTCCCTATATATGTCCTAGCATCCACTACAATATACATCGCATGTACAGTAATGGCCTCTAAGGCATACATATAACTAACATATATGTCCAAGAATCCACTACAATATATATCGTATGTACAGTAATGGCCTCTAGGGCATATATATTACTTACAGATAGGTCTGCGATTGTAGGGTTCCTAGGCATACTAAGGAGGTTCCACAAGGCATCAACCATGCCAAACAAAATTTTTCCGGTGCCGAGAAACCCTAAACTAGATCGTTAACTAGAAGTAAAGGCGAAAAGCGAGCAAGCAAACGACTTTGCTAATAAGTGATAGGGATTACAACATTTGTAAATCCGGTCCACCGCTTCTTTAGCTCCGTGTTGACGTCCCTCTGCTGCGATCATCGGATCCCGGACTCTAGAAATGGTTTCGTCGGAGAAATGATCGGGCTAGGTCATTGACTTCGAGGCCGAAGATGATCTACGTTGGGGAGACTCAAACACAAGCTATTCCTTCACTCGGTCGAAAACTTTGTGAAGAGAACACCTTATACTACATGGCAAGTGGTAGAGGATGAAGAAATAGGAAGTGGGTTCACTTTAGAATTGGATTTCTCATGATGCCATTGGAGCTAGCAAGCTTTTTCAAGCTTGATGAAGATGAAGAAGAAGAAAAGAAAATATATCCAAATGACAACTTATCCAACAAATAATGGCACCATGGTTGAGTTAAGCCCTCATGCTTAACTCATGTAGAGAATTAACCAAACCATTAGGTTAAGGGTTGGGTTAACTAATATCCTACACAAATGACAAAAGGGTTGACTTTGTCAATGTTTATCAAGCTTCATGAAGCTTGATAACTTTGACCAAAGTCTCAATTCTTTTGTTATTTGCTAGGAAAATAGTAAACCCTAATCTAACCTTGATATGGTTAAAGTCACATACACACAACTTGTTTATATCATCAAGCATGATACAAACATGTACACTTGCATATATCACATATAAACAATGTACACTTTCAAGTGAGAAAATCAATCTTAAGTGAACCAATACTAGTTAATGTAAAGTAATATATCAAATATATAATTATACATTAAATCATTAAATCAACACTTGATTTAACGATCCGGTCATATCGCATATAACCGACTAATATCAATAGTAACAACTTATCGAATCAACACTTGATCTGATAACCCGGCTATATCGCATACAACCGATCAATGTCACAAATCGCGAGAATAGAATACAGTATCACATACTGGTATTATTCTCGATCCCGTACATATCTTATATGCGCTCCTATTTCGTTTCGCTTGAGCCAGGAAACCCCTGTGTAGGACTCTAAAGACTCGTCAATACGCCGTCAGTAGGTGATGATCATATCAAACACCCACAAGCCGCAAGCGGTCTGCTAAACGTAACGGCCACCCGTGTATTGAGCGATCAGAAGATCAACGAGCATGCCCTCTCACACTCCAGTGAATCCAACGAGTAACAATACCGTACAGTCCAGTCTGTTCGTCTGATATGTCGCATATCTCGTCTAGGGGTGGTAAACGTCAGACCCCAATAACTGGATAAGTCGTGTCGATATGAGGCTCATAACAGGTCGAGAAACTACTGGTAACACTTACCAGTAAATCCCAAAAGCAGCCTTGGCTAAGGACTTCCTGTTATAGCCAATCGTGCACTGCGGAACATCAAGTCCCTATACCGGGAGAGACGAAACCCCTCCTATCGCTCATTACCTCCATGTGATTCAGGACTATACCCAAAAGCCACCTTTTTGCACGCCCTCTTGGACATGGTATGATGGAAATCAAAGCACAGTGGGAATCACATAAGACTCTATGACGATCTCGGGTCTACAGACTAACCTCGTACCAGTGTCACCAGAGAACTGCCATCTGACATAAGGTATAATACCATCTGGGAGTTCTCGGCGAGTCCGTCCAGTGTACCCAGTCTCCACTGAGCACCCGTATATCATCTCTGATGTCAAACACCAATGGATATGGGATCATCCATCGCCCATCTGTATGGGTCGAGAAGGTATACGCTAGTCTACTCTGGTATATCGATGCCCCGTCTCGATACACCGACGACTAGGGACTTTGAAGGATGTACTTATGGACTACCACGTCCCCACTAGTATGATCCGCATCATAGTCCAGGTAGTCAAGTACACATCCTAAGGGCTTTACCAACATGTAACAGAGAGACAATCAGTGTACACGTTAAGGTAAAGAGTAACCAGATAGCATACTATCATATGGAGCAAGAAAGTCATCCCTATATATGTCCAAGCATCCACTACAATATACATCCTATGTATAGTAATGGCCTCTAGGGCATACATATAACTAACAATCTTCCACTTGCACTAGGGCCATCTGATAGCAGTGGTTGAAGTATCTCATACTCAACCATCCCATAAAAGTGTCTCTCTGGGAAAAGGCCTTTGTAAGTGGATCCGCCGTGTTGTCCTCTGAGTCTACTCTCCTAACCTCGATTCCCTGGAGATCAACCATCTCCACGATCAGGTGATACTGCCTAAGAATATGTCTGGATCACTGATGGGACGGGCGTTCCTTGGCATAAGCCACAACTCCATTGTCACACAATGGGAGGAACGAAGTTCATCTCATGAAATAATATATACCCAGACTACCTCTTTGGTAGCATCTTAAGTAGCGATGTATCCAGCCTTTATCTTCTAGTATATCACGGTATCTAGCTTGGAACTTTTCCAACATACCGTCCCTTTACTGAGGGTAAAGACAATACCTGTGACTGACAATCAGTCGTTCTTATCACCCTGGAACATTTCCTGTGATTCTCCCCAGGATCAATTGATACCTTCTCACTACAACTAGTGAGTATCCTAACATCCAATTAGATCTATCTCATAGATCCAAAATCCAGGATTCAGGAGGTATCATTACTATTCTATATGGAGAATCCTTGTGATAAGCGGAGATTGACTGAGCGTAGCATAGGAAACTCCTTCCCTATCAAGAGTATGTCATCCACGTACTCTACGAGGATCACCACTATACTCCCTACTACCTTTTTGTATATACAAGGTTCATCTACCATTTTGATGATGTCAAACTCTTTGACTAATTCATCAAAACAGATGTTCCATCTCCGCGATGCCTGCTTTATCACATAAAACATCTTGCACACGTTTCCGCTGCTCCCACTGTCTACGAAGCCCTCTGGCTGTGTACTTATAGACTCTGTCTTCTAAATCATTATTTAGAAAAGCTGTCAAGACACCCAACAACCAGATATCGTAGTCATGGTATGTAACCGTGGCAAGTAGGATCTGGATAGACTTAAGCATAGCTACTTAGAAAAGGTTTCATTATAATCCATACCTGGTCAATGATGCAAACCTTTACCAAGTCTAGCTTTCAAAGTCTCAACTTTTCCATGTACACCAAGTAATCTTCTCAAGATATACATGCTCCTGATGGGGATTTAACCCTTCAGATAAAGCAACCAAAGTCCATACTTTGTTGGGGTATAAGGATTCCATCTCATATCGATAAGCATCCAGCCATTCTTACAGAGTCCTACTCCTGATGGCCAGCCCAAAACTTGTTGGGTCATCACCTCATGATGCAATCCTCGCTCCCACTGTCATAGAGAAACCGAAGTATCTCTCAGGTGGGTGAGGAACCCTACTAGATTGGCGGAGAAGCTGAGGTTCGTTGGTTGCTATTGAATCCTTTGGTTCTACCAAATCAGCAGCTGCAGTTTGTATAGCTGGAACTCTTTCCAGTTCTACTTCATGTCCACTAATTTCTTCACAAGAAATTCCCTTTCACAAAGGTGACATGCTGAGTAACAAAACATTTTTGTTCCTCGGTTAGGTAGAAGATATTCCCTTGCATATGCATGGGATATTCAACAAACTTCTACAGATCTGACTTTGCCTCGAGCTTGTCCGAATTTTGCTTTTATACATAGGTCGGACAACCCCAAATCTTAACTGACTTAAAAGATGGGCTCTTCCCTTTCCATATCTCATATGAAATGGTAGGCAACTGATTTGATCGGAACCCCATTCAATAGGTATGCAACTTCAAAAGTGCATAACTCCCTAAAAGGAAATAGGAAACTCAGTAGTACTCATCATAGAGCACACCATATCACATAGGGTGTTATTACTCCGTCCCGATATACCATCGTGCTATGGTGTATACGGAGGAGTAATGCTGAGAGAGAATCTCATTCTCCTTTAGAATAATCCAGGAATTCCGTGCTCAAGTATTCTCCTCCTTGATCTCATCAAAGGACATAATACTTTTACCCTTATTTTGGTTCTCTACTTATAACTTATATTCTGTGAATATCTCAAAAGGTTCGGACTTATGTTTCAACAGGAACATATGTCTGAATCTTGAGAGAATATCAGAGAATATAATGAAGTACAAAGAATCGGTCTTGGCATGTGTAGACAGGGGACCTTCATACATCCGCATGTATCAATCCCAAGAGTTCACTAACTCTTTCTCTGTTTCCAATAAACAGAGCTATGGTCATCTTATCTCTGTGACATGACTGGCAAGTTTCACAAGATGTAAATCCAAACTAATTTAAATATGCATCTATATGTAACTTTAAGCTAGTCAGGTCGCATTGATATGACCTAGTCTACAATACCTCAAGAAGGATTCGTTAATTTCTGAACTCTTCCTCTTGTGTGTGTTCTGTATACTAGGAACTGTAGTTTGATTTAGAACGTTAATGCTTTTAGATAACGTGCCTTAACCGATCAACTCTTGATTTCGGAAATGTTCAAAACATTATCCAACAATACAAAATTATATCCTTCTTTATCTAAATAAAGAGACTGATATGATTTTGTATATCAGGTTCGGTATCTAATAACATTTGTTCAGAATCAATGTATTCAGGTAATACAGGGTGACAGTGACCAACAGACCTGGCTGCAACACATGCACCGTTTTCTGCCTCATGAAACTTATCACCCGTTCTCAGTTCTCTACCTTTCTATAGCCTATGTAACAAATTACATATGCGGGATCCTGATCTGGTATCACATACCCAGGACGTAAAGGATACTGAGAAACAATTCTGTGTAACGAACACACCCGAAGATGATGCATCAATATGCACTTTCTTCGTTTGGGCAGCACGGGAAATCTGGTATTCCCCAATTTCCTTCTCTGTCTTATAACATTTATAAGTTGGAGCGGGACCAACATTCCCCAGCTCAGTATAACAAGCGGGTTCGGTCAATACATCCGTATTATTATCTTTATTAAGGCGTGATATGGTCGCTACCAGGAGAGAGAGAGAGAAGAAAACACTCTGCGTGCGCTCTTGCAAGATCAGATTGGTTATTATTTTATTTAATCAGGATGGCTCCCACTGTTTTTATCAAATCTTCTTTCAAACCCTAAAAGGAAAGACTAGCTGGGATTAATTACACGCTACAAGTTCGCCAATCTTTCAGCCAGGCCAGTGTCGGTACTTTGAGGGAGGTCCCCCGTGCTTTCGCATGAACCTAATTAATGTAAACCTCGTTTTCCCAGAGGCGTAACCCCGTTAACACCTTTCTAGGAACCTACTTGATCGGCTAATTGTAATGTGTAAAACTCTCCCAGGAGTAACAATTACTCGCAGTGGGTATCGGGATCCAACTATCTCATAGAAGGTATGCAATCTCATTGCAAATTTCAACACTTGAAATTCCCGATAATATTTTGCCCCAAGCGATCTATGACCTTGACTGAGTCAACAAACCATAGACCGCAAGTGAAGTTCAACCCATCATTTCCCGATTGAATTAAACCCACCCGCACGACCCTTGACTGAGTCAACAAGGCCGCACGACTACCCTAATCCAATCGCATCATATGCTTTGCAGACAAGCACTAATCAGCTACCGCACACTACGCCTTGACTGAGTCAACAAACGCAGCACGAATACTAACTATTACTTATCTGAAATGACGGAGGGCTACGTCAGGTTTTTATGAAAACCCTTTGCGTAATGAACTTTATATCGTTGTAGAATCAAATGATTTTAAAAATGGAGTGTTTTTGAGGCTTTTCTAGTTTTGCTAAAGGGGTCACTCCCGGTGAAGGGATCGTCGGCCCTTTCCTCGTCGAATGAGGTGCGGGATATATCATATATATCACTGTGCAAAGCAGAAACTATAGAAGCAATCAAAAGACAAACCGAGGGTTGTAGCATCTGCCAGTTATTGCTGAAGGAGTCACTCCCGGTGAAGGGATCTCGGTCCTTTCCTCATCGAATAAGGTGCAGAATATATCATATATACCGCTGTGCAAAGCAAGAACCGTAGCTACCTGTTTTTGAAATTCGATTCCACAACATCTTAGGTTTCTTTTTCTTTCATTAATCATATTAATGAAGTCCCATCATTTAAATCACCTAAACATTACAGATAAATACGACGTACACTTATGTCATCTGCATTCGCCTCGATGTCCCCTCATGCACCGTTAGGTTAGGTAACTAACGGCAGAGCGGGGCAGGGCTAGCGCGGGTGTAAAACATAAGTAACATCTATATAATATATCATATATACTATATACAGCATTTATCACAGAACATCAAATGATCACATCACAGATATCGCAGCAGAAGAAACATATGAAATATTGGATATACTAGGACGTCCGTGTTTTCAATACGAGCCAATATAAAACACGGATTCCACGGTCGCGATGAATAGCCAAACCCACACCCCTAGACCCCTACGAGAGCGGCAAGCAACCCTACCAATTCTAGAGTTAGGTGACCTGGACTCGACTCCTCGAGTTGGTTTCCCACTGGACTCCAGAACCCGGTTACTTGTGCCCTCCTCCTTGGGTCTATCCTAGTGCGGAAAAGTAAATAATATACAATGGGTGACATCTTCCGCTACCTGGAAGTGCCCCAATAAAAGAATATTACATACAAGTTATTTTTACATGAATGAAAATGAAAAACACTCATCTCACATAAAAACCCCCGGCTATTCAAAACGCGAATATCCAATATAACATATCCAGCAACACATAACATCACATGTCATCAACGTAAGTAAATATGCGCATCCCAATTGTCGTTGACATATAGCAACGAAACCGGCGATATCACATATTACACTTACGGTCACAGAAAAAAAAGTGTAAAACTACAACAGTTGGAATCCGCAATCTCCTCAGACATCGCATGCCTGACCAGATGAATTCCTTAGACATCACATGCCTAACAATTATAAACCCCGCATTTTAGTCTCATTATCGAAAACTCTTTTCAATATCAAGTCGGGCAATTCAACAGGATTCCAGACATTTTGATCGAATGCTCGTCGCAAACTTTAGTAGGCGGCCGCACCCCCGATACCGTCGACGAAGTGCACCAAAGCGGAACTCCGCTACCGCGAGCACCCGAACGGCTGCTTTCGGCGACAGGGTTCTCCTACAGTCACTTGGTCGGGGCTATGGGGTGTAGCTGTCTATTAAGTTTACTGGCGAGTATCCGCGTACGCTACATTATTGCGACGGACTTTTGATTGCATCAAAATTCCGTGGCAACCGATTAAGTGAGACTAAAGTGTTATGTTTATAACATTCATATCAGTTATCTCATAACTACTTGTGGATTCCAAATATTGTATCCCATTCTAGATAAATAGAAAATGTTAAACTTTCCGATCGAACATTCAAACACCCAAGTTTTCCCAAAACAGCTCAACACATGAAACAAGTTTAAAAACATTCACTTCATGCCTCAGTACCAACGTTCCAGCCATAGAAGGGTCAAGCCAACGCCTCACATGTGGCACGCTGTACTGCCCCAAACCCTAAGGTTCAAAGGGCAGTTCAAGATGGTCACATAATCGAGTTAAGGTTTGTTGTCTTCTAGAGGGTCCATTGCGTTACTTGCACTACTTCGAACGTTCTTAAACAACGGAAAGATCCAACACTTGGAAATTTCCCGACAGGGAAAAAAGTGGGTATTTATATCCGGTCGAACCTTTTAAGATTTTCTAAAAATATCCGGAAAAACACAGACGAACTTAAACTTCTCGATCGAAACACCGAGTCCCCAATACAACCCAGAAAACTCAACTCTTGAGTAAATATTAAAAATTCCCAGAAAATACAGCACTAAAATATAGGAA
This sequence comes from Agapanthus africanus, assembly GCA_030015575.1. NCBI lineage: Eukaryota > Viridiplantae > Streptophyta > Magnoliopsida > Asparagales > Amaryllidaceae > Agapanthus > Agapanthus africanus. Next base: position 517,315,952 of record CM057337.1, read on the forward strand.
TTACTGTGCAAAAACCAATTGAAGAAGAGACTAAGTGGCCGCGGAACCGCCGCATTAGCCATGCTAATGCCGCGGTTCCGCCGCGCTTTGATGGAATCAGGAGTACGGGCTTCACAGTAATTCTTAGAAACTCCTGCTGATTTTTCTGCATATTTTTAATTCTCAAAAATCCCTGATATCAAAAAATGTACAGAGAGCAATTTTGCATTAGGGTTTCGGTTCGATCGGACTTCTAACATCGTCTACACTTCGCCTAAGGCTCTAGCTAGGCACTGATAGCACTGTAGGATTCCTAGGCACACTAAGGAGGTTCCACAAGGCATCAACCATGCCAAACAAAAATTTTCCGGTGCCGAGAAATCCTAAACTAGATCGTTAACTAGAAGTAAAGGCGAAAAGCGAGCAAGCAAACGACTTTGCTAATAAGTGATAGGGATTACAACCTTTGTAGATCCGGTCCACCGCTTCTTTAGCTCCGTGTTGACGTCCCTCCGCTGCGATCATCGGATCCCGGACTCTAGAAATGGTTTCGTCGGAGAAATGATCGGGCTAGGTCATTGACTTCGAGGCCGAAGATGATCTACGTCGGGGAGACTCAAACTCAAGCTATTCCTTCACTCGGTCGAAAACTTTGTGAAGAGAACACCCTATACTACATGGAAAGTGGTAGAGGATGAAGAAATAGGAAGTGGGTTCACTTTAGAATTGGATTTCTCACTCTTTTTCTCATGATGCCATTGGAGCTAGCAAGATTTTTCAAGCTTGATGAAGATGAAGAAGAAGAAAAGAAAATATATCCAAATGAAAACTTATCCAACAAATAATGGCACCATGGTTGAGATAAGCCCTCATGCTTAACACATGTAGAGAATTAACCAAACCATTAGGTTAAGGGTTGGGTTAACTAATATCCTACACAAATGACAAAATGGTTGACTTTGTCAATGCTTACCAAGCTTCATAAAACTTGATAACTTTGATCAAAGTCTCAATTCTTTTGTTATTTGCTAGGAAAATAGTAAACCCTAATCTAACCTTGATATGGTTCAAGTCTCATACACGCAACTTGTTTGTATCATCAAGCATGATACAAACATGTACACTTGCATATGTCACATATAAACAATGTACACTTTCAAGTGAGAAAATCAATCTTAGGTGAACCAATACTAGTTAATGTAAAGTAATATATCAAATATATAATTATACATTAAATTATTAAATCAACATTTGATTTAACGATCCGGTCATATCGCATATAACCGACTAATATCAATAGTAACAACTTATCGAATCAACACTTGATCCGATAACCCGGCTATATCGCATACTACCGATCAATGTCACAAATCGCGAGAATAGAATACAGTATAACATACTGGTATTATTCTCGGTCCCGCACATATCTCATATGCGCTCCTATTTCGTTTCGTTTGAGCCAGGAAACCCTTGTGTAGGACTCTAAAGACTCGTCAATACGCCGGCAGTAGGTGATGATCATATCAAACACCCACAACCCGCAAGCGGTCAGCTAAACGTAACAGCCACCCGGGTATTGAGCGATCAGAAGATCAATGAGCAAGCCCGCTCACAACCCAGTGAATCCAACGAGTAACACTACTATACAGTCCAGTCTGTTCGTCTGATATGTCGCATAACTCGTCTAGGGGTGGTAAACGTCAGACCCCAATAACTCGATAAGTCGTGCCGATAGGAGGCTAATAACGGGTCGAGAAACTACTGGTAACACTTACCAGTAAATCCCAAAAGCAGCCTTGGCCAAAGACTTCATGTTATAGCCAATCGAGCACTACGCAACATCAAGTCCCTATACCGGGAGAGACGAAACCCCTCCTATCGCTCATTGCCTCCATGTGATTCGGGACTATACCCAAAAGCCACCTTTTTGCACGCCCTCTTGGACGTGGTATGATGCAAATCAAAGCACAGTGGGAATCCCACAAGACTTTATAACGATCTCGGGTCTACAGACTAACCTCGTACCAGTGTCACCAGAGAACTGCCATCTGACGTAAGGTATAATACCATCTGGGAGTTCTCGGCGAGTCCGTCCAGTGTACCCAGTCTCCACTGAGCACCCGTATATGATCTCTGATGTCAAACACCAATGGATATGGGATCATCCATCGCCCATCTGTATGGGTCGAGAAGGTATACGCTAGTCTACTCTGGTATATCGATGCTATAGGGTTCCTAGGCACTCTAAAGAGGTCTCACAAGGCATCAACCATGCCAATTTAAAAAATTACGGTGCCGAGAAACCCTAGACTACGGATCGTTAGCTAGAAATTTAGGCGAAAAGGAAACTAGTTAACAACTTAACTAAATGGTAAACGGAAATACAACCTTTGTAGATCCGGTTCTCCACCTCCATGGCTCCGCGATGATGTCTCCTCGCTGTACAAATCGGATCTTGGGCTCTAGCGTCGGCTTCATCGGAGAAAAAGCGGGCTAGGTCATCGACGACGATGCCGAAGATGATCTACGTCGAGGCATCGCTAGATCAAGCTCCAACTTCACCAAGTCATGAAACTTGTGAAGAAAACACCCTATACTACTTGGCAAGAGGTAGAGGATGAAGAAATAGGAAGTGGGTTTACTTTAGAATTGGATTTCTCACTCATTTTCATCAATCACCATTGATGAAGAAAGGTTTTCTTCAAGTGAAGAAGAAGAAGAAGATGAAGATCATTATTATGATAATAAATCCAAATAGAAAATAAAAGGAATCCTTATCATAATCTAACCATGGTGAAGTGTAGAGAATCAACTAGGGTTAAGTGGAGTGGTTAGGGTTAAGCATGAGACAAAATGGTGACTTAGTCAAAGCTTCATGAAGCTTCAACATGCAAGTCCAAAATGAGCCACCATTTCATTTCTTTATGCCATTTATTTTCCAAAATAAATAAACAAATAAATAAATGATGGAAAAAACAAAACCCAAATTTCCAACATAATCATGGTTTAATTCTTTACACTTAACCAAAAAGCATGTATCATCAAACATGATACAATCATGTGCACAAAAGTATATCACATATACAATGTGCACATCAAGTGAGAAAATCCATTTAAAAGTGAACCAATACTAGTTAATGCAAAGAAATATATCAAATATATAATTATACATTAAATCATTAAATCAACACTTGATTCAATGATCCGGTCATATCGCATATAACCGACTAGTATCAAATGTATCGGCTTATCGAATCAACCCTCGATTCGATAACTAGGTTATATCGCATATAACCATTCGATACAAACATCGCGAGAATGGAATACGGTATCACATACACGCATTATTCTTGGTCCCGCACATATCTCATATGCGCTCCTATTTCGTTTCGCTTGAGCCAGGAAACCTCTGTGTAGGACTCTAAAGACTCGTCAATACGCCGGCAGCAGATGATGATCATATCAAACACCCACAAGCCGCAAGCGGTCTGCTAAACGTAACGGCCACCCGGGTATTGAGCGATCAGAAGATCGACGAGCAAGCCCGCTCACACTCCAGTGAATCCAACCAGTAACACTACCGTACAGTCCGGTCTGATCGTCTGATATGTCGCATATCTCGCCTAGGGGTGGTAAACGTCAGACCCCAATAGCTCGATAAGTCGTGTCGATATGAGGTCTACAACAATTCAAGAAACTACTGGTAACACTTACCAGTAAATCTCAGCAACCCTGGCCAGGGATTTCCTGTTATAGCCAATCGAACACAGCGCAACATCAACTCCCTATACCGGGAGAGACGAATCCCCTCCTATCGCTCATTGCCTCCAAGTGACTCGGGACTGTACCCAAAAACCACCGTTTTGCACGCCCTCTTGGACGTGGTAAGATGGAAATCAAAGCACAGTGGGAACCACACAAGACTCTATGACGATCTCGGGTCAACAGACTACTCTGTACCAGTGTCACCAGAGAACTGCCATCTGACGTAAGGTATAATACCATCTGGGAGTTCTCGGCGAGTCCGTCCAGTGTACCCAGTCTCCACTGAGCACCCGTATATCATCTCTGATGTCAAACACCAATGGATATGGGATCATCCATCGCCCATCTATATGGGTCGAGAAGGTATACGCTAGTCTACTCTGGTATATCGATGCCCCGTCTCGATACACCCACGACTAGGGACTTTGAAGGATGCACTTTTGGACTACCATGTCCCTACTAGTATGATCCGCATCATAGTCCAGATAGTCAAGTACTCATCCTAAGGGCTTTACCAACATGTAACAGAGAGACAATCAGTATACACGTTAAGGTAAAGAGTAACCAGATAGCATACTATCATGTCGAGCAAGAAAGTCCTCCCTATATATGTCCAAGCATCCACTACAATATACATCCTATGTATAGTAATGGCCTCTAGGGCACACATATAACTAACAATCTCCCACTTGCACTAGGGCCATCTGTAGCAGTGGTTGTAGTATCTCATACTCAACCATCCCATAAAAGTCTCTCTCTGGGAATAGGCCTTCTTGAGTGGATCCGCCGTGTTATCCTCTGAGTCTACTCTCCTAATCTCGATCACCTTGGAGATCAACTATCTCCATGATCAGGTGCCACTGCCTTAGAATATGTCTGGATCACTGATGGGACCGGCGTTCCTTGGCATAAGCCACAACTCCATTGTCTCACAATGGTTGGAACGTAGTTCATCTCATGAACCAATATATACCCAAACATCCTCTTTGGTAGCATCTTAAGTAGCGATGTATCGAGCCTTTATCGTCTAGTATGCCACGGTATCTAGCTTGGAACTCTTCCAACATACCGTCCCTTTACTGAGGGTAAAGACAATGCCTGCGACTGACTTTCAGTCATCCTTATCACCCAGGAACCCTTCCAGTGATTCTCCCCAGGATCGGTTGATACCATCTCACTACAACTAGTGAGAATCCTAACATCCAATTAGATCTATCTCATAGATCCAAAACCCAGGATTTAGGAGGTATCACTTTGATCCTATGTGGAAATCATTGTGATAAGCGGAGATTGATCGAGCGTAGCATAGGAAACTCTTTCCCTATCAAGAGTATGTCATCCACGTACTCTACGAGGATCATCACCATACTCCCTACTACCTTTTTGTATATACAAGGTTCATCTACCATTTTGATGATGTCAAACTCTTTGACTAACACATCAAAACAGATGTTCCAACTCCGCGATACCTGTTTTATCCTATAAAGCATCTTGTACACGTTTCCGCTGCTCCCACTGTCTACGAAGCCCTCTGGCTGTGTACTTATAGACGTCCTCTTCTAAAACATCATTTAGAAAAGTAGTCATGGCACCCAACCGCCAGATATCGTAGTCATGGTATGTAGCCGTGGCAAGTAGGATCTGGATGGACTTAAGCATAGCCACTTGAAAAGGTTTCATCATGATCCACGCCTGGTCGATGACGAAAAGCTTTAACAAGTCTAGCTTTGAAAGTCTCAACTTTTCCATCTACACCAAGTAATCTTCTCAAGATATACTTGCTCCTGATGGGGATTTAACCCTTCAGATATAGCAACCAAGTCCATACTTTGTTGGTGTACATGGATTCCATCTCAGATCACTAAGCATCCAGCCATTCTTACAGAGTCCCACTCCTGATGGCCAGCTCGAAACTAGTTGGGTCATCATCTCATAATTCAATCCTCGCTCCCACTGTCATAGAGTAACCGAAGTATCTCTCAGGTGGGTGAGGAACCCTACTAGATCGGCGGAAAGGCTGAGGTTCGTTGGTAACTATTGAATCCTTTGGTTCTTTCAAATCATCAGCTGCAGTTTGTATAGCTGGAACCTTTCCAGTTCTACATTACAGACCTTGCCTCGAGCTTGTCCGGATTTTGCTTTTAGACATAGGCTGGACAACCCCAAATCTTAACCATTTTAAGATATGGGCTCTTCCCTTATCATATCAAATATGAAGTGGTAGGCAACTGATTTGATTTGAACCTTATTCAATAGATATTCAGCTTCTCAAGTGCATAACTCCCAAAAGGAAATGGGTAACTCAGTAGTACTCATCATAGAGCACACCTTATCACATAGGGTGTTATTGCTCCGCCCCGATATACCATCGTGCTATGGTGTATACGGAGGAGTAATGCTGAGAGAATCTCATTCTCCTTTAGAATAGTCCAGGAATTCCGTGCTCAAGTATTCTCCTCCTTGATCTCATCAAAGGACATAATACTTATACCCGTTTTGATTCTCTACTTCTAACTTATATTCTGTGAATATCTCAAAAGGTTCTGACTTGTGTTTCAACAAGAACATATGTCTGAATCTTGAGAGATCATCAGAGAATGTAATGAAGTACAAAGAACCGGTCTTGGCATATGTAGACAGGGGACCTTACATACATCAACATGTATCATCCCAAGAGTTCACTAACTCTTTCTCTGTTTCCAATAAATGGAGCTTTGGTCATTTTATCTCTGTGACATGACTGGCAAGTTTCACAAGATGTAAATTCAAACTGATTTAAATATGCATCTACATGTAACTTTAGCTAGTCGGGTCGCATTGATCTGACCTAGTCTACAATACCTCAAGAAGAATTCGTTCATTTCTGAACTCTTCCTCTTTTGTGTGTTCCGTATACTAAAGAACTGTAGTTTGATTTAGAACATCAATGCTTTTAGATAACGTGCCTGAACCGATCAACTTTTGATATAGGAAATGTTCAAAACATAATCCAACAATACAAAATTTTATCATTTCTTTACTTATAAAGAGACTGATATGATTTTGTATATCAGGTTCGGTATCCAATAACATTCGTTCAGAATCAATGTACTGGTCATACAGGGTGACAGTGACCAACAGACTTGGCTGCAACACTTGCCCCGTTCTCTGTCTCATGAAACTTATCACCCGTTCTCAGTTCTCTACCTATCTTTAGCCCTATGTAACGGATTACATATCTGGGATCCTGATCCGGTATCATATACCCAGGATGCGGAGGATACTGAGAAACAGTTCTTTGTAATGAACACACCCGAAGAAGATGCATCATATGCACTTCATTCGTTTGGGCGGCAAAGGAATTCTGGTATTCCCCTATTTCCTGCTCTGTCTTATAACAATTATAAGTTGGAGCGGGACCAACGTTCCCCAGCTCAGAATAACAAGCGGGTTCGGTCAATATCCGTATTATTATCTTGATTAAGGCGTGATATGGTCGCTACCTGGAGAGAGAGAGAAGAAAACACTCAGCGTATGCTCTTGCAAGATCAGATTGGTTTTTATTTTATCTAATCAGGATGGCTCCCACTGCTTTTTATCAAATCTTCCTTCAAACCCTAAAAGGAAAGACTAGCCGGGATTAATTACACACTACAAGTTCGCCAATCTTTCAGCCAGGCCAGTGTCGGTACTTTGAGGGAGGTCCCCCGTGCTTTCGCACGAACCTAATTAATGTAAACCTCGTTTTCCCAGAGGCGTAACCCCGTTGACACCTTTCTAGACACCTACTTGATCGGCTAATTGTAATGCGTAAAACTCTCCCAGGAGTAACTCTTACTCGCAGCGGGTATCGGGATCCAACTATCTCATAGAAGGTATGCAATCTCATTGCAAATTTCAACACTTGAAATTCCCGATAATATTTTGCCCCGAACGATCTATGACCTTGACAAGGTCAACAAACCATAGACCGCAAGTCAAGTTCAACCCGTCATTTCTTGATTGAATCAAACCCACCCGCACGACCCTTGACAAGGTCAACAAGGCCGCACGACTACCCTAACCCAATCTGCATCATATGCATAAGCAGATAAATACTGGTTAGCTACCGCACACTGCGCCTTGACAAGGTCAACAAACGCAGCACGAATACTAAAAAGGACTTATCTGAAATGACGGAGGGCTACGACAGGTTTTTCTGAAAACCTATTGCGTAATGAACTTGATATCGTTGTAGAATCAAATGATTTTAAAATGGAGTGTTTTTGAGGCTTTTGTAGTTTTGCTAAAGGAGTCACTCCCGGTGAAGGGATCGTCGGTCCTTTCCTCGTCGAATGAGGTGCTGGATATATCACATATACCTCTGTGCAAAGCAAAAAATCTTAAAAGCAATCAAAAGACAAACCGAGTGTGTAGCATCTGCCAGTTATTGCTAAAGGAGTCACTCCCGGTGAAGGGATCTCGGTCCTTTCCTCATCGAATAAGGTGCAGGATATATCACATATACCGCTGTGCAAAGCAAGAACTGTAGCTACCTGTTTTATTTTGAAATTCGATTCTACAACATCTTAGGTTTCTTTTATTTTCATTAATCACATTAATGAAATCCCATCATTTATATACCTAAACATCACAGATAAATACGACGTACACTTATGCCATCCGCATTCGCCTCGATGTCCCCTCGTACACCGTTAGGTTAGGTAACTAACGGCAGAGCGGGGCAGGGCTAGCGCGGGTGTAAAACATAAGTAACGCCTATATAATATATCATATATACTATATATTGTATCTATCACAGAACACTACATGATCACATCACAGATATCGCAGCAGAAGAATCATATGAAATATTGGATATATTAGGACGTCCGTGTTTTCAATACGAGCCAGTATAAAACACGGATTCCACGGTCGTGATGAATAGCCAAACCCACACCCCTAGACCCCTACGAGAGCGGCAAGCAACCCTACCAATTCTAGAGTTAGGAGACCCGGACTCGACTACTCGAGTTGGTCTCCCACTGGACTCCAGAACCCGGTTACTTGTGCTCCCCTCCTTGGGTCTATCCTAGTGCGGAAAAGTAAATAATATACAAAAGGTGACATCTTCCGCAACCTGGAAGTGCCCCAATAAAAGAATATTACATACAAGTTTTTACATGAATGAAAATGAAAAACACTCATCTCACATAAAAAAACCCGGCTATTCAAACACGACGATCCAATATAACATATCTAGCAACACATAACATCACATGTCATCAACGTAAGTAAATATGCGCATCCCAATTGTCGTTGACATATAGCAACGAAACCGGCGATATCATATATTACACTTACGGTCACAGAAAAGAAAGTGTAAAACTACAACAGTTGGAATCCGCAACCTCCTCAGACATCGCATGCCTGACCAAATGAATTCTTTAGACATCGCATGCCTAACAATTATAAACCCCGCATTTTAGTCTCATTATCGAAAACACTTTTCAATATCAAGTCGGGAAATTCAACAAGATTCCCGACAGCCTGATCGAATGCTCGTCGCAAACTTTAGTAGACGGCCGCGCCCCCCGATACGGCCGACGAAGTGCACCAAGGCGGAACACCGCTACCGCGAGCACCCGAACGGATGCTTTCGGCGACGGGGTTCTCCTACAGTCACTTGGTCGGGGCTATGGAGTGAGGCTGTCTATTAAGTTTACCCGGCGAGTATCCGTGTACGCTACGTGATTGCGACGGACTTTTGATCACATCAAAATTCCGTGGCAACCGATCAAGTGAGACTAAATTGCTAGATTTACAACATTCATTCAGTTATCTCATAACTTTTGTGAATTCCAATTATTGTATCCCATTCCAGATAAATAGAAAATGTTAAACTTTTCGATCGAACAGTCAAACACCCAAGTTTTCCCGATACAGATCAACACATGAAATAAGTCTAAAAACATTCAGTTCATGCCTCAGTACCAACGGTCCAGCCGGAGAAGGGTCAAGCCAACGCCTCACATGTGGCACGCCGTACTGCCCCAAACCCGAAGGTTCAAAGGGTAGTTCAAGACGGTCACATAATCGAGTTAAGGTTTGTTGTCTTCTAGAGGGACCATTGCGTTACTTGCACTACTTAGAACGTCGTTAAACTACGGAAAAATCCAACACTTGAAAATTTCCCGACAGGGGAAAAATTGGGTATTTATATCCGGTCGAACTTTTTAACATATTCTAAAATTTATCCGGAAAGCCATATAGACAAAATCTGATACTCCGATCGAAACACCGAATCCCCAAAACAACCCCAGAAAATTCAACTCTTGAATAAATATTAAAAGTTCCCAGAAAATCCAGCATAATAAAATAGGAGTTACTGTGCAAACAGGGGATGATGATGTCATACTTTAGCCGCGGAACCGCCGTAGAAGGCATGCTTCTGCCGCGGTTCTGCCGCTCTTTGTACTGTTCATGAGTCAAATTTTGCACCGTAATTCTTATAATTCCCTGCTGAATTTTTTAAGCAATTTTAATGTGGAAAAATCCCAGTTTTTAGAAAAAGTCCGCAGAGCATGTTTCGGGTTAGGGTTTTGGTTCGATCGGACTTCAAACTCCGTCTACGCTTCGCCTAAGGCTCTAGCTAGGCTCTGATACCACTGTAGGGTTCCTAGGCACTCTAAAGAGGTCTCACAAGGCATCAACCATGCCAATTTCAAAAATTACGGTGCCAAGAAACCCTAGACTACGGATCGTTAGCTAGAAATTTAGGCGAAAAGGAAACTAGTTAACAACTTAACTAAATGGTAAACGGAAATACAACCTTTGTAGATCCGGTTCTCCACCTCCATGGCTCCGCGATGATGTCTCCTCGCTGTACAAATCGGATCTTGGGCTCTAGCGTCGGCTTCATCGGAGAAAAAGCGGGCTAGGTCATCGACGACGATGCCGAAGATGATCTACGTCGAGGCATCGCTAGATCAAGCTCCAACTTCACCAAGTCATGAAACTTGTGAAGAAAACACCCTATACTACTTGGCAAGAGGTAGAGGATGAAGAAATAGGAAGTGGGTTTACTTTAGAATTGGATTTCTCACTCATTTTCATCAATCACCATTGATGAAGAAAGGTTTTCTTCAAGTGAAGAAGAAGAAGAAGATGAAGATCATTATTATGATAATAAATCCAAATAGAAAATAAAAGGAATCGTTATCATAATCTAACCATGGTGAAGTGTAGAGAATCAACTAGGGTTAAGTGGAGTGGTTAGGGTTAAGCATGAGACAAAATGGTGACTTAGTCAAAGCTTCATGAAGCTTCAACATGCAAGTCTAAAATGAGCCACCATTTCATTTCTTTATGCCATTTATTTTCCAAAATAAATAAACAAATAAATAAATGATGGAAAAAACAAAATCCTAATTTCCAACATAACCATGGTTTAATTCTTTACACTTAACCAAAAAGCATGTATCATCAAACATGATACAATCATGTGCACAAAAGTATATCATATATACAATGTGCACATCAAGTGAGAAAATCCATTTAAAAGTGAACCAATACTAGTTAATGCAAAGCAATATATCAAATATATAATTATACATTAAATCATTAAATCAACACTTGATTCAATGATCCGGTCATATCGCATATAACCGACTAGTATCAAATGTATCGGCTTATCGAATCAACCCTCGATTCGATAACTAGGTTATATCGCATATAACCATTCGATACAAACATAGCGAGAATGGAATACGGTATCACATACACGCATTATTCTCGGTCCCGCACATATCTCATATGCGCTCCTATTTCGTTTCGCTTGAGCCAGAAAACCTCTGTGTAGGACTCTAAAGACTCGTCAATACGCCGGCAGCAGATGATGATCATATCAAACACCCACAAGCCGCAAGCGGTCTGCTAAACGTAACGGCCACCCGGGTATTGAGCGATCAGAAGATCGACGAGCAAGCCCGCTCACACTCCAGTGAATCCAACCAGTAACACTACCGTACAGTCCGGTCTGATCGTCTGATATGTCGCATATCTCGCCTAGGGGTGGTAAACGTTAGACCCCAATAGCTCGATAAGTCGTGTCGATATGAGGTCTACAACAATTCGAGAAACTACTGGTAACACTTACCAGTAAATCTCAGCAACCCTGGCCAGGGATTTCCTGTTATAGCCAATCGAACACAGCGCAACATCAACTCCCTATACCGGGAGAGACGAATCCCCTCCTATCGCTCATTGCCTCCATGTGACTCGGGACTGTACCCAAAAACCACCGTTTTGCACGCCCTCTTGGACGTGGTAAGATGGAAATCAAAGCACAGTGGGAACCACACAAGACTCTATGACGATCTCGGGTCAACAGACTACTCTATACCAGTGTCACCAGAGAACTGCCATCTGACGTAAGGTATAATACCATCTGGGAGTTCTCGGCGAGTCCGTCCAGTGTACCCAGTCTCCACTGAGCACCCGTAAATCATCTCTGATGTCAAACACCAATGGATATGGGATCATCCATCGCCCATCTATATGGGTCGAGAAGGTATACGCTAGTCTACTCTGGTATATCGATGCCCCGTCTCGATACACCCACGACTAGGGACTTTGAAGGATGCACTTTTGGACGACCATGTCCCCACTAGTATGATCCGCATCATAGTCCAAATAGTCAAGTACTCATCCTAAGGGCTTTACCAACATGTAACAGAGAGACAATCAGTATACACGTTAAGGTAAAGAGTAACCAGATAGCATACTATCATGTCGAGCAAGAAAGTCCTCCCTATATATATCCAAGCATCCACTACAATATACATCCTATGTATAGTAATGGCCTCTAGGGCACACATATAACTAACAGATGCCCCGTCTCGACACACCCACGACTAGGAACTTTGAAGGATGTACTTATGGACTACTACGTCCCCACTAGTATGATCCGCATCATAGTCCAGGTAGTCAAGTACACTTCCTAAGGGCTTTACCAACATGTAACAGAGAGACAATCAGTGTACACGTTAAGGTAAAGAGTAACCAGATAGCATACTATCATATCGAGCAAAAAAGTCATCCCTATATATGTCCAAGCATCCACTACAATATACATCCTATGTATAGTAATGGCCTCTAGGGCATACATAAAACTAACATCGATATGCTAATACATGGCATTAGTGCAAGTGGGAGATTGTTAATGATATATGCCCTAGAGGCCATAATTGTATAGTATTGGATTGTATATTATATTTTGGAAGCTTGGGATGTACACAGATATATTAACAGTCTTGCTCAATATGATAGTATGCAATGTGGAATAATTCTATCTTAATATGTGTATATGTTTCTTTTAACGTATCGCTAATACATATTGGTAGTGTTAGGTTTACCTAGCACCTCATGAAGGGTTTGGAAGCATCACATGTACCAAAGATTAAATTTTTAGGGTGCTAAGTAAGCATGCAAAGAATCAATCCTAGAAAATTAGGGTTTCTAAAACAACACATTATCACAAGTAACAAAGGCTAGGGTTTTGAGAGTACAACCTTTATAGCTCCCTACGCTAGACTCCTTGGCCACTTGAAGGTTGGAAAGGGGTTCGCTTGAGGTCTTCTATTATCCACGACGATCCACCCGAAGCTCTTTTGTCCAAGCTAGCAGCTTCACTTGATCAAGAGAAAGAAATGAAGCTAACACTCTAAATAAGTGGGCAAGACTTGTGTAGAATGATGTTGTGGTGGCTTTTCTCACTTCAAAATCCTAACTTGGTGAGTAATTTTCTCACTAGAGAAATCTAGAGAGCAAAAGAAGAAGGAGGAAGAAGATGATGGCCTTTTTAGAACAAGAGAAAAGATAATGTCTTATGAAAAAATGGAAAATATATGTATATATATTTTCCACTCTTCATCTCAAACCATGGTTATATTATATGGATATTTATTTCACTTGAGTTAAAACAAAAGAGGAAGATTAACTCATGGTTAATAAGTAGGTGAGCATGGTTAGTTGAAGAAGAATGTAGAAACCATGTATTAATCTTTATCTTTTCTTTTGTTTTGTTTTAAAACAAATGCAAATATATATATATATATCCATATATATAAACATAGTGTGTGATTCTTATATTGCTATCGTTTTCTATGTATAAACAACCATGAAGGATGATGTATGTATGTATGTGTGCATGCACATCTATATGTGCATGAATCAAGAAAGAATGCATACATGCATGCATACATCCAAAAATACAAGAAAGGATTTCTTGTGAGAAACTAATGGTTGAATGATAAATCAACACTTGATTTATCAATCGGGCCATATCACATACGACCCGACCAAAAACAAGCCGCCCGATCAATATATGGTATCCTATACGCGCATTTTGACCGGGTCCATGCACATATCGCATACGCACACCACAACGTTTCTCCTGGACTAGGTAACTCCTTTGTGGGACTCTAAGACTCGTCAATACGCCGGCAGTGGGTGATGATCATATCAAGCACCCCCAAGCCGTAAGCGGTCAGCTAAACGTAACGGCTACCCGGGTATCGAGCGATCAGAAGAAAACAAGCGAACCTGCTACAACTCCCGTCGAGCCAACCGGCAACACTACCCGTGCAGTCCGGTCTCCACGTCTGATATGTCGCATATCAAGTCTAGGGGTGGTAAACGATAGACCCCAATAACCGATTAGTCGTGCTGATGTGAGGCTCATAACGGGTCGAGAAACTACTGGTAACACTTACCAGTAAATCTCTAATTAGCCCTGGCCAGGGACTTCCCTGTTACAGCCAATCGAGCACAGTGCAACATCAACCCACAATACCGGGAGAGACGAAACCCCTCCTATCGCTCATTGCCACCATGTGACTCGGGACTGTACCCAAAAACCACCGTTTTGCACGCCCTCATGGACGTGATAAGGTGGAAATCAAAGCACAGTGGGAATAACACAAGATTCTATGACGATCTCGGGTCTACAGACTAACCTGCACAAGTGTCACCAGAGAACTGCTATCTGACGTGAGGTATAATACCATCTGGAAGTTCTCGGCGAGTCCGTCCAGTGTACCCAGTCTCCACTGAGCACCCGTATACCATCTCTGATGTCAAACACCAATGGATATGTGATCATCCATCGCCCATCTCATGGGTCGAGAAGCGTATACGCTAGTCTACACTGGTATATCAATGCCCCGTCTTGATACACCCACGACTAGGGACCTTGAAGGATGTACTTATGGACTACCATGTCCCCACTAGTATGATCCGCATGATAGTCCAGGTAGTCAAGTACACATCCTAAGGGCTTTACCAACATGTAACTATAAGACAGTATAAAGAGACAAGTATACATGTTAAGATAAAGAGCAACCAGATAGCATACTATCATATCGAGCAAGAAAGTCATCTCTATATATGTCCAAGCATCCAATATAATATACATCATCTGTACAATACTGGCCTCTAGGGTATACATACAACTAACAATCTCCCACTTGCACTAGGGCCAGTTGCTGTAGTATCGCATACCGAGCATCCCGAAGAGTCTCTCAAACTCTATCTGGGGAATGGCCTTCGTGAGTTGATCCGCTGTGTTATTCTTCGTGTCAACCCTCCTGACCTCGATCTCCCGGCGATCAACTATCTCCCGGATCAGGTGATACCGCCTCAGAATATGCCTGGATGGCTGATGGGACCTGGGTTCCTTGGCCAAAGCCACCGCTCCATTGTTATCACAGTACAAAGGTATTGGATGCTCAATGGATGGAACCACTCCAAGTTCAGAAATGAACATCTTGATCCGGACAGCCTCTTTGGCAGCATCATTGGCAGTGATGTATTCAGCCTCCATCGTCGAGTCTGCCACGGTTTCCTGCTTGGTACTCTTCCAGCTAACCGCCCCTCCGTAAAGGGTAAAGACAAATCCCGACTGTGATTTAGAGTCGTCCTTATCACTCTAGAAGCTCGAATCGGTAAAGGACTCCACTTGGAGTTCTCCGTTACCATACACCAAGAGCATCTCTCTAGTCCTTCATAAGTACTTGAAAATGTTCTTCACAGCTGTCCAGTGACTCTCTCCAGGATCAGCTTGATACCTGCTCACTATACTTAGTGAGTATGCTACATCGGGTCTGGTATATAGCATCACGTAGATGATAGAGCCTACAGCCAAAGTATAGGGTATCCCTTGCATGCTAGCTCTCTCCAAATCAGTCTTGGGAGACATCTCTTTGGAGAGAGTGACTCCAGAGATCTTGGGTAAGTTCCCATGCTTGGATTCTTCCATACTAAACCTCTTTAGTATGGTGTCAATGTACCTGGACTGGGACAATCCCAATATCCTTTTAGATCTATCTCTATAGATCCTGATTCCCAATATGCAGGAGGCATCACCTAGATCTTTCATTGAGAATCTTTGTGATAAGAAGAGCTTGACTGATTGCAGCATAGGAATGTCATTTCCTATCAAGAGTATGTCGTCCACGTACAATACGAGGAAGACAACCTTACTCTCTGCCACCTTCTTGTAGATACAAGGTTCATCTACGTTTTTGACGAAATCAAACTCTTTGATAACGACGTCAAAGCAGATGTTCCATATCCGCGATGCTTGCTTTAATCCATAAATGGATTTAAGCAGCTTGCACACCTTCCCGCTGCTCCCACTATCTATGAAGCCCTCTGGCTGAGTCATGTACACGCACTCTTCTAAATCACCGTTTAGAAAGGCAGTCTTAACATCCATTTGCCAGATTTCGTAATCATGATATGCAGCGATGGCAAGCATGATCCAGATGGATTTAAGCATATCCACTGGAGAAAAGGTTTCGTCATAGTCCACACCTGGTCTTTGACGAAAACCCTTTGCAACAAGTCTAGCTTTGAAAGTCTCCACTTTCCCATCTACACCAAGTTTTTTCTTGAAGATCCAGTTGCTCCCAATGGGTTTTACCCCTTCAGGAGCAACTTCCAAAGTCCATACTTTGTTGGTGTACATGGATTCCATCTCGGACCGCATTGCATCCAGCCATTTCACCGAGTCCCTACTCGTGATGGCCTGCTCGAAGCTAGTTGGGTCATCATCCTCCATGATGCAATCCTCGCTTCCACCATCAATGAGAAAACCGTAGTATCTCTCAGGCGGATGAGAAACCCTTCTAGATCGGTGGAGAGGCTGGGGTTCGTCGGGTACTACTGAATCCTCTGGTTGTACCAAATCATCTGTTGTCGTTTGTTCTGCTGGAACTTCTTCTAGTTCTACCTCAATGCCATTAATCTGTTTCATAAGAAAACCTTTTTCTAAGAAAGTGGCATGTCGAGAAACAAACACCTTTTGTTCTTCGGAGTGGTAGAATATATACCCTCACGAATGTTTGGGATATCCAACAAACTTACATAGAACAGACCTTGCATCGAGCTTGTCCGAATTTTGTGTTTTAACATAGGCCGGACAACCCCATATCTTAATAAAATTAAGACATGGTCTCTTACCATTCCATATCTCGTATGGAGTGGTAGGCACTGATTTGGTTGGAACTCTATTCAATAGGTATGCAGCTGTCTCCAGTGCATATCCCCAGAAGGAAATAGGTAACTCAGCTGTACTCATCATAGAGTGCACCATATCTAATAGGGTGCGATTCCTCCGCTCCGATACACCGTTGTGCTGTGGTGTATAAGGAGGAGTAAGCTGAGAGAGAATCCCATTCTCTTTTAGATAATCTAGAAATTCATTGCTTAAGTATTCTCCTCCTCGATCAGATCGAAGGATCTTAATACTTTTGTCCGTTTGGTTCTCTACTTCGTGTTTATATTCTCTGAATTTCTCAAAAGCTTCAGACTTGTGTTTCATTAGGAACACATATCCGAATCTTGAGAGATCGTCAGTGAATGTAATGAAGTAGGAAGAACCATCCCTGGCATGTGTAGACATGGGACCGCATATATCGCTATGCACCAGTCCCAAGAGTTCCGTAACTCTTTCTCCGTGTCCCGTAAACAGAGTTTTTGTCATCTTTCCTGGAGACATGAATGGCAAGTATCATAAGATGATAATTCGAACGAATTCAAATATCCATCTTTATGTAACTTAGCCAGTCGTGTCGCATTGATATGATCAAGTCTACAATGCCACAAGAAGGATTCGTTCATTTCTGAACTTTTCCTCTTGTGTGTGTTTTGTATATTGAGGACTGTATTTTGATTTAGAATGAATATGCCATTATGTAACGAGCCTGATGCAATCAACTTTTTATCTAGGAATATGTTCATAACATTATCCTTTACTACAAAATTATATCCTATTTACTTAATAAAGAAACTGATATAATGTTGCACATCATGTTCGGTATATAATAGCACTCATTTAGAATCAGTGTATCACCACTTGGTAATACTAGGTGATATTCGCCAACTGCTTTGGCTACAATATTTGCCCCATTCCCTACTTGAACGGAATGATCACCTTTTCCCAGTTCTCTACCTTTCCGTAGCCCATGTAACAATTTACATATGTGGGATCCTGATCCGGTATCTAATACCCAGGACGTAGGGTGAGCTGAGAAACAGTTCTCAATAACTAACATACCTGAAGAAGATGCATCAACATGCATGTTCTTTTGGGCGGCTTGAGAATCCAGATATTCTCCTATTCCCTGTTCAGTCTTATAACTCTTATAAGAAAGAACGGGTCCAACGTTCCCCTGCTCAGTATAATAAGCGGGTTCAGTCAATACATCCATATTATTATCTTGATTATGGCTTGACATGGTCGCTACCTGGAGAGAGAGAGAAGAAAACACTTTAGCGTATGCTCTTGCAAGATTGATTGGTTATTATCTTATCTAATCAGGATGGCTCCCACTGTTTTTATCAAATCTTCCTTCAAACACTAAAAGGAAAGGCCAGCCGGGATTAATTACACCCCTACAATTTCGCCAATCTTTCAGCCAGGCCAGTGTCGGTACTTTAAGGAAGGTTCCTCGTGCTTTCGCACGGACCTAATTAAAGTAAACCTCATTTTCCCATAGGCGTAACCCCGTTGACACCTTTCTAGACACCTACTTGATCGGCTAATTGTCCTGTGTAAAACTTTCCCAGGAGTAACAATTACTCGCAGTGGGTATCGGGATCCAACTATCTCATAGAAGGTATGCAATCTCATTGCAAATTTCAACACTTGAAATTCCCGATAATGCTTTTTCCCATAGCGTCCCATGACCTTGACGGAGACCAAACTACCCATAGGGCGCTAGTCAAGTTCAACCCGTCATTTCTTGATTGAATTAAACCCACCCGTACGACCCTTGATGGGGGCCAAACTACGCCGTACGAATACCCTAATCCAATCGCATCATATGCTAGCAAATAAACACTAGTTAGCTACCATACACTACGCCTTGACGGAGGCTAAACTACCGCAGCATGAATACTAAGTAGTACTTATCTGAAATGACGGAGGGCTACGCAGGTTTTTTTCAAAAAAACCATGAGCGTAATGAACTTGATATCGTTGTAGAATCATGTGAAATTTTGAAATGGAGTGTTTTTTGAGGCTTTCATCAGTTTTGCTAAAGAGGTCACTCCCGGTGAAGGGATCTCGGCTCTTTCCCCATCGAATAAGATGCAGGGTATATCATATATACCACTATGCAAAGCAAAACTCCAAAAGCAATCAAAAGCAAACCAAGTGTTGTAGCATCTGCCAGTTTTGCTAAAGAGGTCACTCCCGGTGAAGGGATCTCGGCTCTTTCCTCATCGAATAAGGTGCGGGATATATCATATATATCGCTATGCAAAGCAAAACTGTAGCTACCCTTTTTTTTGAAAAAAATTGATTCTACAACATCTTTTAGGTTTCTTTTCTTTCATTAATCACATTAATGAAGTCCCATCATTTAAGTCACCTAAACATCACAGATAAATACGACGTACACTTATGCCATCCGCATTCGCCTCGATGTCCCCTCGTGCACCGTTAGGTTAGGTAACTAACGAAGAGCAGGGCAGGGCTAGTGCGGGTGTAAAACATAAGTAACGTCTATATAATATATCATATATACTATATACTGTATCCATCACAACATATCAAATGATCACATCACAGATATCGCAGCAGAAACACAGATATAATGTGGGATATACTAGGACGTCCGTATTTAGTATTTAGCCAACAATAGAAAATACGGATTCCACAGTCGCGATGAATAGCCAAGCCCACACCCTGGACCCCTACGAGAGCGGCAAGCGACCCTACCAATTCTGGAGTTTAGGAGACGCGGTCTCGACTCCTCGAGATGGCCTCCCACTGAACCCCAGAACCCGGTGACCTGTGCTCCCCTCCTTAGGTCCATTCTAATGCGGAAAAGTAAATAATATACAACACTGGTGGCATCAAGCTCAACCCGGAAGTGCCCCAAATAAAAGAATATTACATTACATTTGAATATACAAGAATGAAAATATAAAAATCTCATATCACATAAAAAACCCCGGCTATTCAATCGCGACAATCCTGCACATCATATCTCAGCAACACATAATATCAAATATCATCAACGTAAGTAAATATGCGTACCCCGATTGTTGTTGATGTATAGCAACGAAACTGGCGATATCGACATACAACACTTACGGTCACAGAAAAGAAAGTGTAAAACTGCAATATCTGGAATCCACATTCTCTTCAGACATCGTAAATGCGAAATATCGCATACTTCGTATTTCATGTCTAGCTATATGAATTCCACACATTGCATCACATTCCAGATAAATAGACAGTATTAAAGTTTTCGAACGAATGATCAATTACCCAAAATTTCCTAAAGCTCAACACTTGAGCGGAGTTCAAAAGTCCCGGAGTGTGTCACAGTAGCAGCGGTCCAGCCGTAGAAGGGTCAAGCCAACGCCTCACCTGTGGCACGCCGTACTGCCTCAAACCCTAAGGTTCAAAAGGCAGTTCAAGACGGTCACATGATCGAGTTAAGGTTTGTTGTCTTCTAGAGGTTCCACCACAAAACTTGCACGCATTTCCGAAAGATTTAAACCCCGTGAAAAGTGAGCAAATGACACTCGTTCGAACAATTCAATACTTTCTAATTATCCGGAAAAAAGCACGAAATTAAAATTCCGATCTAATCACCGAATCCAAAACAATCTCCAGAACATATGACATTGAAACCAGATTAAAAATACCCAAAAACATCTACAAGCAGACAAGAAGCTCACTGTACAAAAACGATGCCTTAATGGCTCTGTAAGGCCACGGAGCCGCGGCCTAAGCAAGCTTAAGCCGCGGTTCCACGGTGGAATTTGCATATTAGGGTTTCATTTTTTACAGTGTGTCTTATAATTCCCTGCAGTATTTTTTTACATATTTTTAATTCTGAAAAATAACAGTTTTCAAAAAATGTCCAGAGAGTACTAAAAATCCGTATTTCTCGGTTCGATTGGAGTTTTAACTTCGTTAAAGTGTCGCCTAATGTTCTAGGTCGTCTCTGATACTAATGTTAGGTTTACCTAGCACCTCATGAAGGGTTTGGAAGCATCACATGTACCAAAGATTAAATTTTTAGGGTGCTAAGTAAGCATGCAAAGAATCAATCCTAGAAAATTAGGGTTTCTAAAACAACACATTATCACAAGTAACAAAGGCTAGGGTTTTGAGAGTACAACCTTTGTAGCTCCCTACGCTAGACTCCTTGGCCACTTGAGGGTTGGAAAGGGGATCGCTTGAGGTCTTCTAATGTCCACGATGATCCACCCGAAGCTCCTTTGTCCAAGCTAGCAACTTCACTTGATCAAGAGAAAGAAATGAAGCTAAAACTCTAAACAAGTGGGCAAGACTTGTGTAGAATGATGTTGTGGTGGCTTTTCTCACCTCAAAATCCTAACTTGGTGACTAATTTGGTCACTAGAGAAATGTAGAGAGCAAAAGAAGAAGGAGGAAGAAGATGATGGCCTTTTTAGAACAAGAGAAAAGATAATGTCTTATGAAAAAATGGAAAATATATGTATATATATTTTCCACTCTTCATCTCAAACCATGGTTATATTATATGGATATTTATTTCACTTGAGTTAAAACAAAAGAGGAAGATTAACTCATGGTTAATAAGTAGGTGAGCATGGTTAGTTGAAGAAGAATGTAGAAATCATGTATTAATCTTTATCTTTTCTTTTGTTTTAAAACAAATGCAAATATATATATATCCATATATATAAACATAGTGTGTGATTCTTATATTGCCATCATTTTCTATGTATATACAACCATGAAGGATGATGTATGTATGTATGTGTGCAAGCACATCCATATGTGCATGAATCAAGAAAGAATGCATACATGCATGCATACATCCAAAAATACAAGAAATGATTTCTAGTGAGAAACTAATGGTTAAATGATAAATCAACACTTGATTTATCAATCCGGCCAAATCACATACGACCCGGCCAAAAGCAAGCCGCCCGATCAATATACAGTATCTTATACGCACATTTTGACCGGGTCCATGCGCATATCGCATACGCGCACCACAACGTTTCGCCTGGACTAGGTAACTCCTTTATGGGACTCTAAGACTCGTCAATACGCCGGCAGTGGGTGATGATCATATCAAGCACCCCCAAACCGCAAGCGGTCAGCTAAACGTAACGGCTACCCGGGTATTGAGCGATCAGAAGAAAACAAGCGAACCTGCTACAACTCCCGTCAAGCCAACCGACAACACTACCCGTGCAGTCCGGTCTCCTCGTCTGATATGTCGCATATCAAGTCTAGGGCTGGTAAACGTCAGACCTCAATAACCGATAAGTCGTGCCGATGTGAGGCTCATAACGGGTCGAGAAACTACTGGTAACACTTACCAGTATATCTCTAATCAGCCCTGGCCAGGGACTTCCCTGTTACGGCCAATCGAGCACATCACAACATCAACCCCCAATACCGGGAAAGACGAAACCCCTCCTATCGCTCATTGCCTCCATGTGACTCGGGACTGTTCCCAAAAACCACCGTTTTGCATGCCCTCATGGACGTGGTTAGGTGGAAATCAAAGCACAGTGGGAATCACACAAGACACTATGACGATCTCGGGTCTACAGACTAACCTGCATAAGTGTCACCAGAGAACTGCCATTTAACGTGAGGTATAATACCATCTGGGAGTTATCGGCGAGTCCGTCCAATGTACCCAGTCTCTACTGAGCGCCCGTATACCATCTCTGATGTCAAACACCAATGGATATGGAATCATCCATCGCCCATCTCATGGGTCGAGAAGCGTATACGCTAGTTTACACTGGTATATCAATGCCCCGTCTCGATACACCCATGACTAGGGACCTTGAAGGATGTACTTATGGACTACCATGTCCCCACTAGTATGATCCGCATCATAGTCCAGGTAGTCAAGTACACATCCTAAGGGCTTTACCAACATGTAACTATAAGACAGTATAAAGAGACAAGTATACATGTTAAGATAAAGAGCTACTAGATAGCATACTATCATATCGAGCAAGAAAGTCATCTCTATATATGTCCAAGCATCCAATATAATATACATCATCTGTACAATACTGGCCTCTAGGGCATACATACAACTAACAGATAGAGCCCTTAGGATCTTTACTTGACTACCAGCGTTGTGATGGCAGCCATACTAGTGGGGGCTGGGTAGTCTATAAGCACATCCTTAAGATTGTCCCTAGTCGTAGGATTATCGAGAAAGCAATCGATACTCCAGAGTAGACTAGTGTATACGCTTCTCATCCCAGTTCGGGAGATGGCCTGTCCCGCAGCCATTGGTATGCGATACCGGAGATAGTATACAGGTGCTCATTGGGTTGTAAGTTACACTGGACGGACTTGCAGGGGAACTGCTGGTTGGTATTATACCTATCGTCAGTTAGCAGTTCCCAGGTGATATGAGTACAGCTTAGTCAGTTGACTTGACATCACTATTCATCTCGAGTGTGTTCCTATTATACTTAGATTACTACCCTACCATGGCTCAAATGAGTCGTGCAATCAGGTAGTGGTTAGGTGCAATCCCGAAGCACTGGGAGGCAGTAGTGGTTAGATAGGATTCGTGTCTCCCGGTATTAGGGGTTGATATCACGCTGTGTTCAGAAAGCCATTACACAAAGTCCTTAGCCAGGGCAGGCGAGATTTACAGGTAGGTACACTAGTAGTTTCTCAGGTTGTATTGGACTCTACCTCAGCATGACTTATTGCGCTGTTAGGGGTCTGACGGTGACCATCCCCCTAAGCCTGATATGCGAGTATCTTAGATGAACAAACTGGACTGTACGGAGATTGTCACAGATAGGCTCATTAGGAGTTCGGATGAGTTTGCTTATCAGCCTTCTTATCGACAGATACCTGGGTAGCCCTTACGTGCATCTATTACCGCTGACGGACTTGTGGTTAAACCAACTGCCAACGTACTGTCGAGTCTTTAGAGTCCCACACAGAGTGTTTCCCTACTTCGGGCAAAACGATATAGAGATGTTTTACGGCAGGTTCCGATCACATACGTGTACTGGCTACACGGATTTTGTTCTGGCGGATAATACTAGTGGGCTTTGGTTTATGCCGGATCCTAGTATTATATTATTGGATTATTATTATCTTATTGTATTCGTATTTTTCAGAATACGAATACGGGTATGTTTATACGGTGAGGGCATTCTTATAATTTCACAAAAGATGCTTCTAGAAGGGGACAACTTTTTATTTGGTTAATCTATTTTGAGAAATAGATTAATGAGGTGGAAATTGGAGACATACATGGCATGGGGTGAAGCATGGCTCTTTGCATTTGTTTATTAGTTTGGACTCACAATTCAAGCATGGTTGATATTTTCAATTGGAAAATATTGCATGCTTGAATGGGTGAAGCGAGAGAGCCATTCTTCACTTGCCATAACCTTTGCTCATTTGCATTTTCATTTTCTCTCTCCATTTTCTCATCCTTCTTCCTCAAAGACCCTAACCCTCACATGATTTGTGAACCCTAGGGTCACATGAGATAAAATACTCCATAGATACTCTACATCTTCAAGGCTACTTATCTTAGTGAACTAGGTACCCTTGTTACCTCGGTTTAGAGGTTGGAGCTTGAAGTATAGACATTTGGGTGGATCATCTTCGACACGATGAGGCCGGCGATCAAGCGCGGTCCGGATCTCCGAGGAGCTCAAGGAGAGGAGAAGAAGAAGACCCGAAGGACTTGTTAACAAGGAGGTATAAAATCCTAACCGAGTAGTTAGAACCTCCTAATAGTTTTAGCTAGTTATGGTTTCCGTAAAGATTCTGGAGTTAAAGTCGATGTTGCGCAGCTTTTTAAAAATCGTTTTATGTAAATTCCGCCTCCCCGCGAACTCACGGGGTGCGTGACATTGACTTACACAAACAGGTGGTTTTTAGTTACAGTCCCGAGTCAAATAGAGGCAATGAGCGATAGGAGAGGTTTCGTCTCTCCCGGTATTGGGAGTTGATGTTGTGCTATGCACGATTGCCTATAACCGTTAGGAATATGTATGCCCTAGAGGCCATTATTGTACATGTAATATATATTATAGTGGATGCTTGGACATATATATAGAGGACTTTCTTGCTCGACATAATAGTATGCTATTTGGTTACTCTTTGTCTTAACATGTTGACTGGTATTCATTACTGTCTTGCTCTCACATGTTGATAAAGCCCTTAGGATATGTACTTGACTACCAGGACTATAATGAGATCATACTAGTGGGATCAGGATGGTCTAAAAGTACATCCTTTAATCGGTTCCTGGTCGAAGGAATATCGAGACTAGGGCATCGATATTCCAGAGTAAACTAGTGTGTACGTTTCTTGTCCCTTGAAGGGCGATAGTTGATCCCACAACCATTGGTGTGTGACATCAAAGATTGTACACTGGTGTTCATTGGAGAATGGGTACACCGAACAGGACTCGCCGAGAACTCATAGATAGTTATATACCTAACATCAGATAGCAGTTCTCTGGTGACACTGGTACAGGTTAGTCTGCAGACCCAAGATCGTCATAGAGTCTTGTGTGGCTCCCACTGTGCTTTGATTTCCTCCCTACCACGGCTCAAAGGGGTCATGCAAATAGGTGGATTTTGGGTACAGTCCCGAGATACATGGAGGCAATGAGCGATAGGAGGAGTTTCTTCTCTCCCAGTATAGGGAGTTGATGTTGCGCTGTGCTCGATTGGCTATAACTAAAAATCCCTTGCTAGGGTTGCTGAGATTTACTGATAAGAGTTATCAGTAGTTTCTCAAACTGTTATGAGCCAAACATCGGCATGACTTATCACATTACTTGGGTCTGACGTTTATCACCCCTAGACATGATATGCGACATATCAAACGAAGAGACCGGACTGTACGGTAGTGTTACTGAAAGTATGGATGAGCTTGCTTGTTGATCTTCATATCGCTCAATACCCCGGTTGCCTTTACGTCCATCTAGTACCGCTGAAGGCTTGTAGGTGACTGATGTGATCATCACCTACTGCTGGCGTATTGATGAGTCTTTAGAGTCCTACACAGAAGTTTCCTGGTTCAAGCGAAACGAAGTAGGTCACATATGTGATATGTGTATGGGCCTGATTAAATACGAGTATGTGATAGCGTATTGTAATCAGCCAGTTATCTGTTATCGGTTAGGTAATATGTGATATAACCAGATTATTGAATCAAGTGTTGATTTGATAATGTGATAAACAGATAAATCATATCAGTCGGTCAAATGTGATATAACCGGATTATTAGATCAAGTGTTGATTTAATAATGTGATATATATTATATGTGATATAATTATATCTTAACTAATATCATTAGCTCACTAATTGCTTTATATATATATATATATATATAGTAATGTATATTTGATATATATAAATATATATATATATATATATATATATATTATATGAAGCATGGCATGTTTTTCTATTTTCAGAAAATAGAAAAATGAGGTATAAATTGTGGAGATATTTGTGGAATGGGCAAGGCATGGGTTTTATTATTTGTATATTAGTCCTGACTCAGTATTCAAGCATGGTTGCAATTTAGAATTGCAATTTTATTCCATGCTTGAATAAGTGAGGAAAAAGAGCCTTTTTGAGTTTACTCTCATCATTGCTCCCTCTTGCTTCCTCTTGCTCTCTACAATTTTCTTCACCTCACTTCCAAGTTCAAACCCTCACATATGATGTGAATTGTTCAGTCGAAAATATCGTGCATTTGATATGAAATTTTCCTTACTATTTTTAAATAATAAAAGGTGTTTATTATAAATTTGACACATATGAGGGTTTATCTGTAAAAATACTATTTTCATATGTTTATATATCATAATTAAAATTATGAAGGAAAATGTAAGCATATAATATCTATATAATATTTAGTCCATTTAAATATGCATATCATATCGAATATCTTTAACAAATTTTCTTAAACTATAATATCATATCCAATGGTTAGGATGATATATCAATAAAATCAAATTCTACTAACATTATTCTTTGAGATTTTGTGCAAAAATTACATCAGGACTGGAATCAAGGAAATCCGAGTTATCGAGATCAAATCTGCCGAAATATTCAAGTAAATCAAAGAAACCAATTCTGGCAGAGACTTAGAGAAGATTTTCAAAGTCCAGATATTCAAAAGATCACCACGTGTTATAGAGATAAAGCCCCAGAAAAATGAATCCCTAACTCCCCCAATCCGCGGCTAAACCATGGCTAAAACCCACTAAACATGGCGAATCCGCGGCTTGTTAGAGGAGTTAAGATGTGGGATTTTTTGGGTAGGATCCTAACAACTAGTTACCCTATTAGGAAACTAGAGATTTTGGGTTTGAGGCTATTTAAAGGACCGAGATCCTCTTGGAAAAATCATCAAACCGACAAGATCACAAAGTTCAAGACGACTCAAGAATCCAGATTGATCATCAGCTGTTCATCTACCTTCTTAAGAAGAGATCGAGAAGCAAACTAGGGTTTTGTAATCATTTTCTAAAGGAACAAAGTGTAATTGATCAAGTTGATTAATAAAGGTAGTTGTTTTATTCTTATTGCATTTTATTTTCTTTATTTACATCATGATCTCTATCCGTTCTTTTATCTCCATCATGCGCGAGTAATTCGCCGCTTGATAGGGTTCGTAGGATTATGGTAGATCAATGGATGATTAAAAACCTTTAACTCATTTTACGTCCTATAAAGTTTATAAACTTTATCAAAAGAATAGTTAACATCCTAATCGGGCGCGCTATCAATTCATTGATATTCACGACCATGATTAGAGATTAGATTAACAATTGTTTTGGTAAAGGCTAGACATGAACGGAGATCCATGTCAAGATAAGGGTTAAGAATAGGAACCCTTTTGCCTCCAGAAACCCTAATCTACATGTATCACTGTCGATCTAGTTTTAAATCTATTAAAGGATAAAAGGAGTAATTTTTAATTAATCATTCATGACTACTAAATCTTAACGAACCCTACAAGCCCCCTTCTAATATACAACCTACATCCGTAGTTAATCTAGATCTATATCCTACATCCTTGTTTTTGACGTAGATCTAGATCAATAACTATTCTTCACTATTCATTATTATTCCTATTCCTCATCAACATGCCTAAAGTAAGATTAAAAGATTCAACGTTTCCCTGAGGACGACCCGTACTCATCTCGGTCTAGCTACACGGACACCGTTATTGATTGCGGTTATACTACAAACTCTAAAACATCAACCAATCAAATGGCGTCGTTGCCGGGGATACGTGCGTAATTTATTTTTCTTACTATTCATGTTGAATTCTTATTCGATCCACATCATTAAAATAAACAAAACTGCAAATTGTATATTTAACGATAATTGTGTGAATTTTGCAAGGGGATCTGGAGTCACAGATTTGAGGAAATAGAGATTCAGACACATTCATCAAGATCCATAGGATAAAGGAGGCTACGTAGCAAAAATATCCACCACATCTCCTTAGTCGGCGGCGGAACCGCAGCAATAAGGGGCAACTGGCGGCGGAACCGCGACTCGATTAGGGAATTAGGGTTTCCAAATTCTCTGGTATCTTTCTCAACTCCTTCTCTCTCCTCTGAAGTCCAATAAAATATTTTTTCTGCAGGATTTTTTGCAAAATATCGCCGCTCAAAAATCTTTTTGCATGTTTTGTAATTGGTTTGTTTGTGCATATTTTAATACGGACATTAAAGGGTAAAGACCAAATTCAGATTAGGTGGGGATTTCATCACCCATCCTAGGCCCCACAAATCACAAAAATAGCATCTGTATCAACTCTACATTAATTAAAAAAATCTAGACACGACTCAAATGACCGTCACGCTCAAATAGGACAGAGGAAGGTCTTGGGTAATCTATCGCTTATCCGCATTTCTTTTGTGGTGCTTAGGCAAGTGTGTCTACGTAAGTGGTTACTTAACTAGGCCCGCTATTTTTGGTGATTCATATAGCGGATACCTCGCACTTACCTGGCACTTACCTGGACATAAGAGAAATAAAGAGGTAGTAGAGGATTGATCCTACTGCTTGTCCTTTGGAAGTCTAGGAGCGGTCTAGAGGCTTGACCTAGGTAACTTTAGTTCTAGGTTTGATTGTGCATTTTTGTGTGATTTGTCTCACATCTGACACTTTTCAAAACAAACCAATTTTAAATCACACACACGCTGCCACTTGCGCTAAAACCCGCTTAGTGTATGCTCGGCTGGACACGGGATTCTAGTGCCCGTCTTGTCCGCGTTCCTGCTATCGACTCCGAAGTCAGTACTCCTTCATTTTCTTTTTCCCCTCCACCCACCACATCGACCGAGATGGATGATTCTCCATCAGATTATAACACCACCCTGCCACCACCCGATGGTGCATAGAATCCACCGCGCATTTCTCTCCAAGAGATATGATATCCTATATGCGATCCCCTTCCTGCATATTTATCTATTCCACCAGCCAATGGGGATAATTTTGAAATTAAACCCCACTTCATCAACCTGTTGCCTAAATTTCACGGGCTTGAGTCTGAAGACGCATATGCTTTTATTACTAAATTCAAAAACGTATGCGCAATGATGGGTACATCACAACTTTCAGTGGATATTATGCGCTTACGTCTTCTCCCTTTCACTTTGTGCGATTTAGCCGAAAAATGGCTTTATAACACAGCCGCACACTCTATTACAAATTGGGATGAATTCGTGATAGCATTCCTTAAGAAATTTTACCCCAATCATAAGACCGCCCGTGTTCGGAGCGAAATCAACCAGTTTACCCAGCTTCCCAATGAACCATTTTGGAAGTGCTTTGAACGGTTTAAGGATCTGCTTGTCCAATGTCCACATCATGGAATATATAGATGGGACCTATATCAAATTATATATGAAGGCATTAATCCAAAGCAGATGCTTGAAACCATGTGTCAATGCAATCTCATCTCCAAAGACGATGGTGAAGCCTGGAAATATCTGGAAGATCTCGCTGAAAACACTGCAGTGGAAAAGTGTTAGACCACCTTCATCTACGGGAGGTATCCATCTGCTCGATGTTTCCATCGAAGTAAAAGCCAAAATGGTAGCGATGCAAAATAAACTCGATGCTATAGAGAACAAATTCTCATCAGTCTCCCTAAACCAAGTAACGCTCCCAAAGACCGTGTGTGGTTGCTGTTTCGATCCATCTCGTTTGACGGAAGATTTTTTTTTAAATTCTTCGTTTCAAGGTCACGAACAAACTAATGCTGCTTTTCAGCAACGACCTAGAAACGATCCTTATTCTTCCTTGTACAATCAAGGATTGAGGAATCATCCAAATTTTGCTTGGAGCCAAAACCATACCAACCAAAATCAAAACCAGTTCCAAAGCAATTATCAAAGACCTCCTCCACAGCAACAGCAACCACCACCACAAAGCCAGCACCCCTTTCAATCGCAACCTTTTCTGAATCCGGCCAATAATTCTTTCCAAATGGCCGGTACCGAAAACTCATCTGCGCTTGAACGAAGTGTGGATATGTTTATTAAACATTCCATGCAGTCGACGGATGAAATCAAGTCTTCTATCCGAACTTTAACACAGACCACCAACTCCCACGGTAAGAGTATATAATCGATAGAAGCGCAACTTGCACAAATAAATGCCGCGATGAGTGAGAGAGAAAAAGTGAAACTTCCATCTCAACCCCAACCGAACCCTAGCCACTCACAAAGTAATAATGTGAGTGCCGTTACCACGTTGAGATCTAGAAGAGTGTTGAACAATCAAATGGGTGAACAGATTGATGATGAGGAATCAATTGAAACCTAGGTTTCCACTTCTTATCCTGTTTCGTCTAGTCTTCCACCTACTTCCGAACCTATTCTCCGTTTCCAACTAGGTTCGAACCCTTTGCCCACTTCCTTGAATCTACCTAAAATGATCCCCACTCCAATTCTGGGATCGATTCCATCGCCACAAACTTCTCCACAGATGTTGGACCCAAAACTTATTGATAAAGCTCCATTTCCAAACAGGTTGAGGGCCAACAAACCTAACGCACAAATGGAGAAGGTTGTGGAAATGTTTAAGTAAGTTAACATAAATATCCCACTCCTAGATGCTATTCAACAAGTTTCTTCTTATGCGAAAATCCTTAAGGACTTGTGCACTAGGAAAAGAAAAACTCAAGTGCCGAAAAAGGTATTTATGACAAGTAACGTGAGCACAGCTTTTACCCAACAATTGTCTAAGAAACGTAAGGACCCCGGTTGTCCTACAATATCTATAACTATTGGGGGTAAAAACATCAATCGTGCTCTACTCGACCTTGGTGCTAGTGTTAACTTGCTTCCATATTCCGTCTATGAGCAGCTAGGTATAGGAGAGTTGAAACATGCCTATTGCACTCTCCAGATGGCAGACCGATCTATCGCCCAACCTAGGGGTGAGCTTGAGGATGTGTTAATCAAAGTAGGGGAATTCATATTCCCTGTGGAATTTATTGTTTTAGATACATAGCCTATGGCGAACCCACGCAACCAAATCCCGGTGATACTCGGTCGACCTTTCCTAGCAACTTCCAACGCTGTAATTAATTGTCGTAACGGTTCTATGAACTTATCCTTCGGGAAGATGAAAATTGAGCTTAATATTTACAAGCTAGGAAGTCAACCATCTAAACCCTTCTGCTCATTTAATCGATGTTTGTTCCATCAACGAGATAGCTTCCGACAGCTGCGAAGCGGAAGTACTTTGCTATGATGATCTCGACAACACTAGTGCGACATTGTTTGATCCGGAAAATTATTATAGTGAGGATGCCTTCGATGAGTCCATCCTCGAGTTTGAATCCGTTGACTCGTTGCAAAAGTCAGTAGCGCTTTTCGAGTCAATATTATATGCAAGTTATGAACCTCTTAGGGAGTCCGAGTATCATTCCTTTACCCTACCTTCTATTGTCTCTCCGCCAATACTAGTTCTCAAACCACTACCTTCTCCTCTTAAATATGCATATTTAGGAGAGAATGAGTCTTTTCCCGTGATCATATCTGCTTCTCTAGCTTTAGAGCAAGAGAAAGCACTTTTGACGGTATTGAGATCAAATCGACAAGCATTTGGTTGGACAATGGCTGACATCAAAGGGATTAGTCCCTTAATTGTTGAACAATATATACATCTGATGGATGAAGCTAAACCAACCCGAGACCCACAAAGATGGTTGAATCCCGTTATGAAGGAGGCGGTAAAGAAGGAAATCGTCAAGTGCCTAGATAGTGGTATAATTTACCCAATATCTGATAGCCATTAGGTAAGTCCTATTCATGTGGTCCCTAAAAAGTTTGGCATCACGGTCATAACTAATGAGGCTAATGAGTTGATCCAAACACACACCCAAATTGGAAAGTGCGTATGTATTGATTACAGAAAACTCAATGCCGCAACGAGGAAAGATCACTTCCCTCTACCTTTCATTGACCATATGTTAGAACGATTAGCTGGACATGAATACTATTGTTTCTTGGACGGATACTCTAGCTATAATCAGGTCCCCATAGCCGAAAAGGATCAAGATAAAACAACCTTTACTTGTCCTTTCGGTACTTTTGCTTACAGACGCATACCCTTTGGGTTATGCAACGCTCCCGCTAAATTTCAGCAATGTATGATGGGGATATTCTCAGACATGGTTGAGAATTTTCTGGAGATATTTATGGACGATTTCTCCATATTTTGGGACTCCTTTGAGGAATGCCTACGTCATCTTACCCGCTGTAAGGATAAGAATTTATCTTTGAATTGGGAAAAATTTCATTTCATGGTCCAAGAAAGTATTGTCCTTGGACATATCATTTCATGAAAAGGCATTGAGGTTGACAGAGCTAAAATTGATGTCATCCATAACCTTCCACCTCCCAAATGCGTCAAGGATATACGTGTAAGTCCATGCTACCTCTCCCGGTATTTTCAGGCATGCGGAATTTGGTGAAAAACAATTTTCTAGAGGCGGTAACATGGACTCAAAACCGGATCTTTGTTAAACATCTAACTAACAACCTAATTAGGAGTTGTTAACTACTCGGTTAGGGGGTTATACCTTTCTTTCTTGAACTCCTTCGTCTTCGACTCCTTCCGGTGTACGGATCGGTCTCACCTCGTCGTCTCCTTGCGCCGAAGATGGATCCACCCGGAAGCTTCTACCTTTGGCATCTTCTTCGAACTTTGAAGAAACTAGATCACTTGGCTTGCTAGGCCTTGTGAACTAAAATGAGTAGAGGAATGTTTTGGTGTCTTTTTATCTCTAAGGCAATGAGTCTCAACACATGAGAATGGTTTGCCTTGAGGTAGAGAGAGCAAGAGGAAGAGGGAGAGCTTGAGAATGAGAGAGCTCAAGAGAGAGAAAGCAAATGATAGAATGAACCATACTCATCTCATTCTCACCTCTCATAATCCAAAAGCCATCATAACAAAAATAGTAATCAAGTATTGTGTAAATGGTTTAAGTCAAAATGGCTATATCATTTCATGCACTCATTTTGCATAAATAAACAAGTAAGTAAAAGTCTTTGCCATGGAATGATAGCCATTGTCATGATGATGGTCAACTAGTCCAACCTAGTCAACCGGTCAACAAAGTCAACAAGTCAACAAAGTCAACCCCTCAACAACCATGTCACTATAATACTTAATTAATATTAATGTTAATCATATATCATATTCTCATTAGGGTTGAGCAAAAAGTCAATAGTCAACAGTCAACGGTCAACAACCCTAATGAGAATCCTCTGCCTCTGTCTCTCCGTCAACTGTGCATACACACCCGCATCCGCGTTCCGAGGAACATGAATACAAACGAGATAAAACCAATCCCAAAACGTACACTAGGATCTAGCTTAAACCAAAGCCCCCTAGTGTTAACTGTCCGGACACTGTACGTGCACAAGTGTACGGATGTGACCGAACCCTGTCGCAAAACCATGCGACCTATCGCAAAACCATGCGACCTCTACTCTTTTGCCTAAAGGCGAATAGCTTTCTGTGTGGGACTCTAAAGACTCGGCACTACGCTGGCAGTGGGTTTAACCACAGACCGCAAGCGGCACTAGCTGTGCGTAACGGTCCCCAGGTAGATGCCGACAAGAAGACTGACGAGGTGAAACCCATCTGAACTCCTACTGAGCCTGAATGTGACAGTCTCCGTACAGTCCGGTCTGTTCGTCTGATACATCGCATGGCGGGCCTAGGGGGGCGGTAAACGTCAGTCCCCTAATAGCGGTACAAGTTGTGTCGGAGTGAAGCCCAAAACACCCTGAGATAACACTGGAAGCCTACCAGTATATCTCGCTTGCCCTGGCCAGGGACTACTCGTGTAATGGCTCTTCTAGACACAGCGCGATGTCAACCCCCAATACCGGGAGAGACGAATCCTGTCTAACCGTCACTGCCTCCAAGTGCTTCGGGACTGCACCCAACTACTACCTGTTTGCACGACTCCTTTGAACCGTGGTAGGGTAGTAATCTAAGTACAGTGGGAACACACTCGAGGCGAAGTGACAGTATCAAGTCAGCGGACTAAGCTGTACTCATGTCACCTGGGAACTGATAACTGACGATTGGTATAATACCAACCGGTCAGTTCCCGACGAGTCCTGTCCAGTGTACTCGTAACCTAACGAGCACCCGCATACTATCTCCAGTACGACGTACTGATGGCTGTGGGACAGACCATCTCCCACTCTGGGATGAGAAGCGCATGCGCTAGTCTACTCCGGAGTATCGATGCCCTGTCTCGATAGTCCTGCGACTATGGACCTGCATAAGGATGTGCTTATAGATTACCCAGCCCCTACTAGTGTGACTGCCATCACAACGCTGGTAATCAAGCAAAGATCCTAAGGGCTCCACTAATGCGTATAGGTGATATAATAAAATAAACACATGTACACATTGAAGTAGAAACAAACCAAGTAGCATACTACTATTTTGAGCAAGATTGTATATACAAGGTGAATATCCCAAGCTTCCATTAAGTAATATACAAACTAGTATGATACAGTAATGGCCTCTAGGGCATATACACTAACAATCTCCCACTTGCACTAAGGCCATGTACTGGCGTATCGAAGACCTATCATCTCGATCAGCCGCTCGAACTGAGTCTGGGGCAAGGCCTTGGTGAATGGATCTGCAGTGTTATCTTCTGAAGCAAGCCTCCGAACCTCGATCTCCTGGCGATCCACGATCTCCCTGATCAGGTGATACCGCCTCAAGATGTGTCTGGATCTCTGATGGGACCTGGGTTCCTTCGCTAAAGCTATAGACCCGTTTGTTGTCGCAATACAGAGGTATTGGATCAACAATGGACGGAACCACCTGAAGTTCTTTCAAGAACTTCCTCATCCAGACAGCTTCTTTTGCGGCATCTGATGCAGCGATGTATTCCGCTTCCATCGTCGAGTCTGCAACGGTTTCCTATTTGGAACTCTTCCAACACACCGCCCCTCCATTGAGGGTAAAGACAAAACCCTACATGGACTTGGAATCATCCTTGTCACTCTGGAAGCTGGAGTCAGCAAAGGCCTCGATCTGGAGGTCTTTTCCGCCATACACCAAGAACATCTCCTTAGTCATTCTCAGGTACTTGAGAATGTTCTTTACCGCTATCCAGTGTTTCTCCCCAGGGTTTGACTGATACCGGCTTACTACACTCAGTGCATAAGCTACATCCGGTCTTGTACACAACATCGCATACATTATAGAGCCTACCGCAGAAGCGTAGGGTATAATAGACATGCGATCCCTCTCCAAATCAGTCTTGGGAGACATCTCTTTAGAGAGGGTGACCCCGTGACAAGCCGGTAGATTACCGTGCTTGGAATCTTCTATACTGAATCTTTTCAGTATGGTGTCGATGTACCTGGACTGTGAAAGTCCTAATATCCTCTTGGATCTATCACGATGGATCCGGATCCCCAGGATGTATGAGGCATCACCCAGGTCTTTCATGGAGAACCTGTGTGACAAGAACCCCTTGACAGATTGTAGCATAGGAATCTCATTTCCTATTAAGAGAATGTCATCCACGTATAAAACGAGGAATATTACAGTTCTCGCTACAAATCTACTATATATGCATGGTTCATCTGGATTTTTTATAAAGCCAAAATCCTTGACCGTCTCATCAAAACAGATGTTCCAACTCCGCGATGCCTGCTTTAGTCCATAGATGGACTTAAGCAACTTGCACACCTTTCTGCTGTTCCCACTCTGATTGAAACCCTCTGGCTGGTCCATATAGACACACTCCTCTAAATTTTCATTTAGAAAAGCGGTCTTTACGTCCATCTGCCAAATCTCATAATCGTGGAAGGCAGCAATGGCAAGAAGGATCTGAATGGATTTCAGCATAGCTACTGGAGAAAAGGTCTCGTCATAGTCCAAACCAGGTCTTTGACGAAAACCCTTTGCAACCAGTCTAGCTTTATAGGTCTCAACCTGTCCATCTACACCAATCTTCCTTTTGAAGATCCACTTGCATCCTACGGGTTTTACCCCGTCTGGAGCAATGTCCAACGTCCATACTTGTTAGTGTACATGGACTCCATTTCGGTCCGCATTGCATCCAGCCATTTTACCGAGTCAACGCTCTGAACGGCCTGCTGGAAGCTAGTAGGCTCATCATAATCTATGATGCAATCCTCTCTATCCCCGTCTATGAGAAAACCGTAGTATCTCTCGGGCGGATGAGACTGCCTACTACTCCTGCGGAGCAGCGTAGGAATGTCCTGTTCTTTTGAACCTTCTGGTTCCACTAAGCTTTCAGTAATAGCTCATGGTTCTGGAATTTCTTCCAGTTCTACTGTGCTCCCACTTATCTGGTTTTCCAAAAACTCAGTTTCCAAGAAGTAGGCATGACGAGAAACAAAAACCTTTTGTTCCTCATCGCAGTAGAAGAAATATCCCTTGGAGTTTTTTGGATATCCCACGAACTTGCACTGTACTGAGCGTGCCTCGAGCTTGTCCGCATGCTGCTTTTTAACAAAAGCTGGACATCCCCATGTCTTAATGTGCTTAAGATAGGGTTTCTTCCCACACCACATCTCATATGGTGTGGTAGGCACAGTCTTAGTGGGAACTCGGTTCAAAAGGTATGCAGCTGATTCTAGTGCATACCCCCAGAATGATCGCGGTAACTCAGCGTTACTCATCATGGACCGTACCATATCCAATAGGGTTCAGTTCCGTCTCTCCGATATACCGTTATGTTCCGGAGTGTATGGAGGAGTAAGCTGAGAGAGAATTCCGTTCTCTTTTAAATAGTCCAGGAACTCGGCACTCAAGTATTCACCACCTCGATCCGATCTTAGAATCTAGATACTTTTGCCGGTTTGTTTTTCTACTTCATTCTTATATTCCTGGAATTTTCCAAAGGCTCCGGACTTATGTTTCATTAAGAGGACATAACCGTACCTTGAAAAGTCATCCGTAAAAGTAATGAAGTAAGAAAAACCGCTTCGCGCATGTGTAGACATTGGACCGCACACGTCGCTGTGTACGAGTCCCAAGAGCTCGCTCGCTCTTACTCCGTGTCCAGTGAACGGAGTCTTTGTCATCTTTCCTTTGAGACAGGATTGACAAGTGGCATACGATTGATATTCGAACGGATTCAAATATCCTTTTGTATGTAACTTAGTCAATCTTCTCTCATTGATGTGACCCAGTCTACAATGCCATAAGAAAGTCTGATTGATTTCTGGAGACTTTTTTTTGTGTGTATTCTGGACATTGAAAATCTGTGGTTGGTTTAATACGTATATACCATTGCTCAATGTACCTGGCCCAATCAGAACTTGATTAAGGTGAATGTTTACAAAATTGCTTACAAACGCAAATTCATAACCTTCTTTAGAAACCAAAGATACAGAAATGATATTACAAGTTGCGTTGGGTACAAAATAGCAATTACGCAAAACCAAAACATGTCCATCTGACATTCCCAGGTGATAGTCCCCCACGGCCTTAGCATGCTAGCTCCGTTTGCAACTTTGAGGGTCATGTCACCTGCCTTCAAAACCCTACGTTTTCTCAACGCCTGCAAAGAATTACAGATATGAGATCCTGATCCGGTATCCAATACCCAGGAAGTAGAGTTTATTGAAAGACAGTTTTCAATAACATATACACCTGAAGCTGAAGCCGCAACCTGCTTCAGATCCTTTGTTCTGGCCTTCCAAGCCCTGTAATCATTCTTCCAGTGTCCTTTCTTATGACAATAGAAGCATTCTTCTTTATCCACAAGCTTCCCCACTTTCTTTGTTGCTTTTGCTTTTCCTTTCGTATCCACTTTACTAACACCGCCCCTTGGTTTGGCGGGGGCTTTCTTCTTCTTTCCCTTGGCTTTCGCCTTGGATCTAGAAGAGGAAGATCCTCCTGTTAGTTATATGTATGCCCTAGAGGCCATTACTGTACATTGGATGTATATTGTAGTGGATACTGGGACATATATAGGTAGGACTTTCTTTCTCGACATGATAGTAGGCTATCTGGTTGCTCTTTATCTTAACATGTATACTTTCTGTCTCTCTGATTACATGTTGATAAAGCCCTTAGGATGTGTACTCGACTTCCCGGACTATGATGCAGATCATACTAGTGGGGCCTGGGTAGTCAATGAGTACATCCTTCATTGTTCCTAGTCGTGGGAATATCGAGACGGGGCATCGATATTCCAGAGTAGACTAGCGCATATCTTGTCGACCCATGCAATGGGCGATGGATGATCCCATATCCATTGGTGTTTGACATCGAAGATGGTATGCGGGTACTCAGTGGAGACTGGGTACACTGAACGGACTCGCCGAGAACTCCCAGATGGTATTATACCTCACGTCAGATGGCAGTTCTCTGGTGACACTGGTACAGCTTAGTCTGTTGACCCGAGATCGTCATAGAGTCTTGTGTGTCTCCCACAGTGCTTTGATTTCCACCCTACCACGGCTCTACTGAGTCGTGCAAACAGGTGGTTTTTGGGTACAGTCCCGATTCACATGGAGGCAATGAGCGATAGGAGGGGATTCGTCTCTCCCGGTATTGGGGGTTGATGTTGTGCTATGCTCGACTGGCCATAACAGGAAATCCCTGGCCAGGGTTGCAGTGATATACTGGTAAGAGTTATCAGTAGTTTCACGAATGTTATGGACCTCAAGTCGGCATGACTTATCGAGCTACTGGGGTCTGACGTTTACCACCCCTAGGCGAGATATGCGACATATCAGACGAACAGACCGGACTGTACGGTAAGTGTTACTGGTTGGATTCACAGGAGTGTGAGCGGGCCTGCTCGTCGATCTTCTGATCGCTCAATACCCGGGTGGCCGTTACGTTAAGCAGACCGCTTGCGGCTTGTGGGTGTTTGATATGATCATCATCTGCTACCGGCGTATTGACGAGTCTTTAGAGTCCTACACAGAGGTTTCCTGGCTCAAGCGAAACGAAATAGAAGCGCATATGAGATATGTGCGGGACCGAGAGTAATGCGTGTATGTGTTACCGTATTTCATTCTCGCGATAAATGTGTCGAATAGTTGTATGCGATATAACCTAGTTATCGAATCAAGGATTGATTCGATAAGCCGATACATTGGATACTAGCCGGTTATATGCGATATGACCGG
Source organism: Agapanthus africanus (assembly GCA_030015575.1). Lineage (NCBI taxonomy): Eukaryota > Viridiplantae > Streptophyta > Magnoliopsida > Asparagales > Amaryllidaceae > Agapanthus > Agapanthus africanus. Next base: position 517,355,894 of record CM057337.1, read on the forward strand.
ATCATTGAATCAAGTGTTGAATTAATGATTTAATGTATAATTATATATTTGATATATTACTTTGCATTAACTAGTATTGGTTCACTTTAAATGGATTTACTCACTTGGTTTGTGCACATTGTATATGTGATATATTTTGTGCACATGATTGTATCATGTTTGATGATACATGCAAGCTAGGGTTAGTGTAAAGAATTAGACCATGGTTAAGTTTATGATTAGGGTTTTCTTTTTATTTACTTATTCATTTATTTATTCTTTTTGTTTATTTTGGAAAAAGAAAATGATAAAGAATATAGAATGGTGGCTCGATTTGTTTGTAGTTGAAGTTTCTTGAAACTTTGACTAAGTCACCATTCTTGTCTCATCCTTAACCCTAACCATTCAAGTTAACCATGGTCCATTCTCTACAACTAACCAAGGGTTAGTAAATGATAAGTATTGATTTATTTATCATTTACATAATACTTATCATATCTTCTTCTTCTTCATCTTCTTCCTTCATGAAGAAAGCTTGCTACTCCAATGGCAAGTGATGAAAACTAGTGAGAAATCCAATTCTAAAGTGAACCCACATCCTATTTCTTCATCCTCTACCTCTTGCCAAGTAGTATAGGGTGTTTCCTTCACAAGTTTTCAAGGCTTGGTGAAGTTGGAGCTTGTTCTTGTGATGCCTCGACGTAGATCATCTTCGGCATCGAACCGATGATCAAGCCCGCCCATTCTTCGATGATGCCAATGCTAGAGTCAAGGGTTCGATTTGGACAGCGGAGGGAGATCATCGCGGAGCTTAGGAAGTGGTGGACCGGATCTACAAAGGTTGTAGTCACTTTCCCTTAGCATTTAATCCGATTACATGCTTGCTTCACCTATATATCTAGTTAACGATCCGTATTAGGTTTTCCCGGCACATGTAAAATTTCAATTGGGCATGTTTGATCACTTGTGAAACTTCATTAGTGTGCCTAGGAACCCTACAGTGGTATCAGAGCCTTAGGCGAAGTCCAGACGGAATTAGAACTCCGATCGAATCAAAACCCAAACCCTAATATTGCTCTCTGTACTTTTTCTGAAATCGTGGATTTTTTAGAATTAAAAATATGCAGAGAAATGTGCAGGAAATTCTAAGAAAAACTGCAGAAAACGACAGCCTAATTCTACAGTACGACCGTGGAACCGCGGCGTTGACCCCCATTTTGCGGCGGTTCCGCGGCCGTCTGTGATGATCAGGCTGTGAGTTTTCTTCAGTTGTTTCTGTTGGTGTTTCTTGTGTGTTCTGGATGTTTTTAATATTTATTACAGAGTTGTATTTTCTGAGTTGTATTGGGGACTCGGTGTATTCGATCGGACTGTCTAATTTTGTCGTTGTGCTTTTCCGGGTATTTTTAGAATATGTTAAAAAGTTCGACCGGATATAAATACCCAATTTTTCCCTGCCGGGAAATTTCCAATTGTTGGATTTTTCCGTAGTTTAACGACGTTCTAAGTAGTGCAAGTAACGCGATGGACCCTCTAGAAGACAACAAACCTTAACTCGATTATGTGACCGTCTTGAACTGCCCTTTGAACCTTCGGGTTTGGGGCAGTACGGCGTGCCACATTTGAGGCATTGGCTTGACCCTTCTACGGCTAGACCGTTGGTACTGAGACACGAACTGAATGTTGTTGACTTATTTCATGTGTTGAGCTGTATCGGGAAAACTTGGGTGTTCGATTGTTCGATCGAAAAGTTTAGCATTTTCTATTTATCCGGAATGTGATACAATACTTGGAATTCGCAAATAGTTATGAGATGACTGGATGAATGTTATAAACATAGCAGTTTAGTCTCACTTGATCGGTTGCCACGGAATTTTGATGTAATCAAAAGTCCGTTGCAATCACGTAGCGTACGCGGATACTCGCCGGGTAAACTTAATAGACAACCTCACTCCATAGCCCCGACCAAGTGACTGTAGGAGAACCCCGTCGCCGAAAGCATCCGTCCGGGTGCTCGCGGCAGCGGTGTTCCGTCTTGGTGCACTTCGTCGACGGTATCAGGGGTGCGGCCGCCTACTAAAGTTTGCGACGAGCATTCGATCAGTTTTTCGGGAATCTTGTTGAATTGCCCGACTTGATATTGAAAAGTGTTTTCGATAACGAGACTAAAATGCGGGGTTTATAATTGTTAGGCATGTGATGTCTAAGTAATTCATTTGATTAGGCATGTGATGTCTAAAGAGGTTGCGGATTCCAACTGTTGTAGTTTTACACTTTCTTTTCTGTGACCGTAAGTGTAATATGTGATATCGCCGGTTTCGTTGCTATATGTCAACGACAATTGGGATGCGCATATTTACTTACGTTGATGACATGTGATGTTATGTGTTGCTGGATATGTTATATTGGATCGTCGTGTTTGAATAGCCGGGGGGGTTTTATGTGAGATGAGTGTTTTTCATTTTCATTCATGTAAAAACTTGTATGTAATATTCTTTTATTGGGGCACTTCCAGGTTGCGGAAGTTGTCACCGTTGTTGTATATTATTTACTTTTCTGCACTAGGATAGACCCAAGGAGGGGAGCACAAGTAACCGGGTTCTGGGGTCCAGTGGGAGACCAACTCGAGGAGTCGAGTCTGGGTCTCCTAACCCTAGAATTGGTAGGGTTGCTTGCCGCTCTCGTAAGGGTCTAGGGGTGTGGGATTGGCTATTCATCACGACCGTGGAATCCGTGTTTTATACTGGCTCGTATTGAAAACACGGACGTCCTAGTATATCCAATATTTCATATGTTTCTTCTGCTGTGATTTATCTGTGATGTGATCATGTGATGTTCTGTGACAGATATTATATATAGTATATATGATATATTATATAAACGTTGCTTATGTTTTACACCCGCGCTAGCCCTGCCCCGCTCTGCCGTTAGTTACCTAACCTAACGGTGCAGATGGGACATCGAGGCGAATGCGGATGGCATAAGCGTACGTTATATTTATCTGTGATGTTTAGGTGGACTTAAATGATGGGATATTCATTAATGAGATTAATGAAAGAAAATAAACCTAATTGATGTTGTGGAATCGAATTTCAAAATAAAAACAGGTAGCTACAGTTCTTGCTTTGCATCGCGGTGTTCATTATAGAACATCCTGCACCTTATTCGATGAGGAAAGGACCGAGATCCCTTCATTGGGAGTGACTCCTTTAGCAATAACTGGCAGATGCTACAACCCTCGGTTTGTCATTTGATCGCTTCTATAGTTTCCGCTTTGCACAGTGATATATATGATATATCCCGCACCTCATTCGACGAGGAAAGGGCCGACGATCCCTTCATCGGGAGTGACCCCTTTAGCAAAACTAGAAAAGCTTCAAAAACATTCCATTTAAAAACCATTTGATTCCGCAACGAGATCAAGTTCAAAGCGTTAAAGGTTTTCACAAAAACCATTCGCAACCCTCCGTCATTTTAGGAAGTAGAGTACTTAGTATTCGTGCTGTGTTTGTTGACCATAGTCAAGGCACAGAGTACGGTAGCTAAGTGATGTCTTCCTACACCGCATATGATGCGATTAGTTAGGACAGTCGCGTGACTTTGTTGACCTTAGTTAAGGGTCATGTGGGTGGGTCTAATTAATCACGAAATGACGGGTAGAACTTGACTAGTACTTATGATTTGTTGACCTTAGTTAAGGTCATAAGTGCTAGGGGTAAAAACCATTATCGGGAGTTTCAAGTGTTGAAACTTGCAATGAGATTGCATACCTTCTATATGATAGTTGGATCCCGATACCCACTGCGAGTAATAGTTACTCCTGAGAGAGTTTTGCACTTTACAATTAGCCGATCAAGTAGGTGTCTAGAAAGGTGTCAACGGGGTTACGCCTCTGGGAAAACGAGGTTTACTGTAATTAGGTCCGTGCGAAAGCACGGGGAACCTCCCTCAAAGTACCGACACTGGCCTGGCTGAAAGATTGGCGAACTTGTAGAGTGTAATTAATCCCGGCTAGTCTTTCCTTTTAAGGTTTGAAGGAAGATTTGATAAAAACGGTGGGAGCCATCCTGATTAGATAAAATATATAACCAATCTAATCTTGATAGAGCGCACGCAGAGTGTTTTCTTCTCTCTCGTATGGACTTTGGTTGCTATATCTGAAGGGTTAAATCCCCATCAGGAGCAAGTATATCTTGAGAAGATTACTTGGTGTACATGGAAAAGTTAAGACTTTCAAAGCTAGACTTGTTAAAGTTTTTCGTCATCAACCAGGCACGGATAATGATGAAACCTTTTCCAGGGACTATGCTTAAATCCATCCAGATCCTACTTGCCACGGCTACATACCATGACTACGATATCTGGTGGTTGGGTGCCATGACTACTTTTCTAAATATTGATTTAGAAGAGAACGTCTATAAGAACACAGCCAGAGGGCCTCGTAGACAGTGGGAGCAGCGGAAACGTGTGCAAGATGCTTTATAAGATAAAGCAGGCATCGCGGAGTTGGAACATCTATTTTGATGGAATAGTCAAAGAAGTTGACATCATCAAAATGGTAGATGAACCTTGTATAAACAAAAATGTAGTAGGGAGTATGGTGACGATCCTCGTAGAGTACGTGGATGACATACTCTTATTAGGGAAGGAATTTCCTATGCTACGCTCGATCAATCTCCGCTTATCACAATGATTTTCCATATAGGATCAAAGTGATACCTACTAAATCCTAAGCTTTGGATCTATGAGATAGATCTAATTGGATGTTAGGATACTCACTAGCTGTAGTGAGATGGTATCAATCGATCCTGGGGCGAATCACTGGAAGGGTTCCAGGGTGATAAAGACGACTGAATGTCAGTCACAGGCACTGTCTTTACCCTCAGTAAAGGGACAGTATGTTGGAAGAGTTCCAAGCTCGATACCGTGGCAAACTAGACGATAAAGGCTGGTAACATCGCTATTAAAGATACTGCCAAAGAGGCAGTTTGGGTGTATATTGGTTCATAAGATGAACTAGGTTCCTGCCATTGTATGACAATGGAATTGTGGCTTCGGCCCTGGAACCCTGGTCCCATCAGTGACCCAGACAAATTCTGAGGCAGCATCACCTGATCATGGAGATAGTTGATCTCCAGGATGATCGAGGTTAGGAGAGAAGACTCAGAGGACAACACAGCGGATCCACTCACGAAGGCCTTTTCCCAGAGAGAGACTCATATGGGATGGTTGAGTATTAGATACCGCGACCACTGCTACAGATGGCCCTAGTGCAAGTGGGAGATTGTTAGTTATATGTATGCCCTAGAGGCCATTACTGTACATTGGATGTATATTGTAGTGGATGCTGGGACATATATAGGTAGGACTTTCTTGCTCGACATGATAGTACGCTATCTGGTTGCTCTTTATCTTAACATGTATACTTTCTGTCTCTCTGATTACATGTTGATAAAGCCCTTAGGATGTGTACTCGACTTCCAGGACTATGATGCAGATCATACTAGTGGGGCCTGGGTAGTCAATGAGTACATCCTTCATTGTTCCTAGTCGTGGGAATATCGAGACGGGGCATCGATAATCCAGAGTAGACTAGCGCATATCTTGTCGACCCATGCGATGGGCGATGGATGATCCCATATCCATTGGTGTTTGACAGCGAAGATGGTATGCGGGTGCTCAGTGGAGACTGGGTACACTGAACGGACTCGCCGAGAACTCCCAGATGGTATTATACCTCACGTCAGATGGCAGTTCTCTGGTGACACTGGTACAGCTTAGTCTGTTGACCCGAGATCGTCATAGAGTCTTGTGTGTCTCCCACAGTGCTTTGATTTCCACCCTACCACGGCTCTACTGAGTCGTGCAAACAGGTGGTTTTTGGGTACAGTCCCGATTCACATGGAGGCAATGAGCGATAGGAGGGGATTCGTCTCTCCCGGTATTGGGGGTTGATGTTGTGCTATGCTCGACTGGCCATAACAGGAAATCCCTGGCCAGGGTTGCAGTGATATACTGGTAAGAGTTATCAGTAGTTTCATGAATGTTATGGACCTCAAGTCGGCATGACTTATCGAGCTACTGGGGTCTGACGTTTACCACCCCTAGGCGAGATATGCGACATATCAGACGAACAGACCGGACTGTACGGTAAGTGTTACTGGTTGGATTCACAGGAGTGTGAGCGGGCTTGCTCGTCGATCTTCTGATCGCTCAATACCCGGGTGGCCGTTACGTTTAGCAGACCGCTTGCGGCTTGTGGGTGTTTGATATGATCATCATCTGCTACTGGCGTATTGACGAGTCTTTAGAGTCCTACACAGAGGTTTCCTGGCTCAAGAGAAACGAAATAGGAGCGCATATGAGATATGTGCGGGACCGAGAGTAATGCGTGTATGTGTTACCGTATTTCATTCTCGCGATAAATGTGTCGAATGGTTGTATGCGATATAACCTAGTTATCGAATCAAGTATTGATTCGATAAGCCGATACATTGGATACTAGCCGGTTATATGCGATATGACCGGATCATTGAATCAAGTGTTGATTTAATGATTTAATGTATAATTATATATTTGATATATTACTTTGCATTAACTAGTATTGGTTCACTTTAAATGGATTTACTCACTTGGTTTGTGCACATTGTATATGTGATATATTTTGTGCACATGATTGTATCATGTTTGATGATACATGCAAGCTAGGGTTAGTGTAAAGAATTAGACCATGGTTAAGTTTATGATTAGGGTTTTCTTTTTATTTACTTATTCATTTATTTATTCTTTTTGTTTATTTTGGAAAAAGAAAATGATAAAGAATATAGAATGGTGGCTTGATTTGTTTATAGTTGAAGTTTCTTGAAACTTTGACTAAGTCACCATTCTTGTCTCATCCTTAACCCTAACCATTCAAGTTAACCATGGTCCATTCTCTACAACTAACCAATGGTTAGTAAATGATAAGTATTGATTTATTTATCATTTACATAATACTTATCATATCTTCTTCTTCTTCATCTTCTTCCTTCATGAAGAAAGCTTGCTACTCCAATGGCAAGTGATGAAAACTAGTGAGAAATCCAATTCTAAAGTGAACCCACATCCTATTTCTTCATCCTCTACCTCTTGCCAAGTAGTATAGGGTGTTTCCTTCACAAGTTTTCAAGGCTTGGTGAAGTTGGAGCTTGTTTTTGTGATGCCTCGACGTAGATCATCTTCGGCATCGAACCGACGATCAAGCCCGCCCATTCTTCGATGATGCCAATGCTAGAGTCAAGGGTTCGATTTGGACAGCGGAGGGAGATCATCGCGAAGCTTAGGAAGTGGTGGACCGGATCTACAAAGGTTGTAGTCACTTTCCCTTAGCATTTAATTCGATTACATGCTTGCTTCGCCTATATATCTAGTTAACGATCCGTATTAGGTTTTCTCGGCACATGTAAAATTTCAATTGGGCATGTTTGATCACTTGTGAAACTTCATTAGTGTGCCTTGGAACCCTACACCTCCTACAAACAAAGTGGATGTTTCCCTACCTTTCTGTAGGGTGCCCTCTGCGCTCCTCAGCATGTTGAGGAGTTCTGAAAGTTCAACTTCCTTTTCTTGTAAGTTGAAGTTCAGGATAAACTGGGCGTAAGTGGAAGGAAGGGCCTGGAGAATCAAGTCCGCATAGAGCTCATTCTCCAACGTGGTCCCAAGGTCCGCGAGCTCTTCTATGTAGCCAATCATCTTAAGCACGTGTTCCGCTACCGATGATCCGACGGCCAACCTTGCCGAAAATAACTTCTTCGACACTTCGTATCTTGCGATACGAGACTGCTCTCCATACAGTTCTTTTGTATGGAGAAATATGGACTCGAGGTCCATATTCTCGTGCCTCCTCTGATGTTCGTTGTCCATAGAGGCAAGCAGGAGGCACTTGGCCTTCGCGCAGTCGATTTCCCAGGTCTTACGGATTTCCTTATCCGCGACGCTGGTTTTGGGACCTGGGACAGGGGGAGCTTTGGTGGTAAGAAGATACCCCAGCTTGTCGTAAGTGATTGCCATCTTGACATTTCTGAGCCAATCTTTGTAGTTTGGCCCTGTCAGTATGTTTTTATCTAGAAGTAACTTAAGTCCAGTCATGTCGATTGGTCGCTGCAATTGGGAGAGAGAGAAGAAACACTCAGCATGATGCTCTTGCAAGTTTAGAATGGTTTTTAGTTTGTCTAAACAGGATGGCTCCCACTGTCTCTCGAATCCCTCCTCAAACCAAAAAGGAAGAATTAGTCGGGATCAATCTCACCGTACAATTCTTGCTTAACCGTTCAGCCAGGCCAGTGTCGGTACTTCGAGGGAGGTTTTCCAACGCTTTTGCGAAGTTCCTTAATTAAATAACCTCTTTCCCTGGGGGCGTTGCCCCGCTAACACCTTTCTAGACACCTACTAGGTTTATAGCATTGATCGTTTAGTGAGAAATTTCCCGAGGAGTAGCATATACTCACAGTAGGATCGGGATCCAAATATCATCGCGTGACGAAACTGAAGGAATCCTACCGGAATCATCACACTCCAAATGGTATGCAACACTAGCAAGTTTCAGTTCTTTTGAAACTCCCGATGTGGATTTTTGCCCCATGCTCTTATGACCTTGACTTTGGCCAACAAATCATAAGTCACATGTCAAGTTCTACCCATCGTTGTCCAGGTTAATTTGAATCCACCCGCACCTACCCTTGACTTTGGCCAACAAGGCAGTACGACTGTTCCAAACCAACGCATCTATCTATGCTGCACATGAATACCCAATAGCTACCAATCACTATGCCTTGACTTTGGCCAACAAACATAGCTTGAATACTATTGACTATTCATGTGAAACGACGGAGGGCTACGAATGGTTTTGGCGAAACCGTGAACGTAGTGAACTTGATATAATCGATGGAACGAGATAGCTTTTAAAAGGAGTGGCTCAAGCTCCGCATTTAAAAGTTGGTTTTGAAAAGAACCGAGTGGTTTTTCGAAAGTGTTCCAATGACTTTTACTTGGTTTATTTTTCTTGCATTAGTTCTTTTAATGCGTGATACTTTTGCATTAGTTCTTTTAATGCGTCCCATCATTTAATCCTACCATTGCAGAAAACAACCAAAATATGACGTACGCTTATGCCATTCGCATTCGCCACGGGGCCCCGTCATTACCCGTTAGGTTACTTAACTAACGACAGAGCGGGGGCTGGTCTAGCGCGGCTGTAAAACATAAGCAACGCCTAAATAATATCATATATAGATATACTGCAATGATAGCCATTTCAGATCACAGATGAACACATTGGATATACTAGGAATCCGCAATTCGTACGAGCCTGTAACGAAAAGCAGATTACACGGTCGCGGTGAATAGCCAATACCCCACCCAAGACCCCTACGGGTGCGGAAAACTACCCGCCAAGTACCCGAAGCGAAGCAACCTCCCTCAACTCCGTGAGTAGGCCACTCGGCACTTCGGCATACCCGGTAGTTTTTGCACCCCCTCCATGGGTCTACCCTAGGAGCAAAAACAGTAAAAAGAAATTATACAATGACGGCTACAACCCCGACCCGGTTGTGCGGTCATACAAATAATTATTACATCAATTTACAAATTTACATGACTTGAAAGAAAAGAAAACTCTCGTCTCACAACCCCCCGGCTATTCACCCGCGACAATCCAATGAATTCATATACACATTCCAGCAGCATTACAGATCACAGATTTGTATAACCCCCACTAATCGACATATAGCGATTAGCAGACGTTCAATACAAATATCACATCACAGATAAAAACCCGTCAGCTTAAATCTTTAGAAACTCGATCGAAATACGGTTTTTAATGCCCCAAAAACAAAATTTTCTTTCTGGAAAATCTGGGCTGAAAAAACATATACCAAAATTCCCAAAATACCCCATTGAACAAACTGCAGCAAAGACGATCCAGAGAGGAGCTTAATCGGCCGCGGAACAGCGGCAACAGCAAGCTATTGCCGCGTTTCCACGGTGGTTTGGTGAGATCTCTGGACCGTTTTTGTACAGTAGACTATAAAAACCCTGAGTCGATTTTTGAAGCATGATTTATTACTTTTACAGTACTTTGAAAATCGACAGCAAGTTAGACATCGGGGTGTATTTCGCGGCTTTTTCTTTGATCGATCTTCTAGCTACTATGCTAACATGTTAGATAGAGTTTAACTAGGCTCTGATACCACTGTAAGTCCATGCTACCTCTCCCGGTACTTTCGGGCATGCGGAATTTGGTGAAAAACAATTTTCTAGAGGCGGTTACATGGACTCAAAACCGGATCTTTGTTAAACATCTAACTAACAACCTAATTAGGAGTTGTTAACTACTCGGTTAGGGGGTTATACCTTTCTTTCTTGAACTCCTTCGTCTTCGACTCCTTCCGGTGTACGGATCGTCCTCACCTCGTCGTTTCCTTGCGCCGAAGATGGATCCACCCGGAAGCTTCTATCTTTGGCTTCTTCTTCGAACTTTGAAGAAACTAGATCACTTGGCTTGCTAGGCCTTGTGAACTAGAATGAGTAGAGGAATATTTTGGTGTCTTTTTATCTCTAAGGCAATGAGTCTCAACACATGAGAATGGTTTGCCTTGAGGTAGAGAGAGCAAGAGGAAGAGGGAGAGCTTGAGAATGAGAGAGCTCAAGAGAGAGAAAGCAAATGATAGAATGAACCATACTCATCTCATTCTCACCTCTCATAATCCAAAAGCCATCATAACAAAAATAGTAATCAAGTATTGTGTAAATGGTTTAAGTCAAAATGGCTATATCATTTCATGCACTCATTTTGCAAAAATAAACAAGTAAAAGTCTTTGCCATGGAATGATAGCCATTGTCATGATGATGGTCAACTAGTCCAACCTAGTCAACCGGTCAACAAAGTGAACAAAGTCAACCCCTCAACAACCATGTCACTATAATACTTAATTAATATTAATGTTAATCATATATCATATTCTCATTAAGGTTGAGCAAAAAGTCAATAGCCAACAGTCAACGGTCAACAATCCTAATGAGAATCCTCTGCCTCTGTCTCTCCGCCAACTGTGCATACACATCCGCATCCGCGTTCCGAGGAACATGAATACAAACGAGATAAAACCAATCCCAAAACATACACTAGGATCTGGCTTAAACCAAAGCCCGCTAGTGTTAACTGTCCGGACACTGTACGTGCACAAGTGCACGGATGTGACCGAACCCTGTCGCAAAACTATGCGACCTGTCGCAAAACCATGCGACCTCTACTCTTTTGCCTAAAGGCGAATAGCTTTCTGTGTGGGACTCTAAAGACTCGACACTACGCTGGCAGTGGGTTTAACCACAGACCGCATGCGGCACTAGCTGTGCGTAACGGTCCCCAGGTAGATGCCGACAAGAAGACTGACGAGGTGAAACCCATCTGAACTCCTACTGAGCCTGAATGTGACAGTCTCCGTACAGTCCGGTCTGTTCGTCTGATACATCGCATGGCGGGCCTAGTGGGCGGTAAACGTCAGTCCCCTAATAGCGGTATAAGTCGTGTCGGAGTGAATCTCAAAACACCCTGAGATAACACTGAAAGCCTACCAGTATATCTCGCTTGCCCTGGCCAGGGACTACTCGTGTAATAGCTCTCCTAGACACAGCGCGATGTCAACCCCCAATACCGGGAGAGACGAATCCTGTCTAACCGTCACTGCTTCCAAGTGCTTCGGGACTGCACCCAACAACTACCTGTTTCACGACTCCTTTGAGCCGTGGTAGGGTAGTAATCTAAGTACAGTGGGAACACACTCGAGGCGAAGTGACAGTATCAAGTCAGCGGACTAAGCTGTACACATGTCACCTGGGAACTGATAACTGACGATAGGTATAATACCAACCGGTCAGTTCCCGACAAGTCCTGTCCAGTGTACTCGTAACCTAACAAGCACCCGCATACTATCTCCAGTACGACGTACTGATGGCTGTGGGACAGACCATCTCCCACTCTGGGATTTGAAGCGCATGCGCTAGTCTACTCCGGAGTATCGATGCCCTGTCTCGATAGTCCTGCGACTAGGGACCTGCATAAGGATGTGCTTATAGATTACCCAGCGCCCACTAGTGTGACTGCCATCACAACGCTGGTAATCAAGCAAAGATCCTAAGGGCTCCACTAATGCGTATAGGTGATATAATAAAATAAACACATGTACACATTGAAGTAGAAACAAACCAAGTAGCATACTACTATTTTGAGCAAGATTGTATATACAAGGTGAATATACCAAGCTTCCATTAAGTAATATACAAACTAGTATGATACAGTAATGGCCTCTAGGGCATATACACTAACAATACGATCTTTCCTTGGTCATGCAGGATTTTACAGGAGATTCATTAAGGACTTTAGCAAAATTACTAGACCCTTAACTCTTCTCTTGGCCAAGGATACAAAATTTCACTTCGATTCGGATTGTGAGTGTAACGTTTTAGAAATCGTTTTGCGAATTTTCTGTTTTTAGGGTAAAATAGTCGGTGTTTTCCGTTTTAACCCGATTGTGATCAAACTTCTTTATAGACTTATCGGCGCCTAGTTTAGCTAGAATGAAGCTCGTGCACGGGCTTTGGGGGTCAATTGGAAGTTTTGGTTCACATAGATTTTCCCTAATTAAAATATTATTTTAATGCTTTATTTGTGCACTTAATTAGTGCTAATTAGATTTTTGCTTGGGTTAATTATTCCTAATTGGAATCTTTGCTAAGTTAATCACTAGATTAAGCTAGAAAATTCTCTCCCAAAATATCTAGATATTTGTGGTTTAATTTGAAAATTTAAAGAAAAGGAAATAAGAGGTGGCATGAAGACTTTTGTTTTATTAAGCTTTTGTATTTGTTTTTGACTTTAATCTTCCACACTTATCCAAAAAAAAAAACCTCATTTTTTTACCATGGCCGGCCACTTCTCCTTGCTGCCCTCTCTCTCATCTCATTTCATTTCAACAATTTCTAGTCCAAATAAATCACCAAAAATCCAAATAAATTCATACAAACTCAAATATAATCATTTCCCTTCATTCTTCTTCACTAAACAAGCCTGGATCTTCATTCTAGTGAGGATTTTGGTGGCTAAAGTTTTGTTTTTTTCTTGTTTCAAGTGGTGTTCTAGTGAGGTATAAAACCCTAACCCTAATCTCTTTTGTGGCTTTAATACTTTAATTAGCTTATTTAGATGTTTAATTTAATCTTTTAATTGCATATTTAGAATTTGTAGTAAGGTTTTTTTTAATCAAATTAGGGTTTTAATTAGTGAAATGATTAGTTGATAATTTTAGACAAACGAAAACTAAACCAAGTTGCTAGTTTGTTAATTGATATTTTCCTAATTGGATAATTAAGCTAATTAGCAAACTAAATTTTTACTAATCATAATTAAGTGAGATTAAAATTATAGTAAAGGTTAGAATGGTTTAATCTTGCTATATTGTGATGTTTGTAAATTTTAGTTTTGGTAAAAACTTATAGTTTTGTGCTAAAATGAGATATGCTGCTTACTAGATTTTGGTAAGTTTTGGCATGGGTTTCTTTTGACGTTGCGACGTTATTTATATTAGATTCTACTTTTATTATTGTGTTGTGAATGCGCGATCGGTACGATCAGAGTCTAGACTTGGTAGTTGTGTCGCTTTGCGTTCCTAGCTAGGGTCGTGCTGATGTCGTTTGTGTCCTTGTGTAGTTTTTGCTCTTGAGTTGGTTTCGTAGTGTCGCTACGCGCGTTAGCCACTTAACGAACACTTGAGAGTATGTTTGGAGTTGGTGCGTCGGTCAAACGTAGATGGTACATGTTATTGGTCGATCGCTAATATATACTTGTTATATTGTTATTTTCTTTCAGGATCGCAGGCGGAGACTTCGGGCGCTGCGAAGAAGGAAAAGCGAGTGGATGGCTTTACTTAGCCAGGATTGTAGTGAGTAGATTTAACATCTACAGGGGAATCGCCCGTATGGCGTTATGCGTCTGGGCTAGATTTAATGATATGGCTATTAGTTAGATGTATACGGATATTGATTGTGCATGTGTACATTTGTTGCATATCTTATTACCTTTTAGGTATGGACATAGTATTAATGAGACACAACACCATTATTGACGGTTCAAGTTTCACGAGCACTAATTGTATGCTACACACACACCGTCGATAATTGCCATGACACGAACAACTTATATACATACGAGATGTAGTCGACACCTATACATACGTGATACTGTATGGTTAGGGACATTGTGACATTGACTCATATTCCATTTTGCATATGACATATAGCATACCTGTATACCGACATCCTTACACATATGCCTTGACATGCTTACATGCTACTTATCTTTATACCTATATGGTATTGTACCATTAGTGATAGGTATATTCACACATGAGACATAGCTACATGTACCTCTTGCATACATACTTATGCATATACCTGGAGGGTATTGTATCATTACCGATAGGTAGATACATATACCTTGCTATACCTATATGTTTACACATATATCTGGCTATAGCCACATGTTCACCTTTATTTGATGTTATATGGACTTGGAGAACATAGGAACCGCATAATATATATATATATATTAACTTATGCAGTTAATAGCGGATTGCCTTTATATGCTCATATTACTGTTTCATATTTTATATATTACATTCATGGATTTCATATGACGTTCTCTGATATTGTTACTCCTAAGTATATATAATAGTGGTGTGGGACGCTGTTATATATGCACACACACACACACACACACACACACATATATGTATATAAATTAGTGGAGTGGGACGCTAATATATATGTGTTGATTTATGCGGTTATACTTATTCATTACTTGATCTTTTCTGGATTTGAGGACCGTGGTTGTTTCATGAAATTATGCATTATTTGAAAAACCCGGTTTCTCTTGATATGATATTTCAACTTCCACCATTAGATTTCTCGGTTCTGAGCTTATATATTACCCCATGCGAGGAGGCATCGTAGGCCGTGTGCAGGTACATGGTGGAACCCGGTTGGTTCTCCGGGGCAAGAAAGGTATTTCGACAGGACATGCCGATGAGCCTGGCTGGGGGCGTTTGCCAACCTGTGATAGTATTTGGACTCGATGTATATCTAGGGGATATCGATCGAGGTTATGTACGCACATGCCTTGCATATTTCGGGTGGTGCTTACCCAGGTTCATAGGATGTACGTACATGACACTGGAGGGCCAGTCCCAGGTGATGGTGCCTCAGATTTGAGTATTTTGTGTCGATACTAGACATTTGTTTTCATGATATTTTTAGGTGTAGATGTAGGACACTCAGGTTTCATGAGACATACTCGAAATTGGATACTGGTTATATGAGATTTACTTGATATTGGACACTCAGGATATATGATACTTACAGGAAATGAGGGCCAATTTGGGGGCTGATTTGTAGAAATTTAGGATTTAGATTGTCTTGATGGACTTTGGTCCTACCACGAGGTCAGGATTCCGTGAGGATGACATGTTTTATCCCATACTCCGCATTTATTGTATATGCATTGCTTCATGTATTAGTAGTACCTGATAGAGTACCTTTCATGACTGTTGCATTTACATACTGTTATTTTATATGTATTGCTTTATGTATTAGTAGTACCTGATAGAGTACCTTACATGACTGTTGCATACATATTGCCATTTATTGTTCATGTAGTAGTAGTACTTGATAGAGTACATTACATGACTGTTGCATACATATTGCCATTTATTGTTCATGTAGTAGCAGTACCTGATAGAGTACTTACATGACTGTTGCATACATATTGACATTTATTGCTATCAGCATGCATGCATTAGATTCACGCTGTACGCGCATACTTGCGATTACCTGCATATGTTATTTACTATTCATGAGTTGGCAACTCACCCCCGTTGTGCCACAGTGTTTTGCAGGTAGTCCCTAAGGGCAGTCGCAGCAAGCTTTTCTATTTATCGCATCATCTTTTGCAGCGGATACCGCTTCGGCTGACTGTGCGCAGTTTTGCTATAGGTGGATTTTGCGACTATCCGATGTTGTTTATTGTTATCTTGTACCATGTACTCTCCATATACCACTTTCATGTATGACATAGAGACTTGATGGGAGGACGATATTGTATGTTATTTTGTGACTTGGAGGTCTTTTATGCGGTTTTTACTTATATCGTCTTTTATTTCTTCGTTACGGCGTCGTATATCTGTTGTGGTGATTGTTTCCTCCTTTGGGCGTGGATTTGCTCCCGTTGGGGATGCTTTACTTATATTTATATTGTACCCATTTTTGGGGTTAGCTTTTACAAAGGAAGTGCTGCCAAAATTTTTAAGAAAGTAAAGTTGGACTTTAAAGAATTTGTACTTGAGATTTTCAAAAGTTTTAACAATGTTCTTATCTCTTACTACTTTTGATGGCTTAGATTGCTGGGTTTTCGGCTTACTTAAATTGCGTTACGCCTGGAGACGTTGCGAAGTTTAGGGGCCGTCGCGTGCCATTTTCGGGTCGTGAAAAAGTTGGTATCAGAGCGCTAGGTTTTACCTTTCAGAGTATAGGATGACCTTGGTATGATGGAGTAGGTACCTTAAGCAGAGTAACGTAGTGCGTGTATGTCCGCGGTATACTCACGACACGGTACTCCGCCTAAAGTGACCTAAGTACTAATTGCTTGAAATTCATTCCTTGGTGATACATATCCTTATGATTCGATTTCCGTGTTCATGTCGAATCCTATTCCATTTATAGCCTTTGCCGCCGATGACCATGAGGACTCAGAGTGATGCGGCGAGTGCCGAGGTCATTGTTGACTCGTGTGGGACGAGGTCTGACCAGGATGGCACGCTCGTTGCACAAGAGCGGATGGATCCGCCTTCGATAGATCGTATCGCTAGGTTTGAGGCAGAGATGCAGGACTTGCGCCAGACGATGAGGTCTTTTGGTTGAGGCCAGTAGAGCGCGGCGATAGGAGATTGCCACCCCTGTTACCCAGTTGTTCCTTACGATTAGCACTCAGCATCGTGTTAATCACACAGCACCAGTGGACGCAGCCCTTTTTTATGAGGAGTGTCTTTCCGAGACTTTAGGAGTTCGAGGACAGAGGAGGGCTCGTGCAGGTGTACCAGCCCATAGACAGAGGTTCAGTCATCGTGACAGGTTTTGTGCATGTCGCGGGAGTAGCATAGGCTTGGGATGAGAGACGTATTAGCTAGATCAGCCGTTTGTTGTGTTAATTTCTGTCAGCGATTCTTTTATTGCGCGACACGTATTTCAGTTGTGTACCAATCGGGTAGGAGATAGAGATTCGTCCGTCATTTCGATCCTTCTTGAGATGTTGGATTTGACGTTCTCCTAGGCACGGACTGGTTAGCTACGTGCTAGGCGTCTTTGGACTGCCGCGAGAAAACAGTCAGGTTTTGTTTTCCCGGCGAGTCAGTTCTTGTTGTGCGAGAGGACAGTGGTGCCGCCCATCACAGCTTGAATTCATCCTTTTTGGCTAGTCGGCTTTTGAGGAGAGGATGTCAAGGATTCTTGGCTTTCATTCGGGATGCTGGAGCCACGGTGGGTTTGTTGGACCGGCTTTCCATCGTGCGGGAGTTTCCGACTTTGTTCCAGATGAGCCGGCGGAGCTTAGGGAGCTTAAGGATCAGCTGCAGAGTTGTTTGTTGGGGGACTTATACGTCCAAGTGTTTCGCTTTGGGGAGCTCCTATTCTTTTCGTTAAGAGAAGGACGGCAGTTTGAGGTTGTGTGTTGATTGATCGTTAATTGAACCGAATTACGGTGCGGATAGGTATCCTTTACCTCGCATTGACGATTTGTTCGACTTGCTCCAGAGTGCGAGACGTTTTCTAAGTTTGTTTGGGATCAGGTCATCATTGGTTGCGGGTTCGGAGTGATGACATTCCGAACGCTGCTTTTGTGCGTGTTACGGGCAGTATGTGTTTTGGTGGTGTCGTTGGATTCACCAATTTCCTAGCAGCATTCGTAGATGTGATGAACCAGATTTCTTCAGGCCATTCCTCGACCAGTTGATTGTTATGTTATTGATGACATTCTGGTCTATTCCAATGTGTCTTGAGGAACTTGAGCAGCACTTGAGGATTTGCATTGCAAACATTGGGAGACCCCCAGCGGTTTTCTAAATTCTCAGAGTGTTCTTTCAGGCTTGATTGTTTTGTCTTCCCAGGTCTTGTAGTTACGGGAGACGGTATTCGTATAGACCCGAGGGAGATTGAGGCCGTACAGTTTTGGCCCATACTTATATCCGGGACAGATGTCCACAGATTTTTAGGCTTAGCAGGTTTTTACCACCTTTTCGTATAGGATTGCTTGTGTATCGCTGCACCATTGACTGAACTGACCGGGAAGGAGGTTCCTTTTCTTGGACTGAGGCATGCGTGCAGAGTTTTCAGCAGTTGAAGACTTGGTTGACAACTGCACCAGTTCTTTCTTTGCCTTCTGGATCGGGCGACTTTGTTGTTTACTATAATGTTTCGCGGGTGGGGCTCAATTGTGTACTAATGTGGCACTATTGAGTTATCGCTCATGCTTCCCGGCAGTTGGAGGAAGTACGAGCAGAATATCACACTCATGATGTGGAGATGGCCGCGATGGTCGTGCGTTGGAGATTTGGAGAGATTACTTGTGCGGAGAGTCGTGTCAGATTTTCACGGACCACTAGAGCATAATATACATCTTCCTGCAGCGGGTTTTGATTGTTGAGACAGCGCCGTTGGATAGAGTTTGTGAAGGAGTGTGATTTTGAGATCCTTTGTTTCCCGTGGCAAGGCGATTGCGGTAGCTTATGCTTTGAGTCGTAGGCCCGGGGGTAGCTTGTTCCAGTTGTGCGCAGTTCAGAGACAGTCTTCTGCGGATTTACAATTCTTGTGTGATCATGGAGTATAGCTTGGTTTGCCTCTTCTGAAGGGGGTAAATAGCTTGCTCATGTCCGCGCCCGACCACTTTTCCTTAATCGTTTTCGTAAGGCATAGCCCACCGATACTCGTTGTCTGTGATATTTGAGCATGTTCGGCAGGGTAAAGATTCAGGGTCCTTGATTTGTGACTAGGGTGTGCTATGTTTAGGGACGCATTGTGTGTACCTGATACTGATGGGTAGAGACGCGAAATCCTAGAGCAGGCACATCAGTCAGCTTTCAAGTTCCACCAAGATGTGACGTGACTTGTGTGATAGTTACGGGTTGGCAGGGATGAAAAGTGAGGTTTCGGATTTCGTTTCGAGGTGCTTGTCTTGTTGGTGAGCTAAGGTTGAGCATTTGAGACCAGCTGGAGAGTTGCAACCTTTAACCGTTCTAGAGTGGGAATGGGAGCAGATCTCAATGAATTTCGTTATGGTGTCTACCCAAGGTTAGACAAGGTGTGACTCCATTTGGGTGTTGTTGTCCGGTTATGCTCAGTTTGCTTAGTTGTTCTTCGGTAAGTTTGTGTGTTTGCACGGAGTTCCTTCATGTGTTGTATCCAATAGAGGCACCCCGTTCACTAGTCGTTGTAGGCAGAAGCTTCAGGAAGCCTTGGGTACTGGTTGAGCTTTAGCTCCGCTTTCCCATCTGTAGGCCGATGGTTTGTGAGAGCGGACTATACAGTCTTTGGAGGATAGGCTTGTGCGTACGTACTAGGTGTTTGTTGGCTGTTGGGATCGTCACTTGCCATTGTTAGGGTTCTCCTTCGATAGCTGTTATCAGGAGACGTTCCAATTGGCAACCTTTAGGTTTTGTTTGGTAGGTCATGTCGATCGCCAGTCTGTTTTTCTGACTCTGCGAGGGTAGGATTTTGGACCCCAGCTAGTCGTGAGGCTACAGAAATGATCCAGTTAATTCAGGTCAGGATGAGAGCATCCCGGTGCCGACTAAAGTCTTATGCCGACCGTGGTGGTCGCAAACTTGAGTTCGCAGTGGGAGATCATGTATTCCTACGGATTTTTCCGATGAAATGGCATGTTGAGTTTTGGGAAGCTTAGTCCCAGATTGTTGGTCCTTTGAGATCCTCGAGCGAGTTAGTTCCGTTGCCTATAATATGGCACTTCCGCCCAGATTTTGAGTATTCACCCCGTATTCCTTGTGTCGATACTTCGCAATTACCTTCATGACCTTTCTCATGTGATTCCACATCAGACCATTTAGCTTGGACACGATCTTTCGTTCACCAGCAGCTGATAGTTTTAGTGGATCGGCGGGTGGAGGGACATCGGTCAAGAGTCTTGCTATCTGTGAGGATTCTTTGGCGTAGCCGTCAAGTGAGGTGATCACTTGAGTGGCTGCGAGCGAGAAGCGGAAGACTTTCCCGCATCTCTTTGAAGGTACGCGTAGATGAATTTTATATTCGGGGACCGAATTTCTTTAAGGGGGAAGATTGTAACGTTTTAGAAATCGTTTTGCGAATTTTCCGTTTTTAGGGTAAAATAGTCGGTGTTTTTTGTTTTAACCCGATTGTGATCAAACTTCTGTATAGACTTGTCGGCACCTAGTTTAGCTAGAATGAAGCTAGTGCGCGGGCTTTGGAGGTCAATTGGAAGTTTTGGTTCATATAGAATTTTTCCCTAATTAAAATATTATTTTAATGCTTTATTTGTGCACTTAATTAGTGGTAATTACATTTTTGCTTGGGTTAATTAGTGCTAATGGGAACCTTTGCTAAGTTAATCACTAGATTAAGCTAGAAACTTCTCTTCCAAAATATCTGGATATTTGTGGTTTAATTTGAAAGTTTAAAGAAAAGGAAATAAGAGGTGGCATGAAGACTTTTGTTTTATTAAAATTTTGTATTTGTTTTTGACTTTAATCTTCCACAATTATCCAAAAAACCCTCATTTTTTTTTACCAAGGCCGGCCACTTCTCCTTGCTGCCCTCTCTCTCATCTCACCTCATTTCAACAATTTCTAGTCCAAATAAATCACCAAAAATCCAAATAAATTCAAAAAAACTCAAATATAATCATTTCCCTTCATTCTTCTTCACTAAACTAGCTTGGATCTTCATTCTAGTGAGGATTTTGGAGGCTAAAGTTTGGTTTTTTTCTTGTTTCAAGTGGTGTTCCAATGAGGTATAAAACCCTAACCCTAATCTCTTTTGTGGTTTTAATACTTTAATTAGCTTATTTAGATATTTAATTTAAGCTTTTAATTGCATATTTAGAATTTGTAGTAAGGGTTTTTGTTAATCAAATTAGGGTTTTGATTAGTGAAATGATTAGTTGATAATTTTAGACAAACGAAAACTAAACAAAGTTGCTAGTTTGTTAATTGATATTTTCCTAATTGGATAATTAAGCTAATTAGCAAACTAAACTTTTATTAATCATAATTAAGTGAGATTAAAATTATAGTAAAGATTAGAATGGTTTAATCTTGCTATATTGTGATGTTTGTAAATTCTAGTTTTGGTAAAAACTTATAGTTTTGTGCTAAAATGAGATATGCTGCTTAGTAGATTTCGGTAAGTTTTGGCGTGGGTTTCTTTTGACGTTGTGACGTTATTTATATTAGATTCCACGTTTATTATTGTGTTATGAATGCGCGATCGTACAGGGTCTAGGCTTGGTAGTTGTGTCGCTTTGCATTCCTAGCTAGGGTCGTGCCGATGTCGTTTGTGTCTTTGTGTAGGTTTTGCTCTTGAGTTGGTTTCGTAGTGTCGCTACGCATGTTAGCCACTTAACGAACACTTAAGAGTATGTTTGGAGTTGGTGCGTCGGTCAAACGTAGATGGTATGTGATATTGGTCGATTGCTAATATATACATGTTATATTGTTATTTGCTTTCAGGATCGCAGGCGGAGATTTCGGGCGCTGCGAAAAAGGAAAAGCGAGTGGTTGGCTTTACTTAGCCAGGATTGTAGTGAGTAGATTTAACATCTTCAGGGGAATCGCCCGCATGGCGTTATGCGTCTGGGCTAGATTTAATGATATGGCTATTAGTTAGATGTGTACAGATATCGATTATGCATGTGTACCTTTGTTGCATATCTCAATACCTATTAGGTATGGACTTGTATTAATAAGACACAATACCATTATTGACGGTTCATGTTTCACGAGCACTAATTGTATGCTACACACACACCGTCGATAATTGCCATGACACGCACAACTTATATACATACGAGATGTTATTGACACCTATACATATGTGATATTGTATGGTTAGAGACATTGAGACATTAACTCATATTCCATTTTGCATATGACATATAGCATACCTGTATACCGACATGCTTACATGCTAGTTACTTTCATACCTATATGGTATTGTACCATTAGTGATAGGTATATTCACACATGAGACATAGCTACATGTACCTCTTGCATACATACTTATGCATATACCTGGAGGGTATTACATCATTACCGATAGGTAGATACATATACCTTGCTATACCTACATGTTTACACATATATCTGGTTATAGCTACATGTTCACCTTCATTCGATGTTATATGGACTTGGAGAACTTAGGAACCGCATGATATATATATATATATATATATATATATATATTATAACTCATGCAGTTAAAAGCGGATTTCCTTTATATGCTCATATTACTGTTTTATGTTGCTTATATTACATTCATGGATTTCATATGACGTTCTCTGATATTGTTACTCCTAAGTATATATAACAGTGGAGTGGGACGCTGTTATATATGCATATATATATATATATATATATATTTATATATATATTAGTGGAGTGGGACGCTAATATATATGTATTGATTTATGCAGTTATACTTATTCATTACTTGATGTTTTCTGGATTTGAGGACAGTGATTGTTTCATGAAATTATGCATTATTTGAAAAACCCGGTTTCTCTTGATATGATATTTTAGCTTCCACCATGAGATTTCTCGGTTCTGAGCTTATATATTACCCCATGCGAGGAGGCGTCGTAGGCCGTGTGCGGGTACATGGTGGAACCCGGTTGGTTCCCCGGGGCAAGAAAGGTATTTCGACGAGACATGCCGATGAGCCTGGCTTGGGTCGCTTTCCAACCGGTGATTGTATTTGGACTCGATGTATATCTGGAGGATATCGATCGAGATTATGTACGCACATGCCTTGCAGATTTCGGGTGGTGCTTAACCAGGTTCATAGGATGTACGTACATGACACAGGAGGGCCAGTCCCAGGTGATGGCGCCTCAGATTTGAGTATTTTGTATCGATACTAGACACTTGTTTTCATAATGTTTTTGGGTGTAGATGTAGGACACTCAGGTTTCATGAGACATACTCGATATTGGATACTGGTTATATGAGCTTTACTTGATATTGGACACTCAAGATATATGATACTTACAGGATATGAGGGCCAATTTGGGGGCTGATTTATGGAAATTTGGGATTTAGATTGTCTTGATGGACTTTGGTCCTACCACGAGGTCAGGATTCCGTGAGTATGACATGTTTTATCCCATACTTCGCATTTATTGTAAATGCATTTGTCACGACCCGAATGTACGGAACGTGACCGGCACTTAGATTACGAGACGTCTAAAGGCGTAACGTAACCTAAGTCAGCCAAAACCCAGAAAATCTAAACCGTAATCAACAAGAGTGAAGGAAAACCTTTTATGAAAACGATTTTAAACCAATTATGTTTTATTAATCCCTTTTTAAAAACATCAAAATTTTTCCGAAAATTTCGGCAGAGTTTCCTTTGTAAATACAGGCCCCCAAAATGGATACAACAAGATATATAAACCTGTAATAACAAAATGGCATCCCCAAGCGGGAGCCAGCTCTTCGCCCAAGGCGGATCACAACCACACGCAATATGTATATGATATCAAGCAAATAAGCATAATGAAGCACAAAAATAAGAAAACACAACGTCGGCTCAAGTGAGCTCGACCCCAGAGAAACCATATATACACAAATTTCTCAGTCTCATCACTAGGTCGTATATACAAATAAGAAGTGGTAGATGGAGAATACTTGATACAAAGAAAGTACAACAAGATAAAAGTGTCCTTGCAACCCACCTAAGAGCAATGTCATAAGTCTGAGCAAAAGAAGTCAATGATAAGATAAGCCCGCCGCTACAAGGCTGACGGGTCCGACCTGCAAGACACTGTGGCACAACGGGGGTGAGTTGCCGGCTCGTGAGTAGAATATAACATCTAATAAGGCTATCGTAAGAATGCACGCAAATGCGTCATAACATGTATATCTAGATGTGATGTAATGCCACTAGTATGTATCCACATGTATACAACATCAATACGAAATCTTTAAGTGTTTAAAATACTATAAGCTCTGCATTCTTAACTTAGAAAAAGAATATCTGTGCAATAGCTAAAGTACCATCAATGAAATCATCTGAAAACAGTGTCAAGCATCGACACCAAATATGGAAATATATCTGTCTCATTGTCTCACTATATCAATGTCTCAATACATCGGGCTCCGTCAGTCCGGATCGGCCAATATCATCAAATCTCACGACAACGGTCGATATCTTCCGGATATCCTCCGCGCCAGACATCACCGGTAGGTCGTCTTCCCCTGCCAGGCACATCGTCTACAACTCGATCTTCTTGCCCCGGGGTACCATACCGGGCCCACCATGTACCCGAGACGGTTCATCCACTTCTCGAATTGGGTCTAGAAATCCAACAGAAAACATGAAAAATCAAAGTTGACGACACATACATCACGAGAAAACTGCAACTTTACTTTAAAAATGATGATAATAAGTTTTTGTTAAATTCTTGCGGTTTCCCCCCAAAATCCAGTAATCTTACCAATACTGAAATCCTCAAGAAAATCATAATACCCAACATGTTGTATATGATAAATGTTTATGATATCAAAGGTATGCAATTGATTTGTGACTAGCAATCTATATAAGCATGATGATGATGTAAGGTATATACATGCTATGCAATTCAATGTATCATGTATGATGCAAGTGGTGATACTAAACTAAGCAGGTTCTAAAGCGCTCGTGACATGTCAATTACCACGGCGTGTGTGTTCACATGAATAGTGCGTGTGCAACATGAGCCAATGGTAATGGTGTAAGTGTCCTAAGGGGTGATATCACACAAAGGAATATAGATGTCCATGCAATGCCAGCAGACGAAAAACTAGACGGGTATGTATATGAATGAGATGGTTAACTAACTAACTATGCATATAGTTTGCAAGTAATAAAGTAATCCTAACTATGGGGCGTCTCGCACCATCCAGACGATTTCCCCATAGATCTATACATCTACTCACCCGGACGCCTCGCTAATCTGATCCAACCACCGCCTTGCCTTTGCGCGCCGCGTCCGATATTTTCGCAACCGATCCTAAAATTGCACAACACACAACATAAGATTAAACATCATAGAACGATGCCAGTCACAATATGAAAAGATCAACGCCCACAAATTAGGCACAACGTGCACTCGGTGAGCTGAAAACACACAAAAATCACTAAAAACTTAACTAAAATCGTCGTTTCGGGGCAACCGTCAAAACTAAAACCCGACTAAACCAAACTCCGCCTTCGTACACCCTACAAGTCAAAGTAGATGCTAATAGTATCGACAATATATCACAATTAATTCACCTCCTATGAATTTAGAAAACCTAGTAAGCATTGATATAGCAATTTCGATGCAAACATCGCGATTTAACGATATAGCGATCGCAACATCGCACAAACATCCAATTCAAACTACTAGATGACCACAACACTAATTATAACCCACTTACAAAGCTTCAAACCCTAATTAAAATTCCAAACCTTTACTAGAATTTCCTAACAAGAAATTATAACCAAATTAACACTTTAAAAATCTAAATTAGCATATTTAAACTACCAATTTAACAACTAGATTAAAATTATACCTCCCAAGTGTTGATCCCCTTGCACTTAGCCTCTAAAGATGCCTATTTTCTCCTTGTTTTAAACCAAATTAGGGTTTGGTAAGAGGTAGAATAGGGTTTAGGTTTGAATTAGTGAAGAAAATTGTGTATTTTTATGGATTTTTGTTGATTTTTGAAGAAATTTTGAAGCAAGAAATAGGGAAAATTTTGAGAACAGCAGCAAGGGGGCTCGGCCTGAGGGTAGAGGGGTGAGTTGTGAGGGAATTATGTAGAAATTTCTACACAGAAGTCCTTCACAAGTTCATTAAATGACCATCACATCAATTTTTACAAAAAAAAGCCCCATTTTAATTCATTTTTGATTTAATCTTCAAACCCTAGAACTATATTCTTGAAAGGTCTTGATACAATTTTTGTTACACTAAATTTTAGTTTATAATGGTTCTTAAGTGTGTAATTTACCCATTTAAATTTGTATTTATCACTAATTTAATGTATATTTAAAAGCTTAAAATAATATTAAAATAATTAATTAAGGAAAGTTTTTTAAATGACTAGAAATTTTTAAGTGACAATTTAGTAACCAAATTCTAGCAATATCTTATATAAATTTTGTATAATTAGGTCTAAATTGAAAAATACTTATTTTGACTTTTTACGGAAATGGCCGATTATTTTACCGATTATCAAAAAACTGCCTAAACGATTTTCGAAGCGTTACAATCTTCCCCCCTTAAAGAAATTCAGTCCCCGAATTTAGAATTTAACCGCGCGTACCTTCAAAAAGATGGGGATATCTCTTCCTCATCTCGACCTCGGTCTCCTAGGTGACCTCCTCGCTGTTCGGGCCACGCCAAAGAGCCTTGACGGACGGTATAACCTTCGACCTCAATTTTTTCACCTGCCGATCCAAAATGACCACCGGTTGCTCGGTGAATGAAAGATCGCGCTCTAGCTGGATTGTCTGGTGCTAAATTGCATGGGAAGGGTCAAGAAGGTACTTGCGGAGCATCGAAACATGGAACACGGGGTGAACATTGGGGAAGCTAGGCGGAAGAGCTAACAGATAAGCCACTGAATTGACACGCTCTAGGATCTCGAAGGGACCAACATATCTAGGACTAAGCTTTCCTTTTCGCCCAAATCTCATCATGCCCTTCATCGGAGAGACCCTCAGGAAAATATGATCGCCAACAGCGAACTCGAGTCGGCGACGGCGCCTGTCAGCATATGATTTCTGCCTACTCTGTACCACTCTCATCCTGTCCCGAATCAGCTATATCTTTTCGGTCGTCTCCAGTACGATCTGGGGCCCCAAAATACTGCTCTCCCTGAGCTCTGTCCAACATACAGGCGATCGACATCTCCTCCTATATAAAGCCTCGAAGGGTGCCATCTGAATAGTCTCTTGGAAGCAATTATTGTAGGAGAACTCGATCAGGGGCAAATGACGATCTCAGCTACCACCGAAATCTAAAACACAAGCTCTGAGCATGTCCTTAAGAGTCTGAATAGTACGCTCTGACTGACCGTCAGTCTGCGGATGAAAAGTTATGCTAAAACTCAGTCGGGTGCCTAAAGCCTCCTGAAGTTCCTGCCACAATCGTCTAGTAAACTGGGTGCCCCGGTCGGACACGATGCAAGTCGGGACGCCATGCAGTCGCACGATCTTATCAATATAAACCTGGACGTACTGAGAAAATCCAAAAGTGGTCTTCACTGGCAGAAAGTGAGCCGCTTTCGTCAGTCGATCCACAATCACCCAAATAGAGTCATACCCTCGACTGGTCCTGGGTAGACCCACAATGAAGTCTATGGAGACCTGTTCCCACTTCCACTCAGGAATGGGCAAAGGTTGTAACTCGCCGGCTGGCCTCTGGTTCTTGACCTTGACTTGCTAACAAGTCAGGCATCTCGATACAAAGTCTATAACATCCTTCTTCATCCCGTCCCAGCAGTAAACCTCTCTCAAATCACGGTACATCTTGGTGGAACCTAGATGCACACTGTACACTGATCCATGTGCCTCCTTAAGAATATCATGACTCCGTCCCTCAGAATCTGGTACGCACAGTCGAGTCCTAAATCGATGTATCCCCTGATCATCAATCACGAACTCGGAAACTTTGCCCTGCCGAATATGCTCGATAATCTCTAAAATATGGGCATCACCGGACTGTGCCTCGCGGATACGGTCAAGTAACTGTGGGCGTGCTTTGAAATGGGCCAACTGTCCCCATGTAGGAGTAAACTCGAACTATACTCTGCTATCACATAATACCTGCCAATCCGCCGTCGACTGCATCTGTACTGCACTCAAACAAGATAAGCTACCTCTGGGCCTCCTACTCAAAGCGTCTGCCACAACATTCGCCTTGCCCGGATGGTATAGAATCTCGTAGTCATAATCTTTCACCAACTCCATCCAACGGCGCTGTCTTAGATTCAGATCTCGCTGCTGAAAAATATTCTTCAAGCTCTTGTGATCAGTGAATATCTGGCACGACTCGCCGTATAGGTAATGTCTCCAGATCTTAAGTGCAAATACCACTACAACCATCTCTAAATCATGAGTGGGGTAGTTCTGTTCGTGTTTCCTCAACTGCCGAGAATCATACGCGATAACTCCGTCGTGTTGCATCAATAAACAGCCCAGCCCCACTCGAGAAGCATCACAATATACCACGAAACCGCTCGACCCTGAAGGCAACGATAACACTGTGCAGTAGTCAGACGAGTCTTCAACTGCTGGAAGCTATCCTCACATGCCTCGGTCCAATCAAAAGGAAACCCCTTCTAGGTCAACCCGGTCAACGGTGCAGCAATACGGGAGAAATCCTGGACAAAACGTCGATAATAGCCGGCCAGACCTAAAAACCTGCGAACCTCTGTAACTGATACCGGTCTGGGCCAACGCTGAACTGCCTCGATCTTCTTCGGGTCCACACAAATACCATCTCTCATCACCACATAACCCAAGAAATCGACACTGTCTAGCCAGAATGCGCACTTGGAAAATTTGGCGAACAGCTGATGCTCCCTCAAAGTCTGCAATGTGATACGCAAATGCTGCTCGTTCTCCTCCCGGCTCCGAGAATAAACCAAGATGTCGTCAATGAACACAATGATGAACTGATCAAGATACGGCCTGAATACACGGTTCATCAAGTCCATAAATGCTGCTGGGGCATTGGTGAGCCCGAACGACATCACCAAGAACTCATAATGACCATAACGTGTACGGAAAGCGGTCTTCGGAATATCCTCCTTCCGAACCCGTAACTGGTGATAACCTAACCGTAAACCAACCTTCGAGAAATACCCTGCAACCTGGAGCTAATCGAATAAGTCGTCAAGGCGGGGTAGGGGATATCTGTTCCGCACAGTAACCCGGTTCAGCTGATGATAATCAATGCATAAACGCATATTGCCGTCCTTCTTCTTAACAAACAGGACGGGAGCACCCCAAGGTGACACACTCGGTTGGATAATCCCTTTATCCAACAAGTCCTGTAACTGATCCTTCAGCGCTCTAAGCTCCGCCGGGGCCATCCGATAAGGCAGTATAGTGATAGGCCCCGTGCCGGGGATTAAGTCAATGCAGAACTCAATCTCGCGCTCTGGTCGCAGACCAGGCAGCTCGTCAGGGAATACATCAGGAAACTCTCTCACAACAGGGACCTGGTCCAACGGAACCTCTGCGGCGCTAGTATCACAAACATAGGCTAAGAATCCCTGACACCCTTTCCGCAAGAGCTGACCAGCGCGAAGAGAAGAAATCAAGCTGGGAAGGGTAGCGCTACGATCTCCCTGAATAACAAGAACCGGCTCACCAGGAAAACTGAATCTGACTGGCTTCTCACGGCAGTCCATAGATGCATAACAAGTGGATAGCCAGTCCATACCAAGCAGAACGTCGAAGTCTAGTATATCGAGGAGAATCAAATCAACTGAAGAATCTCTCTCCCCGATATGAACGGGACACGATCGGTATACAAAACAGGCAACAAATGACTCGTCTACCGGAGTAATAACGATAAGCGGCTGATCTAACGAAGAAGACTCTCGGCCCAACCTCGGTGCAAAGTATGTGGATACATAGGAATGCATGGAGCCTGGATCAAATAATACCCATGCATCAAAAGAACATACTGGCAGAGTACCTGTCACGACGGCATTGGATGCCTGCGCATCCTGAGGAGTCAACACGAACACTCAGACCTATCCACCACTAATAGCTGGCTGTCCTCTGCCTCTACCTCTGCCTCTGCCTCTGCCTCTGCCTCTGTCGCCTCGTCCTCTCTGAACAGGACCTCCACGCCCACGACCTCTAGGAGCAGCTGCCTGGCATAGAGCCTCATCAGGGGTAGGAAGTAGAGGTCTCTGAGGAGGTGGTGAAGGTGGTAAGGTCACATATGGCACTATCGCCGCGCCCTGGCGCCCTATGGTACAGTGTCTGACACGATGGTACTGACTACCGCATCGAAAACATCCTGGTGACGACTGCTGGGTCTGCGGATATGAACCAAATAACCGACCTCGTCTCAATCCTCTGCCGCCACCATCTCCCGGAAAGAATCTATCACGGTGTCTACCCATCTGCCGCTGGGATGGCGTATCAGTACGGATCCTCTTTGGCCCAGAAATGACCGGAGTCTCGGAAATGCGCTCCTCCAAAAGTAAGGCTGCATCCATCGCGGCTGCGTATGTGTCAAAGTGCTGGGTGTCGATGGCAAGGAATAGCTGTGTGTCAAGCCCTCGCACAAACCTCTTTATCCTCATCTCTTCAGTGTCTACTAGGTACGGAGCATATGTAAGTGCACGGCGGCGCCCCGGACGTCAATCCGACGGCCAAATGCGGAAGCGGTGATAAACTTAAATTTTGCGGACTTAGCAAACCGGCACCACCGCGCACTAAACACCCGGATCGAACCATTAACAAGTCTAAGCTAACTACAAGATAGGGAAGAGAAGTATACCGACAGATCCGAGTCCTCCGGTCTTCTCGTCGTCGTCCCAATCTCCTGCGGAATGTCCCGTCTCCTCCTCGTCGCCGGAAGTGCACCACATCGCCTACTTCTTTTACGGGCTCCCACCTCAATGCCGAGGCAACTCGGGCACGAAGCCGGCTACTCGACGTGCCCAAGATTTGCTGTAGAATGTGTGAAGAACCATGTCTCACTTTGGGTTTGTGGAATTGCCTTTTTAGTGGAGGAAAAGAACTTGGAATTTTGGAGAGCCTTGTTGTGTGATTTTTGGAGCATGAAGAGAACCAAAAAAATGCCACACCAAAAATCAATCAACCCCCCACAAGGGATGGCCGGCCCATGTATATCAAAGAGAGAGGGAAAAGTCAAGGGGGAGGTGACCATATCAATCATGCAAGAGAGAGAGAGAAGAATGGTTATCATAAGGAATAATGATCACAAAGAAACACCAACACTCAACAACCAAATCATGCAAAGAAATGATCACCAAAAGAGAACCTCACTCCACCACAATCATCATGAAAACCATGTCATATGAAAGTCAAGCTATGATGGAGAAGTCAAGAAGTCAAGGTCAAGGAATGGTGCAACCATCATGACTCAAGAATATGCAAAGACCCCCTCCATAAACACTTATTTGCAACAATGCAAATAAGCCCTACTCCACCAAACTTCGGCCAATGATCGATACAAAGGAAATTGGCCGAAACGGAAAGCAAACTGGCAACTCCAGAAAACTGGTCCCGTAATAAATTACAGGAAAACCCCGATACTGTGCATACACACCCGCATCTGTATTTCGACCGAAATACAAATGCAATGAGACAAAGTCTACACTGTACTATACTAGGATCCGGCTTAAACCAAAGCCGGCTAGTAATATCTGTTCGATCCTGATCCGTGCAATACCGCACATATCTGATCGAACCCTGCCATATAACCATACGGCCAATAGTACAAACTGTCCGATCCTGATCCGTGCAATACCGCACGTATCTGATCGGACCTTGCCATATCTCCATACGGCCTCTACAACCTTTCGCCCGAAAGCTGAGTAACTGAAATGTGGGGGACTCTAAAGACTCATCAACACCTTGGTTGTGGATTTAACCACTAGCACGTTAGAGGTATAAGCCAATACATAACGGGCTACCAGGTATTGACCAAAAGGGACGTCTGTGAGCGAACTCAGCCTGACTCCCTACTGAGCCTGTCAGTGACAATATCCGTACAGTCCGGTCCGTTCGTCTATGAGCATCGCATGGCGGGCCTAGGGGGTTGGTAAAAGTCAGACCCCCAAAAGCGGTACAAGTCGTGTCGGAGTGTAGCCCAGAACACCCTGAGATACTACTGGAATACCTACCAGTAAATCTCCTTGCCTCGGCCGAGGGCTTCGTGTAATGGCTCTCCTAGACACAGCACGACCTCACCCCCAATACCGGGAGAGACGAACCCCTGAAGATACACTCACTGCCTCCATGTGGCTCGGGACTGTACCCAACTAAAACCTGTTTGCACAACTCCTTTGAGCCGTGGTAGGGTAGTAATCAAAGTACAGTGGGAACTCACACGAGACAAATGACGATCCCCAGGTCGATGAACTAACCTGCACACATGTCACCAGGGAACTGCCATCTGACGTCTGGTATATGACCAACTAGCATGTTCCCGGCGAGTCCTGTCCGGTGTACTCATAACCCAATGAGCACCTGTATACATCTTAGGTGATCCAACTGACACCAATGGCTTGTGAGACCGGCCACCGCCCCTCGTCGGGGACTCGACTGTATACACTAGTCTACTCTGGAGTATCGATGCCCTGTCTCGAAACTCACACGACTAGGGACCATTTAAGGACATGCTTATAGACCCCCAGCTCCCACTTATATGATCGCCCTCATACTGCTGGTGGTCAAGCAAGAATCCTAGGGGCTCTATCAACGTGTAATAGCGACGTGTCAGGTCACTTAAAACAGTACACGATGATAAACGTAAACCAGATAGCATACTATCATCTCGAGTAAGACTGTCCTACCGGGATAGGTCCTCCCTCAATCATTGCAATCACGTACCTATAACCTAATAATTGACTCTGAGGGCACTATCTCCAACAATCTCCCACTTGCACTCAAGGCTAATTATTGCGATGTCGCATACTCACAGCCCGTGTGATACCGAACACCCAACTCCTCTACTAGTCAGTCTCACAAAGCTCGTTTGCGAAACTATTGCGTTCGAGGAATAGCCTTAGTGAGTGGATCCACTTTGAAATTTCTTTCTATGTCCCACTATATCTCAAGTTCGCGGAGAAGCCCATCTCCCGAAATGAGCAATACCTGTCTTAGAATGTGTCTGGATGTCTGATGGGACATAGCTCATAAATGAACTCCAAATCCAAACTTCTTAGACTGTATCGTCAACTGAACTTAATCAGTATCCTGCGCCATGCCACCTTCAGTATTGCCTTGGACCACTTGTCCAAAATACTGCCCCTCGTCAGAAGGAAAAACTATAACTCTGACAACCTCCCTGTCGTCCAGGTCACCTTGGAAGCCTGGAATGATAACTGTCTCCCGCATGAGGCTATCGTTATCATATCCCTAGAACATCCACTTATGTTCTATAACTGCTTCCGACTGCTTCCCCAGGATTGGATTAATATCAACTTATTGCATCTAGTGCAAGAACAACATCTGGTGTGGTACTTGACATCTCATGATTGACTCAATTGCCTAAGCAAGTGATCTGCCAATCATGCACATCCCTCTCTACTTTAGTCTATAAGACACCTTTAGAGAGGGTGACTCCATTATCTGCAGGTACACTAACGTGCCAGGAGTCGTCCATTCTAAATACTCTTAGAATGCTGTCTAAGTACCCCGATTGGGAAACCACCCAAATCCAGATCTAAAACCATAGATCTAGTAACCAGTATGTCTGATATAATGTCCAAGTCCCATGTGGAGAAACCACTGTGTGACGAACAAAGTATAACCGATCGTAGTATAGGAGTTTCTTTTCCTACTCTGTGCATGTCATCCAAATACCAGGACATCACGCCCTACTACCTTCTCAACAGATCCATCCTCTATTCTGATGAAGTCAAACCCATGACTGTCATGTCAGAAATAGATGATCTATCTCCGCTACCGGTGCTTCAGTCTGTAAATAGACATAAGCTACCTGTCCACCAATGCTTCCGCTGCTCCCACTGATTACGACAACCCTCTGGCAGAGTCATATACACGTACACTTCTGGAGCGAGTTCAGAACGACGCTATACTCATCCTCCCGCCGGGTCTCGCAGCCTGGAACAACAGCAATGGTAATTGTGGGTAAACAAGAACTTCCCTGTCACCGTCCTTGAGGCTACCGTAGTACCTCTCGGGTGCCTGAAGTTACCCACCTTATCTGCGGAGTGGCCAATGGAATGTCAATCCAGATTGAATCTTTAGGTTCCTTATCAAATCTTCAGTAATCGTTTGTGGTTCTGGAATCACTTCCAGTTCTACCATACTCCCACTTCTGTTTTTCTGAAAAAATCCATTTTTAATAAAACTGTGGCGAGTCTAGAACAATATAGCTATTGTTCATCCAGATGGTAGAAAGTCAACCCGTGTCATAGCCTGGGTCAACCCACAAACAGCCATTACAGAAACGTGCCTTGAGTTGTCCAGTGTCTGGTTTTAAGCATAAGCCGGACAACTCCCCGTACCTTAACATCGTTAAGATATGAACTGTTCTATATCCCATATAAGACCAGAGGCACTGATTTAATTGAACCAGATTCAAATCATGCAACTGTCTCCAGTGCATGTCAACTAAATGGAAGGAGGCCGATCAGCGTTACTCAACTTAGGAATGCTTCCAATTATGAGTAACCTGAAAAAGAAGCAAGTTTTCTTAGTCATTACTATCAACTTAATACCATACACAAGTATCTACATCTTCGATCTCTTTGAAGAATCCCGATACTTGCTACACCTGGTTCTCTACTCTATTCATATACCTATAACTTCTCAAAATTCGGACCCTGTGTTTCCTACGAAACACCTGTCTAAAAACTAGAGAAGTCATAAGTAAACCGAATATAGTACGAGGACCAACCCCTCTGTCCTGATGGACCCTGGACAACATACAATACTCTGTATAAGTCCCTTGAGTCTAATAACTCATTCACTGTGTGTCGTAGGTTGAAAACTGTACTTATGGTTAAGAAGAATTACACCGCTGTTTAATGCTCCTTACCTAACCATCCACTGATATCGGTAAATGTCGTAGACATAATTTCAGAAAGGTATATCTCACTCTATGAAAATAGACGTACAGATATATCAATTTGAAATTGGTGCATAACTGCGGATATTCAAAACCAAATATTTGCCAACCGGCAAACTACCCAGGTGACTTCCTCAAATATCACTGATTACAACGAATCCCGATATAATGAGGATGATCACCCAATTCCCAATAACTTACTCCCACTCATCATCTGTAAAACCATACAGATGTGAGAATCATACCTGGTAAATACATACCCTGGAGCAAGTGTCTAATCGGGAAATCAGTTTTCCTTTAACAGTACACAGTGAGACTGAAACATCGAAATGTTTCGATGGGGTATTCTGGTATTCCTAGTAATGCCTCTTCCAGATTCACGACTGTAACCGTATAGTTCTTTGCCACCTCTCCAAATCCCTTCATATGTCTTTAGTCTTTACCTTCTGCACACCCCTTTAGGCCAAATGGTTTTCTTCCTTCCCTACCGTTCGGCACCAGCCTATGGTTTGGAAGAAGACTATCCAATAAGCATAATGGGTGTACTGTCCCAATCCTAGGAACACTCGCAATGAGAGAGGGTGAAGATAAAAGACAACCGAATAAACCTTATTCCTATTTCTCCTGGACCAGAATCCATCCCCGAACTGGAACAAGTTCCTTTCCAGTTCGTATATAACCATACGATGGAGTATCCAATAAACTGTGGATCTTCGTAGTGATACGGAGTGTCCTGGAGAAATACAAAGGTGATTTTAGGATTGGCGAAGGAATACTTGGTTTGGTCGTGAATATCTGTTGCAAGTTACTTTGCCCTCTTACTAATCCCTTGCTTTGTCTTAACTTAATACCTTCTGTACACCATCGTTAGGCTAATTGGTTTTCTTCATTCCCTACCAGTCGGCACCAGCCTAAGGTTTGGAAGAAGACTATCCAATTTGCGTAATAGGTGTACTATCTCCTAAACCAAGGAGTACTCGCAACCTGAGAGAAGGTAAAAGGAAAAGACAACTGAATAATCCTATCCGTTTTCTCCAGAACCTGAAACCATCCTCGAATAAATACTTTCGAGTTCGTATATAACCATACGATGGTTTTGTCCAATGGAAGTGGACGTTCGTAGTAAAACAGGGTGTCCTGGAGAAAGGGGTAAAAGTAGGAGTGGCAATGAGGTATGCAACTCTGACAATCCAAAAGCCAGTGTTAAGAAGGTTCGGTCAACTTGGTCACTGAGTCATAGTCTTAGGGTCAGGTCAATGGTCGCTGCCAGAGAGAGAGAAAAGAAACACTCAGCGTGCACTATAACCTAGATCAGAATGGTTACCAATTTATCTAATCTGGAAACCTCCCACTGTACCTCAAATTCTCCTCCAAACCTGAAAGAAGAATTAGTCGGTGTCACCCGAGGAGTAAACTAACTCATCAGTGGGAATCGGGATCCAACTATCATCGCATGATAACGTGACGGAATCCTCTTACGGTGTCACACTCCAGAAGGTATGCGCATATCTGGCAAGTTTCAGTTCTTTTGAAACTCCCGATGTGATTTCTGCCCCATGCTCTTATGACCTTGGCGTGAGGTCAAAATATCATAAGTCACATGTCAAGTTCTGCCCGTCATTATCCAGGTTAATCTGAACCCACCCGTACATACCCTTGACGTAGGCCAAAATAGTAGTACGACTGTCCCAAACCAACGCATCTATCTATGCAACAGATAAATACCCGGCAGCTACCAATCACTATGCCTTGGCGTGAGGTCAAAATACATAGCTTGAATACTACCGAATATTTAACTGAAATGACGGAGGGCTACGAATGGTTTCTGGCGAAAACCTTTAACGTAATGAACTTGATATCGTTGAAGGAACGGATAGCTTTTTGAAAAAATAGTGACGAAAACCATTGCTAAAGAGGTCACTCCCGGTGAAGGGATCTCGGCTCTTTCCCCGTAGAATGAGGTGCAGGATATTCCAACTGAATACCACGGTGCAAAGCAAAAGTAATCGGCTATAATGAAGTTAATGCCCTGACGCAAACTTCTGTCCAAGGGGTCACTCCCGGTGAAGGGATCTCGGCCCTTGCCTCGTCGACTGAGGAGCAGGATATTCCAAATGAATACCGCGATGCAAAACAAAAGTGAACGTCCTTGCAATAACAGCTTTTTGAAAAATGTTCCAACAACATCAGATTAGGTTTGTTTTAACTTGCATTGATCCGAATCAATGCAGTCCCATCAATTGATCACACCACAAAGAACGAAAATATACTGATGTACGTATATGCCATCCGCATTCGCCACTGGGTCCCGTCATTACCCGTTAGGTTAGCTAACTAACGACAGAGCGGGGAGTGGACTAGCGCGGATGTAAAACATATACAACATCTACTAATATATATACCAATATATTATATTCGCTCAAGGCGTGAATAGAATGCAACATCACAGAGAATGAACAACATCATAGAAACAATACAGATATCTGGGATCCCCGGGTTTCACAGAGCCACTGCTGAAACCCGACGTTCCCCTGGTCGTGTGGATAGCCTGTGCAATGAAATCCTAGACCCCTACGGGTGCGGCAAGTCACCCGCCAAAACCTGAAGCGAGGCAACCCCCTTCAGCGCCGTGAATGGACCACCCAGCACTTCACGGAATCCGGTAACTTGGGCACCCCTCCTGGGTCAACCTGTACCCCCTACGAGTGCGGCGAATATCCCGCCAATCCTAGAGTGAAGCCCCCTCCGTCTCAATGCCATGAGATGCGGGCTTGTTGCCCTCCAGAATCCGGCTATCCGTGCACCCCTCCGTGGGGTAATCCTAGTACAGAAAGTAAAATATACATACAACGGGTACATCGACCGCAACCAGGTCGTGCCCCAAAATAATAATACAAACTGGCAGTGACGGCAGTCCACAAGTCGGACGCTCGCCCCGCAATATCAAATGTACATAATACAACCACAACTGTACTAGCATTGCATCCAGGCTATCCCCCACGACCGATCCGCAACATCACAGCAAAAACAGAACATCAACGTGAAAGTCACGTTCGCAAATCCGTCTAACCGGGCTATAGCAGTTAGACCGGATTTACCGATCAAGTGACATTCACGGTCGCAGATATAATGTAAATACTGTGAAAAATGTGTTTAAAATATCCGATCGATCAAAAAATTAACAAGTGGGCCCCCAAGCAAAACTGTAGTACTCACAGAAATAATTGGCCCAATATTAATATTCCAAAACTCATATTTTAAGCCCACAAAGACACTGTAGAAATTGGGCGCAGAGATCTCAACAGTGCGCGGCGGAAACGCGGCCCAAAGGGGGTTTTGGCCGCGGTTCCGCGCCTGCACTGTCGACTGAACCTGTCGAATTTTTACAGTATCCTTGTAATCTCCAGTAAATCAATTTTATACAACCTGAAAAATTTTTGGAGACTAAAAAATTCCAACAGAAAACTGTCACAATGAAAAACATGGTTTTGGAACTTTTTGATCGATCGGAAATGCAAACACATTAAACCAAGCTAGACTAAGTTAATGGCGAGTCTCTGATACCACTGTAAGTGTACGGCGGCGCCCCGGCCGTCAATCCGACGGCCAAATGCGGAAGCGGTGATAAACTTAAATTTTGCGGACTTAGCAAACCGGCACCACCGCGCACTAAACACCCGGATCGAACCATTAACAAGTCTAAGCTAACTACAAGATAGGGAAGAGAAGTATACCGATAGATCCGAGTCCTCCGGTCTTCTCGTCGTCGTCCCGATCTCCTGCGGAATGTCCCGTCTCCTCCTCATCGCCGGAAGTGCACCACATCGCCTACTTCTTTTACGGGCTCCCACCTCAATGCCGAGGCAACTCGGGCACGAAGCCGGCTACTCGACGTGCCCAAGATTTGCTGTAGAATGTGTGAAGAACCATGTCTCACTTTGGGTTTGTGGAATTGCCTTTTTAGTGGAGGAAAAGAACTTGGAATTTTGGAGAGTCTTGTTGTGTGATTTTTGGACCATGAAGAGAACCAAAAAAATGCCACACCAAAAATCAATCAACCCCCCACAAGGGATGGCCGGCCCATGTATATCAAAGAGAGAGGGAAAAGTCAAGGGGGAGGTGACCATATCAATCATGCAAGAGAGAGAGAGAGGAATGGTTATCATAAGGAATAATGATCACAAAGAAACACCAACACTCAACAACCAAATCATGCAAAGAAATGATCACCAAAAGAGAACCTCACTCCACCACAATCATCATGAAAACCATGTCATATGAAAGTCAAGCCATGATGGAGAAGTCAAGAAGTCAAGGTCAAGGAATGGTGCAACCATCATGACTCAAGAATATGCAAAGACCCCCTCCATAAACACTTATTTTCAACAATGCAAATAAGCCCTCCTCCACCAAACTTTGGCCAATGATCGATACAAAGGAAATTGGCCGAAACGGAAAGCAAACTGGCAACTCCAGAAAACTGGTCCCGTAATAAATTACAGGAAAACCCCGATACTGTGCATATACACCCGCATCTGTATTTCGACCGAAATACAAATGCAATGAGACAAAGTCTACACTGTACTATACTAGGATCCGGCTTAAACCAAAGCCGGCTAGTAATATCTGTTCGATCCTGATACGTGCAATACCGCACATATCTGATCGAACCCTGCCATATAACCATACGGCCTATAGTACAAACTGTCCGATCCTGATCCGTGCAATACCGCACGTATCTGATCGGACCTTGCCATATCTCCATACGGCCTCTACAACCTTTCGCCCGAAAGCTGAGTAACTGAAATGTGGGGGACTCTAAAGACTCATCAACACCTTGGTTGTGGATTTAACCACTAGCACGTTAGAGGTATAAGCCAATACATAACGGGCTACCAGGTATTGACCAAAAGGGACGTCTGTGAGCGAACTCAGCCTGACTCCCTACTGAGCCTGTCAGTGACAATATCCGTACAGTCCGGTCCGTTCGTCTATGAGCATCGCATGGCGGGCCTAGGGGGTTGGTAAAAGTCAGACCCCCAAAAGCGGTACAAGTCGTGTCGGAGTGTAGCCCAGAACACCCTGAGATACTACTGGAATACCTACCAGTAAATCTCCTTGCCTCGGCCGAGGGCTTCGTGTAATGGCTCTCCTAGACACAGCACGACCTCACCCCCAATACCGGGAGAGACGAACCCCTGAAGATACACTCACTGCCTCCATGTGGCTCGGGACTGTACCCAACTAAAACCTGTTTGCACAACTCCTTTGAGCCGTGGTAGGGTAGTAATCAAAGTACAGTGGGAACTCACACGAGACAAATGACGATCCCCAGGTCGATGAACTAACCTGCACACATGTCACCAGGGAACTGCCATCTGACGTCTGGTATATGACCAACTAGCATGTTCCCGGCGAGTCCTGTCCGGTGTACTCATAACCCAATGAGCACCTGTATACATCTTAGGTGATCCAACTGACACCAATGGCTTGTGAGACCGGCCACCGCCCCTCGTCGGGGACTCGACTGTATACACTAGTCTACTCTGGAGTATCGATGCCCTGTCTCGAAACTCACACGACTAGGGACCATTTAAGGACATGCTTATAGACCCCCAGCTCCCACTTATATGATCGCCCTCATACTGCTGGTGGTCAAGCAAGAATCCTAGGGGCTCTATCAACGTGTAATAGCGACGTGTCAGGTCACTTAAAACAGTACACGATGATAAAGGTAAACCAGATAGCATACTATCATCTCGAGTAAGACTGTCCTACCGGGATAGGTCCTCCCTCAATCATTGCAATCACGTACCTGTGACCTAATAATTGACTCTGAGGGCACTATCTCCAACAGCATATCGAGACAACTGGGTAAACAGTATATCATACTCAGACACTGTCATCCCAGGAGTCTTGCGCAAAGACTCAAAACTACGGGCTCAAGCATTTCGGACACTCTCTGGAAGAAAACGGGCACGAAATGCAGCTGTGAACTCGTCCCAAGTCATAGAAGGTAGACCTGCAACTTGGCCTCTCTCTACGGAATCATACCACGTTTGGGAATGGCCCTCCAGACGAAAACTCGCGAACTCCACCCATCTATCATTAGAAAACCTCAACGAACGA
Source organism: Agapanthus africanus (assembly GCA_030015575.1). Lineage (NCBI taxonomy): Eukaryota > Viridiplantae > Streptophyta > Magnoliopsida > Asparagales > Amaryllidaceae > Agapanthus > Agapanthus africanus. Next base: position 517,397,167 of record CM057337.1, read on the forward strand.
CAAATCCTAGCCATCCTATCAAGAAATACCTGTATGTCCTCTGTCGCATCCTTACCGGTAAAAGCTGGAGGTCTCAGTCTCATAAACTCCTGTAGTGATACGGGGATAGTCGCTGTAGTAGCAGGAGTAACCATCTGGGCAGCAGGTACAATCGTGGTCTGTGTGGTGGAAAGAATGTCCTCGGATCTCTGTGCCCGACTGGACTCAACTAAAGATCCCATCATCTGTCGCAACTCCTGCATACCAGCCTCTAATCTGGCAATACGGTCTGGAAAAGGCGGATCAATCTTACCCTGAGGGATAGGCGTATCATCCCGCTCGATCCTCGCCTCAGACGAGCCTGCTCGAAGCTCATCCCTAGCGGCAGCCCGCTGAGCTCTCGTAGTCTTTAGCGGCATCGAAGCTGGAATAAGAAACAGGAGCGATAAGAACATTGCGATTGAATCAAGGAATCAAGAGGGGAAATACAAGAAATTATGTCCTAAGGTCACTTAGGCGGAGTACCGTATCGTAAGTATGCCGTGGAACATACCCACGCTACGCCACTGTAACACCTTAGGTCGTGTTTAGGGGTTAATTATATTTTACTAGATAGTTTTTGGTAAAAAGTTTACCAAATTAAGTTTCTGATATTTTATTTTAATTAATGAATATTTTATTAGGATTTTTCTAGACACACACACACTTGTGCATGTTAACTAGGGTTTAGATTTGGGGTTAAAAACCATGATTAGCAACCATGGTGGGTTAACCTATTTGTATTAAGTTGTTTTGGGTTTTTATTTATGTGTGTTGTTCTTTTCTTTTATGAGAAATGATGTGGACCTTGTTGACTTGGTGAGAGAGAAGGAGTATGGGCTTCATGGTTGAGCCATGCTCATTAAATGAAGAAAGAGAGAGAGAGGGGGGGTCTTTGACTTGTGCTCTCATTTCCCTCTTCATTCTCATTCTCACAACTCTCTCACACACACACACACTCACCTAGCAGCAGCAGCCCAAGCACCATGAGAAGCAGCAGCAGACAGCAGCATCAGCAGCAGCAATAATAACAGCAGCAGCAAGCAGTGACAACAGCAGCAGCAGGCAGTGGCAGCAGCAGCAACATCAACAGCAGCCCCCAGCAACTGCAGCAGCACTTCCCATCTTCTCCACCTCCTTTCTCCTTGCACCTAGGGTCTTGTAAGGTATAAAATCTGAGCCCAACTTCTTGTTTGTTTAATGTATGTGCAGTTTTGCTTCGGTTTGTGTAAAAAGTGAGATTTTGTGCTTGAAATGGTGATTTGTGTGAACTTATGGTTTAGTGCTGTTAATATTGGTTAACCTAGCCTAATTAGGTGTTAGTAAGACCATGTAAACCTAGTTAGACCCCAGATTACACCAAAATACCATAGGGTTTCAGATTGTGCAAAATTTAGTGTTTTTAAATGAAATTTCACCTTTCAGTGATCTGCTATAGGCCCGAGTAGTTCAGGTTAAAATTGAGAAAACAGGAGCACACTAGATATACCCTGACCACACCACCAGAGCCCGAGACCCCCACCCTATAGCGAGGCCGCCGGTTTATTCTTTCTGGCCGCAAATTGCGGCCACATAGGGGAATTTTTGGGTGATGTTTGGATGGGTAGGAGTCTGTTGTTATTTCTAGGCCAGTGGTATGTATAGTTTTGTAAGTTGTTAGCCTGGGTAGAATCTGGGATGTTGTATCATATTTCTAGTACGCTTGGTTCGCGCTATACGCGCGATACGCGAGAGGGTTCCATGATTCAGCGTATCGCGGCGTGTCGGGGTTAGTTTTAGACGCGTGCACACGTTTAGCGTATCATACACATGCGTGTTTAGTTCGCGACGCGAGCGTATCGTTTGACTTCGATATCGCGTTTTGCGAGATAGTTGCTTATATTTGGATTCTTATGTAATTCCAGGTTCGCAGGCGGGTACGTCGGACGAAGCTAAGAAAGGGAAGCAGGTGGTCGGCTACGAGTAGCGCACGACCAGGTGAGTAGATTTAACATCTATGGGGAAATCGCCCGTATGGCGTTAAGCGTCAGGGCGAGTTAGGATATTAGATTGTAAATGTTCATATGGACTGTAGTAGCATACCTTATTGTTGCATATAGAAATGATAGCATAGGACACTGCACTGTCACTAACGGTTCAAGTCGCACGGGCACGCTTGATATGCTACACTCACACCGTTAGTGATTGCTATGACACTCACATTATAGGATTGCTATAAATCATATATCATACTGATTCCACCTTATTGATGTTGTCATGATTTGCCGCATAACAGCATATGTTATACCCATATCTGTGCCCACATACATTGATATCTTCATACCTGCGCACATGCACACTGTATACCCATATCTGTGCACACATACATTGATATCTTCATACCTGCGCACATGCACACTGTATACCAAAATCTGTGCACACATACATTGATATCTTCATACCTGCGCACATGCACACTGTATACCCATATCTGTGCATACATACATTGATATCTTCAAACCTGCGCACATGCACACTGTATACCCATATCTGTGCACACATACATTGATATCTTCATACCTGCGCACATGCACATTGTATACTCATATCTGTACACACATATATTGATATCTTCATACTTGCTTAGATTACGCATTGAGATATGTTGTTTCCATGTTAATTCTGGATTTGGGAAACCGTGGATATTTCAAAAAGAGAATAGATAATTATTTAAAAACCCGGTTTCCCTTGATATGATATTTCGGTGCGTCCACCATGTGTTTTCTCGGTACTAGAGTGATATATGTGAACCCGAATCGAGGAGTTGGATGAGGCCGATTACGGGTACATGGTGGACCCGGCATGGTACCCCGGGGGGAGAACGGTTTCGCTGTGTAGTAGACGGTGAGCCTGGCAGAGGGACTACTACCTACCGGTGATTGGTTGTTAGACCTGGCGGTTATCCGGAGGATACCGACCAATGTCGATGGATGGATACGGGACGACTCGTACTGCCGGGGCCGAGGGCCGATACCGCAGACAGAGCCCGTGGGGTGATCCGGACTGACGGACGCCCTATACAGGAGGATTTGCGTGTCGATGCTTGGCACGAGTATTTCTTGATATTTTGGGTGCCGATGTTGGGCACTCACGATTATATGAGATAGTACAGGATTGGAGGACTGAGGAGGATGACGACGCCTGAGTAGTATTGGGATTTGGGTGCATTGATGAGTACCGATTATACTTTCCACGATGACATTCCGTGTAGATGTTATATTTCCAATGCTCAGTATGTAGTAATTGATATCTCATCCTGTATCTATTATACCTGATATAGTACACATTGCTATACCTGATCATTGCATACCCTGTTCATTCTATATAGGGTTGTTAGATTGCATTGCTATACCTGATCGTTGCATACCCTGTTCATTCTATATAAGGTTCTTAGATTGCATTGCTATACCTGATCATTGCACACCCTGTTCATTCTATATAGGGTTGTTAGATTGCATTGCTATACCTGATCATTGCACACCCTGTTCATTCTATATAGGGTTGTTAGATTGCATTGCTATACCTGATCATCACAGTTCTTGCTCATCACATGGAGTTGTTATTTGATCGTACTTGTTGCATGTTTTGAGCATCCAGTTCATCATATAGTTGTTATCTGTTGATATAGGTTAGAGTATCGTTGCACGTGCATACTCGCGATTACCTTTATATGTTATCTTCTATTCACGAGTTGGCAACTCACCCCCGTTGTGCCACAGTGTTTGCAGGTTGCCCTTCGGAGTAGTCGCGGCAGGCTGCGTTCTTGCATCTTTTGACACAGATACCCCTACAGTTGGTGTACTAGATCTTTTGCTGATAGTTGGGTTTTGTGCGGTATCTGGTTATCTTTCAGTTATGTACATTTTTGTATCTAGTACTCTCCATCTGCCACTTATGTACTGACTTAGAGACCAGTTATGAGGACGATGTATATTATTTTGTATTCTGGTGTCGAGCTTGTTGTGAGCCGACTTTACTTATGCAGTTATTCTATCTGTGATGATTCCCACTTGTTGCTCATTTTCTTCGCTACGGCGTCGTATATTGTTATCTTAGTAATTGGTTCTATCAAAAGCTTAAAACACTCTATACTTTTACTGGTTTGATTTCTGGGTTTTCGGCTTACTTAGTCGCGTTACGCCTGTAGACGTTACGTGGTTAAGTGCCGGTCATGGGCCAAATTTCGGGTCGTGATAAAGTTGGTATCAAAGCGTAGGTTTTACCTTCGGAGTGTAGGATGACCCTGGTATGATGGAGTAGGTAGCTGCAGCAGAGTGGCGTAGCGTGTGTATGTTCCGCGGCATACTCACGACACGGTACTCCGCCTAAGCGACCTTAGGAATTATTGATTGAATTTCCTTTATGATCGTATATATCCTTGTGATTCGATTTTCGTATCCTCATCGAATCCTACCTTCTTTTCAGCCATTATGCCGCCAAGGACTACGAGGGTGCAGAGAGCGGTCGTGAGAGCCGAGGTTCGAGTTGATTCGTCTGAGACGAGGACTGATCCGAGTAGTACCCCTGTTGTACCAGGACAGATTGTTTCCCCTACGACAGATCAGATCGCTAGACTAGTGGCAGAGAAGCAGGGCTTGCGCCAGACGATGAGCTCATTGGTAGAGGTCGTTCGAGCTCAGCGACAGGTGGTTGTCACCCCTGTTACCCAATTGTTCCTTGCGATCATCATGCTGTATTCCGTCCCCTACATAGCACCGGTGGAGACAGCCCAGTTTACGAGACACGTCTTCCAGAAACCGTGAGAATTCCGGAACAGTTGTGGAATCGTACTGGTGTACCAGCCCAGAGCAGAAGCTTGGGACGAGGACAGTCGTTTGGCTCTCATCCCCAGGCAGGACAGCAGGCAGCGCGTAGGTGTTTACGATGCGGAAGCCTTCAACACCTCATCAGGCAGTGTCCCTTCACACCACGTCAGGGACGTATTCTGAGACGTCGTGGATGCGGAGGGTTCGCACAGAGGGGTCAGGCTAGTAGAGGAGGAGTTCGATCAGTTGCAGATGGAGGGCAAGCCCAAGTTTTCGCTTCGACTCATCAGGATGCTCCGGCGTCCAATGCTGTGGTTTCAGGTACTCTTTCAATATGTCCTTTTGTTGCACACGTATTGTTTGATCCGGATTCATGCACTCGTATGTTTACACACTTCGTGCCGAGTTAGGACGAGAGTCGTGCTGGGTAGATTAGCCGTTTGTTGTGTTAACCTCCGTCAGCAATCCTTTTGTTGTGCAACACGTACTTCGGTCGTGTGCCCATCAGATAGGAGATAGAGATTCGTCTGTCATTTTGAACCTCCTAAAGATGTTGGATTTGGCGATCTCCTGGGTACGGACTGGTTAGCTACGTGCTAGGCGTTGTGGGCTACCGTGAGGAAATAGTTAGGTTTTGTTTTCCCGGGCAAGTCAGTTCTTGTTATGCAGGTAGACAGTGGTGCCGCCTCTTATAGCTTGAATTCAGCCTTGTTCGCTAGTCGGCTATGAGGAGATGTCGTGGATTCTTGGCGTTTTTCGTGATACTGTAGCCACGGTTGGTTTGTTGGACCAGTTTTCTTTCGTGCGAGAATTTTTCCGACGTCGTTCCAGATGAGCCGGCGAAGCTTAAGGAGCTAAGGATCTGCTGCAGAGTTGTTGTTGAGGGAGTTTGTGCGTCTGGGTGTTTCGCATTAGGGAGCTCCCATTTCTGTTCGTCAAGGAGAAAAACGACAGATTGAGGTTGTGTATTGATGGATCGTCAATTGAACCGGCTTACGGTGCGGATAGGTATCCAGTACCTCGCATTGATGATTTCTTCGATCAGCGTCAGAGTGCGAGACTTTGTCTAAGTTCGTTTGGGATCGGGTCATCATTGTTGCGGGTCCGGAGTGATGACATTCCGAAGACTGCCTTGTGCATGCTACGGGCTTTGTGTGTTTTGGGTGTGTCACTGGACTCACCAATGCTCTAGCAGCATTCGTAGGTGTGATGAACTGGTTTTCTTCGGGCCGTTCCTCGACCAGTTATTGTTGTGTTATTTACGACATCCTGGTCTTTTTAGTGTGTCTTGAGGGTTAGGGTAACACTTGAGGATCTGTTATACGGATACTGGGAGAGCCCCAGCGGTTTACTAGATTCTCGGAGTGTCCCTTTAAGCTTGTTGTGTTGACTCCTAGGTTTTGTAGTTACCGAGACGAATTGGTATGGTTTCGAGGAAGATCGTGGGCGTACAGCTTAGGCCCAGACTTGAGCAGGACGGAGATCCGCAGAATTTTGGCTTAGTTTTACCGCCGTCTCTTGCAGGATTGCTAGTGTAATGCTACCCCGTTGACTAAATTGACTGGAATGGAGGTTCCTTTTCTTTGGACTGAGGTTTGAGTACGGAGTTTCGGCAGTTGAAGACTCGGTTAACAACTGCTTCAGCCCTTTCCTAGCTTTTTGGTTCGGGCGACTTTGTGGTTTAACTGTGATGTTTCGTGAGTAGGACTCGAATGTGTACTGAGGTGACGCAATGGAGTTATCGCTTTTGCTTCCATACATTTGGAAGAAGTACGAGAAGGATATCCTACTCATGATCTGGAGATGGCCGCGATGGTTTTGTGTTGGAGATTAGAGACACCACTTGTTTGAGAGTCGTGTCAGATTTTCACGGACCACCAGAGTTAAAGGTACACCTTCCTGCGGCGGAATTTGATTGTTGTGATAGTCCTCCGCAGATTCACAGTTCTTGTGCGATCGTTGAGTACAGCATAAGTTCGTCTCTACTAAGGAGACAGCTGGCTCATGTCCGCGCCCGACCACTTTTCTTAAATCGCTTTCGCGAGGCACTGCCCGCCGACGCTCGTTCGTCAGAGATATTGGAGCCTACTCGGCTGGGTAATGCAAGGGTGTGCTAGGCTAGAGAGACACTTGTGTACCTAATGTTATGAGGAAGAGACGTGGAATCCTAGGGCAGGCACATCGGTCAACTCCCTGTACTCATTCAAGCCCCACCAACTGTTAACGTGACTTGTAAGGTAGTTGCGAGTGGGCAAGGATAGAAAGAGAAGTCTAGGGATTCATTTCAAGGTGTCTGTCTTGTTGTGTGTTTGAGTTGGGCAACTGAGACCGGCTGGAGAGTTGCAACCTTTAACTGTTCCGAAGAAGGAACGAGAGCAGATCTCCCCGAAATTCGTTATGGTGTCCACCCAGGTTTAGTTAAGATGTGACTCCTTTTGGATGTTTGTCATCCGGTGAGACTCAGTTTGCTCAGTTGTTATTGTTAAGTTGTGCGTATGTAGAAATTGTTGTCGGAAGTTGGGGATCGTCGCTTGCTATCGATAGGGTTCTCCTTTGATAGCAGTTATCAGGAGACACTCCAATTGGTAACCTTTAGGTTTAGAAGTTAGGTCGTGTCGATCACCAGTCTGCTTTTCCTAACTCCGTGTTATAGGATTATTGGACCTCAGCTAGTCTAGAAATTTCGGAAATGACCCGGTTGTTTTGGGTCAGGATGAGAACGGTCTATTGCGGTCAGATGCTGACAAGAGGGTCGCAGATTCGAGTTCACAATGGCAGATCATGTATTCCCACGGAAATTTCCGATAAATGACATGTTGAGTTTTGGGAAGCTTTCCGGGATAGTAAGTCTTTTTTTTAGGATCCCTAAGGCTAGTTGGTTCGTTGCCTTAAGTTGGGCACTTCCACCCAGATTATCGAGTATTCACCCCGTATTTCCCTATGTCGATACTTTGCAATTACCTTCATGACCTTTCTCATTGGATTCAGCGCCAGACCATTTAGTTCGAGCGTGATCCTTCGTTCACCCAACAGCCAGTCGTAATTTTGGACCGGCAGGTGAAGAAACTTCGATCGAAGGTCTTGCAATCAGTGAAGGTGTTTTGGTGCATCCCAAACGGTGAAGAGATCACTTGGGAGGCTGAGGGCGAGATGCGGAAGGAGTTCCTTCATCCCTCTGAAGGTATGTGTAGCTTTGTATTTTAAAATTCGGGGACGAATTTTCTTTGAAGGGGGAAGGTTGTAACACCTTTGGTCGTGTTTAGGGGTTAATTATATTTTACTAGATAGTTTTTGGTAAAAAGTTTACCAAATTAAGTTTCTGATATTTTATTTTAATTAATGAATATTTTATTAGGATTTTTCTAGACACACACACACACTTGTGCATGTTAACTAGGGTTTAGATTTGGAGTTAAAAACCATGATTATCAACCATGGTGGGTTAACCTATTTGTATTAAGTTGTTTTGGGTTTTTATTTATGTGTGTTGTTCTTTTCTTTTATGAGAAATGATGTGGACCTTGTTGACTTGGTGAGAGAGAAGGAGTATGGGCTTCATGGTTGAGCCATGCTCATTAAATGAAGAAAGTGAGAGGGGGGGTCTTTGACTTGTGCTCTCATTTCCCTCCTCTTTCTCATTCTCACAACTCTCTCACACACATACACACTCACCTAGCAGCAGCAGCCCCAGCACCATGAGAAGCAGCAGCAGCAATAACAACAGCAGCAGCAAGCAGTGACAACAGCTGCAGCAGGCTGTGGCAGCAGCAGCAACATCAACAGCAGCCCCCAACAGCTGCAGCAGCACTTCCCATCTTCTCCACCTCCTTTCTCCTTGCACCTAGGGTCTTGTAAGGTATAGAATCTGAGCCCAAGTTCTTGTTTCCTTAATGTATGTGCAGTTTTGCTTCGGTTTGTGTAAAAAGTGAGATTTTGTGCTTGAAATGGTGATTTGTGTGAACTTATGGTTTAGTGCTGTTAATATTGGTTAACCTAGCCTAATTAGGTTTTAATAAGACCATGTAAACCTAGTTAGACCCCAGATTACACCAAAATACCATAGGGTTTCAAATTGTGCAAAATTTAGTGTTTTTAAGTGAAATTTCACCTTTCAGTGATCTGCTATAGGCCCGAGTGGTTCAGGTTAAAATTGAGGAAACTGGAGCACACTAGATATACCCTTACCACATCACCAAAGCTCGAGACCCCCACCCCATAGCGAGGCCGCCGGTTTATTCTTTCTGGCCGCAAATTGCGGCCAGATAGGGGAATTTTTGGGTGATGTTTGGATGGGTAGGAGTCTGTTGTTATTTCTAGGCCAGTGGTATGTATGGTTTTGTAAGTTGTTAGCCTGGGTAGAATCTGGGACGTTGTATCGTATTTCTAGTACGTTTGGTTCGCGCGATACGCGCGATACGCGAGAGGGTTCCATGATTCAGCGTATCGCGGCGTGTCGGGGTTAGTTTTAGTCGCGTGCACACGTTTAGCGTATCGTACACATGCGCATTTTGTTCGCGACGCGAGCGTATCGTTTGACTTCGATATCGCGTTTTGCGAGATAGTTGCTTATATATGGATTCTTGTGTAATTCCAGGTTCGCAGGCGGGTACGTCGGACGAAACTAAGAAAGGGAAGCAGGTGGTCGGCTACGAGTAGCGCACGACCAGGTGAGTAGATTTATCATCTACAGGGAAATCGCCCGTATGGCGTTAAGCGTCAGGGCGAGTTAGGATATTAGATTGTAGATGTTCATATGGACTGTAGTAGCATACCTTATTGTTGCATATAGAAATGATAGCATAGGACACTGCACTGTCACTAACGGTTCAAGTCGCACGAGCACGCTTGATATGCTACACTCACACCGTTAGTGATTGCCATGACACTCACATTATATGATTGCTATAAATCATATATTATACTGATTCCACCTTATTGATGTTGTCATGATTTGCCGCATAACAGCATATGTTATACCCATATCTGTGCCCACATACATTGATATCTTCATACCTGCGCACATGCATACTGTATACCCATATCTGTGCACACATACATTGATATCTTCATACCTGCGCACATGCACACTGTATACCCATATCTGTGCACACATATATTGATATCCTCATACCTGCCCACATGCACACTGTATACCCATATCTGTGCACACATACATTGATATCTTCATACCTGTGCACATGCACACTGTATACCCATATCTGTGCACACATACATTGATATCTTCATACCTGCGCACATGCACATTGTATACTCATATCTGTACATACATATATTGATATCTTCATACTTGCTTAGATTACGCATTGAGATATGTTGTTTCCATGTTAATTCTGGATTTGGGGAACCGTGGATATTTCAAAAAGAGAATAGTTAATTATTTAAAAACCCGGTTTCCCTTGATATGATATTTCGGTGCGTCCACCATGTGTTTTCTCGGTACTAGAGTGATATATGTGAACCCGAATCGAGGAGTTGGATGAGGCCGATTACGGGTACATGGTGGACCCGGTATGGTACCCCGAGGCGAGAACGGTTTCGCTGTGTAGTAGACGGTGAGCCTGGCAGAGGGACTACTACCTACCGGTGATTGGCTGTTGGACCTGTCGGTTATCCGGAGGATACCGACCAGAGTCGATGGATGGATACGGGATGACTCGTACTGCCGGGGCCGAGGGCCGATACCGCAGACAGAGCCCGTGGGCTGATCCGGACTGACGGACGCCCTATACAGGAGGATTTGCGTGTCGATGCTTGGCACGAGTATTTCTTGATATTTTGGGTGCCGATGTTGGGCACTCACGATTATATGAGATAGTACAGGATTGGAGGACCGAGGAGGATGACGACGCCTGAGTAGTATTGGGATTTGGGTGCATTGATGAGTACCGATTATACTTTCCACGATGACATTCCGTGTAGATGTTATATTTCCCATGCTCAGTATGTAGTAATTGATATCTCATCCTGTATCTATTATACCTGATATAGTACACATTGCTATACCTGATCATTGCATACCCTGTTCATTCTATATAGGGTTGTTAGATTGCATTGCTATACCTGATCGTTGCATACCCTGTTCATTCTATATAGGGTTATTAGATTGCATTGCTATACCTGATCATTGCACACCCTGTACATTCTATATAGGGTTGTTAGATTGCATTGCTATACCTGATCATTGCACACCCTGTTCATTCTATATAGGGTTGTTAGATTGCATTGCTATACCTGATCATCACAGTTCTTGCTCATCACATGGAGTTGTTATTAGATCGTACTTGTTGCATGTTTTGAGCATCCAGTTCATCATATAGTTGTTATCTGTTGATATAGGTTAGAGTATCGTTGCACGTGCATACTCGCGATTACCTTTATATGTTATCTTCTATTCACGAGTTGGCAACTCACCCCCGTTGTGCCACAGTGTTTGCAGGTTGCCCTTCGGAGTAGTCACGGCAGGCTGCGTTCTTGCATCTTTTAACACAGATACCCCTACAGTTGGTGTACTAGCTCTTTTGCTGATAGGTGGGTTTTGTGCGGTATCTGGTTATCTTTCAGTTATGTACATTGTTGTATCTAGTACTCTCCATCTGCTACTTATGTATTGACTTAGAGACTAGTTGTGAGGACGATGTATATTATTTTGTATTCTGGTGTCGAGCTCGTTGTGAGCCGACTTTATTTATGCAGTTATTCCATCTGTGATGATTCCCACTTGTTGCTCATTTTCTTTGCTACGACGTCGTATATTGTTATCTTAGTAATTGGTTCTATCAAAAGCTTAAAACACTCTATACTTTTACTGGTTTGATTTCTGGGTTTTCGGCTTACTTAGTCGCGTTACGCCTGTAGACGTTACGTGGTTAAGTGCCGGTCACGGGCCAAACTTCGGGTCGTGACAGCCACTCTGCTTAAGTCACCTACTCCATCTACCAAGGGTCGTCCTACACTCAGAAAGGTAAAACCTACGCTCCGATACCAACTTTGTCACGACCCGAATGTACGGAACGTGACTGGCACTTAGATTACGAGACGTCTGAAGGCGTAACGTAACCTAAGTCAGCCAAAACCCAGAAAATCTAAACCATAATCAACAAGAGTGAAAGAAAACCTTTTATGAAAACGATTTTAAACCAATTATATTTTATTAATCCCTTTTTAAAAACATCAAAAAATTTCCGAAAATTTCGGCAGAGTCTCCTTTATAAATACTGGCCCCCAAAATGGGTACAACAAGATATATAAACCTGTAATAACAAAATGGCATCCCCAAGCGGGAGCCAGCTCTTCGCCTACGGAGGATCACAACCACACGCAATATGTATATGATATCAAGCAAATAAGCAGAATGAAGCACAAAAATAAGAAAACACAACGTCAGCTCAAGTGAGCTCGACCCCAAAGAAACCACATATACACAAATCTCTCAGTCTCATCACTAGGTCGCATATACAAATAAGAAGTGGTAGATGGAGAATACTAGATACAAAGAAAGTACAAAAAGATAAAAGTGTCCTTGCAACCCACCTAAGAGCAATGTCACGAGTCTGAGCAAAAGAAGCCAATGATAAAATAAGCCCGCCGCTACAAGGCAGACGGGTCCGACCTGCAAGACATTGTGGCACAACGGGGCTGAGTTGCCAGCTCGTGAGTAGAATATAACATCTAATAAGGCTATCGTAAGAATGCACGCAAATGCGTCACAACATGTATGTCTAGATGAGATATAATGCCACTAGTATGTATGCACATGTATGCAACATCAATACGAAATCTTTAAGTGTTTAAAATACTATAAGCTCTGCATTCTTAACTTAGAAAAAGAATATTTGTGCAATTGATAAAGTACCATCAATGAAATCATCTGAAAACCGTGTCAAGCATCGACACCAAATATGGAAATATATCTGTCTCAATGTCTCACTATATTAATGTCTCAATACATCGGGCTCCGTCAGTCCGGATCGGCCCATATCATCAAATCTCACGACAACGGTCGGTATCCTCCGGATATCCATCGTGCCAGATATCACCGGTAGGTAGTCTTCCCCTGCCAGGCTCATCGTCTATAACTCAATCTTCTTGCCCCGGGGTACCATACCGGGCCCACCATGTACCCAAGACGGTTCATCCACTCCTCGAATCGGGTCTCGAAATCCAACAGAAAACATCAAAACTCATGGTGGACAATACATACATCACGAGAAAACCAAAACTTTATTTTAAAAATGATGATAATATGTTTTTGTTAAATTCTTGCGGTTTTCCCCCAAAATCCAGAAATCTCATCAATACTGAAATCCTCAAGAAAATCATAATACCCAACATGTTTTATATGATAAAGTTTTATGATATCAAAGGTATGCAATTGATTTGTGAGTAAGAATCTATATAAGCATGATGATGATGATGTAAGGTATATACATGCTATGCAATTCAATATATCATGCATGATGCAAGTGGTGATACTAAACTAAGCAGGTTCTAAAGTTCTCGTAACATGTCAATTACCAAGGCATGTGTGTTCACATGAATAGTGCGAATGCAACATGAGCCAATGGTAATGGTGTAAGTGTCCTAAGGGGTGATATTACACATAGGTATATAGATGTCCATACAACGCCAGCAGACGAATAACTAGACGGGTATGTATATGAATGAGATGGTTAACTAACTAACTATGCATATATTTTGCAAGTAATAAAGTGATCCTAACTATGGGGTGCCTCGCGCCATCCAGACGATTTCCCCATAGATGTATACATCTACTCACCCGGACGCCTCGCTAATCTGATCCAACCACCGTCTTGCCTTTGCGTGCCGCATCCGATATTTCCGCAACCGATCCTAAAATTGCACAACACACAACATAAGATTAAACATCATGGAACGATGCAAGTCACAATATGAAAATATCAACGCCCACAAGTTAGGCACAACGTGCACTCGGTGCGCGGAAAACACACAAAAATCACTAAAAGCTTAAATAAAATCGTCGTTTCGGGGCAACCGTCAAAACTAAAACCCGACTAAACCAAACTCCTCCTTCGCACACCCTACAAGTCATAGTAGATGCTATTAGTATCGACAACATATCGCAATTAATTCACCTCCGAAGAATTTAGAAAACCTAGTAAGCATTGACATAGCATTCGCGATGCAAGCATCGCGATTTAACGATATAGCGATCGCTACATCGCACAAACATCCAATTCAAACTACTAGATGGCCACAACACTAATTATAATCCACATACAAAACTTCAAACCCTAATTAAAATTCCAAACCTTTACTAGAATTTCCTAAACAAGAAATTATAACCAAATTAACACTTTAAAAATCTAAATTAGCATATTTAAACAACCAATTTAACAACTAGATTAAAATTATACCTCCCAAGTGTTGATCCCCTTGCGCTTAGCCTCCAAAGATGCCTCTTTTCTCCTTGTTTTAAACAAAATTAGGGTTTGGGAAGAGGTAGAATAGGGTTTAGGTTTGAATTAGTGAAGAAAATTGTGTATTTTTGTTGATTTTTGAAAGAATTTTGAAGCAAGAAATGGGGAAAAATTTGAGAACAGCAGCAAGGGGGCTCAGCCTGAGGGTAGAGGGGTGAGTTGTGTGTGAATTGTGTAGAAATTTCTACACAAAAATCCTTCACAAGTTCATTAAATGACCATCACATCAATTTTTACAAAAAAAGTCCCATTTTAATTCATTTCTGATTTAATCTTCAAACCCTAGAACTAAAATCTTGAAAAGTCTTGATACAATTTTTGTTACACTAAATTTTAATTTATAATGGTTCCTAAGTGTGTAATTTACCCATTTAAATTTGTATTTATCACTAATTTAATGTATATTTAAAAGCTTAAAATAATATTAAAATAATTAATTAAGGAAATTTTTTTAAATGACTAGAAATTTTTAAGTAACAATTTAGTGACCAAATTCTAGCAATATCTTATCTAAATTTTGTATAATTAGGCCTATATTGAAAAATACTTATTTTGACTTTTTACGGAAAATGCCGATTATTTTACCGATTATCGAAAAACTGCCTAAACGATTTTCGAAACGTTACATCATTGCTTCATTTATTAGTAGTACCTGATAGAGTACCTTTCATGACTGTTGCATTTACATACTGTTATTTTATATGCATTGTTTCATGTATTAGTAATACCTGATAGAGTACCTTACATAACTGTTGCATACATATTGCCATTTATTGTTCATGTAGTAGTAGTAGTGCCTGATAGAGTACCTTACATGACCGTTGCATACGTATTGCTATTTATTGTTCATGTAGTAGTAGTCCCTGATAGAGTACTTACATGACTGTTGCATACATATTGACATTTATTGCTATCAGCTTGATGCATTAGATTCGCGCTGTACGCGCATACTTGCGATTACCTGCATATGTTATTTACTATTCACGAGTTGGCAACTCACCCCCGTTGTGGCACAATGTTTTGCAGGTAGTCCCTCAGGGCAGTCGCGGCAGGCTTTTTTATCTATCGCATCATCTTTTGAAGCGGAGACTGCTTCGGCTGACTGTGCGCAGTTTTGCTATAGGTGGCTTTTGCGGCTATCCGATTTTGTTTATTGTTATCTTGTACCATGTACTCTCCATCTACCACTTTCATGTATGACTTAGAGACTTGATGTGAGGACGATATTGTATGGTATTTTATGACTTGGAGATCTTTTATGCAGTTTTTACTTATATCGTCTTTTATTTCTTTGCTACGGCGTCGTATATCTGTTGTGGTGGTTGTTTCCGTCTTTGGGCGTGGATTTGCTCCCGTTGGGGATGCTTTACTTATATTTATGTTGTACCCATTTTTGGGGTTAATTTTTACAAAGAGGTGCTGCCAAAATTTTTAAGAAAGTAAAGTTGGACTTTAAAGAATTTGTACTTGAGATTTTCAAAAGTTTTAACAATGTTCTTATCACTTACTAATTTTGATGGTTTAGATTGCTGGGTTTTTGGCTTACTTAAATTACGTTACGCCAGAAGACGTTGTGTAGTTTAAGGGCCGTCACGTGCCATTTCCGGGTCGTGACAGTGAGACTTCTTTTGAATCTCTTAAAAGATCTCTCACTACAGCCCCCGTTCTATCATCTCCGGATTGGAACCACCCGTTCGAGCTTATGTGTGATGCATCAGATTTTGCTATTGGTGCAGTTTTAAGACAACACATTGATAAGATACCACATGTAATTTACTATGCAAGTAGGACCATGAACGATGCACAAATTAATTACACAACTACCGAGAAAGAACTCTTGGCAGTTGTATTTGCATTAGAAAAATTCATGCCCTACTTGATTGGCTTGCCAATAGTGGTTTACACCGATCACTCTGCCCTACGACACCTTTTATCGAAGAAGGATGCTAAGGCCAGGCTAACACGTTGGATCTTGTTGTTTCCAGAATTTGATCTTGTCATACGAGACAAGAGTGGATGTGAAAACGTTGTAGCCAACCATCTTTCACGCATCTCTTCTTCACCAACGTTGACCGTGCCGATAAATTACTCCTTTCTTGACGAACAGCTCTTGAACGTATCCTCCGAACCTTGGTTCAGGCATATTGTGAACAATCTAGCAACGGGACTTATGCCTAGCAATTGGTCGAAACAAGACAATCTTCAATTTCTATCCCAAGTAAAACACTTTTACTGGGATGAACCTTATTTGTTTAAGTATTGTTCCAATCAAATCATTCGCAGGTGTGTCCCTAACGATGAATCCAAGAGTGTATTGTCTTTTTATCATGATCAAGCATGTGGCGGTCACTTTAGTCTATGTAAAATGGCGGAGAAAGTTTTGCAATGTGGTTTTTATTGGCCAACATTATTTAAAGACGCATATGATCATTACAAAACTTGTCCACGGTGTCAACACATGGGTCAGATTTCACGAAGAAATAAGATGCCGCTCCAACCTATCTTGGTTGTGGAGATATTCAATGTTTGAGATATTGATTTTATGGGCCCTTTTTCCAACTCTTTTGTGAATTTATATATCTTGTTAGCGGTTGATTATGTCTCAAAATGGGTGGAAGCAATGCCGTGTTGCACTAATGACAACAAGGTTGTTATTAAGTTCCTTAAAGAAAATATCTTTTCACGATTCGGGCACCCTCGCGCTATAATTAGCAACAACGGGACACATTTCTGTAATCGGTCTTTGGAGGCTTTGATGCGGAAATATTCAATCAACCACAAACTTTCTACGCCATATCAACCCCAAACGAGCGGGCAAGCTAAGATTTCCAATAGGCAGATAAAACAAATTTTGGAGAAGACGGTTTCTAAAAACCGTAAAGATTGGTCAACTAAATTGACGGATGCTCTTTGAGCATTTCGTACCGCTTATAAGACCGATCATGGTATGTCTCTGTTAGTTATATGTATGCCCTAGAGGCCATTACTGTACATATGATGTATATTGTAGTGGATGCTAGGACGTATATAGGGAGGACTTTCTTGCTCGACATGATAGTATGCTATCTGGTTGATCTTTACCTTAACGTGTATGCTGATTGTCTCTCTGTTACATGTTGGTAAAGCCCTTAGGATTTGTACTTGACTACCTGGACTATGATGCGGATCATACTAGTGGGGATATGGTAGTCCATAAGTACATCCTTCAAAGTCCCTAGTCGTGGGTGTATCGAGACGGGGCATCGATATACCAGAGTTGACTAGCGTATACCTTCTCGACCCATACAGATAGGCGATGGATGATCCCATATCCATTGGTGTTTGACATCAGAGATGATATACGGGTTCTCAGTAGAGACTGGGTACACTGGACGGACTCGCCGAGAACTCCCAGATGGTATTATACCTCACGTCAGATGGCAGTTCTTTGGTGACACTGGTACAGAGTAGTCTGTTGACCCGAGATCGTCATGGAGTCTTGTGTGGTTCCCACTGTGCTTTGATTTCCATCTTACCACGTCCAAGAGGGCGTGCAAAACGGTGGTTTTTGGGTACAGTCCCGAGTCACATGGAGGCAATGAGCGATAGGAGGGGATTCGTCTCTCCCGGTATAGGGGGTTGATGTTGCGCTGTGTTCGATTGGCTATAATAGGAAATCCCTGGCCAGGGTTGCTGAGATTTACTGGTAAGTGTTACCAGTAGTTTCTCGAACAGTTATAGACCTCATATCGACACGACTTATCGAGCTATTGGGGTCTGACGTTTACCACTCCTAGGCAAGATATGCGACATATCAGACGATCAGACCGGACTGTACGGTAGTGTTACTGGTCGGATTCACTGGAGTGTGAGCGGGCTTGCTCGTCGATCTTCAGATCGCTCAATACCCGGGTGGCCGTTACGTTTAGCAGACCGCTTGCGGCTTGTGGGTGTTTGATATGATCATCACCTGCTGCCGGCGTATTGACGAGTCTTTAGAGTCCTA
The DNA here is from genome assembly GCA_030015575.1 of Agapanthus africanus. Lineage (NCBI taxonomy): Eukaryota > Viridiplantae > Streptophyta > Magnoliopsida > Asparagales > Amaryllidaceae > Agapanthus > Agapanthus africanus. The sequence goes on from CM057337.1 coordinate 517,415,454, forward strand.
CACAGAGGTTTCCTGGCTCAAGCGAAACGAAATAGGAGCGCATATGAGATATGTGCGGGACCGAGAATAATGCGTGTATGTGATGCCGCATTCCATTCTCGCGATGAATGTATCGGAAAGGTTGTATGAGATATAACCTAGTTATCGATTCAAGCGTTGATTCGATAAACCGATAGATTGAATACTAGTCGGTTGTGTGTGACATGACCGGATCATTGAATCAAGTGTTGATTTAATGATTTAATGCATAATTATATATTTGATATATTACTTTGCACTAACTAGTATTGGTTCACTTTAAACGGATTTTCTCACTTGTTTTGTGCACATTGTATATGTGATATACTTTTGTACACTTGTATGTATCATGTTTGATGATGCATGCTAACTTTTGTTTTGTGTAAAGTTTAAACCATGGTTATGTAATGGTTAGGGTTTTCATTTTCATATCTATTTATTTATTTGTTTATTCATTTTGGAAAATGATAAACATAAAGCAAAATGGTGGCTTTATTTGGAAGCTTGTTGAAGCTTCATGAAGACTTTGACCAAAGTGACCATTTTGTCTCATGCTTAACCCTAACCACTCCATTAACCCTAGTTTAATCTCTACACTTGACCATGGTTGTTGATGATAAGTATTCTTTTTTTTCTATTTTCTAATTAACTTATCATAACAATTTCCTTCTTCTTCTTCCATTTCTTCAAGTGAAGAAAGCTTGCCCCATCAATGGCAAGTGATGGAAATGAGTGAGAAATCCAAAACTAAAGTCTACCCACTTCCTATTTCTTCATCCTCTACCTCTTGCCAAGTAGTAGAGTGTGTTTTCTTCACAAGTTTCTTGACTTGGTGAAGTCGGAGCTTGATTTAGCGATGCCTCGACGTAGATCATCTTCGGCATGGACATCGACGACCTAGCTCGCCATTTCTCCGACGAAGCCGACACTAGAGCCCGGATTCTTTTTGGACAGCGGAGACGACTTCGTTGCGGAGCTATGGAGGTGGAGCACCGGATCTACAAAGGTTGTATTTCCGTATCTCATAGTTAAGTGTTAACTAGTTAGCTTTTTCGCCTAGAAATCTAGCAAACGATCCGTAGTTTAGGGTTTCTCGGCACCGTAAAATTTTATATTGGCATGTTCGATGCCTTGTGAGACCTCCTTAGCGTGCCTAGGAACCCTACAGTGGTATCAGAGCCTAGCTAGAGCCTTAGGCGAAGTCTAGACGGAATTTGAAACCCGATCGAACCCGAAACACCAAATCAATCTTGCTCTCTGTACTTTTTTGAAAACAGTGAGTTTTTCCATATTAAAAATTTCCAAAAAATTCAGCAGGGAATTACATGAGTTACTGTGAAGCACATGATGGTAATTCGACAACAGAGGCGCGGAACCGCGGCCCCCACCATGGGATGCGCGGCGGTTCCGCGGCCACTGTATTGAATTACAGCACGTGTCTTCCACAGTAACTCATGTCTTGTAGTGTTGAGTCTTCTGGGAATTTTTAATATTTTTTCAAGAGTTGAATTTTCTGGGTTGTTTTGGGGACTTCGTATATTCAATCGGATTATCAAATTTTGTCTGTTTGACTTTCCGGATATTTTTAGAATATGTTAAAAAGTTCGACCGGATATAAATACCCAATTTTTCCCCTGTCGGGAAATTTCCAAGTGTTGGATTTTTCCGAAGTTTAACGACGTTCTAAGTAGTGCAAGTAACGCGATGGTCCCTCTAGAAGACAACAAACCTTAACTCGATTATGTGACCGTCTTGAACTGTCCTTTGAACCTTCGGGTTTGGGGCAGTACGGCGTGCCACATGTGAGGCGTTGGCTTGACCCTTCTACGGCTGGACCGTTGGTACTGAGGCACGAACGGAATGTTGTTAGACTTGTTTCATGTGTTGAGCTGTATCGGGAAAACTTGGGTGTTCGATTGTTCGATCGGAAAGTTTAACATTTTCTATTTATCCGGAATGTGATACAATAATTGGAATTCACAAATTGTTATGAGATAACGGAATGAATATTATAAACATAGCAGTTTAGTCTCACTTGATCGGTTGCCACGGAATTTTGATGTGATCAAAAGTCCGTCGCAATCACGTAGTGTACGCGGATACTCGCCGGGTAAACTTAATAGACAGCCTCACTCCATAGCCCCGACCAAGTGACTGTAGGAGAACCCCGTCGCCGAAAGCATCCGTTCAGGTGCTCGCGGTAGCGGTGTTCCGCCTTGGTGCACTTCGTCGACGGTATCGGGGGTGCGGCCGCCTACTAAAGTTTGCGACGAGTATTCGATCAGGATGTCGGGAATCTTGTTGAATTACCCGACTTGATATTGAAAAGAGTTTTCGATAATGAGACTAAAATGCGGGGTTTATAATTGTTAGGCATGTGATGTCTATGTAATTCATTTGGTCAGGCATGCGATGTCTGAGGTGGTTGCGGATTCCAACTGTTGTAGTTTTACACTTTCTTTTCTGTGACCGTAAGTGTAATATGTGATATCGCCGATTTCGTTGCTATATGTCAACGATAATTGGGATGCGCATATTTACTTACGTTGATGACATGTGATGTTATGTGTTGCTAGATATGTTATATTGGATCGTCGTGTTTGAATAGCCGGGGGTTTTTATGTGAGATGAGTGTTTTTCATTTTCATTCATGTAAAAACTTGTATGTAATATTCTTTTATTTGGGGCGCTTCCTGCTTGCGGAAGTTGTCACCGTTTGTATATTATTTACTTTTCCGCACTAGGATAGACCCAAGGAGGAGGGCACAAGTAACCGGGTTCTGGAGTCCAGTGGGAGACCAACTCGAGGAGTCGAGTCCGGGTCTCCTAACTCCAGAATTGGTAGGGTTACTTGCCGCTCTCGTAGGGGTCTAGGGGTGTGGGTTTGGCAATTCATCACGACCGTGGAATCCGTGTTTTATACTGGCTCGTATTGAAAACACGGACGTCCTAGTATATCCAATATTTCATATGTTTCTTCTGCTGCGATATCTGTGATGTGATCATGTGATGTTCTGTGATAGATACAGTATATATGATATATTATATAGACGTTACTTATGTTTTACACCCGCGCTAGCCCTGCCCCGCTCTGCCGTTAGTTACCTAACCTAACGGTGCACGAGGGGACATCGAGGCGAATGCGGATGGCATAAGTGTACGTCGTATTTATCTGTGATGTTTAGGTATTTAAATGATGGGACTTCATTAATATGATTAATGAAATAAAAGAAACCTAAGATGTTGTAGAATCGAATTTCAAAATAAAACAGGTAGCTACAGTTCTTGCTTTGCATAGCGGTATATGTGATATATCCTGCACCTTATTCGATGAGGAAAGGACCGAGATCCCTTCACCGGGAGTGACTCCTTTAGCAATAACTGGCAGATGCTACACACTCGGTTTGTCTTTTGATTGCTTTTAAGTGTTTTTTGCTTTGCACAGTGATATATATGATATATCCCGCACCTCATTCGACGAGGAAAGGACCAACGATCCCTTCACCGGGAGTGACTCCTTTAGCAAAACTAGAAAAGCTTCAAAAACACTCCATTTTTAAAATCATTTGATTCTACAACGATATCAAGTTCATTACGCAATAGGTTTTCAGAAAAACCTGTCGTAGCCCTCCGTCATTTCAGATAAGTAGTAGTTAGTATTCGTGCTACGTTTGTTGGCCTGCGTCAAGGCGTAGTGTGCGGTAGCTAACTGGTGCTTATCTGCATAAACATATGATGTGATTGGATTAGGGTAGTCGTGCGACTTTGTTGGCCTGCGTCAAGGGTCGTGCGGGTGGGTTTAATTCAATCAGGAAATGACGGGTTGAACTTGACTAGCGGACTATGGTTTGTTGGCCTGCGTCAAGGTCATAGGACGCTAGGGGAAAAATTATCGGGAATTTCAAGTGTTGAAATTTGCAATGAGATTGCATACCTTCTATGAGATAGTTGGATCCCGATACCCGCTGCGAGTAAGTGTTACTCCTGGGAGAGTTTTATACATTACAATTAGCCGATCAAGTAGGTGTCTAGAAAGGTGTTAACGAGGTTACGCCTCTGGGAAAACGAGGTTTACATTAATTAGGTTCGTGCGAAAGCACGGAGGACCTCCCTCAAAGTACCGACACTGGCCTGGCTGAAAGATTGGCGAACTTGTAGTGTGTAATTAATCCCGGCTAGTCTTTCCTTTTAGGGTTTGAAGGAAGATTTGATAAAAAGCAGTGGGAGCCATCCTGATTAGATAAAATAATAACCAATCTATTCTTGACAGAGCGCACGCTGAGTGTTTTCTTCTCTCTCTCTCCAGGTAGCGACCATATCACGTCTTAATCAAGATAATAATACGGATTATTGACCGAACCCGCTTGTTATACTGAGCTGGGGAACGTTGGTCCCGCTCCAACTTATAATTGTTATAAGACAGAGCAAGAATTTTGGGGAATACCAGATTTCCCGTGCCGCCCAAACGAAGAGAGTGCATGCTGATGCATCATCTTCGGGTGTGTTCGTTACAAAGAACTGTTTCTCTGTATCCTCTACATCCTGGGTATATGATACCGGATCAGGATCCCAGATATGTAATCTGTTACATAGGGCTACAGATAGGTAGAGAACTGAGAACGGGTGATAAGTTTCATGAGGCAGAAAACGGGGCAAGTGTTGCAGCCAAGTCTGTCGGTCACTGTCACCCTGTATTACCAATACTTTGATTCTGAACGAATGTTATTAGATACCGAACCTGATATACAAAATCATATCACTCTCTTTATTAGTAAAGAAATGATAAAATTTTGTATTGTTGGATAATGTTTTGAACATTTCCTATATCAAAAGTTGATCGGTTCAGGCACGTTATCTAAAAGCATTGACGTTCTAAATCAAACTACAGTTCTTAGTATACAGATCACACACAAGAGGAAGAGTTCAGACATGAACGAATTCTTCTTGAGGCATTGTAGACTAGGTCATATCAATGCGACCCGACTAGCTGAAGTTACATGTAGATGCATATTCAAATCAGTTTGAATTCACATCTTGTGAAACTCGCCAGTCATGTCACAAAGATAAGATGACCACAGCTCCGTTTATTGGAAACAGAGAAAGAGTTAGTAAACTTTTGGGATGATACATGTTGATGTATGTAAGGTCCCCTGTCTATATATGCCAGGACTGGTTATTTGTACTTCGTTACATTATCTGATAATCTCTCAAGATTCAGACATATGTTCCTGTTGAAACACAAGTCCGAACCTTTTGAGATATTCACAGAATATGATTTAGAAGTAGAAAACCAAAACACGGGTATAAGTATTATGTCCTTTGATGAGATCGAGGAGGAGAATACTTGAGCACGGAAATCCTGGATTATTCTAAAGGAGAATGAGATTCTCTCTCAGCATTACTCCTCCGTATACACCATTGCAGATGGTATGTCGGGGCGGTGCAGATACACCCTATTTGATATGGTGTGCTCTATGATGAGTACTACTGAGTTACCTATTTCTTTTTGGGAGTTATGCACTTGAGAAGATGCATACCTATTGAATAGGGTTCGAATCAAATCAGTTGCCTACCACTTCATATGTGATATGGAAAGGGAAGAGCCCATGTCTTAAGCTAGTTAAGATTTAGGGTTGTCCGGCCTATGTCTGAAAAGCAAAATCCGGACAAGCTCGAGGCAATGTCAGTAATGTAGAACTGGAAAGGTTCCAGCTATACAAACTGCAGCTGATGATTTAAAAGAACCAAAGGATTTGATAGTTACCAACGAACCTCAGCCTCTCCGCCGATCTAGTAGGGTTCCTCACCCACCTGAGAGATACTTCGGTTTCTCTATGACAGTGGGAGCGAGGATTACATCATGAGATGATGACCCAACTAGTTTCGAGCTGGCCATCAGGAGTAAGACTCTGTAAGAATGGCTGGATGCTTAGTGATCTGAGATGGAATCCTTATACACCAACAAAGTATGGACTTTGGTTGCTATATCTGAAGGGTTAAATCCCCATCAGGAGCAAGTATATCTTGAGAAGATTACTTGGTGTACATGGAAAAGTTGAGACTTTCAAAGCTAGACTTGTTAAAGGTTTGCATCATTGACCAGGTATGGATCATGACGAAACCTTTTCTAAGGAGCTATGCTTAAGTCCATCCAGATCCTACTTGTCACGGCTACATACCATGACTACGATATCTGGTGGTTGGGTGTCATGACTGCTTTTCTAAATGATGTTTTAGAAGAGTGCGTCTATAAGTACACAGCCAGAGGGCTTCGTAGACAGTGGGAGCAGCGGAAACGTGTGCAAGATGCTTTATAGGATAAAGCAGGCATCGCGGAGTTGGAACATCTGTTTTGATGGATAAGTCAAAGAGTTTGACATCATCAAAATGGTAGATGAACCTTGTATAAACAAAAAGGTAGTAGGGAGTATGGTAATGATCCTCGTAGAGTACGTGGATGACATACTCCTGATAGGGAAAGAGTTTCCTATGCTATGCTCGATCAATCTCCGCCTATCACAATGATTCTCCACATAGGATCAAAGTGATACCTACTAAATCCTGGGTTTTGGACCTATGAGATAGATCTAAATGGATGTTAGGATACTCACTAGCTGTAGTGAGAAGGTATCAGTTGATCCTGGGGAGAATCACTGGAAGGGTTCCAGGGTGATAAAGACGACTGAGTGTCAGTCACAGGCATTGTCTTTACCCTCAGTAAAGGGACGGTATGTTGGAAGAGTTCCAAGCTAGATACCGTGACATACTAGACGATAAAGGCAGGGTACATCGCTACTTAAGATGCTACCAAAGAGGCAGTCTGGGTGTATATTGGTTCATGAGATGAACTACGTTCCTACCATTGTGAGACAATGGAGTCGTGGCTTATGCCAAGGAACGCCGGTCCCATCAGTGATCCAGACATATTCTAAAGCAGTATCACTTGATCATGGAGATGGTTGATCTCCAGGGTGATCGAGGTTTGGAGAGTAGACTCAGAGGACAACACAGCGGATCCACTCACAAAGGCCTGTTTCCAGAGAGAGACTTTTATGGGATGGTTGAGTATGAGATACTACAACCACTGCTACAGATGGCCCTAGTGCAAGTGGGAGATTGTTAGTTATATGTATGCCCTAGAGGCCATTACTGTACATATGATGTATATTGTAGTGGATGCTAGGACGTATATAGGGAGGACTTTCTTGCTCGACATGATAGTATGCTATCTGGTTGATCTTTACCTTAACGTGTATGCTGATTGTCTCTCTGTTACATGTTGGTAAAGCCCTTAGGATTTGTACTTGACTACCTGGACTATGATGCGGATCATACTAGTGGGGATATGGTAGTCCATAAGTACATCCTTCAAAGTCCCTAGTCGTGGGTGTATCGAGACGGAGCATCGATATACCAGTGTAGACTAGCGTATACCTTCTCGACCCATACAGATGGGCGATGGATGATCCCATATCCATTGGTGTTTGACATCAGAGATGATATACGGGTGCTCAGTAGAGACTGGGTACACTGGACGGACTCGCCGAGAACTCCCAGATGGTATTATACCTCACGTCAGATGGCAGTTCTCTGGTGACACTGGTACAGAGTAGTCTGTTGACCCGAGATCGTCATGGAGTCTTGTGTGGTTCCCACTGTGCTTTGATTTCCATCTTACCACGTCCAAGAGGGCGTGCAAAACGGTGGTTTTTGGGTACAGTCCCGAGTCACATGGAGGCAATGAGCGATAGGAGGGGATTCGTCTCTCCCGGTATAGGGGGTTGATGTTGCGCTGTGTTCGATTGGCTATAACAGGAAATCCCTGGCCAGGGTTGCTGAGATTTACTGGTAAGTGTTACCAGTAGTTTCTCGAACAGTTATAGACCTCATATCGACACGACTTATCGAGCTATTGGGGTCTGACGTTTACCACCCCTAGGCAAGATATGCGACATATCAGACGATCAGACCGGACTGTACGGTATTGTTACTGGTCGGATTCACTGGAGTGTGAGCGGGCTTGCTCGTCGATCTTCAGATCGCTCAATACCCGGGTGGCCGTTACGTTTAGCAGACCGCTTGCGGCTTGTGGGTGTTTGATATGATCATCACCTGCTGCCGGCGTATTGACGAGTCTTTAGAGTCCTACACAGAGGTTTCCTGGCTCAAGCGAAACGAAATAGGAGCGCATATGAGATATGTGCGGGACCGAGAATAATGCGTGTATGTGATGCCGCATTCCATTCTCGCGATGAATGTATCCGAAAGGTTGTATGCGATATAACCTAGTTATCGATTCAAGCGTTGATTCGATAAACCGATAGATTGAATACTAGTCGGTTGTGTGCGACATGACCGGATCATTGAATCAAGTGTTGATTTAATGATTTAATGCATAATTATATATTTGATATATTACTTTGCACTAACTAGTATTGGTTCACTTTAAACGGATTTTCTCACTTGTTTTGTGCACATTGTATATGTGATATACTTTTGTACACTTGTATGTATCATGTTTGATGATGCATGCTAACTTGTGTTTTGTGTAAAGTTTAAACCATGGTTATGTAATGGTTAGGGTTTTCATTTTCATATCTATTTATTTATTTGTTTATTCATTTTGGAAAATGATAAACATAAAGCAAAATGGTGGCTTTATTTGGAAGCTTGTTGAAGCTTCATGAAGACTTTGACCAAAGTGACCATTTTGTCTCATGCTTAACCCTAACCACTCCATTAACCCTAGTTTAATCTCTACACTTGACCATGGTTGTTGATGATAAGTATTCTTTTATTTTCTATTTTCTAATTAACTTATCATAACAATTTCCTTCTTCTTCTTCCATTTCTTCAAGTGAAGAAAGCTTGCCCCATCAATGGCAAGTGATGGAAATGAGTGAGAAATCCAAAACTAAAGTCTACCCACTTCCTATTTCTTCATCCTCTACCTCTTGCCAAGTAGTAGAGTGTGTTTTCTTCACAAGTTTCTTGACTTGGTGAAGTCGGAGCTTGATTTAGCGATGCCTCGACGTAGATCATCTTCGGCATGGACATCGACGACCTAGCTCGCCATTTCTCCGACGAAGCCGACACTAGAGCCCGAATTCTTTTTGGACAGCGGAGACGACTTCGTTGCGGAGCTATGGAGGTGGAGCACCGGATCTACAAAGGTTGTATTTCCGTATCTCATAGTTAAGTGTTAACTAGTTAGCTTTTTCGCCTAGAAATCTAGCAAACGATCCGTAGTTTAGGGTTTCTCGGCACCGTAAAATTTTATATTGGCATGTTCGATGCCTTGTGAGACCTCCTTAGCGTTCCTAGGAACCCTACAGTCTCTATACCGCCTAGTGTTTGGAAAGGCTTTCCACCTTCCTGTCGAGATCGAACATAAAGCAATCTGGGCTATTAAAGCGCTTTACTTCGATTTTGATCAAGCCTGCAGCTATCGGATGCTGCAATTAAATGAGCTAAGAGAACTTCGCGAAGAAACTTACGATAATGCGGTTATAGTAAAGAACCGGACTAAAGTGTTCCACGATAAAAACCTTTATAGAAAAACCTTCACACCGGGACAACAAGTCCTTCTTTATGATTCCCGTCTCCATCTTCATCCGGGTAAACTAAAACCTCCTTGGAAAGGACCTTTTGTGGTGCGGTATGTATACCCGCACGGGGTAGTAGAGGTTGAAAATATTTAAAATGGTTCAATTATTAAAGTAAATGGGCATAGATTGAAACCGTATTTTTCTGCTGAGCCAGCGGAGGAGCTCCTGTTTTTACAGGAGCCGCTTTATCATAACTAAAACTCCTCTGCCTCACCTTCATGTCTCTGTAACATTGTCTCATTTTAAGAATGGAGGTGAGTGAAAAAGGACTTAACTGAATATCTGTGCGTGCGAAAGTACAAGTTTGAGGGTAATTTTCAGTTGACCATTATTTTACCCCTCTTTATTTCTCTCCCAAAGTCTACAGGTCTATGCATTCAAAGATGACATCAGTGAGGACACTGCTGAAAACAGGTTTGGGGGGAAGGTTTGTATTCACTAAATTATATTCTGGCACTTGGCACTACACAATTTTTTTCATAGTAAAAGAGTAGTAAGTGAAAAATTACATATGAAAGATAGGAAAAGTTTAAGAAAAGCAAGAAAATTAGATGTTTTCGTAAAACAAAACTTGTAATAAGTAGTTATGAGCCGTTGTCCCAAGGGTTAGTAAGATGAAGGAAATTACTAATCTGGGAATAAAAATAAGTCTGAAAAAGAGTCCCTATTCTTGAGGCCAAACATTTGAACGTTAACACCCTACTATACGCACTTACACACATCTTGAAACTTGGGATAGTAGTGGATACCATGAAATGCTCTTGTCTAAAAGCCTTAGTATGAAAGAAAATAAAATAAAATATAAGTGGTGAAGAAAAAAAATGAACACTGGTTTTGTAATGGCTTAAGGCAGCATAAAAAAAATATAGCGAGGGTGTTTTATCACCTAGTGCCTTAGACCAAGTAGTTTGGGAGCCACTGCTAAGACTTAGGTATTGCAAGACGAGGAATTACGCCCTAATACGTGAGCACATTTTTTAATCGGTTGGTTAGTACCTCAAGAAGTATTAACAGTCGCATGAAGATTGTGTGAGCAATTCCATCTAAAATATTCACCAACTAAAAAGTACTAAGGAAGATGAACAAGAGTATGATAGCTTGAATTGAATTCTCTAAGTATAGGGATGTCTTTTACACACACGTAGGGGTATATGATCAATGTTTGGAGGAATGATAGGGAGGAAAACTAAAGATGATGTTTTATTGAAGAATGATGTGTTCACGACCATTAAGATAGGGCTTATGACAACCGAAAAACTGGTGTAGTTGGAAACTCTTATTTTCAAATTCCTTCTTTTATAGTTCTTATTTTTGTATGTAACTTTCACTATCTTTCTTTCATTATAGGATTTTGTGGGTGTAATTCGCTGAAAAACCTCAGGAGACAACACTCCTCCTATTAGGAACACCTAGAGGTTTAACGGCTTCTTGCACGTACTCAGTGCAATCGTGTTGCCTATGAAAGTGTGCTACTTCATTTTCTTTTTCTTTTTCTCCTTCTCTAAAATAACGAGTTTGCTCGAGACGAATAAAGTTAAGTTTGGGGGTATTTGTTCAGTCGAAAATATTGTGTATTTGATATGATATTATCCTTACTATTTTTAAATGGTGTTTATTATAAATATGACACATATGAGGGTTTATCTGTAAAAATACTATTTTCATATGTTTATATATCATAATTAACATTATGAAGGAAAATGTAAGTATATAATATCTATATAATATTTAGTCCATTTAAATATGCATACCAAATCAAATATCTTTAACCAATTTTCTTAAACTATAATATCATATCCAATGGTTAGGATGATATCTCAATAAAAACAAATTCTACCACCATTATTCTTTGAGATATTGTGCAGAAATTACATCAGGACTGGAATCAAGGAAATCCGAGTTATCGAGATCAAATCTGCCGATATATTCAAGTAAATCGAAGAAACCAATTCTTTCAGAGACAAGGAGAAGATTTTCAAAATCCAGATATTCAAAAGATCACCACGTGTTATAGAGATAAAGCCCCAGAAAAACAAATCCCTAACTCCCCCAATCAGCGGCTAAACCGCGGCCAAAACCCACTAAACGCGGCGAATCTGCGGCCTGTTAGAGGTGTTAAGAAGTGAGATTTTTTGGGTAGGACCTAACAGCTAGTTACCCTATTAGGAAACTAGGGATTCTGGGTTTGAGGCTATTTAAACGACCGAGAGCCTCTTGGAAAAATCATCAAACCAACGAGATCACGAAGTTCAAGATGACTCAAGAATCCAGGTTGATCATCAGCTGTTCATCTACCTCCTTAAGAAGAGATCGAGAAGCAAACTAGGGTTTTGTAATCATTTTCTAAAGGAACAAAGTGTAATTGATCAAGTTGATTAATAAGGGTAGTTGTTTCATTCTTATTGCATTTTATTTTCTTTATTTACATCATGATCTCTATCCGTTCTTTTATCTCCATCATGCGTGAGAAATTCTCCACTTGATAGGGTTCATGGGATTATGGTAGATCAATCGATGATTAAAATCCTTTAACTCCTTTTACATCCTATAAAGTTTATAAACTTTATCAAAAGAATAGTTAACATCCTAATCGGGCGCGCTATCAATTCATTGATATTCATGACCATGATTAGAGATTAGATTAACAATTGTTTTGGTAAAGGCTAGTTATCAGCGGAGATCCATGTCAAGATAGGGGTTAAGAGTGGGAACCCTTTTCCCTCCCGAAACCCTAATCTACATGCATCACTGTAGATCTAGTTTTAAATATATTAAAGAATAAAAGGAGTAATCTTTAATTAATCATTCATGACTACTGAATCTTAACGAACCCTACAAGCCCCCTTCTAATATAAAACCTACATCTGTAGTTAATCTAGATCTATATCCTACATCCGTATTTGACGTAGATCTAGAATCGATAACTATTCATCACTATTCATTATTCTTCCTCTTCCTCATCAACACGCCTTAAGTAAGATTAAAAGATTCAATGTTTCCCTGAGGACGACCCGTACTCATCTCGGTCTAGCTACACGTGACACCGTTATTGATTGCGGTTATACTAAAAACTCTAAAACATCAACCAATCATGAATCATTGAACATATGAAAACCCTAGTAAGCAAATTAAACCCCTACTTCACCATCACACATTGGATTAGGAATTTGATGTGGAGTGTTGCCTTCACTAATGAGATTTGTGAAGGGTTAGCTTGAGCTTGTAGACATCGGGTGGATTGTCTTTGGCGCGAAGATCACGAAGGAGGTTCGTTCAACTCGAAGAGGAGACTAGTAGAATCGCATGGACTTCAACCCTAAGCTATTGAAGAGAAGGACTCAAACTACAATGGTTGTATGCTCTTTTCTTCTCTTTAGTTCATCACATCACAAAGGCAAACCCTAATAATCTAGCAAAGGTCTTGTTGGTCTAGATTAGCACCTAATAAAAAATTTAATTTGGCATGCTTGATGCTACTAGAACCTCATGGTGGTGCTAAGGTCGACTTTCATGGTATCAGAGCCAAGCTAGAACATTAGGGTAACTTGTAACGACGTTAGAAATCCGCCGTTTTTGTCGCGCAAAAACTACCGATAAAAACAGTTTCGAAAATGATGTTTTGAGTTATTTGCACACCCCGTGGGCTCAAGGTTTGAACCGAGAAGCCGAAGGGTAGAGCATGCGCACCCCGGGGACATCCCGAGGGGGACCGAACGGCTGGGCCCACTCCCCAAGACCACCACAAGGTGGTCTTGGCGGTGGGGACCCGAAACTGCCCCACCTTAGGCAGTTTCGGGTCTGCCTCACCCCCTGGCCACCTCATGGTGGCCTCAAGGGTGGGGTACCCCCTCTAAGCCCCCATTTGACAGTTAATTTTGGTATCTTCGCCTCCGCGAATATTCGGGTGGGTTTCGAGTTCGTTTCAACTCCCGGATTGGCTTAAAACGATCGGTTTTGGAACTTTAGCTCACTGGATTTTTCTGTAGCATTGCTTGGCACGACAACAAGGTTTCGGGAGGCATTGTCCATGCCATTTTCATAAACTTGCCGTACAAAACAATCCTAACCCTAGAATCTTAACTAAAGATTTAGACAATACAATGTGTAAATTACTTAACAACTAAGTGAACTAGGAATACAACGTTTGTAGACCGGTCCTTCACTTCAATAGCTCCGTATAGCAGTCCCTTCGCTCCAAGTAGTGATCTTGTAGACTCTAGAGTGGCTTCACAAGAAGAAAGCAATGAGCTTGCACGAAGTCTTCAAGGCCGAAGATGATCTTCGTCGAGGAGACACTAACCCAAGCTACCTCTTCACTAATGTGGGATTAGTGAAGCTAACACTCTAAACTAAATTGCTAATCTAGTAGAGGATGATGGAGTAGGATTTTTGATCACTTTAGAATTAATTTTCTCACTATTTTTATCACCTCTCATAAAACCTAGAGAGCTCTCTCAAGTGAAGAGGAAGAAGAAGCAAATAATAGATGAGAGAGTGAATGGCAACCATGGGTGAGAAAATATCTAATATATCTCATGTACAGACTTAACCATGAGTTTACATAATGGTTGGGTTAACAAATATCTAGCATAAGACAAAACTAGCAGACTAATCAATGGAACTCCAAGCTTCTACAAGCTTCATACCATGTGACCATTATCCAACTAATAATTGATTTACACTTAATAAATAAACCCAACATTATCATTAGTATGGTGTAAGTATCATACACCCATGTTGCATGTATCATCAACCATGACACATAAAGAAAACAAAATTAATATATATCACATATATAGTAAGTGTGCATATGTGAGAAAAAGAAATGCTTAAGTGAGCTAATATTAGTTAACGTAAATTAATACATCAAATATATATAATTATACATTAAATCATTAAATCAACACTTGATTTAATAAACCGGTTATATCTCATATGACCGACTAATATTATTTGTATCAATTTATCGAATCAACACTTGATTCGATAACCCGGCTATATTCTCATATAACCGAGCGATACAGTATCGACTTATCGAATCAACATTTGATTCGATAACCCGCCTATATCTTATATAACCGATCGATACCTTATATCACGAGAATAGAATACCGTATTAAATACTCGTATTAATCTCGGTCCCGCACATATCACATATGTTCTCCTACTTCGTTTTATCTGGGCCAGTAAAACCTCTGTGTAGGACTCTAAAGACTTGTCAATACGCCGGCAGTAGGTGATGATCACATCAGTCACCTACAAGCCGCAAGCGGTCTGCTAAATGTAATGGCCACCCAGGTATTGAGCGATCAGAAGATCAACAAGCAAGCCTGCTCCTACTCCTGAAAAGCCTGTCAGTAACACTACCGTACAGTCCGTCTGATATGTCGCATATCTAGTCTAGGGGTGGTCAACGTCAGACCCCAGTAACCGATAAGTCATGCCGATGTAAGACTCATAATGGGTCTAGAAACTACTGATAACACTTATCAGTAAATATCCGTAGCAGCCCTGGCCAGCGACTTGTCGTTATGGCCAATCGAGCACAGCGCAACATCAACCCCCAATACAGGGAGAAATGAACCCCTCCTGTCGCTCATTGCCTCCAGGTGATTCGGGACTATACCTAAAAGCCACCGTTTTGCACGTTCTTTTGAATGTGGTAAGGTGGAAATCAAAGCACAGTGGGAATCACACATGACTCTATGACGATCTCGGGTCTACAGACTAACCTGTACCATTGTCACTAGAGAACTACTATCTGACGATAGGTATAATACCAACTAGGAGTTCTCGGCGAGTCCATTCAGTGTACCCAGTCTCCACTGAGCACCCGTATACCATCTTTGATGTCAAATACCAATGGATGTAGGATCATCCATCGCCCATCATATGGGTTAAGATGCGTATACGCTGGTCTACTCTGGAATATCGATGCCCTGTCTCGATACACCTTCGACTAGAAACAGTTATAGGATGTACTTATGGACTACCTTTGGCCCTCACTAGTATGATCTCTATCATAGTCCTGGTAGTCAAGTATACATCCTAAGGGCTTTATCAACATATGAGAGCAAGACAGTATCATATATACAAGTCAACATGTTAAGACAAAGAGTAACCAGATAGCATACTATCATGTCGAGCAAGAAAGTCCACTCTATATATATCCAAGCATCCACTATAATATACATCACATGTACAATAATGACCTCTAGGGCATACATATAACTAACATTTTCAAGTCCTGGAAAAATTGGTTAAGTGTGCTAATTGCGTGCAGAATTCTAATGTCGCGGTTACTTTGCAAGCTTTGTGATGTGTGATACAATTATTAGAATCCAGATTAATTAGTTTTGTGAAAACTAGTTATTATATTGTAAACCTAGCCATTTAATCTCAATTGATCGATTTCCACGAAGTTTTGATTTGGATCAAAACTCCGCCGCAATTGCGTATTGTAGGCGATCACTAAGCCGGGAATCTTGTTGAATTATCCGACAACCAATTGAAAAGTGTTTACAATTTGAGACTAAAGTGCAAGTTTTATAAGTTAGGCATGAAATCCGGAGTATGAGATATTCCGGGTTTATCATGTCTAAGGATATTGCGGATTGTAATTATTGTAGTTTTCTGTTTTCGTTTCTGCGACCGTAAGTGTAATATGTGGGGTATTCTAATCTCGTTGTTATATGTCAACAAGTTTTAGGGATACGCATATTTGCTTACGTTGATGATATGTGATATCATGTGTTGCTGTTGATATGATTTATTAGATCGTCGTGAAAGAATAGCCGGGGGTTTTTATGTGAGATGAGAGTTTTTATTATCATTCATGTAAAATCTATATGTAATATTCTTTTATTGGGGCACTTCTGGGTTGAGGATGATGTCACCATTGTTGTATATTATTTACTTTTCCGCATTAGGATAGACCCAAGGCGGGGAGCACAAGTAACAGGGTTCTAGAGTCCAGTGGGAGACCATCTCAAGGAGTTGAGACCGGGTCTCCTAACTCTAGAATTGGCAGGGTTACTTGCCGCTCTCGTAGGGGTCTAGGGATGTGGGTTTGGCTATTCATCACGACCGTGGAATCCGTGTTTTACATTACTGGCAAAATTTAAAACACGGACATCCTAGTATATCCAATATTTCATATATTGCTTCTGCTGCTTGATTCTGTGATGTTGATCATATAACTACCTGAGACGAATGTACTATTATATATATATATATATGATATATAATAAGCGTTGCTTATATTTTGCACCCGCGCTAGTCCAGCCCCCACTCTGCCGGAAGTTAAGTAACCTAACGGTCCATGACAAGGCCCCGTAGCGAATGCGGATGGCATAAGCGTACGTTCTATTTTTGTTTCATTTTTCTGTAATGTTTAGGAAACATTAATTGATGAGACTTCATTAATGAGATTAATGAAAAGAAAGAAACCAAAAGATGTTGTAGAATCAAATTTTCAAAAAGGGTAGCTCTAGTTTTTGCTTTGCATAATGGTATTCTTTGATGAATATCTTGCACCTCATTCGATGAGAAAAGAGCCGAGATCCCTTCACCGGGAGTGACCTCATTAGCAAAACTAGCAAATGCTACAACTAACTCGGTTTTGTTTTTTGATTACTTCTCTATTTCTTGCTTTGCATGGTGGTATTATTGAATATCCTGCACCTCATTCGATGAGGAATGAGCCGAGATCCCTTCACCGGGAGTGACCTCTTTAGCAAAACTAGCAATAGCCTCAAAAACACTCCTTTTCAAAATCACTAGATTCTACAACGATATCAAGTTCATTACGCTCATGGTTTTCTTAAAAACATGCGTAGCCCTCTATCATTTCAGATAAGTACTGTTTCGTATTCGTGATGTGTTTGTTGGCCTTTGTCAAGGCATAGTGTGCGGTAGCTGATTAGTGCTTATCTGCAACCATATGATGCGATTGGATTAGGGTAATCGTGCGACCTTGTTGGCCTTTGTCAAGGGTCGTGCGGCTGTGTTTAATTTATTCAGGAAATGACGAGTTGAACTTGACTAGCGTCCTATGGTTTGTTGGCCTTTGTCAAGGTCATAGGACGTTAGGGGTAAAAAACATTATCGGGAATTTCAAGTGTTGAAATTTGCAATGAGATTGCATACCTTCTATATGATATTGTAGGGTCCCGGCAGCTCCCCGGCCATCGAAACGCGGCCAAAATGCGGAACAAAAATTTCTAAACCGGCGCTACCGCTACCTGAATCCCGGATCGACCTTAAACCTTAAACTAGCAAACTAACTAAGAGTTAGAATCGTTATACCGAGTTGATCAGTGTCCTTCAGTCTTCATTCCAAGCTCCTAGTGGTCCTTTGATGATGTTTGGTTGCCGGTCTTCCTCCATCTCCGATGATCCATCCGAGGGAAACGGCGCAACCTCCAACCTCGTCGAACGAGGTAACCGACGCTCAACGTCGCTAGCGATGGAGAGTGGGGGTGTATGAATATGTCACTATAATTTTCTCTCTACCATGTGCTCATGGGTGCAACCAAAGAAGAAGAATGGAGGTGATGAAGACTTGGCATGAACCAAAAATGGTGAAGGCTTTTGTGAACTTTTGAGTGAATGAGAGAGAGGAGGCTAGTGTAATGTTTCATATCAAAAACCCAAATGAAATTAAACCCCCACCCCAATAGTGGCTGGCCCCTTCTCTTTCTCCCATCAACAAAAAAATCATTTCCAATTTACAAATAAACAATTGCACACCATACTTAAAGACCATGCTTTGACCCATGACTTTGCCACATCATTCCTTCAACCTCATTTATAAAACAAATGATTTTCCAAAAAGGGAAATCATATAAATGAGGTGGCAACTTCTTCTAGAAGCTATTCCATACAAAATACGGAATACTTTCCGGTACATGTACCAAAATACATATACGCGTATTCGTACCAAAATACGAATAGCCGAGAGAGAAAATGAATAGTGAACAATAATACTTGAATAAGTATATACAAATACATATATAAATTATTAAATCAAAACCCGATTTAATAATCCGGCTTAATCCTAAGCCGCTAGTATTATCAACCGTCTGATTAAAGTCTGCACAGCATGGGCACATATTTAATCGGACACCTATATGTATCAACATACCTCATGTAAACCATATCGCCTGAACCGTGAAAACCCTCTGTGTGGGGCTCTAAAGACTCGTCAATACGCTGGCAGTGGGTTTAACCACAAGCACGTCAGCGGCACTAGTTGTACGTAACGGCTACCCAGGTATTGAGCGAAAGGGAGGCCGACGAGCAAACTCATCCTGAACCCCTACTGAGCCTGACAGTGAGAATATCCGTACAGTTCGGTCTGTTCATCTATGGGTATCGCATATCGAGTCTAGGGGGTGGATAAAGTAAAACCCCCAACAACGCGATATTTAGTGTCGGTATGAAACCCATCACCACCTAAGAAACTATCGATCCTGGATAGATAATTCTCGTCCACCGTGGCCACGAATTTATGGTGATGGCCATCCGTACACAACGCAACATAAACTCCCAATACCGAAAGAGACGAATCCCCGACGATCTGATCACTGCCTCCATGTGGCTCGGGACAGTACCCAACTAAAACCTGTTTCCACGACTCCTTTGAGCCGTGGTAGGGTAGTAATCAAAGCACAGTGGGAACTCACACGAGACAAATGACGATCTCAAGTCGACAGACAAACCTGTACACATGTTACCTGAGAACTGCTATCTGACAATAGGTATAATACCAACTAGCAGGTTCATGGCGAGTCCGTCCAGTGTACTCATAACCCAATAAGCACATGTATACTATCTTAGGTGAACAAACTAACACCAATGGCTTGTGAAACCTGGCCGCCGCCCCTCGTCAGGGTCTCGATCAGTATACACTAGTCTACACAGGAGTATCGATGCCCGGTCTCGATACTCCTACGACTAGGGACATTTAAGGATGTGCTTATAGACCCCAACTCCCACATATATGATCGCCATCATAATGCTGGCAGTCAAACAAGAATCCTAAGGGCTCTATCAACATGTACATGATGATAAAGACAAACCAGATAGCATACTATCAACTTGAGTAAGACTGTTTTATTGATATAGGTCCTGCCTCAATCATCATAATCATCTGTCCGCGACTATGATAATTGCCTTGAGGGCGCTATAGCCAACAATCTCCCACTTGCACTTAAGGCCAATTATTGCGATGTCGCATACTCACAGCCCGTGTGATACCGAACACCCAATTTCTCTACTAATCACTTTCGCAAAGCCTGTTTGCGAAAATGATTACGTTCGAGAAATAGCCTCAGTGAGTTGATCCGCTCCAATGTTTCTTTCTGTATATCTCTTAATCTCAACTTCGCGGAGAAAAGTATCTCCTGAAATGAGCAATACTTGTCTTAGAATTTGTCTGGATAACTGATGGGACCTGTTCATAGCAGAATATTGCATTTTATACCGCCCATTCTTACGCTCGTGTGTTTATAGGTAAGTGCTTTTAATCCGTGTTTGTTACATATTTACAGATTACAGGTTTCCAGTACAAATATTGCAAATCAAGACAAAATCTCCACAGTTACGCCAGAAGCAGAACATCTGTTGACAGCAGATAAAAACCGAGTTCCGGTCATCCATATCCGTCCAGTGCCGAGTACCAGTTCCAGAGACAAGACATATGACAGTGGTCATTCGTGTCTCGGACAAGCACAAAGCACGAGGGGGGTGCGCAAGAATCAATGGGTGCGCGGAGCTCGAGGGAGATAAAGTCAAAAGTAAAGAAAATAATGAAATATTGGACTAAGGAATCTGAAGATATTCTGGAAGATTTTGTGCAGTGTAAAGTTGGCAAACACGAGGAAAAATTAAACCAGGGAAGCACACAAAAGACGACCACCCAACTCCACTGCATGGCCGCGGAACCGCGGCCAATAGGGGGTATAGGACGCAGTTCCACGGCCGTACTAGCTCTTCAGTGGGAGAGTTTTCAGGGGTAGTTTGGGGACTTCATATTATGCCAGATTGTTGCCCTAGGTTTTCAGTTCACCTCCTATAAATACCCCAGATCTGAGCCAAACCAAGGGTGAATTTTCTTGGGTCAATTCTCATGCCCTCTTTTTGTTAGTTTTAGTTTTCTTCTTCTTCTTCTTCTTCTTCTTCATTCTTCCTCCATGAAAATGTAGTGAGAGCATTGAGTGGATGTTAATGAAGATGAGGGTTTTTGTATCATTCTTTCTTTTGCTTAGCTTCCCCCTTGAGCTCTCTACCTTAACTTGATCTTGCAACCTCTTAAGTGAGCTTGCAAGTTTAAGCTTTGGTCATCGATCTCAAGGGGTTGTATCATTTTGTTCTCTCTTTAGTGCTTCATTTCACATGAGTTCTTTACCCTTCTCTTGATCTTGCAACCTCTTAATTGAGCTTGCAAGTTTAAGGGTTGGCTATTGATCCCATGCTTGTCTTGAGTTCTATGTTCTTGTAATTACTTTCTTGCTTATTTCTTTCTTGCTTTTTATTACTTGCTTTACATTCATGCTTTACTTTCTTGCACTTAAATTCCATGCACTTACTTACTTGTAATCTTTTCTTTTCTTTATTCTTTTTGTTCTCTCTTTTTGGTTCTTTTTGTGAATGATTGTAATTATCGTTGTTAAGAATAAATACGGTATGGTAAGTTAATGTTTCTTTGCTCAATTCCTTTTCCCGTTATTTTCCATTGAACTCCGCCCAAACGATACGCAAGCGCTCCGTTAGGCACCCTACCCTAACAAGGTAACGGTGATTCCTAACCGCGACCGGTTGCGTTCGGTTTGGCCGGAGGCGAAAGCAAGAGATAAGAACGGAAGGACAAGGGTAAATAAGCCGGATTCCACGAATACCGCGCTTAAATCCCCTAATCCACGTTGTTGCCGATTGCTCTAGCTTCAATTGGTCAAGACTCGGCTCAAAGGTTTTGAGTACGGATTTCTTTAGCTTACAATTTCGTATCTTTTTCTTAACAACTTCATACTTGCATATAATACACATAGGTTAGAATCGAACAAACATATACACATTCTCTATTGACTCGTCTAAGACAAGAACGGAAATACAACCATCTCACTGTGGATCGACCCGTACTCAACCGGCTAGCTGCATAGCGACACCGTCCTGATCGCGGTTATACTTTAGAACTTTGAACATCCGACACGCCAAAAGAGTGCGATCAGGACCCAGTTCATAAATGAACTCCAAATCCAGCAAACTACTTAGACTGTATCGTCCACTGAATTTAATCAGTATCTCGCGCCTTGCCTTTCCTCAGTATCCGCTTGGACCATCTGTCCAACATACTGTCCCTCAAAAGAGAGAAAAACTATAACTCTGACAGTCACTCTGTCATCCAGGTCACCTTGGAAGCCTGATATGATAACCGTCTCCAGAAGGAGGCTGCCGTTACCATATCCCAAGAACTTTCACTTATGTTCATAAACTGCTTCCCAATGTTTCTACAGGGTTAGAATAATATATCTTCTTATTGCATCTAGTGCAAAAGCAATATCTGGTGTGGTACTTGACATTTCATGATTAACTCAATTGCCTAAGAAAATGATATGTTAATCATGTAGATTCCTCTCCCCTTTAGTCTATAAGACACCTTTAGAGAGGTTGACTCCATCACCTGCAGGTTCACCACCATGCCAGGAGTCGTCCATTTAATGTCAAAGCACCCAGATTAGGATACTTCCCAAATCTAGATCTAAAACAATAGATCTAGTAACCAGAAAACCTGATATTATTTCCATATCCTGTATGGAGAAAAAACTTTGTGACAAGCATAATAGAACCGATCGTAGTATAGGAATGTCCCTTCCTATCAAGTGCATGTCATCCCAATACCTGGACATCACTCTCTACTACCTTCTTAGCAGATCCATCTCCTATTCTGATGATGTCAAAAACTATGACTGTCATATCAAAAATTAGATGATCTATTTCCGCTATACCTGCTTTAGACTATAAATAGACATAAGCTACTTGCCCACTATGCTTCCGCTGCTCCCTCTGACCACAACAACCCTCTGGCAGAGTCATATACACGTGCACTTCTAAAGCTAGTTTAGAACGACGCTATACTCATCCTCCTGCCGGGTCTTATAGTCTAGAACAGCAGCAATGGCAAGTCTGGGTAAACAAGAACCTCCCTGTCACCGTCTCTGAGAAGACCGAAGTACCTCTCGGGTGCCTGAGGTTACCCACTAAATCTGCGGAGTGGCTAATGGAATGTCGGAACCTATTGAATCCTCACGTTCTATTAAATCTTCAGTAATCGTTTGTGGTTCTGGAATAACTTCCAGTTCTACCATACTCCCACTTCTGTTTTCTGAAAAAATCCATTTTACCAAAACTGTGGCGAGTCATGAACAATATAAATATTGATCTTCCTGATGGTAGAAAGTTAACCCTCGTCAAAGCCCGGGATAACCCACAAACAGCCATTACTGAAACGTGCCTTGAATTTATATGGATTCTGGTTTTAAGTATCAGCCGGACAACTCCCTATATCTTAACATCGTTAAGATATAAATTGATTCTATATAAATCTAATATAGAAACAAAAGCACTAATTTAATTGGAACCAGATTCAAAATCATGCATCTGTCCCCAGTGCATATCAACCAAATGGAAAGATGACAATCAGCATTACTCATCTAGGATTGCATCCACATATGAGTAACCTAAAAAAGAAGCTAGTTCTCAAAACCATTACTATTAACTGAATACCAAATACAAGTATCTACATCTTCGACTTCCTCCAAGAATCCTGATACTTACAACAAATGGTCCTCTACTTTATTCTTATACCTATAAGTTCTGAATATCTGGACCTTGCATTTCAATGAAATACATGTCCAGAACTGGAGAAGTCATAAGTAAATAGAATATAGTACGAGTAACAACCCCTTTGTCCTAATGGACACTGGACAACATACAGTACTTTGTATAAGTCCCCTGAGTTCAATAACTCAAACCCTGTGCGTCGTAGGTTGAAAAAACTGTAGTATGGTTAAGAAGGATTACACCGCCGTTGAATGCACCTTACCTAATCACCAACTGATATAGGTAAATGTCATAGACATAATATCAAAAAGTTATATCTCACTTTATAAAATAAATGTACAGATATATCAGTTTGAAATTGGTGCATAACAACGGATATTCAAAACCAAATATTTGCCGTCCGACAAAAACAAGATGATTTCCTCAAATATCACCAATTACAACGAATTCCGATATGATGATGATCCAATCACCCAATTCCCAATATCTTATTCCCACTCACCATCTGTAATAACATACAGATGTGAGAAACTGCTCTGGTAAATACATACCCTAGAGTTAGATTCCAATCGGGAAAACAGTTTTCAATTAACATCGCACAGTAAAACTGAAACATGAAAATGTTTCGAAGGGGTAACCGGGTATTCCTAGTAACGCCTCTTCCACTATCCTGATTCACGATAGTAACCATATACTTACCTGCCCTCACTACAATCCCTTTATTATGTCTTTACTTATTACCTTCTGTACACCTCCTTTACGCTAATTGGTTTTATTTATTCCCTACCCTTCGGCACCAGCCTAAGGTTTGGAAGAAGACTATCCAATCAGCGTACTAGGTGTACTCTCCTAATCCTAGGAGCCCTCGCAACCTGAGAGAAGGTAAAGAGAAAAGGCATCTGAATATTCCTATTCTTTTTCTCCTGAACCAGAATCCATCCTCGAAAAAGTTCCTTCAAGTTCGTATGTAACTATAAGATGGATTTATCTAATGGAAGTGGATATCTGTAGTGATACGGAGTGTCCTAGAGAAATGCAAAGTGGATGTAGGAGTGGCAGGGGTATACACGGTTTCGTCATGAATGATGATGATCGCATTTCCTTTGCCATTATTCTAATCCTTTTATATGTCTTTACTTATTACCTTCTATACACCACACTTAAGCTTAATTGGTTTTCTTCCTTCTCTACTGTTTGGCACGTGCCTATGGTCTGGAGGAAGACTATCCAATAAGCTCAATAGGTATACCCTCTCCTAATCCTAGGAGCCCTCACATCCTAAGAGAAGGTAAAGAGAAAAAACAACCGAATAATCCTGTTCAATCTCTCCAGAACCGGAATCCATCCTCAAAAAAGTTTTTTCGAGTTCGTATATAACCATACGATGGATTTATCCAATGGAATTGGACGTTCGTAGTGATACGAGGTGTTCTGGAGAAAAGCAAAGGTGATATAGAAGTGGCAATGATATATGAGACACCGTGACATTCCAATAACCAAAGTGTTTTAAGAAGGTTCGGTAAACTTGGTTTCAAGAGTTTTAGTCAAAAGTCAGGTCATAGTCGCAGCCAGAGAGAGAGAGAGGAAACACTCAGCATGCACTCTAACCTAGATCAGAATGGTTGATCATTTTATCTAATCTGGATGGCTCCCACCGTATCCTCGAATTCTCCTCCAAACCTGAAAGGAGAATTAGTCGGAATCACCCAAGGAGTAATCCAACTCATCAGTGGGAATCGGGATCCAATTATCATCGCATGATAACTTGATGGATGCCACTCAAGTCACCACACTCCAGAAGGTATGCGCAAGCCTGGCAAGTTTCCTGTATGTTTGAAACTCCCGATATAAGTTTTTACCCCAAGCGCTTTATGACCTTGACTAGGTCAACAAACCATAAACTACTAGTCAAGTTCAACCCGTCATTATCCTGGATTGCATTAAACCCACCCGCACGTGCCCTTGACTAGGTCAATAAGGCCGCACGACTGTCCTAACCAATCGCATTTTAAAATGCCACAAACAAGCACCACTTAGCTACTGAACACTACGTCTTGACTAGGTTAACAAACGCAGCATGAATACTAAATAATACTCATAAGAAATGACGGAGGGTTACTGCTGGTTTTTGGCGAAAAACCTTTAACGTAATGAACTTGATATCGTTGAAGGAATCCAAGTGGTTTTATAAATATATAGTGGCGAAAACTTTTGCTAAAGAGGTCACTCTAGGTGAAGGGATCTCGGCTCTTTCCCCATCGAATGGGGTGCAGAATATCCCAAACTGAATACCACGATGCAAAGAAAAAATAATCGACTATAGTAAAGTTATTACGTTGACGCAAACTTTTACCCAAGGGGTCGCTCCCGGTGAAGGGATCTCGGCCCTTGCCTCGTCGAATGAGGTACAGGATATTCCAAAATGAATACCACGATGCAAAGTAAAAGTGTACGTCTGTAATGTCATTTTTTAAAAACTTGGTTCCAACAACATCATATATAGGTTTGTTTTATCCTTGCATTAATAAGAATCAATGCAGTCCCATGAATTAATCACACCAGAAAAGAACGAAAATAAAATGTACGTATATGCCATCCGCATTCGCCACTGGGTCCCGTCATCACCCGTTAGGTTACTTAACTAACGACAGAGCGGCGACTGGACTAGCGCAGGTGCAAAACATATACAATATCTACTAGTATATATAAATATATATATATAACATTCGTCCCAGGCATGATATAAAGCAACATCACAGAAAATATCACAGAAACAACACAGAATGGTGGATAATCTGGAGCCCCGAGTTTCACTTGAGCCGCAAGTGAGACCCGACGTTCCCTGTCGTGTGGATAGCATGTGCAATGAAACCTAGACCCCTACAAGTGTGGCAAGTTACCCGCCAAAACAAGAAGTGAGGCAGCCCCCTTCAGCAACGTGAATGAACCACCCAGCACTTCACGGAATCTGGTAACTTGAGCACCCCTCCTGGGTCACCTATACCCCCTACGAGTGCGGCGAATAGCCTGCCAATTATAGAGTAAGGTCCCCTCCGTCCCAACGCCATGAGATGCGGACCAGTTGCCCTCTAGAACTCGGCTATTCGTGCACCCCACCGTGGGGTAATCCTAGTACAGAAAAAAAAATATACAAGGGTGACATCGACCTCAGCCCGGTCGTGCCCCAAAAGAATAATATACAAACTGGCAGTGACGGCAGTCCACATGTCGGACTCTCGGCCCGCAATATCAAATGTACAAATGAAATAAAACTGTACTAACATTGCACCATTGCTATCCACCACGACGATCCAACCAACATCACAGCACAACACAGAACATCAACGTGAATGTCACGTTCGCAAACCCATCTAAAAAATATATAGCAATTAAACGAGTTTACCGATCAACTGACATTCACGGTCGCAGAATATAATGTATGTACTCTCAAACGCACGCTTAAAATATCGATCGACTAAGTTCCAAATTAGCCCCAATAGCAAAACAATACTTCACTAAAACTTGGGCCAAAACAGAATATCCCAAAAATCACAATTTCACATCATATGGCTACAGTAAAAATTTGAAGGCCCGTTGCCAATAAATGGCCGCGGAACCGCCGCCATTAGGGGGTTAGTGCGGCTGATCCGCGGCACTTTAGTGGCATCATTAGCTCAAATTTTTTGTATATCCTTATATTTGCCTGCACGGTTTTTTAAGCTACTGCAAATAATTTTTTTAACACTTTTGAAAAACGACAGCAAACAGAAAAATGAAAACGTGATTTCGGAAATTTTGGTCGATCGATCTTTTAAGCACGTCTAAACAAGCTAGTAAGGGGTTTAAAGGGTGGCTCTGATACCATGTAGGGTCCCGGCTGCGCCCCGGCCATCGAAACACGGCCAAAATGCGGAACAAAAATTTCTAAACCGGCGCTACCGCTACCCGAATTCCGGATCAACCTTAAATCCTAAACTAGCAAACTAACTAAGAGTTAGAATCGTTATACCGAGTTGATCCGTGTCCTTCGTTCTTCATTCCAACCTCCTAGTGGCCTTTGATGATGTTTGGTTGCCGGTCTTCCTCCATCTCCGATAATCCACCCGAGGAAACGGCACAATCTCCAATCTCGTCGAATGAGGTAACCGACGCTCCAACGTCGCTAGCGATGAAGAGTGGGAGTGTATGAATATGTCACTACAATTTTCTCTCTACCATGTGCTCATGGGAGCAACCAAAGAAGAAGAATGGAGGTGATGAAGACTTGGCATGAACCAAAAATGGTGAAGACTTTTATGAACTTTTGAGTGAATGAGAGAGAGGAGGCTAGTGTAATGTTTCATATCAAAAACTCAAATGAAATTAACCCCCCACCCCAATAGTGGCCGGCCCCTTCTCTCTCTACCATCAACAAAAAAATCATTTCCAATTTACAAATAAACAATTGCACACCATACTTAAAGACCATGCTTTGACCCATGCCTTTGCCACATCATTCCTTCTACCTCATTTATAAAAGAAATGATTTTCCAAAAAGGGAAATCATATAAATGAGGTGGCAACTTCTTCTAGAATCTATTCCGTACAAAATACGGAATACTTCCCAGTACATGTACCGAAATATATATACGCGTATTCGTACCAAAATACAAATAGACGAGAGAGAAAACGAATAGTGAACTATTATACTAGAATAAGTATATACAAATACATATATAAATTATTAAATCAAAACCCGATTTAATAATCCGGCTTAATCCTAAGCCGCTAGTATTATCAACCGTCCGATTAAAGTCTGCGCAGCATGTGCACATATTTAATCGGACAACTGTATGTATCAACATACCTCATGTACACCGTATCGCCTGAACCGTGAAAACCCTCTGTGTGGGACTCTAAAGACTCGTCAATACGCTGGCAGTGTGTTTAACCATAAGCACGTCAACGGCACTAGATGTACGTAACGGCTACCCAGGTATTGAGCGAAAGGGAGGCCGACGAGCAAACTCATCCTGAACCCCTACTGAGCCTGACAGTGACAATATCCGTACAGTCCGGTCTGTTCGTCTAAGGGTATTGCATATCAAGTCTAGGGGATGGATAAAGTCAGACCCCCAACAACGCGATATTTAGTGTCGGTATGAAACCCATCACCACCTGAGAAACTATCGATCCTGGATCGATAATTCTCGTCCACCGTGGCCACGGATTTATGGTGATGGCCATCCGTACACAACGTGACATCAACCCCTGATACCGGGAGAGACGAATCCCCGACGATCCGATCACTGCCTCCATGTGGCTCGGGACTGTACCCAACTAAAACCTGTTTGCACGACTCCTTTGAACCGTGGTAGGGTAGTAATCAAAGCACAGTGGGAACTCACACGAGACAAATGACAATCTCAGGTCGACAGACTAACCTGTACACATGTCACCTGGGAACTGCTATCTGACAATAGGTATAATACCAACTAGCAGGTTCCCGGCGAGTCCGTCCAGTATACTCATAACCAATGAGCACCTGTATACTATCTTAGGTGAACAAACTAACACCAATGGCTTGTGAGACCTGGCCACCGCCCCTCGTCGGGGTCTCGATCGGTATACACTAGTCTACACTGGAGTATCGATGCCCGGTCTCGATACTCCTACGACTAAGGACATTTAAGGATGTGCTTATAGACCCCAACTCCCACATATATGATCGCCATCATAATGCTGGCAGTCAAGCAAGAATCCTAAGGGCTCTATCAACATGTACATGATGATAAAGACAAACCAGATAGTATACTATCATCTTGAGTAAGACTGTTTTATCGGTATAGGTCCTGCCTCAATCATCATAATCATCTGTCCGTGACTATGATAATTGCCTTGAGGGCACTATAGTCAACAGATAGTTGGATCCCGATACCCACTGCGAGTAAGAGTTACTCCTGCGAGAATTTTGCACTTTACAATTAGCTAATCAATTATGTGTCTAGAAAGATGTCAACGGGGTTATGCCTCTAGGAAAATGAGATTTATTTTAATTTGGTCCGTGCGAAAGCACGGGGAACCTCCCTCGGAGTACCGATACCTACCTGGCCGAATGATTGGCGAACCTGTATGGTGTAATTAATCCCGGCTAATCTTACCTTTTAGGGTTTGAAGGAAGATTCGATAAAAACAGTTGGAGCCATCCTGATTAGATAAGATAATAACCAATCTAATCTTGCAAAGAGCGCACGCTAACGCGTTTCTTTCTCTCTCTCCAGGCAGCAACCAATGTCACGTCTTAATCAAGATAATAATATGGATGTATTGACCGAACCCTCATTTTATACAGGGCTATGGAATGTTGGTCCCTCTCTATCTTATGAATGTCATAATTCTGAGCAAGGGATAGGGGAATGTCAGGATTCTCGCGCCACCCGTATGAAGAAACAGCATGTTGATGCATCTTCTTCGGGTGTGTTCGTTACCAAGAACCGTTTCTCAGTTTGTTCTACGTCCTGGGTATTGGATACCGGATCAGGATCCTACGTATGTAATTTGTTACATGGCTAAAGAAAGGTATAGAACTGGGAAAGGGTGATAAATACCTAACAGTAGGGAATGGTGCAATTGTTGCAGCCAAGGCAGTTGGCGATTATCACCTTTTATTACCAACTGGTAATACATTGATTCTGAACGACTGTTACTACGCACCAAAAATGATGTGCAACATTATATCGGTTTCTTTGCTAATTAAAGAAGGATATAATCTCACATTAGATGATAATGTTATGAACATTTTCTAGAATCAAGTGTTGATTGGATCTGGTACGTTATGTAATGGTATATACGTTCTTAATCAAAGTACAGTTCTTAACATACAGAACACAAACAAGAGGAAAAGTTTAGAAATGAACGAAGCCTTCTTATGGTACAGTAGACTAGGTCATATCAATGCGACAAGACTAGCTAAGTTGCATAAAGATGGATATTTGAATCCGTTCGAATTTTCATCTTATGAAACTTGCCAGTCATATCTCAAAGGCAAGATGACCAAAACTCCGTTTACTGGACACGGAGAAAGAGCTACTGAACTCTTGGGACTGATACATAGTGATGTATGCGATCCTATGTCTACATATGTTAAGAATGGTTTTTCGTACCTTATTACATTCACCGATGATCTCTTAAGGTACGGACATGTGTTCTTGTTGAAAAATAAGTCTGAAGGTTTTGAGAAATTTAAGGAATATACGTACGAAGTTGAAAACCAGACGGGCAAAAGTATCAAAATCCTACGATCTGATCGGGGAGGTGACTACTTGAGCGGGGAATTCCAAGACTATTTAAAAGAGAATGGGATTCTCTATCATCTTACTCCTCCGTATATACCACAGTACAATAGAGTATCGGAGCGGAGAAATCGCACCATATTAGATATGGTGCGCTCTATGATGAGTACTGCTAAGTTGCCTATTTCTTTTTGGGGTTATGTGCTTCAGACAGCCGCATACCTATTGAATCAAGTTCTATCAAAATCTGTGCCTAAAACACCATATGAGATATGGAGTGGAAATAGGCCATGTCTTAAACGAGTTAAGATATGGGGTTGTCCGGCCATGTCAAAAAGCAAAATCCGGACAAGCTCGAGGCACGATCAGTTCTATGTAAGTTTGTGGGATATCCAAAGAATTCATATGGATATCTATTCTACCACAGTGAGGAACAAAAGGTGTTTGTTTCTCGACATGCCACCTTTTTAGAAAAGGAATTTCTTGTAAAAGAAATTAGTGGCAATGAGGTAGAACTAGATGAAGTTCCAGCTGCACAAACTAGAACTGATGATTTGGTGGAACCAGAGGATCTAATAGTACCCAACAAACCCCAGCCACTCAGCAGATCTAGTAGGGTTACTCATCCACATGAGAGATACTATGGTTTTCTCATAGACGGTGGAAGCGAGGATTGCATCATGGAAGATGATGACCCAACTAGTTTCGAGCAGGCCATCACAAGTGGGGACTCTGTGAAATGGCTGGATGCTATGCGATCCGAGATGGAATCCATGTACACCAACCAAGTATAGACTTTGGAAGTTGCTCCTGAAAGGGTAAAACCCATTGGGAGCAAGTTGATCTTCAAAAAGAAGATAGGTGTAGATGGAAAAGTTGAGACTTTCAAAGCTAGACTTGTAGCAAAAGGTTTTCGTCAACGACCTGGCGTCGACTATGATGAAACCTTTTCTCCTGTAGCTATGCTTAAGTCCATCAGGATCCTACTTGCCATTGCTGCATAACATGACTACGAAATCTGGCAGATGGACGTCAAGACCGCTTTTCTAAATGGTGATTTAGAAGAGAGTGTGTACATGACACAGCCAAAGGGCTTCGTAGATAGTAGGAGCAGCGGAAAGGTGTGCAAGATACTTAAATCCATCTACGGATTAAAGCAGGCGTCGCAAAGTTGGAACATCTATTTTGATTATGCTATCAAAGAGTTTGACTTCATAAAAAATGTATATGAACGTTGTATGTATAAGAAGGTTGTAAAGAGTAAGGTTGTCTTCCTTGTATTATATGTGGATGATATACTCTTGATTGGAAACGATGTTCCTATGCTACACTTGGTCAAGCTCTTCTTATTACTCAAGTTCTCCATGAAAGATCTTGGTGATGCCTCGTACATTCTGGGGATAAAGATCTATAGAGATAGATCTAAATGGATGTTGGGATTGTCCCAATCCAGGTACATAGACACTATACTAAAGAGCTTTAGTCTGAAAGATTCCAAGCGATGTAATGTACCCGCTTGTTCAGGAATCACTCTCTCTAAAGAGATGTCTCCCAAGACTGATTTGGAGAGGGCTCGCATGCAAGAGATACCCAATGCTTCGGCGGTCGGCTCTATCATGTATGCGATGTTATGTACCAGACCGGATGTAGCTTACTCACTAGGTGTAATTAGCAGGTATCAATCAGATCCTGGGGAAAACCACTGGACAGTTGTGAAGAACATTCTTAAGTACTTGAGAAGGACTAAAGAAATGTTTTTGGTGTATGGTAACGATGAACTACAGGTGGATTCCTTTACCGATTTGAGCTTTCAGAGTGATAAGGACGACAGTAAGTCGGACTCGGGTTTTGTCTTTACCCTCAATGGAGGGGCGGTGTGTTGGAAGAGTTCTAAGCAAGACACCGTAGCAGACTCGACGATGGAGGCTGAAAACATCGCTGCCAACAATGCTGCCAAAGAGGCTGTCTGGATGAAGAAGTTCATTTCTGAGCTTGGTGTGGTTCCATCCATTGAGCATCCAATACCTTTGTATTGTGATAACAATGGAGCAATGGCTTTAGCCAAGGAACCCCGGTCCTATCAGAGATCCAGACAAATTCTAAGGCGGTATCTCCTGATCAGGGAGATATTAGATCATCGGGAGATCGAGGTCAGGAGAGTTGACACGAAGGAAAACATAGCGGATCCACTCATGAAGGCCCTCTCCCAGATACAGTTTGAGAGACTTTTTAGGATCTTGGGTATGAGATACTACAACACATGGCCTTAATGCAAGTAGGAGATTGTTAGGAATATGTAAGCCCTATATGCCATTATTATACATGTGATGTATATTATAATGGATGCTTGGTCATATATATAGAGGACTTTCTTGCTCGACATGATAGTATGCTATTTGGTTACTCTTTGTCTTAACATGTTGACTGGTATTCTTTACTGTCTTGCTCCCACATGTTGATAAATCCCTTAGGATATGTACTTGACTACCAAGACTATGATGAGATCATACTAGTGGGGCCAGGGTGGTCCAAAAGTACATCCTTTAATCAGTTCCTAGCCGAGGGAATATCGAGACTAGGGCATCGATATTCCAGAGTAGACTAGTGTGTACGTTTCTTGTCCCTTAGATGGTGATGGTTGATCCCACAACCATTGGTGTGTGACATCAAAAATTGTACACAGGTGCTCATTGGAGAATGGGTATGCCGAACAGGACTCGCCGAGAACTCCTAGATAGTTATATACCTAACGTCAGATAGCAGTTCTCTGGTGACACCGGTACAGGTTAGTCTGTAGACCCGAGATCGTCATAGAGTCTTGTGTGGCTCCCACTGTGCTTTGATTTCGTCCCTACCACGGAACAAAGGAGTCATGCAAACAGGTGGATTTTGGGTACAGTCCCGAGACACATGGAGGTAATGAGCGATAGGAGGGGTTTCGTCTCTCCTGGTATATGGAGTTGATGTTGCGCTATGCTCGATTGGTTATAACTGAAAATCCCTAGCCAGGGTTGCTGAGATTTACTGATAAGAGTTATCAGTAGTTTCTCAAACTGTTATGAGCCAAACATCGGCATGACTTATCACGTTACTGGGGTCTGACGTTTACCACCCCTAGACATGATATGCGACATATTAGACGAAGAGACCAGACTATACGATAGTGTTACTGATAGGCTTCATGGAGAGTATGGACGAGCTTGCTGTTGATCTTCATATCGCTCAATACCCGGGTAGCCGTTACGTCCAGCTAGTACCGCTGACGGCTTGTAGATAACTGATATGATCATTACCTATTGCTGGCGTATTGACGAGTCTTTAGAGTCTCACACAGAAGTTTCCTGGTTCAAGCGAAACGAAGTAGGACACATATGTGATATGTGTATGGGCCTGATTAAATACGAGTATGTGATACCGTATTGTAATCTGGCAGTTAACTGTTATCGGTTAGGTTATAAGTGATATAACTAGGTTTTCGAATCAAGTGTTGATTTGATAATGTGATAAACAGATAAATAATATTACTCAGTCATATGTGATATAACCGGATTATTAGATCAAGTATTGATTTAATAATGTGATATATATTATATGTGATATAATTATATCTTAACTAATTTCATTAGCTCACTAATTGCTTTATATATATATATATTAATGTATATTTGATATATATATATATATATATTATATGAAGCATGGCATGTTTTTCTATTTTGAGAAAATAGAAAAATTGTGGTGTAAATTGTGGAGATATTTGTGGAATGGGTAAGGCATGGGTTTTATTATTTGTATATTTGTCTTGACTCGCTATTCAAGCATGGTTGCAATTTAGAATTGAAATTTTATTCCATGCTTGAATAAGTGAGGAAAGAGAGAGCCATTTTGAGTTTACTCTCATCAATTTTCATTCTTCATGCCTTAGCCATCTCTTGAGCTCTTGGTTCCTCTTGCTCTACAATTTTCTTCACCTCACTTCCAAGATCAAACCCTTACATGTGATGTGAATCATTGAACTTGCGAAAACCCTAGTGAGCAAATTAAACCCCAACTTCACCATCATACATTGGATTAGCAATTTGATGTGGAGTGTTGCCTTCACTAATGAGATTAGTGAAGGGTTAGCTTGAGCTTGTGGACTTTGGTTAGATCATCTTTGGCGCGAAGATCATGAAGGAGGTTTGTTCAATTCGAAGAGGAGCCTAGTAGAGTCGCGTGGACTTCAACCCTGAGCTATTGAAGAGAAGGACTCAAACTACAAAGGTTGCATGCTCTTTTCTTCACTTTAGTTCATCACATCACAAAAGCAAACCCTAATAATCTAGCAAAGATCTTGTTAGTCTAGCTTAGAACCAAATAAAATTTTTAATTTGGCATGCTTGATGCAACTAGAACCTCATGGTGGTGCTAAGGTCGACTTTCAATAACAGCAAGTCCCTGGCCAGGGCTGATGAGATTTACTGATAAGTGTTATCAGTGGTTTCTCGATTGGTTATAGGTCACACATCGGCATGACTTATCGAGTTATTGGGGTCTGACGATTCCACCCCCAGACTCGATATGCAACATATGAGACGAAGAGACCGAACTATACGGTAAGTGTTGCATATAGGCTCTACAGGAGTTTGGACAAATT
This sequence comes from Agapanthus africanus, assembly GCA_030015575.1. Taxonomy (NCBI): domain Eukaryota; kingdom Viridiplantae; phylum Streptophyta; class Magnoliopsida; order Asparagales; family Amaryllidaceae; genus Agapanthus; species Agapanthus africanus. The sequence continues at coordinate 517,450,829 of CM057337.1, forward strand.
TTCTTGTTGATCTTTTATTCGTTCAATACATAGGTAGCCGTTATGTCCAGCTAGTACCGCTGACGGCTTGTGTGTATCTAATGTGATCATTACCTACTGCTAGCGTATTGGCGGGTCTTTAGAGTCCCACATAGAGGTTTTCTAGCTCAAGCGAAATGAAGTAGGGCATGTATGGAGATATATGCAGGAGCTTGATTAAATGCGTGTATATGATACCATATTCTAATCTAGCATTAATTGATATTAGCCGGGTTATATATGATATAACCGGATTATTGAATCAAGTGTTGATTTGATAATTTGATATATATATATATATATGATGATATATATATAAATATATATATATATATATATATAAACTAATATTGTGCTCAGTTTAATCTATTCTACTCTTTATATATTATTTATATTTGATATAAATAACATATAAAAACATATTAACATGGTTGAATATACACAAGAGTTGTGTATATGAGTATTACATAAGAGGTTAAAGTAAGAAGATAATGATTCACATATATGAATTAAAGAAAAGAATTAATGAGTCATTTCTTTGGATTCTTAAAGAAGGCATGACTCATTAATCTTTTTCTTTTTATATTGATATATGTTTTATCATTCATTCTTTTCCTCATCTCACTCTCATTCTCATCACCATCTTCATCCTCTTCATCTCTTCATGTGACACTATTCACTCAAGATTGAAAATGAGAAAAGAAAAGTGAGTTTAAACCCTACTTCATCAACCTAAATCTATCTAGCAAATTAGTAGATTAGTGAAGTGTGACATTGAGTATAAGAAGTTTCAAGGTGGATCATTTTCGACGACGAAGACTTCGAGCAAGCTCGTTCCATCTTTCAAGTGGAGTTAAAGAAGAATTCTAGGGACTACTACTTGGAGCTTTTGAACTGAAGGACTAGACTACAAAGGTTTTAACATCTCTTCACTTAGTTTAGAACTTCTTTTTGCTTACTTTGAAACCCTAAAACTCTAGTATGATCTTGTTTAAGTAGACTTAGCCCTCTAAAATTATAAAATTGCATACTTGATATTCATAGAACCCTAATAGAGGTTCTAAGACATATTTTCAAGGTATCAGAGCCAAACTAGAGGCTTAGGAGTAGTTTAGACGAATTTAAAGTGTTCGATCGATGTTTTAAATCCGAACTTTGGTGGTTTCTGTCCATATTTTAAAAACTATGCCTTTTTCAAGATTAAAAATTCTCAGAAAATTCAGCGGGTCTTTCTATGGAAGCACAAGAAATAAGAGCACCTAATTCCACCAGCTGGCCACGGAACCGCCGCCTAGACCATGTCCTAGACGTGGTTCTGCCGCGCACTTGTTGAGTTAGAACTCTAATTTTCTTGTGTTACTTCATTTTCACTTTTTGGATTTTTTGGATATTTTTAATGACGCTCAAGTGGTTGAGATCTCTATGAATTGTTGTTGATTGAAATATCGATCGAAATGTTAACTTTGTCTAATTGCTTCGGTTATGTGATACAATTTTTGGAATCCACATTGATTCGTTTTGCGAAAACTAGTTGTTGAGTTGTAAATCTCACATTTTAGTCTCAAATGATGGATTACCACGGAGTTTGGATTTGGATCGAAATTCAGTCGTAATCTCGTATCGTACGCGAATACTCGCCGGGAGACACTAGTAGAAAGCCACGCCCCTTTACCTCGACCAAGTGACTATAGGAGAACCCCATGGCCAAGAGCATCCACTCGGGTGCTCGAGGCCACGGTGTTCCGCACAAGTCCAATTCGTTGACGACCTCAGGGGTGCGGCCATCTACTAAAATTCCCAATGAGCCTTCGATCTTTTAACCGGGAATCCTGTTGAATTGCCCGGCTATAACTTTGAAAATTGTTTTCAATTCGAGACTTAAATGTATGGTTTATAGCATTAGTCATGAAATTCGGAATATGTGATAATCCGGTTTTATGATGCTATAGATGCGGATTCGAATTATTGTAGTTTTCATTTCTTTTCTTCGACCGTAAGTGTAATATGTGGCAGTCTCCCTGATCCCATTGCTATACGACAATGACATTTGGGGTACGCATATTTACTTATGATGATGACATGTGATGTTATTGTGTTGTTATATCGATAAGTTATATTGGATCATCGTGATTGAATAGCCGGAGGTTTTATGTGAGATGTGAGTTTTTCATTTTCACTCATGTAAATTATTGTATGTAATATTCTTTTATTGGGACACTTCTGGGTTGAGATTGTTGTCTCTATTCGATATATATTATTTACTTTTCCGCATTAGGATAGACCCAAGGCGAAGGCATAAGTAACTGGGTTCTAGAGTCCAGTGGGAGGCCATCTCGAGGAGTCGAGACCGGTCGCCTAACTCTAGAATTGGCAGGATTGCTTGCCTCTCTCGTAGGGGTCTAGGGGTGTGGGCTTAGCTTTTCATCATGATCGTGGAATCTATATTTTTCGTTACTGGCTTAATCTAAAACACGGACCTCCTAGTATATCATATATTTCATATTCTTGCTTCTGCTGTGTTGTGATGTGATGTGATCATGTAAATGTGTAAGACAAATGTTGCTTATATATATGATATATTAGTAGACACTATATATGTTTTGCATTCGCGCTAGTCCCGACCCCGCCCTGCTGAAACTTAAGTAACCTTACGGTGAAGACCCAGGTTCCTGTGACGAATGCGGATGGCATATATGTTTGTTTTATTTTCGTTTCCTCTATGATATTTACGAAACATAATTGATCGGACTTGATTAATAAGATTAATGAAAAGAAAAGAAACCTAAAAGATGTTGTAGAATCACTTTTTCAAAAAGGTAGTTCTAAGTCTTGCTTTGCATAGTAGTATTCCATTATGAATATCCAGCACCTCATTCGATGAGTAAAGAGCTTAGATCCCTTCACCGGGAATGACCTCTTTAGCAAAACTAGTATATGCTACAACCCACTCGGTCTGTTTTGAAAACTACTCGATTTTAAAGCGGAAATTAAACCACTCCTTTTCAAATCACTAGATTCTACAACGATATCAGGTTCATTACATTAAAGTTTTTCTTCAATACAGCCGTAACCCTCTGTCATTTCAGATATGTAGTGTTTAGTATTCGTGCTGTGTTTGTTGACCTATGTCAAGGCACAGTATGCGGTAGCTGGGTAATACTTATCTGCAGCATATAAATGCGATCGGTAGGGAAAGTTACACAGCCTTGTTGGCCTCCGTCAAGGGTTTGTGTGGGTGGGTTCAAATCGATCAAGAAATGACGGGCAGAACTTGACTAGCAGCTTATGATTTGTTGACCTCCATCAAGTTCATAGGTTGTTAGTGGTAAAAACCATTATCGGGAATTTCAAGTGTTGAAATTTGCAATGAGATTGCATACATTCTATGTGATAGTTGTATCCCGATACCCATTGCAAGTAAGCATTACTCTTGGGAGAGTTTTCCACTTTACAATTAGCTAATCTAGTAGGTGTCTAGAAAGGTGTTAACGGGGTTATGCCCCTACGGAAACGAGCTTATTTAATTAGTTCCATATAAAAGCACGGGGAGACTCCCTCGGAGTACCAACACCAGTTTGGATGACAGATTAGTGAAATTGTAGGGTCTAATTAATCCCGGCTAATCTTACCTTTTAGGGTTTGAAGAAAGATTTGATAAAAACAGGGGAAGCCATCCAGATTAGATAAGATAATAACCAATCTAATCTTGCAAGATCATACGCTAAAGTGTTTTCTTCTCTCTCTCTCCCCAGGTAGCGACTATGTCATGCCTTAATCAAGTTAATAATATGAATGTATTAACCGAACCCACTTATTATACTGGGCTGGGGAACGTTGGTTCCTCTCTATCTTATGACAACTGTCATAAGTCTGGGCAAGGGATAGGGGATTACAAGGATTTCCATGCAACCCGAATGATGAAGGAGCATTCTGATGCATCTTCTTCGGGTGTGTTAATTATTGAGAACAGTTTCTCGGTCTACTCTACGTCCTGGGTATTGGATACCGGATCAGAATCCCACATTTGTAATCTGTTACAAGGGTTAAAGAAAAATAGAGAACTAGGAAAAAGTGATATGTCTCTCAGAGTAAGGAATGGAGCAATTATTTCTGCCGAAGCTGTCGGCGAATATCATCTTGTATTGTTAACTGGCAATACATTGATTTTGAACGAATGTTATTTTGTACCAACGACGATGTTCAATATAATATCCGTTTCTTTATTAGATAAAGATGGATATAACCTCGCATTAGAGAAAAATGTTATGAACATTTTCTTAAATCAAGTGTTGATTGGGTTTGGTACACTATGTAATGGTTTATAGGTTCTGAATCAAAATACAGTTCTAAATATACAAAACACTAACAAGAGGAAAAGTTCATAAATGAACGAAGTCTTCTTGTGGCACTGTAGACTTGGTCATATCAATGCGACTAAATTAGCTAAGTTGCATAAAGATGGATATTTGAATCCGTTCGAATTTACATCTTATGAAACTTTTCAATCATGTCTCAAAGGAAATATGACTAAAACTCTGTTTATGGGACATGGAGCAAGAGCTACTGAACTCTTAGGACCGATACAATGTGATGTATGCGGTCCTATGTCTACACATGCCAGGAATGGTTCCTTGTACTTCATTACATTCACAGATGATCTCTTAAAATTCGGACATGTATTCCTGTTGAAACACAAATCTGAAGCTTTTGAGAAATTCAAGGAATATAAGAGCGAAGTAGAGAACCAGATGGGTAAAAGTTGAAAGTGTTTACTGGCACCACGATAGGGTTAAAACGGGCATCACACATGCAATTTTCAAAATTTCACGGTGCTAATCAACACTAACCTAGGATCTAACTAGATAATTAGGGTTAACAATAATGATATCACTAAACTAGCTAAAGGAAAGGAGGCTACAACCTTTGTAATCCATGTCCTTCTCTTCAAAAGCTCCGGGTTTTAGTCCCTACGACTCCTCATAGCTCCACTCGAAGTTTGAACGAGCCTCCTTCATGATCTTCGTGCTGAAGATGATCCACCCGAAGTCCCTCCAGCTCAAGCTTCCTCTTCACTAAACTCTTTAGTGAAGGAAACACACTACACCAAAGTACTACTCTAGTGTAGGATGGTGAAATAGGGATGTTGTTTTCTCACTAGGGTTCTCACAAGCTCAAGGTTTCACAACTCAAGTGAGAGATTGAGCTAGGAGGTGAAGGTGAGGAAAAGGGAAAGTGCTAGAGAGAAACTCATCACATGAGCTCAAGAAAGAAAATGAACTAACTCTCAAAATGGCATGAAGCTCACACATTATTGAAGCATCCAATTGAAAATAATATTCAATTGTAACCATACTTCAATAGTATAGTAAGATGAATAAAATATTCATCAAACCATGCTTCACCCTATTCCTCAAATTCCACCTTATTTTCTATTTTCACAAAATAGAAAAACAAACCATGCTTCATAAAATATACATACATACATACATACATACATACATACATACATATATATATATATATATATTATGAAGAAAATAATTAGTGAGCTAATAATATTAGTTAATATATAATTATATCAAATATAAATATATATCATTTTATTAAATCAACACTTGATTTAATAATCCGGTAATATCACATATAATCGACTAATATCATTTATCTGCATATCAGATTATCTAATCAAAATTTGATTCGATAATTCGATTATATCACATATAACCTAACTGATAACAAATAACCGCCAGATTAGAATACGGTAACACATACTCGTATTTAATCAGGCCCCCACACATACCAGCATATGGGCCGTACATCGTTTTGCTTGAACCATGAAACTTCTATGTGGGACTCTAAAGACTCATCAATACGCCAGCAGTAGGTGATGATCACATCAGTCACCCATAAGCCATCAGCGGTACTAGCTGGACGTAACGGCTATCCAGGTATTCAAAGATTAGAAGAACAACAATCAAGCTTGTCCAAACTCCCATGAATCCTATAAGTAACACTTACTGTACAGTCCGGTCTCTTCGTCTGATATGTCGCATATCGAGTCTAGGGGTGGAATCGTCAGACCCCAGTAACTTGATAAGTCATGCTGATGTATGGCTCATAACGGTTCGAGAAACTACTGATAACACTTACCAGAAAATCTCATCAGCAGCCCTGGCCAGGGACTTCCTGTTATAGCTAATCGAGCATAGCGCGACATCAACTCCCAATACCCGGAGAGACGAAACCCCTCCTATCGCTCATTGCCTCCATGTGACTCGAGACTATACTTAAAATCCACCTGTTTGCACGACTCCTTTGAGTCGTGGTAGGAAAGTAATCAAAGCACAGTGGGAACCACACAAGACTCTATGACGATCTCGGGTCTACAGACTAACCTGTATCAGTGTCACCAGAGAACTGCTATCTGACGATAGGTATAGTACCATCTAGGAGTTCTCGACAAGTCCTGTTCGGTGTACCCATTCTCTAATGAGCACCTGTGTACAATCTTTGATGTCAAACACCAATGGCTATAGGATCAACCATCGCCCCATACAGGGTCAAGAAACGTACACACTACTCTACTCTGGAATATCGATGCCCTGTCTAGATATACCCTCGACTAGGAACAATTGAAGGATGTTCTTGTGGACTACCCAGGTCCCAGTATGATCCGCATCATAGTCCTGATAGTCAAGCCAACACCCTAAGGGTTTTATCAAAATGTATCTGAGAGACAGTATAATGATACTAAGTGTACATGTTAAGATAAAGTGTAACCAGATAGCATACTATCATGTCGAGTACTATCATGTCAAGCAAGGAAGTCCTCTATATATATGTCCAAGCATCCACTATAATATACATCAATGTACAATAATGGCCTCTAGGGCATACATATTCCTAACAATCTCCCACTTGCACTAAGGTCAGTTGTTGTAGTATCTCATACCCAACATCCCAAAAAGTCTCTCAAACTGCGTCTGGGGGAGGGCCTTCGTGAGTGGATCTGCTATGTTGTCTTTCATGTCAACTCTCCTGACCTCGATCTCCAGGCGATCTACTATCTCCCTGATCGGATGAGACCGCCTAAGAATATGTCTGGATCTCTGATGGGACCGGGGTTCCTTGACTAAAACAACAGCTCCATTGTTATCACAATACACAGGTATTGGATGCTCAATGGATGGAACTGAAAGGTTACACTAACGCCCTGGCCATCTACCGTGGCCGGTATACGGAACAAAATAATTTTCTTGGATGTATAAACTAGCGGTAGAATAACCGATTCACCCGATCTACCATAAGCCTTAGATAATCTAACAAAGAGAAGCTATCTACTATGATCGGAGTTTATACCTAAAGAATCAAGTCCTTTAGGTCTTTACTCCTCTTCTTTAGCTCCTCAAAGGATGTATGGATCGCGCTTGATCGACGGCCACCTCGCGTCAAAGATGATCCACCCGAGAGTGCCTATATTGAGCTCCTACCTCTAAACCGAGGTAACTAGGTTACTTAGTATGCTAATCTAAGTAGCCTAGATTATGTAGAGAGTGGTGATGGATTAATTAGACTCAATATACCCTAGGTTTCTCAACACATGAGACATTTAGGGTTTGAGGTAGAAGAAGATGAAGCTTGAGGAGATGAGAGTGTTGTAGAGAGCATAGCAAGAAGAATGGCTAAGTGTTGGAGACAATAATGCAAACACAAAATATCTCCACAAAATATCAAGCATACTAGAATAGTAAATCATGAGTCATTACATGAGTCACAACTTAGCCATGCTTCATTTAATGAGTGATAACGCCTCATCCCTCCACCTCATTAACCATTTAACCTAAATGGTTAAACAAAACAATGAGGTGTCTTCTTCTAGAAGCACCTTGCACAATTACAAGAATGCCCCTCACCTATATATACATACCCGTATCCGTATTCCGAGAAAATACGAATACAATGAGACGAGAATAATCCAAGAATATAATACTAGGATCCGTCTTAAACCAAAGCCCGCTAGTATTATCCGCCCGAACATCATACATGCACAAGTACACGTATATGATCGAACCCTGCCGTAAAACCATACGGCCTCTACATCGTTTCTCCCGAAGTAGGGAAACCCTCTGTTTGGACTCTAAAGACTCGACAGTACGCCGACAGTGCGTTACTGGATAAATCCATAACCACAAGCACGTCAGCGGCACTAGCTTTACGTAATGGCTACCCGGGTACCTGTAGAAAATGAAGGCCGACGAGCAAACTCGTCTGAACTCCTACTGAGCCTATCCGTGACAATATCTGTACAGTCCGGTCTCTTCGTCTAAGAGTATCGCACACTAGGTCTGGGGGTGGTCAACGTTAGACCCTAACAACCCGATAATTCTTGCTGATGCAGCTCAGGACCCATCTGGGAAACTACTGATCAACCTATCAGTAAATCCCAACTGCCTTGGCCAAGATCTTATGGTCATGGCCAATCGAACACAGTGCTATATCGACTCCCAATACCTAGAGAGATGAATCCCTGACAATTACTCACTGCCTCAATATGGCTCAAGACTGCACCCAACCAAAACCTGTTTGCACAAATCAGTAGAGCCATGGTAGGGTAGTGATCAAAGTACAGTGGAAACTTATACGAGACAAATGATGATCTCAGGTCCTAAGACTAACATGTACACATATTAAAAGAGAACCGCGATCTGACGATAGATATAATACCATCTAGAGGTTCTCGGCAAGTCCGTCCAGTGTACTCACCCCAGTGAACACCCGTATACAATCTTAGGTGATCACACCAATAGTTGTAAGACCAACCACCGCCCCTCGTCGGGGTCTAAAACCGTATATGCAAGTCTACTCTGGATTATTGATGCTCGATCTCGATACACCTACGACTTGGGACATTTAAGGATGCGCTTATAGACTATCCAGCTCCCACAAGTATGATCGCCATCATAACGCTGGTAGTCAAGCAAGATCTTACAGGCTTTATCAACATGTGGTCGACATATATAACATATGCACATGTTAAGATAAAGTCAAACCATAATAGTATACTACTGTATTGAGTCTTTATTAATATGTGCAAGCTGGATAAAGTATCAATAGAAACAAATACACATATCCCGATAAATACAACTCAAATAATATACAATATAACTAAGCAAAATTGTCCTGTACATACATATCCCTAGCATCCACTTGTATACAGATACAATAATGGCTTCTAGGGCATACATTTCCAACAGGAACCATACTAAGTTCAGCTATGAACATGTTCATCCAGACAGCCTCTTTGGCAGCATCGTTGGCAGTAATATATCCAGCCTTCATCGTCGAGTCTGCTACGGTATCTTGCTTGGAACTCTTCCAACGTACCTCCCCTCCATTGAGGGTGAAGACAAAACCCCGAGACTGACTTACTGTCGTACTTATCACTCTAGAAGCTCGAATCGGTAAAGGACTCCACCTAGAGTTCACTGTTAGCATACACCAAGAACATTTCTTTAGTCCTTCTTAAATACTTAAGAATGTTCTTCACAGCTGTCCAGAGTTTCTCCCCAGGATATGATTGATACCTACTCACTATACCTACTGAGTAAGCTACATCCGGTCGAGTACACAACATCGCATACATGATTAACCCGACTGCCGGGGCATAGGGTATCCCTTGCATGCGAGCTCTTTCCAAATCAGTCTTGGGAGACATCTCTTTGGAGAGAGTGATTCCTAAACAAGAGAGTAAATTACCACGCTTGTAATCTTCTATACTAAACCTCTTTACTATGGTGTCTATGTACCTGGATTGGGACAATCCCATCATCCTTTTAGATCTATCTCTATAGATCGTAATCCTCAGGATGTAGGAGGCATCACCTAGATCTTTCATAGAGAACTTGTGTGATAAGAAGAGCTTGACCAAGCGTAGCATAGGAACATCATTTCCTATCAAGAGTATGTCATCCACGTAAAATACGAGGAAGACAACCTTACTCTCTAAAAACTTCTTATATATACATGATTCATCTATATTTTTGATGAAGTCAAACTCTTTGACAGCTTCATTAAACTAGATGTTACAGCTCCACGACGTCTGCTTTAATCTGTAGATGGATTTAGGCAGCTTGCATACTTTTCCGCTGCTCCCACTGTCTATGAAGCCCTCTGGATGTGTCATTTACACGCTCTCTTCTAAATCACCATTTAGAAAAGCGGTCTTGACATCCATCTGCCAGATTTCGTAGTCATGGTATGCAGCAATGGCAAGTAGTATCTTGATGGACTTAAGCATAGCGACAGGAGAAAAGGTTTCATCATAGTCGACACCTGGTCGTTGACGAAAACCTTTTGATACAAGTCTAGCTTTGAAAGTCTTAACTTTTCCATTTGCACCAATTTTCTTCTTAAAGATCCACTTGCTCCCGATTGGTTTTACCCCTTCAGGAGCTACTTCCAACGTCCATACTTTGTTAGTGTACATGGATTCCATCTCAGATCGCATAGCATCTAGCCCTTTCACAGAGTCTCTACTTGTGATGGCCTACTCAAAGCTAGTTGGGTCATCATCTTCCATGATGCAATCCTCGCTCCCACCGTCTACAAGAAAACTGTAGTTTCTCTCAGGTGGATAAGGAACCCTACTAGATCTACGGAGTGGCTGGGGTTCGTTGGGTACTATTGGATCCTCCGGTTCTACCAAATTGTCAGTAACAGTTTGTGTAGCCGGAACTTCTTCCAGTTCTACCTCATTGCCACTAATTTCTTTCAAAAAAAATCCTTTTCTAAACTTTTCCATTTACACCAATTTTCTTCTTGAAGATCCACATGCTCCCGATTGGTTTTACCCCTTCAGGAGTTACTTCCAAAATCCATACTTTGTTAGTGTACATGGATTCCATCTCAGATAGCATAGCATCCAGCCCTTTCACAGAGTCTCCACTTGTGATGGCCTACTCAAAGCTAGTTGGGTCATCATCTTCCATGATGCAATCCTCGCTCCCACCGTCTACAAGAAAACCGTAGTTTCTCTCAGATGGATAAGGAACCCTACTAGATCTGCGGAGTGGCTGGGGTTCGTTGGGTACTATTGGATCCTCCGGTTCTACCAAATTGTCAATAACAGTTTGTGTAGCCAGAACTTCTTCCAGTTCTACCTCATTGCCACTAATTTCTTTCAAAAAAAATTCCTTTTCTAAAAATGTGGCATGTCGAGAAACAAACACCTTTTATTCCTTAGTGTGGTAGAAGATATACCCTCGCGAATTTTTGGGATATCGTATAAACTTGCACAAAACTGACCTTGCCTCGAGCTTGTCCGGATTTTGCGTTTTAATATAAGCCGGACAACCCCATCTCTTAATAAAATTAAGACATGGTCTCTTCCCTTTCCATATCTCATATGGAGTGGTAGGTAGAGATTTGGTGGGAACCATATTCAAAAGGTGTGCGGATGTCTCAAGCTTATAACCCCAAAAAGAAATAGGTAACTCAGCAGTACTCATCATAGAGCGCACCATATCTAATAGGGTGTGATTCCTCCACTCCGATACACCATTGTGCTGTGGTGTATACGGAGGAGTAAGCTGAGAGAGAATCCCATTCTCTTTTAAGTTGTCTCAGAATTCCGTGCTTAAGTATTCTCCTCCCCGATCAGACCGTAGGACTTTAATACTTTTACCCGTTTGGTTCTCCACTTCGCACTTATATTCCTTGAATTTCTCAAAAACTTCAGACTTATGTATCAACAGGAACACATATCTGTATCTTAAGAGATCGTCAGTGAATGTAAGAAAGTACGAGGAACCATTTCTGGCATGCGTAGACATAGGACCGCGTATATCACTGTGTATCAGTCCCAAGAGTTCAGTAGCTCTTTCTCCATGTCCAGTAAATGGAGTTTTGGTCATTTTACCTTTGAGACATGATTCACAAGTTTCATAAAATGTAAATTTGAACGGATTCAAATATCCATCTTTATGTAACTTAGCTAGTCCTGTCGCATTGATATGACCTAGTCTACAATGCCACAAGTAGGCTTCGTTCATTTCTGAACTCTTCCTCTTGTGTGTGTTCTGTATGTTTAGAACTGTCGTTTGATTTAGAACGTATATACCATTACTTAACGTACCAATCCAAATCAACATTTTATTTAGAAAATGTTCATAACATTATCCTCTAATATGAAATTATATCCTTCTTTAGTTAGCAAAGAAACTGATATAATGTTTCACATCATCTCTGGTACGTAGTAACAGTCATTCAGAATCAATGTATTACCAGTTGGTAACACTAGGTGATATTCCCCAACTGCTTTGGCTGCGACAATTGCACCATTCCCTACTACTAGAGACTTATCACCCTTTTCCCAGTTCTCTACCTATCTTTAGCCCATGTAACAAATTACATACATGGGATCCTGATCCGGTATCCAATACCCAGGACGTAGAGCAAACTGAGAAACAGTTCTCGGTTACGAACACACCCAAAAATGAAGCATCAACATGTTTATTCTTCGTTCGGGTTGCGTGGGAATCCTGATATTCCCCTATTCCTTGCTCAGATTTGTTAGTTGTATGTATGCCCTAGAGGCCAGTATTGTACAGATGATGTATAATATATTGGATGCTTGGACATATATGGAGATGACTTTCTTGCTCGATATGATAGTATGCTATCTGGTTGCTCTTTATCTTAACATGTATACTAGTCTCTTTATATTTTCTTATAGTTACATGTTGGTAAAGCCCTGAGGATGTGTACTTGACTACCTGTAATATAATGAGGATCATACTAGTGGGGACATGGTAGTCCATAAGTACATCCTTCAAGTTCCCTAGTCGTGGGTGTATCGAGACGGGGCATTGATATACCAGTGTAGACTAGCGTATACGCTTCTCGACCCATTAGATAGACGATGGATGATCCCATATCCATTGGTGTTTGACATCAGAGATGGTATACGGGTGCTCAGTGGAGACAGGGTACACTGGACGGACTCGCCGAGAACTCCCAGATGGTATTATACCTCATGTCAGATGGCAGTTCTCAGGTGACACTTGTGCAGGTTAGTCTGTAGACCCGAGATCGTCATAGAGTCTTATGTGATTCCCACTGTGCTTTGATTTCCACCTTACCACGTCCATGAGGGCGTGCAAAACGGAGGTTTTTGGGTACAGTCCCGAGTCACATGGAGGCAATGAGCGATAGGAGGGGTTTCGTCTCTCCCGGTATTGGGGGTTGATGTTGCACTGTGTTCGATTGGCCGTAACAGAGAAGTCCCTGGCCAGGGCTGATTAGAGATTTACTGGTAAGTGTTACCAGTAGTTTCTCGACCCGTTATGAGCCTCACATCAGCACGACTTATCGGTTATTGCGGTCTGACGTTTACCACCCCTAGACTTGATATGCGACATATCAAACGAGGAGACCGGACTGCACGGGTAGTGTTGCCGGTTGGCTCGACGGGAGTTGTAGCAGATTCTCTTGTTTTCTTCCGATTGGTCAATACCCGGGTGGCCGTTACGTTTAGCTGACCGCTTGCGGCTTGGGGGTGCTTGATATGATCAGCACCCACTGCCGGCGTATTGACGAGTCTTAGAGTCCCATAAAGGAGTTACCTAGTCCAGGAGAAACGTTGTGGTGCGCGTATGCGATATGCGCATGGACCTGGTCAAAATGCGCGTATAAGATACCATATATTGATCGGGCGGCTTGCTTTTGGTTGGGTCGTATGTGATATGGCCGGATTGATAAATCAAGTGTTGATTTATCATTTAACCATTAGATTCTCACTAGAAATCCTTTCTTGTATTTTTGTATGTATGCATGCATGTATGCATTCCTTCTTGTTTCATGCACATATGGATGTGCATGCACACATACATTCATACATCATCCTTCATGGTTGTATATACATAGAAAATGGTGGCAATATAAGACTCACACCATGGTTTTATATATATGTATTATTATTGCATTTGTTTTAAAACAAATAGAAAAAGGAAAGGATAATTCATGGTTTCTTTCTACACTCTTCTTTGACCTAACCATGCTCACCCACCCTTTAACAATGGGTTAACTTTCCTTTTGTGTTTTAACTCAAGTTCAATAATATCTTTATTGTTTAACCATGGTTTGAGATGAGAAGTGGAAAATATATATTCATATATTTTCTATTTTTCAATGGGGATTATCTTTCTCTCTTGTTCTAAAAGGCCATCTTCTTCTTCCTCCTTCCTTTTTTGCTCTCTAGATTTTTCTAGTGAGCAAAACACTCACCAAGTTAGGATTTTGAAGTGAGAAAAACCATCACAACATCATTCTACACAAGTCTTGCCCACTTGTTAAGAGTGTTAGCTTCATTTCTTTCTCTTGATCAAGTGAAGTTGCAAGCTTGGACAAAGCGGACTCCGGGTGGATCATCAAGGACCTAGAGGAGATCAAGCGGACTTTTTCCAAACCCCAAGTAGCCGAGGATTTTAGCGTAGGGAGCTACAAAGGTTGTACTCTCAAAACCCTAGATTAATCTACTTGTGTTGTAGTGTTGTTTTTGAAACTCTAATTTTCTAGGTTTGATTCTTTGTATGCTTACTTAGCACCCTAAAATTTAAATCTTTGGTACATGTGATGCTTCCAAACCCTTCATGAGGTGCTAGGTAAACCCAACATTGGTATCAGAGCCAACCTAGAACCTTAGGCGACACTTTAACGAAGTTAAAACTCCGATCGAACCGAAAAATACTGGTTTTTAGCGCTCTCTGGACATTTTTTCAAAACTGTTAATTTTCAGAATTATAAATCCTTAAAAAATTCAGCTGGGAAATCTAAGCACACATGTAAATAACGATGACATGAACAGTACTTATCACCGTGGAACCGCGGCAATAGCCTGCTTGGGCCGCGGTTCCGCGGCCGTACGGATGCATCAATTTGTCGTTTTTGTACAGTAATTGTTTTGTCTACTTTTATATTTTTTAGGGAATTTTTAATCTGAATTTAGTGCTGTATATTCTGGAGATTGTTTTGGAGTCGGTGATTCGATCGGAATTTTGATTTCGTGTCTTTTCGGGGTAAATTAGAAAGTATTGAATTGTTCAAACGAGTATCATTTACTCACTTTTTCACGGGGTTTAAATCTTGCGGAAATACGTGCAAGTTTTGTGGTGGACCCTCTAGAAGACAACAAACCTTAACTCGATTATGTGACCGTCTTGAACTGCCTTTTGAACATTAGTGTTTGGGGCAGTACGGTGTGCCACATGTGAGGCGTTGGCTTGACCCTTCTACGGCTGAACCGCTGCTACTGTGACACACTCCGGGTTTTTGAACTCCGCTCAAGGGTTGAGCTTTAGGGAATTTTGAGTATTTGATCATTCGTTCGAAAACTTTAATACCGTCTATTTATCTGGAATGTGATGCAATGTGTGGAATTCATATAGCTAGATATGAAATACGAAATATGTGATATTTCGCATTTACGATATCTAAAGAGAATGTGGATTCCAGATATTGCAGTTTTACACTTTCTTTTCTGTGACCGTAAGTGTAGTATGTATTTACCGATTATCGTTGCTATACATCGACGACGATCAGTGTATGCATACTTACTTACGTTGATGATATGAGATATTATGTGTTGCTGAGATATGATGTGCAGGATTGTCGCGATTGAATAGCCGGGGGTTTTATGTGAGATGAGAGTTTTATATTTTCATTCATGTAAATTCAAATGTAATGTAATATTCTTTTATTTGGGCAACTTCCGGGTTGAGGTCGATACCACCAGTGTTGTATATTATTTCCTTTTCCGCATTAGGATGGACCGAAGGAAGGGAGCACAGGTGACCGGGTTCTAGGGTTCAGTGGGAGGCCATCTCGAGGAGTCGAGACCGGGTCTCCTAAACTCCAGAATTGGTAGGGTTGCTTGCCGCTCTCGTAGGGGTCCAGGGTGTGGGCTTGGCTATTCATCGCGACTGTGGAATCTGTATTTTCTATTGTTGGCTAAATACTAAATACGGACGTCCTAGTATATCCCACATTATATCTATGTTTCTGCTGCGATATCTATGATGTGATCATTTGATATGTTCTGATGGATACAGTATATAGTATATATGATATATTATATAGACGTTACTTATATTTTACACCCGCACTAGCCCTGCCCTGCTCTGTCGTTAGTTACCTAACCTAACGGTGCACGAGGGGACATCGAGGCGAATACGGATGGCATAACTGTACGTCGTATTTATCTATGATGTTTAGGTGACTTAAATGATGGGACTTCATTAATGTGATTAATGAAAGAAAAGAAACCTAAAAGATGTTGTAGAATCAAAATTTTCAAAAAGGGTAGCTACAGTTTTGCTTTGCATAGCGGTATATATGATATACCCTGCACCTTATTCGATGGGGAAAGAGCCGAGATCCCTTCACCGGGAGTGGCCTCTTTAGCAAAACTAGCAGATGCTACAAAACTCGGTTTGGTTTTTGATTGCTTTTGGAGTTTTGCTTTGCACAGTAATATATATAACATATCCCGCACCTTATTCGATAAGGAAAGAGCCGAGATCCCTTCACCGGGAGTGACCTCTTTAGCAAAACTAATAAAAGCCTAAAAATCACTCCATTTCAAAATTCACTTGATTCTACAACGATATCAAGTTCATTACGCTCATGGTTTTTCTGAAAAAACCTGCGTAGCCCTCCGTCATTTCAGATAAGTACTACTTAGTATTCATGCTGCGGTAGTTTGGCCTCCGTCAAGGCGTAGTGTATGGTAGCTAACTAGTGCTTATCTGCCAGCATATGATGCGATTGTATTAGGGTATTCGTACGGCGTAGTTTAGCCTCCGTTAAGGGTCGTATGGGTGGGTTTAATTCAATCAAGAAATGACAGGTTGAACTTGACTAGCGCCCTATGGGTAGTTTGGCCTCCGTCAAGGTCATGGGACGCTAGGGACAAAAGCATTATCGGGAATTTCAAGTGTTGAAATTTGCAATGAGATTGCATACCTTCTATGAGATAGTTGGATCCCGATACCCACTGCGAGTAATTGTTACTCCCGGGAGAGTTTTACACAGGACAATTAGCCGATCAAGTAGGTGTCTAGAAAGGTGTCAACGGGGTTACGCCTCTGGGAAAACAAGGTTTACTTTAATTAGGTCCGTGCGAAAGCATGGGGAACCTCCCTCAAAGTACCGACACTGGCCTGGCTAAAAGATTTGCGAAGTTTTAGGGTGTAATTAATCCCGGCTAGTTTTTCCTTTTAGGGTTTGAAGGAAGATTTCATAAAAACAGTGGGAGCCATCCTGATTAGATAAGATAATAACCAATCTGATCTTGCAAGAGCATACGCTAAAGTGTTTTCTTCTCTCTCTCTCCAGGTAGCGACCATGTCATGCCTTAATCAAGATAATAATATGGATGTATTGACCGAACCCGCTTATTATACTGAGCAGGGGAACGTTGGATCCGTTCTTTCTTATAAGAGTTATAAGACTGAACAGGGAATAAGAGAATATCTGGATTCTCAAGCCGCCCAAAAGAACATGCATATTGATGCATCTTCTTCAGGCGTGTTAGTTATTGAGAACTGTTTCTCTGTTCACCCTACGTCCTGGGTATTAGATACCGGATCAGGATCCCATATATGTAAATTGTTACATGGGCTACGGAAAGGTAGAGAACTGGGAAAAGGTGATCATTCCGTTCAAGTAGGGATTGGGGCAAATATTGCAGCAAAAGCAGTTGGCGAATATCACCTAGTATTACCAAGTGGTGATACACTGATTCTAAATGAGTGCTATTATATACCGAACATGATGTGCAACATTATATCAGTTTCTTTATTAAGTAAAGAAGGATATAATTTTGTAGTAAAGGATAATGTTATGAACATATTCCTAGATCAAAAGTTGATTGCATCAGGCTCATTACATAATGGCATATTCATTCTAAATCAAAATACAGTCCACAATATACAAAACACAAACAAGAGGAAAAGTTCAGAAATGAACGAATCCTTCTTGTGGCATTGTAGACTTGGTCATATCAATTCGACACGACTGGCTAAGTTACATAAAGATGGATATTTGAATTCGTTCGAATTATCATCTTATGATACTTGCCATTCATGTCTCAAAGGCAAAATGACCAAAACTCCGTTTACGGGACACGGAGAAAGAGTTACGGAACTCTTGGGACTGGTGCATAGCGATGTATGCGGTCCCATGTCTACACATGCCAGGGATGGTTCTTCCTACTTCGTTACATTCACTGACGATCTCTCAAGATTCGGATATGTGTTCCTAATGAAACACAAGTCTGAAACTTTTGAGAAATTCAGAGAATTTAAACACGAAGTAGAGAACCAAACGGGCAAAAATATTAAGATCCTTCGATCTGATCGAGGAGGAGAATACTTAAGCAATGAATTCAGAGATTATCTAAAAGAGAATGGGATTCTCTTTCAGCTTACTCCTCCTTATACACCACAGCACAACGGTGTATCGGAGCGGAGAAATCGCACCATATTAGATATGGTGCGCTCTATGATGAGTACAGCTGAGTTGCCTATTTCCTTCTGGGGATATGCACTGGAGACAGCTGCATACCTATTGAATAGAGTTCCAACCAAATCAGTGCCTACCACTCCATATAAGATATGGAATGGTAAGAGACCATGTCTTAATTTTATTCAGATCTGGGGTTGTCCGGCCTATGTTAAAACACAAAATCCGGACAAGCTCGAGGCAGGGTCTGTTCTATGTAAGTTTGTTAGATATCCCAAACATTCACGAGGGTATATCTTCTACCACTCCGAGGAACAAAAAGTGTTTGTTTCTCAACATGCCACTTTCTTAGAAAAAGGTTTTCTTATGAAACAGACTAGTGGCATTAAGGTAGAACTCGAAGAAGTTCCAGCAGAACAAACTACAACAGATGATTTGGTAGAACCAAAGGATTCAGTAGTACCCGATGAACCCCAGCCTCTCCACCGATCTAGCAGGGTTTCTCATCCGCCTGAGAGATACTACGGTTTTCTCATTGATGGTGGAAGTGAGGATTGCATCATGGAGGATGATGACCCAACTAGCTTCGAGCAGGCCATCACGAGTGGAGACTCAGTGAAATGGCTGGATGCAATGCGGTCCGAGATGGAATCCATGTACACCAACAAAGTATGGACTTTGGAAGTTGCTCCTGAAGGGGTAAAACCCATTGGGATCAAGTGGATCTTCAAGAAAAAACTTGGTGTAGATGGGAAAGTGGAGACTTTCAAAGATAGACTTGTTGCAAAGGGTTTTCGTCAAAGACCAGGTGTGGACTATGACGAAACCTTTTCTCCAGTAGCTATGCTTAAATCCATCCGGATCAGGCTTGCCATCGCTGCATATCATGATTACGAAATCTGGCAAATGGATGTTAAGACCGCCTTTCTAAATGGTGATTTAGAAGAGTGCGTGTACATGACTCAGCAAGAGGGCTTCGTAGATAGGAGCAGCGAGAAGGTGTGCATGCTGTTTAAATCCATTTATGGATTAAAGCAAGCATCACAGAGTTGGAACATCTGCTTTGACGTCGTTATCAAAGAGTTTGATTTCGTCAAAAACGTAGATGAGCCTTGTATCTACAAGAAGGTGGCAGAGAGTAAGGTTGTCTTCCTCGTATTGTACGTGGACGACATACTCTTGATAGGAAATGACATTCCTATGCCGCAATCGGTCAAGCTCTTCTTATTACAATGATTCTCAATGACAGATCTTGGTGATGCCTCCTGCATATTGGGAATTAGGATCTATAGAGATAGATCCAAACGGATATTGGGATTGTCCCAATCCAGGTAAATTGACACCATACTAAAGAGGTTTAGTATGGAAGAATCCAAGCGTGGGAACTTACCCACGATCTCTGGAGTCACTCTCTCCAAAGAGATGTCTCCTAAGACTGATTTGGAGAGAGCTCACATGCAAGGGATACCCTATGCTTCGGCTGTAGGCTCTATCATGTACGCGATGCTATGTACCAGACCCGATGTAGCATACTCACTAAGTGTAGTAAGCAGGTATCAAGCTGATCCTGGAGAGAGTCACTGGACAGTTGTGAAGAGCATTCTCAAGTACTTACGAAGGACTAAAGAGATGCTCTTGGTGTATGGTAACGGAGAACTCCAAGTGGAGTCCTTTACCGATTCGAGCTTCCAGAGTGATAAGGACGACTCTAAGTCGCAGTCGGGATTTGTCTTTACCCTTTACGGAGGGGTGGTTAGCTGGAAGAGTTCCAAGCGGGAAACCGTGGCAGACTCGACGATGGAGGCTGAATACATCGCTGCCAACGATGCTGCCAAAGAGGCTGTCTGGATCAAGAAGTTCATTACTGAACTTGGAGTGGTTCCATCCATTGAGCATCCAATACCTTTGTATTGCGATAACAATGGAGCGGTGGCTTTGGCCAGGAACCCAGGTCCTATCAGCGATCCAGGCATATTCTGAGGCGGTATAACCTGATCCGGGAGATAGTTGATCGCCGGGAGATCGAGATCAGGAGGGTTGACACGAAGAATAACACAGCGGATCCACTCACGAAGGCCATTCCCCAGATACAGTTTGAGAGACTCTTCGGGACGCTCGGTATGCGATACTACAGCAGCTGGTCCTAGTGCAAGTGGGAGATTGTTAGTTGTATGTATGCCCTAGAGGCCAGTATTGTACAAATGATGTATATTATATTGGATGCTTGGACATATATGGAGATGACTTTCTTGCTCGATATGATAGTATGCTATCTGGTTGCTTTTTATCTTAACATGTATACTAGTCTCTTTATACTGTCTTATAGTTACATGTTGGTAAAGCCCTTAGGATGTGTACTTGACTACCTGGACTATGATGAGGATCATACTAGTGGGGACATGGTAGTCCATAAGTACATCCTTCAAGGTCCTAGTCATGGGTGTATCGAGACGGGGCATCGTTATACCAGTATAGACTAGCGTATACGCTTCTCGACCCATGAGATAGGCGATGGATGATCCCATATCCATTGGTGTTTGACATCAGAGATGGTATACGGGTGCTCAGTGGAGACTGGGTACACTGGACGGACTCGCCGAGAACTCCCATATGGTATTATACCCCACGTCAGATGGCAGTTCTCAGGTGACACTTGTGTAGGTTAGTCTGTAGACCCGAGATCCTCATAGAGTCTTGTGTGATTCCCACTGTGCTTTGATTTCCACCTTACCACGTCCATGAGGCGTGCAAAACGGTGGTTTTTGGGAACAGTCCCGAGTCACATGGAGGCAATGAGCGATAGGAGGGGTTTCGTCTCTCCCGGTATTGGGGGTTGATGTTGCACTGTATTCGATTGGCCGTAACAGGGAAGTCCCTGGCCAGGGTTGATTAGAGATTTACTGGTAAGTGTTACCGGTAGTTTCTCGACCCGTTATGAGCCTCACATCGGCACGACTTATCGGTTATTAGGGTCTGACGTTTACCACCCCTAGACTTGATATGCGACATATCAGACGAGGAGACCGGTTTGCACGGGTAGTGTTGCCGGTTGGCTCGACGGGAGTTGTAGTAGGTTCGCTTGTTTTCTTCTGATCGCTCAATACCCGGGTGGCCGTTACGTTTAGCTGACCGCTTGCGGCTTGGGGGTGCTTGATATGATCATCACCCACTGCCAGCGTATTGATGAGTCTTAGAGTCACATAAAGGAGTTACCTAGTCCAGGCGAAACGTTGTGGTGCGCGTATGCGATATGCGCATGGACCCGGTCAAAATGCGCGTATAAGATACCGTATATTGATCGGGCGGCTTGCTTTTGGTTGGCTCGTATGTGATATGGCCGGATTGATAAATCAAGTGTTGATTTATCATTTAACCATTAGATTCTCACTAGAAATCCTTTCTTGTATTTTTCGATGTATGCATGCATGTATGCATTCTTTCTTGTTTCATGCACATATGGATGTGCATGCACACATACATTCATACATCATCCTTCATGGTTGTATATACATAGAAAATGGTGGCAATATAAGACTCACACCATGGTTTTATATATATGTATTATTATTGCATTTATTTTAAAACAAATAGAAAAAGGAAAGGATAATTCATGGTTTCTTTCTACACACTTCTTTGACCTAACCATGCTCACCCACCATTTAACCATGGGTTAACTTTCCTTTTGTGTTTTAACTCAAGTTCAATAATAATTTTATTGTTTAACCATGGTTTGAGATGAGAAGTGGAAAATATATATTCATATATTTTCTATTTTTCAATGGGGATTATCTTTCTCTCTTGTTCTAAAAGGCCATCATCTTCTTCCTCCTTCCCTTTTTGCTCTCTAGATTTTTCTAGTGAGCAAAACACTCACCAAGTTAGGATTTTGAAGTGAGAAAAGCCACCACAACATCATTCTACACAAGTCTTGCCCACTTGTTTAGAGTGTTAGCTTCATTTCTTTCTCTTGATCAAGTGAAGTTGCAAGCTTGGACAAAGCGGACTCCGGGTGGATCATCGTGGACCTAGAGGAGTTCAAGCGGACTTTTTCCAAACCCCAAGTAGCCGAGGATTTTAGCGTAGGGAGCTACAAAGGTTATACTCTCAAAACCCTAGATTAATCTACTTGTGTTGTAGTGTTGTTTTTGAAACCCTAATTTTCTAGGATTGATTCTTTGTATGCTTACTTAGCACCCTAAAATATAAATCTTTGGTACATGTGATGCTTCCAAACCCTTCATGAGGTGCTAGGTAAACCCAACAAGATTTATGACAATCATAAGAAAAAGTGGAACCAACATTCCCCAGCTCAATATAATAAGATGGTTCGGTCAATACATCCATATTATTATCTTGATTAAGGCGTGTCATTGGTCGCTACCTGGAGAGAGAGAAAAGGAAACTCATTAGCGTGCGGTGTTTGCAGGATTAGATTGGTTATTATCTTATCTAATCAGGATGGCTCCCACTGTTTTTATCAAATCTTCTTTCAAATTATAAAATGTAAGATTAGCCGGGATTAATTACACCCTACAAGTTCACTAATCTGTCAGCCAGGCTGGTGTTGGTACTCTGAGGGAGTCTCCCTGTGCTTTCACATGGAACTAATTAAATAAGCTTGTTTCCGCAGGGGCATAACCCGTTAACACCTTTCTAGACACCTACTGCATTAGCTAATTGTAATGTGGAAAACTCTCCCAAGAGTAATGCTTACTTGCAGTGGGTATCGGGATACAACTATCACATAGAATGTATGCAATCTCATTGCAAATTTCATCACTTGAAATTCCCGATAATGGTTATTACCCCTAACAACCTATGACCTTGACGGAGGTCAACAAACCATAAGCTGCTAGTCAAGTTCAACCCGTCATTTCTTGATCGATTCGAACCCACCCACACAAACTATTGACGGAGGTCAACAAGGCTGTGTGACTGTCCCTACCGATCGCATTTATATGCTGCAGATAAGTATTACCCAGCTACCGCATACTGTGCCTTGACATAGGTCAACAAACACAACAAGAATACTAAACACTACATATCTGAAATGACATAAGTCAACAAATGTAGCATGAATACTAAATAGTCCTTATTTGAAATGACGGAGGGCTACGTTGGTTTTTAAGAAAACCTTTAGCGCAATGAACTTGGTATCGTTGTAGAATCTAGTGATTTTGAAACGGTGTGGTTTAAGCTCCACTTTTAAAATCGATTAGTTTTCGAAAACAAACTGAATAGCTTTTACTAGCTTTTGATAAATAGGTCACTTCCGGTGAAGGGATCTCGGCTCTTTCCTCATCGAATGAGGTGCGGGATATTCATCAAGAAATACCACTATGCAAAGAAAGAACTAGAGAAGCTATCATAACTAAACCAAGTGGGATGTAGCATTTGCTAGTTTTTCTAAAGAGGTCACTCCCGCTGAAGGGATCTCGGCTCTTTCCTCATCGAATGAAGTGTTGGATATTCATCAAGGAATACCACTATGCAAAGCAAGAACTACAGCTACCTTTTAGAAAATTTTGATTCTACAACATCTTTAGGTTTCTTTTCTTTTCATTAATCTCATTAATGAAGTCCCATCATTTAATGTTTCCTAAACATCACAAAAAAAATGAAACGAAAATAAAACGTACGCTTATGCCATCCGCATTCGCCATGGAGCCCCGTTATGCACCGTTAGGTTACTTAACTGACGGCAGAGCGGTGGGTGGAATAGTGCGGGTGCAAAACAAAAGCAACGTTTATTATATATCATATATATATATAATATAGCATTCGTCTCACGCAGTTATATGATCACATCACAGAACTAAGCAGCAGAACTCAACATATGAAATATTAGATATACTAGGAGATCCGTGTTTTAAATTCAGCCAGTAATGAAATACACGGATTCCACAGTCGTGATGAGTAGCCAAACCCACATCTCTAGACCCCTACGAGAGCGGCAAGCAACCCTGCCAATTCTAGAGTTAGGAGACCCGGTCTTGACTCCTCGAGATGGTCTCCTACTGGATCTAGAACCCGGTTACTTATGGTCCCCGCCTTGGGTCTATCTTAATGTGAAAAAGTAAATAATATACATCAATGGTGACATCATCCTCAACCTGGAAGTGTCCCAATAAAAGAATATTACATACATTTTTACATGAATGAAAATAAAAAAACTCTCATCTCACGGAAAAACACCCGGCTATTCAATCACGACAATCCAATATAACATATCGGCAACACATAACATCACATGTCATCAACGTAAGTAAATATGCGTATCCCAAATTCCGTTGACATATAGCAACGAGATCGGGGATACACCACATATTACACTGATGATTGCAAAAAAAAATGAAAACTACAATATTTAGAATCCGCAAATACCTTAGACGTCATAAACCCGGAATATCTCATATTCTGAATTTCATACCTAACTTATAAACCTTGCATTTTAGTCTCAAATTGAAAACTCTTCTCAATAAGCTGTCGGATAATTCAACAATATTTCCGACCAAGTGATCGTGTACTATACGCGATTGCGACGGAGTTTTGATCCGAATCAAAACTCCGTGGCAATCGCTCAAACGAAACTAAACAGCTAGATTTACAATATACTAACTAGTTTTCACAAAACTAATTATTGTGAATTTCAAATATTATATCACATATCATCAAAATCTATACGACACTAAACATTTCGATCGATTTAACAAACACCCACAAATCACTGAGACCTCAACAACTTGAGTCTCATTAAAAACATCCAGAAAGTGTCAAATATGATACTGGAGAAGCATAAGAAATACGAGGCCATAATGCCACAAGAGTGTGGTGGAACCGCGGCCAACATGGGTTTGGGCCGCGGTTCCACGGCGCTTTGGTGGAATTGGCCACTCGAATTTCTTGAGGCTCCATATAATACCGTGCACAATTTTCGCCCAAGTCCAATTTTCTTGAGACTCCTCGAAGTTTGAACGAGCCTCCTTCGTGATCTTCCTGCCGAAGATGATCCACCCGAATGTTAGTTATATGTATGCCCTAGAGGCCATTATTGTACATATGATGTATATTATTGTGGATGCTTGGACATACATAGGTAGGACTTTCTTGCTCGACATGATAATATGCTATCTAGTTACTCTTTATCTTAACATGTACACTGATTGTCTCTATGTTATATGTTGATAAAGCCCTTAGGA
The DNA here is from genome assembly GCA_030015575.1 of Agapanthus africanus. Classification (NCBI taxonomy): domain Eukaryota; kingdom Viridiplantae; phylum Streptophyta; class Magnoliopsida; order Asparagales; family Amaryllidaceae; genus Agapanthus; species Agapanthus africanus. Next base: position 517,476,565 of record CM057337.1, read on the forward strand.
TGTGTACTTGACTACCTGGATTATGATGCGGATCCTACAAGTGGGACAAAGGTAGTCCGTGAGTACATCCTTTAATGTCCCTAGTCGTGGGTGTATCGAGACAGGGCATCGATATACCAGAGTAGACTAGCGTATAGCTTCTCGACTCATGTAGATGAGCGATGGATGATTCCATATCCATTGGTGTTTGACATCAGAGATGGTATACAGGTGCTCTGTGGAGACTGGGTACACTGGACGGACTCGCCGAGAACTCCCAGATGGCATTATACTTCACGTCAGATGGCATTTCTCTGGTGATACTGGTACAGGTTAGTCTATCGACCCGAGATCATCATAGAGTCTTGTGTGATTCTGTCACGACCCAAAGTTTGGCCCATGACCGGCACTTAACCACGTAACGTCTACAGACATAACGCGACTAAATAAGCCGAAGCCCAGAAATCAAACCAGTAAAGTATAGAGTGTTTAAACATTTAGTAGAAACATTTGCTAAGAAAACTTTAAATAGACAATCACCACGATAACAATATACGACGCCGCAGCGAAGAAAAAGGCAATAAGTGGAAAACATCACAAATGATAAGAACAGCATAAGTAAAGTCGGCTCACAACGAGCTCGACACCAGAATACAGAATAATATACATCTTCCTCACAACTGGTCTCTAAGTCAATACATAAGTGGTAGATGGAAAGTACTAGATATAATGATGTACATAACTGAAAAATAAACAGATACCGCAAAAAACCCACTTATCAGCAAAAGAGCTAGTATGTCTACTGTAGGGGTATCTGTGTCAAAAGATGCAAGAAAGAAGCCTGCCGCGACTACTCCGAGGGGCAACCTGCAAACACTGTGGCACAACGGGGGTGAGTTGCCAACTCGTAAGTAGTTGATAATATATAAAGGTAATCGCGAGTATGCACGTGCTGCGATACTCTAACCTATGCCAACAGATAACATCTATATGATGAACTATATGAGCAGTAATCATGCATCAAGTACGATCTAATAACATCTCTACATAATAAGCAGGGAATGCAATAATCGTGCATAGCATATGCAATCTAATGACATCTATATAAGATGAGCAGGGTATGCAATAATCGTGCATAGCATATGCAATCTAATGACATCTATATAGGGTGAGCAGGGTATGCAATAATCGTGCAAAGCATATGCAATCTAATGACATCTATATAGGATGAGCAGGGTATGCAATAATCGTGCATAGCATATGCAATCTAATGACATCTATATAGGGTGAGCAGGGTATGCAATAATTGTGCATAGCATATGCAATCTAATAACATCTATAAAGGGTGAGCAGGGTATGCAATAATCGTACATAGCATATGCAATCTAATGACATCTATATAGGATGAGCAGGGTATGCAATAATCGTGCATAGCATATGCAATCTAATGACATCTATATAGGGTGAGCAGGGTATGCAATAATCGTGCATAGCATTTGAACTTTATCAGGTACAATAGATACAGGATGAGATATAAAATACTGAATGTTGAGTATGGGAATAATAATATCTACACGGAATTGTTAGTTATATGTATGCCCTAGAGGCCATTACTATACATAGGATGTATATTGTAGTGGATGCTTGGACATATATAGGGAGGACTTTCTTGCTCGACATGATAGTATGCTATCTGGTTGCACTTTACCTTAACGTGTACACTAATTGTTTCTCTGTTACATGTTGGTAAAGCCCTTAGGATGTGTACTTGACTACCTGGACTATGATGCGGATCATACTAGTGGGGACATGGTAGTCCATAAGTACATCCTTCAAGGTCCCTAGTCGTGGGTGTATCGAGACGGGGCATCGATATACCAGAGTAGACTAGCGTATACCTTCTCGACCCATACAGATGGGCGATGGATGATCCCATATCCATTGGTGTTTGACATCAGAGATGATATACGGGTTCTCAGTGGAGACTGGGTACACTGGACAGACTCGCCGAGAACTCCCAGATGGTATTATACCTTATGTCAGATGGCAGTTCTCTGGTGACACTGGTACAGAGTAGTCTGTTGACCCGAGATCGTCATAGAGTCTTGTGTGATTCCCACTGCGCTTTGATTTCCACCTTACCACGTCCAACAGGGCGTCCAAAATGGTGGTTTTTGGATACAGTCCCAAATCACATGGAGGCAATGAGCGATAGGAGGGGATTCGTCTCTCCCGGTATAGGGAGTTGATGTTGCGCTGTGTTCGATTGGCTATAACCGGAAATCCCTGGCCAGGGTTGCTGAGATTTACTGGTAAGTGTTATCAGTAGTATCTCGAACTGTTATAGACCTCATATCGACATGACTTATCGAGCTATTGGGGTCTGACGTTTACCACCCCTAGGCGAGGTATGCGACATATCAGACGATCAGACCGGACTGTACGGTAAGTGTTACTGGTTGGATTCATAGGAGTGTGAGCGGGCTTGCTTGTTGATCTTCTAATTGCTCAATACCCGGGTGGCCGTTACATTTAGCAGACCGCTTGCGGCTTGTGGGATTTTGATATGATCATCACCTGCTGCCGACGTATTGACGAGTCTTTAGTGTCCTACACAGAGGTTTCCTGGCTCAAGCGAAATGAAATAGGAGCGCATATGAGATATGTGCGGGACCGAGAATAATACCAGTATGTGATACTGTATTCTATTCTCGCGGTTTGTATCATTGGACGGTTATATGAGATATAGCCGGGTTACCGAATCAAGTGTTGATTCGATACATTGATACACTTGATATTAGTCGGTTATATGCAGTATGACCGGATCATTAAATCAAGTGTTGATTTAATGATTTAATGTATAATTATATATTTGATATATTACTTCACATTAACTAGTATTTGTTCACTTAAGATTGATTTTCTCACTTGATGTGCACAAGTAGTATATGTGATATATTTTTGTGCACATGATTGTATCATGTTTGATGATACATGCAAACTTGGGTGTGTGCTATACACCATGTTTAGTTAATGGTTAGGGTTTTATTTGCATTATTTATTTATTTCATTTATTTCATTTATTTATTTTTGGCAAGAAACAAAAACAGAATGGTGGTGGCTTTTCTTTGTTTTATTCTTGAAGATTCATAAAGCTTCAACCATTTTGTTTTATTCTTAACCCAACCATTAACCTAAACCCTCGTTTATTCTCTACGTGAGTTAGCCTCACCCATGGTTGCATTATGATAAGGTCACTTGATTTATTATTATTCAATAATTCTTTTTCTTTCTTCTTCTTCATCTTCTTCATGAAGAAAAGAAAACTCTTCTTGAAAATTCCTAAGTGATGAAATCAAGTGAGAAATCCAAATCCAAAGTGAACCCACTTCCTATTTCTTCATCCTCTACCACTTTCCATGTTGTATAGGTTGTTTTCTTTACAAGTTTCATGAGCTACTGAAGATGGAGCTTGAGTTAGAGTTGCCTCGACGTAGATCATCTTCGGCATCGAAGTCAATGACCTAGCCCGCTCATTTCTCCGACGAAACCATCGCTAGAGTCCGGAATCCCGGTGATCGCAGCGAAGGGACGTCATCACGGAGCTAAAGAAGTGGAGGACCGGATCTACAAAGGTTGTATTTCCATTCACTTAGCAATAAAGTTGTTTACTTGCTTGCTTTTCGCCATTACCTCTAGTTAACGATCTAGCATTAGGGTTTCTCAGCATATAATTTTTGAATTGGCATGGTTGATGCCTTGTGGAACCTCTTGAGTGTGCCTAGTAACCCTACAGTGGTATCAGAGCCTAGCTAGAGCTTTAGGCGAAGTGTAGACGATGTTAGAAGTCCGATCGAACCCGAAACCCTAATCCAAAACCCTTCTCTGTACAATTTTTCAAAACTGGGTTTTTTGTGAATTAAAAATATGCAGAAAAATAAGCAGGGATTTCTAAGAGTTACTGTACAGCACGTGGGCATAAGTCAATTAAAGCGCGGCGGAACCGCGGCACGAGCATGCCTCGTGCGGCGGTTCCGCGGCCATGTAGTCGCTTTATTCATTTATCTTTGCACAGTAATATTCTTATAACATTCCTGATTCTTCTGGATATGTTTAATTTATACTCAACAGTTGAGTTTTCTGGGGTGTATTGGGGACTCGATGTTTCGATCGGAAAGTTTAACTTCGTCTACGTGTTTTTCCAGGATATTTTTAGAATATGTTAAAAAGTTCGACCGGATATAAATACCCGATTTTTCCCCTGTCGGGAAATTTCCAAGTGTTGGATCTTTCCGTAGTTTAAGAACGTTCTAAGTAGTGCAAGTAACGCGATGGACCCTCTAGAAGACAATAAACCTTAACTCGATTATGTGACCGTCTTGAACCGCCCTTTGAACCTTAGGGTTTGGGGCAGTATGGCGTGCCACATGTGAGGCGTTGGCTTGACCCTTCTACGGCTGAACCATTGGTACTGAGGCATGAAGTGAATGTTTTTAAACTTATTTCATTTGTTGAGCTGTTTCGGGAAAACTTGGGTGTTTGATTGTTCGATCGAAAAGTTTAACATTTTCTATTTATCCGGAATGTGATACAATATTTGGAATCCACATGTAGTTATGAGATAACTGAATAAATGTTATAAATCTAGCAGTTTAGTCTCACTTGATCGGTTGCCACGGGATTTTGATGTGATCAAAAGTCCATCGCAATCGCGTAGCATACGCGGATACTCGCCGGGTAAACTTAATAGACAGCTACACCCCATAGCCCCGACCAAGTGACTGTAGGAGAACCCAGTCGCCGAAAGCATCCGTTCGGGTGCTCACGGCAGCGGTGTTCCGCCTTGGTGCACTTCGTCGACGGTATCGGGAGTGCGGCCGTCTACTGAAGTTTGCGACGAGCATTCGATCAGGATGTCGGGAATCTTTTTGAATTGCCCGACTTGGTATTGAAAAGTGTTTTCGATTTTGAGACTGAAATGCGGGGTTTATAATTGTTAGGAATGCGATGTCTAAGGAATTCATTTGATTAGGCATGCGATGTCTAAGGAGGTTGCGGATTCCAACTGTTGTAGTTTTACACTTTCTTTTCTGCGACCGTAAGTGTAATATGTAATATCGCCGGTTTCGTTGCTATATGTCAACGACAATTGGGATGGGCATATTTACTTACGTTGATGACATGTGATGTTATGTGTTGCTGGATATGTTATATTGGATCGTCGTGTTTGAATAGCCGGGTTTTTTTTATGTGAGATGAGTGTTTTTCATTTTCATTCATGTAAAAACTTGTATGTAATATTCTTTTATTGGGGCACTTCCAGGTTGCGGAAGATGTCACCTTTTGTATATTATTTACTATTCCGCACTAGGATAGACCCAAGGAGGAGGGCACAAGTAACCGGGTTCTGGAGTCCAGTGGGAGACCAACTCGATGAGTCGAGTCCGGGTCTCCTAACTCTAGAATTGGTAGGGTTGCTTGCCGCTCTCGTAGGGGTCTAGGGGTGTGGGTTTGGCTATTCATCACGACCGTGGAATCCGTGTTTTATACAACCTCGTATTGAAAACACGGACGTCCTAGTATATCCAATATTTCATATATGATTCTTCTGCTGCGTTATCTGTGATGTGATCATGTAATATGTTCAGATAGATATTGTATATAGTATATATGATATATTATATAAACGTTACTTATGTTTTACAGCCGCTCTAGCCCTGCCCTGCTCTGCCGTTAGTTACCTAACCTAACGGTGCACGAGGGGACATCGAGGCGAATGCGGATGGCATAAGTGTACGTCGTATTTATCTGTAATGTTTAGGTGACTTAAATGATGGGACTTCATTAATATGATTAATGAAAGAAAAGAATTCTAAAGATGTTGTGGAATCGAATTTCAAAATTAAAACAGGTAGCTACAGTTCTTGCTTTGCACAGCGGTATATATGATATATCCTGCACCTTATTCGATGAGGAAATGGCCGACGATCCCTTCACCGGGAGTGACCCCTTTAGCAATAACTGGCAGATGCTACAACTCTCGGTTTGTCTTTTGATTGCTTCTATAGTTTCTTCTTTGCACAGCGGTATATATGATATATCCTGCACCTTATTCGATGAAGAAAGGGCCGACGATCCCTTCACCAGGAGTGACCCCTTTAGCAAAACTAGAAAAGCCTAAAAAAACACTCCATTTTAAAATCATTTGATTCTACAACGATATCAAGTTCATTACGCAATAGGTTTTCAGAAAAACCTGTCGTAGCCCTCCGTCATTTCAGATAAGTAGTGGTTAGTATTCGTGCTACGTTTGTTGGCCTGCGTCAAGGCGTAGTGTGTGGTAGCTAACTAGTATTTATCTTCTTATGCATATGATGCAGATTGGATTAGGGTAGTCGTGCGACTTTGTTGGCCTGCGTTAAGGGTCGTGCGGGTGGGTTTAATTCAATCAGGAAATGACGGGTTGAACTTGACTAGCGCACTATGGTTTGTTGGCCTGCGTCAAGGTCATAGGACGCTAGGGGAAAAATATTATCGGGAATTTCAAGTGTTGAAATTTGCAATGAGATTGCATACCTTCTATGAGATAGTTGGATCCCGATACCCGCTGCGAGTAAGAGTTACTCCTGAGAGAGTTTTATACATTACAATTAGCCGATCAAGTAGGTGTCTAGAAAGGTGTCAACGGGGTTACGCCTCTGGGAAAACGAGGTTTACATTAATTAGGTTCGTGCGAAAGCACGGGGGACCTCCCTCAAAGTACCGACACTGGCCTGGCTGAAAGATTGGCGAACTTGTAGCGTGTAATTAATCCCAGCTAGTCTTTCCTTTTAGGGTTTGAAGGAAGATTTAATAAAAACAGTGGGAGCCATCCTGATTAGATAAAATAATAACCAATCTATTCTTGCAAGAGCGCACGCAGAGTGTTTTCTTCTCTCTCTCTCTCCAGGTAGCGACCATATCACGCCTTAATCAAGATAATAATACGGATGTATTGACCGAACCCGCTTGTTATGCTGAGCTAGGGAACGTTGGTCCCGCTCCAACTTATAATTGTTATAAGACAGAGCAGGAAATAGGGGAATACCAGAATTCCTATGCCGCCCAAACGAAGAAAGTGCATATGATGCATCTCCTTCGGATGTGTTAGTTGTAAAGAACTGTTTCTCAGTGTCCTCTAGATCCTAGGTATTAGATACCAGATCAGGATCCCGCTAATGTAATCCGTTACATGGGCTACAGAAAGGTAGAGAACTGAGAACGGGTGATAAGTTTCATGAGATAGAAAACGGTGCAAGTGTTGCAGCCAAGTCTGTTGGTCACTTTCACCCTGTATTTCAAAATACATTGATCCTGAACGAATGTTATTAGATACCGAACCTGATATACAAAATCATATCAGTCTCTTTATTAGTAAAGAAATGATAAAATTTTGTATTGTTGGATAATGTTTTGAACATTTCCTATATCAAAAGTTGATCGGTTCAGGCACGTTATCTAAAAGCATTGATGGTCTAAATCAAACTACAGTTCTTAGTATACAGAACACACACAAGAGGAAGAGTTCAGAAATGAACGGATCCTTCTTGAGGTATTGTAGACTAGGTCATATCAATGCGACCCGACTAGCTGAAGTTACATTTAGATGCATATTTAAATCTGTTTGAATTTACATCTTATGAAACTTGCCAGTCATGTCACAAAGATTAGATGACCATAGCTCCGTTTACTGGAAACGGAGAAAGAGTTAGTAAACTCTTGGGATTGATACATGTTGATGTATGTAAGGTCCCCCGTCTACACATGCCAGGACCGGTTCTTTGTACTTCATTACATTCTCTGATGATCTCTCAAGATTCAGTAATATGTTCCTGTTGAAACACAAGTCCAAACCTTTTGAGATATTCACAGAATATAAGTTAAAAGTAGAGAACCAATACGGGTATAAGTATTATGTCCTTTGATGAGATCAAATAGGAGAATACTTGTGCATAGAATTCCTGGACTATTCTAAAGGAGAATGAGATTCTCTCTCTGCATTACTCCTCCGTATACACCATAGCACGATGGTATATCGGGGCGGAGCAATTGCATCCTATTCGATATGGTGCGCTCTATGATGAGTACTACTGAGTTACCTATTTCCTTTTAGGAGTTATGCGCTTGAGAAGCTGCATACCTATTGAATAGGGTTCTAATCAAATCAATTGCCTACCACTTCATATGTGATATGGAAAGGGAAGAGTCCATATCTTAAGTTTGTTAAGATTTAGGGTTGTCCGGCCTATGTCTAAAAGCAAAATCCGGACAAGCTCGAGGAAAGGTCAGTTATGTAGAACTGGAAAGGTTCCAGCTATACAAACTACAGCAGATGATTTGGTAGAACCAAAGGATTCAGTAGATACCAACGAACCTCAGCCTCTCCGCCGATCTAGTAGGGTTTCTCACCCACCTGAGAGATACTCCTGTTTCTCTATGACAGTGGGAGCGAGGATTGCATCATGAGATGATGACCTAACTAGTTTCGAGCTGGCCATCAGGAGTAGGACTCTATAAGAATGGCCGGATGCTTAGCGATCTGAGATGGAATCCTTATACACCAACAAAGTACGGACTTTGGTTGCTTTATCTGAAGGGTTAAATCCCCATCAGGAGCAAGTATATCTTGAGAAGATTACTTGGTGTAGATGGAAAAGTTGAGACTTTCAAAGCTAGACATGTTAAAGGTTTTCATCATCGACCAGGCGTGGATAATGATGAAACCTTTTTCAGTGTCTATGCTTAAGTCTATCCAGATCCTACTTGCCACGACTACATACCATGACTACGATATCTGGCGGTTGGGTGCCATGACTGCTTTTCTAAAATGATGTTTTAAAAGAGAGAGTCTATAAGTACACAGTCAGGGCTTCGTAAACAGTGGGAGCAGCGGAAACGTGTACAAGATACTTTATAGGATAAAGCAGGCATCGCGAAGTTGGAACATCTGTTTTGATGTAGTAGTCAAATAGTTTGACTTCATCAAAATAGTAGATGAACCTTGTATATACAAAAAGGTAGTAGGGAGTATGGTGGTGATCCTCGTAGAGTACGTGGATGACATACTCTTGATAGGGAAAGAGTTTCCTATGCTACGCTCAGTCAATTTCCGCTTATCACAAGGATTCTCCATATAGGATCAAAGTGATACCTCCTAAATCCTGAGTTTTGATCTATGAGATAGAAGTAATTGGATGTTAGGATTCTCACTAGTTGTAATAAGATGGCATCAATCGATCCTGGGGAGAATCACTGGAAAGGTTCCAGGTTGATAAGGACGACTGAATGTCAGTCACAGGCATTGTCTTTACCCTCAGTAAAGGGACAGTATGTTGGAAGAGTTCCAAGCTAGATATCGTGGCATACTAGATGATAAAGGCTGGATACATCGTTACCAAAGATGCTACCAAAGAGGCAGTCTGGGTGTATATTAGTTCATGAGATGAACTTAGTTCCTCCCATTGTGTGACAATGGAGTTGTGGCTTATGCCAAGGAACGCCCGTCCCATCAGTGATCCAGACATATTTTGAGGCAGTGTCACCTGATCATGGAGATGGTTGATCTCCAAGGGATCGAGGTCAGGAGAGTAGACTTAGAGGACAACACGGCGGATCCACTCACAAAGGCCTTTTCCCAGAGAGAGACTTTTATGGGATGGTTGAGTATGAGATACTACCACCACTGCTATGAGATGGCCCTAGTGCAAGTGGAAGATTGTTAGTTATATGTATGCCCTAGAGGCCATTACTATACATAGGATGTATATTGTAGTGGATGCTTGGACATATATAGGGAGGACTTTCTTGCTCGACATGATAGTATGCTATCCGGTTGCACTTTACCTTAACGTGTACATTGATTGTCTCTCTGTTACATGTTGGTAAAGCCCTTAGGATGTGTACTTGACTACTCGGACTATGATGTGGATCATACTAGTGGGGACATGGTAGTCCATAAGTACATCCTTTAAGGTCCCTAGTCGTGGGTGTATCGAGACGGGGCATCGATATACCAGAGTAGACTAGCGTATACCTTCTCGACCCATACAGATGGGCGATGGATGATCCCATATCCATTGGTGTTTGACATCAGAGATGATATACGGGTGCTCAGTGGAGACTGGGTACACTGGACGGACTCGCCGAGAACTCCCAGATGGTATTATACCTTACATCAGATGGCAGTTTTCTGGTGACACTGGTACAGAGTAGTCTGTTGACCCGAGATCGTCATAGAGTTTTGTGTGATTCCCACTGCGCTTTGATTTCCACCTTACCACGTCCAAGAGGGCGTGCAAAATGGTGGTTTTTGGGTACAGTCCCGAATCACATGGAGGCGATGAGCGATAGGAGGGGATTCGTCTCTCCCGATATAGGGAGTTGATGTTGCGCTGTGTTCGATTGGCTATAACCGGAAATCCCTGGCCAGGGTTGCTGAGATTTACTGGTAAGTGTTATCAGTAGTATCTCGAACTGTTATAGACCTCATATCAACACGACTTATCGAGCTATTAGGGTCTGACGTTTACCACCCCTAGGCGAGGTATGCGACATGTCAGACGATCAGACCGGACTGTACGGTAAGTGTTACTGGTTGGATTCACAGGAGTGTGAGCGGGCTTGCTCGTTGATCTTCTAATCGCTCAATACCCAGGTGGCCATTACGTTTAGCAGACCGCTTGCGGCTTGTGAATGTTTGATATGATCATTACCTGCTGCCGTCGTATTGACGAGTCTTTAGAGTCCTACACAGAGGTTTCCTGGCTCAAGCGAAACGAAATAGGAGCGCATATGAGATATTTGCGGGACCGAGAATAATACCAGTATGTGATACTTGTAAGTGCACGGCGGCGCCCCGGCCGTCAATCCGACGGCCAAATGCGGAAGCGGTGATAAACTTTATTTTTGCAAACTAGCAAACCGGCACCACCGCGCACTAAAACCCAGATCGAACCATTAACTAGTCCTAACTAACTACAAGATAGGGAATAGAGATATACCGACTGATCTGAGTCCTCTGGTATTCTCGTCGTCGTCCCGATCTCCTGCGGAATGTCCTGTCTCCACCTCGTCACCGGAAGTGCACCACATCGCCTACAACTTTTACGGGCTCCCACCTCAATGCCGAGGCAACTCGGGCATGGAGCTGGCTAGTCGACGTGCCCAAGATTTACTGTAGAATGCAGTGTAGAGACTTGTGTCTCATTTGGGGTTCATGGAGGTGCCATTTTGGTGGAGGGATGATACAAGAATTATGTGGAGGAACTTGGGGATATTTGGGAGCATGAAATGAACCAAATACCCACTCCAAAAAATTTGGACAGCCCCCTTAAGAGCCAAGGCCGGCCATGGTCATGGAATGAGAGAGGAGAGAATGAGGGAGTGAGTGTAACAAAGCAATGAGGGTCTCTCATAATCCAAGAGAGAGAAAAAGGCATGATATCAAGAAATGATCACAAGGAATAACCAACACTCAACCAACCAATCATTCCAAAAGGTCAAGCCATCATCATTAAGCATGATGACTTCAAAAAGTCAAGCCATCATGAAGAATCATGAAGTCAAGAAGTCAAGGGTGGAAGAAGAGCTATCATGATACAACAATATCCAATCACCACCCTCCACAAATGCTTATTTGCACAATTGCAAATAAGCCCTCCTCCACCAATCTTCGGCCATTGAAAGATACAAATGAAAATGGCCGAAACGGAAAGCAAACTGGCAACTCCAGAAAACTGGTCCCGTAATAAATTACAGGAAAACCCCGATACTGTGCATACACACCCGCATTTGTATTCCGACTGAAATACAAATGCAATGAGACAAAGTCTACACTGTACTATACTAGGATCCGGCTTAAACCAAAGCCGGTCAATAAAATCCGTCCGATCCTGATCCGTACAAAATACCGCACGTATCTGATCGAACCCTGCCATATATCCACACGGCCTCTAGTACGAACTGTCCGATCCTGATCCGTGCAATACCGCACGTATCTGATCGGACCTTGCCATATCTCCATACGGCCTCTACAGCTTTTCGCCCGAAAGCTTGAGTAACTGAATGTGGGGGACTCTAAAGACTCGTCAACACCGTGGTTGTGGATTTAACCACTAGCACGTCAGAGGTATAAGCCAATACGTAACGGGCTACCAGGTATTGACCAAAAGGGACGTCTGTGAGCGAACTCAGTCTGACACCCTACTGAGCCTGTCAGTGACAATATCTGTACAGTCCGGTCCGTTCATCTATGAGCATCGCATGGCGGGCCTAGGGGGTTGGTAAAAGTCAGACCCCCAAAAGTGGTACAAGTCGTGTCGGAGTGTAGCCCAGAATACCCTGAGATACTACTGGAATACCTACCAGTAAATCTCCTGCCTCGGCCGAGGGCTTTGTGTAATGGCTCTCCTAGACACAGCGCGACCTCACCCCCAATACCGGGAGAGACGAACCCCTGAAGATACGCTCACTGCCTCCATGTGGCTCGGGACTGTACCCAACTAAAACCTGTTTGCACGTCTCCTTTAAGCGTGGTAGGGTAGTAATCAAAGTACAGTGGGAACTCACACGAGACAAATGACGATCCCCAGGTCGATGAACTAACCTGTACACATGTCACCAGGGAACTGCCATCTGACGTCTGGTATATGACCAACTAGCATGTTCCCGGCGAGTCCTGTCCGGTGTACTCATAACCCAATGAGCACCTGTATACATCTTACGTGATCTAACTGACACCAATGGCTTGTGAGACCGGCCACCGCCCCTCGTCTGGGTCTCGACTGTATACACTAAGCTACTCTGGAGTATCGATGCCCTGTCTCGAAACTCGCATGACTAGGGACCTTTTAAGGATGTGCTTATAGACCCCAGCTCCCACTTATATGATCGCCCTCATACTGCTGGTGGTCAAGCAAGAATCCTAGGGGCTCTATCAACGTGTAATAGCGACCTGTCAGGTCACCTAAGCAGTACACGATGATAAAGATAAACCAGATAGCATACTATCATCTCGAGTAAGACTGTCCTACCGGGATAGGTCCTCCCTCAATTATTGCAATCACGTGCCTGTGATCCAATAATTGACTCTGAGGGCACTATCTCCAACAATCTCCTACTTGCACTCAAGGCTAATTATTGCGATGTCGCATACTCACAGCCCGTGTGATACCGAACACCCAACTCCTCTACCAGTCAGTCTCACAAAACTCGTTTGCGAAACTATTGCGTTCGAGGAATAGCCTCAGTGAGTGGATCCACCTTGATGTTTCTTTCTATGTCTCTCTATATCTCATGTTCGCGGAGAAAGCCATCTCCCGAAATGAGCAATACCTGTCTTAGAATATGTCTGGATGTCTGATGGGACTTAGCTCATAAATGAACTCCAAATCCAAACTTCTTAGACTGTATCGTCAACTGAACTTAATCAGTATCCTGCGCCATGCCTCCCTCAGTATTGCCTTGGACCACCTGTCCAAAATACTGCCCCTCGTCAGAAGGAAAACTATAACTCTGACAACCTCCTTGTCGTCCAGGTCACCTTGGAAGCCTGGAATGATAACTGTCTCCCGAATGAGGCTGTCGTTATCATATCCCTAGAACATTCACTTATGTTCTAAAACTGCTTCCGACTGTTTCTCCAGGAATGGATCAATGTCAACTTATTGCATGTAGTGTAAGAACAACATCTGGTGTGGTACGAGACATCTCATGATTGACTCAATTGCCTGAGCAAGTGATCTGCCAATCATGCACATCCCTCTCCCCTTTAGTCTGTAAGACACATTTAGAGAGGGTGACTCCATCACCTGCAGGTATACTACCGTGTCAGGAGTCGTCCATTCTAAATACTCTTAGAATGCTGTCTAAGTATCCTCAATTGGGAAAATACCCAAATCTAGATCTAAAACCATAGATCCAGTAACCAGTATGCCTGATATAATGTCCAAGTCCCATATGGAGAAACCACTGTGTGACGACCAAAGTGTAACCGATCGTAGTATAGGAGTTTCTTTTCCTACTCTGTGTATGTCATCCAAATACCATGACATCACACCCTACTACCTTCTCAACAGATCCATCCCCTATTCTGATGAAGTCAAACCTATGACTGTTGTAGGGTTACTAGGCACGCGCACAAGGGACTACGAGGCATCAACCATGCCCGAATAAAAATTTAGCCGTGCCGAACAACCCGAATACGGAACTTTAAACTAGAGATTAGGCGAAAACTAGCATGCTAAACACTTTAACACTAAGTGAGAGGGATTACAACCTTTGTAGATCCGGTCCTTCACTTCATATGCTCCGTGTTGTGGTCCCTTCGCTGTGATCATCGGGATCCGGACTCTCGAGAGCTTCCACGAAGAGAAAGATGCAACCTTTGCTTCCGATCTTCGATACTAAGATGATCTACCTTGAAGTTTCTTTAACACAAGCTAACACTCATGAAATGATGTGAACACCCTCATCTAAATGGCAAGGGAAGATGAGGATGATGAAGTAGGATTTTTTGCTCTATTTATTTATCTTTTTCTCACAATTATTCATCACCTTTTGAAAAACAAGTAACCTTTTTCATGAAAGAATTGAAGGAAGAAGATGAACAATATTTGTTAGAATTTTGTGATGAATAGGAAATGAAATAATATGATAGATAATGCAACCATGGTCAAGCTAACTCTTGTAGAGAATTAACTAGGGTTAAAGGTTTGGTTAGGGTTTTGGAAATATCTAGCATAATATCTTAACAAAGACAAAGAAAGAAAACTTCTAGAAACTTCTAGAAAGCCTTAACCCTAATCAAACCCTAACCATGTTTAATCTCTACTAAACAAGTTGCATTATTTATCATATCATGTTACAATATTATATATCACATATACAATATTTATTGCAACAAAATAAAATAATACAATTAACATATATCGCATATATATCAATGTATTACCCGAGTGAGAAAAAGAATCTTTTAGTGAGCAAATATTAGCTAATGTAATTTAATATATCATATATATTATTATACATTAAATTATCGAATCAACACTTGATCCGACAATCCGGCTATATCGCATATAACCGACTAATATTTATCCGTACCGATTTGCCGAATCAACACTTGATCCGACGACCCGGCTGATATCAAATATCGCGAGAATATAATACGGTATCACATATCGCATTATCCTCGGTCCCGCACATATCACATATGTGCTCCTACTCCGTTTTGCCTGAGTCAAGAAACCTCTGTGTAGGACTCTAAAGAATCGTCAATACGCCGGCAGTAGGTGATGATCATATCAAACACCCACAAGCTGCAAAGCGGTCAGCTAAACGTAACAGCTACCCAGGTATTGAGCACTCAGAAGATCAACAAGAAAGCCTGCACATTCTCCTGTGAATCCAAACAGTAACACTCCCGTACAGTCCGGTCTCGTCGTCTGATATGTTGCATATCTCGCCTAGGGGTGGTAAACGTCAGACCCCAGTAGCTTGATAAGTCGTGTCGATATGAGGTCTATAACAGTTCGAGAAACTACTGATAACACTTACCAGTAAATCTCAGCAACCCTGGCCAGGGATTTCCGGTTATAGCCAATCGAACACAGCACAACATCAACTCCCTATACCGGGAGAGACGAATCCCCTCCTATCGCTCATTGCCTCCATGTGATTCGGGACTGTACCCAAAAGCCACCTTTTTGCACGCCCTCTTGGACGTGGTATAATGGAAATCAAAGCACAGTGGGAACCACACAAGACTCTATGACGATCTCGGGTCAACAGACTACTCTGTACCAGTGTCACCGGAGAACTGCCATCTGACGTATGGTATAATACCATCTGGGAGTTCTCGGCGAGTCCGTCCAGTGTACCCAGTCTCCACTGAGCACCCGTACACCATCCTTGATGTCAAACACCGATGGATATGGGATCATCCATCGTCCATCATATGGATCAAGATGCGTATACGCTAGTCTACTCTGGTGCATCGATGCCCTGTCTCGATACACCCACGACTAGGAACAGTTATAGGATGTACTCGTCGACTACCGTGGCCCCACTAGTATGATCTCATCATAGTCCCAGTAGTCGAGTACTTATCCTAAGGGCTTTATCAACATGTAATATAAAGACAATCAGAGTACATGTTAAGATAAAGTACAACCAGATAGCATACTATCATGTCGAGCAAGATAGTCCTCCCTATATATGTCCTAGCATCCACTACAATATACATCGTATGTACAGTAATGGCCTCTAGGGCATACATATAACTAACAATCTCCCACTTGCACTAAGGCCATCTGTTATGGTATCGCATACCCAACAATTAGCTGCGGTTGAAGTATCTCATACTCAACCATCCCGTAAAAGTCTCTACTGGGAAAAAGGCCTTTGTGAGTGGATCCGCGCTGTCGTCCTCTGTGTCTGCTCTCCTAACCTCGATCTCCCTGGAGATCAACCATCTCCATGATCAGGTGATACAGCCTAAGAATTATATCTAGATTTCTGATGGGACGATAGTTCCTTGGCATAAGCCACAACTCCATTGTCACACAATGGTAGGAACGAAGTTCATCGCATGAACTTATATATATATCCAGACTGTCTCTTTGGTAGCATCCTTGGTAACGATGTATCTTGCCCTTAATCGTCTAGTATGTCACGGTATCTAGCTTGGAACTCTTCCAACATACCGTCCCTCCACTGAGGGTAAAGACAATGCCCGCGACTGACATTCAGTCGTCCTTATCACCCTGGAACCTTTCCAGTGATTCTCCCTAGGATCGATTGATACCATCTCACTACAACTAGTGAGTATCCTAACATCCAATTTGATCTATCTCACAGATCCAAAACCCAGGATTTAGGAGGTATCACTTTTATCCTATATGGAGAATCCTTGTGATAAGTAGAGATTGACCGAGCGTAGCATAGGAAACTCCTTCCTTATCAAGAGTATGTCATCCACGTACTCTACGAGGATCACCACCATACTCTCTACTACCTTTTCGTATATACAAGGTTCATCTACCATTTTGATGAAGTCAAACTCTTTGACTACCACATCAAAACAGATGTTCCAACTCCGCGATACCTGTTTTATCATATAAAACATCTTGCACACGTTTCCGCTGCTCCCACTATCTACGAAGCCTTCTGGCTGTGTACTTATAGACGCTATCTTTTCTAAAACATCACTTAGAAAAGCAGTCATGACACCCAACCACCAGATATCGTAGTCATGGTATGTAGCCGTGGTAAGTAGGATCTGGGTGGACTTAAGCATAGATCCTTAGAAAAGGTTTCAACACAATCCATACCTGGTCTTATGATGCAAACCTTTAACAAGTCTAGCTTTGAAAGTCTCAACTTTTCCATGTACACCAAGTAATCTTCTCAAGATATACTCGCTTCTGATGGGGATTTAACCCTTCAGATAAAGCAACCAAAGTCCATACTTTGTTGGTGTATAAGGATTCCATCTCAGATCGATAAGCATCCAGCCATTCTTACAGAGTCCCACTCCTGATGGCCAGCTCGAAACTAGTTGGGTCATCATCTCATGATGCAATCCTCGCTCCCACTGTCATAAAGAAACCAAAGTATCTCTCAGGTGGGTGAGGAACCCTACTAGATCGGCGGAGAGGCTGAGGTTCGTTGGTGACTATTGAATCCTTTGGTTCTATCAAATCATTTGCTGTAGTTTGTATAGCTGGAACATTTCCAGTTCTACATAACAGACCTTGCCTAGAGCTTGTCCGGATTTTGCTTTTAGACATAGGCCGGACAACCCCAAATCTTAACAATCATAAGATATGGGCTCCTCCCTTTCCATATCACATATGAAGTGCTAGGCAACTGATTTGATTTGAACCCTATTCAATAGGTATGCAGTTTCTCAAGTGCATAACTCCTAAAAGGAAATAAGCAACTCAGTAGTACTCATCATAGAGCACACCATATCACATAGGGTGCTATGGCTCCACCCCGATACACCGACGTGCTGTGGTGTATACGGAGGAGTAATGCTGAGAGAGAATCTCATTCTCCTTTAGAATATTCCAGGAATTCCGTGCTCAAGTATTCTCCTCCTTGATCTCATCAAAGGACATAATACTTATACCCGTATTTTGGTTCTCTACTTCTAACTTATATTCTGTAAATATCTCAAAAGCTTCGGACTTGTGTTTCAGCAAGAACATATGTCTGAATCTTGAGAGATTATCAGAGAATGTAAAGAAGTACAAAGAACCGATCTTGGCATATGTAGACAGGGGACTTTCATACATCAGCATGTATCAATTCCCAAGAGTTCACTAACTCTTTCTCTGTTTCCAATAAACAGAGCTATGGTCATCTTATCTTTGTGACATGACTGGCAAGTTTTATAAGATGTAAATTCAAACTAATTTAAATATGCATCTAAATGTAACTTCAGCCAGTCGGGTCGCATTGATATGACCTAGTCTACAATGCCTCAAGAAGGATTTGTTCATTTCTGAACTCTTCCTCTTGTGTGTGTTCTGTATACTAAGAACTGTAGTTTGATTTAGAACGTCAATGATTTTAGATAACGTGCCTGAACCGATCAACTCTTGATATAGGAAATGTTCAAAACATTATCCAACAATACAAAATTATATCCTTTCTTTACTAATAAAGAGACTGATATGATTTTGTATATCAGGTTCGGTATCTAATAACATTTGTTCAGAATCAATGTATTCCGGTAATACAGGGTGACAGTGACCAACAGACTTGGCTGCAACACTTGCACCGTTTTCTGTCTCATGAAACTTATCACCCGTTCTCAGTTCTTTACCTATCTGTAGCCCATGTAACAGATTACATATACGGGATCCTGATCCGGTATCACATACCCAGGACGTAAAGGATACTGAGAAACAGTTCTGTGTAATGAACACACCCGAAGATGATGCATCAACATGCACTTTCTTCGTTTGGGCGGTACGGGAAATCTGGTATTCCCCAATTTCCTGCTCTGTCTTATAACAATTATAAGTTGAAGCGGGACCAACGTTCCCCAGCTCAGTATAACAAGCGGGTTCGGTCAATATATCCGTATTATTATCTTGATTAAGGCGTGATATGGTCGCTACCTGGAGAGAGAGAGAAGAAAACACTCAGCGTATGCTCTTGCAAGATTAGATTGGTTATATAATATATCTAATCAGGATGTCTCCCACTGTTTTAGTCAAATCTTCCTTCAAACCCTAAAAGGAAAGACTAGCCGGGATTAGTTACACGCTACAACTTCGCCAATCTTTCAGCCAGGCCAGTGTCGGTACTTTGAGGGAGGTCCCCCGTGCTATCGCACGAACCTAATTAAAGTAAACCTCGTTTTCCCAGAGGCGTAACCCCGTTAACACCTTTCTAGACACCTACTTGATCGACTAATTGTAATGTATAAAACTCTCCCAGGAGTAACTCTTACTCTCAGCGGGTATCGGGATCCAACTATCTCATAGAAGGTATGCAATCTCATTGCAAATTTCAACACTTGAAATTCCCAATAATATTTTACCCCTAGCGTCCTATGACCATGACGAAGGCCAAACTACCCATAGTCCGCTAGTCAAGTTCAACCCGTACATTTTTTGATTGAATTAAACCCACCCGCACGACCCTTGACGAAGGCCAAACTACGCCGTACGAATACCCTAATCCAATCGCATCGTATGCTAGCAGATAAGCACTAGTTAGCTACCGTACACTACGCCTTGACGAAGGCCAAACTACCGCAGCACGAATACTAACTAGTACTTATCTGAAATGACGGAGGGCTACGACAGGTTTTTCAGAAAACCCTTTGCGTAATGAACTTGATATCGTTGTAGAATCGAGTGATTTTAAATGGAGTGTTTTTGAGGCTTTTCTAGTTTTGCTAAAGGGGTCACTCCCGGTGAAGGGATCGTCGGCCCTTTCCTCATCGAATAAGGTGCAGGATATATCATATATACCACTATGCAAAGCAAGAACTATAGAAGCAATCAAAAACAAACCGAGTTTGTAGCATCTGTCAGTTATTGCTAAAGGAGTCACTCCCGGTGAAGGGATCTCGGTCCTTTCCTTATCGAATAAGGTGCTGGATGTTCTACAAGGAACACCGCGATGCAAAGCAAGAACTAGAGCTACCAGTTTTTATAAACAAGTTTCTACAACATCTTAGGTTTCTTTTATTTCATTAATCTCATTAATGAAGTCCCATTTTATTATGCTTCACAAGCATCTCTTTTGAAACGAAATCTGCAATATAACATATATCTCGTATATATAAAATATAAACATTCGTCTTAGGCAGTAATATGATCTCATCACAGAACATTGCAGCAGAAGAACATATATGAAATATTGGATATACTAGGACGTCCGTGTTTTCAATATGAGCCAGTATAAAACACGGATTCCACGGTCGCGATGAGTAGCCAAACCCACATCCCTAGACCCCTACGAGAGCGGCAAGTAACACTGCCAATTCTAGGGTTAGGAGACCCGGTCTCGACTCCTCGAGATGGTCTCCCACTGGACCCTAGAACCCGGTTACTTGTGCTCCCCGCCTTTGGTCTACCTAATGCAGAAAAGTAAATAATATACAACGGTGACATCTTCCGCTACCTGGAAGTGCCCCAATAAAAGAATATTACATACAAATGAATTTTACATGAATGAAAAAGAAAAACTCTCATCTCACATAAAATTCCCGGCTATTCAAAACGCGACGATCCAATATAACATATCACAGCAACACATAATATCTCATATCATCAACGTAAACAAGTATGCGTATCCCGATTGTCGTTGATGTATAGCAACGAAGCCGGCGATACACCACATACTACGCTTACGGTCACAGAAAAGAAAGTGTAAAACTACAACAGTTGGAATCCGCAACCTCCTTAGACATCACATGCCTAACCAAATGAATTCCTTAGACATCGCATGCCTAATAATTATAAACCCCGCATTTTAGTCTCATTATCGAAAACTCTTTTCAATATCAAGTCGGCCAATTCAACAAGATTCCCGACATCCTGATCGAATGCTCGTCGCAAACTTTAGTAGACGGCCGCACCCCTGATACCGTCGACGAAGTGCACCAAGCGGAACACCGCTTCTGCGAGCACCCGAACGGATGCTTTCGGCGATGGGGTTCTCCTACAGTCACTTGGTCGGGGCTATGGGGCGTAGCTGTCTATTAAGTTTATCCGGCGAGTATCCGCATACACTACGTGATTGCGACGGACTTTTGATCACATCAAAATTCCGTGGCAACCGATCAACTGAGACTAAACTACTATGTTTATAATATTCAAATCAGTTATCTCATAACTACCTGTGGATTCCAAATATTGTATCACATTCCAGATAAATAGAAAAAATTAAACTTTCCGATCGAATCATCAAGCACCCAAGATTTCCCCAATATATCTCAACACTTGAAATCAGTTTAAAAACATTCATCACATGCTACAGTACCAATGGTCCAGCCGTAGAAGGGTCAAGCCAACGCCTCACATGTGGCACGCCGTACTGCCCCAAACCCTAAGGTTCAAAGGGCAGTTCAAGACGGTCACATAATCGAGTTAAGGTTTGTTGTCTTCTAGAGGGTCCACTGCGTTACTTGCACGACTTAGAACGTTCTTAAACACGAGGAAAAATCCAACTTTTGAAAAATTTTCCGACAGGGGAAAAAGTGAGTTATTGATATCCGTTCGAACTTTTTAACAGTTTCTAAAAATTATCCGAAAAAAACTAAACAAAGTTAAAATATCCGATCGAATCTTTATGTCCCCAATACAACCCAGATAATTCAACAGTTGAATAAAAAAAAATAAAAATTTCCAGAAGACTCAGCACTTGAAGACAAGAATTACTGTGCAAGCCATGTGGTGTAACTCACTAAAATGGCCGCGGAACCGCCGCGAAACCCAGGGTTGGGCCGCGGTTCCGCACCTCCTTTGTCGAGTTAGCACCACGTGCTTCACGGTATCTCATACAATTCCCTGCTGAATTTTTTGGCAATTTTTAATTCGCAAAAATCCAAACTTTCAGAAAATTTCAAGAGAAGGGGTTTGTTCGGGTTTTCCGGGTTCGATCGGACTTCAAACTTCGTCTAGACTTCGCCTAAAGCTCTAGCTTGTCTCTGATACCACTGTAGGGTTACTAGGCACGCGCACAAGGGTCTACGAGGCATCAACCATGCCCGAATAAAAATTTAGCCGTGCCGAACAACCCGAATACGGAACTTTAAACTAGAGATTAGGCGAAAACTAGCATGCTAAACACTTTAACACTAAGTGAGAGGGATTACAATCTTTTTAGATCCGGTCCTTCACTTCATATGCTCCGTGTTGTGGTCCCTTCGCTGTGATCATCGGGATCCGGACTCTCGAGAGGTTCCACGAAGAGAAAGATGCAACCTTTGCTTCCGATCTTCGATACTAAGATGATCTACCTTGAAGTTTCTTTAACACAAGCTAACACTCATGAAATGATGTGAACACCCTCATCTAAATGGCAAGGGAAGATAAGGATGATGAAGTAGGATTTTTTGCTCTATTTATTTATCTTTTTCTCACAATTATTCATCACCTTTTGAAAAACAAGTAAGCTTTTTCATGAAAGAATTGAAGGAAGAAGATGAACAATATTTGTTAGAATTTTGTGATGAATAGGAAATGAAATAATATGATAGATAATGCAACCATGGTCAAGCTAACTCTTGTAGAGAATTAACTAGGGTTAAAGGTTTGGTTAGGGTTTTGGAAATATCTAGCATAATATCTTAACAAAGACAAAGAAAGAAAACTTCTAGAAACTTCTAGAAAGCCTTAATCCTAATCAAACCCTAACCATGTTTAATCTCTACTAAACAAGTTGCATTATTTATCATATCATGTTACAATATTATATATCACATATACAATATTTATTGCAACAAAATAAAATAATACAATTAACATATATCGCATATATATCAATGTATTACCCGAGTGAGAAAAAGAATCTTTTAGTGAGCAAATATTAGCTAATGTAATTTAATATATCATATATATTATTATACATTAAATTATCGAATCAACACTTGATCCGACAATCCGGCTATATCGCATATAACCGACTAATATTTATCCGTACCGATTTGCCGAATCAACACTTGATCCGACGACCCGGCTGATATCAAATATCGCGAGAATATAATACGGTATCACATATCGCATTATCCTCGGTCCCGCACATATCACATATGTGCTCCTACTCCGTTTTGCCTGAGTCAAGAAACCTCTGTGTAGGACTCTAAAGAATCGTCAATACGCCGGCAGTAGGTGATGATCATATCAAACACCCACAAGCTGCAAAGCGGTCAGCTAAACGTAACAGCTACCCAGGTATTGAGCACTCAGAAGATCAACAAGCAAGCCTGCACATTCTCCTGTGAATCCAAACAGTAACACTCCCGTACAGTCCGGTCTCGTCGTCTGATATGTTGCATATCTCGCCTAGGGGTGGTAAACGTCAGACCCCAGTAGCTTGATAAGTCGTGTCGATATGAGGTCTATAACAGTTCGAGAAACTACTGATAACACTTACCAGTAAATCTCAGCAACCCTGGCCAGGGATTTCCGGTTATAGCCAATCGAACACAGCACAACATCAACTCCCTATACCGGGAGAGACGAATCCCCTCCTATCGCTCATTGCCTCCATGTGATTCGGGACTGTACCCAAAAGCCACCTTTTTGCACGCCCTCTTGGACGTGGTATAATGGAAATCAAAGCACAGTGGGAACCACACAAGACTCTATGACGATCTCGGGTCAACAGACTACTCTGTACCAGTGTCACCGGAGAACTGCCATCTGACGTATGGTATAATACCATCTGGGAGTTCTCGGCGAGTCCGTCCAGTGTACCCAGTCTCCACTGAGCACCCGTACACCATCCTTGATGTCAAACACCGATGGATATGGGATCATCCATCGTCCATCATATGGATCAAGATGCGTATACGCTAGTCTACTCTGGTGCATCGATGCCCTGTCTCGATACACCCACGACTAGGAACAGTTATAGGATGTACTCGTCGACTACTGTGGCCCCACTAGTATGATCTCATCATAGTCCCAGTAGTCGAGTACTTATCCTAAGGGCTTTATCAACATGTAATATAGAGACAATCAGAGTACATGTTAAGATAAAGTACAACCAGATAGCATACTATCATGTCGAGCAAGAAAGTCCTCCCTATATATGTCCTAGCATCCACTACAATATACATCGTATGTACAGTAATGGCCTTTAGGGCATACATATAACTAACAACTGTCTCATCAGAAATGGATGATCTATCTCCGCTATATCTGCTTTAGTCTATAAATAGACATAAGCCACCTGTCCACCAATGCTTTCGCTGCTCCCACTGACTACGACAACCCTCTGGCAGAGTCATATAGACGTACACTTCTAAAGCTAGTTCAGAACGACGCTATACACATCCTCCTGCTGGGTCTCACAGCCTGGAACAACAGCAATGGTAAGTGTGGGTAAACAAGAACTTCCCTGTCATCGTCCTTGAGGCTACCGGAGTACCTCTCGGGTGCCTGAAGTTACCCACCTGTCTCTGCGGAGTGGCCAATGGAATGTCAATCCAAATTGAATCTTTAGGTTCCTATCAAAATCTTCAGTAATCGTTTGTGGTTCTGGAATCACTTCCAGTTCTACCATACTCCCACTACTGTTTTCTGAAAAAATCCATTTTTATTAAAACTGTGGCGAGTTTTGAACAATATTGCTATTGATCTTCCAGATGGTAGAAAGTCAACCCTCGTCATAGCCTGGGTCAACCCACAAACAGCCATTACAGAAACGTGCCTTGAGTTATCCAGAGTCTGGTTTTAAGCATAATCCGGACAACTCCCCGTACCTTAACAACGTTAAGATATGAACTGTCCTATATCCAATATAGAACCAGAGGCACTGATTTAATTGAACCAGATTCAAATCATGCAGCTGTCCCCAGTGCATGTCAACTAAATGGAAGGAGGCCTATCAGCGTTACTCAACTTAGGAATGCTTCCAATTATGAGTAACCTGAAAGAGAAGCAAGTTCCCTAAATCATTACTATTAACTGAATACCGTATACAAGTGTCTACATCTTCGATCACTTTGAAGAATCCCGATACTTGCTACACCTGGTTCTCTACTCTATTCAAATACCTATAACTTCTCAAAATTCGGACCGTGTGTTTCCTACGAAACACCTGTCTAAAAACTAGAGAAGTCATAAGTAAACCGAATATAGTACGAGGACCAACCCCTCTGTCCTGATGGACCCTGGAAAACATACAATACTCTGTATAAGTCCCTTGAGTCTAATAACTCACTCCCTGTGTGTCGTAGGTTGAAAACTGTACTTATGGTTAAGAAGAATTACACCGCTGTTTAATACTCCTTACCTAACCATCAACTGATATAGGTAAATGTCGTAGACATAATTTCAAAATGGTATATCTCACTCTATGAAAATAGACGTACAGATATATCAATTTGAAATCGGTGCATGACAGCGGATATTCAAAACCAAATATTTGCCGACCGGCAAACAGTCCAGGTGATTTCCTCAAATATCACCGATTACAACGAATCCCGATATAATGAGGATGATCACCCAATTCCCAATAACTTATTCCCACTCATCATCTGTAAAACCATACAGATGTGAGAATCGTACCTGGTAAATACATACCCTGGAGTAAGGACTAATTGGGAAATCAGTTTTCCTTTAACAGTACACAGTGAAACTGAAACATCGAAATGTTTCGATGGGGTATCCCGGTATTCCTAGTAATGCCTCTTCCAGATTCACGACTGTAACCGTGTAATTCTTTGCCACCTCTCCAAATCCCTTTATATGTCTTTAGTCATTACCTTCTGCACACCCCTTAGGCCAAATGGTTTTCTTCCTTCCCTACCGTTCGGCACCAGCCTATGGTTTGGAAGAAGACTATCCAATAAGCATAATGGGTGTACTGTCCTAATCCTAGGAGCACTCGCAATGCGAGAGAAGGTGAAGACAAAAGATACCTGAATAAAACTTATTCCTATTTCTCCTGAACCAGAATCCATCCCCGAACTGGAACAAGTTCCTTTCGAGTTCGTATATAACCATACGATGGAGTATCCAATAAACTGTGGATCTTCGTAGTGATACGGAGTGTCCTGGAGAAATACAAAGGTGAAGTAGGAGTGGTAATGAAATACTTGGTTTGGTCGTGAATAGCAGTCGCAATTTACTTTGCCCTCTTTCTAATCCCTTTCTTTGTCTTTACATAATACCTTTTGTACACCATCGTTAGGCAAATTGGTTTTCTTCATTCCCTACCGGTCGGCACCATCCTAAGGTTCGGAAGAAGACTATCCAATTCGCGTAATAGGTGTACTATCCCCTAATCTAAGGGGTACTCACAACCTGAGAGAAGGTAAAAGGAAAAGACAACTGAATAGTCCTATCCGTTTCCTCCAGAACCTGAAACCATCCTCGAATTCCTTCGAGTTCGTATATAACCATACGATGGTTTTGTCCAATGGAAATGGACGTTCGTAGTAATACGGGGTGTCCTGGAGAAATAGGTAAAAGTAGGAGTGGCAATGAGGTTCGCAACTCTGACAATCCAAAAGCTAGTGTTAAGAAGGTCCGGTTAATTTTGGTCTCTGAGTCATAGTCTTAGGGTCGGGTCAATGGTCGCTGCCAGAGAGAGAGAGAAAAGAAACACTCAGCGTGCACTCTAACCTAGATCAGAATGGTTACCAATTTATCTAATCTGGAAACCTCCCACTGTACCGTCAAACTCTCCTCTAAACCTGAAAGAAGAATTAGTCGGGGTCACCCGAGGAGTAAACCAACTCATCAGTGGGAATCGGGATCCAACTATCACCGCATGATAACGTGACGGAATCCGCTCACGGTATCACACTCCAGAAGGTATGCGCATATCTGGCAAGTTTCAGTTCTTTTGAAAACTCCCGATGTGATTTTTGCCCCATGCTCTTATGACCTTGACGAAGGCCAACAAATCATAAGTCACATGTCAAGTTCTACCCGTCATTCTCCATGTTGATTTGAACCCACCCGCACAAGCCCTTGACGAAGGCCAACAAGGCTATACGACTGTCCCAAACCAACGCATCTATCTATGCTGCAGAAAGGCAACAAGCAGCTACCATACACTATGCCTTGACGAAGGCCAACAAACATAGCATGAATACTACGTGCTACCCGTCGGAAACGACGGAGGGCTACGAATGGTTTCTGGCGAAAACCTTTAACGTAGTGAACTTGATATCGTTGAAGGAACGGATAGCTTTTAAAAATATAGTGACGAAAACCTTTGCTAAAGAGGTCACTCTCGGTAAAGGGATCTCAGCTCTTTCCCCGTAGAATGAGGTGCAGGATATTACAACTGAATACCACGATGCAAAGCAAAAGTAATCGGCTATAGTGAAGTTATTGCGCTGACGCAAACTTTTGTCCAAGGGGTCACTCCCGGTGAAGGGATCTCGGCCCTTGCCTCGTCGACTGAGGAGCAGGATATTCCAACTGAATACCACGATGCAAAACAAAAGTGAACGTCCTTGCAATAACAGCTTTTTGAAAAGTGTTCCAACAACATCAGATTAGGTTTGTTTTTAACTTGCATTGATCCGAATCAATGCAGTCCCATCAATTGATCACACCACAAAGAACGAAAATAATATGACGTACGTATATGCCATCCGCATTCGCCACTGGGTCCCGTCATTACCCGTTAGGTTAGCTAACTAACGACAGAGCGGGGACTGGACTAGCGCGGATGCAAAACATATACAACATCTACTAATATATATACCAATATATTATATTCGCTCAAGGCGTGATAAAATGCAACATCACAGAAATGTACAGCATCACAGAACAATACAGATATCTGGGATCCCCGGGTTTCACAGAGCCGCTGAAACCCGACGTTCCCCTGGTCGTGTGGATAGCCTGTGCAATGAAATCCTAGACCCCTACGGGCGCGGCAAGTCACCCGCCAAAACCTGAAGCGAGGCAGCCCCCTTCAGCTCTGTGAATGGACCACCCAGCGCTTCACGGAATCCGGTAACTTGGGCACCCCTCCTGGGTCAACCTGTACCCCCTACGAGTGCGGCGAATAGCATGCCAATTCTAGAGTGAAGCCCCCTCCGTCCCTATGCCATGAGATGCGGGCTCGTTGCCCTCTAGAACCCGGCTATCCGTGCACCCCTCCGCGGGGCAATCCTAGTACAGAAAGTAAAATATACATACAACGGGTACAACGACCGCAACCTGGTCGTGCCCCAAAATAATAATACAATCAGGCAGTGACGGCAGTCCACATGTCGGACGCTCGCCCCGCAATATCAAATGTACATAATACAACAAAAACTGTACTAGCATTGCATCCAGGCTATCCCCCACGACCGATCCGCAACATCACAGCAATACAAAGAACATTAACGTGAAAGTCACGTTCGCAAATCCGTCTAACCGGGCTATAGCAGTTAGACAGAATTTACCGATCAAGTGACATTCACGGTCAAAGATATAATGTAAATACTGTGAAATAATGTTTTTTAACTATCCGATCGATCAAATTTTAACAAGTGGGCCCCAAGTACTAGTGTAGCACATCAAGAAATTCTGGGCCCAAGATTAATATTCCAAAACCCCTATTATTAGCCCAGAAAGTAACTGAAGAAAATTGACACAGTGATCTGATCATAGTGCGGCAGAACCGCGGCCCAAAGGGGGTTTGGTCGCGGTTCCGCGCTCCCACTATGGAATTACTCTGTCGAATTTCTACAGTAGCCTTATATTTTCCAGTACATCACTTTTCTGTAACCTGAAAAAATTTTCGACTCCAAAAAATTTCAACAGAAAACTAATGCAAACAAAATGCGGGTTTAGGAATTTTGGTCGATCGGAAATGTAAACACATTAAACAAAGCTAGACTAAGTTAATGGCGAGGCTCTGATACCACTGTAAGTGCACGGCGGCGCCCCGGCCGTCAATCCGACGGCCAAATGCGGAAGCGGTGATAAACTTTATTTTTGCAAACTAGCAAACCGGCACCACCGCGCACTAAAACCCGGATCGAACCATTAACTAGTCCTAGCTAACTATAAGATAGGGAATAGTGATATACCGACTGATCCGAGTCCTCCGGTCTTCTCGTCGTCGTCCCGATCTCCTGCGGAATGTCCTGTCTCCACCTCGTCGCCGGAAGTGCACCACATCGCCTACATCTTTTACGGGCTCCCACCTCAATGTCGAGGCAACTCGGGCATGGAGCTGGCTAGTCGACGTGCCCAAGATTTACTGTAGAATGCAGTGTAGAGACTTGTGTCTCATTTGGGGTTCATGGAGGTGCCATTTTGGTGGAGGGATGATACAAGAATTTTGTGGAGGAACTTCGGGATATTTGGGAGCATGAAATGAACCAAATACCCACTCCAAAAAATTTGGACAGCCCCCCCCAAGAGCCAAGGCCGGCCATGGTCATGGAATGAGAGAGGAGAGAATGAGGGAGTGAGTGTAACAAAGCAATGAGGGTCTCTCATAATCCAAGAGAGAGAAAAAGGCATGATATCAAGAAATGATCACAAGGAATAACCAACACTCAACCAACCAATCATTCCAAAAGGTCAAGCCATCATCATCAAGCATGATGACTTCAAAAAGTCAAGCCATCATGAAGAATCATGAAGTCAAGAAGTCAAGGGTGGAAGAAGAGCTATCATGATACAACAATATGCAATCACCACCCTCCACAAATGCTTATTTGCACAATTGCAAATAAGCCCTCCTCCACCAATCTTCGGCCATTGAAAGATACAAATGAAAATGGCCGAAACGGAAAGCAAACTAGCAACTCCAGAAAACTGGTCCCGTAATAAATTACAGGAAAACCCCGATACTGTGCATACACACCCGCATTTGTATTCCGACTGAAATACAAATGCAATGAGACAAAGTCTACACTGTACTATACTAGGATCCGGCTTAAACCAAAGCCGGTCAGTAAAATCCGTCCGATCCTGATCCGTGCAATACCGCACGTATCTGATCGAACCCTGCCATATATCCACACGGCCTCTAGTACGAACTGTCCGATCCTGATCCGTGCAATACCGCACGTATCTGATCGGACCTTGCCATATCTCCATACGGCCTCTACAGCTTTTCGCCCGAAAGCTTGAGTAACTGAATGTGGGGGACTCTAAAGACTCGTCAACACCGTGGTTGTGGATTTAACCACTAGCACGTCAGAGGTATAAGCCAATACGTAACGGGCTACCAGGTATTGACCAAAAGGGACGTCTGTGAGCGAACTCAGTCTGACACCCTACTGAGCCTGTCAGTGACAATATCCGTACAGTCCGGTCCGTTCGTCTATGAGCATCGCATGGCGGGCCTAGGGGGTTGGTAAAAGTCAGACCCCCAAAAGCGGTACAAGTCGTGTCGGAGTGTAGCCCAGAACACCCTGAGATACTACTGAAATACCTATCAGTAAATCTCCTACCTCGGCCGAGGGCTTTGTGTAATGGCTCTCCTAGACACAGCGCGACCTCACCCCCAATACCGGGATAGACGAACCCCTGAAGATACGCTCACTGCCTCCATGTGGCTCGGGACTGTACCCAACTAAAACATGTTTGCACGTCTCCTTTGAGCGTGGTAGGTTAGTAATCAAAGTACAGTGGGAACTCACACGAGACAAATGACGTTCCCCAGGTCGATGAACTAACCTGTACACATGTCACCAGGGAACTGCCATCTGACGTCTGGTATATGACCAACTAGCATGTTCCCGGCGAGTCCTGTCCGGTGTACTCATAACCCAATGAGCACCTGTATACATCTTAGGTGATCTAACTGACACCAATGGCTTGTGAGACCGGCCACCGCCCCTCGTCGGGGTCTCGACTGTATACACTAGTCTACTCTGGAGTATCGATGCCATGTCTCGAAACTCGCACGACTAGGGACCTTTTAAGGATGTGCTTATAGACCCCAGCTCCCACTTATATGATCGCCCTCATACTGCTGGTGGTCAAGCAAGAATCCTAGGGGCTCTATCAACGTGTAATAGCAACCTGTCAGGTCACCTAAGCAGTACACGATGATAAAGATAAACCAGATAGCATACTATCATCTCGAGTAAGACTGTCCTACCGGGATAGGTCCTCCCTCAATCATTGCAATCACGTGCCTGTGATCCTATAATTGACTCTGAGGGCACTATCTCCAACAATACTGTATTCTATTCTCGCGATTTGTATCATTGGACGGTTATATGAAATATAGCCAGGTTACCGAATCAAGTGTTGATTCGATACATTGATACACTTGATATTAGTCGGTTATATGCAGTATGATCGGATCATTAAATCAAGTGTTGATTTAATGATTTAATGTATAATTATATATTTGATATATTACTTTACATTAACTAGTATTTGTTCTCTTAAGATTGATTTTCTCACTTGATGCGCACAAGTAGTATATGTGATATATTTCTGTCCACATGATTGTATCATGTTTGATGATACATGCAAACTTGGGTGTGTGCTATACACCATGTTTAGTTAATGGTTAGGGTTTTATTTGCCTTATTTATTTATTTCATTTATTTATTTTTGGCAAGAAACAAAAACAAAATGGTGGTGGCTTTTCTTTGTTTTATTCTTGAAGATTCATGAAGCTTCAACCATTTTGTTTTATTCTTAACCCAACCATTAACCTAAACCCTAGTTTATTCTCTACATTAGTTAGCCTCACCCATGGTTGCATTATGATAAGATCACTTGATTTATTATTATTCAATAATTCTTTTTCTTTCTTCTTCTTCATCTTCTTCATGAAGAAAAGAAAACTCTTCTTGAAAATTTCTAAGTGATGAAATCAAGTGAGAAATCCAAATCCAAAGTGAACCCACTTCCTATTTCTTCATCCTCTACCACATGCCATGTTGTATAGGGTATTTTCTTCACAAGTTTCATGAGCTAGTGAAGATGGATCTTGAGTTAGAGTTGCCTCGACGTAGATCATCTTCGGCATCGAAGTCAACGACCTAGCCCGCTCATTTCTCCGACGAAACCATCGCTAGAGTCCGGGATCCCGGTGATCGCAGCGAAGGGACGTCATCACGGAGCTAAAGAAGTGGAGGACCAGATCTACAAAGGTTATATTTCCATTCACTTAGCAATAAAGTTGTTTACTTGCTTGCTTTTCTCCTTTACCTCTAGTTAACGATCTAGCATTAGGGTTTCTCAGCATATAATTTTTGAATTTGGCATGGTTGATGCCTTGTGGAACCTCTTGAGTGTGCCTAGTAACCCTACAGGAATATCAACATGGAAAATAATCGGTGTCCATCCATATGCTCAAATCCTGTAAATCTCATAGAATCATGGGTGCTTAGCATCGGCACCCTAAAATATTATAAATCATCGTGTCTAGCATCGACACGCACATCCTCAAGTATCGGGCTCCTTCTGTGGAATCGGCCCTCGGCCCCGGCTGTGCGGATCATCCCGTATCCATCTCTCATCACTGGTCAGTATCCTCCAGATAACCGCCAGGTCCAACCAATCACCGGTAGGTAGTAGTCCCCCCGCCGGCTCACCGTCTAACAATACAAGTCTTCTTGCCCCGGGGTACCATACCGGGCCCACCATGCACCTGCAATCGGTGTCTACCGCTCCTCGAATTGGGTATACTCACACAAACTCTCTGGAACCGAGAAAACTCATGGTGGACGCACTGAAATATCATATCAAAAGAAACCGGGTTTTTAAAACAGTGCGTATTTTCTTAAAATAATACTCCGGTTCCCAAATCCAGAAATCACATAAATCCAAACTCAATGCATAAATCCATGCCATGTGTCGTATGACACTAAGAGTAAAAGAAAGAGAAAACCGCTCATTTAAAAGATCCAGGTTTGAAATATCCCATGCGGTCCCTTAGTTTTTAAATCATGTCAATGTCCTCCATAAATGTAACATATATATATGCGAATATGAGTGTAGCACTAGTATGAATATACAGTGTGCATGTGCGCAGGTATGAAGATATCAATATATGTGTGCACTGATATGAATATATAGTGTGCATGTGCGTAGGTATGAAGATATCAATATATGTGTGCACTGGTATGAATATACAGTGTGCATGTGCGCAGGTATGAAGATATCAATATATGTGTGCACTGGTATGAATATACAGTGTGCATGTACGCAGGTATGAAGATATCAATATATGTGTGCACTGGTATGAATATAGAGTGTACATGTACACAGGTATGAAAATATCAATATATGTATGCACTGGTATGAGTATACAGTGTAAATGTGCTCGGGTATGAAAATATCAATATATGTGTGCACTGGTATGAGTATACAGTGTGAATGTGCGCGGGTATGAAAATATCAATATATGTGTGTGCACTGGTATGAGTATACAGTGTGCATGTGCGCAGGTATGAAAGTAAAAATATATGTGTGCACTGGTATGAGTATACAGTGTGCATGTGCGCAGGTATGAAAATATCAATATATGTGTGCACTGGTATGAGTATACAGTGTGCATGTGCGCAGGTATGAAGATATCAACATATGTGTGCACTGGTATGAATATATAGTGTGCATGTGCGCAGGTATGAAGATATCAATATATGTTGCAGCAATCAAACGATATGTATAATGTGTAGCAATCCTATAGTGCGAGTGTCATGGCAATCACTAACGGTGTGAGTGTAACATACAAATAGTGCTCGTCCAGCTTGAACCATTAGTGACAGTGCAGTGTTCTATGTTATCATTTCTATATGCAACAAGAAGGTATGCTACTAGTCCATATGAACATCGATGACTAAATATCCTAACATGCCCTGACGCTTAACGCCATACGGGCGATTTTCCCGTAGATGTTAAATCTACTCACCTGGTCGTACGCTACTCGTAGCCGACCACCCGCTTCCCTTTCATTGCGGCGTCTGACGTACCCGCCTGTAAACCTGGAATTTACACAAGGAAAATCCACATATGCAAATATCTCGCAAAATGAGATATCGAAGCAAAACGAGAAAGTCGCGTCTCGAACTAAACGCGCGTATATACGTAACGTGTGTGCATACGCCAAAACCCAACGCGACACGCCGTGGCACACAGCGACACGCTGTGACACGGCAACACCAAACCCACTAATAGCGCATGCATCACGCAAGTCCCGCTACACAAAATATTGGTAATTTGGTCTCAGATTTTATCTGGAGCAAAAACAAGAAAAAAAAACAAGACCAAATCACTTAGAATTCCTACAGACAGCTACCTGAAAAGTTTCAGCATGATCCAAGAAAATTGGGTCGGCGGCAAGGGGGGTCATACCGGCCAAAAACCGGTAGAATGGACCTATGTTCCTACACTATGATCCTAGAACAATTTCTAGCCTAGTGTACAAGTTTGCTTACTAAAATTATAATCCCAGATTTCACCAACAGACAAAATCCTACAAACACCACTCAAATCAGCAAAACCACCCAAATCAATAGGTTGGCCGGGGACGCCGGAAAAATTAGGGTTGTCGCCGGGTTTTTGGTGGTGGAACGGGCTTGAACTTCAACCCAACACCCTAGCTACCCTGTATACTATCCTGTATGTGTTTGCCACACAAAAACATGCTCACAGACATAGCAGGTCACTCGTATCACAAAGCTTGTTTAAAAACCGTATTAAAACACAAATTGGAATTTTTAAGGTGATTTAGTGAAATCTAGTGGAACTAATAGGTTTAAATAGCAATATTAATGCCTAATAGGGTTGATTAAGCTATAATAACTCTAACATAGCTTAAATCTTACCTAAATCACAAAACTAGCTCTAAACTCACATTATTTGCTAACCGAAGCTAAAACAACACATAAACTTAGCAACAAGGAGTTGGGTTTAAGAAATATACCCCAATAGATCCTAGGAAGCAGGAAAAGGGAGGAGGAGAAAAAGGGAAGGAGCTACTGCTGCTGTGCTGATGCTGTTGATGTTGTTGTTGGTGGTGCTGCTGGTGTTGCTGCTGCTGATGCTAGAGTTGCTGGTGTTGATGCTGGTGCTGCTTGTGCTGCTGCTACTTGTGCTGCTGCTGCTACATGGAGCTGTTGCTGCTGCTGCTGGGTGTTGCTGCTGCTTGCAACTGCTGCTACTGTTGCTTTGTTGTTGTTGCTGTTGGATGTTGCTACTGCTGCAACTTCTGCTGCTGTTGCTGATGTTGTGGCTGTGTGTGTGTGAGAGTGGGAGAGAGTTGTGAGAAAAGAGTGTTTTTGAAAAATAAATGAGGGAATAAGAGAGTCAACCCTCCTCTCTCTCACCTCATTAATGCAAGCTTGGGCTCATGCCATGATGCCCATCATGCCCATTCTCTCTCTCTCTTTCTCCCTCCAAGTCAACTTCAATTCAAAAATCATTTTCCTTTTAAAAAAAATACCCTTAATTAAAATCAATTTAACTTAATAAGAAAGGGTTAGTCTACCATGGTTGCTAAACATGGTTTAACCTAAATTAAGCCCTAGTTAACATGCACATGTGTGTGCAAGCTTAGAAAAATTCTAATAAAATATTTATTAAATAGGATAAAATATTTGAAAATCAATTTGGTAAATTTTTTATTGAAAACCATATATTAAAATATAATTAGCCACTAAACGCATCCTAAGGTGTTGCAATCTTCCCCCCTTAAAAAAATTCGTCACCGAATTTAAAATTACAAAGCTACGCATACCTTCAAAGAGATGAAGGAATTTCTTCCGCATCTCGCGCTTTGCCTCCCAAGTGATCTCTTCACCATTTGGGCTGCGCTAAAGCACCTTTACTGATGGCAAGACCTTCGATCGGTGTTTCTTCACCTGCCGGTCCAATATTACGACTGGCTGCTTGGTGAACGAAAGATCGCGCTCGAACTAAATGGTCTCGTGCTGAATCATGTGAGAAAGGTCATGAAGGTAATTGCAAAGCATCGACACATGGAATATGGTGTGAATACTCAATAATCTGGGCGAAAGTGCCAAATTAAAGTGTAACGTTTTGAAAATCGTTTCGGTGAAATTTCGAAAAAAACGGTAAAATAAGGGGGTTTTCTGTAAAAAGTCAAAATACAAATATTTTATTATAAAAATTAAATATACATATTCTAGCTATGTAATTGCTAATATTTGGTGTTTATTGAGCCACTGGTGAAATTTCAAATTTTCTGAAAAAAATTATTTTTAATATTATTTTAAGCCGGTAAGAAAATACATTAAAGTAGCGATAAATACAAATTTAAATGGGATAATTTTAATCTTTAAAATCATGTTAATTAAAATCTAGTTGTAATATAATTTTTTTAGTATTTTATTTCAAGTTTTAATTGTTTTTTTTTATGGAAAACAAAAATATAGTTAAATTAAACTAAAACTTGCAATTTGGTAGCTTGAGGGGTTCTTTTTGCATGGAATTTTCTTTGCAACCTTACACCCATCCTCACCCACTCACATGACCGGCCCCACCACCACTTTGGCAGCAGCCCACTCCCTCCCCCTCCTTTTTATCTTCTTTCTTGTGAAAATAATGGTTAAAATAAAGGAATTTATTATATATTTATGTAGGTGGGGGTATTATGGTAATTGGGAGGGGCTTTGACCTTGGAATTTCCACACAAATCACTCACCTCTCCCCACTCCCCTCTTCTGGCCGAAATATTCAGCAGCCCGCCCTCATTTTTCCCCCAAGTTTCCACTTCATTTCATCTCCAAAAACCTCACAAAAATCCATCAAAAATCCCACAAAATCAAAATCCAATCTCTACCCATTTCTTCTTGACCTATTCTAGTGTGGATCATGGATCAAGAAGCCATTTTGGAAGCCAATATTTTCATGCTAGATCTCCAATTTGTGAGGTATAAGATCTTAATCTTATGGTTAATTGTTGAAATATTGCTTGAGCTAAATTAATTAAGTGTTAATGGAGAGTTGTAAATTCTAGAAAAAAGGGTTTGGATCAAGTTAGGGTTTGAATTCAAATATGGTTGTTGTCACTTGTTTATGTTTGCAAGGTGTAGTTTGGCATGAGAAGACATGGAAAACCTAATTTAGTTAATAATTACAAATTGTTACTTGCAAAATGTCCATACTTAAGCTTTTTAACAAACTAGTTTTTGGAAACTATGAATATAATTGGGATTAAAATCTAATTAGGGTTTCTATCTTTAGAGTATGGTTTTAATGAGTAGGTTAACTTGAAATTTAATGAAAAAGCTAAACTTGTAACTAGTTTGCTAATTTTTAGTTTAAAATTGTTAAAGGTGGTTAATATTGCAAACTAGGTTTTTAGTTTTAATTCAAAATGCGAGATTAAAAATATGGTTGGGGTTTCATCACATCATTAACATTATTATGAGTGGTTTAATATCTTAGGTTATGCAAAACCAAGCTTAATTGTTGAATTGTGAATTTTGCTTTAAAAGGTGTTAAAAATTGATATTTTTGCAAACTAGGATTTTGGAATTTATGCAAATTGATGAGAATAAAATTATAGGAATGGTTTATATGACTTTGTTATGATATTTAGTGAATATTGCGGATGCTAGGTTCGTTTATACATCGAGTTTTGTACTAAAACGGTGATTTGTGCTTGATAGATTTTCGGAAAAATGACTTTTTAAGTGAAATTGGGGTTTTTGTGAATTTGAAGCTATTTTATATTATAATTAGTGCTTGTAATTGTACAAATGATGTGTGTTGGGAGTTTTCTCGATGGTTTGGCGTTTGTACGTCGACGTCGAGGGTTTTTGGGTCGATTTGCGAAAGCAACCATAGGTTCTGACCTATGTGGGATTCGTGCGTCGTTTTGGTCATGAGTCGGATTTTAATGCGGTATGGTGCGTTATGATATGTAGGTACCCTATGTGGACTTCGAGACGACAAGCAAGTGCGTGGCGACGTCGGCACCGGCGAACGAGGACCAGGTGAGTAGA
This sequence comes from Agapanthus africanus, assembly GCA_030015575.1. Classification (NCBI taxonomy): domain Eukaryota; kingdom Viridiplantae; phylum Streptophyta; class Magnoliopsida; order Asparagales; family Amaryllidaceae; genus Agapanthus; species Agapanthus africanus. The sequence goes on from CM057337.1 coordinate 517,514,681, forward strand.
TTTATATTGTAACGTTTTGAAAATTGTTTCGGTGAAATTTCGAAAAAATCGGTAAAATAAGAGGGTTTTCTGTAAAAAGTCAAAATACAAATATCTTATTATAAAAATTAAATATACATATTCTAGCTATATAATTGCTATTATTTGGTGTTTATTGAGCCGCTGGTGAAATTTCAAATTTTCTGAAAAAATATTATTTTATTATTATTTTAAGCCGTCACTAATACATTTAATTAGGGAAAATTACAAATTGGAATGAGTTGAAACAAATTTTGTGCATCATAAAACATTAAATAAAATTTTATCATATGGTTTTTGGAACGAAATCATTTGCCAAAACGGTTTAGAAATTATTGAAGAAAAAAGGCTTTTTTTTAGCATAAATGGATGCTTGGGGTATTGTATTTATCATTTTTCATCACCCCACACCCGTACCCACACCCACACACCCCCACTTACTCCTCCCCATGGCTGAATTCAGCAGCCACCATATTTTTCCCCACTTGATTTTCAAAGGAAAAGATATGAAAGAAAAGAAAAGAAAATGGGTGATTTAGGTGGACTTTTGACCTTACCTTGACCTTGACTTTCCTCCCTTGTATTTTCTCTACCTCCCTCTCTCTCCTCACACACCCTAAAATTTCTGGCCGAGCCCCATTCATGCATTAACAGCAGCAACCCCCCTTCTCATCTCATTTCTCTTCAAAATTCCAAGAAAAATCAAGTAAAGCCTCACAATTTTCCAAATACAAACCTTACCCATTTTTCCTTAGCTATTCTTGTATGGATCTTGGTGAAGGGAAGCATGTTTGGAAGGCTAGATTTATGCTAGATCTCAAGATAATTGTGGGGTAAATTCTTAACCTTATGGCTAATTGTTGTTTAATTATGATAAGCTATCTTATTCAAGTGTTGATTTGGGTGTAATTGCTAGTTTAGGATATTTTAGAAAAGGGTTTGATTTTGGGATTAGGGTTTGTAAAATTCAAGTGAGGGTTTCTAGCATTAGATTATGGTTCTAGTGAGTGGTTAACATGTTAATTCTATGCAAAACTAAACCTTGTTGCTTATTGCTAGATTGTTAAATTTAAATTGTCCTAATTATGATTGTTTTGCAAACTAGATTTTTGTAATTAAATTTAAGAGTGAGATTAAAATATAGATAATGGTTGTGTGGCTTAGTTAATATGTTTTAATGAGAATTACGGCCACTAGAATTGCTAAAATATTTAAGTTGATTAAAACACCAAGTTTTGAGCTAAAATGGAATTGTGCTAATTTTGTTAACTAGGTTTTGTAAATATATATTTTTTGTGGAGAATAAATTATTGTAATGGTTTATATGACTTTGTTATGATATTTAGTGAATATTGTGGGTGCTAGGTTCATTTATACATCGAGTTTTGTACTAAAACGGTGATTTGTGCTTGCTAGATTTTCGGAAAAATGACTTTTTAAGTGAAATTGGGGTTTTTGTGAATTTGAAGCTATTTTATATTATAATTAGTGCTTGTAATTGTACAAATGAGTGTGTTGGGAGTTTTCTCGATGGGTTGGCGTTTGTACGCCGACGTCGAGGGTTTTTGGGTCGATTTGCGAAAGCAGCCATAGGTTTTGACCTATGTGGGATTCGTGCGTCATTTTGGTCATGAGTCGGATTTTAATGCGGTATGGTGCGTTATGATATGTAGGTACCCCATGTAGAGTTCAAGACGACAAGCAAGCGCGTGGCGACGTCGGCACCGGCGAACGAGGACCAGGTGAGTAGATTTATATCTACGGGGAGAAGTCGGGTGGATGGCGTATAGCACCCCCGCAGTCCGTGGTGGTGTATACGGATGCATATACACACCAACAATTATTATATGTTATTTGGGATTAATAACGTTGCTTAGGATGGATATTGGTGTGTTGGATTACCTTAGTGTTGCGAACCCTAGGGTAGTGTTGCACTACACATACACACATACATACTTGCATACATTCCTATTGATATGTGCTCATTGGATTCTTTATAGTTATGTGTTCACATGGGTATGAGACTATGTGTTCACATACGGATTGAGGATGATACTTGGGGTTGAGCTGAGTCGATGAGATTTGATTTGAGGCCGTGAGATCGGTGATATAGCAGGGTTCGTATCTTAGATACGACATGACGTTGTAGCGGGTCCTTGACATAGTTTTTACACACGTGCATACATACATAGGCGATATCAGTATTGTACTAGACGTAGATCAGTACCCCGATCATGATATTTGATAAAGAGGATACCAGGCAAATAGTATGATGAATATGATATTGACCCGTACCCAGATTTGGGGATGTCATACGACGGATTTACGTACGAGCTATATCTTGATGATTGATCCGCACTCTTGACTTGGGATGTCTGATTATAGATATGGTATCCGATATGATATTATTGAGGCGGGATCACCGACTAATATATATACAGGTATGTGTATGTATCGACTCAGACGTTAGGCGGTTTCCTTACCTGTAGTCCAGCTTGTTAGCTTAGCCCTTTAGTTTAGTTTAGTTGTTAGATTAGACTCGAGTCTTACCTATTTCAAAGCTTACGAATCATGCGTATTTTAAAAGATAGGTCAAGGGATTCTACGGATATTTCAAAAACGTATCTTTTCTTAAAAACACCGTAGCCCCTATTTTCAAAACCCCATGATTCGTGTTATTTCAAAAGGCACCATTTGTAGGACTTATATTAGATTAGTGCAGATTAGTTATAGTTGCATCTAGTATTCAGCTCCCGCTCATTTTTACTGTTCGCTCCGCATCGCATACTTATATTATAATTTCTTATTGCATTATTGATATCATGCTGTTAGGACACCAGCACCATTACCGATGATGCGTATGTACCACGTACACCTACTTGCCGGCTCACACACATCTTCATCGGTAATTGCCATGTCACGTACACTTTAGAGAATATATTTGCTTGACTTAGCTTGCTAGTTAGTAGGTTGATATGATATTAGTGTACCTGGGTTATATGCCAGTTTAGACATTGTAGTTATTACTTGTCACTTCATGCATACTGTTATTCCATTGTTCATGCCTAGTTATTAATCATACTTTGCAACTTGGTTATTGATACCATATACATTCATTAGCATTGACATATGCACTTGTGATGACTTCTTGAGATTTATGATATTTCTGGATTTCGGGGGAAAGCCGCAAAAATTCTAAACTTATTAACCTTTTAAAATATGTAAATTGCGGTTTTCTAGTGATGTAAGTGTCGTCCACCATGAGTTTGCTGTGGTTTTCGAGATCCGTGTCGAGGAGTGGAGGAACCGTCACGGGTACATGGTGGGCCCGGTATGGTACCCCGGGGCAAGATGAATGTGGTGTTGACGTTGAGCCTGGCAGGGGACAGATTACCTACCGGTGATATTACCCGACGCGTCGGATATCCGGAGGATACCGTCGTGGTCTTGAGATGGATGGTAGGGGCCGGTCTGGACTGACGGCGCCCTAGATATTGAGATTGAGACATTGATATTTCGAGACAGTGAGATTTATGTTTTGTGTCGATGCCAGAAACTGTTGATACTGATTTCATTATCATACCTCAGTTTAAAAATACGAAGGAAATCTCACTAATTTATGAAAACAGTTCTTCATTTACATGTATTATGTTTTCATGCATTCATACCTCATTCATATGATATATTGCTACCTGAGGCACTGACACGGGCATATGAGTTTACACTCGGTTAGATATTACCCAAGCCATTGTTATAGGCTGCTTGTTATGTATAATTTTTTTGAGGATATATTATGATCATTGACCTAGGTTGCGTTATTTATACGATTTCTGTGCGTAGATATTTTTCTATTCACGAGTTGGCAACTCACCCCCGTTGTGCCCCAGTTTCTTGCAGGTTTGCCGTACATGTCTCATTACGGCTTGGCGGGCTCAGTTTCATTCGGGTGACTTGCTAGTAGGTGGGTTTTTCTTGTATCGTACCCATCATATTACCTTGTATAATATTATTCAGTTGTATCTAGTAAATTCCATCAACCAAACATGTATTTTTTGAGATAGAGACCAGTGTTGTTTATTCTTTTGACCCTAGAGTCGCTCGTTATATTTCTGGTGGTTTTGAGTTTCCTTTTGAGTTTTGATCCTCGCCGTAGGCGTTGTATATTATATTGCTTGTGTGATTGTGACCGTCGATTGACGAAGAGCTAGCTCCCGCTTGGGGATAACTTTTTTTGATTTCGTATACTATTCATGTTGTATCCCGTTTGGGAGCCAGTATTTACAAAGGAGACTCTGCCGAAATTTTCAGGAAACTTATGATGTTTTTAGAAACCCGCATAATTCGGCTTATGCTATTAAAACTACTTATTTAAATTGGTTTTCCTTCACTCTACTACTATTCTTGGTTTGCATTTCTGGGTTTTCGGTTTACTTAGATTACGTACGCCTCGAGACGTTCGTAGTTTAAGTGTCGGTCATGTTCCGTACTTTCGGGTCGTGACAAAGTTGGTATCAGAGCGTTAGGTTTTACCTTCGGAGCGTAGGATGACCCTTGGTTGATGGAATAGGTGACTAAAATAGAGTGACGTACCGTTGATATGTTCCGCGGCATATTTACGACACGCCACTCCACTTATGAAGCCTTAGGATGTACATTTCCTTGTTCAGTATTATATTCCTTCCTGATCTAGCCTCATCGGTACCAGTTTGGTTTTGCTGCTACGGTTACGGGCAGGGAGAGCTACGGCTAGAGTTGCGGTCAGCACACGCTCGTCACGAACGAGGACTGATCAGGGCGAAATTCCGGCGACACACGATTGCAGAGATGTGTCTTCTTACTGTGTTTCCACGCCACGAGCGTTTGGCGGATCGCCTTTATAAGGTTACTCGGAGGTGCTGATCGACACTAGAGAATTGAGCCAATGATGGAGGCCAGCCAGATCTTGATGACCGTTGGTGTGTTGCTTATTCATGATGATCGAGGCACTGTTCAGCGTGCAGACGAGCGAGCCAGTTATTGCTACGAACGACGAGGTATTGCCCCAGATGCTGGAGTTAGTGCAGAACGAGTTGTACTAAGAGATGATAGAAGGTCGCTAGTCATCGTGGATGAATGACTAGGACATGTGGATCGTTCGCCTAACCCGATGCGAGGTCATCTGATAGATTGATTCCAGCTAGAGACGACTTCACGTGGAGACATTGGGAGTCGACAGAGACGATCGAATGTCAGAAACCTATTATTCCAAGTTTAAAGTAGTCGGAAAGACATGCAGGAAATTCTATGGTCCCTCTAGAAGAATGAAACCCTAACTCGACTTAATGACCGTGTGAAAGCCTTTGAACCTTCGGGTTTGCGGCAGTTCTACGGCGCCATTAGTGAGGCTTGGGATTGCCCTTCTACGGCTGGACCACCGATGCTGTGGTATGTACTCGATACTATTAAATTGTGCCCAAGAGGTTGAGCGCTTGGGGGATTATGAGGTTTTGACGACTCGATCGGATGGCTCGACTTAATTCGGATGCTAGGTGGTGAGATGCATTTCTTGGGAGACTCCCGATATGAGGATAGCCGTTGGAGCTCAGTCCATGTAGCCACGATGAGACGAGTCCGAAGCAGTCGATATTGAGAAAGTGGAGTAAAGAGGTCCATACAAAATATGGATAAGACGACGTTCTGCTCCGCCGACATCAGAGATGCGATACGCATGCCGAGGCAGAGTACTGGATATACCTTCCAGAAGGAGTCGCGATGGGTATGCAGGCGTTCCGGAGCAAGATGCAGATATAGGAAAGGACGATGACTTCCGGACAGTTGGCAGAGACGAGACATGGAAGAGATCGTGAGCAGGATTCCTTCCAGGACACTGCTGCAATGATACTTGCACCCAGGATCAGATGTGTCACGTACATTCAGAGAGCCAGAGGCCGACGCCAGTGATATGCTGTCTCACGAGTGGTCGCGATGATTGACCGGGAGATGACAAGAGGCGTGCCAGAATGGGATCATCCCCGTTAGCACACCTGACAAGGCCGATGAGCCGAGGGACTGAGAGATTTGTAATTCCCAATGAAGACCTTGACCCAGGAGTGGTCATTGTTACGCACACCAGCAGGCCAGGGTTCATGATCATCGACGGGACGTCCCATTAGTGACCGCGCCAGTTGGCCCGAGATTCTTAGAGTATGCGCTTGAGCGGTACTATGCCACCATTATTGATTTCGATGTTTTGGGTGATTTATTCGAATAATCTGATTTTGATGATTGAGGATTTATGATCTTTGCACAGTGTTGCACTTGATATCGTTTTCGTGCTTTAGTTTCACATGTTTGTGATTTTACGGTTTTAAACAGTTGAGTTGGTTTTATGCGTATGCATGGACGCGATTTCGTTCCTGCACTCTGTATAGTTTATATATGCTTGCAGTGCAGTGATACGCCTTTTATGCACCTGATTTGATTTTGCGCATGTTCGGCACTTGATATTGGATTTCATGATTTCGTGCACGATGGATGCACCTGATTTGGATTTTCGCGCATGTTGGGCGCATATTTTTGAAGTGTGATTTTGGTGCACACCAGATGCACTAAATCGAGATTTTTCGTGCATGTTAGATGCACCTGATTTTGCTGTCAGGCACACATGTTGCCTACGACAGATGTTTCGTGCACACCCGATGCACTTAGATGTTGTTTCTGTGCGCATGTATGGCACATTCATGGATTTTGATTTCCGTGCGCACCAGACGCACGTAGCATTCATGTGCATATTTTGGGATTGATTTCGTATAGAGCAGTACGTTTTTATGATATTGCTATGTATTTTCGTACTGAGCAGGACTAGTCAGAGGACAGTACCTGAATATATTTTGCATGCATTGATAGTTATTGAAGGGATTTCCAAAAAGCGAGCTATAGCCTCAGTATTTACCTACGTGTCTGATATGACACGAAACGTTTAAAACAAGGAGACCCTTCTAAATTGTTTCCAAAACGGCGGAACGTACATTTCAAACAAAGGTATATATGTATATAGTTATTTTCTTATGATAGACGTCCGCCACTGTGCAGTGATATACGCGTTGCACAGCGACTTAAAGAGATTTGGCATGCATTTCCTTCAGATACTTACAGATATAGATTCGATGTTTACATGTATAGTTTCGAGTTATATTATATTGGTTTGATTTAGATTTGGTATTGATGTCTTCTCCATGACTCCGATGATTGCGGGATGCTTGACGGAGTTTTGATTTGAGTTATATACTCATTTTTCAAGCGCATGCGCTGCGCTACGAATTGTTTTATGTAGTTACAATTTCGGAGCCCCGACGACTTGATGGTTTTCTTAGATGTTTTAGTATTTAGGGGAGTTTGAATTTAAATTCGGGGACCGAATTTCTTTAAGGGGGGAAGATTGTAACGTTTTGAAAATCGTTTCGGTGAAATTTCGAAAAAATCGGTAAAATAAGAGGGTTTTCTGTAAAAAGTAAAAATACAAATATCTTATTATAAAAATTAAATATACATATTCTAGCTATGTAATTGCTATTATTTGGTGTTTATTGAGCCGCTGGTGAAATTTCAAATTTTCTGAAAAAATATTATTTTATTATTATTTTAAGCCATCACTAATACATTTAATTAGGGAAAATTACAAATTGGAATGAGTTGAAACAAATTTTGTGCATCATAAAACATTAAATAAAATTTTATCATGTGGTTTTTGGAACGAAATCATTTGCCAAAACGGTTTAGAAATTATTGAAGAAAAAAGGCTTTTTTTTAGCGTAAATGGATGCTTGGGGTATTGTATTTATCATTTTTCATCACCCCACACCCGTACCCACACCCACACACCCCCACTTACTCCTCCCCATGGATGAATTCAGCAGCCACCATATTTTTCCCCACTTGATTTTCAAAGGAAAAGATATGAAAGAAAAGAAAAGAAAATGGGTGATTTAGGTGGACTTTTGACCTTACCTTGACCTTGACTTTCCTCCCTTGTATTTTCTCTACCTCCCTCTCTCTCCTCACACCCCCTAAAATTTCTGGCCGAGCCCCATTCATGCATTAACAGCAGCAACCCCCCTTCTCATCTCATTTCTCTCCAAAATTCCAAGAAAAATCAAGTAAAACCTCACAATTTTCCAAATACAAACCTTACCCATTTTTCCTTAGCTATTCTTGTATGGATCTTGGTGAAGGGAAGCATGTTTGGAAGGCTAGATTTGTGCTAGATCTCAAGATAATTGTGGGGTAAATTCTTAACCTTATGGCTAATTGTTGTTTAATTATGATAAGCTATCTTATTCAAGTGTTGATTTGGGTGTAATTGCTAGTTTAGGATATTTTAGAAAAGGGTTTGATTTTGGGATTAGGGTTTGTAAAATTCAAGTGAGGGTTTCTAGCATTAGATTATGGTTCTAGTGAGTGGTTAACATGTTAATTCTATGCAAAACTAAACCTTTTTGCTTATTACTAGATTGTTAAATTTAAATTGTCCTAATTATGATTGTTTTGCAAACTAGATTTTTGTAATTAAATTTAAGAGTGAGATTAAAATATAGATAATGGTTGTGTGGCTTAGTTAATATGTTTTAATGAGAATTACGGCCACTAGAATTGCTAAAATATTTAAGTTGATTAAAACACCAAGTTTTGAGCTAAAATGGAATTGTGCTAATTTTGTTAACTAGGTTTTGTAAATATATATTATTTGTGGAGAATAAATTATTGTAATGGTTTATATGACTTTGTTATGATATTTAGTGAATATTGTGGGTGCTAGGTTCATTTATACATCGAGTTTTGTACTAAAACGGTGATTTGTGCTTGCTAGATTTTCGGAAAAATGACTTTTTAAGTGAAATTGGGGTTTTTGTGAATTTGAAGCTATTTTATATTATAATTAGTGCTTGTAATTGTACAAATGAGTGTGTTGGGAGTTTTCTCGATGGGTTGGCGTTTGTACGCCGACGTCGAGGGTTTTTGGGTCGATTTGCGAAAGCAACCATAGGTTTTGACCTATGTGGGATTCGTGCGTCATTTTTGTCATGAGTCGGATTTTAATGCGGTATGGTGCGTTATGATATGTAGGTACCCCATGTGGACTTCAAGACGACAAGCAAGCGCGTGGCGACGTCGGCACCAGCGAACGAGGACCAGGTGAGTAGATTTATATCTACGGGGAGAAGTCGGGTGGATGGCGTATAGCACCCCCGCAGTCCGTGGTGGTGTATACGGATGCGTATACACACCAACAATTATTATATGTTATTTGGGATTAATAACGTTGCTTAGGATGGATATTGGTGTGTTGGATTACCTTAGTGTTGCGAACCCTAGGGTAGTGTTGCACTACACATACACACATACATACTTGCATACATTCCTATTGATATGTGCTCATTGGATTCTTTATAGTTATGTGTTCACATGGGTATGGGACTATGTGTTCACATACGGATTGAGGATGATACCTGGGGTTGAGCTGAGTCGATGAGATTTTTTTGAGGCCGTGAGATCGGTGATATAGCAGGGTTCGTATCTTAGATACGACATGACGTTGTAGCGGGTCCTTGACGTAGTTTTTACACACGTGCATACATACTTAGGCGATATCAGTATTGTACTAGACGTAGATCAGTACCCCGATCATGATATTTGATAAAGAGGATACCAGGAAAATAGTATGATGAATATGATATTGACCCGTACCCAGATTTGGGGATGTCGTACGACGGATTTACGTACGAGCTATATCTTGATGATTGATCCGCACTCTTGACTTGGGATGTCTGATTATAGATATGGTATCGGATATGATATTATTGAGGCGGGATCACCGACTAATATATATACAGGTATGTGTATGTATCGACTCAGACGTTAGGCGGTTTCCTTACCTGTAGTCCAGCTTGTTAGCTTAGCCCTTTAGTTTAGTTTAGTTGTTAGATTAGACTCGAGTCTTACCTATTTCAAAGCTTACGAATCATGCGTATTTTAAAAGATAGGTCAAGGGATTCTACGGATATTTCAAAAACGTATCTTTTCTTAAAAACACCGTAGCCCCTATTTTCAAAACCCCATGATTCGTGTTATTTCAAAAGGCACCATTTGTAGGACTTATATTAGATTAGTGCAGATTAGTTATAGTTGCATCTAGTATTCAGCTCCCGCTCAATTTTACTGTTCGCTCCGCATCGCATACTTATATTATAATTTCTTATTGCATTATTGATATCATGCTGTTAGGACACCAGCACCATTACCGATGATGCGTATGTACCACGTACACCTACTTGCCGGCTCACACACATCTTCATCGGTAATTGCCATGTCACGTACACTTTAGAGAATATATTTGCTTGACTTAGCTTGCTAGTTAGTAGGTTGATATGATATTAGTGTACCTGGGTTATATGCCAGTTTAGACATTGTAGTTATTACTTGTCACTTCATGCATACTGTTATTCCATTGTTCATGCCAAGTTATTAATCATACATTGCAACTTGGTTATTGATACCATATACATTCATTAGCATTGACATATGCACTTGTGATGACTTCTTGAGATTTATGATATTTCTGGATTTCGGGGGAAAGCCGCAAAAATTCTAAACTTATTAACCTTTTAAAATATGTAAATTGCGGTTTTCTAGTGATGTAAGTGTCGTCCACCATGAGTTTGCTGTGGTTTTCGAGATCCGTGTCGAGGAGTGGAGGAACCGTCACGGGTACATGGTGGGCCCGGTATGGTACCCCGGGGCAAGATGAATGTGGTGTTGACGTTGAGCCTGGCAGGGGACAGATTACCTACCGGTGATATTACCCGACGCGTCGGATATCCGGAGGATACCGTCGTGGTCTTGAGATGGATGGTAGGGGCCGGTCTGGACTGACGGCGCCCTAGATATTGAGATTAAGACAATGATATTTCGAGACAGTGAGATTTATGTTTTGTGTCGATGCCAGACACTGTTGATACTGATTTCATTATGATACCTCAGTTTAAAAATACGAAGGAAATCTCACTAATTTATGAAAACAGTTCTTCATTTACATGTATTATGTTTTCATGCATTCATACCTCATTCATATGATATATTGCTACCTGAGGCACTGACACGGGCATATGAGTTTACACTCGGTTAGATATTACCCTAGCCATTGTTATAGGCTGCTTGTTATGTATAATTTTTTTGAGGATATATTATGATCATTGACCTAGGTTGCGTTATTTATGCGATTTCTGTGCGTAGATATTTTTCTATTCACGAGTTGGCAACTCACCCCCGTTGTGCCCCAGTTTCTTGCAGGTTTGCCGTACATGTCTCATTACGGCTTGGCGGGCTCAGTTTCATTCGGGTGACTTGCTAGTAGGTGGGTTTTTCTTGTATCGTACCCATCATATTACCTTGTATAATATTATTCAGTTGTATCTAGTAAATTCCATCAACCAAACATGTATTTTTTGAGATAGAGACCAGTGTTGTTTATTCTTTTGACCCTAGAGTCGCTCGTTATATTTCTGGTGGTTTTGAGTTTCCTTTTGAGTTTTGATCCTCGCCGTTGGCGTTGTATATTATATTGCTTGTGTGATTGTGACCGTCGATTGACGAAGAGCTAGCTCCCGCTTGGGGATGCCTTTTTTTGATTTCGTATACTATTCATGTTGTATCCCGTTTGGGAGCCAGTATTTACAAAGGAGACTCTGCCGAAATTTTCAGGAAACTTATGATGTTTTTAGAAACCCGCATAATTCGGCTTATGCTATTAAAACTACTTATTTAAATTGGTTTTCCTTCACTCTACTACTATTATTGGTTTGCATTTCTGGGTTTTCGGTTTACTTAGATTACGTACGCCTCGAGACGTTCGTAGTTTAAGTGCCGGTCATGTTCCGTACTTTCGGGTCGTGACATATATCTACGGGGAGAAGTCGGGTGGATGGCGTATAGCACCCCCGCAGTCCGTGGTGGTGTATACGGATACGTATACACAACAACAATTTATTATATGTTATTTGGGATTAATAACGATGTTTAGGATGGATATTGGTGTGTTGGATTATTTTAGTGTTGCGAACCCTAGGGTAGTGTTGCACTACACATACACACCTACATACTTGCATACATTCCTATTTATATGTGCTATTGGGATTCTTTATAGTTATGTGATCACATGGGTATGGGACTATGTGTTCACATACGGATTTGAGGATGATACTTGGGATTGAGCTGAGTCGATGAGATTTGTTTTGTGGTTGTGATATCGGTGATATGGCAGGATTCGTACTTGAGGTACGTCCTGGTATTATAGCGGATCTTGGGGCGGCGATATGGGTGATTATTGTTATAAATATGATTTTGACCCGTACCGAGAATTGGGATGCCGTACGACGATTTTACGTACGAGCTATATATTGATGATTGATCCGCACTCTTGACTTGGGATGTCTGGTTATAGATATGATATTATTGAGGCGGGATCACCGACTATACATATACAGGTATGTATATGTATCGACTCAGATGATAGGCGGTTTCCTTACCTGTAGTTCAGCTTGTTAGTTCAGCCGTATAGTTTAGTGTAGTTGTTAGATTAGATTAGACTTCTTACCTATTTCAAAAACTAACGAATCGTTGGTATTTTAAAAGACAGCCCAAGGGATCCTACGGATATTTCAAAAGACGTATCTTTTCATAAAAACACCGTAGCCCCTATTTTCAAAACCCCATGATTCGTGTTATTTCAAAAGGCACCATTTGTAGGACTTATATTAGATTAATGAAGGTTAGTTACAGTTGCGTCTTGTTTTCAGCTCCCGCTTATTATTGTGCTTCGCTTCGCATCGCATACTTATGTTATAATTTCTTATTGCAATGTTGATATCATATTGTTAGGACACCAGCACCATTACCGATGATGCGTATGTACCACGTACACTTACTTGCCGGCTCACACACATCTTCATCGGTAATTGCCATGTCACGTACACCTTAGAAAAGATTATTGCTTGACTTAGCTTGTTAGTTAGTACTTTCACATGATATTAGTGTACCTGCCTTATATGCCAGCCTAACATTGTAGTTATTACTTGCCACTTCATGCATACTGTTATTCATTGTTATGCCTATATTCATGGTTTTACATGCTATTGAAGATTTGGATTCGGATTTCCATGAGATTTTCTGGATTTGGGGGGAAAACCGCAAAACTTATATACACCGATTTCTCTCTTTTTAAATAAAAAGTGCGGTTTTTTCCCATAATGTATGAGTCGTCCACCATGAGTTTGCTGATGGATTTCGAGACCCGATTCGAGGAGACGGATGAACCATTTCGGGTACATGGTGGACCCGGTAAGGTACCCCGGGGCAAGAAGTGTTTGATGATGACGATCTGAGCCTGGCAGGGGAGCACTACCTACCGGTGATTTTACCCGACGCGTCGGATATCCGGAGGATACCGTCGTGGTCTTGAGATGGATGGTAGGGGCCGGTCTGGACTGACGGCGCCCTAGATATTGTGATTGAGACACTGAGATTTCAAGATATTGAGGTACAGAGACTGTGATACAGAGATATCGAGATATTGGGATTACGTTTTGTGCCGATGCTAGGCACTGTTTTATGCTGATTTCATTATGATACCTCATTTTAAAAATACAAAGGAAATCTCACTAAATTATAAAAACGGTTCTTCATTTACATGTATTCTGTTTTCATGCATTCATACCTCATTCATATGATATATTGCTACTTGAGGCACTGACACGGGCACATGAGATTACACTCAGGTTAGATATTTACCCTAGCCTTGTTATAGGCTACGTGTTATTCTTATATTTGAGGATATATTATGATCATTGACCTAGATTGCGTTATTTATGCGATTTCTGTGCGTAGATTTTTTTTTCTATTCACGAGTTGGCAACTCACCCCCGTTGTGCCCCAGTTTCTTGCAGGTTTGCCGTACAGGTTTCTTTACGGCTTGCGGGCATAGTTTCCTTCGGGTGATTTGCTAGTAAGTGGGTTTACTTGTATCGTACCCCCATTTTATCACTTGAATATTATTACTCTGTTGTATCTAGAAGTTCCATCAACCAAACATGTATTTACTTTGAGATAGAGACCAGTGATGTTATTCCTTCGACCTTAGAGTCGCGCGTTATTTTTCTGTGGTTTTCTTGTGGTTTTGAGTTTCCTTTGAATTTTAATCCTCGCCGTTGGCGTTGTATATTATATTGCTTGTGTGGTTGTAACTGTCGATTGACGAAGAGCTAGCTCCCGCTTGGGGATGCCTTTTTATTGATTTCCTATACTATTCATGTTGTATCCCGTTTGGGAGCCAGTATTTACAAAGGAGACTCTGCCGAAATTTTCAGGAAATACTTGATGTTTTTAAAACCGCATAACTCGGCTTATGCTATTAAAACTACTTGATTTTAAATTGGTTTTCCTTCACTCTACTACTTTTCTTGGTTTGGATTTCTGGGTTTTCGGTTTACTTAGATTACGTACGCCTCGAGACGTTCGTAGTTTAAGTGCCGGTCATGTTCCGTACTTTCGGGTCGTGACAAAGTTGGTATCAGAGCGTTAGGTTTTACCTTCGGAGCGTAGGATGACCCTTGGTTGATGGAATAGGTGACTAAAGTAGAGTGACGTACCGTGGGTATGTTCCGCGGCATACTTACGATACGCTACTCCACATAAGAAGCCTTAGGATGTACATTTCTTTGTTCAGTATTATATTCATTCCTGATCTAGCTTCATCAGTACCAGTTTTGGTTTTGCTGCCATGATTACGGGCAGGGAGAGCTACAGCTAGAGTTGTGGTCAGCATGAGCTCATCACGAACGAGGACTGACTAGGGCGAAATTCCGGCGACACTCGATTGCGGAGATGTGTCTTTTTACTGTGTTTCCGCGCCACGAGCGTTTGGCGGATCGCCTTTATGAGATTTCTCGGACGTGCCGATTAGCACCAGAGGACTGAGCCACCGGTAGAGGCCAGCCATACTTAGATGACCATTGAAGTGATTGAGGCACGGTTCAGCGTGCAGATGAGCGAACCAGTTTTTGCTGTGAATGACGAGATATCGCCCCAGATGTGGGAGCTATTGCAGTACGAGGTTGTACTAAGAGATTATAGAAGGCCGCTAGTCACCAAGGAAGAATGACTAGGACGTGTGGATCGTTCGCTTACTGATGCGAGGTCATCAGATAAATTGATTCCAGCTAGAGACGACTTCACGCGGTGACGTTGAGAGTCGACAGAGACGATCGAATATCAGAAACCTACTATTCCAAGTTTAAGGTACTCGGAAAGACCCGCAGGCAATTCTATGGTCCCTCTAGAAGAATGAAACCCTAACTCGACTTAATGACCGTGTGAAAGCCTTTGAACCTTAGGGTTTGCGGCAGTTCCGCGGCGCCATTAGTGAGGCTTGGGTTTGCCCTTCTACGGCTGGACCATCGATGCTGTGGTATGTACTCGATACTGTTAAACTGTACCCAAGATGTTGAGCTCTTGGGGGATTATGAGGTTTTGACGAATCGATCGGATGGTTCGACTTCATTCGGATGCTAGGTGGTGAGATGCATTTCTTAGGAGACTCCAGATACGAGGATAGCCGTTGGAGCTCAGTCCATGCAGCCACGACGAGACGAGTCCGGAGCAGTCGACATTAGAGAAAAGTGGAGTAAGAGGTTCGTACGAGATCTTGATGAGACGACGTTACACTCAATCGACATCAGAGATGCGGTACGCATGCCGAGGCATTGTACTTGGATATACCTTCCAGAAGGAGTCGCGATGAGTATGTAGCCGTTCAGGAACGAGAATAGATCTAGTGAGGGACGATGACTTCCGGACAGTTCGGCAGAGACGAGATTTGGGAGAGATCTCGATAGGACCTTTCTGGAATAAATTACGAGAAGACTTGGACCCAGTAGTGGTCATGTTATGCACACCGGCAGGCCAGAGTTCAGGATCGTCGACGAGACATGCTATGAGTGACCACGGCAGTTGGCCAGAGATTCTTGGAGAATGTACTTGAGCGGGACTATTCCGCCATACTTGATTTTGGGTATTTTGGGCGATCTATTCGCATGATTGATTTTGATGATTGAGTTTCATGATATTTGTTTTCATGGACCATGGTTGCACCTACTGAGTATTTACGATTTTGCACAGTTGTTGCACTTTACATCGTTTTCGTGCCTTGGTTTCTCATGTTTATGATTTTGTCGGTTTCATACAGTTGAGTTGATTTTGTGCATGATGGATGCACCAGATTTGGATTTTTAGCGCATGTTGGGCGCCTGTTATGAGATGCGATTTGGTGCACACCAGATGCACTGAATCGGGATTTTTCGTGCATGTCAGATGCACCTGATTTTGCTGTCAGGCACACACGTTGCCTATGACTGATGTTGTGTGCACACCCGTTGCACCTAGATGTTGTTTCTGTGCACATGTATGGCACATTTATAGATTTTGATTTCCGTGCGCACCTGACGCACGTAGTATTCATATATATTTGTGATTGATTTCTTATGGAGCAGTACGTTTTTATGATATTCGCTATGTGTTCTCGTACTGAGCAGGACTAGTCAGAGGACAGTACCTGAATATATTTTGCATGCATTGATAGTTATCGAAGGGATTTCCAAAAAGCGAGCTATAGTCTCAGTATTTACCTACGTGTCCGAGATGACACGAAACATTTTATAAAGGAAACCCTTCTGAAATTGCTTCCAAAACGGCGGGACGTGCATATTAAACAAAGGATATATATATATATATGTATGTAGTTTGTTTTTTTTACAATAAACGTCCGCCACTGTGCAGTGCTGCGAGCATCGCACAACGATTTGAAGAAGATTTGGCATGCATTGCTTCCAGATGTTTTAATGATGTATATCATATTGATTTTCATTTTGGATTCGGACATTGTGTCCTCACCATGACACCGATGATTGCGGGATGCTGGATGGAGTTTTGATTCGAGTTATATGCTTATTTTTCATGCGCATGCGCTGCGCTACGATTTGTTTTATGTATTTATGATTTCGGAGCCCCGACGACTTGATGGTTTTGCTTAGATGTTTTAGTATTTGGGGGGAGTTTTAATTTAAATTCGGGGACCGAATTTCTTTAAGGGGGGAAGATTGTAACGTTTTGAAAATCGTTTCGGTGAAATTTCGAAAAAACGGTAAAATAAGGGGGTTTTCTGTAAAAAGTCAAAATACAAATATCTTATTATAAAAATTAAATATACATATTCTAGCTATTTAATTGCTAATATTTGGTGTTTATTGAGCCACTGGTGAAATTTCAAATTTTCTGAAAAAAATTATTTTTAATATTATTTTAAGCCGGTAAGAAAATATATTAAAGTAGCGATA
Source organism: Agapanthus africanus (assembly GCA_030015575.1). Classification (NCBI taxonomy): domain Eukaryota; kingdom Viridiplantae; phylum Streptophyta; class Magnoliopsida; order Asparagales; family Amaryllidaceae; genus Agapanthus; species Agapanthus africanus. Next base: position 517,532,119 of record CM057337.1, read on the forward strand.
AATACAAATTTAAATGGGATAATTTTAATCTTTAAAATCATGTTAATTAAAATCTAGTTGTAATATAATTTTTTTAGTATTTTATTTCAAGTTTTAATTGTTTTTTTTTATTGAAAACAAAAATGTAGTTAAATTAAACTAAAACTTGCAATTTGGTAGCTTGAGGGGTTCTTTTTGCATGGAATTTTCTTTGCAACCTTACACCCATCCTCACCCACTCACATGGCCGGCCCCACCACCACTTTGGCAGCAGCCCACTACCCCCCCTCCTTTTTATCTTCTTTCTTGTGAAAATAATGGTTAAAATAAAGGAATTTATTAGATATTTATGTAGGTGGGGGTATTATGGTAATTGGGAGGGGCTTTGACCTTGGAATTTCCACACAAATCACTCACCTCTCCCCACTCCCCTCTTCTGGCCGAAATATTCAGCAGCCCCCCCTCATTTTTCCCCCAAGTTTCCACTTCATTTCATCTCCAAAAATCCATCAAAAATCCCACAAAATCAAAATCCAATCTCTACCCATTTCTTCTTGACCTATTCTAGTGTGGATCATGGATCAAGAAGCCATTTTGGAAGCCAATATTTTCATGCTAGATCTCCAATTTGTAAGGTATAAGATCTTAATCTTATGGTTAATTGTTGATATATTGCTTGAGCTAAATTAATTAAGTGTTAATGGAGAGTTGTAAATTCTAGAAAAAAGGGTTTGGATCAAGTTAGGGTTTGAATTCAAATATGGTTGTTGTCACTTGTTTATGTTTGCAAGGTGTAGTTTGGCATTAGAAGACATGGAAAACCTAATTTAGTTAATAATTACAAATTGTTACTTGCAAAATGTCCATACTTAAGCTTTTTAACAAACTAGTTTTTGGAAACTATGAATATAATTGGGATTAAAATCTAATTAGGGTTTCTATCTTTAGAGTATGGTTTTAATGAGTAGGTTAACTTGAAATTTAATGAAAAAGCTAAACTTGTAACTAGTTTGCTAATTTTTAGTTTAAAATTGTTAAAGGTGGTTAATATTGCAAACTAGGTTTTTAGTTTTAATTCAAAATGCGAGATTAAAAATATGGTTGGGGTTTCATCACATCATTAACATTATTATGAATGGTTTAATATCTTAGGTTATGCAAACCAAGCATAATTGTTGAATTGTGAATTTTGCTTTAAAAGGTGTTAAAAATTGATATTTTTGCAAACTAGGATTTTGGAATTTATGCAAATTGATGAGAATAAAATTATAGGAATGGTTTATATGACTTTGTTATGATATTTAGTGAATATTGTGGATGCTAGATTCGTTTATACATCGAGTTTTGTACTAAAACGGTGATTTGTGCTTGCTAGATTTTCGGAAAAATGACTTTTTAAGAGAAATTGGGGTTTTTGTGAATTTGAAGCTATTTTATATTATAATTAGTGCTTGTAATTGTACAAATGATGTGTGTTGGGAGTTTTCTCGATGGTTTGGCGTTTGTAAGCCGATGTCGAGGGTTTTTGGGTCGATTTGCGAAAGCAACCATAGGTTCTGACCTATGTGGGATTCGTGCATCGTTTTGGTCATGAGTCGGATTTTAATGCGGTATGGGGCGTTATGATATGTAGGTACCCCATGTGGACTTCGAGACGACAAGCAAGCGCGCGGCGACGTCGGCACCGGCGAACGAGGACCAGGTGAGTAGATTTATATCTACGGGGAGAAATCGGGTGGATGGCGTATAGCACCACCGCAGTCCGTGGTGGTGTATACGGATGCGTATACACAACAATAATTTATTATATTTTATTTGGGATTAATAACGATGTTTAGGATGGATATTGGTGTGTTGGATTATTTTAGTGTTGCGAACCCTAGGGTAGTGTTGCACTACACATACACACCTACATACTTGCATACATTCCTATTTATAAGTGCTCATGGTATTCTTTATAGTTATGTGATCACATGGGTATGGGACTATGTGTTCACATACGGATTTAAGGATGATACTTGGGATTGAGCTGAGTCGATGAGATTTGTTTTGTGGTTGTGATATCGGTGATATGGCAGGATTCGTACTTGAGGTACGTCCTGGTATTATAGCGGATCTTGGGGCGGCAATATGGGTGATTAGTGTTTTAAATATGATTTTGACCCGTACCCAGAATTGGGATGCCGTACGACGGTTTTACGTACGAGCTATATATTGATGATTGATCCGCACTCTTGACTTGGTATCTCTGGTTATATATATGATATTATTGAGGCGGGATCACCGACTATACATATACAGGTATGTATATGTATCGACTCAGATGATAGGCGGTTTCCTTACCTGTAGTTCAGCTTGTTAGTTCAGCCGTATAGTTTAGTGTAGTTGTTAGATTAGATTAGACTTCTTACCTATTTCAAAAACTAACGAATCGTGGGTATTTTAAAAGACAGCCCAAGGGATCCTACGGATATTTCAAAAGACGTATCTTTTCATAAAAACATCGTAGCCCCTATTTTCAAAACCCCATGATTCGTGTTATTTCAAAAGGCACCATTTGTAGGACTTATATTAGATTAATGCAGGTTAGTTACAGTTGCGTTTTGTTTTCAGCTCCCGCTTATTATTGTGCTTCGCTTCGCATCGCATACTTATGTTATAATTTCTTATTGCAATGTTGATATCATATTGTTAGGACACCAGCACCATTACCGATGATGCGTATGTACCATGTACACTTACTTGTCGGCTCACACACATCTTCATCGGTAATTGCCATGTCACGTACACCTTAGAAAAAATTATTGCTTGACTTAGCTTGTTAGTTAGTACTTTGACATGATATTAGTGTACCTGCCTTATATGCCAGCCTAACATTGTAGTTATTACTTGCCACTTCATGCATACTGTTATTCATTGTTATGCCTATATTCATGGTTTTACAAGCTATTGATGATTTGGATTCGGATTTCCATGAGATTTTCTGGATTTGGGGGGAAAACCGCAAAACTTATATACACCGATTTCTCTCTTTTTAAATAAAAAGTGCGGTTTTTTCCCATGATGTATGAGTCGTCCACCATGAGTTTGCTGATGGATTTCGAGACCCGATTCGAGGAGACGGATGAACCGTTTCGGGTACATGGTGGACCCGGTAAGGTACCCTGGGGCAAGAAGCGCGTGATGATGACGATGTGAGCCTGGCAGGGGAGCACTACCTACCGGTGATTTTACCCGACGCGTCGGATATCCGGAGGATACCGTCGTGGTCTTGAGATGGATGGTAGGGGCCGGTCTGGACTGACGGCGCCTTAGATATTGTGATTGAGACATTGAGATTTCAAGATATTGAGGTACAGAGACTGTGATACAGAGATATCGAGATATTGGGATTACGTTTTGTGCCGATGCTAGGCACTGTTTTATGCTTATTTCATTATGATACCTCATTTTAAAAATACAAAGGAAATCTCACTAAATTATGAAAACGGTTCTTCATTTACATGTATTCTGTTTTCATGCATTCATACCTCATTCATATGATATATTGCTACTTGAGGCACTGACACGGGCACATGAGATTACACTCGGGTTAGATATTTACCCTAGCCTTGTTATAGGCTACGTGTTATTCTTATATTTGAGGATATATTATGATCATTGACCTAGGTTGCGTTATTTATGCGATTTCTGTGCGTAGATATTTTTTTCTATTCACGAGTTGGCAACTCACCCCCGTTGTGCCCCAGTTTCTTGCAGGTTTGCCGTACAGGTTTCTTTACGGCTTGCGGGCATAGTTTCCTTCGGGTGATTTGCTAGTAGGTGGGTTTACTTGTATCGTACCCCCATTTTATCACTTGTATATTATTACTCTGTTGTATCTAGAAGTTCCATCAACCAAACATGTATTTACTTTGAGATAGAGACCAATGATGTTATTCCTTCGACCTTAGAGTCGCGCGTTATTTTTTTGTGGTTTTCTTGTGGTTTTGAGTTTCCTTTGATTTTAATTCTCGCCGTTGGCGTTGTATATTATATTGCTTGTGTGGTTGTAACTGTCGATTGACGAAGAGCTAGCTCCCGCTTGGGGATGCCTTTTTATTGATTTCGTATACTATTCATGTTGTATCCCGTTTGGGAACCAGTATTTACAAATGAGACTCTGCCGAAATTTTCAGGAAATACTTGATGTTTTTAAAACCGCATAACTCGGCTTATGCTATTAAAACTACTTGATTTTAAATTGGTTTTCCTTCACTCTACTACTTTTCTTGGTTTGGATTTCTGGGTTTTCGGTTTACTTAGATTACGTACGCCTCGAGACGTTCGTAGTTTAAGTGCCGGTCATGTTCCGTACTTTCGGGTCGTGACATAAAGGCAACGAAACTAACTCGCTTTAAGGATCTTAAAAAGACCAACATTCCTGGGATAAGCTTCCCAAAACTCAACACGTCATTTATCGAAAAAATCCATAGGAATACATGATCTGCCACTGCGAAATCGAATCTGCGACCATCTTGGTCGGCATATGACCTCTGTCCGAAATGGCAATTTTCATCCTGACCTAAACAACTGGAGTATCTCCGAAGTCTCTACACTAGCTGGGGTCCAAAAATTCTACAACGCAGAGTTAGAAAAACAGACTGATGATCGACACGACCTAACCCCTAAATCTAAAGGTTGCCAATTGGAGTCTCCTGATAACAGCTATCGAAGGAGAACCCTAACAATGGCGAGTGTCGATCCCCAACTGCCAACAATAATTACTATGCACGCATAAACTTAACAAAGAACAACTGAGAAAACCGAGTATAACCGGACGACAAGCATCCGAATGTAGTCATACCCTGACTAAACCTGGGTAGACACCATAACGAAATTCGTGGAGACCTGCTCCCATTCCCACTTCGGAACGGTTGAAGGTTACAACTCTCCAGCCGGTCCCAGTTGCTCAACCCAAGCACACAACAAGACAGACACCTTGAAACGAAACCCGAGACTTCTCTTTACATCCCTGCCCACCCGTAATTATCTCACAAGTCACGTTAAATGTTGGTGGAACTTGAATGAGTACAGAGAGTTGACCGATGTGCCTGCCCTAGGATTTCACGTCTCTACCCATTAATATCAGGTGCACAAACGCGTCCCTAACTTAGCACACCCTTGTCACAAATCAAGGTCTCCGAATCATTACCCAGCCGAATAAGCTTAAGTACCTCTGACGAACGAGCGTCGGCGGGCAGTGTCTCGCGAAAGCGATTAAAGAAAAATGGTCGGGCGCGGACATGAGCAAGCTGTCCCCTCAGTAGGGACGAACTTAAGCTGTACTCAACGATCGCACAAGAACTATAAATCTGCAGAGGAATATCACAACAATTAAAAATCCGCTGCAGGAAGATGTACATTAAGCTCTGGTGGTCCGTGAAAATCTGACACGACTCTCGAACAAGTAGTGTCTCTAAATCTCCAACGCAAAACCACCGCGGCCATCTCCAGATCATGAGTGGAATATCCTTTGTTGGAGATAGTGCCCTCAGAGTCAATTATTAGGTCACAGGTACGTGATTGTAATGATTGAGGGAGGACCTATCCCGGTAGGACAGTCTTACTCGAGATGATAGTATGCTATCTGGTTTACCTTTATCATCGTGTACTGTTTTAAGTGACCTGACACGTCGCTATTACACGTTGATAGAACCCCTAGGATTCTTGCTTGACCACCAACAGTATGAGGGCGATCATATAAGTGGGAGCTGGGGGTCTATAAGCATATCCTTAAAAGGTCCCTAGTCGTGAGAGTTTCGAGACAGGGCATCGATTCTCCATAGTAGACTAGTGTATACAGTCGAGACCCCGACGAGGGGCGGTGGCCGGTCTCACAAGCCACTGGTGTCAGTTGGATCACCTAAGATGTATACAGGTGCTCATTGGGTTATGAGTACACCGGACAGGACTCGCCGGGAACATGCTAGTTGGTCATATACCAGACGTCAGATGGCAGTTCCCTGGTGACATGTGTGCAGGTTAGTTCATCGACCTGGGGATCGTCATTTGTCTCGTGTGAGTTCCCACTGTACTTTGATTACTACCCTACCACAGCTCAAAGGAGTCGTGCAAACAGGTTTTAGTTGGGTACAGTCCCGAGCCACATGGAGGCAGTGAGCGTATCTTCAGGGGTTCGTCTCTCCCGGTATTGGGGGTGAGGTCGTGCTGTGTCTAGGAGAGCCATTACACGAAGCCCTCGGCCGAGGCAAGGAGATTTACTGGTAGGTATTCCAGTAGTATCTCAGGGTGTTCTGGGCTACACTCCGACACGACTTGTACCGCTTTTGGGGGTCTGACTTTTACCAACCCCCTAGGCCCGCCATGCGATGCTCATAGACGAACGGACCGGACTGTATGGATATTGTCACAGACAGGCTCAGTAGGGAGTCAGGCTGAGTTCGCTCACAGACGTCCCTTTTGGTCAATACCTAGTAGCCCGTTATGTATTGGCTTATACCTCTGACGTGCTAGTGGTTAAATCCACAACCAAGGTGTTGACGAGTCTTTAGAGTCCCCCACATTCAGTTACTCAGCTTTCGGGCGAAAGGTTGTAGAGGCCGTATGGAGATATGGCAGGGTCCGATCAGATACGTGCGGTATTGCACGGATCAGGATCGGACAGGTTGTAGAGGCCGTATGGAGATATGGCAGGGTCCGATCAGATACGTGCGGTATTGCACGGATCAGGATCGGACAGTTTGTACTATAGGCCGTATGGTTATATGGCAGGGTTCGATCAGATACGTGCGGTATTGCACGGATCAGGATCGAACAGATATTACTAGCCGGCTTTGGTTTAAGCCGGATCCTAGTTTAGTACAGTGTAGATTTTGTCTCATTGCATTTGTATTTCGGTCGAAATACAGATGCGGGTGTGTATGCACAGTATCGGGGTTTTTCTGTAATTTATTACGGGACCAGTTTTCTGGAGTTGCCAGTTTGCTTTCCGTTTCGGCCGATTTCCTTTGTATCGTTCATTGGCCGAAGATTGGTGGAGGAGGGCTTATTTGCATTGTTGCAAATAAGCAATTGTGGAGGGGGTCTTTGCATATTTCCTTGTATCATGATGGCTCACCATACCTTGACTTTCTTTAGTTGATCATGGCTTGACTTTTTGCCATCATGGTTGTTGATGATTTGGTAGTTGGAGTGAGGTTATTTACTTGCAATCATTTCTTGATATCATAAGCTTTTCTCTCTCCCTTGCCTTATGGTTGTGATTGATTCATCCTTGGATCTCTCCTCACTCACACTCTCTCCCCATTCACAAGTAGGGGCCGGCCAAGTGAAGGGCTGCCAAGTTTTTGGGTGGGGAAATTTTTGTTCTCTTGTTGCTTCAAAAATCCCCACATCTCCATCTCAAGAGTTAAGTTCAATTCCTCCACCAAAAGGCAACATCCAAAACCCCAAAGTGAGACACTAGTTCTACTATTTTCTACAGCGAATCTTGGGCACGTCGAGTAGCCGGCTTCGTGCCCGAGTTGCCTCGGCATTGAGGTGGGAGCCCGTAAAAGAAGTAGGCGATGTGGTGCACTTCCGGCGACGAGGAGGAGACGGGACATTCCGCAGGTGATCGGGACGATGACGAGAAGACCGGAGGACTTAGATCGTCGGTATATCTCTATTCCCTTTCTTGTAGATAGCTAGGACTAATTAATGGTTCGATCCGGGTATTAGTGCGCGGCGGTTTGCCAGTTAAGAAAATTAAAGTTTATCACCGCTTCCGCATTTGGCCGTCGGATTGACGGCCGGGGCGCCGCCGTGCACTTACATCCTTCTCATACTTCCTCCAAATGTAGGGAAGCAAAAGCGATAACTCCATAGTGTCACCTCAGTACACACTCGAGCCCCGCTCACGAAACATCACAGTTAAACCACAAAGTCGCCCGAACCAAAAAGCAAAGAAAGAACTGATGCAGTTGTTAACCGAATCTTCAACTGCCGAAACTCCGCACACACGCCTCAGTCCAAAGAAAAGAAACCTCCCTTCCGGTCAATTCAGTCAACGGTGCAGCACTACACTAGCAATCCTGCACGAAACGACGGTAAAAACCTGCTAAGCCTAAAAATCTGCGGACCTCCGTCCTGCTTACAAGTCTGGGCCTAAGTTGTACGACCAAGATCTTCTTCGGAACCATACAAAACCGTCTCCCGTAACTACAAGACCTAGGAGTCAACACAAACAAGTGTAAGTCCATGCTACCTCTCCCGGTACTTTCGGGCATGCGGAATTTGGTGAAAAACAATTTTCTAGAGGTGGTAACATGGACTCAAAACCGGATCTTTGTTAAACATCTAACTAACAACCTAACTAGGAGTTGTTAACTACTCGGTTAGGGGGTTATACCTTTCTTTCTTGAACTCCTTCGTCTTCAAGCCTCGATGGTTGTCCGGATCCGCTTCACCCCGTCTTCTCCTTGCGCCGAAGATCGATCCACCTGAAAGCTTCTACCTTTGGCTTCTTCTTCGAACTTTGAAGAAACTAGTTCACTCGGTTTGCTAAACCTTGTGAACTAGAGTGAGTAGAGGAGAGTGGTTGGGATTTTCTCTATGGTTCTTGGTTCTCAACACATGAGACAAGTGAACCATAGACTAAAGAGAGGGAGAGCAAGAGGAAGGAGATGAGAGCTCAAGAACACAAGAGAGAGAATGAAAATGATAGAATGAGCAAGACTTTTCTCACTTGGCTCTCATAATCCAAAACCATCATCACAAAAATAGTAATCAAGTATTGTGTAAATGGTTTAAGTCAAAATGGCTATATCATTTCATGCACTCATATTGCACAAGAGAACAAGCAAGTGAAAAGTCTTTTCCATGAAATGATAGCCATTGTCATCATGATGGTCAACTAGTCCAACCTAGTCAACCGGTCAACAAAGTCAACCCCTCAACAACCATGTCACCACAATACTTAATTAATATTATTGTTAATTACATATCATATTCTCATTAGGGTTGAGCAAAAAGTCAATTGTCAACAGTCAACGGTCAACAACCCTAATGAGAATCCTCTGCCTCTGACTCACCGTCAACTATGCATACACACCCGCATTCGCGTTCCGAGGAACATGAATACATACTGGAAAAAACCAATCCCAATACGTACACTAGGATCTGGCTTAAACCAAAGCCCGCTAGTGTAAACTGTCCGGACACTAAACGTGCACAAGTGCACGGATGTGACTGAACCCTGTCGCAAAACCATGCGACCTGTCGCAAAACCATGCGACCTCTACTCTTTTGCCTAAAGGCGAATAGCTTTCTGTGTGGGACTCTAAAGACTCGACACTACGCTGGCAGTGGGTTTAACCACAGACCGCAAGCGGCACTAGCTGTGCGTAACGGTCCCCAGGTAGATACCGACAAGAAGACTGACGAGGTGAAACCCATCTGAACTCCTACTGAGCCTGAATGTGACAATCTCCGTACAGTCTGGTCTGTTCGTCTGATACATCGCATGGCGGGCCTAGGTGGGCGGTAAATGTCAGTCCCCTAATAGCGGTATAAGTCGTGTCGGAGTGAAGCCCAATACACCCTGAGATAACACTGGAAGCCTACCAGTATATCTCGCTTGCCATGGCCAGGGACTACTCGTGTAATGGCTCTCCTACACACAGCGCGATGTCAACCCCCAATACCGGGAGAGACGAATCCTGTCTAACTGTCACTGCCTCCAAGTACTTCGGGACTGCACCCAACTACTAGCTATTTGCACGACTCCTTTGAGCCGTGGTAGGGTAGTAATCAAAGTACAGTGGGAACACACTCGAGGCGAAGTGACAGTGTCAAGTCAGCGGACTAAGCTGTACTCATGTCACCTGGGAACTGATAACTGACGATAGGTATAATACCAACCGGTCAGTTCCCGACGAGTCCTGTCTAGTGTACTCGTAACCTAACGAGCACCCGCATACTATCTCCAGTACGACGTACTAACGGCTGTGGGACAGACCGTCTCCCACACTGGGATGAGAAGCGCATGCGCTAGTCTACTCCGGAGTATCGATGCCCTGTCTCAATAGTCCTGCGACTAGGGACCTGCATAAGGATGTGCTTATAGATTACCCAGCCCCCACTAGTGTGACTGCCATCACAACGCTGGTAATCAAGCAAAGATCCTAAGGGCTCCACTAATGTGTATAGGTGATATACTAAAATAAACACATGTACACATTAAAGTAGAAACAAACCAAGTAGCATGCTACTATTTTGAGCAAGATTGTATATACAAGGTGAATATCCCAAGCTTCCATTAAGTAATATACAAACTAGTATGATACAGTAATGGCCTCTAGGGCATATACACTAACAATCTCCCACTTGCACTAAGGCCATGTACTGGCGTATCGAAGACCTATCATCTCGATCAGCCGCTCGAACTGAGTCTGGGGCAAGGCCTTGGTGAATGGATCTGCAGTGTTATCTTCTGAAGCAACCCTCCAAACCTCGATCTCCTGGCGATCCACGATCTCCCTGATCAGGTGAAACCGCCTCAAGATGTGTCTGGATCTCTGATGGGACCTGGGTTCCTTCGCTAAAGCTATAGCCCCGTTGTTGTCGCAATACAGAGGTATTGGATCGACAATGGACGGAACCACCTGAAGTTCTTTCAAGAACTTCCTCATCCAGACAGCTTCCTTTGCGGCATCAGATGCAGCGATGTATTCCGCTTCCATCGTTGAGTCTGCAACGGTTTCCTGTTTGGAACTCTTCCAACACACCGCCCCTCCGTTGAGGGTAAAGACAAAACCCGACATGGACTTGGAATCATCCTTGTCACTCTGGAAGCTGGAGTCAGCAAAGGCCTCGATCTGGAGGTCTTTTCCGCCATACACCAAGAACATCTCCTTAGTCCTTCTGAGGTACTTGAGAATGTTCTTTACCACTATCCAGTGTTTCTCCCCAGGGTTTGACTGATACCGGCTTATCACACTCAGTGCATAAGCTACATCCGGTCTGGTACACAACATCGCATACATTATAAAGCCTACCGCAGAAGCGTAAGGTATAATAGACATGCGATCCCTCTCCAAATCAGTCTTTGGAGACATCTCTTTAAAGAGGGTGATCCCGTGACAAGCCGGTAGGTTACCGCGCTTGGAATCTTCCATACTGAATCTCTTCAGTATGGTGTCGATGTACCTGGACTGTGAAAGTCCTAATATCCTCTTGGATCTATCACGATGGATCCGGATCCCCAGGATGTAGGAGGCATCACCCAGGTCTTTCATGGAGAACCTGTGTGACAAGAACCCCTTGACAGATTGTAGCATAGGAATGTCATTTCCTATTAAGAGAATGTCATCCACGTATAAAACGAGGAATACTACAGTTCTCGCTACAAATCTACTATAGATGCATGGTTCATCTGGATTTTTGATAAAGCCAAATTCCTTGACCGTCTCATCAAAACAGATGTTCCAACTCCGCGATGCCTGCTTTAGTCCATAGATTGACTTAAGCAACTTGCACACCTTTCCGCTGCTCCCACTCTGAATGAAACCCTCTGGTTGGTCCATATAGACACACTCCTCTAAATTTTCATTTAGAAAAGCGGTCTTTACGTCCATCTGCCAGATCTCATAATCGTGGAAGGCAGCAATGGAAAGAAGGATCCGAATGGATTTCAGCATAGCCACTGGAGAAAAGGTTTCGTCATAGTCCAAACCAGGTCTTTGACGAAAACCCTTTGCAACAAGTCTAGCTTTATAGGTCTCAACCTGTCCCATCTACACCAATCTTCCTTTTGAAGATCCACTTGCATCCTACGGGTTTTACCCCGTCTGGAGCAATGTCCAACGTCCATACCTTGTTGGTGTACATGGACTCCATTTCGGTCCGCATTGCATCCAGCCATTTTACCGAGTCAACGCTCTGAACGGCCTGCTGGAAGCTAGTAGGCTCATCATAATCTATGATGCAATCCTCTCTATCCCCGTCTATGAGAAAACCGCAGTATCTCTCGGGCGGATGAGACTGCCTACTACTCCTGCGGAGCGGCGTAGGAATGTCCTGTTCTTTTGAACCCTCTGGTTCCACTAAGCTTTCAGTAATAGCTCGTGGTTCTGGAATTTCTTCCAGTTCTACTGTGCTCCCACTTATCTGGTTTTCCAAAAACTCAGTTTCCAAGAAGTAGGCATGACGAGAAACAAAAACCTTTTGTTCCTCTTCGCAGTAGAAGAAACATCCCTTGGAGTTCTTTGGATATCCCACGAACTTGCACTGTACTGAGCGTGCCTCGAGCTTGTCCGCATGCTGCTTTTTGACAAAAGCTGGACTTCCCCATGTCTTAATGTGATTAAGATAGGGTCTCTTCCCACACCACATCTCATATGGTGTAGTAGGCACAGTCTTAGTGGGAACTCGGTTCAAAAGGTATGCAGCTGATTCTAGCGCATACCCCCAGAATGATCGCGGTAACTCAGCGTTACTCATCATGGACCGTACCATATCCAATAGGGTTCGGTTCCGTCTCTCCGATACACCATTATGTTGCGGAGTGTATGGAGGAGTAAGCTGAGAGAGAATTTCGTTCTCTTTTAAATAGTCCAGGAACTCGGCACTTAAGTATTCACCACCTCGATCCGATCTTAGGATCTTGATACTTTTGCCGGTTTGTTTTTCTACTTCATTCTTATATTCCTGGAATTTTCTAAAGGCTTCGGACTTATGTTTCATTAAGAAGACATAACCGTACCTTGAAAAGTCATCCGTAAAAGTAATGAAGTAAGAATAACCGCTTCGTGCATGTGTAGACATTGGACCGCACACGTCGCTGTGTACGAGTCCCAAAAGCTCGCTCGCCCTTACTCCGTGTCCAGTAAACGGAGTCTTTGTCATCTTTCTTTTGAGACAGGATTGACAAGTGGCATAAGATTGATATTCGAACGGACTCAAATATCTTTCTGTATGTAACTTCGTTAACCTTCTCTCATTGATGTGACCCAGTCTACAATGCCATAAGAAAGTCTGATTGATTTCCGGAGACTTTCTTTTGTGTGTATTCTGTAAGTGCACGGCAGCGCCCCGGCCGTCAATCTGACGGCCAAGCGCGGAAGCGGTGATAAACTTTAATTTTGCAAACTAGCAAACCGGCACCACCGCGCACTAAACACCCGGATCGAACCATTAACTAGTCCTAGCTAACTACAAGATAGGGAATAGAGATACACCGACTGATCCGAGTCCTCCGGTCTTCTCATCGTCGTCCCGATCTCCCGCGGAATGTCCTGTCTCCACCTCGTCGCCGGAAGTGCACCACATCGCCTACATCTTTTACGGGCTCCCACCTCAATGCCGAGGCAACTCGGGCACGAAGCTGGCTAGTCGACGTGCCCAAGAATTGCTGTAGAATGTATAGTAGAACTTGTGTCTCATTTTGGGGTTGTAGGAATTGCCATATTGGTGGAGGTATGATACAAGAATTATGTAGAGGAACTTGGGGATTTTTGGAGCATGAAAAGAACAACAAAATCCCCATCCAAAAATTTGGACAGCCCCCACCCTCATTGTGGCCGGCCATGCATATGGTGGTGATTGGAATGAGAGGAGGGAGTGATAGAATGAGAGAGGCTACACCATAATGCAAGAGGGAATCAAAAGCAATCATGAAAGAACATGATCACTAACACCAAAACCACACTCTACCACAACCATTATCAAAACCATGATTGCACCAAAGTCAAGCCATCATGAAGATAGAAGTCAAGCAAGGTCAAAGGATGGTGCACCATCATGATACAATAATATGCAAAGACCCCCTCCACAAAAGCTTATTTGCACAAATGCAAATAAGCCCTCCTCCACCAATCTTTGGCCAATGAACGATACAAAGGAAATCGGCCGAAACAGAAAGCAAACTGGCAACTCCAGAAAACTGGTCCCATAATAAATTACAGGAAAACCCCAATACTGTGCATACACACCCGCATTTGTATTCCGACCGAAATACAAATGCAATGAGACAAATCTACACTGTACTATACTAGGATCCGGCTTAAACCAAAGCCGGCTAGTAATATCCGTTCGATCCTGATCCGTGCAATACCGCACGTATCTGATCGAACCCTGCCATATATCCATACGGCCTTTAGTACAAACTGTCCGATCCTGATCCGTGCAATACCGCACATATCTGATCGGACCTTGCCATATCTCCATACGGCCTCTACAGCTTTTCGCCCGAAAGCTTGAGTAACTGAATATGGGGGACTCTAAAGACTCATCAACACTTTGGTTGTGGATTTAACCACTAGCACGTTAGAGGTATAAGCCAATACATAACGGGCTACCAGGTATTGACCAAAAGGGACGTCTGTGAGTGAACTCAGTCTGACACCCTACTGAGCCTGTCAGTGACAATATCCATACAGTCCGGTCCGTTCGTCTATGAGCATCGAATGGCGGGCCTAGGGTGTTGGTAAAAGTCAGACCCCCAAAAGCGGTACAAGTCGTGTCGGAGTGTAGCCCAGAACACCCTGAGATACTACTGGAATACCTACCAGTAAATCTCCTTGCCTTGGCCGAGGGCTTCGTGTAATGGCTCTTCTAGACACAGCGCGACCTCACCCCCAATACCGGGAGAGACGAACCCCTGAAGATACGCTCACTGCCTCCATGTGGCTCGGGACTGTACCCAACTAAAACCTGTTTGCACGTCTGCTTTGAGCGTGGTAGGGTAGTAATCAAAGTACAGTGGGAACTCACACGAGACAAATGACGATCATCAGGTCGATGAACTAACCTCTACACATGTCACCAGGGAACTGCCATCTGACGTCTGGTATATGACCAACTAGCATGTTCCCGTCGAGTCCTGTCCGGTGTACTCATAACCCAATGAGCACCTGTATACATCTTAGGTGATCTAACTGACACCAATGGCTTGTGAGACCGGCCATCGCCCCTCGTCGGGGTCTCGACTGTATACACTAGTCTACTCTGGAGAAACGATGCCCTGTCTCGAATCTCCCACGACTAGGGACCTTTTAAGGATGTGCTTATAGACTACCAGCTCCCACTTATATGATCGCCCTCATACTGCTGGTGGTCAAGCAAGAATCCTAGGGGCTCTATCAACGTGTAATAGCGACCTGTCAGGTCACCTAAGCAGTACACAATGATAAAGATAAACCAGATGGCATACTATCATCTCGAGTAAGACTGTCCTACCGGGATAGGTCCTCCCTCAATCATTGCAATCTCATGCCTGTGATCCAATAATTGACTCTGAGGGCACTATCTCCAACAATCTCCCACTTGCACTCAAGGCTAATTATTGCGATGTCGCATACTCACAGCCCGTGTGATACCGAACACCCAACTCCTCTACCAGTCAGTCTCACAAAACTCGTTTGCGAAACTATTGCGTTCGAGGAATAGCCTCAGTGAGTGGATCCGCCTTGATGTTTCTTTCTATGTCTCTCTATATCTCATGTTCGCGGAGAAAGCCATCTCCCGAAATGAGCAATACCTGTCTTAGAATGTGTCTGGATGTCTGATGGGACCTAGCTCATAAATGAACTCCAAATACAAACTTCTTAGACTGTATTGTCAACTGAACTTAATCAGTATCCTGCGCCATGCCTCCCTCAGTATTGCCTTGGACCACCTGTCCAAAATACTGCCCCTCGTCAGAAGGAAAACTATAACTCTGACAACCTCCCTGTCGTCCAGGTCACCTTGGAAGCCTGGAATGATAACTGTCTCCTGAATGAGGCTGTCGTTATCATATCCCTAGAACATCCACTTATGTTCTAAAACTGCTTCCGACTGTTTCTCTAGGATAGGATCAATGTCAACTTATTGCATGTAGTGCAAGAACAACATCTGGTGTGGTAATAGACATCTCATGATTGACTCAATTGCCTGAGCAAGTGATCTGCCAATCATGCATATCCCTCTCCCCTTTAGTCTGTAAGACAGCTTTAGAGAGGGTGACTCCATCACCGGTAGGTACACTACCGTGCCAGGAGTCGTCCATTCTAAATACTCTTAGAATGCTGTCTAAGTACCCTGATTGGTAAACCACCCAAATCTAGATCTAAAACCATTGATCCAGTAACCAGAATGTTTGAAATAATATCCAAGTCCTGTGTGGAGAAACCACTGTGTGACGACCAAAGTGTAACCGATCGTAGTATAGGAGTTTCTTTTCCTACTCTGTGTATGTCATCCAAATACCAGGACATCACACCCTACTACCTTCTCAACATATCCATCACCTATTCTCATGAAGTCAAACCTATGACTGTCACATCAGAAATAGATGATCTATCTCCGCTACATCTGCTTTAGTCCATAAATAGACATAAGCCACTTGTCCACCAATGCTTCCGCTGCTCCCACTGACCACGACAACCCTCTGGCAGAGTCATATAGAAGTACACTTCTAAAGCTGGTTCAGAACGACGCTATACTCATCCTCTTGCCGGGTCTCACAGCCTGGAACAACAGCAATTGTAAGTGTGGGTAAATAAGAACTTCCCTGTCACCGCCCTTGAGGCTACCGAAGTACCTCTCGGGTGCCTGAAGTTACCCACCTTATCTGCGGAGTGGCCAATGGAATGTCAAACCAGATTGAATCTTTAGGTTCCTATCAAATCTTCAGTAATCGTTTGCGGTTCTGGAATCACTTCCAGTTCTACCATACTCCCACTACTGTTTTCTGAAAAAATCCATTTTTAATAAAACTGTGGCGAGTTTAGAACAATATCGCTATTGTTCATCCAGATGGTAGAAAGTCAACCCTCGTCATAGCCTGGGTCAACCCACAAACACCCATTACAGAAAACGTGCCTTGAGTTATCCAGAGTCTGGTTTTAAGCATAATCCGGACAACTCCCCGTACTTTAACATCATTAAGATACGAACTGTTCTATATCCAATATAGAAACAGAGGCACTAATTCAGTTGAACCAGATTCAAATCATGCAGCTGTCCCCAGTGCATGTCAACTAAATGGAAGGAGGCCTATCAGCGTTACTCAACTTAGGAATGATTCCAATTATGAGTAACCTGAAAGAGAAGCAAGTTCTCGTAATCACTACTATCAACTGAATACCATTGACAAGTATCAACATCTTCGATCACTTTGAAGAATCTCGATACTTGCAATATCTGGTTCTCTACTTTATTCAAATACCTATAACTTCTCAAAATTCGGACCCTGTGTTTCCATGAAACACCTGTCTAAAAACTAGAGAAGTCATAAGTAAACCGAATATAGTACGAGAACCAACCCCTCTGTCCTGATGGACCCTGGACATCATACAATACTCTGTACAAGTCCCTTGAGTCTGATAACTCACTCACTGTGTGTCGTAGGTTGAAAACTATACTTATGGTTAAGAAGAATTACACCTCTGTTTAATGCTCCTTACCTAACCATCCACTGATATAGGTAAATGTCGTAGACATAATTTCAAAAAGGTATATCTCACTCTATGAAAGTAGACGTAAAGATATTGTTGGTGTATATGCCCTAGAGGCCATTACTGTATCATACTAGTATGTATATTACTTGATGGAAGCTTGGGATATTCACAGTTGTACAGACAGTCTTGCTCAATATAGTAGTATGCTACTTGGTTTGTCTCTGCTTTAATGTGTACATGTGTGTTTATTTATTATATCACCTATACGCATTAGTAGAGCCCTTAGGATCTTTGCTTGGTTACCGGCGTTGTGATGGCGATCACACTCGTGGGGGCTGGGTAATCTACAAGCACATCCTTATACACGTCCCTAGTCGTGGGAGTATCGAGATAGGGCATCGATACTCCGGAGTAGACTAGCGTATGCGCTTCTCATCCCAGCTCGGGAGACGGTCTGTCCCACAGCCGTCAGTACGTCGTACTTGAGATAGTATGCGGGTGCTCGTTAGGTTACGAGTACACTGGACAGGACTCGTCGGGAACTGATGGTTGGTATTATACCTATCGTCAGTTATCAGTTCCCAGGTGACATGAGTACAGCTTAGTCCGCTGACTTGACACTGTCACTTCGCCTCGAGTGTGTTCCCACTGTTCTTTGATTGCTACCCTACCACGGCTCTACTGAGTCGTGCAAACAGGTAGTAGTTGGGAGCAGTCCCGAAGCACTTGGAGGCAGTGACGGTTAGACAGGATTCGTCTCTCCCGGTATTGGGGGTTGACATCGCGCTGTGTCTAGGAGAGCCATTACACGAGTAGTCCCTGGCCAGGGCAAGCGAGATATACTGGTAGGTTTCCAGTGTTATCTCAGGGTGTATTGGGCTTCACTCCGACACGACTTGTACCGCTATTAGGGGACTGACGTTTACCGCCCCCCTAGGCCCGCCATGCGATGTATCAGACGAACAGACCGGACTGTACAGAGATTGTCACATACAGGCTCAGTAGGAGTGCAGATGGGGTTCACCTCGTCAGTCTTCTTATCGACATCTACCTGGGGACCGTTACGTACAGCTAGTGCCGCTTGCGGTCTGTGGTTAAACCCACTGCCAGCGTAGTGTCGAGTCTTTAGAGTCCCACACAGAGAGCTATTCGCCTTTAGGCAAAACGAGTAGAGGTCGCATGGTTTTGCGACAGGGTTCGTTCGCATCCGCGCACTTGTGCACGTTTGCTGTCCGGACAGTTTATACTAGCGGGCTTTGGTTTAAGCCGGATCCTAGTATATGATTTGAGATTGGTTTTTCTCATTGTGTTCGTGTTCCTCGGATCACGAATGCGGGTGCGTATGCACAGTTGCTTGAGATTGGGGGAGAGGACCTTGTTTAGGGTTAATGGCCTTTGTCATTTTATTAACCCTATTGATTTTGTGTGGATTATTGTTAATTGATAATTAGCTTAATTATTGTGCATGGTTGTTGTTGACAATTTGACTTCATTGACTTGTTGACCATGTTGACAACTTGACCATAATCATTTCATTTGGAAGATGCTCTTTGATCTTTGCAAAAAATGAAATGATAATGGTCAATTCATGATTTATCATGACAATTTTCAAGCTAATTATCTAATTAGAATTATCCTCACATATTAGTGAGAATGGCTCACTATTTTCTCATTCTCTCATATCTTTTCTCTCTCTTGCTCATCCTCTCCCTCAAGCTCTCTCCCTCTCATGTGTTGAGAAACAAAAAGCTTGAGAAAAACCCTCTCTTGATCTTCTCTACTCACTTCTAGGGTTCAAGTCTTAGCATTTCTTGTACTCTAGTTACTCCTAGCTTGGAGTTGAAGCTAAAGGTGGTGGCTTTCAAGTGGATCTTTCTTTGACGGATGAAGACAAGCAAGGTGAACTCTTTCTACCATTCCGACGAGCAAGGAGAGAAGGAGTTCGAGCTCAAGGTATAACCTTTCTACAACTTACTTAGTTGTTAGTTTACTTTAGCTAGTTTTCGTTTAGCAAAGATCCGGCTTTTACGGTCCATGTTACAAACCTTAGAAAAATTTTTGTTTACCATTTCCGCAACCCCGAAAGTACCGGGAGAGGTAACGTGGACCTAACAGTGGTATCAGAGCCTAACTAAACATAAACTAGCTTGGTAGTAAAGTGTATCGAAGTTCGAAACGGAAAAATCGAAAAAACCAAGTTATAAAAATCTGAGTTTCTGTTAAAACTTTTTCTGGTCAAAACAAAATTTGTTATATCCCAAAAATCATCTCAGGCTTTTTAGAAGAAACCCACCAAAAACGACACAGTAACTCACCAGATCGGCCGCGCTTCCGCGGCAATAGCTTGCTATTGCCGCGGAAGCGCCGCACTCTGGTGGAGTTGCTGTCTCGTTTTTGGTGCAGTTTGTTTCTTACATGGTTTTAGGATTTTTCTGATATATTATATGTTCCCAGATTTGCCAGAATAGAAATTTGTTTTTGGGGGCCTATAATTCCGTATTTTTCCGAACTTCAATATACTTTGACTATAAAGGTTATATCTGTGATGTTCTTATGTATTGAACGTCGGCTAATCGCTATATGTCGATTAGTCGGGGTTATACATATCTGTGATCTGTGATTGTTGTTGATGGTTTGTGTATATGAACTCGTTGGATTGTCGCGGATGAATAGCCGGGGTGGATGTGAGATGAGAGTTTCTTTTTCTTTCATTCATGTAATAAATTTGTAAATTGATGTAATATTATTTGTTTGGCCGCACAACCGGGTCGGGGTTGTAGCCGTCATTGTATAATTCTTTTACTGTTTTTGCTCCTAGGATAGACCCATGGAGGGGTGCACAAACTACCGGGTAGCTCGAAGTGCCGAGTGGCCTACTCATGGCATTGAGGGAGGTTGCTTCGCTTCGGGTACTTGGCGGGTAGTTTGCCGCACCCGTAGGGGTCTTGGGTGGGGTATTGGCTATTCATCGCGACCGTGTAATCCGTTTTTCGTTGCAGGCTCGAACGAATTGCGGATTCCTAGTATATCCAAAGTGTTCATCTGTGATCTGTAATGTCTATCATTGCTATATTGCTATATATAATAACTATTTAGGCGTTGCTTATGTTTTACAGCCGCGCTAGCCCAGCCCCCGCTCTGTCGTTAGTTAAGTAACCTAACGGGTGATGACGGGGCCCCGTGGCGAATGCGAATGGCATAAGCGTACGTCATATTTTGGTTGTTTTCTGCAATGGTAGGATTTAAATGATGGGACGCATTAAAAGAACTAATGCAAGAAAATAAACCTAAAAGACGTTGTTGGAACAATTTTTCAAAAAGCTGTTATTGCAAGGACGTTCATTTTTGTTTTGCATCGCGGTATTCGGTTATGAATGCCCAGCACCTCAGTCGACGAGGCAAGGGCCGAGATCCCTTCACCGGGAGTGACCCCTTGGACAAAACTTTGCGTCAGGGTAATAACTTCACTACAGTCGATTATTCTTGCTTTGCATCGAGGTATTCATCTTACGAATGCCCAGCACCTCACTCGACGAGGAAAGAGCCGAGATCCCTTCACAGGGAGTGACCTCTTTAGCAAAAGTTTTCGCCACTGTATTTTTCCAAAAAAAAAAAAGAGTGCAATCGGGTTCCTTCAACGATATCAAGTTCATTACGTTAACGGGTTTTTCGCCAAAAACCCAGCCGTAGCCCTCCGTCGTTTCGGATAATTAATACTTAGTATTCGTGCTGCGTTTGTTGATTATTCGTCAAGACACAGTGAACGGTAGCTAAGTAATAATTCTCTGTTGCACTGATTGATGCGATTGGTTAGGACGGTCGCATGATTTTGTTGATTATTCGTCAAGGATCATGCGGGCGGGTCTAATGCAATCCTGGATAACGACGGGTTGAACTTGACTAGGACCTTTTGATTTGTTGATTATTCGTCAAGGTCACTTGGGTCCTAGGGGCAAAAACCACATCGGGAGTTTCAAAAGTACTGAAACTTGCAGATTTAGCATACCTTCTGGAGTGTGGTGACTAGAGTGGATTCCATCTAGGTCATCACACAATGATGGTTGGATCCCGATCCCACTGATGAGTTGGATTACTCTCGGGAGATTATTTCACTTAACGATCAATGCTATAAACCTAGTAGGTGTCTAGAAAGGTGTTAGCGGGGTTACGCCCCCAGGGAAAAGAGGTTATTTAATTAAGGAACTTCGCGAAAGCGTTGGAAAACCTCCCTCGAAGTACCGACACTGGCCTGGCTGAAAGGTTAAGCAAGTATTGTGACGTGAATTAAAACCCGACTAGTTCTTCTTTTAAAAGGTTTTAAGAAGAATTTGAGTAAACAGTGGGAGACATCCTGGTTAGATAAATTAATAAACCAATCTAATCTTGCAAGAGCATACGCTGAGTGTTTCTTTTCTCTCTCTCCAGGCAGCAACCCTTTCACGCCCTAATCAAGATAATAAAATGTATCGCTTGACCGATCCGAATTCTTATTCGGGACTGGGGAAAGATGGTTCAGCTCTAACTTGTGACAACAGTCATGAGTATGAGAATGGGAAAGAGGAAAGTATGGATTTCCAGGATACCCAGTTGAAGAAGAAGCATGGTTTTGCATCTACTTCAGGTGTTCTTGTAATTGAGAACTGTTTTACGGTCAGCCCTACCTCCTGGGTACTTGATACCGGATCAGGATCTCATATCTGTAATTTATTGCAGGGACTGAGAAAAAGTAGGATAGTTGCACCGGGTGATATGTCGCTCAGAGTAGCGAACGGAGCACAAGTTTATGCGGCAGCCGTCGGTGAATATCACCTAGTATTGCCAAATGGCAAGACTATGATTTTGAACGATTGCTACTATGTACCCTCCATGGTTTGCAACATAATATCAGTTTCTTTACTCGATAAAGATGGATATGACTTTGTTCTTGAAAAGAATATCATGAACATTTACCTTCATAAGGTACTGGTTGCAGAGGGTACACTGTGTAATGGTATCTACGTTCTAAATCAGAATACAGTTCTCAATATACAAAACACACGCAAGAGGAAGAATTCAGATACGAATGAATCCTACTTGTGGCATTGTAGGCTTGGTCATATCGGAGAGAAAAGACTGAGTAAGTTGCATAAAGATGGACTCTTGAATACGTTCGAGTTTTCATCTTATGAAACTTGTCAGTCTTGTCTCAAAGGGAAGATGACCAAATCTCCGTTCACCGGACATGGAGAAAGAGCAAGAGAGCTCTTGGGACTCATACACAGTGATGTGTGTGGTCCGATGTCTATACATGCAAGGGGTGGGTTCTCGTACTTCATCACATTCACTGACGATCTCTCTAGGTTCGGATATGTGTATCTGATGAAACACAAATCTGAAGCTTTTGAGAAATTCAAGGAATTTAGAAAGGAAGTAGAGAACCAGATTGGCAAAGTATCAAGATCCTCCGGTCTGATAGAGGAGGGGAGTACTTAAGCACGGAATTCCTAGATTACTTAAAAGAGAATGGTATTCTCTCTCAACTTACTCCTCCTTATACACCACAGCACAACGGTGTTTCGGAGCGGAGGAATCGTACCCTATTGGATATGGTTCGGTCCATGATGAGTAGTGCTGAGTTGCCTCTTTCATTCTGGGGACATGCGCTTCAGACAGCGGCATACCTTTTGAATCAAGTTCCGTCCAAATCAGTGCCTAAAACTCCGTATGAAATATGGAGAAGTAAGAAACCATGTCTTAAGTTTATTAAGATATGGGGTTGTCCGGCCTATGTAAAAACACAGAAACCGGACAAGTTAGAGGCACGGTCAGTTCTCTGTAAATTTGTGGGATATCCTAAAGACTCACTAGGATATCTGTTCTACCACACTGAGGAACAGAAGGTGTTTGTATCTCGCCACGCTACCTTCTTGGAAAGGGAGTTTCTTGCAAAAGAAACTAGTGGGAGTTCGGTAGAACTGGAAGAAATTCAGCGACCACAAAATGTAACTGAAAATTTGGAGGAACCGCTAGATTCAATAACCCCAAACGAACCTCAGCCACTCCGCAGATCTGGTAGGATTTCTCATCCGCCCGAGAGATACTACGGTTTTCTCATAGACGGGGATCGAGAGGATTGCATCTTGGAAGAAGATGACCCTACCAGTTTCAGGCAGGCCATTATCAGTAGGGACTCTGATAAGTGGCAGGAAGCAATGCAATCCGAAATGGAGTCCATGTACGCCAATAAAGTGTGGACCTTGGATATTGCTCCAGCTGGGGTAAAACCCGTTGGATGCAAATGGATCTACAAAAGGAAACTTGGTGTAGATGGGCAGGTGGAAACCTATAAAGCTAGACTCGTTGCAAAAGGTTTCCGTCAAAGACCTGGTTTGGACTATGACGAAACTTTTTCTCCGGTGGCTATGCTCAAATCCATTCGGATCTTACTTGCCATTGCTGCCTTCCATGACTATGAAATCTGGCAGATGGATGTTAAAACGGCTTTCCTAAACGGTTGTTTGGAAGAGTGCGTTTACATGGATCAACCAGAAGGTTTCGTAGACAGTGGGAGCAGCGGAAAGGTGTGCAAGTTGCTTAAATCCATTTATGGATTAAAGCAGGCATCGCGGAGCTGGAACATCTGTTTTGATGAGGCAATCAAGGAATTTGATTTCATCAAGAACGAAGATGAACCCTGTGTTTATAAGAAGATTGTAGGACGAACTGTCGTATTCCTAGTCTTGTACGTGGACGACATTCTTCTGATAGGAAATGACATTCCTATGCTACAATCGGTCAAGCTGTTTTTGTCACAAAGGTTCTCCATGAAGGACCTGGGTGATGCCTCGTACATTCTGGGGATCAAGATCTATAGAGATAGATCCAAGAAACTATTGGGACTTTCGCAGTCCAGGTACATAGAGACCGTACTAAAGAGATTTAGTATGGAGGATTCCAAGCGCGGTAACATACCCGCATTGCACGGAATTACCCTCTCCAAGAAGATGTCTCCTAAGACTGACGAGGAGAGGGTTCGCATGAGCACTATACCCTACGCTTCGGCGGTAGGATCTATAATGTATGCGATGCTATGTACAAGACCAGATGTAGCTTACGCGTTGAGCACGGTAAGCCGGTATCAGTCGGACCCAGGGGAGGACCACTGGACAGCAGTGAAGAACATTCTCAAGTACCTGAGAAGGACTAAGGAGATGTTCCTGGTTTACGGTAATGGAGACCTTAGGGTCGAGTCCTTTACCGATTCAAGCTTCCAGAGTGACAAAGATGATAGCAAGTCCGTCTCGGGTTTTGTGTTTACCCTCAACGGAGGGGCGGTATGTTGGAGGAGTTCCAAGCAGGATACCGTCGCAGACTCGACGATGGAGGCTGAATACATTGCTGCAAGCGATGCCGCAAAAGAGGCAGTCTGGATTAAGAAGTTCATTAGTGAACTTCAGGTGGTTCCGTCCATTGTTGACCCAATACCTTTGTATTGCGATAACAATGGGGCTATAGCTTTAGCGAAGGAACCAAGGTCCCATCAGAAATCCAGGCACATCTTAAGGCGGTATCACCTGATCAGGGAGATCATTGATCGACAGGAGATCGAGGTGCGGAGAGTGGACACAAAGGACAACACAGCGGACCCATTCACGAAGGCTTTACCCCAGACTCAGTTCGAGCGGCTGATCGAGATGATAGGTCTTCGATACGCCAGTACATGGCCTTAGTGCAAGTGGGAGATTGTTGGTGTATATGCCCTAGAGGCCATTACTGTATCATACTAGTATGTATATTACTTGATGGAAGCTTGGGATATTCACAGTTGTACAGACAGTCTTGCTCAATATAGTAGTATGCTACTTGGTTTGTCTCTGCTTTAATGTGTACATGTGTGTTTATTTATTATATCACCTATACGCATTAGTAGAGCCCTTAGGATCTTTGCTTGGTTACCGGCGTTGTGATGGCGATCACACTCGTGGGGGCTGGGTAATCTACAAGCACATCCTTATACACGTCCCTAGTCGTGGGAGTATCGAGATAGGGCATCGATACTCCGGAGTAGACTAGCGTATGCGCTTCTCATCCCAGCTCGGGAGACGGTCTGTCCCACAGCCGTCAGTACGTCGTACTTGAGATAGTATGCGGGTGCTCGTTAGGTTACGAGTACACTGGACAGGACTCGTCGGGAACTGATGGTTGGTATTATACCTATCGTCAGTTATCAGTTCCCAGGTGACATGAGTACAGCTTAGTCCGCTGACTTGACACTGTCACTTCGCCTCGAGTGTGTTCCCACTGTTCTTTGATTGCTACCCTACCACGGCTCTACTGAGTCGTGCAAACAGGTAGTAGTTGGGAGCAGTCCCGAAGCACTTGGAGGCAGTGACGGTTAGACAGGATTCGTCTCTCCCGGTATTGGGGGTTGACATCGCGCTGTGTCTAGGAGAGCCATTACACGAGTAGTCCCTGGCCAGGGCAAGCGAGATATACTGGTAGGTTTCCAGTGTTATCTCAGGGTGTATTGGGCTTCACTCCGACACGACTTGTACCGCTATTAGGGGACTGACGTTTACCGCCCCCCTAGGCCCGCCATGCGATGTATCAGACGAACAGACCGGACTGTACAGAGATTGTCACATACAGGCTCAGTAGGAGTGCAGATGGGGTTCACCTCGTCAGTCTTCTTATCGACATCTACCTGGGGACCGTTACGTACAGCTAGTGCCGCTTGCGGTCTGTGGTTAAACCCACTGCCAGCGTAGTGTCGAGTCTTTAGAGTCCCACACAGAGAGCTATTCGCCTTTAGGCAAAACGAGTAGAGGTCGCATGGTTTTGCGACAGGGTTCGTTTGCATCCGCGCACTTGTGCACGTTTGCTGTCCGGACAGTTTATACTAGCGGGCTTTGGTTTAAGCCGGATCCTAGTATATGATTTGAGATTGGTTTTTCTCATTGTGTTCGTGTTCCTCGGATCACGAATGCGGGTGCGTATGCACAGTTGCTTGAGATTGGGGGAGAGGACCTTGTTTAGGGTTAATGGCCTTTGTCATTTTATTAACCCTATTGATTTTGTGTGGATTATTGTTAATTGATAATTAGCTTAATTATTGTGCATGGTTGTTGTTGACAATTTGACTTCATTGACTTGTTGACCATGTTGACAACTTGACCATAATCATTTCATTTGGAAGATGCTCTTTGATCTTTGCAAAAAATGAAATGATAATGGTCAATTCATGATTTATCATGACAATTTTCAAGCTAATTATCTAATTAGAATTATCCTCACATATTAGTGAGAATGGCTCACTATTTTCTCATTCTCTCATATCTTTTCTCTCTCTTGCTCATCCTCTCCCTCAAGCTCTCTCCCTCTCATGTGTTGAGAAACAAAAAGCTTGAGAAAAACCCTCTCTTGATCTTCTCTACTCACTTCTAGGGTTCAAGTCTTAGCATTTCTTGTACTCTAGTTACTCCTAGCTTGGAGTTGAAGCTAAAGGTGGTGGCTTTCAAGTGGATCTTTCTTTGACGGATGAAGACAAGCAAGGTGAACTCTTTCTACCATTCCGACGAGCAAGGAGAGAAGGAGTTCGAGCTCAAGGTATAACCTTTCTACAACTTACTTAGTTGTTAGTTTACTTTAGCTAGTTTTCGTTTAGCAAAGATCCGGCTTTTACGGTCCATGTTACAAACCTTAGAAAAATTTTTGTTTACCATTTCCGCAACCCCGAAAGTACCGGGAGAGGTAACGTGGACCTAACAGATATATCAATTTGAAATTGGTGCATGAGAGCGGATATTCAAAACCAAATATTTGCCGACCGGCAAACAGTCCAGGTGATTTCCTCAAATATCACCGATTACAACGAATCCCGATATAATGAGGATGATCACCCAATTCCTAATAACTTACTCCCACACATCATCTGTAAAACCATACAGATGTGAGAATCATACCAGGTAAATACATACCCTGGAGCAAGTGTCTTAATTGGGAAATCAGTTTTCTTTTAACAGTACACAGTGAAACTGAAACATTGAAATGTTTCGATGGGGTATCCCGGTATTCCTAGTAATGCCTCTTCCAGATTCACAACTGTAACCGTGTAATTCTTTGCCACCTCTCCAAATCCCTTTATATGTCTTTAGTCATTACCTTCTGCACACCCCTTAGGCCAAATGGTTTTCTTCCTTCCCTACCGTTTGGCACCAGCCTATGGTTTAGAAGAAGACTATCCAATAAGCATAATGGGTGTACTGTCCTAATCCTAGGAGCACTCGCAATGCGAGAGAAGGTGAAGATAAAAGACACCTGAATAAACCTTATTCCTATTTCTCCTGAACCAGAATCCATCCCCGAACTGGAACAAGTTCCTTTCGAGTTCGTATATAACCATACGATGGAGTATCCAATAAACTGTGGATCTTCCTAGTGATACGGAGTGTTCTGGAGAAATACAAAGGTGATTTAGGATTGGCGAAGAAATACTTGGTTTGGTCGTGAATAGCAGTCGCAGTTTACTTTGCCCTCTTACTAATCCCTTTCTTTGTCTTAACTTAATACTTTCTGTACACCATCGCTAGGCTAATTGGTTTTCTTCATTCCCTACCGGTCGGCACCTGCCTATGGTTTGGAAGAAGACTATCCAATTTGCGTAATAGATGTACTATCTCCTAAACCAAGGAGTACTCACAACCTGAGAGAAGGTAAAAGGAAAAGACAACTGAATAGTCCTATCCGTTTCCTCCAGAACCTGAAACCATCCTCGAATTCCTTCGAGTTCGTATATAACCATACGATGATTTTGTCCAATGGAAATGGACGTTCGTAGTAATACGGGGTGTCCTGGAGAAATAGGTAAAAGTAGGAGTGGCAATGAGGTTCGCAACTCTGACAATCCAAAAGCCAGTGTTTAAGAAGGTTCGGTTAACATTGGTCTCTGAGTCATAGTCTTAGGGTCGGGTCAATGGTTGCTGCCAAAGAGAGAGAGAAAAGAAACATTCAGCGCGCACTCTAACCTAGATCAGAATGGTTACCAATTTATCTAATCTGGAAACCTCCCACTGTACCGTCAAACTCTCCTCCAAACCTGAAAGAAGAATTAGTCGGGGTCACCCGAGGAGTAAACCAACTCATCAGTGGGAATCGGGATCCAACTATCACCGCATGATAACGTGACGGAATCCGCTCACGGTATCACACTCCAGAAGGTATGCGCATATCTGGTAAGTTTCAGTTCTTTTGAAACTCCCGATGTGATTTTTGCCCCATGCTCTTATGACCTTGACTTTGGCCAACATATCATAAGTCACATGTCAAGTTCTACCCGTCATTCTCCAGGTTAATTTGAATCCACCCGTACCTACCCTTGACTTTGGCCAAAATGGCAGTACGACTGTCCCAAACCAACGCATCTATCTATACTGCATATGAATACCCCAATAGCTACCAATCACTGTGCCTTGACTTTGGCCAACATACACAGCTTGAATACTATTGACTATCCATATGAAACGACGGAGGGCTACGAATGGTTTCTGGCGAAAACCTTTAACGTAATGAACTTGATATCGTTGAAGGAACGGATAGCTTTTAAAAATATAGTGACGAAAACCTTAGCTAAAGAGGTCACTCCCGGTGAAGGGATCTCGGCTGTTTCCCCGTAGAATGAGGTGCAGGATATTCCAATTGAATACCACGATGCAAAGCAAAAGTAATCGGCTATAGTGAAGTTATTGCGCTGACGCATTTGCCCTTGCCTCGTCGACTGAGGAGCAGGATATTCCAAATGAATACCGCGATGCAAAACAAAAGTGAACGTCCTTGCAATAACAGCTTCTTGAAAAGTGTTCCAACAACATCAGATTAGGTTTGTTTTTAACTTGCATTGATCCGAATCAACGCAGTCCCATCAATTCATCACACCATAAAGAACGAAAATAATATGACGTACGTATATGCCATCCGCATTCGCCACTGGGTCCCGTCATTACCCGTTAGGTTAGCTAACTAACGACAGAGCGGGGACTGGACTAGCGCGGATGCAAAACATATACAACATCTACTAATATATATATACCAATATATTATATTCGCTCAAGGCATGATAAAATGCAACATCACAGAAATGTACAGCATCACAGAATAAAACAGATATCTGGGATCCCCGGGTTTCACAGAGCCGCTGAAACCCGACGTTCCCCTGGTCGTGTGGATAGCCTGTGCAATGAAATCCTAGACCCCTACGGGCGCGGCAAGTCACCCGCCAAAACCTGAAGCGAGGCAGCCCCCTTCAGCAACGTGAATGGATTACCCAGCACTTCACGGAATCCGGTAACTTGGGCACCCCTCCTGGGTCAACCTGTACCCCCTACGAGTGCGGCGAATAGCCCGCCAATTCTAGAGTAAAGCCCCCTCCGTCTCAATGCCATGAGATGCGGGCTTGTTGCCCTCTAGAACCCGGCTATCCGTGCACCCCTCCACGGGGCAATCCTAGTACAGAAAGTAAAATATACATACAACGGGTATATCGACCGCAACCTGGTCGTGCCCCAAAAAAATAATACAATCAGGCAGTGACGGCAGTCCACATGTCGGACGCTCGCCCCGCAATATCAAATGTACATAATACAACAAAAACTGTACTAGCATTGCATCCAGGCTATCCCCACGACCGATCCGCAACATCACAGCAAAATCACAAAACATTAACGTGAATGTCACGTTCGCAAATCCGTCTAACTGGGCTATAGCAGTTAGACAGGATTTACCGATCGAGTGACATTCACGGTCGCAGATATAATGTAAATACTGTGAAATAATGTGTTTTAAATATCCGATCGATCAAATTTTAGCAAGTGGGCCCCAAGTACTACTGTAGCACATCAAGAAATTCTGGGCCCAATATTAATATTCCAAAACCCATGTTTTAAGCCCATAAGCCCACTGAAAAAAAATGGTGAACTGAACCCAACTACCTGCGGCGGAACCGCGGCCAAAGAGGGGTTATGGCCGCGGTTCCGCAGTCGTACGGAAGGATCAGGGAACCAAAATTTTCCAGTGGTCTTAGGATACTCTGTACATCATTCTGCAGTCACCTGAAATTTTTTTCGAGACCAGAAAATTTCGACAGAAAACTGATGTGTAGGAAAATACGGTTTTTGGGATTTTGGTCGATCGGAAATGTAAACACATCAAACAAAGCTAGACTAAGTTAATGGCGAGGCTCTGATACCACTGTAAGTGCACGGCGGCGCCCCGGCCGTCAATCTGACGACCAAGCGCGAAAGCGGTGATAAACTTTAATTTTGCAAACTAGCAAACCGGCACCACCGCGCACTAAACACCCGGATCGAACCATTAACTAGTCCTAGCTAACTACAAGATAGGGAATAGAGATATACCGACTGATCCGAGTCCTCCGGTCTTCTCATCGTCGTCCCGATCTCCCGCGGAATGTCCTGTCTCCACCTCGTCGCCGGAAATGCGCCACATCGCCTACATATTTTACTGGCTCCCACCTCAATGCCGAGGCAACTTGGGCACGAAGCTGGCTAGTCGACGTGCCCAAGAATTGCTGTAGAATGTATAGTAGAACTTGTGTCTCATTTTGGGGTTGTAGGAATTGCCATATTGGTGGAGATATGATACAAGAATTATGTAGAGGAACTTGGGGATTTTTGGAGCATGAAAAGAACAACAAAATCCCCATCCAAAAATTTGGACAGCCCCCTCCCTCATTGTGGCCGGCCATGCATATGGTGGTGATTGGAATGAGAGGAGGGAGTGATAGAATGAGAGAGGCTACACCATAATGCAAGAGGGAATCAACAGCAATCATGAAAGAACATGATCACTAACACCAAAACCACACTCTACCACAACCATTATCAAAACCATGATTGCACCAAAGTCAAGCCATCATGAAGATAGAAGTCAAGCAAGGTCAAAGGATGGTGCACCATCATGATACAATAATATGCAAAGACCCCCTCCACAAAAGCTTATTTGCACAAATGCAAATAAGCCCTCCTCCACCAATCTTTGGCCAATGAACGATACAAAGGAAATCGGCCGAAACGGAAAGCAAACTGGCAACTCCAGAAAACTGGTCCCATAATAAATTACAGGAAAACCCCAATACTGTGCATACACACCCGCATTTGTATTCCGACCGAAATACAAATGCAATGAGACAAATCTACACTGTACTATACTAGGATCCGGCTTAAACCAAAGCCGGCTAGTAATATCCGTTCGATCCTGATCCGTGCAATACCGCACGTATCTGATCGAACCCTGCCATATATCCATACGGCCTCTAGTACAAACTGTTCGATCCTGATCCGTGCAATACCGCACATATCTGATCGGACCTTGCCATATCTCCATACGGCCTCTACAGCTTTTCGCCCGAAAGCTTGAGTAACTGAATGTGGGGGACTCTAAAGACTCATCAACACCTTGGTTGTGGATTTAACCACTAGAACGTTAGAGGTTTAAGCCAATACATAACGGGCTACCAGGTATTGACCAAAAGGGACGTCTGTGAGCGAACTCAGCCTGACACCCTACTGAGCCTGTCATTGACAATATCCATACAGTCCGGTCCGTTCGTCTATGAGCATCGCATGGCGGGCCTAGGGGGTTGGTAAAAGTCAGACCCCCAAAAGCGGTACAAGTCGTGTCGGAGTGTAGCCCAGAACAGCCTGAGATACTACTGGAATACCTACCAGTAAATCTCCTTGCCTCGGCCGAGGGCTTCGTGTATTGGCTCTCCTAGACACAGCGCGACCTCACCCCCAATACCGGGAGAGACGAACCCCTGAAGATACGCTCACTGTCTCCATGTGGCTCGGGACTGTACCCAACTAAAACCTGTTTGCACGTCTCCTTTGAGCGTGGTAGGGTAGTAATCAAATTACAGTGGGAACTCACACGAGACAAATGACGATCATCAGGTCGATGAACTAACCTGTACACATGTCACCAGGGAACTGCCATCTGACGTCTGGTATATGACCAACTAGCATGTTCCCGGCGAGTCCTGTCCGGTGTACTCATAACCCAATGAGCATCTGTATACATCTTAGGTGATCTAACTGACACCAATGGCTTGTGAGACCGGCCATCGCCCCTCGTCGGGGTCTCGACTGTATACACTAGTCTACTCTGGAGAAACGATGCCCTGTCTTGAATCTCCCACGACTAGGGACCTTTTAAGGATGTGCTTATAGACTACCAGCTCCCACTTATATGATCGCCCTCATACTGCTGGTGGTCAAGCAAGAATCCTAGGGGCTCTATCAACGTGTAATAGCGACCTGTCAGGTCACCTAAGCAGTACACAATGATAAAGATAAACCAGATAGCATACTATCATCTCGAGTAAGACTGTCCTACCGGGATAGGTCCTCCCTCAATCATTGCAATCACGTGCCTGTGATCCAATAATTGACTCTGAGGGCACTATCTCCAACATATTCTGTACATTGAAAATATGTGGTTGGTTTAATACGTATATACCATTGCTCAATGTACCTGACCCAATCAGAACTTGATTAAGGTGAATGTTTACAACATTGCTTGCAAACGCAAATTCATAACCTTCTTTAGAAACCAAAGTGGATAAATAAATATACCAATTAGTAGTGATTGAATTCCTTCTATGGTTCCACATGATAAACCATACAGAAATGATATTACAAGTTGCGTTGGGTACAAAAAAGCAATTACGCAAAACCAAAACATGTCCATCTGACATTCCCAGGTGATAGTCCCCCACGGCTTTAGCATCCATGCTAGCTCCGTTTGCAACTTTGAGGGTCATGTCACCTTCCTTCAAAACCCTACGGTTTTTCAACGCCTGCAAAGAATTACAGATATGAGATCCTGATCCGGTATCCAATACCCAGGAAGTAGAGTTTATTGAAAGACAGTTTTCAATAACATACACACCTGAAGCTGAAGCCGCAACCTGCTTCAGATCCTGTGTTCTGGCTTTCCAAGCCCTGCAATCATTCTTCCAGTGTCCCTTCTTATGACAATAGAAGCATTCTTCCTTATCCACAAGCTTTCCCACTTTCTTTGTTGCTTTTGCCTTTCCCTTCGTATCCACTTTACTAACACTGCCCCTTGGTTTGGCGGGGGCTTTCTTCTTCTTTCCCTTGGCTTTCGCCTTGGACCCAGAAGAAGAAGATCCTCCTACAAACAAAGTGGATATTTCTCTACCTTTCTGTAGGGTGCCCTCTGCGCTCCTCAGCAAGTTGAGAAGTTCTGAAGGTTCAACTTCCTTTTCTTGTAAGTTGAAGTTCAGTATGAACTGGGCGTAAGTGGAAGGAAGGGACTGGAGAATCAAGTCCGTATAGAGCTCATTCTCCAACAAGGTCCCAAGGTCCGCGAGCTCCTCAATGTAGCCAATCATCTTAAGCACGTGTTCCGCTACCAATGATCCGACGGCCAATCTTGCCGAAAATAACTTCTTCGACACTTCGTATCTTGCGATACGAGATTGCTCTCCATACAGTTCTTTTGTATGAAGAAATATGGATTCCAGGTCCATATTCTCGTGCCTCCTCTGATGTTCGTTGTCCATAGAGGCAAGCACGAGGCACTTGGCCTTCGCGCAGTCTAGTTCCCAGGTCTTACGGATTTCCTTATCCGCGACGCTGGTTTTGGGACTGTAGGGTTCCTAGGCACACTAATGAAGTCTCACAAGTGATCAAGCATGACTAATTCAAATTTTACAAGTGCCTACAAACCCTAATACGGATCGTTAACTAGATATATAGGCGATGCAAGCATGTAAACGAATTAAATGCTAAAGGAAAGTGACTACAACCTTTGTAGATCCGGTCCACCACTTCCTAAGCTCCACGATGATGTCCCTCCGCTATCCAAATCGGAATCCGGACTCTAGCATCGGCTTCATCGAAGAAATGGGCGGGCTTGGTCATCGTCTTCGGTGCCGAAGATGATCTACGTCGAGGCATCACAAGATCAAACTCCAACTTCACCAAGTCATGAAACTTGTGAAGAAAACATCCTATACTACTTGGCAAGAGGTAGAGGATGAAGAAATAGGAAGTGGGTTCACTTTAGAATTGGATTTCTCACTTGTTTTCATCACTTGCCATTGATGTAGCAAGCTTTTCTTCATGGAAGAAGAAGATGAAGAAGAAGAAGAAGATATGATAAGTTATTTTAAAAAGGAAAATAAAAAGAATACTTATCATGACTTCAACCATGGTTTAGTGTAGAGATTTAACTAAGGTTAGATGAGTGGTTAGGGTTAGAGAAGTGACAAGAATGTTGGACTTGTTCAAAGCTTCAAGAAGCTTCAAAGAAAAAACAAAACTAGCAACCATTCTTTTCTCTTTATCTTTTCAAATGAAATAAATAAAATAAATAAATAGATAAATGAATAAGTGAATGAAATGAAACCCTAACCACTAACTAACCATGGTTTAATACTATACACAAAACCAAGCTAGAATGTATCATCAAACATGATACAATCATGTGCACAAAAAAATATATCACATATACAATGTGCACAATTCAAGTGAGAAAATCCATTTAAAGTGAACCAATACTAGTTAATGCAAAGTAATATATCAAATATATAATTATACATTAAATCATTAAATCAACACTTGATTTAACGATCCGGTCATATCGCATATAACCGACTAGTATCCTATGTATCGGCTTATCGAATCAATCCGTGATTCGATAACTAGGTTATATCGCATATAACGAATCGATACATTCATCGCGAGAATGAAATACGATATCACATACACGCATTATTCTCGGTCCTGCACATATCTCATATGCGCTCCTATTTCGTTTCGCTTGAGCCAGGAAACCTCTGTGTAGGACTCTAAAGACTCGTCAATACGCCGGCAGCAGGTGATGATCATATCAAACACCCACAAGCCGCAAGCGGTCTGCTAAACGTAACGGCCACCCGGGTATTGAGCGATCAGAAGATCGACGAGCAAGCCCGCTCACACTCCTGTGAATCCAACCAGTAACACTTACCGTACAGTCCGGTCTGTTCGTCTGATATGCCGCATATCTCGCCTAGGGGTGGTAAACATCAGACCCCAGTAGTTCGATAAGTCATGCCGACGTGAAGTCCATGACATGTGTGAAACTACTGATAACACTTACCAGTAGGTCACTGCAACCCTGGCCAGGGATTTCCTGTTATGGCCAGTCGAGCATAGCGTAACATCAACCCCCAATACCGGGAGAGACGAATCCCCTCCTATTGCTCATTGCCTCCATATGAATCAGGACTGTACCCAAAAACCACCTGTTTGCATGACTCAGTAGAGCCGTGGTAGGGTGGAAATCAAAGCACAGTGGGAGACACACAAGACTCTATGACGATCTCGGGTCAACAGACTAAGCTGTACCAGTGTCACCAGAGAACTGCCATCTGACGTGAGGTATAATACCATCTGGGAGTTCTCGGCGAGTCCGTTCAGTGTACCCAGTCTCCACTGAGCACCCGCATACCATCTCCGATGTCAAACACCAATGGATATGGGATCATCCATCGCCCATCGCATGGGTCGAGAAGATATACGCTAGTCTACTCTGGAATATCGATGCCCCGTCTCGATATTCCCTCGACTAGGAACATTGAAGGATGTACTCATGGACTATCCAGGCCCCACTAGTATGATCTGCATCACAGTCCTGGAAGTCGAGTACACATCCTAAGGGCTTTATCAACATGTAACAGAGAGACAGAAAGTATACACATTAAGATAAAGAGCAACCAGATAGCATACTATCATATTGAGCAAGAAAGTCCTACCTATATATGTCCCAGCATCCACTACAATATACATCCAATGTACAGTAATGGCCACTAGGGCATACATATAACTAACAATCTCCCACTTGCACTAGGGCCATCTGTAGCAGTGGTTGCAGTATCACATACTCAACCATCCCTTAAAAGTCTCTCTTTGGGAAAAGGCCTTCGTGAGTGGATCCGCCGTGTTGTCCTCTGAGTCTACTCTCCTAACCTCGATCATCCTGGAGATCAACTATCTCCATGATCAGGTGATGCTGCCTCAGAATATGTCTGGGTCACTGATGGGACCAGGGTTCCAGGGCCAAAACCACACTTCCATTGTCATACAATGGCAGGAACCTAGTTCATCTTATGAACGAATATACACCCAAACTGCCTCTTTGGTAGTATCTTTAATAGCGATGTTACCAGCCTTTATCGTCTAGTTTGCCACGGTATCTAGCTTGGAACTCTTCCAACATACCGTCCCTTTACTGAGGGTAAAGACAATGCCTGTGACTGACATTCAGTCGTCTTTATCACCCTGGAACCCTTCCAGAGATTCTCCCCAGGATCGATTGATACCATCTCACTACATCTAGTGAGAATCCTAGCATCCAATTACATCTATCTCATAGATGAAAACTCAGGATTTTAGGAGGCATCACTTTGATCCTATTGGAGAATCTTTGTGATAATAGGAGATCGACCGATCGTAGCATAGGAAACTCTTTTCCTATCAAGAGTATGTTGTCCACGTACAATACGAGGATAACTACCTTACTCTCTACTACCGTTTTGTATATACAAGGTTCATCTACTATTTTGATGAAGTCAAATACTTTGACTACCACATCAAAACAGATGTTCCAACTCCGCGATGCCTGCTTCATCACATAAAACATCTTGCACACGTTTCCGCTGCTCCCACTGTTTACGTAGCTCTCTGGCTGTGTTCTTATAGACATTCTCTTCTAAATCATTATTTAGAAAATTAGTCATGGCACCCAACCACCAGTTATCGTAGTTATGGTATGTAGCAGTGGCAAGTAGGATCTGGATGGACTTAAGCATAGTCCCTGGAAAAGGTTTCATCATTATCCGTGCCTGGTCGATGACGAAAACCTTTAACAAGTCTAGTTTTGAAAGTCTCAACTTTTCCATCTACACCAAGTAATCTTCTCAAGATATACTTGCTCCTGATGGGGATTTAACCCTTCAGATATCGCAATCAAAGTCCATACTTTGTTGGTGTATATGGATTCCATCTCAGATCGCTAAGCATCCAGCCATTCTTACAGAGTCACACTCTTGATGGCCAGCTCGAAACTAGTTGGGTCATCATCTCATGATGCATTCCTCGCTCCCACTGTCATCGAGAAACCGAAGTATCTCTCAAGCAGGTGAGGAACCCTGCTAGATCGGCGGAGAGGCTGAGGTTCGTCGGGAACTATTGAATTCTTTGGTTCTGTCAAATCATTAGCAGTTTTGTACAGCTCGAACCTTTCCAGTTCTACAGAACTGATCTTGCCTCGATCTTGTCCGGATTTTGCTTTTGACATAGGCCGGACAATCCCAAATCTTAACTTACTTAAGAGATAGGCTCTTCCCATACCATATCTCATATGGAATGGTAGGCAGTGATCTGATTCGAACCTAATTCAATAGGTACGCAGCTTCTCAAGCGCATAACCCCAAAAGGAAATAGGTAACTCAGTAATACTCATCATAGAGCACACCATATCTAATATTGTGCGATTGCTCCGCCCTGATACACCGTTGTGCTGTGGTGTATTCAGCGGAGTAATACGGAGAGAGAATCTCATTTTCTTTTAGAATAGTCCAGGAATGCCATGCACAAGTATTCTCCTCCCTGATCTTATCATAGGACATAATACTTATACCCGGTTGTTGGTTCTTTACTTCTAACTTATATTCTGTGAATATCTCAAAAGGTTCGGACTTGTGTTTCAACAGGAACATATGTCAGAATCTTGAGAGATCATCAGAGATCGTAATGAAGTATAAAGAACCAGTCCTGGCATGTGTAGACAGGAGACCTTACATACATCATAATGTATCAGTCCCAAGAGTTTACTAACTCTTTCTCTGTTTCCAACAAACAGAGCTATGGTCATTTTATCTTTGTGACATGACTGGCAAGTTTCACAAGATGTAAATTCAAACTGATTTAAATATGCATCTAAAATGTAACTTCAGCCAGTCGGGTCGCATTGATATGACCTAGTCTACAATGCCTCAAGAATGATTCGTTCATTTCTGAACTCTTCCTCTTGTGTGTGTTCTGAATACTAAGAACTGTAGTTTGATTTAGAACGTTAATGCTTTTAGATAACGTGCCTAAACCGATCAACTTTTGATATAGGAAATGTTCAAAACATTATCCAACAATACAAAATTTTATCATTTCTTTACTAATAAAGAGACTGATATGATTTTGTATATCAGGTTCGGTATCTAATAACATTCGTTCAGAATCAATGTATTGATAATACAGGGTGACAGTGACCAACAGACTTGGTTGCAACACTTGCCCCGTTTTCTGCCTCATGAAACTTATCACCCATTCTCAGTTTTTCTACCTTTTTGTAGCCCTATGTAACAGATTACATATCTGGGATCCTGATCCGGTATCAGATACCCAGGATGCAGAGGATACTGAGAAACAATTCTGTATAATGAACACACCCGAAGGAGATGCATCATATGCACTTTCTTCGTTTGGGCGGCATAGGAATTCTGGTATTCCCCTATTTCCTGCTCTGTCTTATAACAATTATAAGTTGGAGCGGGACCAACGTTCCCCGGCTCAGTATAACAAGCGGGTTCGGTCAATACATCCGTATTATTATCTTGATTAAGGCGTGATATGGTCCCTACCAGGAGAGAGAGAGAAGAAAACACTCTGCGTGCGCTCTTGCAAGATTAGATTGGTTATGTATTTTATCTAATCAGGATGGCTCCCACTGTTTTTATCAAATCTTCCTTCAAACCCTAAAAGGAAAGACTAGCCGGGATTAATTACGCTCTACAAGTTCGCCAATCTTTCAGCCAGGCCAGTGTCGGTACTTTGAGGGAGGTTTTCCGTGCTTTCGCACGGACCTAATTACAGTAAACCTCGTTTTCTCATAGGCGTAACCCCGTTGACACCTTTCTAGACACCTACTTGATCGGCTAATTGTAAAGTGCAAAACTCTCCCAGGAGTAACAATTACTCGCAGTGGGTATCGGGATCCAACTATCACATACAAGGTATGCAATCTCATTGCAAATTTCAACACTTGAAACTCCCGATAATGGTTTTTACCCCTAGCACCTATGACCTTGGCTAAGGTCAACAAATCATAGGTACTAGTCAAGTTCTACCCGTCATTTCGTGATTAATTAGACCCACCCACATGACCCTTGGCTAAGGTCAACAAAGCCACATGACTGTCCTAACTAATCGCATCATATGCTGTGTAGGAAGACATCACTTAGCTACCGCACACTACGCCTCGGCTATGGTCGACAAACGTAGCACGAATACTAAGTACTCTACTTCCTAAAATGATGGAGGGTTGCGAATGGTTTTTATGAAAACCTTTAACGCTTTGAACTTGATCTCGTTGCGGAATCAAATGGTTTTTAAATGGAATGTTTTTGAGGCTTTTCTAGTTTTGCTAAAGGGGTCACTCCCGGTGAAGGGATCGTCGGCCCTTTCCGCGTCGAATGAGGTGCGGGATATATCATATATATACTGTGCAAAGCAGAAACTATGGAAGCGATCAAAAGACAAACCGAGTGTGTAGCATCTGCCAGTTATTGCTAAAGGAGTCACTCCCGGTGAAGGGATCTCGGTCCTTTCCCTATCGAATAAGGTGCAGGATGTTCTACAATGAACACCGCGATGCAAAACAAGAACTGTAGCTACCTGTTTTTATTTTGAAATTCGATTCCACAACATCAATTAGGTTTATTTTCTTTCATTAATCTCATTAATGAATATCCCATCATTTAAGTCCACCTAAACATCACAGATAAATATAACGTACGCTTATGCCATCCGCATTCGCCTCGATGTCCCGTCTGCACCGTTAGGTTAGGTAACTAACGGCAGAGCGGGGCAAGGCTAGCGCGGGTGTAAAACATAAGCAACGTTTATATAATATATCATATATACTATATATAATATCTGTCACAGAACATCACATGATCACATCACAGATAAATCACAGCAGAAGAAACATATGAAATATTGGATATACTAGGACGTCTCTGTTTTCAATACGAGCCAGTATAAAACACGGATTCCATGGTCGTGATGAATAGCCTATCCCACACCCCTAGACCCCTACGAGAGCGGCAAGCAACCTTACCAATTCTAGGGTTAGGAGACCCGGACTCGACTCCTCGAGTTGGTCTCCCACTGGACCCCAGAACCCGGTTACTTGTGCTCCCCTCCTTGGGTCTATCCTAGTGCAGAAAAGTAAATAATATACAAATGGTGACAACATCCGCAACCTGGAAGTGCCCCAATAAAAGAATATTACTTACAAGTTTTTACATGAATGAAAATGAAAAACACTCATCTCACATAAAACCCCCCCCGGCTATTCAAACACGACGATCCAATATAACATATCCAGCAACACATAACATCATATGTCATCAACGTAAGTAAATATGCGCATCCCAATTGTCGTTGACATATAGCAACAAAACCGGCGATATCACATATTACACTTACGGTCACAGAAAAGAAAGTGTAAAACTACAACAGTTGGAATCCGCAACCTCTTTAGACATCGCATGCCTAATCAAATGAAATACTTAGACATCCCATGCCTAACAATTATAAACCCCGCATTTTAGTCTCATTATCGAAAACTCTTTTCAATATCAAGTCGGGGAATTCAACAAGATTCCCGACATCCTGATCGAATGTTTGTCGCAAACTTTAGTAGGCGGCCGCACCCCTGATACCGTCGACGAAGTGCACCAAGGCGGAACACCGCTACCGCGAGCACCCAAACGGATGCTTTCGGCGACGGGGTTCTCCTACAGTCACTTGGTCGGAGCTATGGGGTGAGGCTGTCTATTAAGTTTACC
Source organism: Agapanthus africanus (assembly GCA_030015575.1). Taxonomy (NCBI): domain Eukaryota; kingdom Viridiplantae; phylum Streptophyta; class Magnoliopsida; order Asparagales; family Amaryllidaceae; genus Agapanthus; species Agapanthus africanus. The sequence goes on from CM057337.1 coordinate 517,573,432, forward strand.
CGGCGAGTATCCGCGTACGCTACGTGATTGCGACGGACTTTTGATCACATCAAAACTCCGTGGCAACCGATCAAGTGAGACTAAACTGCTATGTTTATAACATTCATTCCGTTATCTCATAACTACTTGTGAATTCCAATTATTGTATCACATTCCGTATAAATAGAAAATGTTAAACTTTCCGATCGAACAATCGAACACCCAAGTTTTCCCGAAATAGCTCAACACATGAAATAAGTCTAACAACATTCAGTTCGTGCCTCAGTACCAACGGTCCAGCCGTAGAAGGGTCAAGCCAACGCCTCATATGTGGCACGCCGTACTGCCCCAAACCCGAAGGTTCAAAGGGTAGTTCAAGACGGTCACGTAATCGAGTTAAGGTTTGTTGTCTTCTAGAGGGACCATCACGTTACTTGCACTACTTAGAACGTCGTTAAACTACGGAAAAATCCAACAATTGGAAATTTCCCGGTAGGGGAAAAAGTGGGTATTTATATCCGGTCGAACTTTTTAACATATTCTAAAATTACCCGGAAAAACACACAGACAAAATTAGACAATCCGATCGATACACCGAGTCCCCAATACAACCAAGAAAATTCAACTCTTGAATAAGTATTAAAAAAATCCCAGAAAATCCAACATCATAAAATAAGAATTACTGTGCTAATTTCATTGGATGATGTGACCTTATGGCCGCGGAACCGCGGCAGAAGCCATGCTTATGCCGCTGTTCCGCGGCGGTTTAGATGAGATAGGTTCTCGTTTTGCACCATAATTCTTAGGTCTTCCTGCTGAATTTTTTAGGAATTTTTAATCTGGAAAAATCCCAGTATTTCAAAAATGTCCAGAGAGCCGTTTAAAGTCGGGGTTTCGGATCGATCGGACTTCTAACTCCGTCTACGCATCGCCTAAGGCTCTAGCTAGGCTCTGATACCACTGTAGGGTTCCTAGGCACACTAATGAAGTCTCACAAGTGATCAAGCATGGCTAATTCAAATTTTACAAGTGCCTACAAACCCTAATACGGATCGTTAACTAGATATATAGGCGATGCAAGCATGTAAACGAATTAAATGCTAAAGGAATGTGACTACAACCTTTGTAGATCCGGTCCACCACTTCCTAAGCTCCACGATGATGTCCCTCCGCTATCCAAATCAGAATCCGGACTCTAGCATCGGCTTCATCGAAGAAATGGGCGGGCTTGGTCGTCGGCTTCGGTGCCGAAGAAGATCTACGTCGAGGCATCACAAGATCAAACTCCGACTTCACCAAGTCATGAAACTTGTGAAGAAAACATCCTATACTACTTGGCAAGAGGTAGAGGATGAAGAAATAGGAAGTGGGTTCACTTTAGAATTGGATTTCTCACTTGTTTTCATCACTTTCCATTGATGTAGCAAGCTTTTCTTCATGGAAGAAGAAGATGAAGAAGAAGAAGAAGATATGATAAGTTATTTTAAAAAGGAAAATAAAAAGAATACTTATCATGACTTCAACCATGGTTTAGTGTAGAGATTTAACTAAGGTTAGATGAGTGGTTAGGGTTAGAGAAGAGACAAGAATGGTGGACTTGTTCAAAGCTTCAAGAAGCTTCAAAGAAAAAACAAAACTAGCAACCATTCTTTTCTCTTTATCTTTTCAAATAAAATAAATAAAATAAATAAATAGATAAATGAATAAGTGAATGAAATGAAACCCTAACCACTAACTAACCATGGTTTAATACTTTACACAAAACCAAGCTAGAATGTATCATCAAACATGATACAATCATGTGCACAAAAAAATATATCACATATACAATGTGCACAATTCAAGTGAGAAAATCCATTTAAAGTAAACCAATACTAGTTAATGCAAAGTAATATATCAAATATATAATTATACATTAAATCATTAAATCAACACTTGATTTAACGATCCGGTCATATCGCATATAACCGACTAGTATCCTATGTATCGGCTTATCGAATCAATCCTTGATTCGATAACTAGGTTATATCGCATATAACGAATCGATACATTCATCGCGAGAATGAAATACGATATCACATACACGCATTATTCTCGGTCCTGCACATATCTCATATGCGCTCCTATTTCGTTTTTCTTGAGCCAGGAAACCTCTGTGTAGGACTCTAAAGACTCGTCAATACGCCGGCAGCAGGTGATGATCATATCAAACACCCACAAGCCGCAAGCGGTCTGCTAAACGTAACGGCCACCCGGATATTGAGCGATCAGAAGATCGACGAGCAAGCCCACTCACACTCCTGTGAATCCAACCAGTAACACTTACCGTACAGTCCGGTCTGTTCGTCTGATATGCTGCATATCTCGCCTAGGGGTGGTAAACGTCAGACCCCAGTAGCTCGATAAGTCATGCCGACGTGAAGTCCATGACATGTGTGAAACTACTGATAACACTTACCAGTAGGTCACTGCAACCCTGGCCAGGGATTTCCTGTTATGGCCAGTCGAGCATAGCGCAACATCAACCCCCAATACCGGGAGAGACGAATCCCCTCCTATCGCTCATTGCCTCCATGTGAATCAGGACTGTACCCAAAAACCACCTGTTTGCATGACTCAGTAGAGCCGTGGTAGGGTGGAAATCAAAGAACAGTGGGAGACACACAAGACTCTATGACGATCTCGGGTCAACAGACTAAGCTGTACCAGTGTCACCAGAGAACTGCCATCTGACGTGAGGTATAATACTGTCACGACCCAAAATTGGCCCGTGACGGCCCTAATACTACGCAACGCCTAAAGACGCAACGTAGTAAAAGAAAGCCAAACCCAGGAATCTAAACCATAAAAAAAACGGAAAAGATAATATAAGTTTTGAAACATTTGAAATCGCAACCCAAATTCTTTAAAAGTCTTTCTTTCTTTCTTTCTTTAAAACTTTAGCAACACCCCTTTTTGTAAAACCCAGCAAAGATGAATACAACAGAAAATAGTAACAGTAGAGAAAGAAGCTGTAAATATAAAAGACCTCAAATCCACACTAATACACATATCGTCCTCACCAAGTCTCTAAGTCAATAATACAATAGCTGATGGAGAGTACAAAATACAACGAATATACAATAAGAAACACAGATAACCATCTAACCCACCTAAGCAAAAAGGTACTGTGAGCTGATGCGGTATCTGAAGCAAAAGGTGACAGCTGGATAGCTGAATAGAGAAATAGCCCGCCTCGACTACTCTGGGGAACAACCTGAAACACCTGTGGCACAACGGGGGTGAGTTGCCAACTCGTGAATAGTATAAAACATATGCAGGTAATCGCAGGAATGCACGTACAGCATGAATCTAAGATATGCGATTACAATAATAGTATGTCATGCAGTGCTGAAATAAGGAGAGTACACTAGCAGGTACAACCAATATGTGAAGCAATGATGACATGTAAATAGTATGCAATAACCATGCAATAGAGATATGAGAAAGCAATATGCAGCTATCATAAGGGTACACTACAAGTACTACCAATATATGAATCTGTGCATAAGGTAGGTAAGGGTGAGGTATAGGGTGGAATATGTCATTTCCCACGGAAACCTGACGTCGTGGCAGGATCACAATCCAACAAGATACTCCAATCCCGAATCCTCAAACCAGCCCCCACATAGGGCACTCACATCATATAGTCTCACATCTCCTCAATGTACAATATCGAGTAATCTCCCATATCCCGAATGTACAATCACCAATCACATAGGTATATCCAATGTCCAATCTCAAGTAAGAATCTAACATCCTAAAGGTATATATATGTACAGAAATAAATATGATGGGGGCAATACACATATATTAGCGTCCCATTCCACTAATATTGGTGTAAGGGTATATATAACAACGGCTAAATCCCCTGTTATATATACAAAAAGGGGTTAAAGAAATATCATGAAAACGTGTGCCAAGCATCGACACAGAAATCCTCGTATATGGGGCTTCGTCCGTCTGAATCAGCCCACGGGGTCCGTCTGCAGTGTCGGCCGTCGGCCCCGACAGTACAGGTCATCCCGCATCCATCTCTCTACTCTGGCCAGTAGCCTCCGGACTACTGCCAGGTCCAAACAATCACCGGTAGGTACTCGCCCGCCTCCAGGCTCAATCGGCAAACCCATCGATCTTCTTGCCGAGGGGAACCATACCGGGCCCCACCATGTACTCTCATACGGCAACCACACCTCGTATGGAGTAGATAATCAGCACCGATAAAACTCATGGGGGACGCTCAAATATCATATCAAGGAAACCGGGTTGTTGCATGTATGCATAATTTCATGAACTCCCGCGGTTCCCAAATCCCGAAAACATCATATAGAATCCAGATAAACAATGCATGAATCCAAGAATAAATGTATGCAATATATCTGAATGCGAGCAGGTAAACACATGTATATAGCTGAACCAGATGTATGCGAAAAACAAGATAAGGTACAGCTAAGTAACATCAGTAAATGTAAATATGCGACAGCAACTGAATATGTGTCTAACATACAGGTGTAGCAAGGTATATGTATCTACCTATAGGAACTGATGTCGTATACCCCCCTGGGTATAAGTAACATATGTAGGAAATCCCTCCCGGTATAGGTAAAATATGTAGGAGGTATACCTGTAGCTGTATCGCAAGTGAAAATATACCTATCACTAAAGGTATGATACGCTATAGGTATACCGATAGGCTAGATGTCATGTGTGGCAAGCAATAGTAGCTATAAGGGGTAGTGTGTGACATGGCAATTATTGACGGTGTGTGTGTAGCATGCAATCCGTGCTCGTGCAACATGGACCGTCAATAATGTGTGCAGTGTCCTACGGCTGCTAGTCACAGTATATAACTATATCTAGGAAATGCAGTAAGGCGCAATTCTACAATGACGTAGAAAGTGCGACAGGTAATTGAATCCTAGCCCAGACGCATAACGCCATGCGGGCGATTCCCCTGTAGATGTTATATCTACTCACCTACACTCCACGCTGGGTGAATCCTACCGTCTGCTCCCTCTGTAGTGGTGTCTGTAGTCCCTGTCTGCAAACCTGCAAATAAGGCATGGAAATCACATATAAGCCAAATATCCTGCGAAACGCGATATCGAAACGAAACGAGAAACTCGCGTCGCGAACTAAGCGCGCGTGTGCACGATACGCTGAATCGTGTGTGTACGCGTCTAAAACCATCGCGACACGCCGCGATACGCTGGATCATAGAACCCACTCACGTATCGCGCGTATCGCGCAAACACAACGAAACACAAAAGCGATATATGATCCCAGATTTTGACTACTGTGAAAACTAAACAATTCAACAAGACCAGAGGAACCCTAACCATAGCAGACACCTACAGAACAAAACCCAAACCCTAACTCTCCAACTAGCCCGGCGTCGCCGGCCCCTCCTTCAGCCGCCGCCGGCCCTGGCCGGTGGCCTGGGGTCCATCTTGAAGGTAGTGCTCCAGGTCCCCTAGTACAACACTACCACTATGTTTAATTTTCTAGTATTCACCTCGGATCACAGCAGGTACCAGATATCACAAAATCACATCAAAAGTCACAAATTTGCACAATTTAAGAAATCTATGGTATTTTAGTGAAGTTTGGCTAATATCTCAGTTGAAGTGGCCTAACTAACACTAAACCAACCTAAGGTAGCTAACCAAATCAACAATTTACCAAAATTCCATTTAAACACCACAATTTAGCACAAATTAGCTAATTTAGCACTAATCCAATCAATCGATGCACAACTAAGCAAACCATGCAATGGGGTTAAGGAAATATACCCACTGAACCCTAGAAGGCATGTGAAGGTGTGGAGAAGAGCTCCTGCGAGAGCTGGGGTCCCTGTTGCTGTTGCTGCTGCCCCCTGTTGCTGTTGCTGCTGTTGCTGCTATTGTTGCTGTTGTTGTTGCTGTTGTTGTTGTGTGTTGTTGTTGTGATGATGATGATGAGGATGCCTGCAGCTGCTGCTCCTGCTCCTGCTGATCCTGTTGCTGCTGCTGCTTCTCTCTCTCACAAGGTGTGAGTGTGTGTGTGTGAAGATGAAGCTGTTGCTGTCTTCTTGAGTTGCTGCAGAAGATGCTGGGGCTGCTGTTGCTGATGCAGCTTGCTGCTGCTGCCACTGCCTCTCTCTCTCTCTCTCTCTCTCTCTCTGCAGTGTGTGTGTGTGTGTGAGAATGAGAGAATGTGAGATGGAAATGAGTGGAGAATGGGAGCAAGCAACCAAGACCCCCCCTCTCTTTCTCTTTCTCATTAAATGAGGCATGGGCAAAGCCATAATGCCCATGCTCTCTCTCTCTCTCTCTCAAAGTCAACCAAGCACAAAACAAAAATTCAAAATAAAACCCCTTTTAAATTCATTTATATTTAAAAACCATCATGACACTTAACAATATTAAAACTAGATTAGAGAAATGGTTAGTTAACCATGGTTGCTAATCATGGTTAAACACCAAAAACAAGCCTAGTTAACATGCACAAGTGTGTGTGTGCCCAACAAAAATATAATAAATTGTACAATAAATAGGATAAAATATTTAAAACTTAATTTGGTAAACTTTTTATTAAAAACTACATATTAAAATATAATTAGCTACAAAACACATTCTAAGGTGTTACAATCTCCCCCCTTAAAAGAAATTCGTCCCCGAATTTAAAACTTATACTGTTACGCGTACCTTCAAAAGAAGATTAAAATCCTCAATTCTCGCTTGCAACCTCCCAAGTGACTATCTCACTACACGGCTACGCCCGAGAAAACCCTTCACAGATGGCAAGACCTTTGACCGACGTTTCTCCACCTGTCGAGCCATTAACACACATGGCTGCGGGTGAACGAAAGATCGCGTCCAGCTAAAAGGTCTGGTGCAAACATGTGAGAAAGGTCAAGAAGGTAATTGTAAAGTATCATCACAAGGAATACGGGGTGAAAATCCAATAATCTGGGCGGAAGTGCCAAATTGAAGGCAACAAAACTAACTCGCTTATTGGATCTCAGAAGGACCTAAATCCTGGGATAAGCTTCCCAAAATCCAACACGTCATTCATCGGAAGTCCATAGGAATACATGATCTGTCCTACGAACTCGAGTCTATGACCAACACAGTCGTCATAAGACCTCAGTTTGAAATGGACAATCCCCATCCTGACCTAACACAACTGGACCGTCTCCGAAATCTCTAGACTAGCTGGGGTCCGAAGTCCTACTTACGCAGAGTCAGCAAAACCACAGGCTGGTGGTCGACACGTCCTAACCCCTAAGCCTAAGGGTGGCCAATTGGAGTGTCTCCTGATAACAGCTATCGAAGGAGAACCCTAACGATGGCGAGTGACGATCCCCAACTGCTGCCAACAAACAAACACACAAACTTAACAAAACAACTGAGCAAACTGAGGATAACCGGATGACAAGAATCCGAATGGAGTCACACCCTAACTAACTGGGTCGAAACCATAACGGAATTCATGGAGATCTGCTCCCATTCCTTCCTCGGAACGGTAAAAAGATTGCAATTCTCCAGCCGGCCTCAGATGCTCGACCCAAAGCACACAACAAGACAGACACTTGAAACGAAACCTGAAACTTCTCCTTACATTCCTGTCCACTCGTAACTATTTCACAAGTCACGCCAAAGCTGGTGGAACTTGAATGCATAGAGGGAGTTGACAGATGTGCATGTTCTAGGATTACACGCCTCTACCTGGCAATGGCAGGTACACAAACGTGTCCCTAACTTGGCACATCATTGTCACAATCAAGGTCTCCGAATCCTTACCCAGCCGAATATGCTCAAGTATCTCTGACGTAAGAGCTTCGACGGGCAGTGTCTCACGAAAACGATTTAAGGAAAGTGGTCAGGCGCGGACATGAGCAAGCTGTCCCCTCCGTAGAGACGAACTAAGCTATACTTGACGATCACACAAGAACTGTAAATCTGCAGAAGACCATCACAACAATCCAAATCTGCTGCAGGAAGATGTACATTAAGCTCTAGTGGTCCGTGGAAAGTCTGACACGACTCTCAAGCAAGTAGTGTCCCCAAATATCCAACGCAAAACCACAGCGGCCATCTCCAGATCATGAGTGGAATATCCTCCTCGTACTTCCTCCAAATGTAGGGAAAGCAAAAGCGATATCTCTATAGTGTCACCTCCGTACACACTCGAGTCCACTCAAGAAACATTACAGTTAAACAACAGGGTCGCCCGAACCAAAAGCAAAGAAAGGACTGATGCAGTTGTTAACCGAATCTTCAACTGCTGAAAACCCCGTACACATGCCTCAGTCCAAAGAAAAGAAACCTCCTTTCTGGTCAATTTAGTCGACGGTGCAGCACTACTCTCATAATCCTGCCCGAAACGGCGGTAAAAACCTTCTAAGCCCAACTATCCGCGGATCTCCGTCCTGCACACAAGTCTGGGCCTAAGCTGTACGGTCGCGACCTCCCTCGGAACCATACGAAACCGTCTCCCGTGACTACAAGACCTAGGAGTCAACACAAACAAGCCTGAAGAAACACTCCGAGAATTTAGCAAACTGCTGGCGCTCTCCCAGCATCTGCATAACAATCCTCAAGTGTTACTCCTGTCCCTCAAGACCCATTAAATAGACCAGAATGTCGTAAGTAACACAACAGAACTGGTCGAGGAACGGCCTGCAGAAATCTGGTTCATCATATCTACGAATGCTGCTAGGGCGACAGTGAATCCAACGACTCACAAAAACACACAAAGCCCGTAGCACGCACAAGGCAGTCTTCGGAATGCCGTCACTCCGAATCCGCAATAATGATGACCTGATCCCAAACACACTTAGAAAATGTCTCGCACTCTGGAGCTGATCGGAGGAAATCGTCACGGCGAGATGAAGGATACCTATCCGCACCGTAAGCCGGTTCAATTGACGATCCGTCGATACACAACCTCAACTGCCGTCTTTCTCCTTGACGAACAGAAATAGGAGCTCCCAAAAGCGAAACACTCAGACGCACAAAACTTCCCAAACCAAGACTCTGCAGCTGATCCTTAAGCTCCCTCAGCTACGCTGGCTCATCTGGAACAACGTCGGAAAAACTCTCGCACGAAAGGAAGCCGGTCCAACAATCCCACTGTGGCTCCGGTATCACGAATGAACGCCAAGATCCACAACATCTCCTCAGAAGCCGACTAGCGAAAAAGACTGAATTCTAGCTGTGAGAGGCGGCACAACTATCCACCTGTACAACAAGAACTGACTTGCCGGGGAAAACAAAACCTAACTTGTTTCCACACGGTAGTCCACAGACGCCTAACACGTAGTTAACCAATCCGTGCCCAGGAGAACGTCAAATCCAATATCTCAATAAGGATCAAAACGACGGACGAAGCTCTATCTCCTATCCGATTGGCACAAAACTGAAATACGTGTCGCGCAACAAAAGGATCGCTGACAGAAGTTAAAACAACTACTACTAATCTACCCAACCACAGTACAAGCAAGAAACAAACAAATACACCAAGAGAACATAAAACTCAAGGGTACCTGAAAACTCCACATTGGACGTCTGCGCGTCCCGATGAGTAGAAGCAAACTCCTGTGTCTGCACTCTACTCGCAGCTGGATGAACTCCTCTGGTAAACTGAGCCCTCTGAGCGAATCTTCCACGTCCACGGCCTCTCTGAATACGATCCTGACGCCGCGCTGAGGAACAATCCCTGACGAAGTGCTGAAGGCTTCCGCATCGAAAACATCCACGTGCTGACTGCTGACCATCCTGGGGATGAGAGCTGAACGACTGTCCTCGTCCCATGCCTCTGCTACTCCCGCGACGGCCATGAAATCTGTCTCGACGACCAAACCTCTGTCTCTGGGTTGGTACACTGGTACGAGTCCTCCACTGTCCTGGAACATGTGCCTCGTCAACTGGAGCCGCAACAACTGGTGCTATGTAGGTGACGAACTGCTGCATACTGATCGTAAGGGATAGCTGAGTAACGGGGGTGACAACCTCCTGTCGTAGCTCCCGAACGACGTCAACTAACGAACTCATCGTCTGGCGGAACTCCTGCATCTCTACCAACAGTCTATCCATGGTATAGGTCGTAGGCTGATTCGTCTGCACCTGTGCAACTAGAGTGCCATCCTGGTCAGTACTCGTCTCACCCGAGCTAACTCTGACCTCGGCCCTCGCTGCATCGCTCTGAGTCCCCATAGTCATCGGCGGCAAGGCTATAAATAGATATAAGATGAGATTCGATAAGAATGAGGAAATCGAATCTCAAAGATATGAATCATCAAGGAAGGAATGCCAAGCAAATTGTACTTAGGTCACTTAATGCAAGGTACCGCGCTGTGGGTATGCTGCAGACATACACACACTACGTTACTCTGCTTAAGCTACCTACTCCATCATACTAAGGTCATCCTACACTCCGAAAGGTAAAACCTAACGCTCTGATACCAACTTTGTCACGACCCAAAATTGGCCCGTGACGGCCCTAATACTACGCAACGCCTAAAGACGCAACGTAGTAAAAGAAAGCCAAACCCAGGAATCTAAACCATAAAAAAAAACGGAAAAGATAATATAAGTTTTGAAACATTTGAAATCGCAACCCAAATTCTTTAAAAGTCTTACTTTCTTTCTTTCTTTAAAACTTTAGCAACACCCCTTTTTGTAAAACCCAGCAAAGATGAATACAACAGAAAATAGTAACAGTAGAGAAAGAAGCTGTAAATATAAAAGACCTCAAATCCACACTAATACACATATCGTCCTCACCAAGTCTCTAAGTCAATAATACAATAGCTGATGGAGAGTACAAAATACAACGAATATACAATAAGAAACACAGATAACCATCTAACCCACCTAAGCAAAAAGGTACTGTGAGCTGATGCGGTATCTGAAGCAAAAGGTGATAGCTGGATAGCTGAATAGAGAAATAGCCCGCCTCGACTACTCTGGGGAACAACCTGAAACACCTGTGGCACAACGGGGGTGAGTTGCCAACTCGTGAATAGTATAAAACATATGCAGGTAATCGCAGGAATGCACGTACAGCATGAATCTAAGATATGCGATTACAATAATAGTATGTCATGCAGTGCTGAAATAAGGAGAGTACACTAGCAGGTACAACCAATATGTGAAGCAATGATGACATGTAAATAGTATGCAATAACCATGCAATAGAGATATGAGAAAGCAATATGCAGCTATCATAAGGGTACACTACAAGTACTACCAATATATGAATCTGTGCATAAGGTAGGTAAGGGTGAGGTATAGGGTGGAATATGTCATTTCCCACGGAAACCTGACGTCGTGGCAGGATCACAATCCAACAAGATACTCCAATCCCGAATCCTCAAACCAGCCCCCACATAGGGCACTCACATCATATAGTCTCACATCTCCTCAATGTACAATATCGAGTAATCTCCCATATCCCGAATGTACAATCACCAATCACATAGGTATATCCAATGTCCAATCTCAAGTAAGAATCTAACATCCTAAAGGTATATATATGTACAGAAATAAATATGATGGGGGCAATACACATATATTAGCGTCCCATTCCACTAATATTGGTGTAAGGGTATATATAACAACGGCTAAATCCCCTGTTATATATACAAAAAGGGGTTAAAGAAATATCATGAAAACGTGTGCCAAGCATCGACACAGAAATCCTCGTATATGGGGCTTCGTCCGTCTGAATCAGCCGACGGGGTCCGTCTGCAGTGTCGGCCGTCGGCCCCGACAGTACAGGTCATCCCGCATCCATCTCTCTACTCTGGCCAGTAGCCTCCGGACTACTGCCAGGTCCAAACAATCACCGGTAGGTACTCGCCCGCCTCCAGGCTCAATCGGCAAACCCATCGATCTTCTTGCCGAGGGGAACCATACCGGGCCCCACCATGTACTCTCATACGGCAACCACACCTCGTATGGAGTAGATAATCAGCACCGATAAAACTCATGGGGGACGCTCAAATATCATATCAAGGAAACCGGGTTGTTGCATGTATGCATAATTTCATGAACTCCCGCGGTTCCCAAATCCCGAAAACATCATATAGAATCCAGATAAACAATGCATGAATCCAAGAATAAATGTATGCAATATATCTGAATGCGAGCAGGTAAACACATGTATATAGCTGAACCAGATGTATGCGAAAAACAAGATAAGGTACAGCTAAGTAACATCAGTAAATGTAAATATGCGACAGCAACTGAATATGTGTCTAACATACAGGTGTAGCAAGGTATATGTATCTACCTATAGGAACTGATGTCGTATACCCCCCTGGGTATAAGTAACATATGTAGGAAATCCCTCCCGGTATAGGTAAAATATGTAGGAGGTATACCTGTAGCTGTATCGCAAGTGAAAATATACCTATCACTAAAGGTATGATACGCTATAGGTATACCGATAGGCTAGATGTCATGTGTGGCAAGCAATAGTAGCTATAAGGGGTAGTGTGTGACATGGCAATTATTGACGGTGTGTGTGTAGCATGCAATCCGTGCTCGTGCAACATGGACCGTCAATAATGTGTGCAGTGTCCTACGGCTGCTAGTCACAGTATATAACTATATCTAGGAAATGCAGTAAGGCGCAATTCTACAATGACGTAGAAAGTGCGACAGGTAATTGAATCCTAGCCCAGACGCATAACGCCATGCGGGCGATTCCCCTGTAGATGTTATATCTACTCACCTACACTCCACGCTGGGTGAATCCTACCGTCTGCTCCCTCTGTAGTGGTGTCTGTAGTCCCTGTCTGCAAACCTGCAAATAAGGCATGGAAATCACATATAAGCCAAATATCCTGCGAAACGCGATATCGAAACGAAACAAGAAACTCGCGTCGCGAACTAAGCGCGCGTGTGCACGATACGCTGAATCGTGTGTGTACGCGTCTAAAACCATCGCGACACGCCGCGATACGCTGGATCATAGAACCCACTCACGTATCGCGCGTATCGCGCAAACACAACGAAACACAAAAGCGATATATGATCCCAGATTTTGACTACTGTGAAAACTAAACAATTCAACAAGACCAGAGGAACCCTAACCATAGCAGACACCTACAGAACAAAACCCAAACCCTAACTCTCCAACTAGCCCGGCGTCGCCGGCCCCTCCTTCAGCCGCCGCCGGCCCTGGCCGGTGGCCTGGGGTCCATCTTGAAGGTGGTGCTCCAGGTCCCCTAGTACAACACTACCACTATGTTTAATTTTCTAGTATTCACCTCGGATCACAGCAGGTACCAGATATCACAAAATCACATCAAAAGTCACAAATTTGCACAATTTAAGAAATCTATGGTATTTTAGTGAAGTTTGGCTAATATCTCAGTTGAAGTGGCCTAACTAACACTAAACCAACCTAAGGTAGCTAACCAAATCAACAATTTACCAAAATTCCATTTAAACACCACAATTTAGCACAAATTAGCTAATTTAGCACTAATCCAATCAATCGATGCACAACTAAGCAAACCATGCAATGGGGTTAAGGAAATATACCCACTGAACCCTAGAAGGCAGGTGAAGGTGTGGAGAAGAGCTCCTGCGAGAGCTGGGGTCCCTGTTGCTGTTGCTGCTGCCCCCTGTTGCTGTTGCTGCTGTTGCTGCTATTGTTGCTGTTGTTGTTGCTGTTGTTGTTGTGTGTTGTTGTTGTGATGATGATGATGAGGATGCCTGCAGCTGCTGCTCCTGCTCCTGCTGATCCTGTTGCTGCTGCTGCTTCTCTCTCTCACAAGGTGTGAGTGTGTGTGTGTGAAGATGAAGCTGTTGCTGTCTTCTTGAGTTGCTGCAGAAGATGCTGGGGCTGCTGTTGCTGATGCAGCTTGCTGCTGCTGCCACTGCCTCTCTCTCTCTCTCTCTCTCTCTCTCTCTCTCTCTGTGCAGTGTGTGTGTGTGTGTGAGAATGAGAGAATGTGAGATGGAAATGAGTGGAGAATGGGAGCAAGCAACCAGACCCCCCCTCTCTTTCTCTTTCTCATTAAATGAGGCATGGGCAAAGCCATAATGCCCATGCTTTCTCTCTCTCTCTCTCAAAGTCAACCAAGCACAAAACAAAAATTCAAAATAAAACCCCTTTTAAATTCATTTATATTTAAAAACCATCATGACACTTAACAATATTAAAACTAGATTAGAGAAATGGTTAGTTAACCATGGTTGCTAATCATGGTTAAACACCAAAAACAAGCCTAGTTAACATGCACAAGTGTGTGTGTGCCCAACAAAAATATAATAAATTGTACAATAAATAGGATAAAATATTTAAAACTTAATTTGGTAAACTTTTTATTAAAAACTACATATTAAAATATAATTAGCTACAAAACACATTCTAAGGTGTTACAAATACCATCTGGGAGTTCTCGGCGAGTCCGTTCAGTGTACCCAGTCTCCACTGAGCACCCGCATACCATCTCCGATGTCAAACACCAATGGATATGGGATCATCCATCGCCCATCGCATGGGTCGAGAAGATATACGCTAGTCTACTCTGGAATATCGATGCCCCGTCTCGATATTCCCTCGACTAGGAACATTGAAGGATGTACTCATGGACTATCCAGGCCCCACTAGTATGATCTGTATCACAGTCCTGGAAGTCGAGTACACATCCTAAGGGCTTTATCAACATGTAACAGAGAGACAGAAAGTATACACGTTAAGATAAAGAGCAACCAGATAGTATACTATCATATCGAGCAAGAAAGTCCTACCTATATATGTCCCAGCATCCACTACAATATACATCCAATGTACAGTAATGGCCTCTAGGGCATACATATAACTAACAGGGACCTGGGACAGGGGGAGCTTTGGTGGTAAGAAGATACCCCAGCTTGTCGTAAGTGATTGCCATCTTGACATTCCTGAGCCAATATTTGTAGTTTGGCCCTGTCAGTATGTTTTTATCTAGGAGTAACTTAAGTCCAGTCATGTCGATTGGTCGCTGCAATTAGGAGAGAGAAGAAACACTCAGCATGATGCTCTTGCAAGTTTAGAATGGTTTTTAGTTTGTCTAAACAGGATGGCTCCCACTGTTTCTCGAATCCCTCCTCAAACCAAAAAGGAAGAATTAGTCAGGATCAATCTCACCGTACAATACTTGCTTAACCGTTTAGCCAGGACAGTGTTGGTACTTCGAGGGAGGTTTTCCAACGCTTTCGTGAAGTTCCTTAATTAAATAACCTCTTTTCCCTGGGGGCGTAGCCCCGCTAACTGTTGGAGATAGTGCCCTCAGAGTCAATTATTAGGTCACAGGTACGTGATTGTAATGATTGATGGAGGACCTATCCCGGTAGGACAGTCTTACTCGAGATGATAGTGTGCTATCTGGTTTACCTTTATCATCGTGTACTGTTTTAAGTGACCTGACAAGTCGCTATTACACGTTGGTAGAGCCCCTAGGATTCTTGCTTGACCACCAGCAGTATGAGGACGATCTGTTGGAGATAGTGCCCTCAGAGTCAATTATTAGGTCACAGGTACGTGATTGTAATGATTGAGGGAGGACCTATCCCGGTAGGACAGTCTTACTCGAGATGATAGTATGCTATCTGGTTTACCTTTATCATCGTGTACTGCTTTAGGTGACCTGACACGTCGCTATTACACGTTGATAGAGCCCCTAGGATTCTTGCTTGACCACCAGCAGTATGAGGGCGATCATATAAGTGGGAGCTGGGGGTCTATAAGCTTATCCTTAAAAGGTCCCTAGTCGTGGGAGTTTCGAGACTGGGCATCGATACTCCATTAGTAGACTAGTGTATACAGTCGAGACCCCGACGAGGGGCGGTGGCCGGTCTCACAAGCCACTGGTGTCAGTTGGATCACCTAAGATGTATACAGGTGCTCATTGGGTTATGAGTACACCGGACAGGACTCGCCGGGAACATGCTAGTTGGTCATATACCAGACGTCAGATGGCAGTTCCCTGGTGACATGTGTGCAGGTTAGTTCATCGACCTGGGGATCGTCATTTGTCTCGTGCGAGTTCCCACTGTACTTTGATTACTACCCTACCACGGCTCAAAGGAGTCGTGCAAACAGGTTTTAGTTGGGTACAGTCCCGAGCCACATGGAGGCAGTGAGCGTATCTTCAGGGGTTCGTCTCTCCCGGTATTGGTGGTGAGGTCGTGCTGTGTCTAGGAGAGCCATTACACAAAGTCCTTGGCCAAGGCAAGGAGATTTACTGGTAGGTATTCCAGTAGTATCTCAGGGTGTTCTGGGCTACACTCCGACACGACTTGTACCGCTTTTGGGGGTCTGACTTTTACCAACCCCCTAGGCCCGCCATGCGATACTCATAGACGAACGGACCGGACTGTACGGATATTGTCACTGACAGGCTCAGTAGGGTTGTCAGGCTGAGTTCGCTCACAGACATCCCTTTTTAGTCAGTACCTGGTGGCCCGTTACGTATTGGCTTATACCTCTGACGTGCTAGTGGTTAAATCCACAACCATGGTGTTGACGAGTCTTTAGAGTCCCCCACATTCAGTTACTCAGCTTTCGGGCGAAAGGTTGTAGAGGCCGTATGGAGATATGGCAAGGTCCGATCAGATACGTGCGGTATTGCACGGATCAGGATCGGACAGTTTGTACTATAGGCCGTATGGTTATATGGCAGGGTTCGATCAGATACGTGCGATATTGCACGGATCAGGATCGAACAGATATTACTAGCCGGTTTTGGTATAAGCCGGATCCTAGTATAGTACAGTGTAAATTTTGTCTCATTGCATTTGTATTCCGGTCGAAATACAGATGCGGGTGTGTATGCACAGTATTGGGGTTTTCCTGTAATTTATTACGGGACCAGTTTTCTGGAGTTGCCAGTTTGCTTTCCGTTTCGGCCAATTTCCATTGTTCCATTCATTGGCCGAAGATTGGTGGAGGAGGGCTTATTTGCATTGTTGCAAATAGGCATTTGCGGAGGGGGTCTTTGCATTTTTGTTGTATCATGATAGCACCATCCTTTGACTTGATTTCTTCATGATGGCTTGACTTCATAACCTCATCATGGCTTGACTTATGTATGGTGATGGAGGGACATGATGGTTGATGATGATGAGGGGTGAGGTTGGTGGAGTGTTAGTTTACACTTGTGATCATTTCCTTTTTGGATGATAACCTTTCCTCTCTCTCTCTTGTATGGGTATTATTATTGGCCTCTCTCATATTCTTTTGATACAACCTCCTTATTCTCACTCTCCCTCATATGCATGGTCGGCCACTTCCCAAAGGGGGCTGTCCAAATTTGTTCATGTGGGATTTTTGCTCTTTTGCTTTAGGAAAAATCCCACAAGTTCCACCTCTATGAGTTTGTATCATCCCTCCACCAAATGGCAAAGCTCCAAAACCCCAAATGAGACTTGACGACTACATATTCTACAGCGAACCTTGGGCACGTCGAGTAGCCGGCTTCGTGCCCGAGTTGCCTCGGCATTGAGGTGGGAGCCCGTAAAAGAAGAAGGCGATGTGGTGCACTTCCGGCGACGAGGAGGAGACGGGACATTACGCAGGAGATCGGGACGATGACGAGAAGACCGGAGGACTTGGATCGTCGGTATTTCTCTAACCTTTCTTGTAGATAGCTAGGACTAGCTAATGGTTCGATCCGGGAATTAGTGCACGGCGGTTTGCCAATTCAAGAAAATTAAAGTTATTCACCGCTTCCGCTTTTGGCCGTCGGATTGACGGCCGGGGCGCCGCCGTGCACTTACAGTGGTATCAGAGCCTCGCCATTAACTTAGTCTAGCTTGGTGTAGTGTGTTTTTCTGTTTCGATCGATCGAATGTTCCAAAACTACATTTTTGTTAGCATCAGTTTTCTGTTGGAAATTTTTGGTGTCGAAAATTTTTTCAGGTTGTAAAATATTGATGTACTGGAAAATCTAAGAGCTCTGTAAAAATTCGACGAAGTAACTCCACAGTGGGAGCGCGGAACCGCCGCGAAAACCCCCTTCCCGCCGCCCTTCCGCCGCACACTGTGGAGATCACTTTACCAATTTTTACAGAGGCCTTCTGGGCTTAAAATATGGGTTTTGGAACATTAAAATTGGGCCCATATTTTCTGTAACTGCTACAGTATTGTTTTGGGCCCACTTGTTAATATTCGATCGGTCGGATATTTTAAACACATTTTTCACAGTATTTACATTATATCTGCGACCGTGAATGTCACTTGATCGGTAAATCCGGTCTAACTGCTATAGCCCGGTTAGACGGATTTGCGAACGTGACTTTCACGTTGATGTTTTGTTTTTGCTGTGATGTTGCGGATCGGTCGTGGGGATAGCCTGGATGCAATGCTAGTACTGTTGTGGTTGTATTATGTACATTTGATATTGCGGGGCGAGCGTCCGACATGTGGACTGCCGTCACTGCCTGTTTGTATTATTCTTTTGGGGCACGACCTGGTTGCGGTCGATGTACCCGGTGTATGTATATTTTATTTTCTGTACTAGGATTGCCCCGCGGAGGGGTGCACGGATAGCCGGATTCTGGAGGGCAACAAGCCCGCATCTCATGGCATTGAGACGGAGGGGGCTTCACTCTAGGATTGGCGGGCTATTCGCCGCACTCGTAGGGGGTACAGGTTGACCCAGGAGGGGTGCCCAAGTTGCCGGATTCCGTGAAGTGCTGGGTGGTCCATTCACGGCGCTGAAGGGGGCTGCCTCGCTTCTGGTTTTGGCGGGTGACTTGCCGCGCCCGTAGGGGTCTAGGTTTTCATTTCACAGGCTATCCACACGACCAGGGGAACGTCGGGTTTCAGCGGCTCTGTGAAACCCGGGGATCCCAGATATCTGTATTGTTTCTGTGATGCTGTACATTTCTGTGATGTTGCATTTTATTCACGCCTTGAGCGAATATAATATATTGGTATATATATTAGTAGATGTTGTATATGTTTTGCATCCGCGCTAGTCCAGTCCCCGCTCTGTCGTTAGTTAGCTAACCTAACGGGTAATGACAGGACCCAGTGGCGAATGCGGATGGCATATACGTACATCAGTATATTTTCGTTCTTTTTGGTGTGATCAATTGATGGGACTGCATTGATTCGTATCAATGCAAGTTAAAAACAAACCTAATCTGATGTTGTTGGAACACTTTTTCAAAAAGCTGTTATTGCAAGGACGTTCACTTTTGTTTAGCATCGTTGTATTCAGTTAGAATATCCTGCTCCTCAGTCGACGAGGCAAGGGCCGAGATCCCTTCACCGGGAGTGACCCCTTGGACAGAAGTTTGCGTCAGGGCATTAACTTCACTATAGCCGATTACTTTTTCTTTGCATCGCGGTATTCATTTGGAATATCCTGCACCCCATTCTACGGGGAAAGAGTCGAGATCCCTTTACAGGGAGTGACCTCTTTAGCAACGGTTTTCGTCACTATATTTTTAAAAAGCTATCCGTTCCTTCAACGATATCAAGTTCATTACGTTAAAGGTTTTCGCCAGAAACCATTCGTAGCCCTCCGTCGTTTCATATGGATAGTCAATAGTATTCAAGCTGTGTATGTTGGCCAAAGTCAAGGCACAGTGTTTGGTAGCTGTTGGTTATTCATATGCAGCATAGATAGATGCGTTGGTTTGGAACAGTCGTACTGCCATGTTGGCCAAAGTCAAGGGTATGTACGGGTGGATTCAAATTAACCTGGAGAATGACGGGTAGAACTTGACATGTGACTTATGATATGTTGGCCAAAGTCAAGGTCATAAGAGCATGGGCAGAAATCACATCGGGAGTTTCAAAAGAACTGAAACTTGCCAGATATGCGCATACCTTCTGGGGTGTGATAGCGTGAGCGGATTCCGTCACGTTATCATGCAATGATAGTTGGATCTCGATTCCCACTGATGAGTTAGTTTACTCCTCGGGTAACCCCGACTAATTCTTCTTTCAGGTTTGGAGGAGAATTTGAGGTACAGTGGAGGTTTCCAGATTAGATAAATTGGTGACCATTCTGATCTAGGTTAGAGTGCACGCTGAGTGTTCTTTTCTCTCTCTCTTTGGCAGCGACCATTGACCCGACCCTAAGACTTTGACTCAGTGACCAAGTTGACCAAACCTTCTTAAACACCGGCTTTTGGATTGTCAGAGTTGCAACCTCATTGCCACTCCTACTTTTACCCTTTTCTCCAGGACACCCCCATTTTACTACGAACGTCCACTTCCATTGGACAAAAACCATCGTATGGTTAGATACGAACTCGAAAGAATTTATTCGAGGATGGTTTCCGGTTCTGGAGAAAACGGATAGGATTATTCAGTTGTCTTTTCCTTTTACCCTCTCTCAGGTTACGAGTACTCCTTGGTTTAGGGTAGTACACCTATTACGCAATTGGATTGTCTTCTTCCAAGCCTTAGGCTGGTGCCGACCGGTAGGAATGAAGAAAACCAATTAGCATAACGATGGTGTGCAGAAGGTATTAAGTTCAGACAAAGCAAGGGATTAGTAAGAGGGGCAAAGTAAATTGCAACAGATATTCACGACCAAACCAAATATTTCGTTACCACTCCCACATCACCTTTGTATTTCTCCAGGACACTCCGTATCACTACGAAGATCCACAGTTTATTTGGATACTCCATCGTATGGTTATATACGAACTCGAATGGAACTGGTTCCAGTTCGGGGATGGATTCTGGTTCAGGAGAAATAGGAATAAGGTTTATTCAGTTGTCTTTTATCTTCACCCTCTCTCATTGCGAGTGTTCCTAGGATTGGGACAGTACACCCATTATGCTTATTGGATAGTCTTCTTCCAAACCATAGGCTGGTGCCGAACGGTAGGGAAGGAAGAAAACCATTTGGCCTAAAAGGGTGTGCAGAAGGTAAAGACTAAAGACATATGAAGGGATTTGGAGAGGTGGCAAAGAATTATACGGTTACAGTCGTGAATCTGGAAGAGGCATTACTAGGAATACCAGGATACCCCATCGAAACATTTCAATGTTTCATTTTCACTGTGTAATGTTAAAGGAAAACTGATTTCCCGATTAGATACTTATTCCAGGGTATGTATTTACCAGGTACGATTCTCACATCTGTATGGTTTTACAGATGATGAGTGGGAGTAAGTTATTGGGAATTGGGTGATTATCCTCATTATATCGGGATTCGTTGTAATCGGTGATATTTGAGGAAATCACCTGGGCTGTTTGCCGGTCGGCAAATATTTGGTTTTGAATATCCGCTGTTATGCACCAATTTCAAATTGATATATCTGTACGTCTATTTTCATAGAGTGAGATATACCTTTCTGAAATTATGTCTACGACATTTACCTATATCAGTGGATGGTTAGGTAAGGAGCGTTAAACAGCGGTGTAATTCTTCTTAACCATAAGTACAGTTTTCAACCTACGACACACAGTGAATGAGTTATCAGACTCAAGGGACTTATACAAAGGATTGTATGTTGTCCAGGGTCCATCAGGACAGAGGGGATGGTCCTCGTACTATATTCGGTTTACTTATGACTTCTCTAGTTTTCAGACAAGTTTTTCGTGGAAACACAGGGTCCGAATTTTGAGAAGTTATAGGTATTTGAATAGAGTAGAGAACCAGGTATAGCAAGTATCGGGATTCTTCAAAGAGATCGAAGATGTAGATACTTGTGTATGGTATTCAGTTGATAGTAATGATAAAGAGATCTTGCTTCTCTTTCAGGTTACTCATAATTGGAAGTATTCCTAAGTTGAGTAACGCTGATCGGCCTCCTTCCATTTAGTTGACATGCGCTGGGGACAGCTGCATGATTTGAATCTGGTTCAATTAAATCAGTGCCTCTGTTTCTATATTGGATATAGAACAGTTCATATCTTAACGATGTTAAGGTACGGGGAGTTGTCCGGTTTATGATTAAAACCAGACACTGGACAACTCAAGGCACGTTTCTGTAATGGCTGTTTGTGGGTTGACCCAGGCTATGACGAGGGTTGACTTTCTACCATCTGGATGAACAATAGCGATATTGTTCTAGACTCGCCACAGTTTTATTAAAGATGGATTTTTTCAGAAAACAGTAGTGGGAGTATGGTAGAACTGGAAGTGATTCCAGAACCACAAACGATTACTGAAGATTTGATAAGGAACCTAAAGATTCAATCTGGATTGACATTCCATTGGCCACTCCGTAGATAAGGTGGGTAACTTCAGGCACCCGAGAGGCACTACGGTAGCCTCAAGGACGGTGACAGGGAAGTTCTTGTTTACCCATAATTGCCATTGCTGTTGTTCCAGGTTACGAGACCCGGCGGGAGGATGAGTATAGCGTCGTTCTAAACCAGTTTTAGAAGTGTACGTCTATATGACTCTGCCAGAGGGTTGTCGTAGTCAGTGGGAGCAACGGAAGCATTGGTGGACAGGTAGCTTATGTCTATTTATAGACTAAAGCAGATGTAGCGGAGATAGATCATCTATTTCTGACGTGACAGTCATGGGTTTGACTTCATCAGAATAGGGGATGGATCTGTTGAGAAGGTAGTAGGGTGTGATATCCTAGTATTTGGATGACATACACAGAGTAGGAAAAGAAACTCCTATACTACAATCGGTTATACTTTGGTCGTCACACAGTAGTTTCTCCACAAAGGAAATGGATTTTATATCAGACATACTGGTTACTAGATCTATGGTCTTAGATCTAGATTTGGGTGGTTTCCCAATCAGGGTACTTGACAGCATTCTAAGAGTATCTAGAATGGACGACTCCTGGCACGGTAGTGTACCTGCAGGTAATGGAGTCACCCTCTCTAAAGGTGTCTTACAGACTAAAGGGTAGAGGGACGGGCATGATTGGCAGATCACTTGCTCAGGCAATTGAGTCAATCGTGAGATGTCAAGTACCACACCAGATGTTGTTCTTGCACTAGATGCAATAAGTTGACATTAATCCAATCCTGGAGAAACAGTCGGAAGCAGTTTTAGAACATAAGTGGATGTTCTAGGGATATGATAACGACAGCCTCATTCAGGAGACAGTTATCATTCCAGGCTTCCAAGGTGACATGGACGACAAGGAGGTTGTCAGAGTTATAGTTTTCCTTCTGATGAGGGGCAGTATTTTGGACAGGTGGTCCAAGGCAATACTGAGGGAGGCATGGCGCGCAGGATACTGATTAAGTTCAGTTGCCGATACAGTCTAAGAAGTTTGGATTTGGAGTTCATTTATGAGCTAGGTCCCATCAGACATCCAGACATATTCTGAGACAGGTATTGCTCTTTTCGGGAGATGGCTTTCTCCGCGAACTTGAGATATAGAGAGACATAGAAAGAAACAACTAAGCGGATCCACTCACTGAGGCTATTCCTCGAACGCAATAGTTCCGCAAACGAGCTTTGTGAGACTGACTAGTAGAGGAGTTGGATGTTCGGTATCACACGGGCTGTGAGTATGCGACATCGCAATAATTAGCCTTGAGTGCAAGTGGGAGATTGTTGGAGATAGTGCCCTCAGAGTTAATTATTAGGTCACAGGTACGTGATTGTAATGATTGAGGGAGGACCTATCCCGGTAGGACAGTCTTACTCGAGATGATAGTATGCTATCTGGTTTACCTTTATCATCGTGTACTGCTTTAGGTGACCTGACACGTCGCTATTACACGTTGATAGAGCCCCTAGGATTCTTGCTTGACCACCAGCAGTATGAGGGCGATCATATAAGTGGGAGCTGGGGGTCTATAAGCTTATCCTTAAAAGGTCCCTAGTCGTGGGAGTTTCGAGACTGGGCATCGATACTCCATTAGTAGACTAGTGTATACAGTCGAGACCCCGACGAGGGGCGGTGGCCGGTCTCACAAGCCACTGGTGTCAGTTGGATCACCTAAGATGTATACAGGTGCTCATTGGGTTATGAGTACACCGGACAGGACTCGCCGGGAACATGCTAGTTGGTCATATACCAGACGTCAGATGGCAGTTCCCTGGTGACATGTGTGCAGGTTAGTTCATCGACCTGGGGATTGTCATTTGTCTCGTGTGAGTTCCTACTGTACTTTGATTACTACCCTACCACGGCTCAAAGGAGTCGTAAAAACAGGTTTTAGTTGGGTACAGTCCCGAGCCACATGGAGGCAGTAAGCGTATCTTCAGGGGTTCGTCTCTCCCGGTATTGGGGGTGAGGTCGTGCTGTGTCTAGGAGAGCCATTACACAAAGTCCTTGGCCAAGGCAAGGAGATTTACTGGTAGGTATTCCAGTAGTATCTCAAGGTGTTCTGGGCTACACTCCGACACGACTTGTACCGCTTTTGGGGGTCTGACTTTTACCAACCCCCTAGGCCCGCCATGCGATACTCATAGACCAACGGACCGGACTGTACGGATATTGTCACTGACAGGCTCAGTAGGGTTGTCAGGCTGAGTTCGCTCACAGACATCCCTTTTTAGTCAGTACCTGGTGGCCCGTTACGTATTGGCTTATACCTCTGACGTGCTAGTGGTTAAATCCACAACCATGGTGTTGACGAGTCTTTAGAGTCCCCCACATTCAGTTACTCAGCTTTCGGGCGAAAGGTTGTAGAGGCCGTATGGAGATATGGCAAGGTCCGATCAGATACGTGCGGTATTGCACGGATCAGGATCGGACAGTTTGTACTATAGGCCGTATGGTTATATGGCAGGGTTCGATCAGATACGTGCGATATTGCACGGATCAGGATCGAACAGATATTACTAGCCGGTTTTGGTATAAGCCGGATCCTAGTATAGTACAGTGTAGATTTTGTCTCATTGCATTTGTATTCCGGTCGAAATACAGATGCGGGTGTGTATGCACAGTATTGGGGTTTTCCTGTAATTTATTACGGGACCAGTTTTCTGGAGTTGCCAGTTTGCTTTCCGTTTCGGCCAATTTCCATTGTTCCGTTCATTGGCCGAAGATTGGTGGAGGAGGGCTTATTTGCATTGTTGCAAATAGGCATTTGCGAAGGGGGTCTTTGCATTTTTATTGTATCATGATAGCACCATCCTTTGACTTGATTTCTTCATGATGGCTTGACTTCATAACCTCATCATGGCTTGACTTATGTATGGTGATGGAGGGACATGATGGTTGATGATGATGAGGGGTGAGGTTGGTGGAGTGTTAGTTTACACTTGTGATCATTTCCTTTTTGGATGATAACCTTTCCTCTCTCTCTCTTGTATGGGTATTATTATTGGCCTCTCTCATATTCTTTTGATACAACCTCCTTATTCTCACTCTCCCTCATATGCATGGTCGGCCACTTCCCAAAGGGGGCTGTCCAAATTTGTTCATGTGGGATTTTTGCTCTTTTGCTTTAGGAAAAATCCCACAAGTTCCACCTCTATGAGTTTGTATCATCCCTCCACCAAATGGCAAAGCTCCAAAACCCCAAATGAGACTTGACGACTACATATTCTACAGCGAACCTTGGGCACGTCGAGTAGCCGGCTTCGTGCCCGAGTTGCCTCGGCATTGAGGTGGGAGCCCGTAAAAGAAGAAGGCGATGTGGTGCACTTCCGGCGACGAGGAGGAGACGGGACATTCCGCAGGAGATCGGGACGATGACGAGAAGACCGGAGGACTTGGATCGTCGGTATATCTCTAACCTTTCTTGTAGATAGCTAGGACTAGCTAATGGTTCGATCCGGGAATTAGTGCGCGGCGGTTTGCCAATTCAAGAAAATTAAAGTTATTCACCGCTTCCGCTTTTGGCCGTCGGATTGACGGCCGGGGCGCCGCCGTGCACTTACACGATCATATACGTGGGAGCTGGCAGTCTATAAGCATATCCTTAAATGGTCCCTAGTCGTGAGAGTTTCGAGACAGGGCATCGATTCTCCATAGTAGACTAGTGTATACAGTCGAGACCCCGACGAGGGGCGGTGGCCGGTCTCACAAGCCACTGGTGTCAGTTGGATCACCTAAGATGTATACAGGTGCTCATAGGGTTATGAGTACACCGGACAGGACTCGCCGGGAACATGCTAGTTGGTCATATACCAGACGTCAGATGGCAGTTCCCTGGTGACATGTGTACAGGTTAGTTCATCGACCTGGGGATCGTCATTTGTCTCGTGTGAGTTCCCACTGTACTTTGATTACTACCCTACCACGGCTCAAAGGAGTCGTGCAAACAGGTTTTAGTTGGGTACAGTCCCGAGCCACATGGAGGCAGTGAGCGTATCTTCAGGGGTTCGTCTCTCCCGGTATTGGGGGTGAGGTCGTGCTGTGTCTAGGAGAGCCATTACACGAAGCCCTCGGCCGAGGCAAGGAGATTTACTGGTAGGTATTCCAGTAGTATCTCAGGGTGTTCTGGGCTACACTCCGACACGACTTGTACCGCTTTTGGGGGTCTGACTTTTACCAACCCCCTAGGCCCGCCATGCGATGCTCATAGACGAACGGACCGGACTGTACGGATATTGTCACTGACAGGCTCAGTAGGGAGTCAGGCTGAGTTCGCTCACAGACGTCCCTTTTGGTCAATACCTGGTAGCCCGTTATGTATTGGCTTATACCTCTAACGTGCTAGTGGTTAAATCCACAACCAAGGTGTTGATGAGTCTTTAGAGTCCCCCACATTCTGTTACTCAGCTTTCGGGCGAAAGGTTGTAGAGGCCGTATGGAGATATGACAGGGTCCGATCAGATACGTGCGGTATTGCACGGATCAGGATCGGACAGTTTGTACTATAGGCCGTATGGTTATATGGCAGGGTTCGATCAGATACGTGCGGTATTGCACGGATCAGGATCGAACAGATATTACTAGCCGGCTTTGGTTTAAGCCGGATCCTAGTTTAGTACAGTGTAGATTTTGTCTCATTGCATTTGTATTTCGGTCGAAATACAGATGCGGGTGTGTATGCACAGTATCGGGGTTTTCCTGTAATTTATTACGGGACCAGTTTTCTGGAGTTGCCAGTTTGCTTTCCGTTTTGGCCGATTTCCATTGTTCCGTTCATTGGCCGAAGTTTGGTGGAGGAGGGCTTATTTGCATTGTTGCAAATAAGCAATTGTGGAGGGGGTCTTTGCATATTTCCTTGTATCATGATGGCTCACCATACCTTGACCTTGCTTGACTTTTTGACTTCATCATGGTTGCACCTTACCTTGACTTCTTGACTTTGTTTTCATGATTTCTTGACTTTGGTTGTGATGATGGGAGAGGAGATGGTTGTTGTGTGTTGGACTTTCCAAGCCATCATTTTCTTTGCATTATTGATCAAGCCATTCTCTCTCTCTCTCCAATCACACCAAAATTGGGGGGGCCGGCCATTCCTTGTTTGAGAGAGGATTTCATTTCATGAGGTGGGTTTTTTGTATCTTGTTTTTGGGAAAGAATCCCTACAACTCCCTCTCCAAAAGTTCACTTCTATTCCTCCACAAAAGGCAACTCCATAATCCCAAAATGAGACACAAGCCTCTACATTATATTCTACAGTAAATCTTGGGCACGTCGAGTAGCCGGCTTCGTGCCCGAGTTGCCTCGGCATTGAGGTGGGAGCCCGTAAAAGAAGTAGGCGATGTGGTGCACTTCCGGCGACGAGGAGGAGACGGGACATTCCGCAGGAGATCGGGACGATGATGAGAAGACCGGAGGACTTGGATCGTCGGTATATCTCTATTCCCTTTCTTGTAGATAGCTAGGACTAATTAATGGTTCGATCCGGGTATTAGTGCGCGGCGGTTCGCCAGTTCAAGAAAAATTTAAGTTTATCACCGCTTCCGCATTTGGCCGTCGGATTGACGGCCGGGGCGCCGCCGTGCACTTACAGTGGTATCAGAACCTCGCCATTAACTTAGTCTAGCTCGGTTTAATGTGTTTGCATTTCCGATCGATCATAAAGTTCCAAAACTGCATTTTAGTTCGCATCAGTTTCTGTTGAAAATTTTTGGTCTCGAAAATTTTTTCAGGTTGTAGAATAGTGATGCACTGGATGTTATAAGAATACTGTAGAAATTCGACACATTCAGTCGACCAACAGAGCGCGGAACCGCGGCCAAACCCCCACTTGGGCCGCGGTTCCGCCGCTGAACAGTGTCCTTGCTGTGTAAAATTTCTACAGTGTCTTTGTGGGCTTTAAATTGGGGTTTTGGAATATTAATTTTGGGCCCAGAATTTCCTGATGTGCTACAGTATTGCTTGGGGGCCCACTTATTAAAATTTGATCGATCGGATATTTTAAACACATTATTTCACAGTATTTACATTATATCTGCGACCGTGAATGTCACTTGATCGGTAAATACGGTCTAACTGCTATAGCCCGGTTAGACGGATTTGCGAATGTGACTTTCACGTTGATGTTCTGTTTTTGCTGTGATGTTGCGGATCGGTCGTGGGGGATAGCCTGGATGCAATGCTATTACAGTTGTGGTTGTATTATGTACATTTGATATTGCGGGGCGAGCGTCCGACATGTGGACTGCCGTCACTGCCTGTTTGTATTATTATTTTGGGGCACGGCCAGGTTGCGGTCGATGTACCCGGTGTATGTATATTTTACTTTCTGTACTAGGATTGCCCCGCGGAGGGGTGCATGGATAGCCGGGTTCTAGAGGGCAACAAGCCCGCATCTCATGGCATTGAGACGGAGGGGGCTTCACTCTAGGATTGACAGGCTATTCGCCGCGCTCGTAGGGGGTACAGGTTGACCCAGGAGGGGTGCCCAAGTTACCGGATTCCGTGAAGTGCTGGGTGGTCCATTCATGGTGCTGAAGGGGGCTGCCTCGCTTCAGGTTTTGGCGGGTGACTTGCCGCGCCCGTAGGGGTCTAGGATTTCATTGCACAGGCTATCCACACGACCAGGGGAACGTCGGGTTTCAGCGGCTCTGTGAAACCCGGGGATCCCAGATATCTGTATTGTTTCTGTGATGCTGTTCATTCTCTGTGATGTTGCATTTCTTTCACGCCTTGAGCGAAATATAATATATTGGTATATATATTAGTAGATGTTGTATATGTTTTGCATCCGCGCTAGTCCAGTCCCCGCTCTGTCGTTAGTTAGCTAACCTAACGGGTAATGACGGGACCCAGTGGCGAATGCGGATGGCATATACGTACATCAGTATATTTTCGTTCTTTTTGGTGTGATCAATTGATGGGACTGCGTTGATTCGGATCAATGCAAGTTTAAAAACAAACCTAATCTGATGTTGTTGGAACCCTTTTCAAAAAGCTGTTATTGCAAGGACGTTCACTTTTGTTTTGCACCGTGGTATTCAGTTGGAATATCCTGCTCCTCAGTCGACGAGGCAAGGGCCGAGATCCCTTCACCGGGAGTGACCCCTTGGACAAAAGTTTGCGTCAGGGCATTAACTTCACTATAGCCGATTACTTTTGCTTTGCACCGTGGTATTCAGTTGGAATATCCTGCACCCCATTCTACGGGGAAAGAGCCGAGATCCCTTCACCGGGAGTGACCTCTTTAGCGGAAGTTGTCGTCACTATATTTCTAAAAAGCTATCTGTTCCTTCGACGATATCAAGTTCATTACGTTAAAGGTTTTCGCCAGAAACCATTCGTAGCCCTCCGTCATTTCAGTTAAATATTCGGTAGTATTCAAGCTATGTATTTTGACCTCACGCCAAGGCATAGTGATTGGTAGCTGCCGGGTATTTATCTGTTGCATAGATAGATGCGTTGGTTTGGGACAGTCGTACTACTATTTTGGCCTACGTCAAGGGTATGTACGGGTGGGTTCAGATTAACCTGGATAATGACGGGCAGAACTTGACATGTGACTTATGATATTTTGACCTCACGCCAAGGTCATAAGAGCATGGGGCAGAAATCTCATCGGGAGTTTCAAAAGAACTGAAACTTGCCAGATATGCGCATACCTTCTGGATTGTGATACCGTGAGCGGATTCCGTCACGTTGTCATGCGATGATAGTTGGATCCCGATTCCCACTGATGAGTTAGTTTGCTCCTCGGGTGACCCCGACTAATTCTTCTTTCAGGTTTGGAGGAGAATTTGAGGTACAGTGGGAGGATTCCAGATTAGATAAATTGGTAACCATTCTGATCTAGGTTAGAGTGCACGCTGAGTGTTTCTTTTCTCTCTCTCTTTGGCAGCGACCATTGACCCGACCCTAAGACTATGACTCAGTGACCAAGTTGACCGAACCTTCTTAACACTGGCTTTTGGATTGTCAGAGTTGCAAACCTCATTGCCACTCCTACTTTTACCCTTTTCTCCAGGACACCCCGTATTACTACGAACGTCCACTTCCATTGGATAAAACCATCGTATGGTTATATACGAACTCGAAGGGATTTATTCGAGGATGGTTTCCGGTTCTGGAGAAAACGGATAGGACTATTCAGTTGTCTTTTCCTTTTACCTTCTCTCAGGTTGCGAGTACTCCTTGGTTTAGGAGATAGTACACCTATTACGCAAATTGGATAGTCTTCTTCCAAACCTTAGGCTGGTGCCGACTGGTAGGGAATGAAGAAAACCAATTAGCATAACGATGGTGTACAGAAGGTATTAAGTTAAGACAAAGCAAGGGATTAGTAAGAGGGCAAAGTAAATTGCAACTGATATTCACGACCAAACCAAATATTTCGTTACCACTCCCACATCACCTTTGTATTTCTCCAGGACACTCCGTATCACTACGAAGATCCACAGTTTATTTGGATACTCCATCGTATGGTTATATACGAACTCGAATGGAACTTGTTCCAGTTCGGGGATGGATTCTGGTCCAGGAGAAATAGGAATAAGGTTTATTCGGTTGTCTTTTATCTTCACCTTCTCTCGCATTATGAGTGTTCCTAGGATTGGGACAGTACACCCATTATGCTTATTGGATAGTCTTCTTCCAAACCATAGGCTGGTGCCGAACGGTAGGGAAGAAAGAAAACCATTTGGCCTAAAGGGGTGTACAGAAGGTAAAGACTAAAGACATATGAAGGGATTTGGAGAGGTGGCAAAGAATTATACGGTTACAGTCGTGAATCTGGAAGAGGCATTACTAGGAATACCAGAATACCCCATCGAAACATTTCAATGTTTCATTTTCACTGTGTAATGTTAAAGGAAAACTGATTTCCCGATTAGATACTTACTCCAGGGTATGTATTTACCAGGTACGATTCTCACATCTGTATGGTTTTACAGATGATGAGTGGGAGTAAGTTATTGGGAATTGGGTGATTATCCTCATTATATCGGCATTCGTTGTAATCGGTGATATTTGAGGAAATCACCTGGGCTGTTTGCCGGTTGGCAAATATTTGGTTTTGAATATCCGCAGTTATGCACCAATTTCAAATTGATATATCTGTACGTCTATTTTCATAGAGTGAGATATACCTTTCTGAAATCATGTCTACGACATTTACCTATATCAGTGGATGGTTAGGTAAGGAGCATTAAACAGCGGTGTAATTCTTCTTAACCATAAGTACAGTTTTCAACCTACGACACACGGTGAATGAGTTTTCAGACTCAAGGGACTTATACAGAGTATTGTATGTTGTCCAGGGTCCATCAGGACAGAGGGGTTGGTCCTCGTACTATATTCGGTTTACTTATGACTTCTCTAGTTTTTAGACAAGTGTTTCGTGGAAACACAGGGTCCGAATTTGGAGAAGTTATAGGTATTTGAATAGAGTAGAGAACCAGGTGTAGCAAGTATCGGGATTCTTCAAAGTGATCGAAGATGTAGATACTTGTGTGTGGTATTCAGTTGATAGTAATGATAAAGAGATCTTGCTTCTCTTTCAGGTTACTCATAATTGGAAGCATTCCTAAGTTGAGTAACGCTGATTAGCCTCCTTCCATTTAGTTGACATGCACTGGAGACAGTTGCATGATTTGGATCTGGTTCAGTTAAATCAGTGCCTCTGGTTCTATATTGGATATAGTACAGTTCATATCTTAACGGTGTTAAGGTACGGGGAGTTGTCCGGCTTATGATTAAAACCAGACGCTGGACAACTCAAGGCACGTTTCTGTAATGGCTGTTTGTGGGTTGACCCAGGCTATGACGAGGGTTGACTATCTACCATCTGGATGAACAATAGCAATATTGTTCTAGACTCGCCACAGTTTTATTAAAAATGGATTTTTTCAGAAAAACAGTAGTGGGAGTATGGTAGAACTGGAAGTGATTCCAGAACCACAAACGATTACTGAAGATTTGATAAGGAACCTAAAGATTCAATCTGGATTGACATTCCATTGGCCACTCCGCAGATAAGGTGGGTAACTTCAGGCACCCGAGAGGTACTCCGGTAGCCTCAAGGACGGTGACAGGGAAGTTCTTGTTTACCCACACTTGCCATTGCTGTTGTTCCAGGTTGCGAGACCCGGCGGGAGGATGAGTATAGCGTCGTTCTAAACTAGTTTTAGAAGTGTACGTCTATATGACTCTGCCAGAGGGTTGTCGTAGTCAGTGGGAGCAGCGGAAGCATTGGTGGACAGGTAGCTTATGTCTATTTATAGACTAAAGCAGATATAGCGGAGATAGATCATCTATTTCTGACGTGACAGTCATGGGTTTGACTTCATCAGAATAAGGGATGGATCTGTTGAGAAGGTAGTAGGGTGTGATATCCTGGTATTTGGATGACATACACTACACAGAGTAGGAAAAGAAACTCCTATACTGCAATCAGTTATACTTTGGTCGTCACACAGTGATTTCTCCACATAGAACTTGGATATTATATCAGACATTCTGGTTACTAGATCTATGGTTTTAGATCTAGATTTGGGTAGTCTCCCAATCTGGGTACTTAGACAGCATTCTAAGGGTATTTAGAATGGACGACTCCATGCACGGTAGTGTACCTGCAGAAGATGGAGTCACCCTCTCCAAAGGTGTCTTACAGACTAAAGGGGAGAGGGACGTACATGATTGGCAGACCACTTGCTCAGGCAATTGAGTCAATCGTGAGATGTCAAGTACCACACCAGATGTTGTTCTTGCACTAGATGCAATAAGTTGACATTTAATCCAATCCTGGAGAAACGGTCGGAAGCAGTTTTAGAACATAAGTGAATGTTCTAGGGATATAATAACGACAGCCATATTCAGGAGACAGTTATCATTCCAGGCTTCCAAGGTGACCTGGACGACAGGGAGGTTGTCAGAGTTATAGTTTTCCTTCTGACGAGGGGCAGTATTTTGGACAGGTAGTCCAAGGCAATACTGAGGGAGGCATGGCGCAGGATACTGATTAAGTTCAGTTGACGATACAGTCTAAGAAGTTTGGATTTGGAGTTCATTTATGAGCTATGTCCCATCAGACATCCAGACACATTCTAAGACAGGTATTGCTCATTTCGGGAGATGGGTTTTCTCCGCGAACATGAGATATAGAGAGACATAGAAAGAGACAACAAAGCGGATCCACTCACTGAGGCTATTCCTCGAACGCAATAGTTTCGCAAACGAGCTTTGTGAGACTGACTAGTAGAGGAGTTGGGTGTTCGGTATCACACGGGCTGTGAGTATGCGACATCGCAATAATTAGCCTTGAGTGCAAGTGGGATATTGTTGGAGATAGTGCCCTCAGAGTCAATTATTAGGTCACAGGTACGTGATTGTAATGATTGATGGAGGACCTATCCCGGTAGGACAGTCTTACTCGAGATGATAGTGTGCTATCTGGTTTACCTTTATCATCGTGTACTGTTTTAAGTGACCTGACAAGTCGCTATTACACGTTGGTAGAGCCCCTAGGATTCTTGCTTGAGCACCAGCAGTATGAGGGCGATCATATACGTGGGAGCTGGCAGTCTATAAGCATATCCTTAAATGGTCCCTAGTCGTGAGAGTTTCGAGACAGGGCATCGATTCTCCATAGTAGACTAGTGTATACAGTCGAGACCCCGACGAGGGACGGTGGCCGGTCTCACAAGCCACTGGTGTCAGTTGGATCACCTAAGATGTATACAGGTGCTCATTGGGTTATGAGTACACCGGACAGGACTCGCCGGGAACATGCTAGTTGGTGATATACCAGACGTCAGATGGCAGTTCCCTGGTGACATGTGTACAGGTTAGTTCATCGACCTGGGGATCGTCATTTTTCTCGTGTGAGTTCCCACTGTACTTTGATTACTACCCTACCACGGCTCAAAGGAGTCGTGCAAACAGGTTTTAGTTGGGTACAGTCCCGAGCCACATGGAGGCAGTGAGCGTATCTTCAGGGGTTCGTCTCTCCCGGTATTGGGGGTGAGGTCGTGCTGTGTCTAGGAGAGCCATTACACGAAGCCCTCGGCCGAGGCAAGGAGATTTACTGGTAGGTATTCCAGTAGTATCTCAGGGTGTTCTGGGCTACACTCCGACACGACTTGTACCGCTTTTAGGGGTCTGACTTTTACCAACCCCCTAGGCCCGCCATGCGATGCTCATAGACGAACGGACCGGACTGTACGGATATTGTCACTGACAGGCTCAGCAGGGAGTCAGGCTGAGTTCGCTCACAGACGTCCCTTTTGGTCAATACCTGGTAGCCCGTTATGTATTGGCTTATACCTCTAACGTGCTAGTGGTTAAATCCACAACCAAGGTGTTGATGAGTCTTTAGAGTCCCCCACATTCTGTTACTCAGCTTTCGGGCGAAAGGTTGTAGAGGCCGTATGGAGATATGGCAGGGTCCGATCAGATACGTGCGGTATTGCACGGATCAGGATCGGACAGTTTGTACTATAGGCCGTATGATTATATGGAAGGGTTCTATCAGATACGTGCGGTATTGCACGGATCAGGATCGAACAGATATTACTAGCCGGCTTTGGTTTAAGCCGGATCCTAGTTTAGTACAGTGTAGATTTTGTCTCATTGCATTTGTATTTCGGTCGAAATACAGATGCGGGTGTGTATGCACAGTATCGGGGTTTTCCTGTAATTTATTACGGGACCAGTTTTCTGGAGTTGCCAGTTTGCTTTCCGTTTCGGCCGATTTCCATTGTTCCGTTCATTGGCCGAAGTTTGGTGGAGGAGGGCTTATTTGCATTGTTGCAAATAAGCAATTGTGGAGGGGGTCTTTGCATATTTCCTTGTATCATGATGGCTCACCATACCTTGACCTTGCTTGACTTTTTGACTTCATCATGGTTGCACCTTACCTTGACTTCTTGACTTCGTTTTCATGATTTCTTGACTTTGGTTGTGATGATGGGAGAGGAGATGGTTGTTGTGTGTTGGACTTTCCAAGCCATCATTTTCTTTGCATTATTGATCAAGCCATTCTCTCTCTCTCTCCAATCACACCAAAATTGGGGGGGCCGGCCATTCCTTGTTTGAGAGAGGATTTCATTTCATGAGGTGGGTTTTTTGTATCTTGTTTTTGGGAAAGAATCCCTACAACTCCCTCTCCAAAAGTTCACTTCTATTCCTCCACAAAAGGCAACTCCATAATCCCAAAATGAGACACAAGCCTCTACATTATATTCTACAGTAAATCTTGGGCACGTCGAGTAGCCGGCTTCGTGCCCGAGTTGCCTCGGCATTGAGGTGGGAGCCCGTAAAAGAAGTAGGCGATGTGGTGCACTTCCGGCGACGAGGAGGAGACGGGACATTCCGCAGGAGATCGGGACGATGATGAGAAGACCGGAGGACTTGGATCGTCGGTATATCTCTATTCCCTTTCTTGTAGATAGCTAGGACTAATTAATGGTTCGATCCGGGTATTAGTGCGCGGCGGTTTGCCAGTTCAAGAAAAATTTAAGTTTATCACCGCTTCCGCATTTGGCCGTCGGATTGACGGCCGGGGCGCCGCCGTGCACTTACACTAACACCTTTCTAGACACCTACTTGGTTTATAGCATTGATCGTTAAGTGAGAAATTTCCCGAGGAGCAGCATATACTCACAGTAGGATCGGGATCCAAATATTATTGCGTGACGAAACTGAAGGAATCCTACTAGAATCATCACACTCCAAATGGTATGCAACACTAGCAAGTTTCAGTTCTTTTGAAACTCCCGATGTGGATTTTTGCCCCATGCTCTTATGACCTTGACTTTGGCCAACAAATCATAAGTCACATGTCAAGTTCTACCCGTCGTTCTCCAGGTTAATTTGAATCCACCCGCACCTACCCTTGACTTTGGCCAACAAGGCAGTACGACTGTTCCAAACTAACGCATCTATCTATGCTGAACATGAATACCCAATAGCTACCAATCACTATGCCTTGACTTTGGCCAACAAACATAGCTTGAATACTATTGACCATCCATGTGAAACGACGGAGATTTACGAATGGTTTTGGCTAAACCGTGAACGTAGTGAACTTGATATAATCGATGGAAAGAGATAGCTTTTAAAAGGAGTGGCTCAAGATCCGCATTTAAAAGTTAGTTTTAAAAAGAACCGAGCGGTTTTTCGAAAGTGTTCCAACGACTTTTACTTGGTTTATTTTTCTTGCATTAGTTCTTTTAATGCGTGATATTCTTGCATTAGTTCTTTTAATGCGTCCCATCATTTAATCCTACCATTGCAGAAAACAACCAAAATATGACGTACGCTTATGCCATTCGCATTCGCCACGGGGCCCCGTCATTACCCGTTAGGTTACTTAACTAACGACAGAGCGGGGGCTGGGCTAGCACGGCTGTAAAACATAAGCAACGCCTAAATAATATCATATATAGATATATTGCAATGATAGCCATTTCAGATCACAGATGAACACATTGGATATACTAGGAATCCGCAATTCGTACGAGCCTGTAACGAAAAGCAGATTACACGGTCGCGGTGAATAGCCAATACCCCACCCAAGACCCCTACGGGTGCGGCAAACTACCCGCCAAATTCCCGAAGCGAAGAAACCTCCTTCAACTCCGTGAGTAGGCCACTCGGCACTTCGGCATACCCGGTAGTTTGTGCACCCCCTCCATGGGTCTATCCTAGGAGCAAAAATAGTAAAAAGAAATTATACAATGACGACTACAAACCCGACCCGGTTGTGCGACCATACAAATAATTATTACATCAATTTACAAATTTACATGAATTGAAAGAAAAGAAAACTCTCGTCTCACAACCCCGGGCTATTCACCCGCGACAATCCAATGAATTCATATACACATTCCAATGACATTACAGATCACAGATTTGTATAACCCCCACTAATCGACATATAGCGATTAGCAGACGTTCAATACAAATATCACATCACAGAAAAACCCGTCAGCTTAAGTCTTTTAGAAGTTCGATCAAAAATACGGATTTTCAGGCCCCAAACACAAAATTTTCGTTCTGGAAAATCTGGGCAGAAAATACATATTCCAAAAATCCCAAAATACCCCTATGAACAAACTACAAAAATAAACCCCACGACCGAGTCAACTCGGCCGCGGTTCCGCGGCGGGAGCAAGCTCCCGCCGCGGAAACTTGACGCGTTGATCGATTCAGTGGGTCGAATTTTTGCAGTTTCTTCTAAAAACCCTAAGTCGATTTTTGGTATATCTCAAATAATTTTTGCAGCACTTTGAAAATCGACAGAAAGTTTGAAATCCGGGTGTATTTCGTGACTTTTTCTCCGATTGAATTTCTAGTTACTATGCTAACATGTTAGATAGAGTTTAACTAGGCTCTGATACCACAGTAAGTCCATGCTATCTTTCCCGGTACTTTCGGGCATGCAGAATTTGGTGAAAAACAATTTTCTAGAGGTGGTAACATGGACTCAAAACTGGATCTTTGTTAAACATCTAACTAACAACCTAACTAGGAGTTGTTAACTACTCGGTTAGGGGGTTATACCTTTCTTTCTTGAACTCCTTCGTCTTCATGCCGCGATGGTTGTCCGGATCGGCTTCACCCCGTCTTCTCCTTGCGCCGAAGATCGATCCACCTGAAAGCTTCTACCTTTGGCTTCTTCTTCGAACTTTGAAGAAACTAGTTCACTCGGTTTGCTAAACCTTGTGAACTAGAGTGAGTAGAGGAGAGTGTGTTGGGATTTTCTCTATAGTTCTTGGTTCTCAATACATGAGACAAGTGAACCATAGACTAAAGAGAGGGAGAGCAAGAGGAAGGAGATGAGAGCTCAAGAACACAAGAGAGAGAATGAAAATGATAGAATGAGCAAGACTTTTCTCACTTGGCTCTCATAATCCAAAACCATCATCACAAAAATAGTAATCAAGTATTGTGTAAATGGTTTAAGTCAAAATGGCTATATCATTTCATACACTCATATTGCACAAGAGAACAAGCAAGTGAAAAGTCATTGCCATGAAATGATAGCCATTGTCATCATGATGGTTAACTAGTCCAACCTAGTCAACCGGTCAACAAAGTCAACAAGTCAACAAAGTCAACCCCTCAACAACTATGTCACTACAATACTTAATTAATATTATTGTTAATTACATATCATATTCTCATTAGGGTTGAGCAAAAAGTCAATAGTCAACAGTCAACGGTCAACAACCCTAATGAGAATCCTTTGCCTCTGTCTCTCCGTCAACTGTGCATACACACCCGCATTCGCGTTCCGAGGAACACGAATACATACTGGAAAAAACCAATCCCAATACGTACACTAGGATCTGGCTTAAACCAAAGCCCGCTAGTGTAAACTGTCCGGACACTAAACGTGCACAAGTGCACGGATGTGACTGAACCCTGTCGCAAAACCATGCGACCTGTCGCAAAACCATGTGACCTCTACTCTTTTGCCAAAAGGCGAATAACTTTCTGTATGGGACTCTAAAGACTCGACACTACGCTGGCAGTGGGTTTAACCACAGACCGCAAGCGGCACTAGTTGTGCGTAACGGTCCCCAGGTAGATGCCGACAAGAAGACTGACGAGGTGAAACCCATCTGAACTCCTACTGAGCCTGAATGTGACAATCTCCGTACAGTCTGGTCTGTTTGTCTGATACATCGCATGGCGGGCCTAGGGGGGCGGTAAACGTCAGTCCCCTAATAGCGGTACAAGTCGTGTCAGAGTGAAACCCAATACGCCCTGAGATAACACTGGAAGCCTACCAGTATATCTCGCTTGCCCTGGCCAGGGACTACTCATGTAATGGCTCTCCTAGACACAGCGCGATGTCAACCCCCAATACCGGGAGAGACGAATCCTGTCTAACCGTCACTGCCTCCATGTTCTTCGGGACTGCACCCAACTACTACCTGTTTGCACGACTCCTTTGAGCCGTGGTAGGATAGTAATCAAAGTACAGTGGGAACACACTCGAGGCGAAGTGACAGTGTCAAGTCAGCGGACTAAGCTGTACTCATGTCACCTGGGAACTGATAACTGACGATTGGTATAATACCAACCGGTCAGTTCCCGACGAGTCATGTCCAGTGTACTCATAACCTAACGAGCACCCGCATACTATCTCCAGTACGACGTACTAACGGCTGTGGGCGGACCGTCTCCCACACTGGGATGAGAAGCGCATGCGCTAGTCTACTCCGAAATATCGATGCCCTGTCTCGATAGTCCTGCGACTAGGGACCTACATAAGGATGTGCTTATAGATTACCCAGCCCCCACTAGTGTGACTGCCATCACAACGCTGGTAATCAAGCAAAGATCCTAAGGGCTCCACTAATGTGCATAGGAGATATACTAAAATAAACACATGTACACATTGAAGTAGAAACAAACCAAGTAGCATACTACTATTTTGAGCAAGATTGTATATACAAGGTGAATATCCCAAGCTACCATTAAGTAATATACAAACTAGTATGATACAGTAATGGCCTCTAGGGCATATACACTAACAACAAGCCTGAAAGAACACTCCGAGAATCTAGCAAATCGCTGGGGCTCTCCCAGTATCAGCAAAACAAATCCTCAAGTGCTACTCCTGTCCCTCAAGACACATTAAATAGACTAGAATGTCGTAAATAACACAACAATAACTAGTCGAGGAACGGCCTGAAGAAATCCGGTTCATCACATCTACGAATGCTGCTAGGGTATTGGCGAATCCAATGACACACCAATACACACAAAGCCCATAGCACGCACAAGGCAGTCTTCGGAATGTCATCACTCCGAACCCGCAATAATGATGACCTGATCCCAAACAAACTTAGAAAATGTCTCGCACTCTGGAGCTGATCGAAGAAATCGTCAATGCGGGGTAAAGGATACTTATCCGCACCGTAAGCCGGTTCAATTGACGATCCATCAATACCTAACCTCAATATGTCGTCTTTCTCCTTGACGAACAGAAATAGGAGCTTCCTAATGCGAAACACTCAGAATCATGAAACTCCCCCAACAAACAACTCTGCAGCAGATCCTTAAGCTCCTTAAGCTTCGCCGGCTCATCTGGAACAACGTCGGAAAACTCTCGCACGAAAGAAAACCGGTCCAACAAACCAACTGTGGCTACGGTATCACGACAGAACGCTAAGAATCCATGACATCTTCTCAAAAGCCGACTAGCGAAAAAGGCTGAATTCAAGCTGTGAGAGGCGGCACAACTACCCACCTGCACAACAAAATCTCACTCGCCGGGGAAAACAAAACCTGACTGTTTCCTCACGGTAGCCCACAAATGCCTAGCACGTAGCTAACCAGTCTGTGCCCAGGAGAATGCCAAATCCAACATCTCTAGAAGGATCAAAACGACAGACGAATCTCAATCTCCTATCCGATTGGCACACGACCGAATTACGTGTCGCGCAACAAAAGAATCGCTGACAGAAATTAACACAACAAATGGCCGATCTACCTAATACGACTCTCGTCCTAAACTCGGCACGAAGTGTGTGGAAACGTACGAGTGCGTGGATCCGGATCAAGCAATACGTGTGCAACAAAAGAACATACTGGAAGAGTACCTAAAAACTCTGCATTGGACGCCCTCACGTCCCGATGAGTAGAAGCAAACTCTCGTGTCTGCCCTCTAGCCTCAACAGGCCGAACTCCTCCTCTGCTAGACTGACCCCTCTAAGCGAACCCTCCGCGTCCATGACGTCTCAGAATATGACCCTGACATCATGCTAAGGAACAATGTCTGACGAAGTGTTGAAGGCTTCCGCATCGAAAATATCCACGCGCTGGCTGCTGACCCTCTTGGGAATGAGAGCTGAACGACTGTCCTCGTCCTAAGCCTCCGCTCTGGGCTGGTACACCAGTACGATTCCTCCACTGTTCCGGAACCCTCAAAGTCTCTGGAAGACGTGTCTCGTAATCTGGGGCTACATCTACTGGTGCTATGTAGGTGACAGAATGCTGCATGCTGATCGCAAGGGACAACTGGGTAACAGGGGTGACAACCTCCTGTCACTGCGCTCGAAGCGTCTCAACTAGCGATCCTATCATCTGGTGCATCTCCTGCATACTGGATTCCATCATCTGGCGCATCTTCTGTATAACGGATCCCATCATCTGGTCTGTCGAAGGAGGAACAGTCTGCTCTGGTACAACAGGGGTACTACCCGGATCAATCCTCATCTCGGAAGAATCAACTCGAACATCGGCTCTCGCGGCCGCTCTCTGCGCCCTCGTAGTCCTTGGCGGCATAATGGCCGAAAAGAAATTAGGATTCAATGAGGATCTGATGAGGATACGAAAATCGAATCACAGGAATGTACACAATCGTGAAGGAATTTCAATCAATAAGT
Source organism: Agapanthus africanus (assembly GCA_030015575.1). Classification (NCBI taxonomy): domain Eukaryota; kingdom Viridiplantae; phylum Streptophyta; class Magnoliopsida; order Asparagales; family Amaryllidaceae; genus Agapanthus; species Agapanthus africanus. Next base: position 517,615,046 of record CM057337.1, read on the forward strand.
CTTAAGGTCGCTTAGGCGGAGTACCGTGTCGTGAGTATGCCGCGGAACATACGCACGCTACGCCACTCTGCTGCAGCTACCTACTCCATCATACCAGTGTCATCCTACACTCCGAAGGTAAAACCTACGCTCTGATACCAACTTTGTCACGACCCAAAGTTTGGCCCGTGACCGGCACTTAACCACGTAACGTCTACAGGCGTAACGCGACTAAGTAAGCCGAAACCCAGAAATCAAACCAGTAAAAGTATAGAGTGTTTAAACATTTAGTAGAAACATTTGCTAAGAAAACTTTAAATAGTCAATCACCACGATAACAATATACGACGCCGTAGCGAAGAAAAGAGCAATAAGTAGAAAACATCAAAAATGATAAGAACTGCATAAGTAAAGTCGGCTCACAACGAGCTCGACACCAGAATACAGAATAATATACATCGTCCTCACAACTGGTCTCTAAGTCAATACATAAGTGGTAGATGGAGAGTACTAGATATAATGATGTACATAACTGAAAAATAAACAGATACCGCACAAAACCCACCTATCAGCAAAAGAGCTAGTACGTCTACTGTAGGGGTATCTGTGTCAAAAGATGCAAGAAAGAAGCCTGCCGCGACTACTCCGAGGGGCAACCTGCAAACACTGTGGCACAACAGGGGTGAGTTGCCAACTCGTGAGTAGTAGATAACATATAAAGGTAATCGCGAGTATGCACGTGCTGCGATACTCTAAGCTATGCCAACAGATAACATCTATATGATGAACTATATGAGCAGTAATCATGCATCAAGTACGATCTAATAACATCTCTACATAATAAGAAGGGTATGCAATAATCGTGCATAGCATATGCAATCTAATGACATCTATATAGGATGAGCAGGGTATGCAATAATCGTGCATAGCATATGCAATCTAATGACAACTATATAGGGTGAGCAGCGTATGCAATAATCGTGCATAGCATATGCAATCTAAAGACATCTATATAGGATGAGCAGGGTATGCAATAATCGTGCATAGTATTTGCAATCTAATGACATCTATAAAGGGTGAGCAGGGTATGCAATAATCGTGCATAGCATATGCAATCTAATGACATCTATATAGGATGAGCAGGGTATACAATAATCGTGCATAGCATATGCAATCAAATGACATCTATATAGGGTGAGCAGGGTATGCAATAATCGTGCATAGCATTTGTACTCTATCAGGTACAACAGATACAGGATGAGATATAAAATACTGAATGCTGAGTATGGGAATAATAATATCTACACGGAATATCAACGTGGAAAATAATCGGTGTCCATCCATATGCTAAAATCCTGTAAATCTCATAGAATCATCGGTGCCTAGCATCGGCACCCTAAAATATCAGGAATCATCGTGTCTAGTATCGACACGCAAATCCTCAAGTATCGGGCTCCGTCTGTTGAATCGGCCCTCAGCCCCGGCAGTGCGGATCGTCACGTAGCCATCTCTCATCACTGGTCAGTATCCTCCGGATAACCACGAGGTCCAACCAATCACCGGTAGGTAGTAGTCCCTCCGCCGGGCTCACCGTCTAACAATACGAGTCTTCTTGCCCCGGGGTACCATACCGGGCCCACCATGTTCCCGCAATCGGTGCCTACCGCTCGTCGAATCGGGTATACTCACACAAGCTCTCTGGAACCGAGAAAACTCATGGTGGACGCACTGAAATATCATATCAAGGAAAACCGGATTTTTAAAACAGTGCGTATTTTCTTAAAATAATACTCCGGTTCCCAAATCCAGAAATCACATAAATCCAAACTCAAAGCGTAAATCCATGCCATGTGTCGTATGACACTAAGAGTAAAAGAAACGGAAAACCGCTCATTTAAAAGATCCAGTTTTGAAATATCCCATGCGGTCCCTTCGTTTTTAAATCATGTCAATGTCCTCCATAAATGTAACATATATATATATGCGAATATGAGTGTAGCACTAGTATGAATATACAGTGTGCATGTGCGCAGGTATGAAGATATCAATATATGTATGCACTGGTATGAATATATAGTGTGCATGTGCGCAGGTATGAAGATATCAATATATGTGTGCACTGGTATAATTATACAGTGTGCATGTGCGCAGGTATGAAGATATCAATATATGTGTGCACTGGTATGAATATATAGCGTGCATGTGCACAGGTATGAAGATATCAATATATGTGTGCACTGGTATGAATATACAGTGTGCATGTGCGTAGGTATGAAGATATCAATATATGTGTGCACTTGTATGAATATATAGTGTGCATGTGCGTAGGTATGAAGATATCAATATATGTGTGGACTGGTATGAGTATACAGTGTGCATGTGCGCAGGTATGAAAATATCAATATATGTGTGCACTGGTATGAGCATACAGTGTGCATGTGCGCAGGTATGAAAATATCAATATATGTGTGCACTGGTATGAGTATACAGTGTGCATGTGCGCAGGTATGAAGATATCAATATATGTGTGCACTGGTATGAATATATAGTGTGCATGTGCGCAGGTATGAAGATATCAATATATGTTGCAGCAATCAAACGATATATATAATGTGTAGCAATCCTATAGTGTGAGTGTTATGGCAATCACTAACGGTGTGAGTGTAACACACAAATAGTGCTCGTGCAGCTTGAACCGTTAGTGACAGTGCAGTGGTCTATGTTATCATTTCTATATGCAACAAGAAGGTATGCTACTAGTCCATATGAACATCGATGACTAAATATCCTAACACGCCCTGACGCTTAACACCATACGGGCGATTTCCCCGTAGATGTTAAATCTACTCACCTGGTCATGCGCTACTCGTAGCCGACCACCCGCTTCCCTTTCTTTATGGCGTCTAACATACCCGCCTGTAAACCTGGAATTTACATAAGGAAAATCCACATAAACAAATATCTCGCAAAACGCGATATCGAAGCAAAACGAGAAGCTCGCGTCGCGAACTAAATGCGCGTGTTTACGTAACGTGTGTGCATACACCAAAACCCAACGCGACACGCCGTGGCACACAGCGACACGCTGTGACACAGCAACACCAAACCCACTGATAGCGCACGTACCGCGCAAGTCCCGCTAACAAAATATAGGTAATTTGGTCTCAGATTTTATCTGGAGCAAAAACAAGAAAAACAAATAAGAACAAACATCTTAGAATTCCTACAGACAGCTACCTGCAAAGTTTCAGCATGATCCAAGAAAAATGGGCCGGCGGGAAGGGGGGTCATACCGACCCAAAACCGGTGGAATGGGCCTATGTTCCTACACTTTGATCCTAGAACAATTTCTAGCCCAGTGTACAAGTTTGCTTACTAAAATTATAATCCCAGATTTCACCAACAGACAAAATCCTACAGACACCACTCAAATCAGCAAAACCACCAAAATCAATAGGGGGCCGGTGACACCGGAAAAATTAGGGTTGTCGCCGGGTTTTTAGTGGTGGAACGGGCTCGAACTTCAACCCAACACCCTAGCTACCCTGTACACTATCCTGTATGTGTTTACCACACAAAAACATGCTCACAGATGTAAGTGCACGGCGGCGCCCCGGCCGTCAATCCGACGCCTGAATGCAGAAGCGATGGTTTTCTTTAAACTTTTTAACCGGCACCACCGCGCACTATAAACCCGGATCGGGCCATTAAACTAGTCCTAGCAATCTAAAGAACGGGTTGAAAGATATACCGAGTGATCCGTGTCCTCCGGTCTTCTCGTCGTCGTCCCGATCTCCCGCGGAATCTCCGGTCTCCATCACGTCGCCGGAAGGGCACCACATCGCCGGCTTCTTTTACGGGCTCCCACCTCTGGTCTGAAGCAACTCGAGCACAAAGTTGGCGAGTCGACGTGCCCAAGATTTGCTGTAGAATATAGTGTAGTGCTATGTGTCTCTAGGGGTTTTGGATGTTGCCATTTGGTGGAGGAAAAAGAAGTATGAATCTTTTTGGATGAAGCTATCTCTTTTTCAAGCCAAAAGAGAGGAAAAATGCTCTCTCTAAATTTGGACAGCCCACCCCACTCTTGGAATGGCCGGCCAAAATCCCATGGAGAGAAATGAGAGGGGAGTGTGGATCAATCACAAGAGAGAGAGAGTGAAAAGTGATCATGATCAAGAATTATTAGAACCAAAACCACACTCCAACAACCAATCATCTCATCACAAAGTCAAGCAATCATGAACCATGGAAGGTCAAGGGATGGGGCTCCATCATGAAACCATCATGATACAAAAGTATGCAAAGACAACCCTCCAAATAGCTAATTTGCACAAATGGAAATAAGCCCTCCTCCACCAATCTTCGGCCAAGGAAAGATACAAAGAAATATGGCCGAAACGGAAAACAAACTGGCAACTCCAAAAAACTGATCCCGTAATAAATTACAGAAAAACCCCGCTACTGTGTATAAACACCTGCATTTGTATTCCGACCGAAATACAAATGCAATGAGACAAAATCTACACTGTGCAATACTAAGATCCGGCTTAAACCAAAGCCCGCTAGTATAAACCGTCCGATCAGAATCCGTGCAATCCCGCACGTATCTGATCGAACCCTGCCATATCTCCATACGGCCTCTACAGCGTTTCGCCCAAAACTTGAGAAACTGGTCTGTGGGGGACTCTAAAGACTCGTCAACACCTTGGTTGTGGATTTAACCACTAGCACGTCAAAGGTATTAGCCTATACGTAACGGGCTACCAGGTATTGACCAAAAAGGACGTCGATGAGCGAACTCATCCTGACACCCTACTGAGCCTGTCTGTGACAATATCCGTACAGTCCGGTCAATTCGTCTATGAGCATCGCATGGCGGGCCTAGGGGGTTGGTAAAAGTCAGACCCCCAAAAGCGGTACAAGTCATGTCAGAGTGTTGCCCAGAACACCCTGAGATACTACTGGAATACCTACCAGTAAATCTCCTGCCTCGGCCGAGGGCTTCGTGTAATGGCTCTCCTAGACACAGCGCGACCTCACCCCCAATATCGGGAGAGACGAACCCCTGAAGTTCCGCTCACTACCTCCATGTGGCTCGGGACTATACCCAACTAAAACCTGTTTGCACGTCTCCTTTGAGCATGGTAGGGCAGTAATCAAAGTACAGTGGGAACTCACACGAGACAAATGACGATCCTCAGGTCGATGAACTAACCTGTACACATGTCACCAGGGAACTGCTATCTGACGTCTGGTATAATCCCAACTAGCAGGTTCCCGGCGAGTCCTGTCCGGTGTACTCATAACCCAATGATCACCTGTATACATCTTAGGTGAAGCAACTAACACCAGTGGTTTGTGAGACCGGCCACCGCCCCTCGTCGGGGTCTCGACTGTATACACTAGTCTACTCTGGAGTATCGATGACCTGTCTCGAAACTCCCACGACTAGGGACCTTTTAAGGATGTGCTTATAGACTACCAGCTCCCACGTATATGATCGCCCTCATACTGCTGGCAGTCAAGCAAGAATCCTAGGGGCTCTATCAAGGTGTAATAGCGACATGTCAGGTCACCTAAAGTAGTACACGATGATAAAGGTAAACCAGATAGCATACTATCATCTTAAGTAGGACTGTCCTACCGGGATAGGTCCTCCCTCAATCATTGCAATCACGTGCCTGTGATCCAATAATCGTCTCTGAGGGCACTATCTCTAACAATCTCCCACTTGCACTCAAGGCTAATTATTACGATGTCGCATACTCACAGCCCGTGTGATACCGAACACCCAACTCCTCTACTAGTCAGTCTCACAAATCCCGTTTGCGAAACTATTGCGTTCGAGGAATAGCCTCAGTGAGTGGATCCGCTTTGATGTTTCTTTCTATGTCTCTCTATATCTCAAGTTCGCGGAGAATGCCATCTCCCAAAATGAGCAATACTTGTCTTAGAATGTGTCTGGATGTCTGATGGGACCTAGCTCATAAATGAACTCCAAATCCAAACTTCTTAGACTGTATCGTCAACTGAACTTAATCAGTATCCTGCGCCATGCCTCCCTCAGTATCTGCTTGGATCACCTGCCCAAAATACTGCCCCTCGTCAGAGGGAAAGCTATAACTCTGACAACCTCTCTGTCATCCAGGTCACCTTGGAAGCCTGGAATGATAACTGTCTCCCGAATGAGGCTGTCGTTATCATATCGTTAGAACATCCACTTATGTTCTAAAACTGCTTCCGATTGTTTCTCCAGGATTGGATTAATGTCAACTTACTGCATCTAGTGCAAAAACAACATCTGGTGTGGTACTTGACAACTCATGATTGACTCAATTGCCTAAGCAAGTGATCTGCCGATCATGCATATCCCTCTTTACTTTAGTCTATAAGACACCTTTAGAGAGGGTGGCTCCATTACCTGCTGGTACACTACCGTGCCAGGAGTCGTCCATTCTAAATACTCTTAGAATGCTGTCTAAGTACCCTTAATTGGGAAACTACCCAAATCTAGATCTAAAACCATAAATCTAGTAACCAGTATGTCTGATATAATGTCCAAGTCCCATGTGGAGAAACCACTATGTGACGACCAAAGTATAACCGATCGTAGTATAAGAATATCACTTCCTACTCTGTGTATGTCATCAAAATACCTGGACATCACACCCTACTTCCTTCTTAACAGATCCATCCCCTATTCTGATGAAGTCAAACCTATGACTGTCATGTCAGAAATAGATGATCTATCTCCGCTATACCTGCTTTAGTCTATAAATAGACATAAGCCACTTGTCCACCAATGCTTCCGCTGCTCCTACTGACTACGACAACCCTCCGGCAGAGTCATATAGACTGTTAGTGTATATGCCCTAGAGGCCATTACTGTATCATACTGGTTAGTATATTACTTAATGGAAGCTAGGGATATTCACCTTGTATATACAATCTTGCTCAAAATAGTAGTATGCTACTTGGTTTGTTTCTACTTCAATGTGTACATGTGTTTATTTTATTATATCACCTATAAGCATTAGTGGAGCCCTTAGGATCTTTGCTTGATTACTGGCGTTGTGATGGCAGTCACACTAGTGGGGGCTGGGTAATCTATAAGCACATCCTTATGCAGGTCCCTAGTCGCAGGACTATCGAGACAGGGCATCGATACTCCGAAGTAGACTAGCGCATGCGCTTCTCATCCCAGAGTGGGAGATGGTCTGTCCCACAGCCATCAGTACGTCATACTGGAGATAGTATGCGGGTGCTCGTTAGGTTACCAGTACACTGGACAGGACTCGTCGGGAACTGACCGGTTGGTATTATACCTATCGTCAGTTATCAGTTCCCAGGTGACATGAGTACAGCTTAGTCTGCTGACTTGACACTGTCACTTCTCCTCGAGTGTGTTCCCACTGTACTTTGATTACTACCCTACCACAGCTCAAAGGAGACGTGCAAACAGGTGGTAGTTGGGGGCAGTCCCGAAGCACTTGGAGGCAGTGACGGTTAGACAGGATTCGTCTCTCCCGGTATTGGGGGTTGACATCGCGCTGTGTCTAGGAGAGCCATTACACGAGTAGTCCCTGGCCAGGGCAAGCGAGATATACTGGTAGGCTTCCAGTATTATCTCAGGGTGTTTTGGGCTTCACTCCGGCACGACTTGTACCGCTATTAGGGGACTGACGTTTACCGCCCCCCTAGGCCCGCCATGCGATGTATCAGACGAACAGACCGGACTGTACGGAGATTGTCACATTCAGGCTCAGTAGGAGTTCAGATGGGTTTCACCTCATCAGTCTTCTTGTCGGCATCTACCTGGGGACCGTTACGCACAGCTAGTGCCGCTTGCGGTCTGTGGTTAAACCCACTGCCAGCGTAGTGTCGAGTCTTTAGAGTCCCACACAGAAAGCTATTCGCCTTTAGGCAAAAGAGTAGAGGTCGCATGGTTTTGCGACAGGTCGCATGGTTTTGCGACAGGGTTCGGTCACATCCATGCACTTGTGCACGTACAGTGTCCGGACAGTTAACACTAGCGGGCTTTGGTTTAAGCCAGATCCTAGTGTACGTTTTGGGATTGATTTTATCTCGTTTGTATTCGTGTTCCTCAGAACGCGGATGCGGGTGTGTATGCACAGTTGACAGAGAGACAGAGGCAGAGTATTCTCATTGGGGTTGTTGACTGTTGACTGTTGACAGTTGACTGTTGACCATTGACTTTTGCTTAACCCTAATGAGAATAAGATATATGATTAACATTAATATTAATTAAGTATTATAGTGACATGGTTGTTGAGGGGTTGACTTTGTTGACTTGTTGACTTTGTTGACCGGTTGACTAGGTTGGACTAGTTGACCATCATCATGACAATGGCTATCATTCCATGGCAAAGACTTTTGCTTGCTTGTTTATTTATGCAAAATGAGTGCATGAAATGATATAGCCATTTTGACTTAAACCATTTACACAATACTTGATTACTATTTTTGTTATGATGGCTTTTGGATTATGAGAGGTGAGAATGAGAAGAGTATGGTTCATTCTATCGTTTGCTTTCTCTCTCTTGAGCTCTCTCATTCTCAAGCTCTCCTTCTTCCTTTTGCTCTCTCTACCTCAAGGCAAACCATTCTCATGTGTTGAGACTCATTGCCTTAGAGATAAAAAGACACCAAAACATTCCTCTACTCATTCTAGTTCACAAGGCCTAGCAAGCCAAGTGATCTAGTTTCTTCAAAGTTCGAAGAAGAAGCCAAAGGTAGAAGCTTTCGGGTGGATCCATCTTCGGCGCAAGGATACGACGAGGTGAGGCCGATCGGTACACCGGAAGGAGTCGAAGACGAAGGAGTTCAAGAAAGGTATAGCCCCCTAACCGAGTAGGTAAACTCTTGTTAGGTTGTTAGTTAGTAGTTTAACAAAGATCCGGTTTTGAGTCCATGTTACCGCCTCTAGAAAATTGTTTTTCATCAAATTCCGCATGCCCGAAAGTACCGGGAGAGGTAGCATGGACTTACAGTGGTATCAGAGACTAGTTAAACTCTATCTAACATGTTAGCATAGTAGCTAGAAATTCGATCGGAGAAAAATTCCCGAAATGAACCCGGAATTCATGCTTGCTGTTGATTTTTTTAAGTCTGTAAAAATAATAAATCATGCTTTAAAAATCGACTCAGGGTTTTTTAAAGATACTGAAGAAAAACGATGCAGAGATTCCATCAAACCACCGCGGAAACGCGGCAATAGCTTGCTATTGCCGCGGTTCCGCGGCCTTCTTGGCTCTTCTCTGGATCGTCTTTGCTACAGTATACTCAGTGGGTTATTTTGGGATTTTTGGTATATGTGTTTTCAGCCCAGATTTTCCAGAAAGAAAATTTTTCTTTTGGGGCTTTAAAAACCGTATTTCGATCGAGTTTCTAAGGACTTAAGCTGACGGGTATTTCTGTGATGTGATATTTGTATTGAACGTCTGCTAATCGCTATATGTCGATTAGTGGGGGTTATACAAATCTGTGATCTGTAATGTTGCTGGAATGTGTATATGAATTCATTGGATTGTCGCGGGTGAATAGCCGGGGGTTGTGAGACGAGAGTTTTCTTTTCTTTCAATTCATGTAAATTTGTAAATTGATGTAATAATTATTTGTATGACCGCACAACCGGGTCGGGGTTGTAGCCGTCATTGTATAATTTCTTTTTACTGTTTTTGCTCCTAGGATAAACCCATGGAGGGGGTGCACAAACTACCGGGTATGCCGAAGTGCCGAGTGGCCTACTCACGGAGTTGAGGGAGGTTGCTTCGCTTCGGGTACTTGGCGGGTAGTTTGCCGCACCCGTAGGGGTCTTGGGTGGGGTATTGGCTATTCACCGTGACCGTGTAATCTGCTTTTCGTTACAAGCTCGTACGAATTGCGGGTTCCTAGTATATCCAATGTGTTCATCTGTGATCTGAAATGGCTATCATTGCAATATATCTATATATGATATTATTTAGGCGTTGCTTATGTTTTACAGCCGCGCTAGCCCAGCCCCCGCTCTGTCGTTAGTTAAGTAACCTAACGGGTAATGACGGGGCCCCGTGGCGAACGCGAATGGCATAAGCGTATGTCATATTTTGGTTGTTTTCTGCAATGGTAGGATTAAATGATGGGACGCATTAAAAGAACTAATTCAAGAATATCACGCATTAAAAGAACTAATGCAAGAAAAATAAACCAAGTAAAAGTCGTTGAAACACTTTCGAAAAACCACTCGGTTCTTTTCAAAACCAACTTTTAAAATGCGGAGTTTGAGCCACTCCTTTTAAAAGCTATCTCGTTCCATCGATTATATCAAGTTCACTACGTTCATGCCAAAACCATTTGTAGCCCTCCGTCGTTTCACATGGATAGTCAATAGTATTCAAGCTATGTATGTTGGCCAAAGTCAAGGCATAGTGATTGGTAGCTATTGGGTATTCATGTATAGCATAGATAGATGCGTTGGTTTGGGACAGTCGTGCTGCCATTTTGGCCAAAGTCAAGGGATGGTACGGGTGGATCCAAATTAACCTGGAGAATGACGGGTAGAACTTGACATATGACTTATGATATTTTTGCCAAAGTCAAGGTCATAAGAGCATGGTGCAAAAATCCACATCAGGAGTTTCAAAAGAACTAAAACTTGCTAGTGTTGCATACCATTTGGAGTGTGATGATTCTGGTAGGATTCCTTCAGTTTCGTCACGCGATGATATTTGGATCCCGATCCTACTGTGAGTATATGCTACTCCTCGGGAAATTTCTCACTAAACGATTAATGCTATAAACCTAGTAGGTGTCTAGAAAGGTGTTAGCGGGGCAACGCCCCCAGGGAAAAGAGGTTATTTAATTAAGGAACTTCGCGAAAGCATTGGAAAATCTCCCTCGAAGTACCGACACTGGCCTGGCTGAACGGTTAAGCAAGTATTGTACGGTGAGATTGATCCTGACTAATTCTTCCTTTTTGGTTTGAGGAGGGATTCGAGAAACAGTGGGAGCCATCCTGTTTAGACAAATTAAAAACCACTCTAAACTTGCAAGAGCATCATGCTGAGTGTTTCTTCTCTCTCCTAAATTGCAGCGACCAATCGACATGACTGGACTTAAGTTACTTCTAGATAAAAACATACTGACAGGGCCAAACTACAAAGATTGGCTCAGGAATGTCAAGATGGCAATCACTTACGACAAGCTGGGGTATCTTCTTACCACCAAAGCTCCCCCTGTCCCTGGTCCCAAAACCAGCATCGCAGATAAGGAAATCCGTAAGACCTGGGAACTAGATTGCGCGAAGGCCAAGTGCCTCGTGCTTGCCTCTATGGACAACGAACATCAGAGGAGGCACGAGAATATGGACCTCGAGTCCATATTTCTCCATACAAAAGAACTGTATGGAGAGCAATCTCGTATCGCAAGATACGAAGTGTCGAAGAAGTTATTTTCGGCAACATTGGCCGTCGGATCATCGGTAGCGGAACACGTGCTTAAGATGATTGGCTACATTGAAGAGCTCGCGGACCTTGGGACCACGTTGGAGAATGAGCTCTATACGGACTTGATTCTCCAGTCCCTTCCTTCCACTTACGCCCAGTTTATACTGAACTTCAACTTACAAGAAAAGGAAGTTGAACTTTCAGAACTCCTCAACATGCTGAGGAGCGCAGAGGGCACCCTACAGAAAGGTAGGGAAACATCCACTTTGTTTGTAGGAGGATCTTCCTCTTCTAGGTCCAAGGCGAAAGCCAAGGGAAAGAAGAAGAAAGCCCCCGCCAAACCAAGGGGCGGTGTTAGTAAAGTGGATACGAAGGGAAAGGCAAAAGCAACAAAGAAAGTGGGAAAGCTTGTGGATAAAGAAGAATGCTTCTATTGTCATAAGAAGGGACACTAGAAGAATGATTGCAGGGCTTGGAAAGCCAGAACACAGAAACTGAAGCAGGTTGCGGCTTCAGCTTCAGGTGTGTATGTTATTGATAACTGTCTTTTAATAAACTCTACTTCCTGGGTATTGGATACCGGATCAGGATCTCATATCTGTAATTCTTTGCAGGCGTTGAGAAACCGTAGGTTTTTGAAGGCTGGTGACATGACCCTCAAAGTTGCAAACGGAGCTAGCATGGATGCTAAGGCCGTGGGGGACTATCACCTGGGAATGTCAGATGGACATGTTTTGGTTTTACGTAATTTCTTTTTTGTACCCAACACAACTTGTAATATCATTTCTGTATCTTTGGTTTCTAAAGAAGGTTATGAATTTGCGTTTGTACGTAATGTTGTAAAAATTCACCTTAATCAAGTCTTGATTGGGTCAGGTACATTGAGCAATGGTATATACGTATTAAACCAACCACAGATTTTCAATGTCCAGAATACACACAAAAGAAAGTCTCCAGAAATCAATCAGACTTTCTTATGGCATTGTAGACTGGGTTACATCAATGAGAGAAGGTTGACAAAGTTACATACAGAAGGATATTTGAATTCGTTCGAATATCAATCGTATGCCACTTGTCAATCCTGTCTCAAAGGAAAGATGACAAACACTCCGTTCACTGGACACGGAGTAAGAGCGAGCGAGCTCTTGGGACTCGTACACAGCGACGTGTGCGGTCCGATGTCTACACATGCGCGAAGCGGTTATTCTTACTTCATTACTTTTAAAGATGACTTTTCAAGGTACGGTTATGTCTTCTTAATGAAACATAAGTCCGAAGCCTTTGGAAAATTCCAGAAATATAAGAATGAAGTAGAAAAACAAACCAGCAAAAGTATCAAGATTCTAAGATCGGATCGAGGTGGTGAATACTTGAGTGCCGAGTTCCTGGACTATTTAAAAGAGAACGGAATTCTCTCTCAGCTTACTCCTCCATACACTCCGCAACATAACGGTGTATCGGAGAGACGGAACCGAACCCTATTGGATATGGTACGGTCCATGATGAGTAACGCTGAGTTACCGCGATCATTCTGGGGGTATGCGCTAGAATCAGCTGCATACCTTTTGAATCGAGTTCCAACTAAAATTGTGCCTACCACACCATATGAGATGTGGTGTGGGAAGAGACCCTATCTTAATCACATTAAGACATGGGGAAGTCCAGCTTTTGTCAAAAAGCAGCATGCGGACAAGCTCGAGGCATGCTCAGTACGGTGCAAGTTTGTGGGATATCCAAAGAACTCCAAGGGATATTTCTTCTACTGCGAAGAGGAACAAAAGGTTTTTGTTTCTCGGCATGCCCACTTTCTAGAGCACCAGTTCTTGGAAAAGGAAATTAGTGGGAGCGCAGTAGAACTGGAAGAAATTCCAGAACCACAGACTATTACTGAAAGCTTAGTGGAACCAGAGGGTTCAAAAGAACAGGACATTCCTACGCCGCTCCGCAGGAGTAGTAGGCAGTCTCATCTGCCCGAGAGATACTACGGTTTTCTCATAGACGGGGATAGAGAGGATTGCATCATAGATTATGATGAGCCTACTAGCTTCCAGCAGGCCGTTCAGAGCGTTGACTCGGTAAAATGGCTGGATGCAATGCGGACGGAAATGGAGTCCATGTACACCAACAAAGTATGGACGTTGGACATTGCACCAGACGGGGTAAAACCCGTAGGATGCAAGTGGATCTTCAAAAGGAAGATTTGTGTAGATGGATAGGTTGAGACCTATAAAGCTAGACTTGTTGCAAAGGGTTTTCGTCAAAGACCTAGTTTGGACTATGACGAAACCTTTTCTCCAGTGGCTATGCTGAAATCCATTCGGATCCTTCTTACCATTGCTGCCTTCCACGATTATGAGATTTGGCAGATGGACGTAAAGACCGCTTTTCTAAATGGAAATTTAAAGGAGTGTGTCTATATGGACCAGCCAGAGGGTTTCATTCAGAGTGGGAGCAGCGGAAAGGTGTGCAAGTTGCTTAAGTCCATCTATGGACTAAAGCAGGCATCGCGGAGTTGGAACATCTGCTTTGATGAGACGGTAAAAGAATTTGGCTTTATCAAAAATCCGGTTGAACCATGCATCTATAGTAGATTTGTAGCGAGAACTGTAGTATTCCTCGTTTTGTACGTGGATGCATTCTCTTAATAGGAAATGACATTCCTATGCTACAATCTGTCAAGGGGTTCTTGTCACACAGGTTCTCCATGAAAGACCTGGGTGATGCCTCATACATCCTGGGGATCCGGATCCATCGTGACAGATCCAAGAGGATATTAGGACTTTCACAGTCCAGGTACATCGACACCATACTGAAAAAATTCAGTATGGAAGATTCCAAGCGCGGTAACCTACCGGCTTGTCACGGGATCACCCTCTCTAAAGAGATGTCTCCCAAGACTGATTTGGAAAGGGATCGCATGTCTATTATACCCTACGCTTCTGCGGTAGGCTCTATAATGTATGCGATGTTGTGTACCAGACCGGATGTAACTTATGCACTTAGTGTAGTAAGCCGGTATCAGTCAAACCCCGGGGAGAAACACTGGATAGCGGTAAAGAACATTCTCAAGTACCTGAGAAGGACTAAGGAGATGTTCTTGGTGTATGGCGGAAAAGACCTCCAAATCGAGGCCTTTGCTGACTCCAGCTTCCAGAGTGACAAGGATGATTCCAAGTCCATGTCGGGTTTTGTCTTTACCCTCAATGGAGGGGCGGTGTGTTGGAAGAGTTCCAAACAGGAAACCGTTGCAGACTCGACGATGGAAGCGGAATACATCGCTGCATCTGATGCCGCAAAAGAAGCTGTCTGGATGAGGAAGTTCTTGAAAGAACTTCAGGTGGTTCCGTCCATTGTTGATCCAATACCTCTGTATTGCGACAACAACGGGGCTATAGCTTTAGCGAAGGAACCCAGGTCCCATCAGAGATCCAGACACATCTTGAGGAGGTATCACCTGACCAGGGAGATCGTGGATCGCCAGGAGATCGAGGTTCGGAGGTTTGCTTCAGAAGATAACACTGCAGATCCATTCACCAAGGCCTTGCCCCAGACTCAGTTCGAGCGGCTGATCAAGATGATAAGTCTTCGATACGCCAGTACATGGCCTTAGTGCAAGTGGGAGATTGTTAGTGTATATGCCGTAGAGGCCATTACTGTATCATACTGGTTTGTATATTACTAAATGGAAGCTTGGGATATTCACCTTGTATATACAATCTTGCTCAAAATAGTAGTATGCTGCTTGGTTTGTTTCTACTTCAATGTGTACATGTGTTTATTTTATTATATCACCTATACGCATTAGTGGAGCCCTTAAGATCTTTGCTTGATTACCAGCGTTGTGATGGCAGTCACACTAGTGGGGGCTGGGTAATCTATAAGCACATCCTTATGCAGGTCCCTAGTCGCAGGACTATCGAGACAGGGCATCGATACTCCGGAGTAGACTAGCGCATGCGCTTCTCATCCCAGAGTGGGAGATGGTCTATCCCACAGCCATCAGTACGTCGTACTGGAGATAGTATGCGGGTGCTCGTTAGGTTACCAGTACACTGGACAGGACTCGTCGGGAACTGACCGGTTGGTATTATACCTATCGTCAGTTATCAGTTCCCAGGTGACATGAGTACAGCTTAGTCCGCTGACTTGACACTGTCACTTTGTTAGGTCCACGTTACCACTCCCGGTACTTTCGGGGTTGCGGAAACGGTAAAACAAAAATTTTCCTGGACTTGGCAACATGGACCGTAAAAGCCGGATCTTTACTAAACAATACACTAGCATCCAACTAGAGATTTATCTACTCGGTTAGGGGTTATACCTCAACTTGAACTCCTTCTCTTCTTGTTGTTCTTCTCTTCTTGTTGTTCTTCTCTTTGCTTGCTCGATGGTTGATCCGGACTTTGGTCACCTCCGCGGCTTCCTTGAGTCGAAGACGATCCACCCGAGAGATGTACACCGAGCTCCACCTCGAGCCGAGGTAACTAAAGCAAGGAGATTGCTAATCTAGAAGCCCTAGGTTGTGTTGAAGTGGTAGATGAATGGTTTTGTCTTTGTGGGATCTTTTTCTCTCAACACATGAGATCAAAAGATAAATCAAGAGGACGAAGAAGGAGGAGCTAGCTAACAACCATGGAGCTTTTCATTCCAAGAGAGAGAATGAGAATGAGCAAAATGAAAAACCTCTCCAAGAGAAAACCCAACCATGGTTGCAATAATGCAAAAACATTATCATTACTAATCCCATCAAGATAAAGTTGATGGCTACAAATGACATGACCATTATCATAACAAAAGAAAAAGAAAACCAAAGAATACTTTAGATCTTTCAAGAAGATCCTAGTCAACTTTGGTCAAATGGTCAACAAAGTCAAGATGGTCAAATGGTCAATGTAATTAGCCATAACATAATTATCAATGAAAGGATTAGTAAATAATGTCCCCGGCTCATAATGGTTTTGACCAAACGAACTGTCAAAACCCTAATGAGTCCGCCTCAAAATGGTTCTGACCGAATCAACTGTCAAAACCCTAATGAGCCCGCCACATAACGGTTTTGGCCGAACCAACTGCCAAAACCCTAATGAGGCACCTCCTCCTTCATCACTCCGGAAAACTGTGCATACACACCTGCATCCGCATTCCGTAGAATGCGGATGCGCAGAAGACAAAAGAAATCCATCTGTGCAATACTAGGATCCGGCTTAAACCAAAGCCCACTAGTACTGCCTGCCCGAACACCATACGCGCACAAGTGTACGTAAGTGATCGCAGCCCTGCCGTAAAACCATACGGCCTCTACACGTTTCGTTCAGTGCAGGGAAACTCTCTGTGTGGGACTCTAAAGACTCGACACTACGCTGGCAGTGGGTTTAACCACAGACCGCAAGCGGCACTAGCTGTACGTAACGGTCCCCAGGTAGATGTCGATAAGAAGGACGATGAGGTAAACCCATCCGAACTCCTACTGAGCCTGTTGTAGGGTTCCTAGGCATCCTAATGAGGTCTCACAAGGCATCAACCATGCCAATTTCAAAAAATCTAGGTGCCGAGAAACCCGACTACGGATCGTTGGCTAGAAATCTAGGCGAAACAATAAACTAGTTAACACTTAACTAAGAGATACGGAAATACAACCTTTGTAGATCCGGTTCTACACCTCCATAGCTCCGCAATGAAGTCTCCTCGCTGTCCATAACAAGTCCCGGGCTCTAGCGTCGGCTTCATCGGAGAATGGACGGGCTAGGTCATCGATGTCCATGCCGAAGATGATCTACGTCGAGGCATCGCTAGATCAAGCTCCTACTTCACCAAGTCATGAAAACTTGTGAAGGAAACACACTCTACTACTTGGCAAGAGGTAGAGGATGAAGAAATAGGAAGTGGGTTCAATTTAGAATTGGATTTCTCACTCTTTATCATCAATCACCATTGATGAAGAAAGCTTTTTCTTCCTTGCTCATGAAGAAGAAGAAGAAAGAAATATATGATAAGTTAATTAAAAAATAATAGAAAAACAAATACTTATCATATCATTAATTATAGTTAAGTGTAGAGAATGAATCATGGTTAGTGGGAATGGTTAGGGTTAAGGATGAGATAAGAATGGTTGACTTGATCAAAGCTTCATGAAGCTTCAACTAAACTCCAAAACTAGCAACCATTCTTTTCTCTTCTTTTCCAAAATGAATAAACAAATAAATAAATGAATGAATAAATAAATAGATATGAAAATGTAAACCCTAACCATTACATAACCATGGTTTAAACTTTACACAAAACACAAGTGAACATGCATCATCAAACATGATACAATCAAGTGCACAATACTATATCGAATATACAATGTGCACACCCGAGTGAGAAAATCAATTTAAAGTGAACCGATACTAGTTAATGCAAAGTAATATATCAAATATATATAATTATGCATTAAATCAATAAATCAACACTTGATTCAATGATCCGGTCATGTCGCACAAAACCGACAGGTATCATTAGTAACAACTTATCGAATCAACACTTGATCCGATAACCCGGCTATATCGCATATAACCGATCAATGTCACATCGCGAGAATCGAATACAGTATCACATACCGTATTATTCTCGGTCCCGCACATATCTCATATGCGCTCCTATTTCGTTTCGCTTGAGCCAGGAAACCACTGTGTAGGACTCTAAAGACTCGTCAATACGCCGGCAGCGGATGATGATCATATCAAACATCCACAAGCCGCAAGCGGTCTGCCAAACATAACGGCCACCCGGGTATTGAGCGATCTGAAGATCGACGAGCAAGCCCGCTCACACTCCAGTGAATCCAACCAGTAACACTACCGTACAGTCCGGTCTGATCATCTGATATGTCGCATATCTCGCCTAGGGGTGGTAAACGTCAGACCCCAATAGCTCGATAAGTCGTGTCGATATGAGGTCTATAACTGTTCGAGAAACTACTGGTAACACTTACCAGTAAATCTCAGCAACCCTGGCCAGGATTTCCTGTTATAGCCAATCGAACACAGCGCAACATCAACTCCCTATACCGGGAGAGACGAATCCCCTCCTATCGCTCATTGCCTCCATGTGACTCGGGACTGTACCCAAAAACCACCGTTTTGCACGCCCTCTTGGACGTGGTAAGATGGAAATCAAAGCACAGTGGGAACCACACAAGACTCTATGACGATCTCGGGTCAACAGACTACTCTGTACCAGTGTCACCAGAGAACTGCCATCTGACGTGAGGTATAATACCATCTGGGAGTTCTCGGCGAGTCTGTCCAGTGTACCCAGTCTCTACTGAGCACCCGTATATCATCTCTGATGTCAAACACCAATGGATATGGGATCATCCATCGCCCATCTATATGGGTCGAGAAGGTATACGCTAGTCTACTCTGGTATATCGATGCCCCGTCTCGATACACCCTCGACTAGGGACTTTGAAGGATGTACTTATGGACTACCATGTCCCCACTAGTATGATCCGCATCATAGTCCAGGTAGTCAAGCACACATCCTAAGGGCTTTACCAACATGTAACAGAGAGACAATCAGTATACACATTAAGGTAAAGTTCAACCAGATAGCATACTATGATGTCGAGCAAGAAAGTCCTCCCTATATATGTCCCAGCATCCACTACAATATACATCCTATGTACAGTAATGGCCTCTAGGGCATACATATAACTAACAATATCCCACTTGCACTAGGGCCATCTGTAGCAGTGGTTGTAGTATCTCATACTCAACCATCCCATAAAAGTCTCTCTCTGGGAACAGGCCTTTGTGAGTGGATCCGCTGTGTTGTCCTCTGAGTCTACTCTCCTAACCTCGATCACCCTGGAGATCAACTATCTCCATGATCAGGCGATGCTGCCTTAGAATAAGTCTGGATCACTGATGGGACCGGCGTTCCTCGGCATGAGCCACAACTCCATTGTCTCACAATGGTAGGAACGTAGTTCATTTCATGAACTAATATACACCCAAACATCCTCTTTGGTAGCATCTTAAGTAGCGATGTATCCTGCCTTTATCGTCTAGTATGTCACGGTATCCATCTTGGAACTCTTCCAACATACCGTCCCTTTACTGAGGGTAAAGACAATGCCTGTGACTGACATTCAGTCGTTTTTATCACCCTGGAACCCTTCCAGTGATTCTCCTCAGGATCGATTGACACCATCTCACTACATCTAGTGAGTATCCTAACATCCATTTAGATCTATCTCATAAATCCAAAATCCAGGATTTAGTAGGTATCACTTTAATCCTATATGGAGAATCTTTGTGATAAGCGGAGATTGATCGAGCGTAGCATAAGAAACTCCTTTCTTATCAAGAGTATGTCATCCACGTACTCTACGAGGATCGTCACCATACTCCCTACTACCTTTTTGTATATACAAGGTTCATCTACCATTTTGATGATGTCAAACTCTTTGACCGCTTCATCAAAACAGATGTTCCAACTCCGCGATGCCTGCTTTATCCTATAAAGCATCTTGCACACGTTTCCGCTGCTCCCACTGTCTACGAAGCCCTCTGGCTGTGTACTTATAGACGCTCTCTTTTAAATCATCATTTAGAAAAGCAGTCAAGACACTCAACCACCAGATATCGCAGTCATGGTATGTAGCCGTGGCAAGTAGGATCTGGATGGACTTAAGCATAGTCACTTGAAAAGGTTTCATCATGATCCACGCCTGGTCGATGACGAAAAGCTTTAACAAGTCTAGCTTTGAAAGTCTCAACTTTTCCATCTACACCAAGTAATCTTCTCAAGATATACTTGCTCCTGATGGGGATTTAACCCTTCAGATATTGCAACCAAAGTCCATACTTTGTTGGTGTACATGGATTCCATCTCAGATCGCTAAGCATCCAGCCATTCTTACAGAGTCTTACTCCTGATGGCCAGCTCGAAACTAGTTGGGTCATCATCTCATGATGCATTCCTCGCTCCCACTGTCATAGAGAAACCGAAGTATCTCTCAGGTGGGTGAGAAACCCTACTAGATCGGCGGAGAGACTGAGGTTCGTTGGTATCTACTGAATCCTTTGGTTGTACCAAATCATCTGCTATATTTTGTATAGCTGGAACCTTTCCAGTTCTACATAACTAACCTTGCCTCGAGTTTGTCCGGATTTTGCTTTTAGACATAGGCCGGACAACCCCAAATCTTAACTAACTTAAGACATGGGCTCTTCCCTTTCCATATCACATATGAAGTGGCAGGCATTGATTTGATTCGAACCCTATTCAATAGGTATGCAACTTCTCAAGTGCATAACACCCAAAAGGAAACAGGTAACTCAGTATTACTCATCATAGAGCACACCTTATCATATAGGGTGTGATTGCTCCGCCCTGATATACCATCGTGCTATGGTGTATACAGAGGAGTAATGCTGAGAGAGAATCTCATTCTCCTTTAGAATAATCCAGTATTTCCGTGCTCAAGTATTCTCCTCCTTGATCTCATCATAGGACATAATACTTATACCCATATTTTGGTTCTCTACTTCTCGCTTATATTCTGTTAATATCTCAAAAGGCTCGGACTCATGTTTCAACAGGAACATATGTCTGAATCTTGAGAGATTATCAGAGAATGTAATGAAGTAAAAAGAACTGGTCTTGGCATGTGTAGACAGGGGACCTACATACATCAACATGTATCATCCCAAGAGTTCATTAACTCTTTCTCTGTTTCCAGTAAACGGAGCTATGGTCATCTTATCTTTGTGACATGACTAGCGAGTTTCACAAGATGTAAATTCAAACTGATTTAAATATGCATCTATGTGCAACTTAGCTAGTCGGGTCGCATTGATATGACCTAGTCTACAATACCTCAAGAAGGATCCGTTCATTTCTGAACTCTTCCTCTTGTGTGTGTTCTGTATACTAAAGAACTGTAGTTTGATTTAGAATATTAATGCTTTTAGATAACGTGCCTGAATCGATCAACTTTTGATATAGGAAATGTTCAAAA
The DNA here is from genome assembly GCA_030015575.1 of Agapanthus africanus. Classification (NCBI taxonomy): domain Eukaryota; kingdom Viridiplantae; phylum Streptophyta; class Magnoliopsida; order Asparagales; family Amaryllidaceae; genus Agapanthus; species Agapanthus africanus. The sequence continues at coordinate 517,636,478 of CM057337.1, forward strand.
CATTATCCATCAATACAAAATTTTATCATTTCTTTACTAATAAAGAGACTGATATGATTTTGTATATCAGGTTCGGTATCTAATAACATTCATTCAGAATCAATGTATTGTAATACAGGGTGACAGTGACCAACAGACTTGGCTGCAACTCTTGCCCCGTTTTCTGCCTCATGAAACTTATCACCCGTTCTCAGTTCTCTACCTATCTGTAGCCCTATGTAACAGATTACATATCTGGGATCCTGATCCGGTATCACATACCCAGGACGTAGAGGTTACAGAGAAACAGTTCTGTATAATGAACACACCCGAAGATGATGCATCAGCATGCACTCTCTTCGTTTGGGCGGCACGGGAAATCTGGTATTCCCCAATTTCCTGCTCTGTCTTATAACATTTATAAGTTGGAGCGGGACCAACGTTCCCCAGCTCAGTATAACAAGCGGGTTCGGTCAATATTCCGTATTATTATCTTGATTAAGGCGTGATATGGTCGCTACCTGGAGAGAGAGAGAAGAAAACACTCAGCGTGCGCTCTTGCAAGAATAGATTGGTTATTATTTTATCTAATCAGGATGGCTCCCACTGCTTTTTATCAAATCTTCCTTCAAACCCTAAAAGGAAAGACTAGCCGGGATTAATTACACACTACAAGTTCGCCAATCTTTCAGCCAGGCCAGTGTCGGTACTTTGAGGGAGGTCCCCCGTGCTTTCGCACGAACCTAATTAATGTAAACCTCGTTTTCCCAGAGGCGTAACCTCGTTGACACCTTTCTAGACACCTACTTGATCGGCTAATTGTAATGTATAAAACTCTCCCAGGAGTAACTCTTACTCGCAGCGGGTATCGGGATCCAACTATCTCATAGAAGGTATGCAATCTCATTGCAAATTTCAACACTTGAAATTCCCGATAATCTTTTGCCCCTAACGTGCTATGACCTTGACGAAAGCCAACAAACCATAGCCCGCTAGTCAAGTTCAACCCGTACATTTCTTGATTGAATTAAACCCACCCGCACGACCCTTGACGAAAGCCAACAAAGCCGCACGACTACCCTAATCCAATCGCATCGTATGCTGCAGATAAGCAGCATATAGCTACCGCACACTGCACCTTGACGAAAGCCAACAAATGCAGCACGAATACTATATACAACTTATCTGAAATGTCGGAGGGCTACGACAGGTTTTTCTGAAAACCTATTGCGTAATGAACTTGATATCGTTGTAGGATCGAATGAATTTTGAAATGGAGTGTTTTTGAGGCTTTTCTAGTTTTGCTAAAGGAGTCACTCCCGGTGAAGGGATCGTCGGTCCTTTCCTCGTCGAATGAGGTGCGGGATATATCATATATATCACTGTGCAAAGAAAAAACACTTAAAAGCAATCAAAAGACAAACCGAGTGTGTAGCATCTGCCAGTTATTGCTAAAGGAGTCACTCCCGGTGAAGGGATCTCGGTCCTTTCCTTATCGAATAAAGTGCAGGATATATCATATATACCTCTGTGCAAAGCAAGAACTGTAGTTACCTGTTTTATTTTGAAATTCGATTCTACAACATCTTAGGTTTCTTTTATTTCATTAATCACATTAATGAAGTCCCATCATTTAAGTACCTAAACATCACAGATAAATACGACGTACACTTATGCCATCCGCATTCGCCTCGATGTCCCCTCGTGCACCGTTAGGTTAGGTAACTAACGGCAGAGCGGGGCAGGGCTAGCGCGGGTGTAAAACATAAGTAACGTCTATATAATATATCATATATACTATATACTGTATCTATCATAGAACATCACATGATCACATCACAGATATCGCAGCAGAAGAAACATATGAAATATTGGATATACTAGGACGTCCGTGTTTTCAATACGAGCCAGTATAAAACACGGAATCCACGGTCGTGATGAATAGCCAAACCCACACCCCTAGACCCCTACGAGAGCGGCAAGTAACCCTACCAATTCTAGAGTTAGGAGACCCGGACTCGACTCCTCGAGTTGGTCTCCCACTGGACTCCAGAACCCAGTTACTTGTGCTCCCCTCCTTGGGTCTATCCTAGTGCGGAAAAGTAAATAATATACAAAAGGCGACTACTTCCGCAACCTGGAAGCGCCCCAATAAAAGAATATTACATACAAGTTTTTACATGAATGAAAATGAAAAACACTCATCTCACATAAAAACCCCCGGCTATTCAAACACGACGATCCAATATAACATATCCAGCAACACATAACATCACATGTCATCAACGTAAGTAAATATGTCCATCCCAATTGTCGTTGACATATAGCAACGAAACCGGCGATATCACATATTACACTTACGGTCACAGAAAAGAAAGTGTAAAACTACAACAGTTGGAATCCGCAACCTGCATAGACATCGCATGCCTAATTAAATGAATTACTTAGACATCGCATGCCTAACAATTATAAACCCCGCATTTTAGTCTCATTATCGAAAACTCTTTTCAATATCAAGTCGGGCAATTCAACAAGATTCCCGGCATGCTGATCGAATGCTCGTCGTAAACTTCAGTAGGCGGCCACACCCCCGATACCGTCGATGAAGTGCACCAAGGCGGAACACCGCTACCGCGAGCACCCGAACGGATGCTTTCGGCGACGGGGTTCTCCTACAGTCACTTGGTCGGGGCTATGGAGTGAGGCTGTCTATTAAGTTTACCCGGCGAATATCCGCGTACGCTACGTGATTGCGACGGACTTTTGATCACATCAAAATTCCGTGGCAACCGATCAAGTGAGACTAAACTGCTACGTTTATAACATTCATTCAGTTATCTCATAACTCTTTGTGAATTCCAATTATTGTATCCCATTCCAGATAATTAGAAAATGTTAAACTTTCCGATTGAACATTCGAACACCCAAGTTTTCCCGATACAGATCAACACATGAAATAAGTCTAACAACATTCAGTTCGTGCCTCAGTACCGACGGTCCAGCCGTAGAAGGGTCAAGCCAACGCCTCACATGTGGCACGCCGTACTGCCCCAAACCCGAAGGTTCAAAGGGCAGTTCAAGACGGTCACATAATCGAGTTAAGGTTTGTTGTCTTCTAGAGGGACCATCGCGTTACTTGCACTACTTAGAACGTCGTTAAACTACGGAAAAATCCAACACTTGGAAATTTCCCGACAGGGGAAAAATTGGGTATTTATATCCGGTCGAACTTTTTAACATATTCAAGAATTTATCCGGAAAGCCACAAAGACAAAATTTGATAATCCGATCGAACTCATGAAAACCCAAAACAACCCCTGAAAACTCAACTGTATAATAAATATTAAAATATCCCAGGAAAATCAGCACAGAAAACTGAGAATTACTGCGAAAAACAAAATGCACAAAACGACAAAACCGCCGCTGAACCGCCGCGTCGTGCATAGCACGTGCCGCGGTTCCGCGGTGGAAAAGTTGACTTAGGCCCACGAAATTTACAGTAATTCTTAGAAAACCCTGCTTGATTTTCTGCATATTTTTAATTTGGAAAAATCCCAGTTTTTAAAAAATGGACAAAGAGCATTTTTAGGGTTGGGGTTTCGGTTCGTCCGGCTTTCAAACTCCGTCTAGACTTCGCCTAAGGCTCTAGCTAGGCTCTGATACCACTGTAGGGTTCCTAGGCATCCTAATGAGGTCTCACAAGGCATCAACCATACCAATTTCAAAAAATCTAGGTGCCGAGAAACCCGACTACGGATCGTTGGCTAGAAATCTAGGCGAAACAATAAACTAGTTAACACTTAACTAAGAGATACGGAAATACAACCTTTGTAGATCCGGTTCTCCACCTCCATAGCTCCGCAATGAAGTCTCCTCGCTGTCCATAACAAGTCCCGGGCTCTAGCGTCGGCTTCATCGGAGAATGGACGGGCTAGGTCATCGATGTCCATGCCGAAGATGATCTACGTCGAGGCATCGCTAGATCAAGCTCCTACTTCACCAAGTCATGAAAACTTGTGAAGGAAACACACTCTACTACTTGGCAAGAGGTAGAGGATGAAGAAATAGGAAGTGGGTTAAATTTAGAATTGGATTTCTCACTCTTTATCATCAATCACCATTGATGAAGAAAGCTTTTTCTTCCTTGCTCATGAAGAAGAAGAAGAAAGAAATATATGATAAGTTAATTAAAAAATAATAGAAAAACAAATACTTATCATATCATTAACTATAGTTAAGTGTAGAGAATGAATCATGGTTAGTGGGAATGGTTAGGGTTAAGGATGAGATAAGAATGGTTGACTTGATCAAAGCTTCATGAAGCTTCAACTAAACTCCAAAACTAGCAACCATTCTTTTCTCTTCTTTTCCAAAATGAATAAACAAATAAATAAATGAATGAATAAATAAATAGATATGAAAATGTAAACCCTAACCATTACATAACCATGGTTTAAACTTTACACAAAACACAAGTGAACATGCATCATCAAACATGATACAATCAAGTGCACAATACTATATCGAATATACAATGTGCACACCCGAGTGAGAAAATCCATTTAAAGTGAACCGATACTAGTTAATGCAAAGTAATATATCAAATATATATAATTATGCATTAAATCATTAAATCAACTAATGATACCTGTCGGTTTTGTGCGACATGACCGGATCATTAAATCAACACTTGATTCAATGATCCGGTCATGTCGCACAAAACCGACAGGTATCATTAGTAACAACTTATCGAATCAACACTTGATCCGATAACCCGGCTATATCGCATATAACCGATCAATGTCACATCGCGAGAATCGAATACAGTATCACATACCGTATTATTCTCGGTCCCGCACATATCTCATATGCGCTCCTATTTCGTTTCGCTTGAGCCAGGAAACCTCTGTGTAGGACTCTAAAGACTCGTCAATACGCCGGCAGCGGATGATGATCATATCAAACATCCATAAGCCACAAGTGGTCTGCCAAACGTAACGGCCACCCGGGTATTGAGCGATCTGAAGATCGACGAGCAAGCCCGCTCACACTCCAGTGAATCCAACCAGTAACACTACCGTACAGTCCGGTCTGATCGTCTGATATGTTGCATATCTCGCCTAGGGGTGGTAAACGTCAGACCCCAATAGCTCGATAAGTCGTGTCGATATGAGGTCTATAACTGTTCGAGAAACTACTGGTAACACTTACCAGTAAATCTCAGCAACCCTGGCCAGGGATTTCCTGTTATAGCCAATCGAACACAGCGCAACATCAACTCCCTATACCGGGAGAGACGAATCCCCTCCTATCGCTCATTGCCTCCATGTGACTCGGGACTGTACCCAAAAACCACCGTTTTGCACGCCCTCTTGGACGTGGTAAGATGGAAATCAAAGCACAGTGGGAACCACACAAGACTCTATGACGATCTCGGGTCAACAGACTACTCTGTACCAGTGTCACCAGAGAACTGCCATCTGACGTGAGGTATAATACCATCTGGGAGTTCTCGGCGAGTCTGTCCAGTGTACCCAGTCTCTACTGAGCACCCGTATATCATCTCTGATGTCAAACACCAATGGATATGGGATCATCCATCGCCCATCTGTATGGGTCGAGAAGGTATACGCTAGTCTACTCTGGTATATCGATGCCCCGTCTCGATACACCCTCGACTAGGGACTTTGAAGGATGTACTTATGGACTACCATGTCCCCACTAGTATGATCCGCATCATAGTCCAGGTAGTCAAGCACACATCCTAAGGGCTTTACCAACATGTAACAGAGAGACAATCAGTATACACATTAAGGTAAAGTTCAACCAGATAGCATACTATCATGTCGAGCAAGAAAGTCCACCCTATATATGTCCCAGCATCCACTACAATATACATCCTATGTACAGTAATGGCCTCTAGGGCATACATATAACTAACACCTGTATGTGACAATCTCCGTACAGTCCGGTCTGTTCGTCTGATACATCGCATGTCGGGCCTAGGGGGGCGGTAAACGTCAGTTCCCTAAAAGCGGTACAAGTCGTGTCGGAGTGAAGCCCAATACACCCTGAGATAACACTGGAAACCCACCAGTATATCTCGCTTGCCCTGGCCAGGGACTACTCGTGTAATGGCTCTCCTAGACACAGCGCGATGTCAACCCCCAATTCCGGGAGAGACGAATCCTGTCTAACCGTCACTGCCTCCAAGTGCTTCTGGATTGCACCCAACTACTACCTGTTTGCACGACTCAGTAGAGCCGTGGTAGGGTAGTAATCAAAGAACAGTGGGAACACACTCGAGGCGAAGTGACAGTGTCAAGTCAGCGGACTAAGCTGTACTCATGTCACCTGGGAACTGATAACTGACGATAGGTATAATACCAACCATCAGTTCTCGACGAGTCCTGTCCAGTGTACTCGTAACCTAACGAGCACCCGTATACTATCTCAAGTACGACGTACTGACGGCTGTGGGACAGACCGTCTCCCATGCTGGGATGAGAAGCGCATACGCTAGTCTACTCCGGTGTATCGATACCCTATCTCGATACTTCCACGACTAGGTACATGTATAAGGATGTGCTTATAGATTACCCAGCCCCCACGAGTGTGATCGCCATCACAACGCCGGTAATCAAGCAAAGATCCTAAGGGCTCTACTAATGCGTATAGGTGATATAATAAATAAACACACATGTACACATTAAAGCAGAGATAAACCAAGTAGCATACTACTATATTGAGCAAGATTGTCTGTATAACTGTGAATATCCTAAGCTTCCATCAAGTAATATACATACTAGTATGATACAGTAATGGCCTCTAGGGCATATACACTAACAATCTCCCACTTGCACTAAGGCCATGTACTGGCGTATCGAAGACCTATCATCTCGATCAGCCGCTCGAACTGAGTCTGGGGTAAGGCCTTCGTGAATGGGTCCGCTGTGTTGTCCTTTGTGTCCACTCTCCGCACCTCGATCTCCTGGCGATCAATGATCTCCCTGATCAGGTGATACCGCCTTAAGATGTGCCTGGATTTCTGATGGGACCTTGGTTCCTTTGCTAAAGCTATAGCCCCATTGTTATCGTAATACAAAGGTATTGCGTCAACAATGGACGGAACCACCTGAAGTTCACTAATGAACTTCTTCATCCAGACCGCCTCTTTTGCGGCATCGCTTGCAGCAATGTATTCAGCCTCCATCGTCGAGTCTGCGACGGTATCCTGCTTGGAACTCCTCCAACATACCGCCCCTCCTTTGAGGGTAAACACAAAACTCGAGACAGACTTGCTTTCATCTTTGTCACTCTGGAAGCTTGAATCGGTAAAGGACTCGACCCTGAGGTCTCCATTACCGTAAACCAGGAACATCTCCTTAGTCCTTCTTAGGTACTTGAGAATGTTCTTCACTGCTGTCCAGTGGTCCTCCCCTGGGTCTGACTGATACCGGCTAACCGCGCTCAATGCGTAAGCTACATCTGGTCTTGTACATAGCATCGCATACATTATAGATCCTACCGCCGAAGCGTAGGGTATAGTGCTCATGCGAACCCTCTCCTCAGTCTTAGGAGACATCTTCTTGGAGAGGGTAATTCCGTGCAATGCGGGTATGTTACCGCGCTTGGAACCCTCCATACTAAATCTCTTTAGTACGGTCTCTATGTACCTGGACTGTGAAAGTCCCAATAGTTTCTTGGATCTATCTCTATAGATCTTGATCCCCAGAATGTACGAGGCATCACCCAGGTCCTTCATGGAAAACCTTTGTGACAAAAACAGCTTGACCGATTGTAGCATAGGAATGTCATTTCCTATCAAAAGAATGCCGTCCACGTACAAGACTAGGAATACGACAGTTCGTCCTACAATCTTCTTATAGACACAGGGTTCATCCTCGTTCTTGATGAAATCAAATTCCTTGATTGCCTCATCAAAACAGATGTTCCAGCTCCGCGATGCCTGCTTTAATCCATAAATGGATTTAAGCAACTTGCACTCCTTCCCGCTGCTCCCACTGTCTACGAAACCTTCTGGTTGATCCATGTAAACGCACTCTTCCAAAAAACCGTTTAGGAAAGCCGTTTTAACATCCATCTGCCAGATTTCATAGTCATGGAAGGCAGCAATGGCAAGTAAGATCCGAATGGATTTGAGCATAGCCACCGGAGAAAAAGTTTCATCATAGTCCAAACCAGGTCTTTGACGAAAATCTTTTGCAACGAGTCTAGCTTTATAGGTTTCCACCTGCCCATCTACACCAAGTTTCCTTTTGTAGATCCATTTGCATCCAACGGGTTTTACCCCAGATGGAGCAATATCCAAGGTCCACACTTTATTGGCGTACATGGACTCCATTTCGGATTGCATTGCTTCCTGCCACTTATCAGAGTCCCTACTGATAATGGCCTGCCTGAAACTGGTAGGGTCATCTTCTTCCAAGATGCAATCCTCTCGATCCCCGTCAATGAGAAAACCGTAGTATCTCTCGGGCGGATGAGAAATCCTACCAGATCTGCGGAGTGGCTGAGGTTCGTCTGGGGTTATTGAAACCTGAGGTTCCGTCAAATTTTCAGTTTCAGTTTGTGGTCGCAGAATTTCTTCCAATTCTACCATGCTCCCACTAATTTCTTTTGCAAGAAACTCCGTTTCTAAGAAAACGGCGTGCTGAGCAACAAACACCTTCTGTTCCTCAGTGTGGTAGAATAGATATCCATAACCATTCTTTGGATATCCCACAAACTTACATAAAACTGACCGTGCCTCTAGTTTATCCGGTTTATGCGTTTTAACATAAGCCGGACAACCCCATATCTTAAATCTTTTAAGATATGGCATCTTTCCATTCCATATCTCGAACGGAGTCTTAGGCACTGATTTAGACGGAACATCATTCAATAGGTATGCTGCTGTCAATAGCGCATGTCCCCAAAATGAAAGAGGCAACTCGGCATTACTCATCATGGAGCGAACCATATCCAGTAGGGTACGATTCCTCCGCTCCGAAACACCGTTGTGCTGTGGTGTATAAGGAGGAGTAAGCTGAAAGAGAATACCATTCTCTTTTAAGTAATCTAGGAATTCCGTGCTTAAGTACTCCCCTCCCCTGTCAGACCGGAGGATCTTGATACTTTTGCCTGTCTGGTTCTCTACTTCGTTTCTAAATTCCTTGAATTTCTCAAAAGCTTCAGATTTGTGTTTCATCAGATACACATATCCGAACCTAGAGAGATCGTCAGTGAATGTGATGAAGTACGAGAACCCACCCCTTGCATGTATAGACATCGGACCGCATACATCACTATGTATGAGTCCCAAGAGCTCGGTTGCTCTTTCTCCATGTCCGGTGAACGGAGATTTGGTCATCTTCCCTTTGAGACAGGACTGACAAGTTTCATAAGATGAAAACTCGAACGCATTCAAGAGCCCATCTTTATGCAACTTACTCAGTCTTTTCTCTTCGATATGACCAAGTCTACAATGCCACAAGTAGGATTCATTCGTATCTGAATTCTTCCTCTTGCGTGTGTTTTGTATATTGAGAACTGTATTCTGATTTAGAACGTAGATACCATTACACAGTGTACCCTCTGCAACCAGTACCTTATGAAGGTAAATGTTCATGATATTCTTGTCAAGAACAAAGTTATATCCATCATTATCGATTAAAGAAACTGATATGATGTTGTAAACCATGGAGGGTACATAGTAGCAATCGTTCAAAATCATAGTCTTGCCATTTGGCAATACTAGGTGATATTCACCGACGGCTGCCGTATTAACTTGTGCTCCGTTCGCTACTCTGAGCGACATATCACCCGGTGCAACTTTCCTACTTTTTCTCAGTCCCTGCAATAAATTACAGATATGAGATCCTGATCCGGTATCAAGTACCCAGGAGGTTGTAAGTGCACGGCGGCGCCCCGGCTGTCAATCCGACGGCCAAATGCGGAAGCGGTGATAAACTTTAATTTTCTTGAACTGGCAAACCGCCGCGCACTAATACCCGGATCGAACCATTAATTAGTCCTAGCTAACTATAAGATGGGAAAGAGATATACCGACGATCCAAGTCCTCCGGTCTTCTCGTCATCGTCCCGATCTCCTGCGGAATGTCCCGTCTCCTCCTCGTCGCCGGAAGTGCACCACATCGCCTACTTCTTTTACGGGCTCCCACCTCAATGCCGAGGCAACTCGGGCACGAAGCTGGCTAGTCGACGTGCCCAAGATTTGCTGTAGAATGTGTAGTGAGCAAGTCTCATTTGGGGTTGTAGGAATTGCCATTGGTGGAGATGTTGATACAAGCTTTTGGAGGAGGAGCTAATATGATTTTTGCCAAGCCAAATGAGTGAAAATCCCTCTTGCCAAAAATGGGACAGCCCCTCTAGGAGCATGGCCGTCCACCACAAGAGAGAGGAGAGTGAGAATGGAGAGAGTCACAAAAAAAAATGGGAGCCATACTCATATCATGCAAGAGAGAGAGAGAGGAATGGTTATCATGAAAGAACATGGTCACCAAAACAAAAACCACACACAACCAACCTCACCCCTCATCATCATCAACAATCATGACTTTAAAAGTCAAGTCATGATGGAGTCAAAACAAGTCAATGATGGTGCACATCATGAAAGCCATCATGATGCAACAAGATGCAAAGAACCCCCTCCACAAATGCCTATTTGCAACAATGCAAATAAACCCTCCTCCACCAATCTTCGGCCAATGAACGATACAAAGGAAATCGGCCGAAACGGAAAGCAAACTGGCAACTCCAGAAAACTGGTCCCGTAATAAATTACAGGAAAACCCCGATACTGTGCATACACACCCGCATTTGTATTCCGACCGAAATACAAATGCAATGAGACAAAATCTACACTGTACTATACTAGGATCCGGCTTAAACCAAAGCCGGCTAGTAATATCCGTTCGATCCTGATCCGTGCAATACCGCACGTATCTGATCGAACCCTGCCATATAACCATACGGCCTATAGTACAAACTGTCCGATCTTGATCCGTGCAATACCGCACGTATCTGATCGGACCCTGCCATATCTCCATACGGCCTCTACAACCTTTCGCCCGAAAGCTGAGTAACAGAATGTAGGGGACTCTAAAGACTCGTCAACACCTTGGTTGTGGATTTAACCACTAGCACGTCAGAGGTATAAGCCAATACGTAACGGGCTACCAGGTATTGACTAAAAAGGACGTCTGTGAGCGAACTCAGCCTGACAACCCTACTGAGCCTGTCAGTGACAATATCCGTACAGTCCGGTCCGTTCGTCTATGAGTATCGCATGGCGGGCCTAGGGGGTTGGTAAAAGTCAGACCCCCAAAAGCGGTACAAGTCGTGTCGGAGTGTAGCCCAGAACACCCTGAGATACTACTGGAATACCTACCAGTAAATCTCCTTGCCTCGGCCGAGGGCTTCGTGTAATGGCTCTCCTAGACACAGCACGACCTCACCCCCAATACCGGGAGAGACGAACCCCTGAAGATACGCTCACGGCCTCCATGTGGCTCGGGACTGTACCCAACTAAAACCTGTTTGCACGACTCCTTTGAGCCGTGGTAGGGTAGTAATCAAAGTACAGTGGGAACTCACACAAGACAAATGACGATCCCCAGGTCGATGAACTAACCTGCACACATGTCACCAGGGAAATGCCATCTGACGTCTGGTATATGACCAACTAGCATGTTCCCGGCGAGTCCTGTCCGGTGTACTCATAACCCAATGAGTACCTGTATACATCTTAGGTGATCCAACTGACACCAGTGGCTTGTGAGACCGGCCACCGCCCCTCGTCGGGGTCTCGACTGTATACACTAGTCTACTCTGGAGTATCGATGCCCTGTCTCGAAACTCTCACGACTAGGGACCATTTAAGGATATGCTTATAGACTGCCAGCTCCCACGTATATGATCGCCCTCATACTGCTGGTGGTCAAGCAAGAATCCTAGGGGCTCTATCAACGTGTAATAGCGACTTGTCAGGTCACCTAAAGCAGTACACGATGATAAAGGTAAACCATATAGCATACTATCATCTCGAGTAAGACTGTCCTACCGGGATAGGTCCTCCATCAATCATTGCAATCACGTACCTATGACCTAATAATTGACTCTGAGGGCACTATCTCCAACAATCTCCCACTTGCACTCAAGGCTAATTATTACGATGTCGCATACTCACAGCCCGTGTGATACCGAACACCCAACTCCTCTACTAGTCAGTCTCACAAAGCTCGTTTGCGAAACTATTGCGTTCGAGGAATAGCCTTAGTGAGTGGATCCGCTTTGTTGTCTCTTTCCATGTCTCTCTATATCTCAAGTTCGCGGAGAAACCCATCTCCCGAAATGAGCAATACCTGTCTTAGAATGTGTCTGGATGTCTGATGGGACATAACTCATAAATGAACTCCAAATCCAAACTTCTTAGACTGTATCGTCAACTGAACTTAATCAGTATCCTGTGCCATGCCTCCCTCAGTATTTCCTTGGACTACCTGTCCAAAATACTGCCCCTCGTCAGAAGGAAAACTATAACTCTGACAACCTCCCTGTCGTCCAGGTCACCTTGGAAGCCTGGAATGATAACTGTCTCCCGAATGAGGCTGTCGTTATCATATCCCTAGAACATCCACTTATGTTCTAAAACTGCTTCCGACTGTTTTTCCAGGATTGGATCAATGTCAACTTATTGCATCTAGTGCAAGAACAACATCTGGTGTGGTACTTGACATCTCATGATTGACTCAATTGCCTGAGCAAGTGATCTGCCAATCATGCACATCCCTCTCCCCTTTAGTCTGTAAGACACCTTTAGAGAGGGTGACTCCATCACCTGCAGGTACATTACCGTGCCAGGAGTCGTCCATTCTAAATACTCTTAGAATGCTGTCTAAGTACCCTGATTGGGAGACTACCCAAATCTAGATCTAAAACCATAGATCTAGTAACCAGTATGTCTGATATAAAATCCATTTCCTTTGTGGAGAAACCACTGTGTGACGACCAAAGTACAACCGATTGTAGTATAGGAGTTTCTTTTCCTACTCTGTGTATGTCATCCAAATACCAGGATATCACACCCTACTACCTTCTCAACAGATCCATCCCCTATTCTGATGAAGTCAAACCCATGACTGTCACGTCAGAAATAGATGATCTATCTCCGCTATATCTGCTTTAGTCTATAAATAGACATAAGCCACCTGTCCACCAGTGCTTCCGCTGCTCCCACTGACTACGACAACCCTCTGGCAGAGTCATATACACGTACACTTCTAAAACTAGTTTAGAACGACGCTATACTCATCCTCCCGCCGGGTCTCGCAACCTGGAACAACAGCAATGGCAAGTGTGGGTAAACTAGAACCTCCCTGCCACCGTCCTTGAGGCTACCGGAGTACCTCTCGGGTGCCTGAGGTTACCCACCGTATCTGCGGAGTGGCCAATGGAATGTCAATCCAGATTGAATCTTTAGGTTCCTGTCAAATCTTCAGTAATCGTTTGTGGTTCTGGAATCACTTCCAGTTCTACCATACTCCCACTACTGTTTTCTGAAAAAATCCATTTTTAATAAAACTGTGGCGAGTCTAGAACAATATTGCTATTGTTCATCCAGATGGTAGAAAGTCAACCCTCGTCATAGCCTGGGTCAACCCACAAACAGCCGTTACAGAAACGTGCCTTGAGTTGTCCAGAGTCTGGTTTTAATCATAAGCCGGACAACTCCCCGTACCTTAACATCGTTAAGATATGAACTGTTCTATATCCCATATAGGACCAGAAGCACTGATTTAATTGAACCAGATCCAAATCATGCAACTGTCTCCAGTGCATGTTAACTAAATGGAAGGAGGCCTATCAGCGTTACTCAACTTAGGAATGCTTCCAATTATGAGTAACCTGAAAGAGAAGCAAGATCTCTTTATCATCACTATCAATTGAATACCATTGACAAGTATCTACATCTTCGATCACTTTGAAGAATCCCGATACTTGCTACACCTGGTTCTCTACTCTATTCAAATACCAATAACTTCTCAAAATTCGGACCCTGTGTTTCCACGAAACACCTGTCTAAAAACTAGAGAAGTCATAAGTAAACCGAATATAGTACGAGGACCAACCCCTCTGTCTGATGGACCCTGGACAACATACAATACTCTGTATAAGTCCCTTGAGTCTGATAATTCATTCACTGTGTGTCGTAGGTTGAAAACTGTACTTATGGTCAAGAAGAATTACACCGCTGTTTAATGCTCCTTACCTAACCATCCACTGGTATAGGTAAATGTCACAGACATAATTTCAAAAAGGTATATCTCACTCTATGAAAATAGACGTACAGATATATCAATTTGAAATTGGTGCATAACAGCGGATATTCAAAACCAAATATTTGCCGACCGGCAAACGACCCAGGTGACTTCCTCAAATATCACCGATTACAACGAATCCCGATATAATGAGGACGATCACCCAATTCCCAATAACCTACTCCCACTCATCATCTGTAAAACCATACAGATGTGAGAATCATACCTGGTAAATACATACCCTGGAGTAGGTATCTAATCGGGAAATCAGTTTTCTTTTAACATTACACAGTGAAACTGAAACATCGAAATGTTTCGATGGGGTATCCTGGTATTCCTAGTAATGCCTCTTCCAGATTCACGACTGTAACCGTATAATTCTTTGCCACCTCTCCAAATCCCTTTATATGTCTTTAGTCATTACCTTCTGCACACCCCTTTAGGCCAAATGGTTTTCTTCCTTCCCTACCGTTCGGCACCAGCCTATGGTTTGGAAGAAGACTATCCAATAAGCATAATGGGTGTACTGTCCTAATCCTAGGAACACTCGCAATGCGAGAGAAGGTGAAGATAAAGGACACCTGAATAAACCTTATTCCTATTTCTCCTGAACCAGAATCCATCCCCGAACTGGAACAAGTTCCTTTCGAGTTCGTATATAACCATACGATGGAGTATCTAATAAACTGTGGATCTTCGTAGTGATACGGAGTGTTCTGGAGAAATACAAAGGTGATTTGGGAGTGGTAATGAAATACCTGGTTTGGTCGTGAATATCTGTTGCAATTTACTTTGCCCTCTTACTAATCCCTTGCTTTGTCTTAACTTAATACCTTCTGCACACCATCGTTATGCTAATTGGTTTCCTTCATTCCCTACCGGTCGGCACCAGCCTAAGGTTTGGAAGAAGACTATCCAATTTGCGTAATAGGTGTACTATCTCCTAAACCAAGGAGTACTCACAACTTGAGAGAAGGTAAAAGGAAAAGACAACTGAATAATCCTATCCGTTTTCTCCAGAACCTGAAACCATCCTCGAATAAATTCTTTCGAGTTCGTATCTAACCATACAATGGTTTTGTCCAATGGAAGTGGACGTTCGTAGTAATACGGGGTGTTCTGGAGAAAAGGGTAAAAGTAGGAGTGGCAATGAGGTTTGCAACTCTGACAATCCAAAAGCCAGTGTTAAGAAGGTTCGGTCAACTTGGTCACTGAGTCATAGTCTTAGGGTCGGGTCAATGGTCGCTGCCAAAGAGAGAGAGAAAAGAAACACTCAGCATGCACTCTAACCTAGATCAGAATGGTTACCAATTTATCTAATCTGGAAACCTCCCACTGTACCGTCAAATTCTCCTCCAAACCTGAAAGAAGAATTAGTCGGGATCACCCGAGGAGTAAACTAACTCATCAGTGGGAATCGGGATCCAACTATCATCACATGATAACATGACGGAATCCGCTCACGCTACCACACTCCAGAAGGTATGCGCATATCTGGTAAGTTTCAGTTCTTTTGAAACTCCCGATGTGATTTCAACCCATGCTCTTATGACCTTGGCGAAGGTCAACAAATCATAAGTCACATGTCAAGTTCTACCCGTCATTATCCAGGTTGATTTGAATCCATCCGCATAAGCCCTTGACGAAGGCCAACAAGGCTATACGACTGTCCCAAACCAACGCATCTATCTATGCAGCAGAAAGGTAACAAGCAGCTACCATACACTATGCCTTGACGAAGGTCAACAAACATAGCATGAATACTACGTGCTACCCGTCTGAAACGACGGAGGGCTACGAATGGTTTCTGGTGAAAACCTTTAACGTAATGAACTTGATATCGTTGAAGGAACGGATAGCTTTTTGAAAAGTGTTCCAACAACATCAGATTAGGTTTGTTTTTAACTCGCATTGATCCGAACCAATGCAGTCCCATCAATTGATCACACCACAAAGAACGAAAATATACTGATGTACGTATATGCCATCCGCATTCGCCACTGGGTCCCGTCATTACCCGTTAGGTTAGCTAACTAACGACAGAGCGGGGACTGGACTAGCGCGGATGCAAAACATATACAACATCTACTAATATATATACCAATATATTATATTCGCTCAAGGCATGATAAAAAATGCAACATCACAGAAAATGTACAGCATCACAGAAACAATACAGATATCTGGGATCCCCGGGTTTCACAGAGCCACTACTGAAACCCGACGTTCCCCTGGTCGTGTGGATAGCCTGCGCAATGAAATCCTAGACCCCTACGGGCGCGGCAAGTCACCCGCCAAAACCTGAAGCGAGGCAGCCCCCTTCAGCGCCGTGAATGGACCACCCAGCACTTCACGGAATCCGGTAACTTGGGCACCCCTCCTGGGTCAACCTGTACCCCCTACGAGTGCGGCAAATAGCCCGCCAATTCTAGAGTGAAGCCCCTTCCGTCTCAATGCCATGAGATGCGGGCTTGTTGCCCTCTAGAACCCGGCTATCCGTGCACCCCTCCGCGGGGCAATCCTAGTACAGAAAGTAAAATATACACACAACGGGTACATCGACCGCAACCTGGCCGTGCCCCAAAATAATAATACAAACAGGCAGTGACGGCAGTCCACATGTCGGACGCTCGCCCCGCAATATCAAATGTACATAATACAACAAAAACTGTACTAGCATTGCATCCAGGCTATCCCCCATGACCGATCCGCAACATCACAGCAAAAACAGAACATCAACGTGAAAGTCACGTTCGCAAATCCGTCTAACCGGGCTATAGCAGTTAGACAGGATTTACAGATCAAGTGACATTCACGGTCGCAGATATAATGTAAATACTGTGAAATAATGTGTTTAAAATATCCGATCGATCAAACTTTAACAAGTGGGCCCCCAAGTACTACTGTAGCACATCAAGAAATTCTGGGCCCAAAATTAATATTCCAAAACCCATATTTTAAGCCCACAAAGACACTGTAGAAATTTGGTGCAGGGATCTCCACAGTGCGCGGCGGAACCGCGGCGAGAAGGGGGTGTTTGCGGCGGTTCCGCGCTCCCACAGTGGAATCACTTCATCGAATTTTTACAGAGCTCTTATAATCTCCAGTACATCAATTTTATACAACCTGAAAAATTTTTGGAGACCAAAAAATTTCAACATAAAACTGTCGTGAACAAAAATGTAGATTTTGGAATTTTGGTCGATCGGAAATGCAAAACACATTAGACAAAGCTAGACTAAGTTAATGGCGAGGCTCTGATACCACTGTAAGTGCACGGCGGCGCCCCGGCCGTCAATCCGACGGCCAAATGCGGAAGCGGTGATAAACTTTAATTTTCTTGAACTGGCAAACCACCGCGCACTAATACCCGGATCGAACCATTAATTAGTCCTAGCTAACTATAAGATGGGAAAGAGATATACCGACGATCCAAGTCCTTCGGTCTTCTCGTCGTCGTCCCGATCTCCTGCGGAATGTCCCGTCTCCTCCTCGTCGCCGGAAGTGCACCACATCGCCTACTTCTTTTACGGGCTCCCACCTCAATGCCGAGGCAACTCGGGCACGAAGCTGGCTAGTCGACGTGCCCAAGATTTGCTGTAGAATGTGTAGTGAGCAAGTCTCATTTGGGGTTGTAGGAATTGCCATTGGTGGAGGTGTTGATACAAGCTTTTGCAGGAGGAGCTAATATGATTTTTGCCAAGCCAAATGAGTGAAAATCCCTCTTGCCAAAAATGGGACAGCCCCTCTAGGAGCATGGCCGTCCACCACAAGAGAGAGGAGAGTGAGAATGGAGAGAGTCACAAAAAAAAATGGGAGCCATACTCATATCATGCAAGAGAGAGAGAGAGGAATGGTTATCATGAAAGAACATGGTCACCAAAACAAAAACCACACACAACCAACCTCACCCCTCATCATCATCAACAATCATGACTTTAAAAGTCAAGTCATGATGGAGTCAAAACAAGTCAATGATGGTGCACATCATGAAAGCCATCATGATGCAACAAGATGCAAAGAACCCCCTCCACAAATGCCTATTTGCAACAATGCAAATAAACCCTCCTCCACCAATCTTCGGCCAATGAACGATACAAAGGAAATCGGCCGAAACGGAAAGCAAACTGGCAACTCCAGAAAACTGGTCCCGTAATAAATTACAGGAAAACCCCAATACTGTGCATACACACCCGCATTTGTATTCCGACCGAAATACAAATGCAATGAGACAAAATCTACACTGTACTATACTAGGATCCGGCTTAAACCAAAGCCGGCTAGTAATATCCGTTCGATCCTGATCCGTGCAATACCGCACGTATCTGATCGAACCCTGCCATATAACCATACGGCCTATAGTACAAACTGTCCGATCCTGATCCGTGCAATACCGCACGTATCTGATCGGACCCTGCCATATCTCCATACGGCCTCTACAACCTTTCGCCCGAAAGCTGAGTAACAGAATGTGGGGGACTCTAAAGACTCGTCAACACCTTGGTTGTGGATTTAACCACTAGCACGTCAGAAGTATAAGCCAATACGTAACGGGCTACCAGGTATTGACTAAAAGGGACGTCTGTGAACGAACTCAGCCTGACAACCCTACTGAGCCTGTCAGTGACAATATCCGTACAGTCCGGTCCGTTCGTCTATGAGTATCGCATGGCGGGCCTAGGGGGTTGGTAAAAGTCAGACCCCCAAAAGCGGTACAAGTCGTGTCGGAGTGTAGCCCAGAACACCCTGAGATACTACTGGAATATCTACCAGTAAATCTCCTTGCCTCGGCCGAGGGCTTCGTGTAATGGCTCTCCTAGACACAGCACGACCTCACCCCCAATACCGGGAGAGACGAACCCCTGAAGATACGCTCACGGCCTCCATGTGGCTCGGGACTGTACCCAACTAAAACCTGTTTGCACGACTCCTTTGAGCCGTGGTAGGGTAGTAATCAAAGTACAGTGGGAACTCACACAAGACAAATGACGATCCCCAGGTCGATGAACTAACCTGCACACATGTCACCAGGGAACTGCCATCTGACGTCTGGTATATGACCAACTAGCATGTTCCCGGCGAGTCCTGTCCGGTGTACTCATAACCCAATGAGCACCTGTATACATCTTAGGTGATCCAACTGACACCAGTGGCTTGTGAGACCGGCCACCGCCCCTCGTCGGGGTCTCGACTGTATACACTAGTCTACTCTGGAGTATCGATGCCCTGTCTCGAAACTCTCACGACTAGGGACCATTTAAGGATATGCTTATAGACTGCCAGCTCCCACGTATATGATCGCCCTCATACTGCTGGTGGTCAAGCAAGAATCCTAGGGGCTCTATCAACGTGTAATAGCGACTTGTCAGGTTACCTAAAGCAGTACACGATGATAAAGGTAAACCAGATAGCATACTATCATCTCGAGTAAGACTGTCCTACCCGGATAGGTCCTCCATCAATCATTGCAATCACGTACCTGTGACCTAATAATTGACTCTTAGGGCACTATCTCCAACAGAGGTAGGACTGACCGTAAAACAGTTCTCAATTACAAGAACACCTGAAGTAGATGCAAAACCATGCTTCCTCTTCAACTGGGTATCCTGGAAATCCAAACAATCCCCTTTCCCTTGCTCGTACTTATGACTGTTGTCACAAGTTAGAGCTGAACCAACGTTCCCCAGCCCCGAATAAGAATTCGGATCGGTCAAGCGATACATTTTATTATCTTGATTAGGGCATGAAATGGTTGCTACCTGGAGAGAGAGAAAAGAAACACTCAGCGGGCGCTCTTGCAAGATTAGATTGGTTTATTAGTTTATCTAACCAGGATGTCTCCCACTGTTTCCTCAAATTCTTCTTAAAACCTTTTAAAAGAAGAACTAGTCGGGATTTCATTCACGTCACAATACTTGCTTAACCTTTCAGCCAGGCTAGTGTCGGTACTTCGAGGGAGGTTTTCCAACGCTTTCGCGAAGTTCCTTAATTTAAGAACCTCTTTTCCCTGGGGGCGTAACCCCGCTAACACCTTTCTAGACACCTACTAGGTTTATAGCATTGATTGTTAAGTGAAATAATCTCCCGAGAGTAATCCAACTCATCAGCGGGATCGGGATCCAACTATCATTGTATGATGACCTAGATGGAATCCACTCTAGTCACTACACTCCAGAAGGTATGCTAAATCTGCAAGTTTCAGTTCTTTTGAAACTCCCGATGTGGTTTTTGCCCCTAACGGTTCATGACCTTGACAAGGTCAATAAGCCACAAACTGTTAGTCAAGTTCTACCCGTCATTATCCTGATTGCATTAGACCCACCCGTACGTGCCCTTGACTAGGTCAACAAGGCCGCACGACTGTCCCAACCAATCACATTTGCAATCCACAGAAAAATATTATTTAGCTACCGTTCACTACGCCTTGACTAGGTCAACAAACGCAGCACGAATACTAAATAATATTGATCCGAAACGACGGAGGGCTACGGCTGGGTTTTTGGCGAAAAACCCGTTAACGTAATGAACTTGATATCGTTGAAGGAACATGATTTCCCTTTTTTGAAAATATAGTGGCGAAAACTTTTGCTAAAGAGGTCACTCCCCGTGAAGGGATCTCGGCTCTTTCCTCGTCGAATGAGGTGCAGGATATTCCAAACTGAATACCTCGATGCAAAGCAAGAATAATCGACTATAGTGATGTTATTACCCTGACGCAAACTTTTGTCCAAGGGGTCACTCCCGATGAAGGGATCTCGGCCCTTGCCTCGTCGACTGAGGTGCTGGGCATTCATAACCGAATACCTCGATGTAAAACAAAAATTGAACGTCCTTGCAATAACAGCTTTTTGAAAAACTTGTTCCAACAACGTCTTTTAGGTTTATTTTCTTGCATTAGTTCTTTTAATGCGTCCCATCATTTAAATCCTACCATTGCAGAAAACAACCAAAATATGACGTACGCTTATGCCATTCGCATTCGCCACGGGGCCCCGTCATCACCCGTTAGGTTACTTAACTAACGACAGAGTGGGGGCTGGGCTAGCGCGGCTGTAAAACATAAGCAACGCTTAAATAGTTATTATATATAGATATACAGCAATGATAGCCAATCCAGATCACAGATGAACACTTTGGATATACTAGGAACCCGCGATTCGTTCGAGCCTGCAACGAAAAACGGATTACACGGTCGCGATGAATAGCCAATACCCCACCCAAGACCCCTACGGGTGCGGCAAACTACCCGCCAAGTACCCGAAGCGAAGCAACCTCCCTCAACGCCGTGAGTAGGCCACTCGGCACTTCGAGATACCCGGTAGTTTGTGCACCCCCTCCATGGGTCTATCCTAGGAGCAAAAACAGTAAAAAGAATTATACAATGACGGCTACAACCCCGACCCGGTTGTGCGGCCATACAAATAATATTACATCAATTTACAAATTTATTACATGAATGAAAGAAAAAGAAACTCTCATCTCACATCCACCCCGGCTATTCATCCGCGACAATCCAACGAGTTCATATACACAAACCATCAACAACACAGATCACAGATATGTATAACCCCCACTAATCGACGTATAGCGATTAGTAGACGTTCAATACACATATAACATTACAGATATAACCATTAGCCAAAGTCTACAGAACATCGACCAAAAATACGGATTTTTAAGCCCCAAAAACTAATTTTTCGTTCTGGAAAATCTGGGCAGAAAAGTCATACACCAAAAATCCCAAAAACCCACCAGAAAAACACTGCAACAAAAATGATCCACGGCCGAGTCAACTCGGCCGCGGTTCCGCGGCAGAAGCAAGCTTCTGCCGCGGAACCGCGGTGAGTTGGTCGACTCGTGCGATCATTTTTCTTGCCTGTTCTAACAAAAGCCTGAGCCGATTTTTAGTGTATAAATTTTTAATTTTGGAACAGTTCTAAAAATCGGCAGAAACTACAAAATTCCGGGGTATTTTGCGGTTTTTCGTCCGGTCGAAATTCTAAATACTTTGCTAACATGCTAGGGTGTGTTTAGTTAGGCTCTGATACCACTGTTAGGTCCACGTTACCTCTCCCGGTACTTTTGGGGTTGCGGAAACGGTAAAACAAAAATTTTCCTGGACTTGGCAACATGGACCGTAAAAGCCGGATCTTTACTAAACAATACACTAGCATCCAACTAGAGATTTATCTACTCGGTTAGGGGTTATACCTCAACTTGAACTCCTTCTCTTCTTGTTGTTCTTCTCTTCTTGTTGTTCTTCTCTTTGCTTGCTCGATGGTTGATCCGGACTTTGGTCACCTCCGCGGCCTCCTTGAGTCGAAGACGATCCACCCGAGAGATGTACACCGAGCTCCACCTCGAGCCGAGGTAACTAAGGCAAGGAGATTGCTAATCTAGAAGCCCTAGGTTGTGTAGAAGTGGTAGATGAATGGTTTTGTCTTTGTGGGATCTTTTTCTCTCAACACATGAGATCAAAAGATAAATCAAGAGGAGGAAGAAGGAGGAGCTAGCTAACAACCATGGAGCTTCTCATTCCAAGAGAGAGAATGAGAATGAGCAAAATGAAAAACCTCTCCAAGAGAAAACCCAACCATGGTTGCAATAATGCAAAAACATTATCATTACTAATCCCATCAAGATAAAGTTGATGGCTACAAATGACATGACCATTATCATAACAAAAGAAAAAGAAAACCAAAGAATACTTTAGATCTTTCAAGAAGATCCTAGTCAACTTTGGTCAAATGGTCAACAAAGTCAAGATGGTCAAATGGTCAATGTAATTAGCCATAACATAATTATCAATGAAAGGATTAGTAAATAATGTCCCCGGCTCATAATGGTTTTGACCAAACGAACTGTCAAAACCCTAATGAGTCCGCCTCAAAATGGTTTTGACCGAATCAACTGTCAAAACCCTAATGAGCCCGCCACATAACGGTTTTGGCCGAACCAACTGCCAAAACCCTAATGAGGCACCTCCTCCTTCATCACTCCGGAAAACTGTGCATACACACCTGCATCCGCATTCCGTAGAATGCGGATGCGCAGAAGACAAAACAAATCCATCCGTGCAATACTAGGATCCGGCTTAAACCAAAGCCCACTAGTACTGCCTGCCCGAACACCATACGCACACAAGTGTACGTAAGTGATCGCAGCCCTGCCGTAAAACCATACGGCCTCTACACGTTTCGCTCAGTGTAGGGAAACTCTCTGTGTGGGACTCTAAAGACTCGACACTACGCTGGCAGTGGGTTTAACCACAGACCGCAAGCGGCACTAGCTGTACGTAACGGTCCCCAGGTAGATGTCGATAAGAAGGCCGATGAGGTAAACCCATCCGAACTCCTACTGAGCCTGTATGTGACAATCTCCGTACAGTCCGGTCTGTTCGTCTGATACATCGCATGTCGGGCCTAGGGGGCGGTAAACGTCAGTCCCCTAAAAGCGGTACAAGTCGTGTCGGAGTGAAGCCCAATACACCCAGAGATAACACTGGAAACCCACCAGTATATCTCGCTTGCCCTGGCCAGGGACTACTCGTGTAATGGCTCTCCTAGACACAGCGCGATGTCAACCCCCAATACCGGGAGAGACGAATCCTGTCTAACCGTCACTGCCTCCAAGTGCTTCGGGACTGCACCCAACTACTACCTGTTTGCACGACTCAGTAGAGCCGTGGTAGGGTAGTAATCAAAGAACAGTGGGAACACACTCGAGGCGAAGTGACAGTGTCAAGTCAGCGGACTAAGCTGTACTCATGTCACCTGGGAACTGATAACTGACGATAGGTATAATACCAACCATCAGTTCCCGACGAGTCCTATCCAGTGTACTCGTAACCTGACGAGCACCCGTATACTATCTTAAGTACGACGTACTGACGGCTGTGGGACAGACCGTCACCCATGCTGGGATGAGAAGCGCATACGCTAGTCTACTCCGGAGTATCGATGCCCTATCTCGATACTCCCACGACTAGGGACGTGTATAAGGATGTGCTTGTAGATTACCCAGCCCCCACGAGTGTGATCGCCATCACAACGCCGGTAATCAAGCAATGATCCTAAGGGCTCTACTAATGCGTATAGGTGATATAATAAATAAACACACATGTACACATTAAAGCAGAGATAAACCAAGTAGCATACTACTATATTGAGCAAGATTGTCTGTACAACTGTGAATATCCCAAGCTTCCATCAAGTAATATACATACAAGTATGATACAGTAATGGCCTCTAGGGCATATACACTAACACACTTCGCCTCGAGTGTGTTCCCACTGTACTTTGATTACTACCCTACCACGGCTCAAAGGAGACGTGCCAACAGGTGGTAGTTGGGTGCAGTCCCGAAGCACTTGGAGGTAGTGACGGTTAGACAGGATTCGTCTCTCCTGGTATTGGGGGTTGACATCGCGCTGTGTCTAGGAGAGCCATTACACAAGTAGTCCCTGGCCAGGGCAAGCGAGATATACTGGTAGGCTTCCAGTGTTATCTCAGGGTGTTTTGGGCTTCACTCCGGCACGACTTGTACCGCTATTAGGGGACTGACGTTTACCGCCCCCCTAGGCCCGCCATGCGATGTATCAGATGAACAGACCGGACTGTATGGAGACTGTCACATTCAGGCTCAGTAGGAGTTCAGATGGGTTTCACCTCGTCAGTCTTCTTGTCGGCATCTACCTGGGGACCGTTACGCACAGCTAGTGCCGCTTGCGGTCTGTGGTTAAACCCACTGCCAGCGTAGTGTCGAGTCTTTAGAGTCACACACAGAAAGCTATTCGCCTTTAGGCAAAAGAGTAGAGGTCGCATGGTTTTGCGACAGGGTTCGGTCACATCCGTGCACTTGTGCACATACAGTGTCCGGACAGTTAACACTAGCGGGCTTTGGTTTAAGCCAGATCCTAGTGTACGTTTTGGGATTGATTTTATCTCGTTTGTATTCGTGTTCCTCGGAACGCGGATGCGGGTGTGTATGCACAGTTGACAGAGAGACAGAGGCAGAGTATTTTCATTGGGGTTGTTGACTGTTGACTGTTGAAAGTTGACTGTTGACCATTGACTTTTGCTTAACCCAAATGAGAATATGATATATGATTAACATTAATATTAATTAAGTATTATAGTGACATGGTTGTTGAGGGGTTGACTTTGTTGACTTGTTGACTTTGTTGACCGGTTGACTAGGTTGGACTAGTTGACCATCATCATGACAATGGCTATCAGTCCATGGCAAAGACTTTTGCTTGCTTGTCTATTTATGCAAAATGAGTGCATGAAATGATATAGCCATTTTGACTTAAACCATTTACACAATACTTGATTACAATTTTTGTTATGATGGCTTTTAGATTATGAGAGGTGAGAATGAGAAGAGTATGGTTCATTCTATCATTTGCTTTCTCTCTCTTGAGCTCTCTCATTCTCAAGCTCTCCCTCTTCCTCTTGCTCTCTCTACCTCAAGGCAAACCATTCTCATGTATTGAGACTCATTGCCTTAGAGATAAAAAGACACCAAAATATTCCTCTACTGATTCTAGTTCACAAGGCCTAGCAAGCCAAGTGATCTAGTTTCTTTAAAGTTCGAAGAAGAAGCCAAAGGTAGAAGCTTTCGGGTGGATCCATCTTCGGCGCAAGGAGATGATGAGGTGAGGCCGATCCGTACACCGGAAGGAGTCGAAGACGAAGGAGTTCAAGAAAGGTATAGCCTCCTAACCGAGTAGGTAAACTCTTGTTAAGTTGTTAGTTAGTAGTTTAACAAAGATCCGGTTTTGAGTCCATGTTACCGCCTCTAGAAAATTGTTTTTCATCAAATTCTGCATGCCCGAAAGTACCGGGAGAGGTAGCATGGACTTACATAGACGTACACTTCTAAAGCTAATTTAGAACGACGCTATACTCATCCTCCTGCCGGGTCTCACGGTCTGGAACAACAGCAATGGCAAGTCTGGGTAAACAAGAACCTCCCTGTCACCGTCATTAAGGCTACTGGAGTACCTCTCGGGTGCCTGAGGTTACCCACCGTATCTGCGGAGTGGCCAATGGAATGTCAAACCAGATTGAATCTTTAGGTTCTTATCAAATCTTCAGTAATTGTTTGCGGTTCTTGAATCACTTCCAGTTCTACCATACTCCCACTACTGTTTTCTGAAAAAATCCATTTTTGTTAAAACTGTGGCGAGTCAAGAACAATATCACTATTGATCTTCCAGATGGTAGAAAATCAACCCTCGTCATAGCCAGGGTAAACCCACAAACAGCCATTACAGAAACGTGCCTTGAGTTATCCAGAGTCTGGTTTTAAGCATAGGCCGGACAACTCGCCGTACCTTAACATCGTTAAGATATGAACTGTTCTATATCCAATATAGAACCAGAGGCACTGATTTAATTGAACCAGATTCAAATCATGCAGCTGTCTCCAGTGCATGTCAACTAAATGGAAGGAGGCCGATCAGCGTTACTCAACTTAAGAATGCTTCCAATTATGAGTAACCTGAAAGAGAAGCAAGTTCTCTTAATCACTACTATCAACTGAATACCATACACAAGTATCTACATCTTCGATCACCTTGAAGAATCCCGATACTTGCAACACCTGGTTCTCTACTCTATTCTTATACCTATAACTTCTCAAAACTCAGACCTTGTGTTTCTTCGAAACACATGTCTAAGAACCAGAGAAGTCACAAGTAAACAGAATCTAGTACGAGTACTAACCCCTCTGTCCTAATGGAAACTGGACAACATACAATACTCTGTATAAGTCCCTTGAGTCTGATAACTCAAACCCTGTGTGTCGTAGGTTGAAAACTGTACTTATGGTTAAAAAGAATTACACCGCTGTTCAATGCTCCTTACCTAACCATCCACTGATATAGGTAAATGTCATAGACATAATTTCAAAAAGGTATATCTCACTCTATAAAAATAAATGTACAGATATATCAATTTGAAATTGGTGCATAACAACGGATATTCAAAACCAAATACTTGCCGTCCGGCAAACAACCCAGGTGACTTCCTCAAATATCACCAATTACAACGAATTCCGATATAATGAGGATTATCACCTAATTCCCAATAATTTACACCCACTCATCATCTGTAAAACCATACAGATGTGAGAATCAAACCTGTTAAATACATACCCTGGAGCAAGTGTCTAATTGGGAAATCAGTTTTCTTTTAACAGTACACAGTGAAACTGAAACATTGAAATGTTTCGTAGGGGTATCCTGATATTCCTAGTAATTTCTCTTCCAGATTCACAACTGTAACCGTATAAATCTCTTCCACCTCTCCAAATCCCTTCATATGTCTTTAGTCATTACCTTCTGTACACCCCTTTAGGCCAAATGGTTTTCTTCCTTCCCTACCATTCGGCACCAGCCTATGGTTTGGAAGAAGACTATCCAATAAGCATAATGGGTGTACTGTCCCAATCCTAAGAACACTCGCAATGCGAGAGAAGGTGAAGATAAAAGACACCTGAATAAACCTTATTCCTATTTCTCCTGAACCAGAATCCATCCCCGAACTGGAACAAGTTCCTTTCGAGTTCGTATATAACCATACGATGGAATATCCAATAAACTGTGGATCTTCGTAGTGATACGGAGTGTCCTGGAGAAATACAAAGGTGAAGTGGGAGTGGTAATGAAATACTTGGTTTGGTCGTGAATATCAATCGCAATTTACTTTGCCCTCTTACTAATCCATTTCTTTGTCTTTACATAATACCTTCTGTACACTATCGCTAGGCTAATTGGTTTTCTTCATTCCCTACCGGTCGGCACCTGCCTATGGTTTGGAAGAAGACTATCCAATTTGCGTAATAGGTGTACTATCTCCTAAACCAAGGAGAACTCACAACTTGAGAGAAGGTAAAAGGAAAAGACAACTGAATAATCCTATCCGTTTTCTCCAGAACCGGAAACCATCCTCGAATAAATTCCTTCAAGTTCGTATATAACCATACGATGATTTTATCCAATGGAAGTGGACGTTCGTAGTAATACGGGGTGTCCTAGAGAAAAGGGTAAAAGTAGGAGTGGCAATGAGGTGTGCAACTCTGACAATCCAAAAGCCAGTGTTTAAGAAGGTTCGGTCAACTTGGTCACTGAGTCATAGTCTAGGGTCGGGTCAATGGTCGCTGCCAAAGAGAGAGAAAAGAAACACTCAGCGTGCACTCTAACCTAGATCAGAATGGTTACCAATTTACCTAATCTGGAAACCTCCCACAGTACCGTCAAATTCTCCTCCAAACCTGAAAGAAGAATTAGTCGGGATCACCCGAGGATTAAACCAACTCATCAGTGAGAATCGGGATTCAACTATCATCGCATGATAACGTGACGGAATCCGCTCACGTCATCACACTCCAGAAGGTATGCGCATATCTGGCAAGTTTCAGTTTCTTTAGAAACTCCCGATGTGATTTTTGCCCCATGCTCTTATGACCTTGACTAAGGCCAACAAATCATAAGTCACATGTCAAGTTCTACCCGTCATTGTCCAGGTTGA
Source organism: Agapanthus africanus (assembly GCA_030015575.1). Taxonomy (NCBI): domain Eukaryota; kingdom Viridiplantae; phylum Streptophyta; class Magnoliopsida; order Asparagales; family Amaryllidaceae; genus Agapanthus; species Agapanthus africanus. Next base: position 517,665,336 of record CM057337.1, read on the forward strand.
TTTGAACCCACCCGTACAAGCCCTTGACTAGGGCCAATAAGGCTATACGACTGTCCCAAACCAACGCATCTATCTATGCTACATATGAACACCCAATAGCTACCAAACACTGTGCCTTGACTATGGCCAGCAAATACAGCTTGAATACTATTGACTATCCATAGGAAACGACGGAGGGCTACGAATGGTTTCTGGCGAAAACCTTTAACGTAATGAACTTGATATCGTTGAAGGAACTGGATAGCTTTGTAAAAATATAGTGACGAAAACCTTTTGCTAAAGAGGTCACTCCCGGTGAAGGGATCTCGGCTCTTTCCCCGTAGATTGAGGTGTACGATATTCCAACTGAATACCACTATGCAAAGCAAAAGTAATCGGCTATAGTGAAGTTATTGCCCTGATGCAAACTTTTGTCCAAGGGGTCACTCCCGGTGAAGGAATCTCGGCCCTTGCCTCGTCGACTGAGGAGCAGGATATTCCAACTGAATACCACTGTGCTAAACAAAAGTGAACGTCCTTGCAATAACAGCTTTTTGAAAAGTGTTCCAACAACATCAGATCAGGTTTGTTTTTAACTTGCATTGATCCGAATCAACGCAGTCCCATCAATTGATCACACCACAAAGAACGAAAATATACTGATGTACGTATATGCCATCCGCATTCGCCACTGGGTCCCGTCATTACCCGTTAGGTTAGCTAACTAACAACAGAGCGGGGACTGGACTAGCGCGGATGCAAAACATATACAGCATCTACTAGTATATATATATCAATATATAATATTTCGCTCAAGGCGTGATAAAATGCAACATCACAGAAATGTACAGCATCACAGAACAATACAGATATCTGGGATCCCCGGGTTTCACAGAGCCGCTACTGAAACCCGACGTTCCCCTGGTCGTGTGGATAGCCTGTGCAATGAAATCCTAGACCCCTACGGGCACGGAAAGTCACCTACCAAAACCGGAAGTGAGGCAGTCCCCTTCAGTACCGTGAATGGACCACCCAGCACTTCACCGAATCCGGTAACTTGGGCACCCTTCCTGGGTCAACCTGTACCCCCTACGAGTGCGGCGAATAGCCCGCCAATTCTAGAGTGAAGCCCCCTCCGTCTCAATGCCATGAGATGCGGGCCCGTTGCCCTCTAGAACCCGGCTATCCGTGCACCCCTCCGCGGGGTAATCCTAGTACAGAAAGTAAAATATACATACAACGGGTGCATCGACCGCAACCTGGTCGTGCCCCAAAATAATAATACAAACAGGCAGTGACGGCAGTCCACATGTCGGACGCTCGCCCCGCAATATCAAATGTACATAATACAACAAAACTGTACTACCACTGCAACCAGGCTATCCCCATGACCGATCCGCAACATCACAGCAATACACAGAACATTAACGTGAAGGTCACGTTCGCAAATCAGTCTAACCGGGCTATAGCAGTTAGACAGGATTTACCGATCAAGTGACATTCGCGGTCGCAGATATAATGTAAAAACTGTGAACTAACATGTTTAAAATATCCGATCGATCAAATTTTACCAAGTGGGCCCCAAGCATTACTGTAGCAGTTAAAGAAATTCTGGGCCCAAAAATAATATTCCAAAACCCCAATTTCACAGTTTAAAGATCACTGTGCAAAATTGGTGCACTGAAGGCACTGTAATGCGGCGGAACCGCGGCCAGAAGGGGGGTTTGGCCGCGGTTCCGCGGTCATCCTACAGCATCAGTTCACCAAATTTTCACAGAAGTCTTATCTTTCTCTGCACATCATTCTGCAATGACCTGAAAAAATTTTCGAGCTAAAAAAATTTCGACAGAAAACTGATGTTTTGAAAAACGCGGTTTTGGAACATTTGTTCGATCGGAAGTGTAAACATATTAGACCAAGCTAGACTAGGTTAATGGCGAGGCTCTGATACCAATGTAAGTGCACGGCGGCGCCTCGGCCGTCAATCCGACGCCGGAATGCGAAAGCGATGGTTTTCTTTAATCTTTTTAACCGGCACCACCACGCATTACAAACCCGGATCGGGCCATTAAACTAGTCCTAGCAATCTAAAGAACGGGTAGAGAGATATACCGAGTGATCCGTGTCCTCCGGTCTTCTCGTCGTCATCCCGATCTCCCGCGTAATCTCCGGTCTCCTTCACGTCGCCGGAAGGGCACCACATCACCGGCTTCTTTTACGGGCTCCCACCTCTGGTCTGAGGCAACTCAGGCACAAAGTTGGCGAGTCGACGTGCCCAAGATTTGCTGTAGAATACAGTGTAGTGCTATGTGTCTCTAGGGGTTTAGGATGTTGCCATTTGGTGGAGGAAAAAGAAGTATGAATCTTTTTGGATGAAGCTATCTCTTTTTCAAGCCAAAAGAGAAGAAAAATGTTCTCTCCAAATTTGGACAGCCCACCCCACTCTTGGAATGGCCGGCCAAAATCCCATGGAGAGAAATGAGAGGGGAGTGTGGATCAATCACAAGAGAGAGAGAGAGAGAGAAAAGTGATCATGATGAAGAATTATTAGAACCAAAAACACACTCCAACAACCAATCATCTCATCACAAAGTCAAGCAATCATGAACCATGGAAGGTCAAGGGATGGGGCTGCATCATGAAACCATCATGATACAAAAGTATGCAAAGACAACCCTCCAAATAGCTAATTTGCACAAATGCAAATAAGCCCTCCTCCACCAATCTTCGGCCAAGGAAAGATACAAAGAAATATGGCCGAAACGGAAAACAAACTGGCAACTCCAAAAAACTGATCCTGTAATAAATTACAGGAAAACCCCGCTACTGTATATAAACACCTGCATTTGTATTCCGACCGAAATACAAATGCAATGAGACAAAATCTACACTGTGCAATACTAAGATCCGGCTTAAACCAAAGCCCGCTAGTATAAACCGTCTGATCAGGATCCGTGTAATCCCGAACGTATCTGATCGAACCCTGCCATATCTCCATACGACCTCTACAGCGTTTCGCCCGAAACTTAAGAAACTGGTCTGTGGGGGACTCTAAAGACTCGTCAACCCCTTGGTTGTGGATTTAACCACTAGCACGTCATAGGTATTAGCCTATACGTAACGGGCTACCAGGTATTGACCAAAAAGGACGTCGATGAGCGAACTCATCCTGACACCCTACTGAGCCTGTCAGTGACAATATCCGTACAGTCCGGTCCGTTCGTCTATGAGCGTCGCATGGCAGGCCTAGGGGGTTGGTAAAAGTCAGACCCCCAAAAGCGGTACAAGTCGTGTCGGAGTGTAGCCCAGAACACCCTGAGATACTACTGGAATACCTACCAGTAAATCTCCTGTCTCGGCCGAGGGCTTCGTGTAATGGCTCTCCTAGACACAGCGCGACCTCACCCCCAATACCGGGAGAGACGAACCCCTGAAGATCCGCTCACTGCCTCCATGTGGCTCGGGACTGTACCCAACTAAAACCTGTTTGCACGTCTCCTTTGAGCGTGGTAGGGTAGTAATCAAAGTACAGTGGGAACTCACACGAGACAAATGATGATCCTCAGGTCAATGAAATAACCTGTACACATGTCACCAGGGAACTGCTATCTGACGTCTGGTATAATCCCAACTAGCAGGTTCTCGGCGAGTCCTGTCCGGTGTACTCATAACCCAATGAGCACCTGTATACATCTTAGGTGAACCAACTGACACCAGTGGCTTGTGAGACTAGCCACTGCCCCTCGTCGGGGTCTCGACTGTATACACTAGTCTACTCTGGAGTATCGATGCCCTGTCTCGAAACTCCCACAACTAGGGACCTTTTAAGGATGTGCTTATAGACTACCAGCTCCCACGTATATGATCGCCCTCATACTGCTAGCAGTCAAGCAAGAATCCTAGGGGCTCTATCAACGTGTAATAGCGACATGTCAGGTCACCTAAAGCAGTACACGATGATAAAGGTAAACCAGATAGCATACTATCATCTCGAGTAAGACTGTCCTACCGGGATAGGTCCTCCCTCAATCATTGCAATCACGTGCCTGTGATCCAATAATTGTCTCTGAGGGCACTATCTCCAACAACAGACATAGTAGGTCACTCGTATCACAAAACTTGTTTAAAAACCGTATTAAAACTCAAATTGGAATTTTTAAGGTGATTTAGTGAAATCTAGTGGAACTAATAGGTTTAAATAGCAATATTAACGCCTAATAGGGTTGATTAAGCTATAATAACTCTAACATAGCTGAAATCTTACCTAAATCACAAAACTAGCTCTAAACTCACATTATTTGCTAACCGAAGCTAAAAAAACACATAAACTTAGCAACAAGGAGTTGGGTTTAAGAAATATACCCCAATAGATCCTAGGAAGCAGGAAAAAGGAGGAGTAAAAAGGAAGGAGCTACTGCTGCCTGCTACTGCTGCTGTGCTGATGCCGTTGATGTTGTTGTTGGTGGTGCTGCTGGTGTTGTTGCTGCTGATGCTAGAGCTGCTCGTGTTGATGCTGGTGCTTCTTGTGCTGCTGCTACTTGTGCTGCTGGTGCTGCATGTTGCTGCTGCTGCTGGGTGTTGCTGCTGCTTGCAACTGCTGCTGCTGTTGCTTTGTTGTTGTTGCTGTTGGATGTTGCTGCTGCTGCTGCAACTTCTGCTGCTGATGATGATGTTGTGGCTTTGTGTGTGTGTGAGTGAGAGAGAGTTATGAGAAAAGAGTGTTTTTGAAAAAGAAATGAGGGAATAAGAGAGTCAACCCTCCTCTCTCTCACCTTATTAATGCAAGCATGGGCTCATGCCATGATGCCCATCATGCCCATTCTCTCTCTCTCTCTCTCTCTTTCTCCCTCCAAGTCAACTTCAATTCAAAAATCATTTTCCTTTTAAAAAAATACCCTTAATTAAAATCAATTTAAATTAATAAGAAAGGGTTAGTCTACCATGGTTGCTAAACATGGTTTAACCCAAATTATGCCCTAGTTAATATGCACATGTGTGTGCAAGCTTAGAAAAATTCTAATAAAATATTTATTAAATAGGATAAAATATTTGAAAATCAATTTGGTAAACTTTTTATTGAAAACCATATATTAAAATGTACTTAGCCACTAAACTCATCCTAAGGTGTTACAGATTCCCACTGTGCTTTGATTTTCTCCATACCACGGTCAAGAGATCGTGCAAAAAGGTGGTTTTTGGGTACAGTCCCGAGTCACAAGGAGGCAATGAGCGATAGGAGGGGATTCGTCTCTCCCGGTATAGGGAGTTGATATTGCGCTGTGCTCGATTGGCTATAACAGAAAGTCCCTAGCCATGGCTGTTTCTGAGATATACTGGTAAGTGTTATCAGTAGTTTCTCGACACATTATGTGCCTCACATCGGCACGACTTATCGAGTTATTGGGGTCTAACGTTTACCACCCCTAGACGAGATATGCGACATATCAGACGAAGAGACCGGACTGTACAGTAGTGTTACTAATTGGATTCGCAGGAGTATAAGCAGGCTTGCTTGTTGATCTTCTGATCGCTCAATACCCGGGTGGCCGTTACGTTTAGCAGACCGCTTACAGCTTGTGGGTGTTTGATATGATCATCACCTACTGCCGGCGTATTGACGAGTCTTTAGAGTCCTACACAGAGGTTTCCTGGCTCAAGCGAAACGGAATAGGAGTACATATGTGATATGTGCGGGACCGAGATTAATACGATATGTGATACCGTATTCTATTCTCGTGATTTGTGTTATCGATCGGTTATATGTGATATAGCCGGGTTATCGAATCAAGTGTTGATTCGATAAGTTGATACACATGATATTAGTCGGTTATATGTGTAACAACCCTAAACTTTCTGTACAATTTTCTGTACAAATTTTTCAGAAAATACAGAAAGGGGTACTTTTGTCTGAGCACAAGTTATAAATTTGTTTTGCTTTTTAATAGCAAGAAGGAGCTTGTAGCTCTTTGGTAAGATCTTGTACTGTTGAACCAAAGCACCAGAGTTCAAATCCCATCCCCCGCATTATTTTTAATATTGATTTCCTTTTAAATTTTTAGAATCCGAAGAATCTACACGTGCTAAAACCGTAAAACCAAAAGTCATATATAAAACAAACTGACCCAGGAGACTAACCAGGAGGCAGGGGACACGTGGCCCCCTTGACCCGGCCCGACTCGGCCGACTCGGGCCGGCGGCGTGGCTGAATTGGCCGGCGGCGCCAGTACGGCCGAATCGGATCGCCGAGTCTTCTTCATAACTCTTGTGCCTCATTGTATACTTGAAACCCCTGTCATGTTTAATTTTCCTGAATTATTACAGAGAATTAAAAATCCAATTAAAACTCTTTTTAATACAAAATTAAAAACATTTTTCTTTCACACCCTTTCACCTACCCTAACCCTAATCTTTTCCTATAAATACCCCCCCTAAACACACCTCTCACTCACAAATTCTGTCCAAAATCTCAAGAAAACTCACTAGAATTTTTGTGTACAAGTGGAGTTAGCGAAGGGCGAAGCTCCGGCGAAATCCGACGACGACCCTAGGTGCTCCCGGCGACGAAACGACGCACCGGAACCTACTTCCACTCCTTCTTCCTCTCCTCTAAACCAAAAGCCCATAAGTCCCTCCTCCCTCTTCTATTTTCTATTATTAAAACTCATAATTTTAAAACCCGACGGAATCGGAGTTAATCCGACTTCCGATTCGGTTCTTCTTAAAATTCCATTTTTTCTTAAATACAAACATACCACACTCTTACATCTTGACTATTAAACATTAACAAAACATCATGAAAAAGTTTCATAGCAAAATATCTCATATTGCAATCTTTATCGTACTTTTTCAGTAAAATACCATGTAGTTTGGTTTCGACTGTAAAACATCATTAATATTGCTATACCTTTAGTTAGATCACGAGATAATGGCCTACCTCCTCACAACACTCATATGCAACATAGCACAATACTTTTTGGGAAATATAGATTCGGGAAAATATCGTTTTACACAAAACTACCTTAAACTTATAAAAACCATTTTCACAAGATTATGTATTTTAAACAAGTCTTTGCAAAGCGCCGCTACAACCCATTTGGGCAAACCATTCGGGATGGTGCGGATTATCGCATATCCTCTGGCTTAGTAGTGCGAGATGCAGACCTCCGCAAGGAGCATTCGGTCTCGAGAGATTTAAAAATACAAATATCTTAAGAAAATGAGATTTCTAGAAAATAATAAATTAAAATTATTTTTATAAATATATAAATATATATGTATTATCAAAATATCTATTTTTGTTATAATATCAATATTCCAACTTTCTAAGTCAAAAGAATCACTTTACATGAAAATACCTTGCAATTCCATACAAGTTCAATATTACAAATAAATACCATGTATTATGAAAAATAGGTTTTTATTCACTAGAATGTCACATATATAAAATCTTCATCTATTAAAACTCTAAAGACGATAATAAATTACTTGAGGTGTATTTTGAAAATCATACAAAAATATTTTTACATATAACCCCTTCAAGTTTTATAAATTACAATAAGGACCCTAGTAAACATAGGTTTAAGCGGGACCAATCTCTTGAGCCTCAGGGAGCCGGAGAAGTAGGTGCTTGCCTATTTAAGGTAGACAGCTTAACAAACGGTGTTATCAACACGGTAATCGTCTTTGAAAAAGACACAAATCATGCCGCCCATGTGCAGCGGTTACCGATAACATCAAAACCTAATTCAGGACTTCAATTTCTTTTCTAATTGTTCTGACTCAGACAAGTCTCATTATAAATAATCTGACTTGAATATGATTCAAGTACAATCTACAATACTACAAAGCAACATGAATCCATGAATCCGTATATTCAATCTGTTAAATCTATCAATCTATATTGACTGAACCGAACCATGGATATACATCCATTTACATGATTCTCCAGTTACATCCATGATTCTACAGTTACATCCATTTACTGATATCATGGTTTCGGTAAGTCATCCAATTATACAATCTATATTGCAAGACAATACAAGTCTTCCATTTACATTTACAAAATAGTACAAACAACACATTTACAATTCAAACAATACAATCAATACTTCGCGGGGTTTAAGTGGTAGATTGGTACGGAAGGTGTTAGAAGTGGCACAAGACTGCAAGATTTAAGACACCTAACCTGAATTCAATTGCCGTTGTTTTGGGTTGTATAACGGAGCCTTGTACTTCCATTTGCCTTTAGTCTCTGGCATATAGAGACTCCTCTCGTATACACTGGCATCCTTCTGTATCAAGATACAAACAACAGCGTTAACACTAAATAAAACATTATAACAATCAAATATAACTTTAAAAGTTACACACACTCTCTGTGTGTGTGTGTGTGTGTGTGTCTATTCTATTTCTCCCTTATCTTTGGGACTTACCGAGCGATTTGTTCGCTGACGACATTCTCTTTCTTCTATTTTGAATGTCGTCAGGTGTTTCAGACCTTCCAGAGATCGAGCCTAGTGCTGAAGATTTGGACCAGTTTATCGAAGATCCCAAGCTGTAGTTATACTTGTACACATTTTATTTCAGTACTTTCCATTTCTGTTATGTCATTGTTTAGGCATTGGTTTCATTCAGATGTATTTACTTTTACATATATTGTACAAAAGAATGTTAATAAATAAAGTTGTTGTTCAATTATATCTTTTGTCTCTTGTGCATTTTAATTTATATTGCTTAGTTACGCTTAGTGTATTTACTTCTGAGTAAATGCGTAGCGGGGCGTCCTCTACCCGTATACTGGGAAGCGGGGCGTAACAGGTTTTGTTGGTGGCCCATGAAGGTCAGAGCTGTATGGAACCCTATCATGCAGTTCAGTTCTGCGTGGACAACCTAAGCAATATAACACAAGAACCAGCAACTGAAAACATTCTTTATAATTCATATTCCTTGAATCTTATCATTTCATATACTTTCAATCTGTCCTAACCCAAATTTTTCTTCCAAGGTTATGGATTCCCTAAACAACACCAGCACCAACTTCAACAACACTCCACCACCCCTACCAATTATACCTACCATAGATGCTCTGATCAATGAGCAGCGGTATTGCTTGAGGCGATACGCAGCCTCCTGGAAGGACAGCAGCAATAGACTGCTATTCTCTTGAACCGTCCAGAAGCGGAAGCACCCAGAGTGAAGCAATTCCGGGCACTGCACCCCAAGAACTTTTCGGGAAAAGAGAGCCCTCTAGAAGCTGAGGAATAGGCTCAGAGCATCGAAGATGATCTGGCAGCGGCACAAGTGTCAGAGATAGCTTGGGTCCATGTTGCAAAATTACAACTCACGGACAATGCACGGGTTGGTGGAGAGCAGAAGAAAGCCGTCTTGATCAACCCATCGAATGGAAGACTTTTCGCGACATGTTTGACGCAAAGTACTTCCCTGAGACTGCCCGCTTTGATATGGAGCAACAGTTCATCCATCTGCAATAAGGTTCAATATGGACCAAATCTATAGATGAGTATGATGCTGAGTTTACCATGCTCAGCAGGTTTGCGGCCCATCTCATACCGACTGCTGAGATCAGAACTAGAAGATTTCAGCAAGGGTTGGACCCAGAAATCCAAGCTGCTCTAGCTACAGGGAATTTCCCAACCCATGATTTGGTTTTGAAGGCTGCCTAAAGATACGAGGCAGTGGTGAAGAGGAAGGGCAGACCTCAATCTTACGGAGTGAAGCGTCCTGCCAATCAGATGGCAGGAGGAGCCTCTTCAAGGTCAACTGTTAAACCCAGGAGATCGGAAGAAATCAATAACCAGTCGAGTCCAGACTTTTGCTACTACTGCAGGAGAAAGGGACACTTGTGGAAGGACTGTAGGCACGCAAAAGGCCTGTTTCTAATTTGTGGTGCAACCAATCACGGAATTGGAAACTGTCCTTATAGAAGCAACCCAGATCACACACCCACCAACTACCCGCAGCGGCCAGCTATCCAGGCTCCTGCAACTCGTCTTGCACTCCCAGCACCACCTCCACGTAGAACCCCTGCAACGCCTACTTGCCAATTCCAACAGGAACTGAGGAACATATCTCGAGGACAGAGGAATGTACCTCCGGCTAAGAGAAACGTACCCCGGCGACAGGCTTACAATTTAGCGGCCGTAGAAATGAGACAGTTGACCAAGGTAACACTAGTAAATCTCTTTCACATTTTTAAAACCTTGTATCACTTTGTTATTTTCCATACACTATCAGTACTTCAATCATCAAACTTTTCTTGAATCTGTTACACTTTTCTTTTACAAATTTTGAGAATGAAATTTTTATAAGGAGGGTAGAATGTAACAACCCTAAAGTTTCTGTACAACTTTCTGTATAAATTTTTCAAAAAATACAGAAAGGGGTATTTTAGCCTGAGCACAAGTTATAAATTTGTTTTGCTTTTTAATAGCAAGAAGGAGCTTGTAGCTCATTGGTAAGACCTTGCACTGCTGAACCAAAGCACCAGAGTTCAAATCCCATCTCTCGCATTATTTTTAATATTGATTTTTTTTAAATTTTTAGAATCCCAAGAGTCTACACGTGCTAAACCCGTAAAACCAAAAATCACATATAAAACAAACTGACCCAGTAGACTAACCAGGAGGCGGGGGACACGTGGCCCCCCTGACCCGGCCCGGCTCGACCGACTCGGGCCGGCGGCGCGGCTGACTCGGCCGGCGGCGCCGGTCCGACCGAGTCGGATCGCCGAGTCTTCTTCATAACTCTTGTGCCTCTTTGTCTTCTTGAAACCCCTACCATGTTTAATTTTCCTGAATTATTACAGAGACTTAAAAATCCAATTAAAACTCTTTTTAATACAAAATTAAATACATTTTTCTTTCACACCCTTTCACCTACCCTAACCCTAATCTTTTCCTATAAATACCACCCCTAAACACACACCCCTCACTCACAAATTTAGTCCAAACTCTCAAGAAAACTCTCTAGAATTTTAACATTTCAGAAAAATAAAATATTATTTTTGGGAATTTTTATAATTAAATAATAAAATATTGAATATTTTAATAAGGCGGTATAATTAAATACCGATAAATTGGGAAAAATTTGGAAAATTATGGAAATTACTAAAAAGAGGGTGCTTTATGTGATTTATGCAAATTATGAAATTTTACGATTTATTATACACTAATTTTGTGCTAATCGCGATTAAAAATTGCTAATCGGGCTTTAAGCGTGTTTTGTGCACATGTCATTTTAACACTTGTTACATTTTTCCTACATTATTTTTGGGTTTATGGTTATTTGTTTTGGGTTTCCTATTGCAAAGAGAAGAAAAGAAAAGAAAAAGGGAAAACATTATTATATGAAGCATGGGCATGAGAGAGAGAAAGGGTGAGGGGTCAAAGTTAGGTCTTGGCCATTCCATCTCTTCTCATTTTCTTCATCATCCTTGCCTCCTCCTCTCTCATGGCAGCACCCCTTTTCCCTCCTCTTCAAAACCTTCACTTCATCATCAAATCTCCATCAAAACCCCACTCCCACTTCACAAAAAGAGTGCACAAGCTCTCAACCTACCCTTTGGACCAAGAAAGTTTGTGTTTTGGTGCTGTACGGGGGATTCATGAGTGCCAAATGAGGTAACCCTTTCACAATTAGTGTAGTATTTCAAGTGCTTTAGCCTCTTTTCAAGTTTAAAATCGATTTCGTGGTGTTTAGTGCACTTTGGAAATTACTAGAGAGGGTTAGGGTTTAAGTTGAGATTGTGTGGTGAACATGAGTGTATTGAGTGATCTTAAACCCCCCCTATGGTGTTACAAACCCAGAACTTACACTAAATAAAACCTGAAACCCAAATTTCTGAAAAACAGTAACTTGTTATGTCGGTTTGTGAAGTATTAGAGGGTGCAGGGAAATCTGGGATGACCTTGTATGTTTTTAAGATAAGCAAACAACTTCAGAGACCTAGTTAGAGCACCACGAGACCACCCTACAAACACGAGACCCCATCTCCCCCACAAAACCGATCTGGCCGGATTTCCCACCAATGTGCTCGGCCACTTGGTGAGGCAAAGGGTCCAGGTTTCTTCTGTAGGTCATATGTACCCTATATATCACCCTAGTGTTGTTTTGGAACATTGTTTACACCTTAATCAAAATCTGGGACTGAATACATGTGTTGCTGTTTTTATTCGAGTTATGGTTTTGCGTATTTTAAATTCTGGATTTTTGTATTTGTGCTTTATCTCGATCACATGACGTTTGTACTTCTATATCGAGTGATATTGGGTTGAGTTCGAGATGCAAACCATAGGTTCTAAACTATAGGCTTTTAAGCGTGTCGTTTTAGTTTTCGTGTGTCGTTTCGTCTTCGAATTTGATTTTAATGCGATACGATACGTTATGATATGTAGGTACCCTAAGTGGACTTCGAGACGACAAGCAAGCGTGTGGCGACGTCTGTATCGGCAGGCGAAGGTCAAGGTGAGTAGATTTATATCTACGGGGAGAAGTCGGGTGGATGGCGTATAGCACCCCCGCAAAGTTGTAAGGAATTATGTGATAGGATATGATATATATACCTTTATATGTTAGGATGTGATATGAGCCTTAGCAAGAAAGCTTTAGGAGGTTAGGGGTTAGTGTTAGCGAGTATGGATGAAAGGACTCTAGTCGATTTCTTAGTCCCGAAACCCTAGGGTAAAGATCTGCATACATGCACATACACATACTCGCATAATTTGACTTCCTTATGTGTATTGGGGACATATTTATATTTGTATTCTTATGCTTGGATGACGAGAATGTTATATGATATTTGGGAATGAGTCAATCTGATCGGGCATAATGTCGTGAGATATTTAGTACGCGACCGAAATATGTCATGATGTTATAGCGGGTCGTTGGACGACGATACTATGTTGATAATATATTATGATAGTTGATGAGTTATATATCGAGATATGAGATATGATATGTTAAGATATTATAATGGATCGCTTGGGCGATGTATACTCCTATATGATGATAAGTATGGATGACACCGGATTGTATGAGGCTGTAGATCAGTAGACAGATCATGATTAGTGTCGATGATATTAGTAGTGTGCTAGACTTAGATCAGTACCCCATGTTTACGATTTGTGATGACAAGGATATCAGATGAATAACGAAATAAATACGATATTTGACCCGTACCCAGATTTGGGATGTCGTACGATAGATTTACCGTACGAGAGATAGTTATGAGGATAGATCCGCACTCTTGACTCGAGGATTTCATATTATTTATTGTATCGTACGTGATACTGTTGAGGCGAGATCACTGATGTAGGGTTACTAGGCACTGTCACAAGGTTCTACAAGGCATCAACCATGCCCGATTTAAATTTTTCATGTGCCGAACAACCGTAACCAAGATCTTAGACTAGAGATTAGGCGAAAAAAAGCATGTAAACAACTTTACTTCTCAGAGTTTGGGATTACAATCTTTGTAGTCCGTTCCTTCACTTCTAAAGCTCCGTGTTGAGGTTCCTTCGCTGCGATCATCAAGTACCCAGACTTAGAAGCTCCATGAAGAGAAAGATGCAATCTTGCTTTCGATCTTCAATAACAAAGATGATCTACCTTGAAGAAACTCAAACCCAAGCTCTTGCTTTGCTAATCAAGTATTAGCAAAGCAAACACCCTAATCTAAGTGGAAAGAATAGATGAGGATGATGAAGTAAGAATTTAGCTCTCATTTGTTTTCTATTTCTCACTCATTTTCATCACACATGAAAAGCTAGAAAGCTTTTCATCAAAAAGAAGAAGGAAGAAGAAGAAGAATCTCCTTTTTGTGATGAATAATGAAACTTGTGTGTGAGGTTAGAAATGCAACCATGGGTTAAGAATGAAGACTTAACCCATGTAGAGAATTAACCATGGTGAAAGGTTTGGGTTTGGTTAATAAATATCTACGAAATATCTTTACAAAATATCTTTGCTTAAAAACAAAAACAAAGCTTCTAGAAGCTTCAAGAAAGCTTAACCCTAATCTAAACCCTAACCATGTTTAAACTCCACAACACATGTTGCATTTGTAACCTTAACTTGTTACAATATTATATATCACAGTTGTAATATATTTTGTAACAAAATAAAATAATACAATTAACATATATCACATATATATCAATGTATTACCCGAGTGAGAAAAAGAATCTTTAAGCGAGCTTATACTAGTTAATGTAATTTAATATATCAAATATATAATTATACATTAAATTATCGAATCACACTTGATCCGATAATCCGGCTATTTGACAAATAACCGACTAATATAATCTGTATCAGTTCATCGAATCAACACTTGATCCGATGACCCGGCTATATCACATATACCCGGCCGATATCTTATATCGCGAGAATCTAATACGGTATCACATACACGTATTGTTCTCAGTCCCGCACATATCATATATGTGCTCCTACTCCGTTTTGCCTGAGCCAGGAAACCTCTGTGTAGGACTCTAAAGAATCGTCAATACGCCGGCAGTAGGTGATAATCATATCAAACACCCACAAGCTGCAAGCGGTCCGCTAAACGTAACAGCCACCCAGGTATTGAGCAATCAGAAGATCAACAAGCAAGCCAGTACATTCTCCCGTAAATCCAACCAGTAACACTCCCGTACAGTCCGGTCTCTTCGTCTGATATGTCGCATATCTCGCCTAGGGGTGGTAAACGTCAGACACCAGTAGCTTGATAAGTCGTATCGATATGAGGTCCATAACTGTTCGAGAAACTACTGATAACACTTACCAGTAAATCTCAGCAACTCTGGCTAGGGATTTCCAGTTATAGCCAATCGAACACAGCGCAACATCAACTCCCTATACCGGGAGAGACGAAACCTCTCCTATCGCTCATTGCATCCATGTAATTCGGGACTGTACCCAAAAGCCACCTTTTTGCATGCCCTCTTGGACGTGGTACTATGGAAATCAAAGCACAGTGGGAATCACACAAGACTCTATGACGATCTCGGGTCTACATACTAACCTATACCAGTGTCACCAGAGAACTGCCATCTGACGTGAGGTATAATACCATCTGGAAGTTCTCGGTTAGTCCGTCCAGTGTACCCAGTCTCTACTGAGCACCCGTATACCTTCTCTGATGTCAAACACCAATGGATATGGGATCATCCATCACCCATCATATGGGTCAAGAAGCGCATACGCTAGTCTACTCTGGAGTATCGATGCCCTGTCTCGATACTCCCACGACTAGGAACATTTGAAGGATGTACTTAGCGACTACACTGTCCCCACTAGTATGATCTGCATTATAGTCCTGGTAGTCAAGTACTCATCTTAAGGGTTTTATCAACATGTGATATAGAGACAATCAGAGTACATGTTAAGATAAAGGGCAACCAGATAGCATACTATCATGTCGAGCAAGAAAGTTCTCCCTATATATGTCCAAGCATCCACTACAATATACAACATATGTATAGTAATGGCCTCTAGGGCATACATATAACTAACAATCTCCCACTTGCACTAGGGTCATCTGTTGGAGTATCTCATACCCAACAATAAGCTGTGGTTGAAGTATCTCATACTCAACCATCCCATAAAAGTCTCTTCTGGGAAATAGGCCTTTGTGAGTGGATCCGTGCTGTTGTCCTCTGTGTCTACTCTCCTAACCTTGATCTCCCTGGAGATCAACCATCTCCATGATCAGGCAATACTGCCTAAGAATATGTCTGGATCTCTGATGGGACGGGGGTTCCTTGGCATAAGCCATAACTCCATTGTCACACAATGGCAGGAACGAAGTTCATTTCATGAACTAAAATATATCCAGACTGCCTCTTTGGTAGCATCCTTGGTAACGATTTATCTTGCCTTTAACCGTCTAGTAAGTCACGGTTAGTTTGGAACTCTTCCAACATACCGTCCCTCTACTGAGGGTAAAGACAATGCCTGTGACTGACATTCAGTCGTCCTTATCACCTTGGAACCTTTCCAATGATTCTCCCCAGGATCGATTGATACCATCTCACTACAACTAGTGAGAATCCTAACATCCATTTGGATCTATCTCATAGATCCATAATCTACGATTTAGGAGGTATCACCTTGATCCTATATAGAGAATCTTTATGATAAGAGGAGATTGACCGAGCGTAGCATAGGAAACTCCTTCCCTATCAAGAGTATGTCATCCACGTACTATACGAGGATCACCACCATACTCCCTACTACGTTTTTGTATATACAAGGTTCATCTACCATTTTGATGAAGTCAAACTCTTTGACTAACACATTAAAACAGACGTTCCAACTCCGCGATGCCTGATTTATCACATAAAACATCTTGCACACGTTTCCGCTGCTCCCACTTTCTACGAAGCCCTCTGGCTGTGTACTTATAGACGCTCTCTTCCAAATCATAATTTAGAAAAGCAGTCATGACACCCAACCATCAGATTTCGTAGTCATGGTATGTAGCAGTGGCAAGTAGGATCGGGATGGCCTTAAGCATAGCTTTGAAAGTCTCAACTTTTCCATATACACCAAGTAATTTTCTCAAGATATACTTGCTTCTGATGGGGATTTAACCCTTCAGATAAAGCAACCAAAGTCCATACTTTGTTGGTGTATAAGGATTCCATCTCAGATCGCTAAGCATCCAGCCATTCTCACAGAGTCCTCACTCCTGATGGCCTGCTCGAAACTCGTTGGGTCATCATCTCATGATGCAATCCTCTCTCCCACTGTCATAGAGAAACCGAAGTATCTCTCAGGTAGATGAGGAACCCTACCAGATCGGCGGAGAGGCAGAGGTTCGTTGGAAACTATTATATCTTCCGGTTCTACCAAATCATCAGCTGCAGTTTGTATAGCTGGAACTCCTTCCAGTTCTACCTCATGACCACTAATTTCTTCACAAGAAATTCTCTTTTCCTCAAAAAGTGGTATGCCGAGAAATAAAACATCTTTTGTTCCTCGGTGTGGTTAAAGATATTCCCTTGTGAATACTTGGGATATCCAACAAACTTCCACAGAACTGACCTTGCTTCGAGCTTGTCCGGATTTTGCTTTTGACATAGGCCGGACAACCCCAAATCTTAACATCCTTAAGAGATGGGCTCTTCCTATACCATATCACATATGGAGTTGTAGGCAACTGATTTGGTTGGAACCCTATTCAACAGGTATGCAACTTCTCGAGTGCATAACCCCAAAAGAAAATAGGCTACTCAGTAGTACTCATCATAGAGCACACCATATCACATAGGGTGAGATTGCACCGCCGCGATACACCGACGTGCTGTGGTGTATGCGGAGGAGTAATGCTGAGAGAGAATCTCATTCTCCTTTAGAATAGTCCAGGAATTCCGTGCTCAAGTATTCTCCTCCTTGATCTCATCAAAGGACATAATACTTATACCCGTTTTTGGTTCTCTACTTCTAACTTATATTCATTGAATTTCTCAAAAGTTCCAGACTTGTGTTTCAACAGGAACATATGTCCGGATCTTGAGAGATAATTAGTGAATGTAATGAAGTACAAAGAACCGGTCTTGGCATGTGTAGACAGGGGACCTTCATACATCAGCATGTATCAATCCCAAGAGTTCACTAACTCTTTCTCTGTTTCCAATAAACAGAGCTGTGGTCAACTTATCTTTGTGACATGACCGGCAAGTTTCACAAGATGTAAATTCAAACAAATTTAAATATGCAGCTTTATGTAACTTCAGCTAGTCGGGTCGCATTGATATGACCTAATCTACAATGCCTCAAGAAGGATTCGTTCATTTCTGAACTCTTCCTCTTGTGTGTGTTCTGTATATTAAGAACTGTAGTTTGATTTAGAACGTCTATGCTTTAAGATAACATGCCTGAACCGATCAACTCTTGATATAGGAAATGTTCAAAACATTATCCAACAATACAAAATTATATCCTTCTTTACTAATAAAGAGACTGATATGATATTGTATATCACGTTCGGTATCTAATAACATTCTTTCAGAATTAATGTATTATGGTAATACAGGGTGATAACTGCCAACAGACTTGGCTGCAACACTTGCATCATTTTCAACTCTTGAAACTTATCACCCGTTCTCAGTTTTCTACCTATCTGTAGCCCATGTAACAAATTACATTTGCGGGATCCTGATCCGGTAACTCATACCCAGGACGTAAAGGATACTGAGAAACAGTTCTCGGTAATGAACATACCCGAAGATGATGCATCAATATGCACTTTCTTCGTTAGGGCGGCACGGGAATTCTGGTAATCCCCTATTTCCTGCTCTGTCTTATAACAATTATAAGTTGGAGCGGGACCAACGTTTTCTAGCGCAGTATAACAAGCGGGTTTGGTCAATACATCCGTATTATTATCTTGATTAAGGCGTGACATGGTC
This sequence comes from Agapanthus africanus, assembly GCA_030015575.1. NCBI lineage: Eukaryota > Viridiplantae > Streptophyta > Magnoliopsida > Asparagales > Amaryllidaceae > Agapanthus > Agapanthus africanus. The sequence continues at coordinate 517,683,749 of CM057337.1, forward strand.
GCTACAAGGAGAGAGATAGAAGAAAACACTCAGCGTATGCTCTTGCAAGATTAGATTGGTTATTAATATATCTAATCAGGATGTCTCCCATTGTTTTAGTCAAATCTTCCTTCAAACCCTAAAAGGAAAGACTATCCGGGATTAATTACACCCTACAAGTTCGCCAATCTTTCAGCCAGGCCAGTGCCGGTATTTTGAGGGAGGTTCCCCGTGCTTTCGCACGGACCTAATTAAAGTAAACCTCGTTTTCCCAGAGGCATAACCCCGTTGACACCTTTCTAGACACCTACTTGATCGGCTAATTGTAATGTGGAAAACTCTCCCAGGAGTAACCCTTACTCGCAGTAGGTATCGGGATCCAACTATCTCATAGTAGGTATGCAATCTCATTGCAAATTTCAACACTTGAAATTCCCGATAATATTTTACCCCTAGCATCCAATGACCTTGACAGAGGTCAACAAACCATAGGCTGCTAGTAAAGTTCAAACCATCATTTCCTGATTGAAGTAAACCCACCCGCACGACCCTTGACAGAGGTCAACAAAGTCGCACGACTACCCTAAATCAATCACATCATATGCTTATGCAGATAAGCACTAATCAGCTACTGCACACTACGCCTTGACAGAGGTCAACAAACGCAGCACGAATACTAACTATTACTTATCTGAAATGACGGAGGGCTACGACAGGTTTTTAAGAAAACCCTTTGCGTAATGAACTTGATATCGTTGTAGAATCAAGTAATTTTAAATGGAATGTTTTTGAGGCCTTTTCTAGTTTTACTAAAGAGGTCACTCCCGGTGAAGGGATCTCGGCTCTTTCCTTATCGAATAAGGGGCAGGATATTTCACAATTACCACTATGCAAAGCAAAAGCTATAGAAACTATCAAAAGAAAAACCGAGTGTATAGCATCTGCTAGTTTCGCTAAAGAGGTCACTCCCGGTGAAGGGATCTCGGCTCTTTCCTTATCGAATAAGGTGCTGGATATTTTACAAGGAATACCGCTATGCAAAGCAAGAACTAGAGCTACCAGTTTTTAAACAAGTTTCTACAACATCTTTAGGTTTCTTTTATTTTCATTAATCTCATTAATGAAGTCCCATTTTATTATGCTTCACAAGCATCACATTTGAAACGAAATCAACAATATACAATATATATCTCATATATATAATATAAACATTCGTCTCAGGCAGTAATATGATCTCATCACAGAACATTGCTGCAGAAGATAACATATGAAATATTGGATATATTAGGACGTCCGTGTTTTAATACGGCCCTGTATAAAACACGGATTCCACGGTCACAATGAATAGCCAAACCCACATCCCTAGACCCCTACGAGAGCGGCAAGCAACACTGCCAATTCTAGGGTTAGGAGACCCAGTCTCGACTCCTCGAGATGGTCTCCCACTGGACCCTAGAACTCGGTTACTTATGCTCCCCGCCTTGGATCTACCTAATGTCGAAAAGTAAATAATATACAATGGTGACATCATCCTCAGCCCGGAAGTGCCCCAATAAAAGAATATTACATACAATGAATTTTACACGAATGAAAAAGAGAAGCTGTCATCTCACATAAAACCCCCGGCTATTCAAAACGCGACGATCCAATATAACATATCACAGCAACACATAATATCTCATATCATCAACGTAAGCAAGTATGCGTATCCCGATTGTCGTTGATGTATAGCAACGAAACCGGCGATACACCACATACTACGCTTACGGTCACAGAAAAGAAAGTGTAAAACTACAACAGTTGGAATCCGCAACCTCCTTAGACATCTCATGCCTAACCAAATGAATTCCTTAGACATTGCATGTCTAACAATTATAAACCCAGCATTTTAGTCTCGGTCTCGAAAACACTTTTCAATATCAAGTCGGGAAATTCAATAAGATTCCCGACATCCCGATCGAATGCTCGTCGCAAACTTCAGTAGACGGCCGCACACCCGGATGCCGTCGACGAAGTGCACTAAGGCGAAACACCGCTGCCGCGAGAACCTGAACGGATGCTTTTGGCGACAGGGTTCTCCTACAGTCACTTGGTCGGGGCTATGGGGCATGGATATCTATTAAGTTTACCCGGCGAGTATCCGCGTACACTACGTGATTGCGACGGACTTTTGATCACATCAAAATCCCGTGGCAACCGATCAAATGAGACTAAACTGCTAGATTTATAACATTTAAATTAGTTATCTCATAACTACTTGTGGATTCCAAATATTGTATCACATTCCAGATAAATAGACAATGTTAAACTTTCCGATCGAATAAACAAACACCCAAGATTTCCCAAATAGCTCAACACTTGAGCGGAGTTCAAAAAGTATCCATCACATGCCACAGTACCAATGGTCCAGCCGTAGAAGGGTCAAACCAATGCCTCACATGTGGCATCGCCGTACTGCCCCAAAGCCTAAGGTTTAGAGGCGGTTCAGATGGTCACATAATAGAGTTAAGGTTTGTGTTCTTCTAGAGGGTCCACCGCGTTACTTGCACGACTATGAATGTTCTTTAATTAAGGAAAAATTCCAACACTTGGAAATTTTCCGGCAGGGGAAAAAGTGAGTTATTGATATCCGTTCGAACTTTTGAACACATTCTAAATTACCGGAAAAAACTTAAACGAAGTTAAACTTTCCGATCGAATCAACGAATACAAAAGATCTCTAGAAAACTCAACACTTGAGTAACATTAAAAATTCCCAGAAGCATGTAGAGATACCTACGGATGTTACTGTAGAAAAATGAGTCCCTAATATCCACGTACGGTCGCGGAAACGCCGCGCAATGCATGGTATTTCCGCAGTTCCGCGGCGCTTTAATGGAATTAGGTGGTCGTATTTTATAGTTATCCTTAGAATTCCCTGCTTAATTTTCTGAGTATTTTTAATACAGAATAAATCAACATTTTAAAAAAATTTCTGAGAAGGGGTGTATTGCGACGTTTCGGGGTTCGATCGGACTTTAAACTTCGTCTAGACTTCGCCTAAAGCTCTAGCTTGACTCTGATACCACTGTAGGGTTACTAGGCACTGTTACAAGGTTCTACAAGGCATCAACCTTGCCCGATTTAAATTTTTCATGTGCCGAACAACCCTAACCAAGATCTTAGACTAGAGATTAGGCGAAACAAAGAAAGTAAACAACTTTACTTCTAAGAGTTTGGAATTACAACCTTTGTAGTCCGTTCCTTCACTTCTAAAGCTCCGTGTTGAGGTCCCTTCACTACGATCATCGAGTACCCGGACTCTATAGAGGTTCCATGAAGAGAAAGATGCAATCTTGCTTCCGATCTTCAATAACAAAGATGATCTACCTTGAAAAAACTCAAACCCAAGCTCTTGCTTTGCTAATCAAGTATTAGCAAAGCAAACACCCTAATTAAGTGGCAAGAATAGATGAGGATGATGAAGTAGGAATTTATCTCTCATTTGTTTTCTATTTCTCACTCATTTTCATCACACATGAAAAAGCTAGAAAGCTTTTCATCAAAAAGAAGAAGGAAGAAGAAGAAGAATCTCCTTTTTATGATGAATAATGAAACTTGTGTGTGAGGTTAGAAATGCAACCATGGGTTAAGAATGAAGACTTAACCCATGTAGAGAATTAACCATGGTGAAGGGTTTGGGTTTGGTAATAAATATCTACAAAATATCTTTACAAAATATCTTTGCTTAAAAACAAAAACAAAGCTTCTAGAAGCTTCAAGAAAGCTTAACCCTAATCCAAACCCTAAGCATGTTTAAACTCCACAAAACATGTTGCATTTGTAACCTTAACTTGTTACAATATTATATATCACATATATAATATATTTTGTAACAAAATAAAATATAACAATTAACATATATCACATATATATCAATGTATTACCTGAGTGAGAAAAAGAATCATTAAGTGAGCTTATACTAGTTAATGTAATTTAATTTATCAAATATATAATTATACATTAAATTATCGAATCAACACTTGATCCGATAATCCGGCTATTTCACAAATAACCGACTAATATAATCTGTATCAGTTCATCGAATCAACACTTGATCCGATGACCCGACTATATCACATATACCGGGCCGATATCTCATATCACGAGAATCTAATACGGTATCACATACACGTATTGTTCTCGGTCCCGCACATATGATATATGTGCTCCTACTCCGTTTTGCCTGAGACAGGAAACCTCTGTGTAGGACTCTAAAGAATCGTCAATACACCGGCAGTACGTGATGATCATATCAAACACCCACAAGCTGCAAGTGGTCAGCTAAACATAACAGCCACCCAGGTATTGAGCAATCAGAAGATCAACAAGAAAGCCTGTACATTCTCCCGTGAATCCAACTAGTAACACTCCCGTACAGTCCGGTCTTTTCGTCTGATATGTCGCATATCTCGCCTAGGGGTGGTAAACGTCAGACCCCAGTAGCTTGATAAGTCGTGACGATATGAGGTCCATAATAGTTCGAGAAACTACTGATAACACTTACCAGTAAATCTCAGCAACCCTGGCCAGGGATTTCCAGTTATAGCCAATCGAACACAGCGCAACATCAACTCCCTATACCGGGAGAGACGAAACCCCTCCTATCGCTCATTGCCTCCATATGATTCGGGACTGTACCCAAAAGCCACCTTTTTGCATGCCCTCTTGGACATGGTATGATGGAAATCAAAGCACAGTAGGAATCACACAAGACTCTATGATGATCTCGGGTCTACAGACTAACCTGTACCAGTGTCACCAGAGAACTGCCATCTAACGTGAGGTATAATACCATCTGGGAGTTCTCGGCGAGTCCGTCCAGTGTACCCAGTCTCCACTGAGCACCCGTATACCTTCTCTGATGTCAAACACCAATGGATATGGGATCATCCATCGCCCATCATATGGGTCAAGAAGCGCATACGCTGGTCTACTCTGGAGTATCGATGCCCTGTCTTGGTACTCCCACGACTAGGAACATTTGAAGGATGAACTTGGAGACTACACTGTCCCCACTAGTATGATCTGCATCATAGTCCTGGTAGTCAAGTACTCATCCTAAGGGCTTTATCAACATGTGACATAGAGACAATCAGAGTACATGTTAAGATAAAGGACAACCAGATAGCATATTATCATGTCGAGCAAGAAAGTCCTCCCTATATATGTCCAAGCATCCACTACAATATACAACATATGTACAGTAATGGCCTCTAGGGCGTACATATAACTAACAACCGACTACTAGGTAGGTATGTATGTATAGATCGACTCAGACTTAGGCGGATTCCCTTACCCTTTTGACTGGGCTTGAGTCATACTCATTTTCAAAAGTAGGAAATCGTGAGTATGTTTATATACCAAACTGCATGACTCGGATATTGGGTAGGTATATTTTCAGTGTTGCTGTTATCATATCACTTCTTATGTATTCATGATGTTTCATCGCACCGTATGCTTATATTGTGTTTTCATATGCCATTATTGAGATCATGCTATCAGGACACCAGCACCATTACCGATGATGCATATGTTCCACATACACTTTCTTGCCGGCTCACACACATCATCATCGGTAATTGTCATGTCATGTACACTTTAGAGAATATTACTCATTGACATAGCTTGTTAACTGATAGTTCGACATGGTATTAGCGTACTCGTCTTTATATGCTAGATTAGACGTTGCAGTTATTACTTGCTACTGCATGCATATTATTATTCACTGTTTACTTGCTATTGATGATTGGATTTCGGATTTCCATGAGGTTTTCTGGATTTGGAACCGCATGTGAAAGTTTTATAAACTGATGTGTTATTTTAAAGAGAAAAATGCGGTTTTCCTTGATATGATGTTTTGTCGGTTATGAGATGGATTTCGATACCCGATTTGAGGAGGCGTAGGAACCGTCTTGGGTACGTGGTGGACCCGGTATGGTACCCCGGGGCGAGATTATTTATTCATGGTGGATGATGAGCCTGGCAGGTGCAGACTGCCTACCGGTGATTTCATTTGGATCTAGCGGTTATCCGGAGGATACCGACCAGAGTCACGAGATGCATATAGGCTGACCCGTACTGCCGAAACCCGAGGGCCGATCCCGCAGATGATATGGAGCCTGAGATATATAAGGATTTACATGCCGATGCTGGGCACAAAATTATATTTTGTGTCGATGCTTGACACTGACTTCTCTATTGATTTCATGATGTATTCTGTTTCCATTCGTCATGCACCCATACATCATATATCTGATATGTTGCTATCTGAGGTACTGACACGAGCATGTAGTATTACACTCATACATAGATGGACCAGGATGTTTATTTGAGGATATTACTTGATATGACCTAGGATAGCGTTGTGCATGCGATTTCTACTCATAGATGTTTTCTACTCATGAGTTGGCAACTCACCCCCGTTGTACCACAGTTCTTGCAGGTTTTACCGTACAGGTTTCGTTACGGCTTTGCTGACACACTGCTTCCTTTCCGGGTGATTGCTTTGGTAGGTGGGTTCTTTTGCTTCAGGACCACTATTGTATATATGTTATTCAGTTGTACCTAGTAAACTCCATCAGCCAGACATGTATATTTTATTGACTTAGAAGACCAGTGTATATTCTTTTGACCTTAGAGTCGCGCGTTGTATTATTATGGATTTCATGTTGTTTAGAGTTTCCTTTCAGTTTTGATCCTCACCCTTCGGCGTTGTATATTATATTGCTTGTGTGGTTGTAGTCGTCGATTGACGAAGAGCTAGCTCTCGCTTGGGGATGCCTTTTATCTTTGATGCATATATTTATCATGTTGTACCCGGTTCGGGGCCAGTATTTACAAAAGAAACTCTGCCGAAATTTTTAGAAAAGACTTGTGATTTTAAAATACATATTTCGGCATATGTTGCTAACTACTTGATTTAAATTGGTTTTTCCTTCACTCGACTGCTTTACTTGGTTTTGATTTCTGGGTTTTGGCTTACTTAGATTACGTACGCCTCGAGACATTTCGTAATTTAAGTGCCGGTCTTGTTCCCTACTTTTCGGGTCGTGACAAAGTTGGTATCAGAGTGTTAGGTTTTATCTTCGGAGTGTAGGATGACCCTTGGTTGATGGAGTTGGTAGCTTGAGTAGAGTGACGTACCATACGTATGTTCTGCGGCATACTTACGATACGCTACTCCGCTTAAGAAGCCTTAGGATGTACATTTCCTTGCACAGTATTATATTCCTTCCTATGATCTAGCCTCATCGGTACCAGTTATGGTTTTGTTACCATGGTTGTACGAGCACAGAGAGCTACGGCTAGAGTTGTGGTCATCACGAGCTCGTCACGAACGAGGACTGACCAGGGCGTGATTCCAGGGATATACAATTTGCACAGATGCGCCGTGTTTTTGTGTTTTTGCGCCATGAGCCTTTGATGGATCGCTGTTATAAGATTTTTCGGGCATCCAGATTTGCACCTGAAGGTTAAGCCACTGATAGAGGCCAGCCAGAATGTGATGACCATTGATGTGTCGCTTATTCATGATGATTGAGGCACTGTTCAATGTGCAGATGAATGAGCCAGTTGCTGCTGCGAACGACGAGATATTGCCCCAGATGTAGAGCTATTGCAGTATGAGTTGTAGTTAGAGATATGAAAGAAGGTCGCTAGTCACCCGAGAATGAATGACTAGGAAATGTGGTTCGTTCGCTTACCCCGATACGAGGTCATCAGATAGATTGATTCCAGCCAGAGACGACTTCACGCAGGTACGTTGAGAGTCGATAGAGGCGATCGAATGTCAGAAACCCATATTCCAAGTTTAAAGTATTCGGAAAGACATGCAAGCAATTCTATGGACCCTCTAGAAGAATGAAACCCTAACTCGACATAATGACCGTGTGAAAGCCTTTGAACCTTAGGGTTTGCGGCAGTTCCGCGGTGCCATTAGTGAGACTTGGGTTTTCCCTTCTACGGCTGGTCCACCGATGCTGTGGTATGTACTCGATACTATTAAACCATACCCAAGATGTTGAGCTCTTGGGGGATTATGAGGTTTTGACGAATCGATCGAATGGTTCGACTTCGTTCGGATGCTATGTGGTGGGATGCATTGCTTGGGAGACTCTAGATATGAGTATAGCCGTTAGAGCACAGTCCATGCAACTACGATGAGACGAGTCCGAAGCAGTCGACAGTAGAGAAAGGTGGGGTAAGAGGTTCGTACGAGATCATGATGAGACGACGTTCCACTCCGCCGACATCAGAGATGTGATACGCATGCAGAGGCGTTATATATGGATATATGTTCCAGAAGGAGTCGTGATGAGTATGCGGCTATTCCGGAACAAGAAACAGATTTAGTGAAGGACGATGACTTCCGGGCAGTTCAGCAGAAATGGGATTTTGGGAGAGACCTCGATAGGACCTTTCTGGAAATACTATACGAAAAGACTTGGACCCAGGATCAGTCATATTGCATACGCCCTGCAGGCCAGAGTTCAGCATCGTCGACGGGACATGTTATGAGTGACCATAAGAGTTGGCCAGAGATCTTTAAAGGATGTGCCAGAGCGGACTACATCTATTATCGTTTCCATATTGGACCGTTGAGCCGGGAAGCTATGTGCTTAGCAATTCGCAGTGAGATACGAGAGCCTAAAGGCACCAGAAGACGGGCCACGATCAGGAGAAAGTAGATATCTTGCTCTGCTAGCATTGGATACACTGACACCTTCTCGACCTTGAAGGAAGGATATATCGACGAAAGTATGTACAATTTGTGATTTCGTGAGTTGACTATTTCGGTATTTTGGGTAATTTATTGCATGATTGAGTTTTGATGACCGAGTTTCATGATATTTGCTTTTGTGCACCATGGTTGCACCTACTGAGTATTTACGTTTTTTTTGTGCATAGTTATTGCACTTGAGATATGTTTTCATACACCGTCGTGTTTATTTATGATTTGTGCATATTTATTGCACTCGATGTTGATTTTATGCCTTGGCTGCACATGTTGATGATTTCATGGATTGCATACAGCTGATTGATTTGGTGCAGGTGGTATGCACTCGATTTAGTTTTTGCACTCGGTATAGCTTACCTGTGCTTGCAGTGCTTGGATTCGTGTTTTGTGCACGCAGTTGCACGCGCTTATGATTTTATACGCCTTGGCACACTCGGTGTTGCTTTTTATACGCATTCGAGTTATTGATGCATTTCCGTGCACTTGTTGCACCTGACTTCGTTTTGATGTCATTTGAGATATTGATTGTGATTTCATGCCTAGGGCATGCATATGATTTGACTTATGCTTTCGGCATAGTTTTCATGCACTTTTAGTATTTTGATTTGCTTTTGTGCACTGATGCACATGGTTGTGAGGTTATATACCACGGTATACCTGGTTTGGATTTTGATTGAGATGTGTTGTATACCGTCGATTTCGATTGCGATATTCGATATTGTTTTCATGCACCTTTTGCACCTGATTGGATTCTTGCACATGTTTGACGTGCTTGATTTGGATCTTGCGCATGTTCGGCACATGATATTAGATTTCGTGATTTCGAGCATGTTGGATGCACAGGATTTAGATTTTTATTCATGCATGATGGATGCATAGGATTTAGATTTTTATTCGTGCATGATGGATGCACCTGATTTGGATTTTCGCGCATGTTGGGCGCATGTTATGAGATGCGATTTTGGTGCACACGAGATGCACTAAATCGATATTCTTCGTGCATGTCAGATGCACCTGATTTTGCTGTCAGGCACACACGTTGCCTCTGACAGGCATTTCGTGCACACCTGTTGCAATTAGTTGTTGTTTCTGTGCACATGTATAGTACATATATAGATTTTGATTTCCGTGCGCACCAGACGCACGTAGCATTCATATGCACATTTTGGGATTGAGTTCTTATGGAGCAGTACATTTTTATGATGTTTACTATTTGTTTTCATATTGAGCAGGACTAGTCAAAGGACAGTACCTGGATGTATTTTCCATGCATTGATAGTTATCGAAGGGATTTCCAAAAAAAAGATAGCTATAGTCTCAGGATTTACCTACGTGTCTGAGATGACACGAAACGTTTAAAACAAGGAAACCCTTCTAAATTGTTTTCAAAACGGCGGTGCATGCATGTAAACAAAGGATAGATATATATGTATATATAGTTATTTTCTTACTAGAGACATCCGCCACTGTGCAGTGTTATGCGCATCGCACAGCTACTTAAAATGGTTTGGCATGCATTTCCTTCAGAAGTTTGCATGTATAGATTTGATGTTTACATGTATAGTTTTGATGTATATCATATTGGTTTCGTTTTGTACTTGACATTCGTGTCTTCACCATGACTCCGATGATTGCGGGATGCTTGATGGAGTTTTGTTTTTGAGTTATCTGCTCTTGTTCATGCGCATGCATTGCGCTACGACGTGTTTTATGTATCGATGGTTTCGGGACCCTGACGGCTTAGTCTTTTACTGAAATGTTTTAGTATTGAGGGGTTTAAATTTAAATTCCGGTACTAAATTTCTGTAAGGGGGGAGGATTGTAACATTTCAGAAAAATAATAAAATATTGAATATTTTAATAAGGCGGTATAATTAAATACCGATAAATTGGGAAAATTTTGGAAAATTATGGAAATTACTAAAAAGAGGGTGCTTTATGTGATTTATGCAAATTATGAAATTTTACGATTTATTATACACTAATTTTGTGCTAATCGCGATTAAAAATCGCTAATCGGGTTTTAAGCGTGATTTGTGCACATGACATGCACATGTCATTTTAACACTTGTTACATTTTTCGTACATGATTTTTGGGTGTACGGTTATTTGTTTTGGGTTTCCTATTGCAAAGAGAAGAAAAGAAAAGAAATGAAAAGAAAAGAAAAAGGGAAAACATTATTATATGAAGCATGGGCATGAGAGAGAGAGGGTGAGGGGTCAAAGTTAGGTCTTGGCCATTCCTTCTCTTCTCATTTTCTTCATCATCCTTACCTCCTCCTCTCTCATGGCAGCACCCCCTTTTCTCTCCTCTTCAAAACCCTCACTTCATCATCAAATCTCCATCAAAACCCCACTCCCACTTCACAAAAAGTGTGCACAAGCTCTCAAGCTACCCTTTGGACCAAGAAAGTTTGTGTTTTGGTGCTGTAGGAGGATTCATGAGTGCCAAATGAGGTAACCCTTTCATAATTAGTGTAGTATTTCAAGTGCTTTAGCCTCTTTTCAAGTTTAAAATCGATTTCGTGGTGTTTAGTTCACTTTGGACATTACTAGAGAGGGTTAGGGTTTAAGTTGAGAATGTATTGTGAACTTGAGTGTATTGAGTGGCCTTAAACCCCCCATGGTGTTATAAACCCAGAACTTACACTAGATAAAACCTGAAACCCAAATTTCTGAAAAACAGTAACTTGTTACGTCGGTTTGTGAATTATTAGAGGGTGCAGGGAAATCTGGGATGACCTGGTATGTTTTTAAGATAAGCAAACAACTTCAGAGACCTAGTTAGAGCACCACGAGACCACCCTACAAACACGAGACCCCATCTCCTCCACAAAACCGATCTGGCCGGATTTCCCACCAATGTGCTCGGCCACTTGGTGAGGGAAAGGGTCCAGGTTTCTTCTGTAGGTCATATGTACCCTATATATCACCCTAGTGTTGTTTTGGAACATTGTTTACACCTTAATCAAAATCTGGGACTGAATACATGTGTTGCTGTTTTGATTCGAGTTATGGTTTTGTGTATTTTAAATTCATGATTTTTGTATTTGTGCTTTATCTCGATCACATGACGTTTGTACGTCTATATCGAGTGATATCGGGTTGAGTTGCGAGATGTAAACCATATGTTCTAACCTATAGGATTTTAAGCGTGTCGTTTTAGTTTTCGTGTGTCGTTTCATCTTCGAATTTGATTTTAATGCGATACGATACGTTATGATGTGTAGGTACCCTAAGTGGACTTCGAGACGACAAGCAAGCGCGTGGCGATGTTCGTATCGGCAGACGAAGGTCAAGGTGAGTAGATTTATATCTACGGGGAGAAGTCGGATTGATAGCGTATAGCACCCCCGCAAAGTTGTAAGGAATTATGTGATGGGATACGATATATATACCTTTATATGTTAGGATGTGATATGAGCTTTAGCAAGAAAGCTTTAAGAGGTTAGGGGTTAGTGTTAGCGAGTATAGATGAAAGGACTCTAGTCGATTTCTTAGTCCCGAAACCCTAGGGTAAAGATCTGCATACATGCACATACACATACTCGCATACTTTGACTTCCTTGTGTGTATCGGGGACATATTTATATTTGTATTCCTATGCTTGGATGACGAGAATGTTATATGATATTTAGGAATGAGTCGATCTGATCGGGTATAATGCCGTGAGATATTTAGTGCGCGACCGAGATATGTCATGTTGTTATAGCGGGTCGTTGGACGACGATACTATGTTGATGATATATTATGATAGTTGACGAGTTATATATCGAGTTATGAGATATGATATGTTAAGATATTATAATGGATCGCTTGGGCGATGTATACTCCTGTATGATGATAAGTATGGATGACGCCGGATTGTATAAGGTTGTAGATCAGTAGCCAGATCATGATTAGTGTCGATGATATTAGTAGTGTGCTAAACTTAGATCAGTACCCCCTGTTCACGATTTGTGATGATAAGGATATCAGATGAATAATGAGATAAATACGATATTTGATCCGTACCCAGATTTGGGATGCCGTACGATAGATTTACCGTACGAGATATAGTTACGAGGATAGATCCGCACTCTTGACTCAAGAATGTCATATTATTTATTGTATTGTACGTGATACTGTTGAGGAGAGATCACCGACTACTAGGTAGGTATGTATGTATAGATCGACTCAGACTTAGGCGGATTCCCTTACCCTTTTGACTGAGCTCGAGTCATTCTCATTTTCAAAAGTGGGAAATCGTGAGTATGTTTATATACAAAACTGCATGACTCGGATAATGGGTAGGTATATTTTCAGTGTTGCTGTTATCACATCACTTCCTATGTATTCATGATGTTTCATCGCACCGTATGCTTATATTGTGTTTTCATTTGCCATTATTGAGATCATGCTGTCAGGACACCAGCACCATTACCGATGATGCGTATGTTCCACATACACTTACTTGCCGGCTCACACACATCATCATCGGAAATTTCCATCTCACGTACACTTTAGAGAATATTACTCATTGACATAGCTTGTTAACTGATAGTTCGACATGGTATTAGCATACTCGTCTTTAAATGCTAGATTAGACGTTGCAGTTATTACTTGGTACTGCATGCATATTATTATTCACTATTTACATGCTACTGATGATTGGATTTCGGATTTCCATGAGATTTTCTAGATTTGGAAACCGCATGTCAAAGTTTTATAAACTGATGTGTTATTTTAAAGAGAAAAATGCGGTTTTCCTGGATATGATGTTTTCTCGTATATGAGATAGATTTCGATACCCGATTCGAGGAGGCGTAGGAACCGTCTCGGGTACGTAGTGGACCTGGTATAGTACCCCAGGGCGAGATTGTTTGTAACGCTTCGAAAATCGTTTAGGCAGTTTTTCGATAATCGGTAAAATAATCAGTCTTTTCCGTAAAAAGTCAAAATAATTATTTTTCAATATAGGCCTAATTATACAAAATTTAGATAAGAAACTTCTAGAAATTGGTTAATAAATTGTCACTTAAAAGTTTCTAGTCATTTAAATTTTTTTCCTTAATTAATTATTTTTTAATATTATTTTAAGCTTTTAAATATACATTAAATTAGTGATAAATACAAATTTAAATGGGTAAATTACATATTTAGGAACCATTACAAACTAAAATCTAGTGTTAACAAAATTTTTATCAAAACTTTCCAAGTCTTGTAGTTCTATGGTTTAAAAATAAATCAAAATGAATTAAAATGGGGTTTTTTTTGTAAAAAATGATGTGAGAGCATTAAATGCAATTGAGAGAGACCTTTTTCTTAGAACTTTCCACACATTTCCCTCACTCTCTCCCATTCCCCTCCCCAGGCCGAGCCACAGCAGCAGCTCCCCTTTCTTTTCCCCATTTCATCTTTCTACAAATTCCATCAAAATTCAAGAAAAATTCATAATTTCTTCACAAAATTCAATCCAAATCCCTATTCTACCTCTTCTCAAACCCTAATTTTTTTAAAACATGGAGAAAGGAGGTGTCTTGGAGGCTAGTGCAAACTAGGGTTCACAACTTCTAAGGTATAATTCTAATCTAATGTTTAATTTGTAGTTTGAATATGCTAAATTAGAAATTTAAGTATGAAATTTGGTTATAAATTCTTGTTTAGGAAATTCAAGAAAATGTTTGAAATTTTAATTAGGGTTTGAAGCTTTGTAAGTGGGTTGTAATTAGGGTAGTAGCTATCTAGTGGGTTAGTTTGGATGTTTGTGTTAGATTGTGATAATTTTATCGCAAATCTACGACGGTTACGCCAATTTTCAATTTTTAGGGCTTACTAGGTTTTTATAAAAATTAAGTGGTGAATTAATTGCGATATCTTGAAGATATTTATAGCATCTCCTATGACTTTTAGGGTGTGTGAATGTGTAATTTGGTTTAGTCGGGTCTTAGTTTCGACGGTTGCCTCGAAACGACGATTTTAGTTAAGGTTATAGTGGTTTTCGTGTGTGTTCCGCGCACCTAGTGCACGTTGTGCCTAACTTGTGTGCGTTGATCTTATCATATTGTGATTTGCGTCGTTTCATGGTGTGTAGTCTTATGTTTGTATTGTGCAATTTTAAGATCGGTTGAGGAAACATCGGACACGGTGCGCAAAGGCAAAGCGGTAGTTGGATCAGATTAGTGAGGCGTCCGGGTGAATAGATGTATACATCTATAGGGAAATCCTCTGAATGGCGCGAGTGCCCCATAGTTAGGATCACTTTATTATTTGCACACTATATGCATAGTTAGTTAGTTAACCATCTCATTCATACGTATATCTTTCTAGTTGTTCGTCTGCTGGCATTGCATGGTTATCTATATACCTATGTGTGATATCACCTCTTAGGACACTTACACCATTACCATTGGCTCATGTTGCACGCACACTATTCATGTGAACACACACGCCTTTGGTAATTTCCATGCCACGAGCACAGTAGAACCTGCTTAGTTTAGTATCCACACTTGCATCATATATGATACATTGAATTGCATAGCATGTATATTACTCACTTCATCATCATGCTTGTATGGATTCCTAGCCATAAATCACATTGCATACCTTTGACATCATAAGCATTTATCATATACAACATGTTGGGTATTATGATTTTCTTGAGGATTTCAGTATTGATGAGATTTCTGGAATTTGGGGAAAACCGCGAGAATTTAATAAAAGCTTATTATCATCATTTTTAAAATAAAGTTGCAGTTTTCTCGTGATGTATGTGTCGTCCACCATGAGTTTTCATGTTTTTTGTTGGATTTCGAGCCCCGATTCGAGGAATGGATAAACCGTCTCTGGTACATGGTGGGCCCGGTATGGTACCCCGAGGCAAGAAGATCGAGTTGTAGACGATGAGCCTGGCAGGGGAAGACTACCTACCGGTGATGTCTGGTACGGCGGATATCCATAGGATACCGACCATTGTCGTGAGATTTGATGATATGGGCCGATCCGGACTGACGGAGCCCGAGATATTGAGATATTGACATAGTGAGACATTGAGACAGATATATTTCCATATTTGGCGTCGATGCTTGACACGGTTTTTGGATGATTTCTTTGATGGTACCATAGCTATTGCAGATATTTTTTTTTCTAAGTTAAGAATGCAGAGATCATCGTATTTTAAACACTTAAAGATTTCGTATTGATGTTGCATACATGTGCATGCATACTAGTGGCATTACATCGCATCTAGACATACTTGTTGTGACGCATTTGCATGCATTCTTACAATAGCTTTATTAGATGTTATTTTCTACTCACGAGCTGGCAACTCACCTCCGTTGTGCCACAGTGTCTTGCAGGTCGGACCCGTCAGCCTTGTAGCGGTGGGCGTATCCTTTCATTGGCTCCTTTTGCCAAGACTCGCGACATTGCTCTTAGGTGGGTTGCGAGGACACTTTTGTCTCTTTTGTGCTATCATTGTATCTAGTATTCTCTATCTACCACTTCTTATTTGTATATGTGTCACGACCCGAAAGTACGGAACATGACCGGCACTTAAACTACGAACGTCTCGAGGCGTACGTAATCTAAGTAAACCGAAAACCCAGAAATCCAAACCAAGAAAATAGTAGAGTGCAGGAAAAACAACTTAAAGCAAGTAATTTCAATAGCATAAGCCGAATTATGCGGTTTTTAAAATATCAAAAATTTACTGAAAATTTCGGCAGAGTCTCCTTTGTAAATACTGGCCCCCAAACGGGACACAACATGAATAGTATACGAAATCAAGAAAAGGGCATCCCCAAGCGGGAGCTAGCTCTTCGTCAATCGACGGTCACAACCACACAAACAATATAATATACAACGCCAACGGCGAGGATCAAAACTCAAAAGGAAACTCAAAACCACCAGAAAAATAACGAGCGACCCTAAGGTCGAAAGAATAACCAACACTGGTCTCTATCTCAAAAATACATGTTTGGTTGATGGAATTCTAGATACAACAGAATAATGATATACAAGATAAATAATGGGGGTATGATACAAGTAAACCTACCTACTAGCAAATCACCCGAATGAAACTATGCCCGCAAAGCCGTAATGAACCTGTACGGCAACCTGCAAGAAACTGGGGCACAACGGGGGTGAGTTGCCAACTCGTGAATAGAAAAATATCTACGCAGAGAAATCGCATAAATAACGCAATCTTAGGTCAAAGATCATAATATATCCTCAAATATATGTATAACAGGCAGCCTATGACAATGTCTAGGGTAATATCTATCCCGAGTGTAAACTCATGTGCCCGTGTCAGTGCCTCAGGTAGCAATATATCATATGAATGAAGTATGAATGCATGAAAACAGAATACATGTAAATGAAGAAACTGTTTTCATAAATTAGTGAGATTTCCTTCATATTTTAAACTGAGGTATCATAATTAAAATCAGTATCAACAGTGTCTAGCATCGACACAAAACATAAATCTCACTGTCTCGAAATATCAATGTCTCAATCTCAATATCTAGGGCGCCGTCAGTCCAGACCGGCCCCTACCATCCATCTCAAGACCACGACGGTATCCTCCGGATATCCGACGCGTCGGGTAATATCACCGGTAGGTAGTGCTCCCCAGCCAGGCTCAACGTCAACACCACATTCCTCTTGCCCCGGGGTACCATACCGGGCCCACCATGTACCCGTGACGGTTCCTCCACTCCTCGACACGGATCTCCAAAACCACAGCAAACTCATGGTGGACGACACTTTACATCACTAGAAAACCGCAACATTTTATATTTTAAAAGATCATAAGTTGTAAATGTAAGTCTACGTTAGCGCCCCGGCAGTCTACAGACGCCAATTGCGGAATAAAACTTTTTAACTTGGCGCTATCGTATACTTTCACCCGGATCTGCCATTATTGCTAAACTAACAAACAGTAAAGAGTGTGGAAATGTTGTACCGACTGATCCGAGTCCTCCGGTCTTCATCTCCACTCCGATCTTCTCGCGGGATCTCCGTCCGTCTCCTCCTCGTCGGAAAGGGCACCACGTCGCCTGTATCTTTTACGGGCTCCCACCTCAATACCGAGGCAACTCGGGCGCGAAGCTGGCGAATCGACGCGTCCAAGATTTGCTATAGAATGTGTAGTGTCTATGTCTCTTTAGGGTTATGTTGCCATTGGATGGAGGAAACATGAATGGACTTTGGAAAGAAGTGAAGAATTTTGCAAGCATGAAAATGATATATGTATTAATCTCTCATACCAAAATGAACTCCTCTCCCCTAACCAAGATGTGGCCGGCCACATTCTTGTTAGAATGGTGGAGGGAAAAGCAAGGATGCATGAAGGGAGGTTAGTGTATCAAAAAGCAAAGGGTGACCACAACAAAGACATGAACCATGCTTCATTAAAACCAAACCATACCCTTTCAATCATCATTAAATGCAAGCATGGAAGAAAGAATCAAATCCTATCATAATCAAAACATTATGCAAGAAAACCCCTCCACAAAAGTAATTTGCAAAACTGCAAATTACCCCCTTCCATCGGAAAAGTCCGGCCGGGAAAGAACAAAGGAAAACCGGCCGGAACGGAATGCAAACTGGCAACTCCAGAAAACTGGTCCCGTAATAAATTACAGGAAAACCCCGAAACTGTGCATACACACCCGCATCTGTATTCCGACCGGATACAAATGCAAAGAGACAAAATCTACACTGTACTAAACTAGGACCGGCTTAAACCAAAGCCGGCTAGTAATATCCGTTCGATCCTGATCCGTGCAATACCGCACGTATCTGATCGAACCCTGCCATATACCTATACGGCTACTAGTACAAACCGTCCGATCCTGATCCGTGCAATACCGCACGTATCTGATCAGACCCTGCCATATCTCCATACGGCCTCTACAGCGTTTCGCCCGAAACTTGAGTAACTGAAAGTGTGGTAGACTCTAAAGACTCGTCAATACTATGGCTGTGGATTTAACCACTAGCACGTCAGAGGTATAAGCCAATACGTAACGGGCCACCAGCTATTGACTAAAAGGGACGTCGATGAGCGAACTCATCCTGACACCCTACTGAGCCTGTCAGTGACAATATCCGTACAGTCCGGTCCGTTCGTCTATGAGCATCGCATGGCGGGCCTAGGGGGTTGGTAAAAGTCAGACCCCCAAAAGCGGTACAAGTCGTGTCGGAGTGTAGCCCAGAACACCCTGAGATACTACTGGAATACCTACCAGTAAATCTCCTGCCTTGGCCAAGGACTTCGTGTAATGGCTCTCCTAGACACAGCGCGACCTCACCCCCAATACCGGGAGAGACGAAACCCCCGAAGATCCGCTCACTGCCTCCATGTGGCTCGGGACTGTACCCAACTAAAACCTGTTTGCACGACTCCTTTGAGGCGTGGTAGGGTAGTAATCAAAGCACAGTGGGAACTCACACGAGACAAATGACGATCCCCAGGTCGATGAACTAACCTGTACACATGTCACCTGGGAACTGCTATCTGACGTCAGGTATAAGACCAACTAGCATGTTCCCGGCGAGTCCTGTCCGGTGTACTCATAACCCAATGAGCACCTGTATACATCTTAGGTGATCCAACTGACACCAGTGGCTTGTGAGACCGGCCACCGCCCCTCGTCGGGGTCTCGACTGTATACACTAGTCTACTCTGGAGTATCGATGCCCTATCTTGAAACTCCCACGACTAGGGACCTTTTAAGGATGTGCTTGTAGACCCCAGCTCCCACGTATATGATCGCCCTCATACTGCTGGTAGTCAAGCAAGAATCCTAGGGGCTCTATCAACGTGCAATAGCGACATGTCATGTCACCTAAAGCATTACACGATGATAAAGGTAAACCTGATAGCATACTATCATCTCGAGTAAGACTGTTCTACCGGGATAGGTCCTCCCTCAATCATTGCAATCACGTGCCTGTGATCCAATAATTGACTCTGAGGGCACTATCTCCAACAATCTCCCACTTGCACTCAAGGCTAATTATTGCGATGTCGCATACTCACAGCCCGTGTGATACCGAACACCCAACTCCTCTACTAGTCAGTCGCACAAAACCTGTTTGCGAAACTATTGCGTTCGAGGAATAGCCTCAGTGAGTGGATCCGCTCTGAAATTTCTTTCTATGTCTCTCTAAATCTCAAGTTCGCGGAGAATGCCATCTCCCGAAATGAGCAATACCTGTCTTAGAGTGTCTGGATGTCTGATGGGACCGAGTTCATAAATGAACTCCAAATCCAAACTTCTTGGACTGTATCGTCAACTGAACTTAATCAGTATCCTGCGCCATGCCTCCCTCAGTATTGCCTTGGACCACCTGTCCAAAATACTGCCCCTCGTCAGAGGGAAAACTATAACTCTGACAACCTCCTTGTCGTCCAGGTCACCTTGGAAGCCTGGAATGATAACTGTTTCCCGAATAGGGCTTTCGTTATCATATCCCTAGAACAGCCACTTATGTTCTAAAACTGCTTCCGACTGTTCCTCCAGGATTGGATCAATATCAACTTATTGCATCTAGTGCAAGAACAACATCTGGTGTGGTACTTGATATCTCATGATTGACTCAATTGCATAAGCAAGTGATCTGCCAATCATGCACATCCCTCTCTACTTTAGTCTATAAGACACCTTTAGAGAGGGTGACTCCATTACCTGCAGGTACACTACCGTGCCAGGAGTCGTCCATTCTAAATACTCTTAGAATGCTGTCAAGGTACCCTGATTGGGAAACCACCCAAATCTAGATCCAAAACCATAGATCTAGTAACCAGTATGTCTGATATTGTGTCCAAGTTCCTTGTGGAGAAACCACTGTGTGACGACCAAAGAATAACCGATTGTAGTATAGGAGTTTCTTTTCCTACTTTGTGTATGTCATCCAAAACCCGGATATCACACCCTACTATCTTCTCAACAGATCCATCCCCTATTCTGATGACGTCAAACCCATGACTGTCACATCAGAATTAGATGATCTATCTCCGCTATATCTGCTTTAGTCTATAAACAAACATAAGCCTGATGTCCACCAATGCTTCCGCTGCTCCCACTGATTACGACAACCTTCTGGCAGAGTCATATAGACGTGCACTTCTAAAGCTAGTTTAGAACGACGCTATACTCATCCTCCTGCCGGGTCTCGCAGCCTGGAACAACAACAATGGCAAGTGTGGGTAAACAAGAACTTCCCTGTCACCGTCCTTGAGGCTACCGGAGTACCTCTCGGGTGCCTGAAGTTACCCACCTTTTCTGCGGAGTGGCCAATGGAATGTCAAATCATATTGAATCTTTAGGTTCCTTATCAAATCTCCAGTAATCGTTTGCGGTTCTGGAATCGCTTCCAGTTCTACCATACTCCCACTACTGTTTTCTGAAAAATAACCATTTCTTTTAAAATGTGGCGAGTTAAGAACAATATCACTATTGATCTTCCAGATGGTAGAAAGTCAACCCTCGTCATAGCCTGGGTCAACCCACAAACAGCCATTACAGAAACGTGCCTTGAGTTATCCAGAGTCTGGTTTTAATCATAAGCCGGACAACTCCCCGTACCTTAACAATGTTAAGATATGAACTGTACTATATCCAATATAGAACCAGAGGCACTGATTTAATTGAACCAGATTCAAATCATGCAGCTGTCCCCAGCGCATGTCAACTAAATGGAAGGAGGCCGACCAGCGTTACTCAACTTAGGAATACTTCCAATTATGAGTAACCTGAAAGAGAAGCAAGATCTCTTTATCATTACTATCAACTGAATACCATACACAAGTATCTACATCTTCGATCTCTTTGAAGAATCCCGATACTTGCGACACCTGGTTCTCCACTCTATTCAAATACCAATAACTTCTCTAAATTCGGACCCTGTGTTTCCACGAAACACCTGTCTAAAAACTAGAGAAGTCATAAGTAAACTGAATGTAGTACGAGGACCAACCCCTCTGTCCTGATGGACCCTGGACAACATACAATACTCTGTATAAGTCCCTTGAGTCTGATAACTCATTCACTATGTGCCGTAGGTTGAAAACTGTACTTATGGTTAAGAAGAATTACACCGCTGTTTAATGCTCCTTACCTAACCATCCACTGATGTAGGTAAATGTGGTAGACATAATTTCAGAAAGGTATATCTCACTCTATAAAAATAGACGTACAGATATATCAATTTGAAATTAGTGCATAACAGTGGATATTCAAAACCAAATATTTGCCGACCGGCAAACAGCCCAGGTGATTTCCTCAAATATCACCGATTACAACGAATCCCGATATAATGAGGATGATCACCCAATTTCCAATAACTTACTCCCACCCATCATCTGTAAAACCATACAGATGTGAGAATCGTACCTGGTAAATACATACCCTGGAGTAAGTATCTAATCGGGAAATCAGTTTTCCTTTAACATTACACAGTGAAACTGAAACAATGAAATGTTCCGATGGGGTATTCTGGTATTCCTAGTAATGCCTCTTCCAGATTCACGACTGTAACCGTATAGTTCTTTGCCACCTCTCCAAATCCCTTCATATGTCTTTAGTCTTTACCTTCTGTACACCCCTTTAGGCCAAATGGTTTTCTTCCTTCCCTACCGTTCGGCACCAGCCTATGGTTTGGAAGAAGACTATCCAATAAGCATAATGGGTGTACTGTCCCAATCCTAGGAACACTCGCAATGAGAGAGGGTGAAGATAAAAGACAACCGAATAATCCTTATTCCTATTTCTCCTGAACCAGAATCCATCCCCGAACTGGAACCAGTTCCATTCGAGTTCGTATATAACCATACGATGGAGTATCCAAATAAACTGTGGATCTTCGTAGTAATACGGAGTGTCCTGGAGAAATACAAAGGTGATGTGGGAGTGGTAACGAAATATTTGGTTTGGTCGTGAATGTCTGTTGCAATTTACTTTGCCCTCCTACTAATCCCTTGCTTTGTCTGAACTTAATACCTTCTGCACACCATCGTTATGCTAATTGGTTTTCTTCATTCCCTACCGGTCGGCACCAGCCTAAGGTTTGGAAGAAGACAATCCAATTTGCGTAATAGGTGTACTACCCCTAAACCAAGGAGTACTCGTAACCTGAGAGAGGGTAAAAGGAAAAGACAACTGAATAATCCTATCCGTTTTCTCCAGAACCGGAAACCATCCTCGAATCCCTTCGAGTTCGTATCTAACCATACGATGGTTTTGTCCAATGGAAGTGGACGTTCGTAGTAATACGGGGTGTCCTGGAGAAAAGGGTAAAAGTAGGAGTGGCAATGAGGTCTGCAACTCTGACAATCCAAAAGCCGGTGTTTAAGAAGGTTCGGTCAACTTGGTCACTGAGTCATAGTCTAGGGTCGGGTCAATGGTTGCTGCCAGAGAGAGAGAGAAAAGAAACACTCAGCGTGCACTCAAACCTAGATCAGAATGGTTACCATTTTATCTAATCTGGAAACCTCCCACTGTACCTCAAATTCTCCTCCAAACCTGAAAGAAGAATTAGTCGGGGTCACCCGAGGAGTAAACCAACTCATCAGTGGGAATCGGGATCCAACTCTCATCGCATGATAACGTGACGGAATCCGCTCACGGTATCACACTCCAGAAGGTATGCGCATATCTGGCAAGTTTCAGTACTTTTGAAACTCCCGATGTGGATTTTTACCCCATGCTCTTATGACCTTGACTTTGGCTAACAAATCATAAGTCACATGTCAAGTTCTGCCCGTCATTCTCCAGGTTAATTTGAATCCACCCGTACATACCCTTGACTTTGGCCAACAAGGCAGTACGACTGTTCCAAACCAACGCATCTATCTATGCTGCATATGAATACCCAACAGCTACCAAACACTGTGCCTTGACTTTGGCCAACAAACACAGCTTGAATACTATTGACTACCCATATGAAACGACGGAGGGCTACGAATGGTTTCTGGCGAAAACCTTTAACGTAATGAACTTGATATCGTTGAAGGAACGGATAGCTTTTTGAAAATATAGTGACGAAAACCGTTGCTAAAGAGGTCACTCCCGGTGAAGGGATCTCGGCTCTTTCCCCGTAGAATGAGGTGCAGGATATTCCAACTGAATACCACGGTGCAAAGCAAAAGTAATCGGCTATAGTGAAGTTAATGCCCTGACGCAAACTTATTGTCCAAGGGGTCACTCCCGGTGAAGGGATCTCGGCCCTTGCCTCGTCGACTGAGGAGCAGGATATTCTAAATGAATACCACGATGCAAAACAAAAGTGAACGTCCTTGCAATAACAGCTTTTTGAAAAGTGTTCCAACAACATCAGAATAGGTTTGTTTAACTTGCATTGATCCGAATCAACGCAGTCCCATCAATTGATCACACCACAAAGAACGAAAATATACTGACGTACGTATATGCCATCCGCATTCGCCACTGGGTCCCGTCATCACCCGTTAGGTTAGCTTACTAACGGCAGAGCGGGGACTGGACTAGCGCGGATGAAAAACATATACAACATCTACTAATATATATACCAATATATAGTATTTCGCTCAAGGCGTGAAAAGAAATGCAACATCACAGAAATGTACAGCATCACAGAACAATACAGATATCTGGGATCCCCGGGTTTCACAGAGCCACTACTGAAACCCGACGTTCCCCTGGTCGTGTGGATAGCCTGTGCAATGAAAACCTAGACCCCTACGGGTGCGGCAAGTCACCCGCCAAAACCTGAAGCGAGGCAGCCCCCTCCAGCGCCGTGAATGGACCACCCAGCACTTCACGGAATCCGGTAACTTGGGCACCCCTCCTGGGTCATCCTGTACCCCCTACGAGTGCGGCGAATAGCCCGCCAATTCCAGACTGAAGCCCCTCCGTCTCAATGCCCTGAGATGCGGGCCCGTTGCCTTCTAGAACCCGGCTCTCCGTGCACCCCTCCGCGGGGTAACCCTAGTACAGAAAGTAAAATATACATACACCGGGTACATCGACCGCAACCAGGTCGTGCCCCAAAATAATAATACAATCAGGCAGTGACGGCAGTCCACATGTCGGACGCTCGCCCCGCAAAATCAAATGTACATAATACAACAACACAGTACTAGCATTGCATCCAGGCTATCCCCCACGACCGATCCGCAACATCACAGCAAATACATAGAACATCAACGTGAAAATCACGTTCGCAAATCCGTCTAACCGGGCTATAGCAGTTAGACCGGATTTACCGATCGAGTGACATTCACGGTCGCAGATATAATGTAAATACCGTGAAAACTAACGTGTTTAAATTTCGATCGACAAAATATCAAGAAGTGGGCCCCACGACTTACTGGTGAACAGTAACAAAATCTGGGCAAAAATGATATATATCAAAAACCCCAAAATCCCACATAGAACAACCTGACAAAATTTGGGAGCACGTGCTCCCCACGTGGCCGCGGTTGCGCGGCCAAACCATGGGTTTGGCCGCGCTTCCGCGGCGGCTTCAAGGGATCACGAGCCCAAATTTTGTCGTCACTCTTAGAAGTTCCTGCTCTGATTTTTAAGACATCCAGAAATCATTTTTGAGACCGTTTAAAAACAACAGAAACTGTCGGCTTGGATTTTTGTAGTTTTCGATTTCCGGTCGGATCGAAGTTTTAAACGCGTTAGCACAAGTTAGCATAGCAAAATGGTGAGGCTCTGATACCACTGTAAGTCTACGTTAGCGCCCCGGCAGTCTACAGACGCCAATTGCGGAATAAAACTTTTTAACTTGGCGCTATCGTATACTTTCACCCGGATCTGCCATTATTGCTAAACTAACAAACAGTAAAGAGTGTGGAAATGTTGTACCGACTGATCCGAGTCCTCCGGTCTTCATCTCCACTCCGATCTTCTCGCGGGATCTCCGTCCGTCTCCTCCTCGTCGGAAAGGGCACCACGTCGCCTGTATCTTTTACGGGCTCCCACCTCAATACCGAGGCAACTCGGGCGCGAAGCTGGCGAATCGACGCGTCCAAGATTTGCTATAGAATGTGTAGTGTCTATGTCTCTTTAGGGTTATGTTGCCATTGGATGGAGGAAACATGAATGGACTTTGGAAAGAAGTGAAGAATTTTGCAAGCATGAAAATGATATATGTATTAATCTCTCATACCAAAATGAACTCCTCTCCCCTAACCAAGATGTGGCCGGCCACATTCTTGTTAGAATGGTGGAGGGAAAAGCAAGGATGCATGAAGGGAGGTTAGTGTATCAAAAAGCAAAGGGTGACCACAACAAAGACATGAACCATGCTTCATTAAAACCAAACCATACCCTTTCAATCATCATTAAATGCAAGCATGGAAGAAAGAATCAAATCCTATCATAATCAAAACATTATGCAAGAAAACCCCTCCACAAAAGTAATTTGCAAAACTGCAAATTACCCCCTTCCATCGGAAAAGTCCGGCCGGGAAAGAACAAAGGAAAACCGGCCGGAACGGAATGCAAACTGGCAACTCCAGAAAACTGGTCCCGTAATAAATTACAGGAAAACCCCGAAACTGTGCATACACACCCGCATCTGTATTCCGACCGGATACAAATGCAAAGAGACAAAATCTACACTGTACTAAACTAGGACCGGCTTAAACCAAAGCCGGCTAGTAATATCCGTTCGATCCTGATCCGTGCAATACCGCACGTATCTGATCGAACCCTGCCATATACCTATACGGCTACTAGTACAAACCGTCCGATCCTGATCCGTGCAATACCGCACGTATCTGATCAGACCCTGCCATATCTCCATACGGCCTCTACAGCGTTTCGCCCGAAACTTGAGTAACTGAAAGTGTGGTAGACTCTAAAGACTCGTCAATACTATGGCTGTGGATTTAACCACTAGCACGTCAGAGGTATAAGCCAATACGTAACGGGCCACCAGCTATTGACTAAAAGGGACGTCGATGAGCGAACTCATCCTGACACCCTACTGAGCCTGTCAGTGACAATATCCGTACAGTCCGGTCCGTTCGTCTATGAGCATCGCATGGCGGGCCTAGGGGGTTGGTAAAAGTCAGACCCCCAAAAGCGGTACAAGTCGTGTCGGAGTGTAGCCCAGAACACCCTGAGATACTACTGGAATACCTACCAGTAAATCTCCTGCCTTGGCCAAGAACTTCGTGTAATGGCTCTCCTAGACACAGCGCGACCTCACCCCCAATACCGGGAGAGACGAAACCCCCGAAGATCCGCTCACTGCCTCCATGTGGCTCGGGACTGTACCCAACTAAAACCTGTTTGCACGACTCCTTTGAGGCGTGGTAGGGTAGTAATCAAAGCACAGTGGGAACTCACACGAGACAAATGACGATCCCCAGGTCGATGAACTAACCTGTACACATGTCACCTGGGAACTGCTATCTGACGTCAGGTATAAGACCAACTAGCATGTTCCCGGCGAGTCCTGTCCGGTGTACTCATAACCCAATGAGCACCTGTATACATCTTAGGTGATCCAACTGACACCAGTGGCTTGTGAGACCGGCCACCGCCCCTCGTCGGGGTCTCGACTGTATACACTAGTCTACTCTGGAGTATCGATGCCCTATCTTGAAACTCCCACGACTAGGGACCTTTTAAGGATGTGCTTGTAGACCCCAGCTCCCACGTATATGATCGCCCTCATACTGCCGGTAGTCAAGCAAGAATCCTAGGGGCTCTATCAACGTGCAATAGCGACATGTCATGTCACCTAAAGCATTACACGATGATAAAGGTAAACCTGATAGCATACTATCATCTCGAGTAAGACTGTTCTACCGGGATAGGTCCTCCCTCAATCATTGCAATCACGTGCCTGTGATCCAATAATTGACTCTGAGGGCACTATCTCCAACAGTAAATTTTGCGGCTTTCCCCGAAATCCAGAAATATCATAAATCTCAAGAAATAATCACAAGTGCATATGTCAATGATAATGAACTAGGCATGAACAACTGAATAACAGTATGCATGAAGTGGTAGGTAATAACTACAATGTCTAATATGGCATATAAGGGAAGTACACTAATATCATGTCAACACTACTAGCTAACAATCTAAGTCAAGCAATTATATTCTCTAAAGTGTACGTGACATGGCAATTACCGATGAAGATGTGTGTGAGCCGGCAAGTAGGTGTACGTGGTACATACGCATCATCGGTAATGGTGCTGGTGTCCTAACAGCATGATATCAATAATGGAATATGCAGCAAAATAAATATGCGAGGCAGAGCGAACAGCAATAATGTGCGGGAGCTGAATACTAGACACAACGATAACTAATCTGCAATAATCTAATTTAAGTCCTACGAATGGTGCCTTTTGAAATAACACGAATCATGGGGTTTTGAAAATAGGGCTACGGTGTTTTTATGAAAAGATACGTCGTTTTTGAAATATCCGTAGATTCCCTTGAGCTGTCTTTAAAAATGCCCACGATTCGTTAGTTTTTTTGAAATAGGTAAGAAGTCTAATCTAATCTAACAACTACACTAAACTATACGGCTGAACTACAAGCTGAACTACAGGTAAGGAAACCGCCTATTATCTAAGTCGATACATATACATACCTGTATATGTATAGTCGGTGATCTCACCTCAATAATATCATATCCGATACCATATCTATAATCAGGCATCCCAAGTCAAGAGTGCGGATCAATCATCAATATAGCTCGTACGTAAATCCGTCGTACGGCATCCCAATCTGGGTACGGGTCAATATCACATTCATCATACTATTCACCTGGTATCCTCTTTATCAAATATCATGATCGGGGTACTGATCTACGTCTAGTACCATACTGATACCGCCTACGTATGCATGGACGTGTGTGAAACACTACGTCAAGGACCCGCTACAACGTCATGTCGTATCTAAGATACGAACCCTGCTATATCACCGATCTCACGGCCTCAAATCAAATCTCATCGACTCAGCTCAATCCCAAGTATCATCCTCAATCCGTATGTGAACACATAGTCCCATACCCATGTGAACACATAACTATAAAGAATCCCATGAGCACATATCAATAGGAATGTATGCAAGTATGTATGTGTGTATGTGTGTGTAACACTACCCTAGGGTTCGCAACACTAAAAATAGTCCAACACACCAAGTATCTATATCATCGATAATATCAAACAAATTATAGTCAAAATATATATATATATGTGTATGCGTATTCGTATACATCACCACGAACTGCGGGGGTGCTATACGCCATCCACCCGACTTCTCCCCGTAGATATAAATCTACTCACCTGGTCCTCGCTCGCCGGTGCCGACGTCGCCACGCGCTTGCTTGTCGTCTCGAAGTCCACGTGGGGGTACCTACATATCATAACGCACCATATCGCATTAAAACTAAATTCGAGATCGAAACGGCATACGAAAATCAAATCGGCACGCGTATCACGCATAGGTCCAAACCTATCGCCTACGCATGCAAGAATAGTAAAACCAACCCTCGATGTCGATGTACAAACGTCAAACCATCGAGAAAAATCCAATCACACTCATTTGCACATTCACGAACACTAATTTTAATATAAACTAGGTTAAAACTCACAAAAACCCCATTTTCACTTAAAAAGTCATTTTTCCGAAAATCTAGCAAGCACAATTCGCCGTTTTGTACAAAACATGATGTTTAAATGAAAGTAGCGGCCAATATACTTATTAAATATCTTAAATAAGTCGTATAAACAATTTCCGGAATTTAATCTCATTAAATTCCAAAAATCCTAATATTCTAGTTTACAAAAATACCCTTTTTTAACAATTTCAAAGCAAAAATGCACAAACTACAATCTAGGTTAGATTTGCATGATCCAAAGCATTAAACCACACTTAATAAAGTTAATGAAGCCAAGAAAACCCTAATCACATTTTTAATCCCAAGAATTTAACAAATTTCAAAAACCTAGTAAGCAATTAGCAAATTAACACAATTTTTCAAGTAACAACTTGTAATTAACAACTAGATTAGTTTAATACAAAACTAATTATGTTAAACCACTTCACTAAATCATGCACAATCAAACACAACTCATTTCCACAACAAACCCTAACTTGAAATCCAAAACTTGCAATTAAACTCACATATCCAAGTTAACACTTAATTTAAATTAGCTTTAAGAAACAAGTAACAATTTAAGCAAAAAGTTTTAGAATTATACCCAAAAATATATGAAGGTCCACAAGCATCCATGGCCTCCCAAAATGCTCTCTTTTCACAAGGATCCATGCTATACGGGCTAAGCTAAAATGGGTAGGAGTCGGATTTGGGTTTAGATTTGAATTTGCATGGATTTTGAAGTGATTTGTGGATTTTTTTGATGAAGAAAAGAGTGGGATTTGGGGGGGGCTGCTGCTGTTGGGAAGGGGAGAATTTCGGCCAGAAATGGGAGTGAGGAGAGGGAGGGAGGTAGAGAAAATACAAGGGAGGAAAGTCCAAGTCAACATAAAGTCAAAAGTCCACCTAATTCATCCATTTTCTTTTCTTTTCTATCATTTCTTTTCCTTTGAAATTCAAGTGGGGAAAAAATGGGGGCTGCTGAATTGGCTAAGGGGAGGAGTAAATGGGGGTGTGTGGGTGTGGGTACGGGTGTGGGGTGATGAAAAATGATAAATATAATACCCCAAACATCCATTTACGCTAAAAAAGCCTTTTTTTCTTCAATAATTTCTAAACCGTTTTGGCAAATGTTTTCATTCCAAAAACCACATGATAAAATTTTATTTAATGTTTTATGATGCACAAAATTTGTTTCAACTCATTCCAATTTGTAATTTTCCTTAATTAAATGTATTAGTGACGGCTTAAAATAATAATAAAATAATTTTTTTTCAGAAAATTTGAAATTTCACCAGTGGCTCAATAAACACCAAATAATAGCAATTACATAGCTAGAATATGTATATTTAATTTTTATAATAAGATATTTGTATTTTGACTTTTTACAGAAAACCCCCTTATTTTACCGATTTTTTTTTGAAATTTCACCGAAACGATTTTCAAAACGCTACAATCTTCCCCCCTTAAAGAAATTCGGTCCCCGAATTTAAATTCAAACTCCCCCAAATACTAAAACATCTAAGAAAACCCATCAAGTCGTCGGGGCTCCGAAATTGTAAATACATAAAACAAATCGTAGCGCAGCGCATGCGCTTGACAAATGAGCATAAAACTCAAATCAAAACTCCGTCAAGTATTCCGCAATCATCGGAGTCATGGAGAAGACATCAATGCCAAATCCAAATCAAAACCAATATGACATAACTCGAAACTATACATGTAAATATCGAATCTATATCTGTAAGTATCTGAAGGAAATGCATGCCAAATCTCTTTAAGTCGCTGTGCAACGCGTATAACACTGCACAGTGGCGGACGTCTATCATAAGAAAATAACTATATACATATATACCTTTGTTTGAAATGTACGTTCCGCCGTTTTGGAAACAATTTAGAAGAGTCTCCTGTTTTAAACATTTCGTGTCATATCAGACACGTAGGTAAATACTGAGGCCATAGCTCGCTTTTTGGAAATCCCTTCAATAACTATCAATGCATGCAAAATATATTCAGGTACTGTTCTCTGACTAGTCCTGCTCAGTACGAAAACACATAGCCATATCATAAAAATGTACTGCTCTATACGAAATCAATCCCAATATATGCACAGGAATGCTACGTGCGTCTGGTGCGCACGGAAATCAAAATCCATGAATGTGCCATACATACACACAGAAACAACATCTAAGTGGATCGGGTGTCCACGAAACATCTGTCGTAGGCAACATGTGTGTCTGACAGCAAAATCAGGTGCATCTGACATGCACGAAAAAAATCTCGATTCAGTGCATCTGGTGTGCACCAAAATCACCCTTCAAAACATGCGCCCAACATGCGCGAAAATCCAAATCAGGTGCATCCATCGTGCACGAAATCATGAAATCCAATATCAAGCGTCGAACGTGCGCAAAATCAATCAGGTGCACAAGGTGCACAAAACAAATATCGAGTATCACCATCGAAATCGAAGTCCAGTGCATCTAAGTGCACAAAAGGCGTATCACTGCACTGCAAGCATATATAACTATACCGAGTACAGGAACGAAATCGTGTGCATGCATACGCACAAAACCAACTCAACTGTTTAAAACCGTAAAATCACAAACATGTGAAACTAAAGCACGAAAACGATATCAAGTGCAACACTGTGCAAAGATCGTAAATCCTTAATCATCAAAATCAAATCATACGAATAAATCACCCAAAACATCGTAATCAATAATGGCGGAATAGTACCGCTCAAGTGCATCCTCTAAGAATCTCGGCAACTGTCGCGGTCACTAGTGGGACGTCTCGTCGATGATCATGAACTCTGTCCTGCTGGCGTGCGTAACCATGACCACTCCTGGGTTAAGGTCTTCACTGTGAATTACCAATCTTTCGGTCCATCGGCTCATCGTCCCTGTCAGGTGTGCTAACGGGGACGATTCCGTTCTGGCACTCCTCTGGTCATCTCTTGGTCAATCATCGCGACCACTCGTAAGACAACATATCACTGGCGTCGGCCTCTGGCTCTCTGAATGTACGTGACACATCTGATCCTGGGTGCAAGTATCATTGCAGCAGTGTCCTGGAAGGAATCCTGCTCACGGTCTCTTCCATGTCTCGTCTCTGCCAACTGTCCGGAAGTCATTGTCCTTTCCTATAGCTGCATCTTGCTCTGTAACGGCTGCATACCCATCGCGACTCCTTCTGGAAGGTATATCCAGTACTCTGCCTCGGCATGCGCATCGCATCTCTGATGTCGGCGGAGTGGAACGTCATCTTATCTAGATCTGGTACGAACCTCTTACTCCACTTTTCTCTAATGTCGTCTTCTTTGGACTCGTCTCGTCGCTGCTGCATGGACTGAGCTCCAACGGCTATCCTCGTATCTGGAGTCTCCCAAGAATGCATCTCACCACCTAGCATCCGATTGAAGTCGAACCATTCGATCGATTCGTCAAAACCTCATAATCCCCCAAGAGCTCAACATCTTGGTACAGTTTAATAGTATCGAATATATATACCACAGCATCGGTGGTCCAGCCGTAGAAGGGCAAACCCAAGCCTCACTAATGGCGCCGTGGAATTGCTGCAAACCCGAAGATTCAAAGGGCTTTCACACGGTCATTAAGTCGAGTTAGGGTTTCATTCTTCTAGAGGGACCATAGAATTGCCTGCATGTCTTTCCGACTACTTTAAACTTGGAATAATAGGTTTCTGACATTCGATCATCTCTGTCGACTCCCAACGTCTCCGCGTGAAGTCGTCTCTAGCTGGAATCAATCTATCTGATGACCTCGCATCGGGGTAAGCGAACGAACCACATGTCCTAGTCATTCATCCTCGGGTGACTAGCGACCTTCTATCATCTATTCGTACAACTCGCCCCGCAATAGCTCCAACATATGGGATGATATCTCGTCGCTCGCAGCAACAACTGGCTCGATCGTCTGCACGCTGAATAGTGCCTCAATCATCAGGAGTAAGCAACACACCAACGGTCATCAAAATCTGGCTGGCCTCTATCATTGGCTCAATTCTCTAGTGTCGATCAGCACCTCCGAGTAACCTCATAAAGGCGATCCGCCAAATGCTCGTGGCGCGAAAACACCGTAAAAAGAAACATCTCCGCAATCGTGTGTCGCCGGAATTTCGCCCTGGTCAGTCCTCGTTCGTGACGAGCTTGTGCTGACCGCAACCCTAGCCGTAGCTCTCCCTGTCCGTAACCATAGCAGCAAAACCAAACTGGTACTGATGAGGCTAGATCGGAATGAATATAATACTGAACAAGGAAATGTACATCCTAAGGCTTCATAAGTGGAGTGGCGTGTCGTAAATATGCCGCGGAACATACCAACGGTACGTCACTCTACTTTAGTTACCTATTCCATCAACCAAGGGTCATCCTACGCTCCGAAGGTAAAACCTAACGCTCTGATACCAACTTCGTCACGACCCGAAAGTACGGAACATGACCGGCACTTAAACTACGAACGTCTCGAGGCGTACGTAATCTAAGTAAACCGAAAACCCAGAAATCCAAACCAAGAAAATAGTAGAGTGCAGGAAAAACAACTTAAAGCAAGTAATTTCAATAGCATAAGCCGAATTATACGGTTTTTAAAATATCAAAAATTTACTGAAAATTTCGGCAGAGTCTCCTTTGTAAATACTGGCCCCCAAACGGGACACAACATGAATAGTATACGAAATCAAGAAAATGGCATCCCCAAGCGGGAGCTAGCTCTTCGTCAATCGACGGTCACAACCACACAAACAATATAATATACAACGCCAACGGCGAGGATCAAAACTCAAAAGGAAACTCAAAACCACCAGAAAAATAACGAGCGACCCTAAGGTCGAAAGAATAACCAACACTGGTCTCTATCTCAAAAATACATGTTTGGTTGATGGAATTCTAGATACAACAGAATAATGATATACAAGATAAATAATGGGGGTATGATACAAGTAAACCTACCTACTAGCAAATCACCCGAATGAAACTATGCCCGCAAAGCCGTAATGAACCTGTACGGCAACCTGCAAGAAACTGGGGCACAACGGGGGTGAGTTGCCAACTCGTGAATAGAAAAATATCTACGCAGAGAAATCGCATAAATAACGCAATCCTAGGTCAAAGATCATAATATATCCTCAAATATATGTATAACAGGCAGCCTATGACAATGTCTAGGGTAATATCTATCCCGAGTGTAAACTCATGTGCCCGTGTCAGTGCCTCAGGTAGCAATATATCATATGAATGAGGTATGAATGCATGAAAACAGAATACATGTAAATGAAGAAACTGTTTTCATAAATTAGTGAGATTTCCTTCATATTTTAATCTGAGGTATCATAATTAAAATCAGTATCAACAGTGTCTAGCATCGACACAAAACATAAATCTCACTGTCTCGAAATATCAATGTCTCAATCTCAATATCTAGGGCGCCGTCAGTCCAGACCGGCCCCTACCATCCATCTCAAGACCACGACGGTATCCTCCGAATATCCGACGCGTCGGGTAATATCACCGGTAGGTAGTGCTCCCCAGCCAGGCTCAACGTCAACACCACATTCCTCTTGCCCCGGGGTACCATACCGGGCCCACCATGTACCCGTGACGGTTCCTCCACTCCTCGACACGGATCTCCAAAACCACAGCAAACTCATGGTGGACGACACTTTACATCACTAGAAAACCGCAACATTTTATATTTTAAAAGATCATATGTTGTAAATTTTGCGGCTTTCCCCGAAATCCAGAAATATCATAAATCTCAAGAAATCATCACAAGTGCATATGTCAATGATAATGAACTAGGCATGAACAACTGAATAACAATATGCATGAAGTGGTAGGTAATAACTACAATGTCTAATATGGCATATAAGGGAAGTACACTAATATCATGTCAACACTACTAGCTAACAATCTAAGTCAAGCAATTATATTCTCTAAAGTGTACGTGACATGGCAATTACCGATGAAGATGTGTGTGAGCCGGAAAGTAGGTGTACGTGGTACATACGCATCATCGGTAATGGTGCTGGTGTCCTAATAGCATGATATCAATAATGGAATATGCAGCAAAATAAATATGCAAGGCAGAGCGAACAGCAATAATGTGCGGGAGCTGAATACTAGACACAACGATAACTAATCTGCAATAATCTAATATAAGTCCTACGAATGGTGCCTTTTGAAATAACACGAATCATGGGGTTTTGAAAATAGGGGCTACGGTGTTTTTATGAAAAGATACGTCGTTTTTGAAATATCCGTAGATTCCCTTGAGCTGTCTTTAAAATTGCCCACGATTCGTTAGTTTTTTTGAAATAGGTAAGAAGTCTAATCTAATCTAACAACTACACTAAACTATACGGCTGAACTACAAGCTGAACTACAGGTAAGGAAACCGCCTATCATCTGAGTCGATACATATACATACCTGTATATGTATAGTCGGTGATCTCGCCTCAATAATATCATATCCGATACCATATCTATAATCAGGCATCCCAAGTCAAGAGTGCGGATCAATCATCAATATAGCTCGTACGTAAATTCGTCGTACGGCATCCCAATCTGGGTACGGGTCAATATCACATTCATCATACTATTCACCTGGTATCCTCTTTATCAATATCATGATCGGGGTACTGATCTACGTCTAGTACCATACTGATACCGCCTACGTATGCATGGACGTGTGTGAACACTATGTCAAGGACCCGCTACAACGTCATGTCGTATCTAAGATACGAACCCTGCTATATCACCGATCTCACGGCCTCAAATCAAATCTCATCGACTCAGCTCAATCCCAAGTATCATCCTCAATCCGTATGTGAACACATAGTCCCATACCCATGTGAACACATAACTATAAAGAATCCCATGAGCACATATCAATAGGAATGTATGCAAGTATGTATGTGTGTATGTGTGTGTAACACTACCTTAGGGTTCGCAACACTAAAAATAGTCCAACACACCAAGTATCTATATCATCGATAATATCAAACAAATTATAGTCAAAATATATATATATGTGTGTATGCGTATTCGTATACATCACCACGAACTGCGGGGGTGCTATACGCCATCCACCCGACTTCTCCCCGTAGATATAAATCTACTCACCTGGTCCTCGCTCGCCGGTGCCGACGTCGCCACGCGCTTGCTTGTCGTCTCGAAGTCCACGTGGGGGTACCTACATATCATAACGCACCATATCGCATTAAAACTAAATTCGAGATCGAAACGGCATACGAAAATCAAATCGGCACGCGTATCACGCATAGGTCCAAACCTATCGCCTACGCATGCAAGAATAGTAAAACCAACCCTCGATGTCGATGTACAAACGTCAAACCATCGAGAAAAATCCAATCACACTCATTTGCACATTCACGAACACTAATTTTAATATAAACTAGGTTAAAACTCACAAAAACCCCATTTTCATTTAAAAAGTCATTTTTCCGAAAATCTAGCAAGCACAATTCGCCGTTTTGTACAAAACATGATGTTTAAATGAAAGTAGCGGCCAATATACTTATTAAATATCTTAAATAAGTCGTATAAACAATTTCCGGAATTTAATCTCATTAAATTCCAAAAATCCTAATATTCTAGTTTACAAAAATACCCTTTTTTAACAATTTCAAAGCAAAAATGCACAAACTACAATCTGGCTTAGATTTGCATGATCCAAAGCATTAAACCACACTTAATAAAGTTAATGAAGCCAAGAAAACCCTAATCACATTTTTAATCCCAAGAATTTAACAAATTTCAAAAACGTAGTAAGCAATTAGCAAATTAACACAATTTTTCAAGTAACAACTTGTAATTAACAACTAGATTAGTTTTCTACAAAACTAATTATGTTAAACCACTTCACTAAACCATGCACAATCAAACACAACTCATTTCCACAACAAACCCTAACTTGAAATCCAAAACTTGCAATTAAACTCACATATCCAAGTTAACACTTAATTTAAATTAGCTTTAAGAAACAAGTAACAATTTAAGCAAAAAGTTTTAGAATTATACCCAAAAATATATGAAGGTCCACAAGCATCCATGGCCTCCCAAAATGCTCTCTTTTCACAAGGATCCATGCTATACGGGCTAAGCTAAAATGGGTAGGAGTCGGATTTGGGTTTAGATTTGAATTTGCATGGATTTTGAAGTGATTTGTGGATTTTTTTGATGATGAAAAGAGTGGGATTTGGGGGGGGCTGCTGCTGTTGGGAAGGGGAGAATTTCGGCCAGAAATGGGAGTGAGGAGAGAGAGGGAGGTAGAGAAAATACAAGGGAGGAAAGTCCAAGTCAACATAAAGTCAAAAGTCCACCTAATTCATCCATTTTCTTTTCTTTTCTATCATTTCTTTTCCTTTGAACTTCAAGTGGGGAAAAAATGGGGGCTGCTGAATTTGACTAAGGGGAGGAGTAAATGGGTGTGTGTGGGTGTGGGTACGGGTGTGGGGTGATGAAAAATGATAAATACAATACCCCAAACATCCATTTACGCTAAAAAAAAGCCTTTTTTTCTTCAATAATTTCTAAACCGTTTTGGCAAATGTTTTCATTCCAAAAACCACATGATAAAATTTTATTTAATGTTTTATGATGCACAAAATTTGTTTCAACTCATTCCAATTTGTAATTTTCCCTAATTAAATGTATTAGTGACGGCTTAAAATAATAAAAAAATAATTTTTTTTCAGAAAATTTGAAATTTCACCAGTGGCTCAATAAACACCAAATAATAGCAATTACATAGCTAGAATATGTATATTTAATTTTTATAATAAGATATTTGTATTTTGACTTTTTACAGAAAACCCCCTTATTTTACCGATTTTTTTTGAAATTTCACCGAAACGATTTTCAAAACGTTACAATATGCGACCTAGTGATGAGACTGAAAGATTTGTGTATATGTGGTTTCTCTGGGGTCGAGCTCACTTGAGCCGACGTTGTATTTTTCTTATTTTTGTGCTTCTTTATACTTATTTGCTTGATATTGCATATATATTGCATGTGGTTATGATCCGCCTTGGGCGAAGAGCTAGCTCCCGCTTGGGGATGCCATTTTATCATTACAGGTTTATATATCTTGTTGTACCCATTTTGGGGGCTAGTATTTACAAAGGAGACTCTGCCGAATTTTTCGGAAAATTTTGATGTTTTTGAAATAAGGATTAATACAACTTAAATGGTTTAAAATTGTTTTCATAAAAGGTTTTCCTTCACTCTTATTGTTTATGGTTTAGATTTTTTGGGCTTTGGCTGACTCAGGTTACGTTACGCCTTGAGACGTCTCGTAATCTAAGTGCCAGTCACGTTCCGTACCTTCGGGTCATGACAAAGTTGGTAACAGAGCGTAGGTTTTACCTTTCTGAGTGTAGGACGACCCTTGGTAGATGGAGTAGGTGACTTAAGCAGAGCGGTGTAGCGTGGGTATGTTCCGCGGCATACTTACGATACGGTACTCCTCCTAAGTGACCTTAGGACATAATTGCTTGTATTTCCCCTCTTGATTCCATACATCCCTTGATTCAATTGCAATGTTCTTATCGCTCCTGTTTCTTATTCCAGCTTCGATGCCGCTAAAGACTACGAGAGCTCAGCGGGCTGCCACTAGGGATGAGCTTCGAGCGGGCTCGTCTGAGGTGAGGATCGAGCGGGATGATACGCCTACCCCTCAGGGTCAGATTAATCCGTGTTCTCCCAACCGTATTTCCATATAAGAAGCCGGTATGCAGGAGTTGCGACAGATGATGGGATCTTTAGTTGAGTCCAGTCGGGCACAAAGATCCGAGGACGTTCCTCCCACTGCACGAACCACGATTGTACCTGCTACCCAGATGGTTGCTCCTGCTACTACTGCGACTATCCATGTATCACTACAGGAGTTTATGAGGCTGAGACCTCCAGCTTTTACCGGCACGGATGCGACAGAGGACCTGCAGGCATTTCTTGATAGGATGGCTAGGATTTGTCGTTCGTTGAGGTGTTCTGATGATAGATGGGTAGAGTTCGTGAGTTTTCGTCTGGAGGGCCTGGCCCAGACGTGGTACGATTCAATAAAGAGAGGCCGAGCTGCAGGTCTTGTTGGATATAGTGCCCTCAAAGTCAATTATTGGATCGCAGGTACGTGATTGCAATGATTGAGGGAGGACCTATACCAGTAGGACAGTCTTACTCGAGATGATAGTATGCTATCTGGTTTGCCTTTATCAGTCGTGTACAGCTATAGGTGACATGATCACTATTACACGTTGATAGAGCCCTTAAGATCCTGCTTGACTACCAACAGTATGATGGCGATCATATACGTGAGAGTTGGGTAGTCCATAAGCACATCCTTAAAAGTGGTCCCTAGTCGTGGGAGTTTCGAGACAGGGCATCGATACTCCGGAGTAGACTAGTGTATACAGTCGAAACCCCGAAAAGGGGCGGTGGCCGGTCTCACAAGCCGCTGGTGCCAGTTGGATCACCTAAGATCTATACAGGTGCTCATTGGGTTATGAGTACACCAGACAAGACTCGCCGGGAACCTGCTAGTTGGTATTTATACTTAGCGTCAGATAGCAGTTCCCTGGTGACATGTGTACAGGTTAGTTTATCGACCTGAGGTCGTCATTTGTCTCGTGTGAGTTCCCACTGTGCTTTGATTTCTACCATACCACGGCTCAAAGGAGTCGTGCCAATAGGTTTTTTTTGGGTACAGTCCCGAGCCACATGGAGGCAAGTGAGCGGATCGGCAGGGGATTCGTCTCTCCCGGTATTGGGGGTGAGATCGCACTGTGTCTAGGAGAGCCATTACACTAAGTCCTTCGCCAAGGCAGGTGAGAATTACTGGTAAGTATTCCAGTAGTTTCTCAGGGTGTTCAGGGCTACTCCCCGACACGACTTATATCGCTATTGGGGGTCTGACGTTACCAGCCCCTAGGCCCGATATGCGATACTCATAGACGAACGGATCGGACTGTATGTATATTGTCACTGATAGGGTCAGTAGGGTTCCAGGATGAGTTCGCTCATCGGCTTCCTTGAGGTCAGTACATGGGCAGCCGTTAGCACAGCTAGTGCCGCTGTCGTGCTTGTGGTTAAACCCACTGCCAGGGTACTGATGAGTCTTTAGAGTCCCCCACAGATAGTTTCCCAAGTTCGGACGAAACGTTGTAGAGGCCGTATGGTTTTATGGCAGGATTCGAAAATGCACGTGCACTTGTGCACGTGTCATATTTCGGACAGATAATACTGGTGGGCTTTGGTTTAAGCCGAATCCATGTATTATATTGAGTCGGAATATTTTAGTCTCTCGTATTCATATTCGATCGGAATACGGATACAGGTATTTATATACAGGTGAGGGGTATTCCGTTACGAGAATATTCTAGAAGATGCATTTCTTTTTGGGTTAATAATTTTGGTTTAAATGATTATTAGTTTTGGAAAGGGTGACTCATGTTAATGGCTCATTGATTCTAGAATGTTCACTAATGACTCATGTAATGAGTCATCTAGTGAGTCATTAGAGTATTAATGAGGTTTGTTTTGGGTGAGATATTTTAGGGTTGAGTTGGAGATATTTTGATAAGATATTTTCTTTATTTCTCTAACTCTAAACCTTATATATATCATACACAAGAGAAGAGGGCAGCCAAAGGTGATTTTTGTATGCTTGGTTTTTGCTCTCTTGAGAAAGTTTCATGAGCTCACAATTTCCAACTCTTTGCATCTTCTTCAACCTCCACTCTTACCCTCTCATATGATGAGAACCAAAGAGTGTTTGAGACAAAGTATTCTACTCATTCTTTACTTCATCTTGGTCATCTCTTTTAGCAGATTTGATGACCGAGTTGCCTCGGTATAGAGGCGGGAGCCCGTTTAAAGATCCGTTGACGTGGTGCCACCTCGACGAGGAGACAGGAGATCGGAGTTGCCGCGAGGAGCGTGGGATGATGGCTAAAGACCGAAGGGCTCGGATCGATCGATATAGCCTTTCTACCTCTTTACAGTTTGTTAGTTTAGCGTTAATGGCAAGATCCGGGATATAGTATACGATAGCGCCAGTTATAAAAGTTTTTGTTCCGCGTTTGGTGTCAGAATGACGGCCGGGGCGCTACCATAGACTTACATGGTATCAGAGCCACGCCATTAACCTTTACTAACTTGTTCTAACGAGTTTAAAACATCGATCGAACGAAATTTCCAAAACCGCATTTTTCATGTCAAAGTTTCTGTCGAATTTTTAAACATGTCTAAAAATCATTTTGAGAATCTCAGAAAATCGAGCAGGCTTTTCTAAGAATACTGTAGAAATTTGGTAGACTGGAGCTTCCAGAGCGCCGCGGAACCGCCGCACAAACCTTGGTTTGGCCGCGGTTCCGCCGCCATTTTGGAGCAACAGTGAACCATTTTTCTACAGTAGTGTCTTTCATCTAAAATTGCGGTTTCTGGAATATTTTGTTTGGGCCCAGATTTTGTTTGAGTACTGCAGTTGTACTTGGGGCCCACTTCGGGA
Source organism: Agapanthus africanus (assembly GCA_030015575.1). Taxonomy (NCBI): domain Eukaryota; kingdom Viridiplantae; phylum Streptophyta; class Magnoliopsida; order Asparagales; family Amaryllidaceae; genus Agapanthus; species Agapanthus africanus. The sequence goes on from CM057337.1 coordinate 517,725,656, forward strand.
AGTTTTATCGATCGCAATTTTAAACTTGTTAGTTTACAGTACTTATATTATATCTCCGACCGTAAATGTCATTCGAGCGGTAAATCGCGTCTAATTGCTATAGTTCTTTTAGACGGGTTTGCGAACGTGACATTCGCGTTGATGTTCTGTGTTATGCTGTGGTGTTGCGGATTTGTCGTGGTGGATAGCTGTGTGCAATAGTAGTGCAGTTTGGATTTATTTGTACATTTGATATTGCGGGGCAAGCGTCCAACATGTGGACTGCCGTCACTGCATGTTTGTATAATATTCTTTTGGGGCACGACCGGGCTGAGGTCGATGTACCCCTTGTACATATTTTTCATTTTTGTACTAGGTTTACCCCCACGACGGAGTGCACGGATAGCCGGGTTCTGGAGGGCAACGGGTCCGCATCTCATGGCTTTGAGAGGCAGAGGGCCTCACTCTAGAATTGGCAGACTATTCGCCGCACTCGTAGGGGGTACAGGTTGACCTAAGGAGGGGTGCTCAAGTTACCAGATTCGGAGAAGTGCAGGGTGGTCCATTCACTTTGCTGTAGGGGCTGCCTCGCTTCAGGTTTTTGTGGATAACTTGCCGCACTTGTAGGGGTCTAGGTTTCATTGCACAGGCTATCCACATGACCAGGGGAACATCGGGTTTCAGTAGCGGCTCTGTGAAACCCGGGGATCCCAGATTATTTGTATTGTACTGTGATGCTTATTACTTTTCTGTAATATTGCATTTATCATGCCTGGAGCAATTATTGTATATTGGTATATATACTAGTAGATGTTGTATATGTTTTGCACCCACGCTAGTCCAGTCCCCGCTCTGTCGTTAGTTAAGTAACCTAACGGGTGATGACGGGACCCAGTGGCGAATGTGGATGGCATATACGTACATTTTATTTTCGTTCTTTTCTGGTGTGATTAATTGATGGGACTGCGTTGATTCTGATCAATGCAAAGGAAAAAAAACCCTGTTTGGACGTTGTTGGAACAGTTTTAAAAAGTGTTATTACAAAGAAGTTTTCTTTTGTTTTGCATAGTGGTATTCAGTTAGAATATCCTGCACCTCATTCGACGAGGCAAGGGCCGAGATCCCTTCACCGGGAATGACCCCTTGGACAGAAGTTTGCGTCAGGGTAATAACTTCACTATAGTCGATTACATATTGCTTTGCATCGCGGTATTCAGTTGGAATATCCTGCACCTCATTCCACGAGGAAAGAGCCGAGATCCCTTCACCGGGAGTGACCTCTTTAACAAAGGTTTTCGCCACTATATTTTTATAAAAAGCTATCAGGTTCCTTCAGCGATATCAAGTTCGTTACGTTAAAGGTTTTTCGCCAAACACCAGCCGTAGCCCTCCGTCATTTCAGCTGGGTATTCAGAAGTATTCAAGCTATGTAACGCCAAGGCATAGTGTTTGGTAGCTGCTGGGTATTCTTCTGTTGCATAGATAGATGAGTTGGTTTGGGACAGTCGTTCTGCCATTTGGCCAATGTCAGGGGCATGTGCGGATGGGTTCAAATTGACAAGATAATGATGGGTAAAACTTGACATGTGACTTATGGCATTTTGGCCAACGTCAAGGTCATAAGAGCATGGGGCAAAAATCATATCGGGAGTTTCTAAAGAAACTGAAACTTGCCAGGCATGCGCATACCTTCTGGAGTGTGATAACGTGAGTGGATTCCTTCACGTTATCATGCGATGAGAGTTGGATCCAGATTCCCACTGATGAGTTAGTTTACTCTTCGGGTGATCCCGACTAATTCTTCTTTCAGGTTTGGAGGAGAATTTGACGGTATAGTGGGAAGTTTCCTGATTAGATAGAGTGATAACCATTCTGATCTAGGTTAGAGTGCACGCAGAGTGTTTCTTTTGTCTCTCTCTTTGGTAGCGACTATTGACCGACCCTAGACTATGACTCAGTGACCAAGTTGACCGAACCTTCTTAAAATACTGGCTTTTGGATTGTTTAAGTTGCATAAGTCATTGTCGCTCCTTCTTTTACGCTTTTCATTTCTCAGAACACCTCGTATCACTATGAACATCCACTTCCATTGGATAGATCTATCGTATGGTTATATACGAACTCGAAGGGACTTCTTCGAGGATGGATCCAGGTTCAGGAGAAAATGAATTGGTTTATTCAGTTGTCTTTTATCATCACCTTCTCTCAGGTTGCGAGGGCTCCTTGGTTTAGGAGAGTACACCTATTACGCTTATTGGATAGTCTTCTTCCAAACCATAGACAGGTGCCGAAAGGTAGGGAATGAAGAAAACCAATTAGCCTAAGTAGGGTGTACAGAAGGTAATAAGTAAAGATAAAATAAAGGGATTAGAAAGAGGGCAAAGTAGATTGCGGCTGCTATCATTCATGACAAAACCGCGTACTTCATTGCCACTCCTACTTCACCTTTGCTTTTTTTCCCAGTTCGGGAGAAATAGAATAAGGTATTATTCAGTTGTCTTTTATCATCACCTTCTCTCAGCTTGCGAGTACTCCTGGGATTAGGAGAGTACACCTGTTATGCTTACTGGATAGTCTTCTTCCAAACCATAGGCTGGTGCCGAACGATGGGGAAGGAAGAAAACCACTTAGCCTAAAGGGGTGTATAGAAGGTAACCACTAAAGACAAATAAAGGGATTTGAAGAGATGGCAAAGAAATGTACGGTTACAGTCATGAATTGGATTATGGAAGAGGCATTACTAGGAATACCAGGATACCCCTACGAAACATTTTCATGTTTTAGTTTCACTGTGCATTGTTAAAGGAAAACTGATTTCCCGATTAGATACTTACTCCAGGGTATGTATTTACCAGGTATGATTCTTACATCTGTATAGTTTTACAGATGATGAGTGGGAGTAAATTATTGGGAATAAGGTGATCATCCTCATTATATCGGAATTCGTTGTAATTGGTGATATTTGAGGAAGTCGCCTGGGTTTTTGCCGGAAGTCAAGTATTTGGTTTTGAGTATCCATTGTTGTGCACCAATTTCAAACTGATATATCTGTACGTTTATTTTTATAAAGTGAGATATAACCTTTTGAAATTATGTCTGTGACATTTACCTATATCAGTTGACAATTGGGTAAGGAGCATTGAACAGCGGAGTAGTTCTTAACCATAAGTATAGTTTTTCAACCAACGATGCATAGGTTTTGAGTTATTCGACTGAGGGGACTTATACAGAGTATTGTATGCTATCCAGTGTCCATCAGGACAAAGGAGTTGGTCCTCGTACTATGTTCTGTTTACTTGTGACTTCTCTAGTTTTTAGACAAGTGTTTCGTAGAAATACAAGGTCTAAGTTTTGAGAAGTTATAAGTACAAGAATAAAGTAGAGAACCAGGTATCGCAAGTATGGGGATTGTTCAAAGTGATCGAAGATGTAGATACTTGTGATTGGTATTTAGTTGATAGTAATGGTTTTGAGAAACTTGTTTCTCTTTCGGGTTACTCATAATTGGATGCATTCCTAAGTTGAGTAAATGCTGATTGGCCTCTCTCCATTAAGTTGATTTGCACTGGAGACAGCTGCATGATTTGAATCTGGTGTAAGTGCACGGCGGCGCCCCGGCCGTCAATCCGACGCCGGAATGCGGAAGCGGTGAATAACTTAAATTTTGCGGACTTTGCAAACCGGCACCACCGCGCACTTTAACCGGATCGTAACCATTAAACTAGTCTAAGCTAACTAGAAGATGGGTTAGAGATATACCGACGATCCAAGTCCTCCGGTCTTCTCGTCATGGTCCCGATCTCCTGCGGAAAGTCCGGTCTCCATCTCCTCGCCGGAAGGGCACCACATAGCCGGATTCTTTTACGGGCTCCCACCTCTATACCGAGGCAACTCGGGCGCGAAGTTGGCTGGCCGACGCGTCCAAGATTTGCTGTAGAATAGTGCAGAATAGTTGTCTCTTTGGGGTTTAGGAGATTGCCATTTATGGAGGAATTTAGCACAAGAATTTTCATGGATGGAAGCTCAAAATTTGAGCATATCATGAAGGAGGAGCTCGGCCAGAACTTGAAAATGCTCACTGGAAAAGGAAAAAGAAGCAAGCACTCTCTCTCCCCTTTTGTGCTGTGAAAAAAATAATGAGCCTTGATTTAAGCTCATTCAAAATCCCTATATATTAATCACTCATCACCTCAAATAAAAACATCCAGCACAAAACATGAGGGGGGGTCCACGCAAATGCATGAAAAGAATTAATCCATCAAAATAAAAAAAAAACTCACTCCATGCTCAAAACAGTGGCCGGCCAAATTAATCCATACCCTATCAAATCCCTATAAATGCAAGGGATGGAGCAAAGGATAATGAAGCTATCATATCAATAGTTTTGCAAGAAACCCCCTCCACAAAGATTATTTGCACAATTGCAAATAACCCCCTCCAACGGAAAAGTCCGGCCGGGAAAAAGCAAAGGAAAACCGGCCGGAACGGAATGCAAACTGGCAACTCCAGAAAACTGGTCCCGTAATAAATTACAGGAAAACCCCGATACTGTGCATACACACCCGCATCTGTATTCCGTCCGGATACAAATGCAAAGAGACAAAACTACACTATCAAATACTAAGATCCGGCTTAAGCCAAAGCCGGCTAGTAAAAACCGTCCGATCACGATCCGTGCAATACCGCACGTATCTGATCGAACCCTGCCATATCTCCATACGGCCTCTACAGCGTTTCGCCCGAAAGCTTGAGTAACTGAAAGTGTGGTGGACTCTAAAGACTCGTCAATACTATGGCTGTGGATTTAACCACTAGCACGTCAGAGGTATAAGCCAATACGTGACGGGCCACCAGCTATTGACTAAAAGGGATGTCGATGAGCGAACTCATCCTGACACCCTACTGAGCCTGTCAGTGACAATATCCGTGCAGTCCGGTCCGTTCGTCTATGAGCATCGCATGGCGGGCCTAGGGGGTTGGTAAAAGTCAGACCCCCAAAAGCGGTACAAGTCGTGTCGGAGTGTAGCCCAGAACACCCTGAGATACTACTGGAATACCTACCAGTAAATCTCCTTGCCTTGGCCAAGGACTTTGTGTAATGGCTCTCCTAGACACAGCACGACCTCACCCCCAATACCGGGAAAGACGAACCCCTGAAGATACGCTCACTGTCTCCATGTGGCTCGGGACTGTACCCAACTAAAACCTGTTTGCACGACTCCTTTGAGCCGTGGTAGGGTAGTAATCAAAGTACAGTGGGAAGTCACACGAGACAAATGACGATCCCCAGGTCGATGAACTAACCTGCACACATGTCACCAGGGAACTGCCATCTGACGTCTGGTATATGACCAACTAGCAGGTTCCCGGCGAGTCCTGTCCGGTGTACTCATAACCCAATGAGCACCTGTATACATCTTAGGTGATCCAACTGACACCAGTGGCTTGTGAGACCGGCCACCGCCCCTCGTCGGGGTCTCGACTGTATACACTAGTCTACTAATGGAGTATCGATGCCCAGTCTCGAAACTCCCACGACTAGGGACCTTTTAAGGATAAGCTTGTAGACCCCCAGCTCCCACTTATATGATCGCCCTCATACTGCTGGTGGTCAAGCAAGAATCCTAGGGGCTCTATCAACGTGTAATAGCGACGTGTCATGTCACTTAAAACAGTACACGATGATAAAGGTAAATCAGATAGCATACTATCATCTCGAGTAAGACTGTCCTACCGGGATAGGTCCTCCCTCAATCATTACAATCACGTACCTGTGACCTAATAATTGACTCTGAGGGCACTATCTCCAACAATCTCCCACTTGCACTCAAGGCTAATTATTGCGATGTCGCATACTCACAGCCCGTGTGATACCGAACATCCAACTCCTCTACTAGTCAGTCTCACAAAGCTCGTTTGCGAAACTATTGCGTTCGAGAAATAGCCTCAGTGAGTGGATCCGCTTAGTTGTTTCTTTCTATGTCTCTCTATATCTCAAGTTCGCGGAGAAAGCCATCTCCCGAAATGAGCAATACATGTCTTAGAACGTGTCAGGATGTCTGATGGGACCTAGCTCATAAATGAACTCCAAATCCAAACTTCTTAGACTGTATCGTCAACTGAACTTAATCAGTATCCTGCGCGCCATGCCTCCCTCAGTATTGCCTTGGATCACCTGTCCAAAATACTGCCCTTCGTCAGAGGGAAAACTATAACTCTGACAACCTCCTTGTCGTCCAAGTCACCCTGGAAGCCTGGAATGATAACTGTCTCCTGAATAAGGCTGTCGTTATCATATCCCTAGAACATATACTTATGTTCTAAAACTTCTTCCTACTGTTTCTCCAGGATTGGATTAATGTCAACTTATTGCATCTAGTGCAAGAACAACATCTGGTGTGGTACTTGACATCTCATGATTGACTCAATTGCCTGAGCAAGTGATCTGCCAATCATGCACATCCCTCTCCCCTTTAGTCTGTAAGACATCTTTAGAGAGGGTGACTCCATCTGCTGCAGGTACACTACCGTGCATGGAGTCGTCCATCCTAAATACTCATAGAATGATGTCTAAGTACCCATATTGGGAAACCACCCAAATCTAGATCTAAAACCATAGATCTAGTATCCAGAATGTCTGATATAATATCCAAGTCCTGTGTGGAGAAAACACTGTGTGACGACCAAAGTATAACCGATCGTAGTGTAGGAGTTTCCTTTCCTACTCTGTGTATGTCATCCAAACACCATGACACCACACCCTACTACCTTCTCAACTGATCCATCCCCTATTCTGATGAAGTCAAACCCACGACTGTCACGTCAGAAATAGATGATCTATCTCCGCTACATCTGCTCTAGTCTATAAATAGACATAAGCAACCTGTCCACCAATGCTTCCGCTGCTCCCACTGACTACGACAACCCTCTGGCAGAGTCATATAGACGTACACTTCTAAAACTAGTTTAGAACGACGCTATACTCATCCTCCCGCCTGGTCTCGCAGCCTGGAACAACAGTAATGGTAATTGTGGGTAAACAAGAACTTCCCTGTCACCGTCCTTGAGGCTACCGTAGTACCTCTCGGGTGCCTGAATTTACCCACCTTATCTGCGGAGTGGCCAATGGAATGTCAATCCAGATTGAATCTTTAGGTTCCTTATCAAATCTTCAGTAATCGTTTGTGGTTCTGGAATTACTTCCAGTTCTACCATACTCCCACTACTGTTTTCTGAAAAAATCCATTTTTAATAAAACTGTGGCGAGTCTAGAACAATATTGCTATTGTTCATCCAGATGGTAGAAAGTCAACCCGCGTCATAGCCTGGGTCAACCCACAAACAGCCATTACAGAAACGTGCCTTGAGTTGTCCAGTGTCTGGTTTTAATCATAAACCGGACAACTCCCCGTACCTTAACATCGTTAAGATATGAACTGTTCTATATCCAATATAGAAACAGAGGCACTGATTTAATTGAACCAGATTCAAATCATGCAGCTGTCCCCAGCGCATGTCAACTAAATGGAAGGAGGCCGATCAGCGTTACTCAACTTAGGAATACTTCCAATTATGAGTAACCTGAAAGAGAAGCAAGATCTCTTTATCATCACTATCAACTGAATACCATACACAAGTATCTACATCTTCGATCTCTTTGAAGAATCCCGATACTTGCTACACCTGGTTCTCTACTCTATTCAAATACCTATAACTCCTCAAAACTTAGACCCTGTGTTTCTACGAAACACATGTCTAAGAACTAGAGAAGTTAAAAGTAAACAGAATATAGTATGAGGACCAACCCCTCTGTCCTAATGGACACTGGACAACATACAATACTCTGTATAAGTCCGCTGAGTCTAACAACTCTTTCACTGTGTGTCGTAGGTTGAAAACTGTACTTATGGTTAAGAAGAATTACACTGCTGTTTAATACTCCTTACCTAACCATCCACTGATATAGGTAAATGTCATCGACATAATATCAAAAGGTATATCTCACTCTATGGAAATAGACGTACAGATATATCAATTTGAGATTGGTGCATAACAGCGGATATTCAAAACCAAATATTTGCCGACCGGCAAACAGCCCAGATGATCTCCTCAAATATCACCGATTACAACGAATCCCGATATAATGAGGATGATCACCCAATTCCCAATAACTTACTCCCACTCATCATCTGTAAAACTATACAGATGTGAGAATCAAACTTGGTAAATACATACCCTGGAGCAAGTGTCCAATCGGGAAATCAGTTTTCTTTTAACAGCACACAGTTGAACCTGAAACATTGAAATGTTTCGATGGGGTATCCTGGTATTCCTAGTAATGCCTCTACCATTATCCAGATTCACAACTATAACCGTATAATTCTTTGCCACCTCTCCAAATCCCTTCATATGTCTTTAGTCATTACCTTCTGTACACCCCTTTGGGCCAAATGGTTTTCTTCTTTCCCTACCGTTCGGCACCAGCCTATGGTTTGGAAGAAGACTATCCAATAAGCATAATGGGTGTACTGTCCCAATCCTAGGAACACTCGCAACACGAGAGAAGGTGAAGATAAAAGACACCTGAATGTACTTTATTCCTATTTCTCCTGAACCAGAATCCATCCCCGAACTGGAACAAGTTCCATTCGAGTTCGTATATAACCATACGATGGAGTATCCAAATAAACTGTGGATCTTCGTAGTGATACGGAGTGTCCTGGAGAAATACAAAGGTGATGTGGGAGTGGTAACGAAATATTTGGTTTGGTCGTGAATATCTGTTGCAATTTACTTTGCCCTCTTACTAATCCCTTGCTTTGTCTGAACTTAATACCTTCTGCACACCATCGTTATGCTAATTGGTTTTCTTCATTCCCTACCGGTCGGCACCAGCCTAAGGTTTGGAAGAAGACAATCCAATTTGCGTAATAGGTGTACTACCCCTAAACCAAGGAGTACTCGTAACCTGAGAGAGGGTAAAAGGAAAAGACAACTGAATAATCCTATCCGTTTTCTCCAGAACCGGAAACCATCCTCGAATAAATTCTTTCGAGTTCGTATCTAACCATACGATGGTTTTGTCCAATGGAAGTGGACGTTCGTAGTAAAACGGGGTGTCCTGGAGAAAAGGGTAAAAGTAGGAGTGGCAATGAGGTTTGCAACTCTGACAATCCAAAAGCCAGTGTTAAGAAGGTTCGGTCAACTTGGTCACTGAGTCAAAGTCTTAGGGTCGGGTCAATGGTCGCTGCCAAAGAGAGAGAGAAAAGAAACACTCAGCGTGCACTCTAACCTAGATCAGAATGGTTACCAATTTATCTAATCTGGAATCCTCCCACTGTACCTCAAATTCTCCTCCAAACCTGAAAGAAGAATTAGTCGGGGTCACCCGAGGAGTAAACTAACTCATCAGTGGGAATCGGGATCCAACTCTCATCGCATGACAACGTGACGGAATCCGCTCACGGTATCACACTCCAGAAGGTATGCGCATATCTGGCAAGTTTCAGTACTTTTGAAACTCCCGATGTGATTTCTGCCCCATGCTCTTATGACCTTGACTTTGGCCAACATATCATAAGTCACATGTCAAGTTCTAACCGTCATTCTCCAGGTTAATTTGAATCCACCCGTACATACCCTTGACTTTGGCCAAAATGGCAGCACGACTGTCCCAAACCAACGCATCTATCTATGCTGCATATGAATACCCCAATAGCTACCAATCACTGTGCCTTGACTTTGGCCAACATACACAGCTTGAATACTATTGACCACCCATATGAAACGACGGAGGGCTACGAATGGTTTCTGGCGAAAACCTTTAACGTAAAGAACTTGATATCGTTGAAGGAACGGATAGCTTTTTAGAAAATATAGTGACGACAACTTCCGCTAAAGAGGTCACTCCCGGTGAAGGGATCTCGGCTCTTTCCCCGTAGAATGGGGTGCAGGATATTCCAACTGAATACCACGGTGCAAAGCAAAAGTAATCGGCTATAGTGAAGTTAATGCCCTGACGCAAACTTTTTGTCCAAGGGGTCACTCCCGGTGAAGGGATCTCGGCCCTTGCCTCGTCGACTGAGGAGCAGGATATTCCAAATGAATACCACGATGCAAAACAAAAGTGAACGTCCTTGCAATAACAGCTTTTTGAAAAAGTGTTCCAACAACATCAGATTAGGTTTGTTTTTAACTTGCATTGATCCGAATCAATGCAGTCCCATCAATTGATCACACCAAAAAGAACGAAAATATACTGATGTACGTATATGCCATCCGCATTCGCCACTGGGTCCCGTCATTACCCGTTAGGTTAGCTAACTAACGACAGAGCGGGGACTGGACTAGCGCGGATGCAAAACATATACAACATCTACTAATATATATACCAATATATTATATTTCGCTCAAGGCGTGAATAAAATGCAACATCACAGAGAATGAACAGCATCACAGAAACAATACAGATATCTGGGATCCCCGGGTTTCACAGAGCCGCTGAAACCCGACGTTCCCCTGGTCGTGTGGATAGCCTGTGCAATGAGAATCCTAGACCCCTACGGGCGCGGCAAGTCACCCGCCAAAACATGAAGCGAGGCAGCCCCCTTCAGCACCGTGAATGGACCACCCAGCACTTCACGGAATCCGGTAACTTGGGCACCCCTCCTGGGTCAAACCTGTACCCCCTACGAGTGCGGCGAATAGCCCGCCAATCCTAGAGTGAAGCCCCCTCCGTCCCAATGCCATGAGATGCGGGCTTGTTGCCTTCTAGAACCCGGCTATCCGTGCACCCCTCCGCGGGGCAATCCTAGTACAGAAAGTAAAATATACATACACCGGGTACATCGACCGCAACCAGGTCGTGCCCCAAAATAATAATACAAACAGGCAGTGACGGCAGTCCACATGTCGGACGCTCGCCCCGCAATATCAAATGTACATAATACAACCACAACTGTACTAGCATTGCACCCAGGCTATCCCCCACGACCGATCCGCAACATCACAGCAAAAACAGAACATCAACGTGAAAGTCACGTTCGCAAATCCGTCTAACCGGGCTATAGCAGTTAGACCGGATTTACCGATCGAGTGACATTCACGGTCGCAGATATAATGTAAGTACTGTGAAAAATGTGTTTAAAATATCCGACCGATCAAATTATATCAAGTGGGCCCCAAAACAATACTGTAGCAGTTACAGAAAATATGGGCCCAATTTAAATATTCCAGAAAACCAAATTTATCCCCAGAAGCCCACCGAAAAAATCCGGCCCATTGATCTTTTTATACGGCGGCGGAAGCGCGGCAATAAGAGGGTATCTGCCGCGCTTCCGCGCTCCAATGGGAGAATCACTTTCTCGAATTTTTCCAATGGTCTTAGTTCATCTAGCACAGTACTTTTATCCAACCTGAAAAATTTTTGGAGACTGAAAAATTTCAACAGAAACTGTCGTGGGTAAAATGCAGTTTTGGAACTTTTTGATCGATCGGATATGCAAACACATTACACAAAGCTAGACTAAGTTAATGGGGCGGCTCTGATACCACTGTAAGTGCACGGCGGCGCCCCGGCCGTCAATCCGACGCCGGAATGCGGAAGCGGTGAATAACTTAAATTTTGCGGACTTTGCAAACCGGCACCACCGCGCACTTTAACCGGATCGTAACCATTAAACTAGTCTAAGCTAACTAGAAGATGGGTTAGAGATATACCGACGATCCAAGTCCTCCGGTCTTCTCGTCATGGTCCCGATCTCCTGCGGAAAGTCCGGTCTCCATCTCCTCGCCGGAAGGGCACCACATAGCCGGATTCTTTTACGGGCTCCCACCTCTATACCGAGGCAACTCGGGCGCGAAGTTGGCTGGCCGACGCGTCCAAGATTTGCTGTAGAATAGTGCAGAATAGTTGTCTCTTTGGGGTTTAGGAGATTGCCATTTATGGAGGAATTTAGCACAAGAATTTTCATGGATGGAAGCTCAAAATTTGAGCATATCATGAAGGAGGAGCTCGGCCAGAACTTGAAAATGCTCACTGGAAAAGGAAAAAGAAGCAAGCACTCTCTCTCCCCTTTCGTGCTGTGAAAAAAATAATGAGCCTTGATTTAAGCTCATTCAAAATCCCTATATATTAATCACTCATCACCTCAAATAAAAACATCCAGCACAAAACATGAGGGGGGGGTCCACGCAAATGCATGAAAAGAATTAATCCATCAAAATAAAAAAAAAAACTCACTCCATGCTCAAAACAGTGGCCGGCCAAATTAATCCATACCCTATCAAATCCCCATAAATGCAAGGGATGGAGCAAAGGATAATGAAGCTATCATATCAATAGTTTTGCAAGAAACCCCCTCCACAAAGATTATTTGCACAATTGCAAATAACCCCCTCCAACGGAAAAGTCCGGCCGGGAAAAAGCAAAGGAAAACCGGCCGGAACGGAATGCAAACTGGCAACTCCAGAAAACTGGTCCCGTAATAAATTACAGGAAAACCCCGATACTGTGCATACACACCCGCATCTGTATTCCGTCCGGATACAAATGCAAAGAGACAAAACTACACTATCAAATACTAAGATCCGGCTTAAGCCAAAGCCGGCTAGTAAAAACCGTCCGATCACGATCCGTGCAATACCGCACGTATCTGATCGAACCCTGCCATATCTCCATACGGCCTCTACAGCGTTTCGCCCGAAAGCTTGAGTAACTGAAAGTGTGGTGGACTCTAAAGACTCGTCAATACTATGGCTGTGGATTTAACCACTAGCACGTCAGAGGTATAAGCCAATACGTGACGGGCCACCAGCTATTGACTAAAAGGGATGTCGATGAGCGAACTCATCCTGACACCCTACTGAGCCTGTCAGTGACAATATCCGTGCAGTCCGGTCCGTTCGACTATGAGCATCGCATGGCGGGCCTAGGGGGTTGGTAAAAGTCAGACCCCCAAAAGCGGTACAAGTCGTGTCGGAGTGTAGCCCAGAACACCCTGAGATACTACTGGAATACCTACCAGTAAATCTCCTTGCCTTGGCCAAGGACTTTGTGTAATGGCTCTCCTAGACACAGCACGACCTCACCCCCAATACCGGGAGAGACGAACCCCTGAAGATACGCTCACTGTCTCCATGTGGCTCGGGACTGTACCCAACTAAAACCTGTTTGCACGACTCCTTTGAGCCGTGGTAGGGTAGTAATCAAAGTACAGTGGGAACTCACACGAGACAAATGACGATCCCCAGGTCGATGAACTAACCTGCACACATGTCACCAGGGAACTGCCATCTGACGTCTGGTATATGACCAACTAGCAGGTTCCCGGCGAGTCCTGTCCGGTGTACTCATAACCCAATGAGCACCTGTATACATCTTAGGTGATCCAACTGACACCAGTGGCTTGTGAGACCGGCCACCGCCCCTCGTCGGGGTCTCGACTGTATACACTAGTCTACTAATGGAGTATCGATGCCCAGTCTCGAAACTCCCACGACTAGGGACCTTTTAAGGATAAGCTTGTAGACCCCCAGCTCCCACTTATATGATCGCCCTCATACTGCTGGTGGTCAAGCAAGAATCCTAGGGGCTCTATCAACGTGTAATAGCGACGTGTCATGTCACTTAAAACAGTACACGATGATAAAGGTAAATCAGATAGCATACTATCATCTCGAGTAAGACTGTCCTACCGGGATAGGTCCTCCCTCAATCATTACAATCACGTACCTGTGACCTAATAATTGACTCTGAGGGCACTATCTCCAACATCTGGTTCCCATTAAATAAGTGCCAAAGTTTCTATATTGGATATAGAATGGTTCATATCTTAACGATGTTAAGGTACGGGGAGTTGTCCGGCTTATGATTAAAACCAGACTCTGAATAACTCAAGGCACGTTTCTGTAATGGCAGTTTGTGGGTTGGCCCAGGCTATGACGAGGGTTGACTTTCTACCATCTGGAAGATCAATGGTGATATTGTTCTTGACTCGCCACAGTTTTAGTAAAATGGATTTTTTCATAAAACAGTAGTGGGAGTATGGTAGAACTGGAAGAGATTCCAGAACCGCAAACGATTACGGAAAATTTAATAGGACCTATAGATTCAACCAGGTTTGACATTCCATTAGCCACTCCGCAGATATGGTGGGTAATGTTGGATATAGTGCCCTCAGAGTCAATTATTGGATCACAGGCACGTGATTGCAATGATTGAGGAGGACCTATGCCGGTAGGACAGTCTTACTCGAGATGATAGTATGTTATCTGGTTTTATCTTTATCATCGTGTACTGCTTTAGGTGACATTACGAGTCGCTATTACACGTTGATAGAGCCCGTAGGATTCTTGCTTGACTACCAGCAGTATGAGGGCGATCATATACGTGAGAGCTGGAGTCTATAAGCACATCCTTAAAAGGTCCCTAGTCGTGGGAGTTTCGAGACAGGGCATCGATACTCCGGAGTAGACTAGTGTATACAGTCGAGACCCCGACGAGGGGCGGTGGTCGGTCTCACAAGCCACTGGTGTCAGTTGGTTCACCTAAGATGTATACAGGTGCTCATTGGGTTATGAGTACACCGGACAGGACTCGCCGGGAACCTGCTAGTTGGGATTATACCTGATGTCAGATAGCAGTTCCCTGGTGACATGTGTACAGGTTAGTTCATCGACCTGAGATCGTCATTTGTCTCGTGCGAGTTCCCACTGTGCTTTGATTACTACCCTACTACGCTCAAAGGAGACGTGCAAACAGGTTTTAGTTGGGTACAGTCCCGAGCCACATGGAGGCAGTGAGCGGATCTGCAGGGGTTCGTCTCTCCCGGTATTGGGGGTGAGGTCGCGCTGTGTTTAGGAGAGCCAGAACATGAAAAGTCCTTGGCCAAGGCAGGAGATTTGCTGGTAGTTATTCCAGTAGTATCTCAGGGTGTTCTGGGCTACACTTCGACACGACTTGTACCGCTATTGGGGGTCTGACTTTTACCAACCCCCTAGGCCCGCCATGCGATGCTCATAGACGAATGGACCGGACTGTACGGATATTGTCACTGACAGGCTCAGTAGGGTGTCAGGATGAGTTCGCTCATCGACGTCCCTTTTGGTCAATAGCTGGTGGCCCGTCACGTATGGCTAATACCTCTGACGTGCTAGTGGTTAAATCCACAGCCATAGTATTGACGAGTCTTTAGAGTCCACCACACAGACAGTTACTCAAGTTTCGGGCGAAACGCTGTGGAGGCCGTATGGAGATACGTGCGGTATTGCACGGATCGTGATCGGACGGTTTTTACTAGCCGGCTTTGGCTTAAGCCGGATCCTGGTATTAGATTGTGTAGATTTTGTCTCTTTGCATTTGTGTTCAGTGGGAATACAAATGCGGGCATGTATTTGCAGTAGCGGGGTTTTCTTGTAATTTATTACGGGATCAGTTTTCTGAAGTTGCCAGTTTGCATTCCGTTCCGGCCGGTTTTCCTTTGATCCTTCACGGCCGGACTTTTCCGATGGAGGGGGTTATTTGCAAGTTTGCGAATAACATTTGTGGAGGGGGTTTCTTGCATTTGTGGCATTGTGAAAGGTTAAGCATCTTTGTTTATTCATGATGGCTTGCTTTATTGTGATTTGAATTGATTCGATCTTGTTATCATCATTTTGGGTTGTGGTCACCCTCTCCTTTTTCCTACCATCACCTCCCTTCATGTTTTGTATTTTCCTTCCACCATTTCACAAGTTAAGGGGCCGGCCACTTTGAGAGTGAGATGAGAGAAAAGATCATTTTGTAAGGGTGGGAAATTATCATTCATCTCATTTTTCATTGCCACCAAAATTCCGAAGTTCAATTCTCAATCTCATTACTCCATCAAGGCAACTAAACCCCAAGAGACAAATTCTACACTTGCCTACAGCAAATCTTGGACGCGTCGGCTAGCCAACTTCGCGCCCGAGTTGCCTCGGTCGAGAGGTGGGAGCCCGTAAAAGATTCCGGCTACGTGGTGCCCTTTCCGACGAGGAGTTGATGAACGGAGTTTCCGAGGGAGATCGGAGTGGAGACGAAGACCGAAGGACACGTATCGCTTGGTATAGCTTCTCTACTCATTTTCTTGTTTTCTAGTTGCTAGGTTAATGGCCCGATCCGGGTGAAAAGTGCGCGGTGGTGCCGGTTTGCTAGTTTGCAAAGTTTGTTTCCGCGTTTCCGGCATCGGATCGACGGCCGAGGCGCCGCCGCGGACTTACATTGGTATCAGAGCCACGCCATTAACCATGCCTAGCTTGCTCTAGTATGTTTAGAACTCGATCGAACAGAAAATCCCCAAAAACCGTATTTTCCAATGCACATGTGTTCTCTGTCGAAATTTTTTTTGCTCCAAAAATTTTTCAGGTTGCCTCAGAATACTGTACATGGATATAGAAGCAATCTGTGAAAATTTGGTCGCGCGATCTCTCCATACCGCCGCGGAACCGCGGCCAAACCCATGCTTGGGCCGCGGTTCCGCCGCGCTTTTGATTGATCACTTGATCAAAATTTTGCAGATTGCTTCTGAGTTGGAAATAGGGGTTTTCGGACATTCTTTTTGGGCCCAGATTTTCTGTAAGTGCTACAGTACTGCTTGGGGCCCACTTGAAAAAATTTGTTCGATCGGATATTTTAAACATGTTAGTTCATAGTATTTACATTATATCTGCGACCGTGAATGTCACCCGTTCAGTAAATCCAGTCTATCTGCTATAGCCCTTTTAGACGGATTTGCCAACGTGACATTCATGTTGATATTCTGTGTTGTGCTGTGATGTTGCGGATCGGTCGTGGGGGATAGCCTGGATGCAATGTTAGTACAGTTTTGTTGTATTATGTACATTTGATATTGCGGGGCGAGCGTCCGACATGTGGACTGCCGTCACTGCCTGTTTGTATTATTCTTTTGGGGCACGACCAGGTTGCGGTCGATATACCCGTTGTATGTATATTTTATTTTCTGTACTAGGATTGCCCCGCGGAGGGGTGCACGGATAGCCGGGTTCTATAGGGCAACGAGCCCGCATCTCATGGCGTTGAGACGGAGGGGGCTTTACTCTAGAATTGGCAGCCTGTTCGCCGCACTCGTATGGGGTATAGGATTGACCCAGGAGGGGTGCCCAAGTTACCGGATTCCGTGAAGTGCTGGGTGGTCCATTCACGTTGCTGAAGGGGGCTGACTCGCTTCTGGTTTTGGCGGGTAACTTGCCGCGCCCGTAGGGGTCTAGGATTTCATTGCACAGGCTATCCACACGACCAGGGGAACGTCGGGTTTCAGCAGCGGCTCTGTGAAACCCGGGGATCCCATATATCTGTATTATTCTGTGATGCTGTACATTTCTGTGATGTTGCATTTTATCACGCCTAGAGCGAAAATTATATTTTATATATATACTAGTAGATGTTGTATATGTTTTGCATCCGCGCTAGTCCAGTCCCCGCTCTGTCGTTAGTTAAGTAACCTAACGAGTGATGACGGGACCCAGTGGCGAATGCGGATGGCATATACGTACGTCATTATTTTCGTTCTTTGTGGTGTGATCAATTGATGGGACTGCGTTGATTCGGATCAATGCAAGATAAACAAACCTATTCTGATGTTGTTGGAACATTTTTCAAAAAGCTGTTATTGCAAGGGCGTTCTCTTTTGTTTTGCACAGTGGTATTCGGTTTTGAATATCCTGCTTCTAAGTCGACGAGGCAAGGGCAGAGATCCTTTCACCGGGAGTGACCCCTTGGACAAAAGTTTGCGTCAGGGCAGTAACTTCACTATAGCCGTTTACTTTTGCTTTGCATCGTGGTATTCAGTTGGAATATCCTGCACCTCATTCTACGGGGAAAGAGCCGAGATCCCTTCACCGGGAGTGACCTCTTTAGCAAAGGTTTTCGTCACTATATTTTTTAAAAGCTATCAGTTCCTTCAACGATATCAAGTTCATTACGTTAAAGGTTTTCGCCAGAAACCATTCGTAGCCCTCCGTCGTTTCATATGGATAGTCAATAGTATTCAAGCTGTGTATGTTGGCCAAAGTCAAGGCACAGTGTTTGGTAGTTGTTGGGTATTCATATGCAGCATAGATAGATGCGTTGGTTTGGGACAGTCGTATAGCCTTGTTGGCCAAAGTCAAGGGCTTGTACGGGTGGGTTCAAATTAACCTGGATAATGACGGGTAGAACTTGACATGTGACTTATGATATGTTGGCCAAAGTCAAGGTCATAAGAGCATGGGGCAAAAATCCACTTCAGGAGTTTCAAAAGAACTGAAACTTGCCAGATATGCGCATACCTTCTGGAGTGTGATAGCGTGAGCGGATTCCGTCACGTTATCATGCGATGATAGTTGGATCCCGATTCCCACTGATGAGTTGGTTTACTCCTCGGGTGATCCCGGCTAATTCTTCTTTCAGTTTTGGGGAAGAATTTGACGTTACAGTAGGAGGTTTCCAGATTAGATAAAGTGATAACCATTCTGATCTAGGTTAGAGTGCACGCTGAGTGTTTCTTTTCTCTCTCTTTTTGGTAACGACCATAGACCCGACCCTAGACTATGACTCAGTGACCAAGTTGACCGAACCTTCTTAACACTAGCTTTTCGATTGTCAGAGTTACAGACCTCATTGCCACTCCTACTTTTACCCTTTTCTCCAGGACACCCCGTATTACTACGAACGTCCACATCCATTTGACAAAACCATCGTATGGTTATATACGAACTCGAAGGAATTCAAGGATGGTTTCCGGTTCTGGAGAAAACGAATATGAGTATTCAGTTGTCTTTTCCTTTTACCTTCTCTCAGGTTGCGAGTACTCCTTGGTTTAGGAGATAGTACACCTATTACGCAAATTAGATAGTCTTCTTCCAAACCATAGGCAGGTACCGACCGGTAGGGAATGAAGAAAACCAATTAGCCTAAACGGTGTGCAGAAGGTATTAAGTTAAGACAAAGAAAGGGATTAGTAAGAGGGCAAAGTAAATTGCGACTGCTATTCACGACCAAACCAAGTATTTCTTCGCCAATCCTAAATCACCTTTGTATTTCTCCAGGACACTCCGTATCACTACGAAGATCCCAAGTTTATTGGATAATCCATCGTATGGTTATATACGAACTCGAAAGGAACTTGTTCCAGTTCGGGGATGGATCCTGGTTCAGGAGAAATAGGAATAAGGTTCATTCGGTTGTCTTTTATCCTCACCTTCTCTCGCATTGCGAGTGTTCCTAGGACTAGGACAGTACACCCGTTATGCTTATTGGATAGTCTTCTTCCAAACCATAGGCTGGTGCCGAACGGTAGGGAAGGAAGAAAACCATTTGGCTTAAAGGGGTGTACAGAAGGTAATGACTAAAGACATATAAAGGGATTTGGAGAGATGGCAAAGAATTATACGGTTACAGTTGTGAATCTGGATAATGGAAGAGGCATTACTAGGAATACCCAGATACCCCATCGAAACATTTCAATGTTTCAGTTTCAATGTGTACTGGTAAAGGAAAACTGATTTCCCAATTAGACACTTGCTCCAGGGTATGTATTTACCAGGTTTGATTCTCACATCTGTATGGTTTTACAGATGATGAGTGGGAGTAAGTTATTGGGAATTGGGTGATCATCCTCATTATATCGGAATTCGTTGTAATTGGTGATATTTGAGGAAGTCACCTGGGTTGTTTGCCGGACGGCAAATATTTGGTTTTGAATATCCGTTGTTGTGCACCAATTTCAAATTGATATATCTGTACGTCTATTTTTATAGAGTGAGACATACCTTTTTGAAATTGTGTCTATGACATTTACCTATATCAGTGGATGGTTAGGTAAGAAGCATTGAACAACGGTGTAATTCTTCTTAACCATAAGTACAGTTTTCAACCTACGACACACAGTGAATGAGTTATTAGACTCAAGGGACTTATACAAAGTATTGTATGTTGTCCAGTGTCCATTAGGACAGAGGGGTAGGTACTCGTACTATATTCTGTTTACTTGTGACTTCTCTAGTTCTTAGACAAGTATTTCGTAGAAACACAGGGTCTAAGTTTTGAGAAGTTATAGGTATATGAATAAAGTAGAGAACCAGGTGTTGCAAGTATCGGGATTCTTCAGAGTGATCAAAGATGTAGATACTTCTGAATGGTATTCAGTTGATAGTAATGATTAAGAGAACTTGCTGATCTTTCAGGTTACTCATAATTGGAAGTATTCCTAAGTTGAGTAACGCTGATCGGCCTCCTTCCATTTAGTTGACATGCACTGGAGACAGCTGCATGATTTGAATTTGGTTCAATTAAATCAGTGCCTCTGTTTCTGTATTGGATATAGAACAGTTCATATCTTGACATTGTTAAGGTACGAGGAGTTGTCCGGCTTATGCTTAAAACCAGACTCCGGATAACTCAAGGCACGTTTCTGTAATAGCTGTTTGTGGGTTGACCCGGGCTATGACGAGGGTTGATTTTCTACCATCTGGAAGATCAATAGTGATATTGTTCTTGACTCGCCACAGTTTTAATAAAAATGGATTTTTTTAGAAAACAGTAGTGGGAGTATGGTAGAACTGGAATTGATTCCAGAACCGCAAACAATTACTGAAGATTTGATAAAGAACCTAAAGATTCAATCTGGTTTGACATTCTATTGGCCACTCCGCAGATATGGTGGGTAATCTCAGGCACCCGCGAGGTACCTCGGTATGCTCAGGGACGGTGGCAGGGAGGTTCTTGTTTACCCAGACTTACCATTGCTGTTGTTCCAGACTGTGAAACCCGGCAGGAGGATGACTATAGCGTCGTTCTAAACTAGCTTTAGAAGTGTACGTCTATATGACTTTGCCAAAGGGTTGTCGTAGTCAGTGGGAGCAGCGGAAGCATTGGTGGACAAGTTGCTTATGTCTATTTATAGACTAAAGCAGATATAGCGGAGATAGATCATCTATTTCTGATGTGACAGTCATAGGTTTGACTTCATCAGAATAGGGGATGGATCTGTTGAGAAGGTAGTAGGGTGTGATGTCCTGGTATTTGATGACATACACAGAGTAGGAAGTGATATTCCTATACTACGGTCGGTTAAACTTTGGTCGTCACACAGTGGTTTCTCCACATAGGACTTGGATATTATATCAGACATACTCGTCACTAGATCTATAGTTTTAGATCTAGATTTGGGTGGTTTCCCAATCAGGGTACTTAGACAGTATTCTATGAGTATTTAGAATGGACGACTCCTGGCACGGTAATATACCTGCAGGTGATGGAGTCACCCTCTCTAAAGGTGTCTTACAGACTAAAGGGGAGAGGGATGTACATGATTGGCAGATCACTTGCTTAAGCAATTGAGTCAATCATGAGATGTCAAGTACCACACCAGATGTTGTTCTTGCAGTAGATGCAATAAGTTGATATTAATCCAATCCTGGAGAAACAGTCGGAAGCAGTTTTAGAACATAAGTGGATGTGCTAGGGATATGATAACGACAGCCTCTTTTAGGAGACGATTATCATTCCAGGCTTCCAAGGTGACCTGGATGGCAGAGTGGCTGTCAGAGTTATAGTTTTCCCTCTGACGAGGGGCAGTAGTTTAGACAGCTGGTCTAAGCAGATACTGAGGGAAGGCATAGCGCAGGATACTGATTAAGTTCAGTTGACGATACAGTCTAAGAAGTTTGGATTTGGAGTTCATTTTTAAGCTAGGTCCCATCAGACATCCAGACATTCTAAGACAGGTATTGCTCATTTCGGGAGATGGCTTTCTCCGCGAACTTGAGATAAAGAGAGACATAGAAAGGAACACCAGAGCGGATCCACTTACTGAGGCTATTCCTCGAACGCAATAGTTTCGCAAACGAGCTTTGTGAGACTAACTAGTAGAGGAGTTGGGTGTTCGGTATCACACGGGCTGTGAGTATGCGACATCGCAATAATTAGCCTTGAGTGCAAGTGGGAGATTGTTGGATATAGTGCCCTCAGAGTCAATTATTGGATCACAGGCATGTGATTGCAATGATTGAGGAGGACCTATGCCGGTAGGACAGTCTTACTCGAGATGATAGTATGCTATCTGGTTTTATCTTTATCATCGTGTACTGCTTTAGGTGACCTTAGGAGTCGCTATTACACGTTGATAGAGCCCCTAGGATTCTTGCTTGACAACCAGCAGTATGAGGGCGATCATATACGTGAGAGCTGGAGTTTATAAGCACATCCTTAAAAGGTCCCTAGTCGTGGGAGTTTCGAGACAGGGCATCGATACTCCGGAGTAGATTAGTGTATACCGTCGAGACCCCGATGAGGGGCGGTGGCCAGTCTCACAAGCCACTGGTGTCAGTTGGTTCACCTAAGATGTATACAGGTGCTCATTGGGTTATGAGTACACCGGACAGGACTCGCCGGGAACATGCTAGTTGGTCATATACCAGACGTCAGATGGCAGTTCCCTGGTGACATGTGTGCAGGTTAGTTCATCGACCTGGGGATCGTCATTTGTCTCGTATGAGTTCCCACTGTGCTTTGATTACTACCCTACCACGCTCAAAGGAGTCGTGCAAACAGGTTTTAGTTGGGTACAGTCCTGAGCCACATGGAGGCAGTGAGCGTATCTTCAGGGGTTCGTCTCTCCCGGTATTGGGGGTGAGGTCGTGCTGTGTCTAGGAGAGCCATTACACGAAGCCCTCGGCCGAGGCAAGGAGATTTACTGGTAGGTATTCCAGTAGTATCTCAGGGTGTTCTGGGCTACACTCCGACACGACTTGTACCGCTTTTGGGGGTCTGACTTTTACCAACCCCCTAGGCCCGCCATGCGATGCTCATAGACGAACGGACCGGACTGTACGGATATTGTCACTGAAAGGCTCAGTAGGGTTGTCAGGCTGAGTTCGCTCACAGACGTCCCTTTTAGTCAATACCTGGTAGCCCGTTACGTATTGGCTTATACCTCTGACGTGCTAGTGGTTAAATCCACAACCAAGGTGTTGACGAGTCTTTAGAGTCTCCCACATTCAGTTACTCAGCTTTCGGGCGAAAGGTTGTAGAGGCCGTATGGAGATATGGCAAGGTCCGATCAGATACGTGCGGTATTGCACGGATCAGGATCGGACAGTTTGTACTACAGGCCGTATGGATATATGGCAGGGTTCGATCAGATACGTGCGGTATTGCACGGATCAGGATAGAACGGATATTACTGGCCGGCTTTGGTTTAAGCCGGATCCTAGTATAGTACAGTATAGATTTTGTCTCATTGCATTTGTATTTCGGTCGAAATACAGATGCGGGTGTGTATGCACAGTATCGGGGTTTTCCTGTAATTTATTACGGGACCAGTTTTATGGAGTTGCCAGTTTGTTTTTCATTTCGGCCGATTTTCTTTGTATCGTTCATTGGCCGAAGTTTGGTGGAGGAGGGCTTATCTGCATTGTTGCAAATAAGTGGTTGTGGAGGGGGTCTTTGCATTTTTGTTGCATCATGATTATAGCCCCATCCCTTGACCTTGACTTCTTGACTTCCTCATGATGGCTTGACTTTTAAAGCCATCATGGTTGTTGGTGATGGTGGTGTTGGAGTGAGGGTTTTCTTGTGATCATTGTTTTGTGATGATCACCCTTTCTCTCTCTTGCTTGATTGGATGGCTCTCTCTCTCATTTTCTATCATATGACACTTTCCTTCT
This sequence comes from Agapanthus africanus, assembly GCA_030015575.1. Classification (NCBI taxonomy): domain Eukaryota; kingdom Viridiplantae; phylum Streptophyta; class Magnoliopsida; order Asparagales; family Amaryllidaceae; genus Agapanthus; species Agapanthus africanus. The sequence goes on from CM057337.1 coordinate 517,749,317, forward strand.
CCTCACTCACTCTCTCTTTTTTCCAAGGAGAAGAGGCCGGCCACTTGAGGTGGGGCTGTCCAAAATTGGTGGGGGTCTTTTGGTTCATCATATATCATTTTTGCTTCACCAAAATTCCCTAGTTCAACTCCATAGTTCAATCCCTCCACAAAAGGCAATTCCTACAACCCCAAAATGAGACTTGTACACTACATTCTACAGCAAACCTTGGGCACGTCGACTAGCCAGCTTCGTGCCCGAGTTGCCTCGGTATTGAGGTGGGAACCCGTAAAAGAAGTAGGCGATGTGGTGCACTTCCGGCGACGAGGAGGAGACGGGACATTCCGCAGGAGATCGGGACGACGACGAGAAGACCGGAGGACTCGGATCTGTCGGTATATCTCTCTTCCCTTTCTTGTAGTTAGCTAGGACTAGTTAGTGGTTCGATCCGGGTATTAGTGCGCGGCGGTTTGCCAGTTCAGTAAACATTTAAAGTTTATCACCGCTTCCGCATTTGGCCGTCGGATTGACGGCCGGGGCGCCGCCGTGCACTTACACTTGTTTAACCAGACTTGCCATTACTGCTGTTCCAGACTATGAGACCCGGCAGGAGTGTAACGACCCGAAAGTACGGAACGTGACCGGCACTTAGATTACGAAGCGTCTAGAGGCGCCACGTGACCTAAGTAAGCCGAAGCCCAGAAATCTAAACCATGAAAGAAGAAAAAGAAGAAAAGAAAAGAAAACAAGTATAAAAACATCAGCAAATTTTACCAAAAATTTCGGCAGAGTCTCCTCTGTAAAAACTGGCCCCCAAACGGGTACAACAAGTATAATATACATAAACAATAAAAAGCATCCCCAACGGGAGCTAGCTCAACGCCAACAGGCGGAGACAACCACAACAATCACAATAATATACAACGCCAAAGGGCGAGGCTCAAAACTCAAAAGAAAACAAAAACCACCAGATCAGAATAACACATGCGCGACTCTAAAGTCGAAATAAAAGACTGGTCCAATAAACTTATCAATTAATACAAGTATGGTTGATGGAGCTTACTAGATACAAATGAATGAATAAAAGTACAATGGTGGTTCGGATACAAATGAACCAACCTACCGTGCAAATCACCCTGAAAGAATAGATGTGCCAGCAAGCTGCCAGGGAAAACCTGTAATAAAATTTGGCACAACGGGGGTGAGTTGCCAACTCGTGAGTAGAAGACATCTACGAAAAGAAATCGAATGCACGACGCTATCCTAGGTCATAATATTAATACACTACTAAGTCTCAAACCTCAAGTAATAGCAGGGTAATAATACGTGTAAGTGCCGATACTCCGTGCTCGTGTCAGTGCCTCATATAGTACTATGTCATATAAATGGATATGCATGCACCATGAATGTAAAATAAGCAATCCTGAAATCCAGGTATATCTGTATAAGAAATCTTTGGCTGTTATCATAGTAAAATGTGTATAAGAATTTGAAATCTCAACAATGAAATCCATGGAAATCCGAGTCAAGCATCGACACAAATATGTAAATCTCAAGTCTCAATATGTCGGGCTCCGTCAGTCCGGATCGGCCCATATCATCAAATCCCACGACAACGGTCGGTATCCTCCGGATATCCGCCGCGCCAGACATCACCGGTCGGTAGTCTTCCCCTGCCAGGCTCATCGTCTACAACTCGATCTTCTTGCCCCGGGGTACCATACCGGGCCCACCATGTACCCGAGACGGTTCATCCACTCCTCGAATCGGGTCTCGAAATCCAACAGAAAACATGAAATACTCATGGTGGACGACACATATATCACGAGAAAACCGCATCTTATTTTAAAAAAGAGAAGAGGAGAGAGAGAAGTTTTTATATATTTTTGCGGTTTTCCCCAAAAATCCAGAAATCTCATAGAAATCCAAATCTCAAAATCATGAGTAAGTATATGATAAGTGTCGGCATATGCCCATACTACTATGCGATAACATGAAAATATGAATGCATGAATGTCTAAGTAATAAATATCATGTCTATACTAACGTCAGAGAATAATCAAAATAATATATTGGTCAAGTTGTTAACTGATTCTATCAATGAAAGATAATATAATCTAAAGTGTACGTGACATAGCAATTACCGATGATGATGTGTGTGAGCCGGCAAATAAGTGTGCGTGGAATATGCGTATCATCGGTAATAGTGCTGGTGTCCTAACAGGTAAAATTTATACTGATTATAGCAACATATAAAAGAACATGCACCATGATGATTACAGTATGAATGTAAATACAAGTGTGCATTATCCACTCCTCTGCGAGATACGAGTACAACTACCACTAAGTGAGTCGAACCTAAACTAGTGTCCATCTAACATCCTAAGGAACTAAACCTAATAGACTAGTCAGTAAGAAACTAGAGTCTACCTAGGGTCTAAATCAATATCTCTAATAGTCGGCGATCCTGCCTCAATAGCGTCACGTACGTAGTACGGCTTCCTCGAATCAAGAGTGCGGATCAATCATCAAATCTAAGCCTCGTACGGAAAAATCCATCGTACGGCATCCCAATATCGGGGTACGGTCAAGTATCTCCTAGGTGTCTCATTATTCGTATAATATCATCACCAACACATCTCATGATCAAGGTGTTAAACTGTAATCGCCTACATCGATCATATATCATTGCCATCATAATATGCATCATTAGTTTATCCTCAGAAGTATCATGTCATATGTATCATATTGTGATTAAGTCATACCGATATCTTATCGTCATCAAGTCACAACCTACAGCCCAGATACTATTTTAGCGTCCCATGTACCTCAATATCACCACCACCCTTCATAATTTATATATTCATGTTCATTATCTCATTCTCTAATGATCCGCTAACACTTTAATACGACTGTATAGTCAAGAATCACGGCATCAAGCCCAGTTATACTGTTTCATCATACCACAGATATCATATCACATCAATGAATCCCATATACGTGTTGTGTATATATATACACCTATACCTAGTTTTATATATATACACACATATACGTATACGCCATGTCAAGTTTCAGTGTGTGCGTGTGTGTTTCTACCTGAAACCTAAGAACTTTTCCAAGGTACTCATCCCCTGATAAGGTTTTCCTAAATCAGTCTAGTTCAGCCTAGGGTTATTACTAGGGTCCTACGCGTTAAGTATCTAGGGTCACATCTGGTTTCCTACTGACAATAAATACTATTCCTATTCTATGTTGCGGGGGTGCTAAACGCCATCCACCCGACTTCCCCCCGTAGATATGCATCTACTCACCTGGTCCATGTCTGCCGAAGACAGTGTTGCCATCATCCTCTTCATCGCCCGCAGTCCACGTGGGCGGTACCTAGACGCAAACATATAAATAGCATCGTAAACTGAATCACATACGAAAGTCAAACGATCTAAAGGAACAAGCATAGGTTAAAACCTATGTCCCGCCCACGCAAAAGAACCAAATACCGCTCGATATCGGCGTACGAACTCCGATGGATCGAGATAACATCATCAAACAACTTGTAGTTTTAAAACACATTACTTATACCATAAAACACGATTAAATCCATCGAAACCCTAAAATCCATCACACCGTCCAATTTCGTAAAACCCGAAAATGCCAATATACCGTTTTTCATCAAAACTTGACATTTAAATGAAACTAATGGTCATAAAACTCATTAAATAGCATTACTAGACTATACAAACCATTACTATATTTTTATTACACAATTTTGCATTTATTTGAAATTTCTAGTTTGCAACTTTCAACAATTTTAACATTTTTCAAGCAAAATACCACAATTCCACCACAAAACATGATTTTGCATGAATTAATGTATTAAACCACAATTCATGATGATAATGATTTAATGAAACCATAAATTATATTTTTAATCTCATTTATTTAGGAATTTTCAAAATGTAGTTTACAAAATAATAGCATTTTATTAGTATTTTCCAATTCTCAAAGTAATCTAATGATCAAACTAAGTTTTTCTTTCCATTTACATGCTAATATTCTCACTAAAACTACAATCTAATGATAGCAACTTTAATTGGAATTTTATATTACCCACAAACACATTTTAGAAAAATCTAGTTAGCTAATTTCCTTATTTAAAACAATTTTAAATGAAAATTTTACAATTTAACAACCATGCAATATTTTCCAATTATAAAAGTGTTAAACTAACTATTATAACCCTAATTAATTATTAAAAACCCTAACTTGAATTTACAACCCTAACTTGCATTTTTAAAAAAAACATAGAATTAATTCATTAAATCTAAGTAAGCTTAAATGAACATCTAAAACAATAAATCAAAAGAAAGAAATTATACCTCCCAAAATATGAAATCCAAACAAGAAATGAGCCTCCAAAATGCATGCTTTCCATCTCCAAATTTCATATAAAAATGAGCATGGAATAAATAGGATTTTGTGGAATTTTAATTGAATTTTTGATGTGTTTTTAATGAATTTTGGATAAAAATGAGGTGGGAAAAGGGGAGGGGCAGCCATGGGGGGTTGTGGCCGGCCTTGGTGAGGTGAGGGAGAGAAAGAAGTGAGTGTGAAAGTGTGTAGAAGTTTCAAGAGGAGAAATATCACTTAAAGGTCTTTTCATGGTTTATTTAATTATTTATTTATTTGTTTACTATAGCAACTCAAGAAAGCTCTAGAAAATAGGAAAAACTTGCAAATAAATTTTGCATGATACACACTAATTTCTAATATGCCATGGTTCATTTTTACAAATTAAAACCATTTAAATTTGTAATTTACACTAATTTAGTGCAAAAATAAAGCTTATGTTAATATTTAAAATAATTAATTTAGGAAAAATATTTTATTAAACTAAAAATTTATAAGTGGCTAAATAAACACCATTTACTAGTAATTTCATAATTAAAATAGATATTTTAAAATTTATAATGAAAACAATCACGGTTTGGTTTTACGAAAAATACATTTTACTTTACCGAAAATCCTAAAATTCATTTAAACACTTTTATTCATTTAATTATTTATTTAATCATTTTTAAAATGTTACAAGGAGGTTAAGTATAGCGTCGTTCTAAACTAGCTTTAGAAGTGCATGTATATATTATTCTGCCAGAGGGTTGTTGTGGTCAGTGGGAGTAGCGGAAGAATAGTGGGCAAGTAGCTTATGTCTATTTATAGACTAGAGCAGATATAGCGGAGATAGATCATCTAATTTTGATGTGACAGTCATGGCTTTGACTTCATCAGAATAGGGGATGGATCTATTAAGAAGGTAGTAGGGTGTGATGTCCTGGTATTTGGATGACATACACAGAGTAGGAAGTAAAATTCCTATACTACGATCGGTTATACTGTGGTTGTCACACAGTTGTTTTCCGTAAAGGATATGGATATAATATCTGACATTCTGGTTACTAGATCTATGGTTTTAGATCTAGATTTGGGTAGTTTCCCAATGTGGGTACTTTGACAGTATTCTAATAGTATTTTAGAATGGACGACTCCTGGCATGGTAGTGTACCTGCAGGTGATGGAGTCTCCCTCTCTAAAGGTGTCTTACAGACTAAAGGGGAGAGGGATGTGCATGATTGGCATATCACTTGCTTAGGCAATTGAGTCAATCGTGAGATGTCAAGTACCACACCAGATGTTGTTTTTGTACTAGATGCGATAAGTTTATATTAATCCAATCCTGGAGAAACATTCGGAAGCAGTTTTAGAACATAAGTGGATGTTCTACGGATTTGATAACGGCAGCCTCCTTCAGGAGACGGTTATCATTCCAGACTTCCAAAGGTGACATGGATGACAGAGTGATTGTCAGAGTTATAGTTTTCCCTCTGACGAAGGGGGCAGAAATATGGACAGGTGGTCCAAGAGGATACTGTGGGAGGCATGGTGCTGGATACTGATTAGTTTCAGTTGTCGATACAGTCTAAGAAGTTTGGATTTGGAGTTCATTTATGAACTAGGTCCCATTAGATATCCAGACATATTCTAAGACAAGTATTACTCAATTCGGGAGATGGCTTTCTCCGCGAACTTGAGATTAAGAGAGACATAGAAAGATACATCAGGGCGGATCCACTCACTGAGGCTATTTCTCGAACACAAGAGTTTTTACAAACGAGCTTTATGAAACTGTTTAGTAGAGGAGTTGGGCGTTCGGTATCACACGGGCTGTGAGTATGCGACATCGCAATAATTAGCCTTAAGTGCAAGTGGGAGATTGTTGGATATAATGCCCTCAAAGTCAATTATTGGATCGTAGGTACGTGATTGCAATGATTGAGGGAGGACCTATACCGGTAGGACAGTCTTAGTCGAGATGATAGTATGCTATCTGGTTTGCCTTTATCAGTCGTGTACAGTTTTAGGTGACATGATCACTATTACACGTTGATAGAGCCCTTAGGATCCTGCTTGACTACCAACAATATGATGGCGATCATATACGTGAGAGTTGGGTAGTCCATAAGCACATCCTTAAAAGTAGTCCCTAGTCGTGGGAGTTTCGAGACAGGGCATCGATACTCCGGAGTAGACTAGTGTATACCGTCGAGACCCCGACGAGGGGCGGTGGCCGGTCTCACAAGCCACTGGTGTCAGTTGGATCACCTAAGATGTATAAAGGTGCTCATTGGGTTATGAGTACACCGGACAGGACTCACAGGGAACCTGCTAGTTGGTATTTATACCTAGCGTCAGATAGCAGTTCCCTGGTGACATGTATACAGGTTAGTTCATCGACCTGAGGTCGTCATTTGTCTCGTGTGAGTTCCCACTGTGCTTTGATTTCTACCCTACCACGGCTCAAAGGAGTCGTGCAAACAGGGTTTTTTGGGGTACTGTCCTGAGCCACATGGAGGCAAGTGAGCGGATCGGCAGGGGATTCGTCTCTTCCGGTATTAGGGGTGAGATCGCGCTGTGTCTAGGAGAGCCATTACACCAAGTCCTTGGCCAAGGCAGGTGAGAATTACTGGTAAGTATTCCAGTAGTTTCTCAGGGTGTTCAGGGCTACTCTCCGACACGACTTATACCGCTATTGGGGGTCTGACGTTACCAGCCCCCTAGGCCCGATATGCGATACTCATAGACGAACGGACCGGACTGTATGTATATTGTCACTGATAGGCTCAGTAGGGTTCCAGGATGAGTTCGCTCATTGGCTTCCCTTGAGGTCAGTACATGGGCAGCCGTTACGCACAGCTAGTGCCGCTGACGTGCTTGTGGTTAAAACCACTACCAGGGTACTGATGAGTCTTTAGAGTCCCCCACAGATAGTTTCCCAAGTTCGAGCGAAACGTTGTAGAGGCTGTATGGTTTTATGGTAGGGTTCGAAAAAGCACGTGCACTTGTGCACGTGTCATATTTCGGACAGATAATACTGGTGGGCTTTGGTTTAAGCCGGATCCATGTATTATATTGAGTCAGAATATTTTAGTCTCTCGTATTCGTATTCGGTCGGAATACGGATACAGGTATGTATGTACAGGTGAGGGGTATTCTCGTATTCCGTTACGAGAATATTTTAGAAGATGCATTTCTTTTTGGGTTAATCATTTTGGTTTAAATGATTATTAGTTTTGTAAAGGGTGACTCATGTTAATGGCTCATTGATTCTAGAATGTTCACTAATGACTCATGTAATGAGTCATCTAGTGAGTCATTAGAGTATTAATGAGGTTTGTTTTGGGTGAGATATTTTAGGGTTGAGTTGGAGATATTTTGATAGGATATTTTCTTTATTTCTCTAACTCTAAACCGTATATATATCACAAACAAGAGAAGAGGGCAGCCAAGGGTGATTTTTGTATGCTTGGTTTTTGCTCTCTTGAGATAGTTTCATGAACTCACAATTTCCAACTCTTTGCATCTTCATCAACTTCCACTATTACCCTCTCATGTGATGAGAACCAAAGAGTGTTTGAGACAAAGTATTCTACTCATTCTCTACTTCATCTTGGTCATCTCTTTTAGCAGACTTGCTGACCGAGTTGCCTCGGTATAGAGGCGGGAGCCCGTTTAAAGATCCGTTGATGTGGTGCCACCTCGACGAGGAGACAGGAGATCGGAGTTGCCGCGAGGAGTGTGGGATGATGGCTAAAGACCGAAGGACTCGGATCGATCGGTATAGCCTTTCTACCTCTTTACAGTTTGTTAGTTTAGCGTTAATGGCAAGATCCGGATTATAGTATGCGATAGCGCCAGTTATAAAAGTTTTTGTTCCGCGTTTAGCGTAAAAATGACGGCCGGAGCGCTACCGTAGACTTACAGGTCTACCTCATATGACTTGGGACGAGATTACCGCTGCATTTCTTGCCCGTTTTCTTCCGGAGAGTGTCCGAGATGCTCGAGCCAGTAGATTTGAGTCTTTGCGCAAGACTCCGGGGATGACAGTGTCCGAGTATGATATTCAGTTTACTCAGTTGTCCCGATATGCTCCGTACCGAGTAAACACGGAAGAGAAGAGGATAAAGAGGTTTGTGCGAGGACTTGATACACAGCTATTCCTTGCCATCGGCACCCAGCACTTTGACACATACGCATCCACGATGGATGCAGCCTTACTTTTGGAGGAGCGCATTTCTGAGACTCCGGTCGTTTCTGGGCCGAAGCGGATTCGTACTGATACGCCAGCCCAACGGCAGATGGGTAGACACCGTGATAGATTCTTTCCGGAAGAGGTGGCGGCAGAGGATTGAGACGAGATCAGTTATTTGGTTCATATCCGCAGACCCAGCAGTCATCGCCAGGATGTTTTCGATGCGCGAGTCAGTACCATCGTATCAGAGACTGTACCATGGGGCACCAGGGCACGGCGACAGTGCCACATGTGACCTTACCACCTTCACCACCTCCTCAGAGAGCTCTACTTCCTACCCCTGATGAGGCTCCATGCCAGGCAGATGCTCCAAGAGGTTGTGGGCATGGAGGTCTGGTTCAGAGAGGACGAGGTGGCAAAGGCAGAGGCAGAGGCAGGGGACAGCCAACTATTAGTGGTGGACAGGCCCGAGTGTTCGCTTTGACCCCTTAGGATGCGCAGGCATCCAATGCCGTCGTGATAGGTACTCTGCCAGTATGTTCTTTTGATGCACGGGTATTATTTGATCCAGGCTCCACACATTCTTATGTATCCACATACTTTGCACCGAGGTTGGGCCGAGAGTCTTCTTCGTTAGATCAGCCGCTTGTCGTTATTACTCCGGTAGGCGAGTCGTTTATTGCCTGCTTTATGTACCGATCGTGTCCCGTTCGTATCGGGGAGAGAGATTCTTCAGCTGATTTGATTCTCCTCGATATGCTAGACTTTGACGTTCTTCTTGGTATGGACTGGCTAGCCACCTATTATGCATCTGTGGACTGCCGTGAGAAGGCAGTCAGATTCAGTTTTCCTGGTGAGCCGGTTCTTGTTATTCAGGTAGATCGTAGCGCTGCCTTTCCCGGCCTGATTTCTTCGCTTCATGCTGGTCAGCTCTTGCGGAAAGGGTGTCAGGGATTCTTAGCCTATGTTTGTGATGCTAGCGCCGCAGAGGTTCCGTTAGACCAGGTCCCTGTTGTGAGAGAGTTTCCTGATGTATTCCCTGACGAGCTGCCTGGTCTGCCGCCAGAGCGCGAGATTGAGTTCTGCATCGACTTGATCCACGGCACGGAGCCTATTTCTATACCGCCCTATCGGATGACCCCGGCGGAGCTTAGAGAGCTGAAGGATCAGTTTCAGGACTTGCTGGACAAAGGGCTTATCCGACCGAGTGTGTCACCTTGGGGTGCTCCCGTCCTGTTTGTTAAGAAGAAGGACGGCAGTATGCGCTTATGATTGGTTATCGTCAGCGGAACCGGGTTACTGTACGGAACAGATATCCCCTACCCCGCATTGACGACTTATTTGATCAGCTCCAGGGTGTGGGGTATTTCTCGAAGGTTGATTTACGGTCAGGTTATCACCAGTTGCGGGTTCGGAAGGAGGATATTCCGAAGACCGCTTTCCGTACACGTTATGGTCATTATGAGTTCTTGGTGATGTCGTTCGAGTTCACCAATGCCCCGGCAGCATTTATGGACTTGATGAACCGTGTTTTCAGGCCGTATCTTGATCAGTTCATCATTGTGTTCATTGACGACATCTTGGTATATTCTCGGAGCCGGCAGGAGCACGAGCAGCACTTGAGTATCACATTGCAGACTTTGAGGGAGCATCAGCTGTTCGCTAAATTTTCTAAGTGCGCATTCTGGCTTGACAGTGTCGACTTCTTGGGTCATGTGATGATGAGAGATGGTATTTGTGTGGACCCAAAGAAGATCGAGGCAGTTCAGCGTTGGCCCAGACCGGTATCAGTTACAAAGGTTCGCAGCTTTCTAGGTCTGGCCAGCTATTATTGACGTTTTGTCCAGGAATTCTCCCGTATTGCTGCACCGTTGACCAGGTTGACCCAGAAGGGGGGTTCCTTTCGATTGGACCGAGGCATGTGATGATAGCTTCCAGCAGTTGAAGACTCGTCTGACTACTGCACCAGTGTTATCATTGCCTTCAGGATCGGGCGGTTTTGTGGTATATTGTGATGCTTCTCGAGTGGGGATAGGCTATGTATTGATGCAGCACGACAGTGTTATCGCATATGCTTCTCGGCAGTTGCGGAAACACGAACAGAATTACCCCACTTATGATTTAGAGATGGCTACAATGGTATTTGCACTTAAGATCTGGAGACATTACCTATACGGCGAGTCATGCCAGATATTCACTGACCACAAGAGCTTGAAGTATATCTTTCAGCAGCGAGATCTGAATCTGAGACAGCATCGTTGGATGGAGTTGGTGAAAGATTATGACTGCAAGATTCTATACCATCCGGGAAAGGCGAATGTGGTGGCAGATGCTTTGAGTAGGAGGCCCGGAAGTAGCTTATCTTATTTGAGCACAGTACAGATGCAGTCGACGGTGGATTGGCAGGTTTTATGTGACAGCAGAGTGCAGTTCGAGTTTCTCCTACAGGGGGATAGCTGGCCCATTTCAGAGCACGCCCACACTTACTTGACCGTATCCGCGAGGCACAGTCCGGTGATGCCCGTATTTTAGAGATTATTGAGCAGATTCGGCAGGGCAGAGTTTCCGAGTTCATGATTGATGACCGGGGATACTTCGATTTAGGACTCGACTGTGCGTACCAGATTCTAAGGGACTGAGACGTGATATTCTTGAGGAGGCATAGATCAGTGTACAGTGTGCATCCAGGTTCCACCAAGATGTACCGTGATTTGAGAGAGGTTTACTGGTGGGACAGGATGAAGAAGGATGTTACAGACTTCGTATCGAGATGCCTGATTTGTCAGCAAGTCAAGGCCGAGCACCAGAAGCCAGCCGGCGAGTTACAGCCTTTGCCCATTCCTGAGTGGAAGTGGGAACAGGTCTTCATGGACTTCATTATGGGTCTACCCAAGACCAGTCGAGGGTATGACTCTATTTGGGTGATTGTAGATCGATTGACGAAAGCGGCTCACTTCCTGCCAATGAAGACCACTTTTGGATTTGCTCAGTACGCCCAGGTTTATATTGATGAGATCGTGTGACTGCATGACGTCCCGAGTTGCATCGTGTCCGACCGGGGCACCCAGTTTACCAGCCGATTATGGCAGAAACTTCAGGAGGCTTTGGACACCCGATTGAGTTTTAGCACAGCTTTCCATCCGCAGACTGATGGTCAGTCAGAGCATACTATTCAGACTCTTGAGGACATGCTCAGAGCTTATGTCTTAGATTTCGGTGGTAGCTGGGATTGTCATTTACCCTTGATCAAGTTCTCCTACAATAATAGCTTCCAGGAAATGATTCAGATGGCACCTTTCGAGGCTTTATAAGGGAGGAGATGTCGATCTCCTGTATGTTGGATAGAGCTCAGGGAGAGGAGTATTTTGTTGGAGATAGTGCCCTCAGAGTCAATTATTGGATCACAGGCACGTGATTGCAATGATTGAGGGAGGACCTATCCCGGTAGGACAGTCTTACTCGAGATGATAGTATGCTATCTGGTTTACCTTTATCATCGTGTACTGTTTTAGGTGACCTGAGATGTCGCTATTATACGTTGATAGAGCCCCTAGGATTCTTGCTTCACTGCCAGCAGTATGATGGCGATCATATACGTGGGAGCTGGTAGTCTACAAGCACATCCTTAAAAGGTCCCTAGTCGTAGGAGTTTCGAGACAGGGCATCGATACTCCATTGGTAGACTAGTGTATACAGTCGAGACCCCGACGAGGGGCGGTGGCCGGTCTCACAAGCCACTGGTGTCAGTTGGTTCACCTAAGATGTATACAGGTGCTCATTGGGTTATGAGTACACCGGACAGGACTCGCCGGGAACCTGCTAGTTGGGCTTATACCTGACGTCAGATAGCAGTTCCCAGGTGACATGTGTACAGGTTAGTTCATCGACCTGAGGATCGTCATTTGTCTCGTGTGAGTTCCCACTGTGCTTTGATTACTACCCTACCACGGCTCAAAGGAGTCGTGCAAACAGGTTTTAGTTGGGCACAGTCCCGAGCCACATGGAGGCAGTGAGCGGATCTTCAGGGGTTCGTCTCTCCCGGTATTGGGGGTGAGGTCGCGCTGTGTCTAGGAGAGCCATTACGCAAAGCCCTCGGCCGAGGCAGGAGATTTACTGGTAGGTATTCCAGTAGTATCTCAGGGCGTTCTGGGCTACACTCCGACACGACTTGTACCGCTTTTGGGGGTCTGACTTTTACCAACCCCCTAGGCCCGCCATGCGATACTCATAGACGAACGGACCGGACTGTACGGATATTGTCACTGACAGGCTCAGTTGGGTGTCGGGGTGAGCTTCCTCATCGACGTCCATTTTGGTCAATAGCTGGTGGCCCGTCATGTATTGGCTTATACCTCTGACGTGCTGGTGGTTAAATCCACAACCATAGTATTGACGAGTCTTTAGAGTCCACCACACTTTCAGTTACTCAGCTTTCGGGCGAAACGCTGTAGAGGCCGTATGGAGATATGGCAGGGTCCGATCAGATACGTGCGGTATTGCACGGATCAGGATCGGACGGTTTGTACTAATCGCCGTATAGTTATATGGCAGGGTTCGATCAGATACGTGCGGTATTGCACGGATCAGGATCGAACGGTTTTTTACTAGCCGGCTTTGTTTTAAGCCGGTACTAGTTTAGTACAGTGTAGATTTTGTCTCATTGCATTTGTATCCGGACGGAATACAGATGCGGGTGTGTATGCACAGTATTGGGGTTTTCCTGAATTTATTACGGGACCAGTTTTCTGGAGTTGCCAGTTTGCATTCCGTTCCGGCCGGTTTTCCTTTGTTCTTTCCCGGCCGGACTTTTCCGATGGAGGGGGGTAATTTGCCGTTTTGCAAATTACTTTTGTGGAGGGGGTTTCTTGCAAAAGTATTGATTATGATAGCTTTCATTTCTTTTGCTCCATGCTTTTGAATTGAGAGATTTGAAAGGTTATGGAGTGAATAGGAGAATAAGCATGGTTGATGTTTTCTTGTCTAGGATGTGGTCACCTCTTGTTCTCTCCTACACTCACCTCCCTTCTTGCTTCATATATTCATTCCTCCACCTTATTCTTCTCACTTGATGAAGATGGTTGAAAAAGCATTTGAGAGAAAAAGAAAAGATGAGAGTTTTCCTTCTTGAGAGTTTCATTCTTCTTGATCTCATTTTCATGCTAGAAAAATGCAAGCACCATTTTTCTAGTCTTGATTCCTCCATCATGGCAACTTAACCCCATTGAGACAAAGCATCTTCTACACTACATTCTACAGCATATCTTGAGCATGTCGAGTTGCCGGCTTCATGCTCGAGTTGCCTCGGTATTGAGGCGTGAGCCCGTAAAAGACGAAGGCGATGTGGTGCCCTTTCCGGCGAGGAGGCGACGATGTGGAGCCAAGACTTTCCGCGGGAGATCGGGATGATGAAGAGAAGACCGGAGGACTCGGATCACTCGGTATACTTTTCTTCCAATCTCTAGATAGCTAGTATAGGTTAATGGTTAACGATCCGGGTTTTCTTTGTCCGCGGTAGCGCCGGTTTCCGAGTAAGGAAAATTTTTGATTCCGCAATTTGGCCTCGAGTAAGACGGCCGGGGCGCTGCCGTGGCGCAACATGGTATCAGAGCCATGCCATTAACCTTACCTAGCTTCGTTTGATGTGTTTGCGTTTCCGATCGACCGAAATTCCAAAAACCGCGTTTTGTGTACATCAGTTTTCTGTCGATTTTTTCCGGGCTCGAAAAATTTTTCAGGTGATTGCAGAATGATGTACAGGAAGTTATAAGACATCTGGGAAAATTTGGCCATTTGTTACTGTAGATCCGCCGCGGAAGCGCGGCGTAAGCCGCCTTGGCGCCGCTCTTCCGCCGCGGTTCTGTTTGTTCTCTGGACTAGATTTTTCCAGTGATGTTTTTACAGGGAATTAGGGCTTTTGGGATATTAAATTTGGGCCAAGTTTCTCTGTGTGTGCTACAGTTTTCTTGGAGGCCCACTTGTTAATTTTTTGGTCAATCGAAAAATTTTAAACACATTATTTCACAGTATTTACATTATATCTGCGACCGTGAATGTCACTCGATCGGTAAATCCGGTCTAACTGCTATAGCCCGGTTAGACGGATTTGCGAACGTGACTTTCACGTTGATGTTCTATGTTTATGCTGTGTTGTTGCGGATCGGTCGTGGGGGATAGCCTGGATGCAATGCTAGTACAGTTTTGGTGTATTATGTACATTTGATATTGCGGGGCGAGCGTCCGACATGTGGACTGCCGTCACTGCCTGTTTGTATTATTCTTTTGGGGCACGACCTGGTTGCGGTCGATGTACCCGGTGTATGTATATTTTACTTTCTGTACTAGGATTGCCCCGCGGTGGGGTGCGCGGATAGCCGGGTTCTGGAGGGCAGCAAGCCCGCATCTCATGGCATTGGGACGGAGGGGGCTTCAGTCCAGGATTGGCGGGCTATTCGCCGCACTCGTAGGGGGTACAGGTTGACCCAGGAGGGGTGCCCAAGTTACCGGATTCCGTGAAGTGCTGGGTGGTCCATTCACGGTACTGAAGGGGGCTGCCTCGCTTCAGGTTTTGGCGGGTGACTTGCCGCGCCCGTAGGGGTCTAGGATTTCATTGCACAGGCTATCCACACGACCAGGGGAACGTCGGGTTTCAGCAGTGGCTCTGTGAAACCCGAGGCTTCCAGATATCTGTATTGTTCTGTGATGCTGTACATTTCTGTGATGTTGCATTTTATTCACGCCTTGAGCGAAATACTATATATTGGTATATATATTAGTAGATGTTGTATATGTTTTTCATCCGCGCTAGTCCAGTCCCCGCTCTGTCGTTAGTAAGCTAACCTAACGAGTGATGACGGGACCCAGTGGCGAATGCGGATGGCATATACGTACGTCAGTATATTTTCGTTCTTTGTGGTGTGATCATTTGATGGGACTGCGTTGATTCGGATCAATGCAAGTTAAAACAAACCTATTCTGATGTTGTTGGAACACTTTTCAAAAAGCTGTTATTGCAAGGACGTTCACTTTTGTTTTGCATCGTGGTATTCATTTGGAATATCCTGCTCCTCAGTCGACGAGGCAAGGGCCGAGATCCCTTCACCGGGAGTGACCCCTTGGACAGAAGTTTGCGTCAGGGCAATAACTTCACTATAGCCGATTACTTTTGCTTTGCATCGTGGTATTCAGTTGGAATATCCTGCACCTCATTCTACGGGGAAAGAGCCGAGATCCCTTCACCGGGAGTGACCTCTTTAGTAAAGGTTTTCGTCACTATATTTTATAAAAGGCTATGCAGTTCCTTCAACGATATCAAGTTCTTTACGTTAAAGGTTTTTCGCCAAAAACCAGCCGTAGCCCTCCGTCATTTCCTACAGGTATTATTTGGTATTCGTGCTGCGTTTGTTGACCTAGTCAAGACGTAGTGTTCGGTAGCTGAGTGGTACTTGTTTGTTGCATAAGTGGGATTGATTAAGACAGTCGTGCGGCCTTGTTGACCTAGTCAAGGGTACGTACGGGTGGGTTTAATGCAATCCAGAATAATGACGGGTTGAACTTGACTGGCGGTTTATGGTTTGTTGACCTAGTCAAGGTCATAAACCGCTTGGGGTAAAAATCACATCGGGAGTTTCAAAAGAACTGAAACTTGCCAGGCATGCGCATACCTTCTGGAGTGTGGTGACGTGAGTGGATTCCGTCACGTTATCATGCGATGAGAGTTGGATCCCGATTCCCACTGATGAGTTAGTTTACTCCTCGGGTGACCCCGACTAGTTCTTCTTTCAGGTTTGGAGGAGAATTTGAGGTACAGTGGGAGGTTTCCAGATTAGACAAATTGGTAACCATTCTGATCTAGGTTAGAGTGCACGCTGAGTGTTTCTTTTCTCTCTCTCTGGCAGCGACCATTGACCCGACCCTGGATTTTGACTCAGTGACCAAGTTGACCGAACCTTCTTAACACTGGCTTTTGGATTGTCAGAGTTGCAGACCTCATTGCCACTCCTACTTTTACCCTTTTCTCCAGGACACCCCGTATTACTGCGAACGTCCACTTCCATTGGACAAAACCATCGTATGGTTAGATACGAACTCGAAGGATTTCGAGGATGGTTTCTGGTTCTGGAGAAAACGGATAGGACTATTCAGTTGTCTTTTCTTTTCACCTTCTCTCAGGTTGCGAGTACTCCTTGGTTTAGGAGATAGTACACCTATTACGCAAATTGGATAGTCTTCTTCCAAACCTTAGGCTGGTGCCGAACGGTGGGGAATGAAGAAAACCAATTAGCATAACGATGGTGTGCAGAAGGTATTAAGTTAAGACAAAGCAAGGGATTAGTAGGAGGGCAAAGTAAATTGCGACTGATATTCACGACCAAACCAAGTATTTCTTCGCCAATCCTAAATCACCTTTGTATTTCTCCGGGACACTCCGTGTCACTACGAAGATCCACAGCTTATTGGATACTCCATCGTATGGTTATATACGAACTCGAAAGGAACTAGTTCCAGTTCGGGGATGGATTCTGGTTCAGGAGAAATAGGAATAAAGTACATTCAGGTGTCTTTTATCTTCACCTTCTCTCGCGTTGCGAGTGCTCCTAGGATTAGGACAGTACACCCTTTATGCTTTTTGGATAGTCTTCTTCCAAACCATAGGCTGGTGCCGAACGGTAGGGAAGGAAGAAAACCATTTGGCCTAAAGGGGTGTACAGAAGGTAATGACTAAAGACACATAAATGGATTTGGACAGGTGGCAAAGAATTATACGGTTACAGTTGTGAATCTGGATAATGGAAGAGGCATTACTAGGAATACCACGATACCCCAACGAAACATTTCAATGTTTCAGTTTCACTGTATACTGTTAATGGAAAACTGAATTCCCAGTTGGACACTTGCTCTAGGGTATGTATTTACCAGGTATGATTCTCACATCTGTATGGTTTTACAGATGCTGAGTGGGAGTAAGTTATTGGGAATAGGGTGATCATCCTCATTATATCGGGATTCGTTGTAATCGGTGATATTTGAGGAGATCATCTGGGCTGTTTGCCGGTCGGCAAATATTTGGTTTTGAATATCCGCTGTTGTGCACCAATTTCAAATTGATATATCTGTACGTCTATTTTCATAGAGTGAGATATACCTTTTGATATTATGTCGATGACATTTACCTATATCAGTGGATGGTTAGGTAAGGAGCATCAAACAGCGGTGTAATTCTTCTTAACCATAAGTACAGTTTTCAACCTACGACACACAGTGAAAGAGTTGTTAGACTCAGAGGACTTATACAGAGTATTGTATGTTGTCCAGTGTCCATCAGGACAGAGGGGTTGGTCCTCATACTATATTCTGTTTACTTTTAACTTCTCTAGTTCTTAGACATATGTTTCGTGGAAACACAGGGTCTAAGTTTTGAGGAGTTATAGGTATTTGAATAGAGTAGAGAACCAGGTGTAGCAAGTATCGGGATTCTTCAAAGTGATCGAAGATGTAGATACTTGTGTATGGTATTCAGTTGATAGTAATGATAAAGAGAAATTGCTTCTCTTTCAGGTTACTCATAATTGGAAGCATTCCTAAGTTGAGTAACGCTGATCGGCCTCCTTCCATTTAGTTGACATGCACTGGAGACAGCTGCATGATTTGAATCTGGTTCAATTAAATCAGTGCCTCTGGTTCTATATTGGATATAGAACAGTTCATATCTTAACGATGTTAAGGTACGGGGAGTTGTCCGGCTTATGCTTAAAACCAGACTCCGGATAACTCAAGGCACGTTTCTGTAATAGCTGTTTGTGGGTTGACCCAGGCTATGACGAGGGTTGATTTTCTACCATCTGGATGAACAATAGCAATATTGTTCTAGACTCGCCACAGTTTTAATAAAAATGGATTTTTTCAGAAAACAGTAGTGGGAGTATGGTAGAACTGGAAGTGATTCCAGAACCGCAAACGATTACTGAAGATTTGATAAGGAACCTAAAGATTCAATCTGATTTGACATTCCATTAGCCACTCCGCAGATAAGGTGGGTAACTTCAGGCACCCGAGGGGTACTCCGGTAGCCTCAAGGACGGTGACAGGGAAGTTCTTGTTTACCCACACTTGTCATTGTTGTTGTTCCAGGCAGCGAGACCCGGCAGGAGGATGAGTATAGCGTCGTTCTAAACTAGCTTTAGAAGTGCACGTCTATATGACTCTGGCAGAGGGTTGTCATAGTCAGTGGGAGCAGCGGAAGCATTGGTGGACTTCAGGCTTATGTCTATTTATAGACTAAGGCGATATAGCGGAGATAGATCATCTATTTCTGATGTGACAGTCATAGGTTTGACGTCATCAGAATAGGGGGTGGATCTGTTAAGAAGGTAGTAGGAAGTGATATTCCTATACTACGATCGGTTATACTTTGGTCGTCACACAGTGGTTTCTCCACAAGGGACTTGGATATTATATCAGACATACTGGTTACTAGATCTATGGTTTTAGATCTAGATTTGGGTGGTTTCCCAATCTGGGTACCTTGACAGCATTCTATGAGTATTTAGAATGGACGACTCCTGACACGGTAGTGTACCTGCAGTTGATGGAGTCACCTTCTCTAAAGGTGTCTTATAGACTAAAGTGGAGAGGGATACTCATGATTGGCAGATCACTTGCTTAGGCAATTGAGTCAATCATGAGATGTCAAGTACCACACCAGATGTTGTTCTTGCACTAGATGCAATAAGTTGATATTGATCCAATCCTGGAAAAACAGTCGGAAGCAGTTTTAGAACATAAGTGGATGTTCTAGGGATATGATAACGACAGCCTCATTTGGGAGACAGTTATCATTCCAAGCTTCCAAGGTGACATGGACGACAAGGAGGTTGTCAGAGTTATAGTTTTCCTTCTGACGAAGGGCAGTATTTTGGACAGGTGGTCCAAGGCAATACTGAGGGTGGCATGGCGCTGGATACTGATTAAGTTCAGTTGATGATACAGTCTAAGAAGTTTGGATTTGGAGTTCATTTATGAGCTAGGTCCCATCAGACATCCGGACATTCTAAGACAGGTATTGCTCATTTCGGGAGATGGCTTTCTCCGCGAACTTGAGATATAGAGAGACATAGAAAGAAACATCACAGCGGATCCACTCACTGAGGCTATTCCTCGAACGCAATAGTTTCGCAAACGACTTTGTGAGACTGACTAGTAGAGGAGTTGGGTGTTCGGTATCACACGGGCTGTGAGTATGCGGCATCGCAATAATTAGCCTTGAGTGCAAGTGGGAGATTGTTGGAGATAGTGCCCTCAGAGTCAATTATTGGATCACAGGCACGTGATTGCAATGATTGAGGGAGGACCTATCCCGGTAGGACAGTCTTACTCGAGATGATAGTATGCTATCTGGTTTACCTTTATCATCGTGTACTGTTTTAGGTGACCTGAGATGTCGCTATTATACGTTGATAGAGCCCCTAGGATTCTTGCTTCACTGCCAGCAGTATGATGGCGATCATATACGTGGGAGCTGGTAGTCTACAAGCACATCCTTAAAAGGTCCCTAGTCGTAGGAGTTTCGAGACAGGGCATCGATACTCCATTGGTAGACTAGTGTATACAGTCGAGACCCCGACGAGGGGCGGTGGCCGGTCTCACAAGCCACTGGTGTCAGTTGGTTCACCTAAGATGTATACAGGTGCTCATTGGGTTATGAGTACACCGGACAGGACTCGCCGGGAACCTGCTAGTTGGGCTTATACCTGACGTCAGATAGCAGTTCCCAGGTGACATGTGTACAGGTTAGTTCATCGACCTGAGGATCGTCATTTGTCTCGTGTGAGTTCCCACTGTGCTTTGATTACTACCCTACCACGGCTCAAAGGAGTCGTGCAAACAGGTTTTAGTTGGGCACAGTCCCGAGCCACATGGAGGCAGTGAGCGGATCTTCAGGGGTTCGTCTCTCCCGGTATTGGGGGTGAGGTCGCGCTGTGTCTAGGAGAGCCATTACGCAAAGCCCTCGGCCGAGGCAGGAGATTTACTGGTAGGTATTCCAGTAGTATCTCAGGGCGTTCTGGGCTACACTCCGACACGACTTGTACCGCTTTTGGGGGTCTGACTTTTACCAACCCCCTAGGCCCGCCATGCGATACTCATAGACGAACGGACCGGACTGTACGGATATTGTCACTGACAGGCTCAGTTGGGTGTCGGGGTGAGCTTCCTCATCGACGTCCATTTTGGTCAATAGCTGGTGGCCCGTCATGTATTGGCTTATACTTTTGACGTGCTGGTGGTTAAATCCACAACCATAGTATTGACGAGTCTTTAGAGTCCACCACACTTTCAGTTACTCAGCTTTCGGGCGAAACGCTGTAGAGGCCGTATGGAGATATGGCAGGGTCCGATCAGATACGTGCGGTATTGCACGGATCAGGATCGGACGGTTTGTACTAATCGCCGTATAGTTATATGGCAGGGTTCGATCAGATACGTGCGGTATTGCACGGATCAGGATCG
The DNA here is from genome assembly GCA_030015575.1 of Agapanthus africanus. Taxonomy (NCBI): domain Eukaryota; kingdom Viridiplantae; phylum Streptophyta; class Magnoliopsida; order Asparagales; family Amaryllidaceae; genus Agapanthus; species Agapanthus africanus. The sequence goes on from CM057337.1 coordinate 517,770,387, forward strand.
AACGGTTTTTTACTAGCCGGCTTTGTTTTAAGCCGGTACTAGTTTAGTACAGTGTAGATTTTGTCTCATTGCATTTGTATCCGGACGGAATACAGATGCGGGTGTGTATGCACAGTATTGGGGTTTTCCTGAATTTATTACGGGACCAGTTTTCTGGAGTTGCCAGTTTGCATTCCGTTCCGGCCGGTTTTCCTTTGTTCTTTCCCGGCCGGACTTTTCCGATGGAGGGGGGTAATTTGCCGTTTTGCAAATTACTTTTGTGGAGGGGGTTTCTTGCAAAAGTATTGATTATGATAGCTTTCATTTCTTTTGCTCCATGCTTTTGAATTGAGAGATTTGAAAGGTTATGGAGTGAATAGGAGAATAAGCATGGTTGATGTTTTCTTGTCTAGGATGTGGTCACCTCTTGTTCTCTCCTACACTCACCTCCCTTCTTGCTTCATATATTCATTCCTCCACCTTATTCTTCTCACTTGATGAAGATGGTTGAAAAAACATTTGAGAGAAAAAGAAAAGATGAGAGTTTTCCTTCTTGAGAGTTTCATTCTTCTTGATCTCATTTTCATGCTAGAAAAATGCAAGCACCATTTTTCTAGTCTTGATTCCTCCATCATGGCAACTTAACCCCATTGAGACAAAGCATCTTCTACACTACATTCTACAGCATATCTTGAGCATGTCGAGTTGCCGGCTTCATGCTCGAGTTGCCTCGGTATTGAGGCGGGAGCCCGTAAAAGACGAAGGCGATGTGGTGCCCTTTCCGGCGAGGAGGCGACGATGTGGAGCCAAGACTTTCCGCGGGAGATCGGGATGATGAAGAGAAGACCGGAGGACTCGGATCACTCGGTATACTTTTCTTCCAATCTCTAGATAGCTAGTATAGGTTAATGGTTAACGATCCGGGTTTTCTTTGTCCGCGGTAGCGCCGGTTTCCGAGTAAGGAAAATTTTTGATTCCGCAATTTGGCCTCGAGTAAGACGGCCGGGGCGCTGCCGTGGCGCAACATATTTTAGGGCCGCAGATCGTACAGGAGACGACCGAAAAGATCCAGCTAATTCGAGATAGGATGTGGACAGCACAGGGTAGGCAGAAATCATATGCTGACAGGCGCCGTCGCCGACTCGAGTTCGCTGTTGGCGATCATGTTTTCCTGAGGGTATCTCCGATGAAGGGCATGATGATATTTGGGCGGAAAGGGAAGCTTAGTCCTAGATATGTTGGTCCCTTCGAGATCCTAGAGCGAGTCGGTTCGGTGGCTTATCGGTTGGCTCTTCCGCCCAGCTTCCCCGATGTTCACCCCGTGTTCCATGTTTCGATGCTCCGTAAGTACCTTCATGACCCTTCCCATGCGATTCAGCACCAGACGATCCAGTTGGAGCGCGATCTTTCATTCACCGAGCAGCCAGTGGTCATTTTGGATCGGCAGGTGAAGAGATTGAGGTCGAAGGTTATACCGTCCGTCAAGGTTCTTTGGCGTGGTCCGAACAGCGAGGAGGTCACCTGGGAGACCGAGGACGAGATGATAAAGAAATATCCCCATTTTCTTGAAGGTACGCGTAGTTAAATTTTAAATTCGGGGACCGAATATCTTTATGGAGGGAAGACTGTAACGCTTCGAAAATCGTTTAGGCAGTTTTTCGATAATCGGTAAAATAATCAGTCTTTTCCGTAAAAGGTCAAAATAATTATTTTTCAATATAGGACTAATTATACAAAATTTAGATAATAAATTGCTAGAAATTGGTTAATAAATTGTCACTTAGAATTTCTAGTCATTTAAAAAAATTTCCTTAATTAATTATTTTTTAATATTATTTTAAACTTTTAAATATACATTAAATTAGTGATAAATACAAATTTAAATGGGTAAATTACATAATTAGGAACCATTACAGACTAAAATCTAGTGTTAACAAAAATTTTATCAAAACTTTCCAAGTCTTGTCGTTCTATGGTTTAAAAATAAATCAAAATGAATTAAAATGGGGGTTTTTTGTAAAAATTGATGTGAGAGCATTAAATGCAATTGAGAGAGACTTTTTTCTTAAAACTTTCCACACATTTCCCTCACTCTCTCCCACTCCCCTCCCCAGGCCGAGCCACAACAGTAGCTTTCTTTTCTTTTCCCCATTTCATCTTGCTACAAATTCCATCAAAATTCAAGAAAAATTCACAATTTCTTCACAAAATTCAAACCAAATCCCTATTCTACCTCTTCTCAAACCCTAATTTGTTTAAAACATGGAGAAAGGAGGTGTATTAGAGGCTAGTGCAAACTAGGGTTCACAACTTGTAAGGTATAATTCTAATCTAATGTTTAATTTGTAGTTTGAATATGCTAAATTAGAAATTTAAGTGTGAAATTTGGTTATAAATTCTTATTTAGGAAATTCAAGAAAAGGTTTGAAATTTTATTTAGGGTTTGAAGCTTTGTAAGTGGGTTATAATTAGGGTAGTGGCTATCTAGTGGGTTAGTTTGGATGTGTAACATTTCAATAAAATAAAATATTATTTTTGGGAATTTTTATAATTTAATATTATTTTAATGAATATTGTAATATTTCGGTATAATTAAATACAGATAAATGGGAAAAAATTATGGAAAATTCTCAAATAGGGTATTTTATGGAATTATGCCATTTTTAAGTTTTTATAATTAATTATATGCTAATTTAGTGCTAATCGCGATTAAAAATCGCTAATCGGTTTTTTAGCATTTTTGTGCAAAACATGCACATATCAATTTTGTTTTACACTTGTGCATTTCTACCATGTTACTTTGGGTTTACTATTGGTGTGAGAAGGATTTGGGTTAATGAAATTGGAAAAGAAAAGAAAAGAAAGGGAAAAAGGATATTATATTGAGGTATGGGTGAGAAAGAGTAGGTGAGGGTGTTGACTTGGCCATTTCCCTTCATTCCTTCACACATTTCTCTCCCTCTTCCATCATTGCTGCTGCTGCTCCTGCTCTTCACCTCCTTCCCCTCCTCAACTCCTCAAAACACATCCAAAAACACCTCAAAACCCTATCCCCACTTTTCAAAAATTGTTCCCAAGCTCACTAGTTACACATTGGACCAAGAAAGTTTTCATTTTGGCGCTGTTGAGGATTCATGAGGGTCTTATGAGGTAATTTCTTCACAATGAGAGTGTTATTGCTTGTGCTTAAGCTTCAATTCAAGTTTCATATCGATATCGTGTAATTTGGTGTATTTTGGACCAACTTAGAGAGGGTTAGGGTAAAGTTGAGATGTTGCTTTGCAATTGGACTTAAATGGTGACCTTAGACCCTATATTGACCAAAACACTGGCCTAGCACAACCTGAAACCCAAAAATACGGAATTACGGAACTTTTCATGTCGGTTTGTGTGATCTGTGAAGGTGTTCTGGAATCTGGAGCAACCCGGGGGCACCAAAAATAAAATTGAGCTGACAGTGAGTCGTGCAGGCACCTAGGAAGCTACCACCAAGACCTGAGCCCCTAACTCAAACCTACGGCCGCAGATTTAATAATTCTGGCCGCAATTTGCGGCCAGAGTAGAAGAGAATCGGTCCATTTTTGTTCCAGGGCTCATTTTGCACTAAATTAGACCCCTCTTATATGCAGTTTTGGCTAATTGTCATCTGGGGAAAATCTGGGAGCATTTTGGTGTGTTTTAGGCGATGTTTTCCGTATTTTTAAATGCACTTTCTTGATATTTGGATTTGTATTTGGTTGTCGGGTGTTCGTACATCGACAACAGGGGTTGTTTGTTGGATTTGGATGTTTGGGCCATAGGTTCCAACCTGTGAGCACACTGTGCGCTGTATCGGTTTTCTGCCTTGATTTTCATACGCATTGCTATGGTTGTTCATTGTAGGTACCTTCACGTGGATTCCGAGGCGACGGAGCATGGCGTTATCGACATCGACACGCAGGATACATGTGAGTAGATTTATATCTACGGGGAGAAGTCGGGTGGATGGCGTATAGCACCCCCGCAGTTCGTGGTGATGTATACGAATACGTATACACACATATATTGATTATATGTTGTTGAGATTATTGATGATAAAGATGGATATTTGGTATTTTTTTTGGATTGGTTTAGTGTAGTTGCGAAACCCTAGAGTAGTGGTCGCACTCACACACGCATGCACACACATACTTGCATACATTCTTTCTTTCATATGTGCGTATATGGGAATATATATTTATGTGTTCACATGGGTATGGGACTATGTGTTCATATACTGGATTTGAGGATAGTATTTTGGATTTGAGATGAGTCGATGAGATTGGGCTTGAGGCCAGAAGATCGGTGATGTGATTTGGTTCGTATTGAGATACGACATGATGTTTTAGCGGGACTTTTGACGTAGTGATTGTTACACCTGCATGCATACATAGATGGTATCAATATTGTACTAGACATAGGTCAGTACCCTGGACTATGATCTTGGATAAAGAGGATACCAGATGAATAGTGTGATGAATATGATATTGACCCGTACCCAGATTTGGGATGCCGTACGACGGATTTACTTACGAGCTATATATTGATGATTGATCCGCACTCTTGACTTGGGATGTCTGACTATAGATATGGTATCGGATATGATATTATTGAGGCGGGATCACCGACTATACATATACAGGTATGTATAAGTATCGACTCAGATGATAGGCGGTTTCCTTACCTGTAGTTCAGCTTGTTAGTTCAGCCGTATAGTTTAGTGTAGTTGTTAGATTAGATTAGACTCCTACCTATTTCAAAACTAGCGGATTGTGGGTATTTTAAAGGACAGGTCAAGGGATCTACGGATATTTCAAAAGACGTATCCTTTCTTAAAACCACCGTAGCCCTTATTTTCAAAACCCCACGATTCGTGTTATTTCAAATGGCACCATTGTTTAATATTTAGCTCCCGCTCATTATGGTTGCTCGCTCCGCATCGCATACTTACATTGTTATTTCATATTGCATTGTTGATATTATGCTGTTAGCACACCAGCACCATTACCGATGATGCGTATGTACCACGTACACTTGCCGGCTCACACACATCTTCATCGGTAATTGCCATGTCACGTACACCTTAGAAAATATTATTTCTTAACTTAGCCTGATAGCTAGTAGTTTGACATGATATTAGTGTATTTACCTTATATACCAGCTTAGATATTGTATTATTACTTATCACTTCATGCATACTGTTATTCATTGTTATGCCGTATTCATGGATTCTCATGCCTACATTCATGGTTTTACATGCTATTGATGAATTGGATTCGGATTTCCATGAGATTTTCTGGATTTGGGGGAAAACCGCAAAACTTGTATAAGCTTCTTTCTTCTCTTTTAAATAAAAAGTGCGGTTTTCCCATGATGTATGAGTCGTCCACCATGAGTTTGCTGATGGATTTCGAGACCCGATTCGAGGAGATGGATGAACCGTTTCGGGTACATGGTGGGCCCGGTGCGGTACCCCGGGGCAAGAAGATCGTGTTGTTGACGTTGAGCCTGTGCAGGGGAGCACGACCGACCGGTGATATTACCCGACGCGTCGGATATCCGGAGGATACCGTCATGGTCTTGAGATGGATATTAGGGGCCGGTCTGGACTGACGGTGCCCTAGATAGTGAGATTGAGACATACAGAGATATTTGAGATATTGAGGTACAGAGATTGCGACACAGAGATATCGAGATATTTGGATACTTGTTTTGTGTCGATGCTAGACACTGTTTATGCTGATTTCATTATGATACCTCATTTTAAATATACAAAAATCTCACTAAGTTATGAAAGCAGTTTCTTCAGTTTCATGTATTCTGTTTTCATGCATTCATACCGCATCCATATGATATATTGTTACCTGAGGCACTGACACAGGCACATGGGTTTACACTTGGGTTAGATACTTATCCTAGCCATTGTTATAGGCTGCTGGTTATATATTTGAGGATATATTATGATCGTTGACCTAGGATTGCGTTGTTCATGCGATTTCTGTTCATAGATATTTTTCTACTCACGAGTTGGCAACTCACCCCCGTTGTGCCACAGTTTCTTGCAGGTTTTGCCGTACAGGTTTCATTATGGCTTGCTGGCACTATTTCCATTCCGGGTGATTTGCTAGTAGGTGGGTTTATTTGTATCGTACCCATCATTATACCTTGTATATTATTATTCTGTTGTATCTAGAAGTTCCATCAACCAAACATGTATTTAGTTTTGAGATAGAGACCAGTGATGTTATTCTTTCGACCTTAGAGTCGCACGTTGTAATTCTGTGGATTTCATGCTGTTTTAAGTTTCCTTTCTGTTGTGATCCTCGCCTTTCGGCGTTGTATATTATATTGCTTGTGTGGTGGTGACCGTCAATTGACGAAGAGCTAGCTCCCGCTTGGGGATGCCTTTTATTGATTTCGTATACTATTCATGTTGTATCCCATTTGGGGGCCAGTATTTACAAAGGAGACTCTGCCGAAATTTTCAAGAAATATTTGATGTTTTTAAAAAAAACTCATAATTCGGCTTATGCTAATAAAACTATTTGATTTAAATTGGGTTTTCTTTCACTCTACTACTTTTCTTGGTTTGGATTTCTGGGTTTTCGGCTTACATAGATTACGTACGCCTCGAGACGTTTCGTAGTTTAAGTGCCGGTCATGTTCCGTACTTTCGGGACGTGACAGGATGTTTGTGTTAGATTGTGATAATTTTATCGCAAATCTACGATGGTTACGCCAATTATCAATTTTTAGGGCTTACTAGGTTTTTATAAAAATTAAGTGATGAATTAATTGCGATATCTTGACGATATTTATAGCATCTCATACGACTTTTAGGGTGTGTGAATGCGGAATTTGGTTTAGTCGGGTTTTAGTTTTGACAGTTGCCCCGAAACGACGATTTTAGTTAAGATTATAGTGGTTTTCGTGTGTGTTCCGCGCGCCTAGTGCACGTTATGCCTAACTTGTGTGCGTTGATCTTATCATATTGTGATTTGCGTTGTTTCATGATTTGTAATCTTATGTTTGTGTTGTGCAATTTTAGGATCGTTTGCGGAAATATCGGACGCAGCGCGCAAAGGCAAAGCGGTGGTTGGATCAGATTAGCGAGGCGTCCGGGTGAGTAGATGTATACATCTATGGGGAAATCGTCTGGATGGTGCGAGGTGCCCCATAGTTAGGATCACTTTATTACTTGCACACTATATGCATAGTTAGTTAATTAACCATCTCATTCATACGTATATCTTTCTAGTTGTTCGTCTGCTGGCATTGCATGGTTATCTATATACCTATGTGTGATATCACCTCTTAGGACACCTACACCATTACCATTGGCTCATGTTGCACGCGCACTATTCATGTGAACACACACATCTTTGGTAATTGCCATACCACAAGCATTGTAGAACCTTCTTAGTTTAGTATCAACACTTGCATCATATATGATATATTGAATTGCATAGCACGTATATTTCTCACTTCACCATCATGCTTATATGGATTCCTAGCCATAAATCACATTGCATACCTTTGACATCATAAGCATTTATCATATACAACATGTTGGGTATTATGATTTTCTTGAGGATTTCAGTATTGATGAGATTTCTGGATTTTGGGGAAAACCGCGAGAATTTAACAAAAGCTTATTAACATCATTTTTAAAATAAAGTTGTGGTTTTCTCGTGATGTATGTGTCGTCCACCATGAGTTTTCATGTTTTCTGTTGGATTTCGAGACATGATTCGAGGAGTGGATGAACCGTCTCGGGTACATGGTGGGCCCGGTATGGTACCCCGGCTCAAGAAGATCGAGTTGTAGACGATGAGCCCGGCAGGGGAAGAATACCTACCGGTGATGTCTGGCGCGGCGGATATCCGGAGGATACCGACCGTTGTCGTGAGATTTGATGATATGGGCCGATCCGGACTGACGGAGCCCGAGATATTGAGATATTAACATAGTGAGACATTGAGACAGATATATTTCTATATTTGGTGTCGATGCTTGACAAGGTTTTCGGATGATTTCATTTATGGTACCTTAGCTATTGCACAGATATTTTTTTCTAAGTTAAGAATGCAGAGATCATCGTATTTTAAACACTTAAAGATTTCGTATTGATGTTGCATACATATGCATGCATACTAGTGGCATTACATCGCATCTAGACATACATGTTATGACGCATTTGCGTGCATTCTTACGATAGCTTTATTAGATGTTATTTTCTACTCACGAGCTGGCAACTCACCCCCGTTGTGCCACAGTGTCTTGCAGGTCAGACCCGTCAGCCTTGTAGCGGCGGGCGTATCCTTTCATTGGCTCCTTTTGCCCAGACTCGCGACATTGCTCTTAGGTGGGTTGCGAGGACACTTTTGTCTCTTTTGTGCTATCATTGTATCTAGTATTCTCCATCTACCACTTCTTATTTGTATATGCGACCTAGTGATGAGACTGAGAGATTTGTGTATATGTGGTTTCTCTGGGGTCGAGCTCACTTGAGCAGACGTTGTGTTTTTCTTATTTTTGTGCTTCTTTATGCTTATTTACTTGATATTGCATATATATTGCGTATGGTTGTGATCCGCCTTGGGCGAAGAGCTAGCTCCCGCTTGGGGATGCCATTTTATCATTACAGCTTTATATATCTTGTTGTACCCATTTTGGGGGCTAGTATTTACAAAGGAGACTCTGACGAAATTTTCGGAAAATTTCGATGTTTTTAAAATAAGGATTAATACAACCTAAATGGTTTAAAATCGTTTTCATAAAAGGTTTTCCTTCACTTTTATTGTTTATGGTTTAGATTTTTTGGGCTTTGGCAGACTTAGGTTACGTTACGCCTTGAGACGTCTCGTAATCTAAGTGCCAATCACGTTCCGTACCTTCGGGTCATGTCATTGTTTATTCATGGTGGATGATGAGCCTGGCAGGGGCAGACTGCCTACCGATGATTGCATTTGGACCTGGCGGTTATCCGGAGGATACCGACCAAGTCACGAGATGCATATAGGTCAAATAATTTTTGGCGCAAGTGTTAACCTACTTCCATACTCTGTATACGAGCAGCTAGGGATTGGAGAGTTGAAACCATCTCACTGCACTCTGTAAATGGCAGACCGTTCAATCACCAAACCTAGATGTGAACTAGACGATGTGTTGATAAAAGTCGGGGAATTTGTATTCCCTGTAGACTTCATTGTTCTCGATACACAACCTGTAGCAAACCCCCGAAGCCAAATTTCGATGATTTTGGGTCGACCATTCCTTGCCACTTCCAATGTTGTCATTAACTGTAGAAACGGTTCAATGAACTTATCCTTTGGAAATATGACAATTGAACTGAACATCTACAAAATTGGAAGTCAGCCATCAGAACCCTCTGCTCATATACTTGATGTGTGCTCTGTCCACGAGATTGCTCCCGAAAGTTGCGGAGTTGAAGAACTTTGCTTTAATGATCTCGACGACACTACCACATCACTGTTTGATCTTGCACAACATCTTAGTGATGACACATTATCCACGCTTGAGTCCGACACCCCTGACTCATCACCATCCGAGTCTGTATCTTTCACAGGCTATGAGCTTCTTCGTGACTCCGAAAATGAGTCGATGATCCCACCTTTTATTATTTCTCCGCCAGCATTAGATCTCAAACTTTTACCTTCTCATCTTAAATATGCATATTTAGGTGAGAATGAGTCTTTACCGGTTATCATATCCGCTTCTCTAGCATCAGAGCAAGAGAATGCACTTTTGACGGTATTGAGATCTAATAGGAAGGCGTTTGGTTGGACCATGGCGGACATCAAAGGGATTAGTCCTTTGATTATAGAACATCATATACACTTGATGGATGATGCTAAACCAACCCGAGAACCACAGAGATGGTTGAACCCCGTCATGAAGGATGCGGTGAAGAAAGAGATCGTCAAATGCCTTGACAATGGTATTATTTACCCAATCTCCAATAGCCAATGGGTGAGTCCAATTCATGTCGTCCCTAAGAAATCTGGTATCACTGTTATTACCAATGAGGCAAATGAGTTGATTCAGACACGCACCCAAACTGGGTGGCGTGTATGTATTGATTACAGAAAACTCAATGCCGCTACGAGAAAAGACCACTTTCTTCTACCTTTCATTGATCAGATGCTGGAACGCTTAGCTGGACGTGAGTATTATTGCTTTATGGACGGATACTCTGGCTATAATCAGGTCCCCCTTGCCAAAAAGGATCAAGATAAAACCACATTTACTTGTCCTTTTGGTACCTTTGCTTATAGACGCATGCCCTTTGGGTTATGCAATGCTCCCGCTACATTTCAGCGGTGTATAATGGGGATATTCTCTGACATGGTCGAGAAATTTTTGGAGATTTTCATGGACGATTTCTCGATTTTCGGAGACTCTTTTTCGGACTGCCTATCGAATCTTGACGCAGTTCTTACTCATTGCAAAGAGAAGAACTTAACCTTGAATTGGGAAAAATGCCATTTCATGGTCCAAGAAGGAATTGTGCTTGGACATTTTATTTCATGAAAAGGCATTGAGGTTGACAGAGCTAAGATAGATGTCATTCAAAACCATCCTCATCCCAAAAGCGTCAAGGATATCCAATCATTTCTTGGCCATGCGGGCTTTTACAGGAGATTCATTAAGGATTTTAGCAAAATTGCTAGACCTTTAACTCTTCTCTTAGCCAAGGATACGACCTTTCACTTTGACTCGGATTGTGAGGCAGCATTCGACTCACTTAAACACTCCCTCACTACAGCCCCCGTTCTATCGTCTCCAGATTGGGACCACCCTTTTGAGCTTATGTGTGATGCATCAAATTTTGCAGTTGGTGCAGTCTTAGGACAGCACATTGAAAAGATGCCATACGTGATCTATTACGCAAGTAGGACCCTGAACGATGCTCAAATTAACTATACAACTACCAAAAAAGAACTTTTGGCAGTTGTATTTGCATTAGAAAAATTCAGGCCTTACTTGATTGGCTCACTAATAGTTGTGTAGACTGACCATTCCGCCTTGAAACATCTTTTGGCGAAGATGTAGGGTTCCTAGGCACCCTAATGAGGTCTCACAAGGCATCAACCATGCCAATTTCAAATTTAAACGATGCCGAGAAACCCTAGAACGGACCGTTGGCTAGAATTCTAGGCGAAAAAGAAAACTAGTTAACACTTAACTACAAGAATACGGAAATACAACCTTTGTAGATCCGGTTCTCCACCTCCATAGCTCCGCAATGAAGTCTCCTCGCTGTCCTCATGTAATCCCGGGCTCTAGCGTCGGCTTCATTGGAGAAGAAGCGGGCTAGGTCATCGACGACGTGCCGAAGATGATCTACGTCGAAGCATCGCTAGATCAAGCTCTCACTTCACCAATCAAGAAACTTGTGAAGAAAACACACTCTACTACTTGGCAAGAGGTAGAGGATGAAGAAATAGGAAGTGGGTAGACTTTAGAATTGGATTTCTCACTTGTTTTCATCAATCACCATTGATGAAGCTTGCTTTCTTCAAGTGAAGAAAGGAAGAAGAAGAAGAAAGATATTATGATAAGTTAATTAAAAAGAAAATAGAAAATCAATACTTATCATAATTCTAACTATGGTTATGTGTAGAGAATTGACCAAGGTTTAAAGGAATGGTTAGGGTTAAGGATGAGATAAGAATGGTGGACAAAGTCAAAGCTTCATGAAGTTTCAACTAAACTCCAAAATTAGCAACCATTCTTTTCTCATCAATTCTAAATAAATAAGTAAGAAAAGAAAACCCTAATCATTAGTTTAACCATGGCTTAATTCATTACACTTAACTATAGTTAAACATGTATCATCAAACATGATACAATCATGTGTACAAAAGTATATCACATATACAACGTGCACAAACCGAGTGAGAAAATCCATTTAAAGTGAACCAATACTAGTTAATGCAAAGTAATATATCAAATATATAATTATGCATTAAATCATTAAATAAACACTTGATTCAATGGTCCGGTCATGTCGCACACAACCGACTAGTATACAATGTATCGACTTATCGAATCAATCCTTGATTCGATAACTAGGTTATATCGCATACAACCATTCGACACATTCATCGCGAGAATGAAATACGGTATCACATACACGTATTATTCTCGGTCCCGCACATATCTCATATGCGCTCATATTTCGTTTCGCTTGAGCCAGGAAACCTCTGTGTAGGACTCTAAAGACTCGTCAATACGCCGGCAGCGGATGATGATCATATCAAACATCCACAAGCCGCAAGCGGTCTGCTAAACGTAACGGCCACCCGGGTATTGAGCGATCTGAACATCGACGAGCAAGCCCGCTCACACTCCAGTGAATCCAACCAGTAACACTACCGTACAGTCCGGTCTGATCGTCTGATATATCGCATATCTCGCCTAGGGGTGGTAAACGTCAGACCCCAATAACTCGATAAGTCATGTCGATATGAGGTCTATAACAATTCGAGAAACTACTGGTAACACTTACCAGTAAATCTCAGCAACCCTGGCCAGGGATTTCCTGTTATAGCCAATTGAACACAGCGCAACATCAACTCCCTATACCGGGAGAGACGAATCCCCTCCTATCGCTCATTGCCTCCATGTGACTCGGGACTGTACCCAAAAACCACCGTTTTGCACGCCCTCTTGGACGTGGTAAGATGGAAATCAAAGCACAGTGGGAACCACACAAGACTCTATGACGATCTCGGGTCAACAGACTACTCTGTACCAGTGTCACCAGAGAACTGCCATCTGACGTGAGGTATAATACCATCTGGGAGTCCTCGGCGAGTCCGTCCAGTGTACCCAGTCTCTACTGAGCACCAGTATATCATCTCTGATGTCAAACACCAATGGATATGGGATCATCCATCGCCCATCTGTATGGGTCGAGAAGGTATACGCTAGTCTACTCTGGTATATCGATGCCCCGTCTCGATACACCCACGACTAGGGACTTTGAAGGATGTACTTATGGACTACCATGTCCCCACTAGTATGATCCGCATCATAGTCCAGGTAGTTAAGTACACATCCTAAGGGCTTTACCAACATGTAATAGAGAGACAATCAGTGTACACGTTAAGGTAAAGATCAACCAGATAGCATACTATCATGTCGAGCAAGAAAGTCCTCCCTATATATGTCCCAGCATCCACTACAATATACATCCTATGTATAGTAATGGCCTCTAGGGCATACATATAACTAACAATCTCCCACTTGCACTAGGGCCATCTGTAGCAGTGGTTGCAGTATCTCATACTCAACCATCCCATAAAAAAAATCTCTCTTTGGGAACAGGCCTTTGTGAGTGGATCCGCTGTGTTGTCCTCTGAGTCTACTCTCCTAACCTCGATCACCCTGGAGATCAACTATCTCCATGATCAGGCGATGCTGCCTTAGAATAAGTCTGGATCACTGATGGGACCGGCGTTCCTCGGCATGAGCCACAACTCCATTGTCTCACAATGGTAGGAACGTAGTTCATCTCATGAACTAATATACACCCAAACATCCTCTTTGGTAGCATCTTAAGTAGCGATGTATCCTGCCTTTATCGTCTAGTATGTCACGGTATCTAGCTTGGAACTCTTCCAACATACCGTCCCTTTACTGAGGGTTAAGACAATGCCTGCGACTGACATTCATTCGTCTTTATCACCCTGGAACCCTTCCAGTGATTCTCCCCAGGATCGGTTGATACCGTCTCACTACATCTAGTGAGAATTCTAATATCCATTTAGATCTATCTCATAGATCCAAAACCCAGGATTTAGTAGGTATCATTTTGATCCTATATGGAGATACATAGTGATAAGCGGAGATTGATCGAGCGTAGCATATGAAACTCCTTCCCTATCAAGAGTATGTCATCCACGTACTCTACGAGGATCGTCACCATACTCCCTACTACCTTTTTGTTTATACAAGGTTCATCTACCATTTTGATGATGTCAAACTCTTTGACTAACACATCAAAACAGATGTTCCAACTCCGCGATGCCTGCTTTATCCTATAAAGCATCTTGCACACGTTTCCGCTGCTCCCACTGTCTACGAGGCCCTCTGGCTGTGTACTTATAGACTCCCTCTTCTAAAACATCATTTAGAAAAGCTGTCATGACACCCAACCACCAGATATCGTATTCATGGTATGTAGCCGTGGCAAGTAGGATCTGAATGGACTTAAGCATAGATCCTTAGAAAAAAGATTCATCATGATCCAGACCTGGTCAATGATGCAAACTTTTAACAAGTCTAGCTTTGAAAGTCTCAACTTTTCCATCTACACCAAGTAATCTTCTCAAGATATACTTGCTCCTGATGGGGATTTAACCCTTCAGATATAGCAACCAAAGTCCATACTTTGTTGGTGTACATGGATTCCATCTCAGATCGCTAAGCATCCAGCCATTCTTACAGAGTCTCACTCCTGATGGCAAGCTCGAAACTAGTTGGGTCATCATCTCATGATGCAATCCTCGCTCCCACTGTCATAGAGAAACCGAAGTAACTCTCAGGTGGGTGAGGAACCCTACTAGATCGGCGGAGAGGCTGAGGCTCGTTGGTTTCTACTGAATCCTTTGGTTCTGTCAAATCATCAGCTGCAGCTTGTATAGCTGGAACATTTCCAGTTGTACATAACAGACGTTGCCTTGAGCTTGTCCGGATTTTGCTTTTAGACATTAGCCGGACAACCCCAAATCTTAACTAGCTTAAGAGATGGACTCTTCCCTTTCCATATCACATATGAAGTGGTAGGCAACTGATTTGATCGTGACCCTATTCAATAGGTATGCATCTTCTCAAGTGCATAACCCCCTAAGGAAAAAGGTAACTCAGTAGTACTCATCATAGAGAACACCATATCAAATAGGGTGTGTCTGCTCCGCCCCGACATACCATCGTGCAATGGTGTATACGGAGGAGTAATGCTGAGAGAGAATCTCATTCTCCTTTAGAATAATCCAGAAATTCCGTGCTCAAGTATTCTCCTCCTTGATCACATCAAAGGACATAATACTTTTACCCGTATTTTGGTTCTCTACTTCTAACTTATATTCTGTGAATATCTCAAAAGGTTCGGACTTGTGTTTCAACAAGAACATATGTCTGAATCTAAAGAGATCATCAGAGAACGTAATGAAGTATAAAGAACCAGTCTTGGCATGTGTAGACAGGGGACCTACATACATCAACATGTATCGTCCCAAGAGTTTACTAACTCTTTCTCTGTTTCCAGTAAACAGAGCTACGGTCATCGTATTTTTGTGACATGACTGGCAAGTTTCACAAGATGTAAATTCAAACAGTTTTAAATATGCATCTATGTGCAACTTCAGCTAGTCGGGTCGCATTGATATGACCTAGTCTACAATGCCTCAAGAAGGATTCGTTCATTTCTGAACTCTTCCTCTTGTTTGTGTTCCGTATACTAAGAACTGTAGTTTGATTTAGAACATCAACGCTTTTAGATAACGTGCCTGAACCGATCAACTTTTGATATAGGAAATGTTCAAAACATTATCCAACAATACAAAATTTTATCATTTCTTTACTAATAAAGAGACTGATATGATTTTGTATATCAGGTTCGGTATCTAATAGCATTTGTTCAGAATCAATGTATTCAGGTAATACAGGGTGACAGTGACCAACAGACTTGGCTGCAACTCTTGCCCCGTTTTCTGCCTCATGAAACTTATCACCCGTTCTCAGTTCTCTACCTATCTGTAGCCCTATGTAACAGATTACATATCTGGGATCCTGATCTGGTATCACATACCCAGGACGTAAAGGATACTGAGAAACAGTTCTCTGTAATGAACACACCCGAAGATGATGCATCAGCATGCACTCTCTTCGTTTGGGCGGCACGGGAATTCTGGTAATCCCCAATTTCCTGCTCGGTCTTATAACAATTATAAGTTGGAGCGGGACCAACGTTCCCCAGCTCAGTATAACAAGCGGGTTCGGTCAATAATCCGTTTTATTATCTTGATTAAGGCGTGACATGGTCGCTACCAGGAGAGAGAGAGAAGAAAACACTCAGCGTGCGCTCTTACAAGAATAGATTGGTTATTATTTTATCTAATCAGGATGGTTCCCACTGCTTTTTATCAAATCTTCCTTCAAACCCTAAAAGGAAAGACTAGCCGGAATTAATTACACACTACAAGTTCGCCAATCTTTCATCCAGGCCAGTGTCGGTACTTTGAGGGAGGTCCCCCGTGCTTTCGCACGAACCTAATTAATGTAAACCTCGTTTTCCCAGAGGCGTAACCCCGTTGACACCTTTCTAGACACCTACTTGAACGGCTAATTGTAATGTATAAAACTCTCCCAGGAGTAACTCTTACTCGCAGCGGGTATCGGGATCCAACTATCTCATAGAAGGTATGCAATCTCATTGCAAATTTCAACACTTGAAATTCCCGATAATATTTTGCCCCTAGCCTCCTATGACCTTGACAAAGGCCAACAAACCATAGGATGCTAGTCAAGTTCAACCCGTCATTTCCTGATTGAATTAAACCCACCCGCACGGCCCTTGACAAAGGCCAACAAGGTCGCACGACTACCCTAACTCAATCTGCATCATATGCATAAGCAGATAAGCACCAGTTAGCTACCGCACACTGCGCCTTGACAAAGGCCAACAAACGCAGCACGAATACTAACTACTACTTATCTGAAATGACGGAGGGCTACGACAGGTTTTTCTGAAAACCTATTGCGTAATGAACTTGATATCGTTGTAGAATCAAATGATTTTGAAATGGAGTGCTTTTGAGGCTTTTCTAGTTTTGCTAAAGGAGTCACTCCCGGTGAAGGGATCGTCGGTCCTTTCCTCGTCGAATGAGGTGCGGGATATATCATATATATCACTGTGCAAAGCAAAAACACTTAAAAGCAATCAAAAGACAAACCGAGTGTGTAGCATCTGCCAGTTATTGCTAAAGGAGTCACTCCCGGTGAAGGGATCTCGGTCCTTTCCTTATCGAATAAGGTGCAGGATATATCATATATACCGCTGTGCAAAGCAAGAACTGTAGCTACCTGTTTTTATTTTTGAAATTCGATTCTACAACATCTTAGGTTTCTTTTATTTCATTAATCATATTAATTAAGTCCCATCATTTAAATACCTAAACATCACAGATAAATACGACGTACACTTATGCCATCCGCATTCGCCTCGATGTCCCCTCGTGCACCGTTAGGTTAGGTAACTAACGGCAGAGCGGGGCAGGGCTAGCGCGGGTGTAAAACATAAGTAACGTCTATATAATATATCATATATACTATATACTGTATCTATCACAGAACATCACATGATCACATCACAGATATCGCAGCAGAAGAAACATATGAAATATTGGATATACTAGGACGTCCGTGTTTTCAATACGAGCCAGTATAAAACACGGATTCCACGGTCGTGATGAATAGCCAAACCCACACCCCTAGACCCCTACGAGAGCGGCAAGTAACCCTACCAATTCTAGAGTTAGGAGACCCGGACTCGACTCCTCGAGTTGGTCTCCCACTGGACTCCAGAACCCGGTTACTTATGCTCCCCTCCTTGGGTCTATCCTGTAGGGTTCCTAGGCACTCTTGTGAAGGTTCAAAAGGCATCAAACATGCCCGGATTAAATTTTAGACGTGCCGAACAACCCAAAGCCGGGATCTTTGCTAGATTATTAGGGTTTAACATGCATTAAGATAACTTTTATCTAAGTGTGAGGGATTACAACCTTTGTAGTCCGCTCCTTCACTTCACAAGCTCCGAGTAGAAGTCCCTTTGCCGCGATCCACGATCTCCCGGACTCATGAGAGGCTCCACGACTCGAACGATCCATTCTAGCTTGTCGTATTCCAAATCTCCGATGATCTACCTTGAATTTGCTTCGACTCAAGCTTTCTCACTCAAAAGAGAAGAACACACTAATCCCATGGGCTAGATGAGATGAGGATGAGAGAGTAGTAATTTTGCTTTCTTTTAATATCATTTTCTCATATTTTATCATCACTTAAGAAAATCTAGCAAGCTTTCTTGAAGAAGGAAGAAGATGATGATGGAAAGATAATGATAATCCTTTTCTTTTGTGATGAATAGAAATATAAATCATATGATTGATATATAACCATGGTCAAGGATGAATGGATAAGAATGAGTAGAGAGTTAACTAGAGTTAGGGTTTGGTTGGGTTAAATGAATGTGTCATTCTAAATATCTTAAGAATGACAAAACAAGAAAGCTTCTAGAAGGAACTTGAAGCTACTAACCCTAATCAAACCCTAACCTCAATTAATCATCCTTAAACATGTTTAACAATTAATCATATCATGTCACAATAATATATATTATATATTTGCAACAAAAGAAAATAATACAATTAACATATATCGCATATATATCAATGTATCATCCACTGAGAAAATGAAATAATAAAGCAAGCCAATATTAGTTAATATAATAATATATCATATATATATTATTATATATTAAATCATCGAATCAACACTTGATCCGACGATCCGGCTATATCGAATATAACCGACTAATATATCATGTACCGATTCATCGAATCAACACTTGATCCGATGACCCGGTTCATATCCATATATCGCGAGAATATAATACGATATCCCATATCGCATTATTCACGCTCCTGCGCATATCACATATGCGCCACTACTCCGTTTCGCCTGAGCCAAGAAACCTCTGTGTAGGACTCTAAAGAATCGTCAATACGCCGGTAGCAGGTGATGATCATATCAAACACCCACAAGATGCAAGCGGTCAGCTAAACGTAACAGCCACCCAGGTATTGAGCGATCAGAAGATCAACAAGCTAGCCTGTGCGTTCTCCTGTGAATCCAACCAGTAACACTCCCGTACAGTCCGGTCTGTTCGTCTGATATGTCGCATATCAAGTCTAGGGGTGGTATACGTCAGACCCCAGTAACCGATAAGTCGTGTCGATGTATGGCTCATAACGGGTCGAGAAACTACTAGTAACACTTACCAGTAAATCTCCATATCAGCCCTGGCCAGGGACTTCCAGTTATAGCCAATCGAACACAGCACAACATCAACTCCCTATACCGGGAGAGACGAATCCCCTCATATCGCTCATTGCCTCCATATGATTCGGGACTGTACCCAAAAGCCACCGTTTTGCACGCCCTCTTGGACGTGGTAAGGTGGAAATCAAAGCACAGTGGGAATCACACAAGACTCTATGACGATCTCGGGTCTACAGACTACCCTGTACCAGTGTCACCGGAGAACTGACATCTGACGTGTGGTATAACACCATCTGGGAGTTCTCGGCGAGTCCGTCCAGTGTACCCAGTCTCCACTGAGCACACGTATACCATCCTTGATGTCTAACACCGATGGATATGGGATCATCCATCGCCCATCATATGGGTCAAGATGCGTATACGCTAGTCTACTCTGGTGTATCGATGCCCTGTCTCGATATACCCTCGACTAGGAACAGTTATAGGATGTACTCATCGACTACCGCGGCCCCACTAATATGATCTCATCATAGTCCCAGTAGTCGAGTACAGATCCTAAGGGCTTTATCAACATGTGAGAGTAAAACAGTAAACCAATACAAGTCAACATGTTAAGATAAAGTGAAACCAAATAGCATACTATCATGACGAGCAAGAAAGTCATCTCTATATATATCCAAGCATCCATTATAATATACATCATATGTACAACAATGGCCTCTAGGGCATATACATAACTAACAATCTCCCACTTGCACTAAGGCCAGCTGCTGTAGTATCTCATACCTAGCATCCCGAATAATCTCTCAAACTGTATCTGGGGAATAGCCTTCGTGAATGGATCCGCAGTGTTGTCCTTCGTATCTACTCTCCTGACCTCGATCTCCCGGCGATCAACTATCTCCCTGATCAGGTGATACCGCCTCAGAATATGTCTGGACTTTTGATGGGATCTGGGTTCCTTGGCCAAAGCCACAGCTCCATTGTTATCGCAATACAGAGGTATTGGATGCTCAATGGATGGAACCACACCAAGTTCACTAATGAACTTCTTGATCCAGACAGCTTCTTTGGCAGCATCGTTGGCAGCGATGTATTCAGCCTCCATCGTTGAGTCTGCAACGATATCCTGTTTGGAACTCTTCCAACATACCGCCCCTCCATTGAGGGTAAAGACAAAACCCGAATGCGACTTAGAGTCGTCCTTATCACTTTGGAAGCTGGAATCGGTAAAGGAGTCCACCTGGAGTTCTCCGTTACCATACACCAAGAACATCTCCTTAGTCCTTCGTAAGTACTTGAGAATGTTCTTCACAGCTGTCCAATGACTCTCTCCAGGATCTGCTTGATACCGACTCACTACACTTAGCGAGTATGCTATATCGGGTCTGGTACATAGCATCGCATACATGATAGAGCCTACTGCCGAAGCATAGGGTATCCCTTGCATGCGAGCTCTCTCCAAATCAGTCTTGGGAGACATCTCTTTGGAGAGAGTGAGTCCAGAGATCGTGGGTTGGTTCCCACGTTTGGATTCTTCCATACTAAACCTCTTTAGTATGGTGTCAATGTACCTGGATTGGGACAATCCCAGTATCCGTTTAGATCTATCTCTATAGATCATGATTCCCAATATGCAGGAGGCATCACCTAGATCTTTCATTGAGAATCTCTGTGATAAGAAGAGCTTGACTGATTGCAGCATAGGAATATCATTTCCTATCAAGAGTATGTCATCCACGTATAATACGAGGAAGACAACCTTACCCTCTGCTACCTTCTTATAGATACAAGGTTCATCTATATTTTTGATGAAGTCAAACTCTTTGACTACAACATCAAAACAGATGTTCCAACTCCGCGATGCTTGCTTTAACCCATAAATGGATTTAAGCAGTTTGCACACCTTTCCGCTGCTCCCACTATCTACGAAGCCCTCTGGCTGAGTCATGTATACGCTCTCTTCTAAATCACCGTTTAGAAAGGCGGTCTTAACATCCATTTGCCAGATTTCGTAGTCATGGTATGCAGCAATGGCAAGTAAGATCCGGATGGACTTAAGCATAGCTACTGGAGAAAAGGTTTCGTCATAGTCCACACCTGGTCTTTGACGAAAACCTTTTGCTACAAGTCTAGCTTTGAAAGTCTCAACTTTTCCATCTACACCAAATTTCTTTTTAAAGATCCACTTGCTCCCAATGGGTTTTACCCCTTCAGGAGCATTTTCCAAAGTCCATACTTTGTTGGTGTACATGGATTCCATCTCAGATCGCATTGCATCCAGCCATTTCACAGAGTCACCACTCGTGATGGCCTGCTCGAAACTAGTGGGGTCATCATCATCCATGATGCAATCCTCGCTTCCACCATCAATGAGAAAACCGTAGTATCTCTCAGGTGGACGAGAAACCCTACTAGATCTGCGGAGAGGCTGGGGTTCGTCGGGTACTACTAAATCCTCTGGTTCTGCTAAATCTTCAGTTGCAATTTGTGTTTCTGGAACCTCTTCCAGTTCTACCTCTTTGCCACTAATTTCTTTTGCAAGAAATTCCTTTTCCAAAAAGGTGGCATATTGAGAAACAAACACTTTTTGTTCCTCAGCGTGATAGAAAAAATATCCTTGAGAATTCTTAGGATATCCCACAAATTTGCAAAGAACTGATCGTGCCTCGAGCTTGTCTGGATTTTGTCTTTTGACATAGGCCGGACAACCCCATATCTTAACTCGTTTAAAATATGGTCTCTTCCCACTCCATATCTCATATGGTGTGGTAGGTACAGATTTAGACGGAACTAGATTCAATATGTATATGGCTGTCTCAAGCGCATACCCCCAGAAGGAAATAGGTAACTCAGCTTCGCTCATCATAGAGCGCACCATATCTAATAGGGTGCGATTCCTCCGCTCTGATACACCGTTGTGCTGTGGCGTATAAGGAGGAGTTAGCTGAGAGAGAATCCCATTCTCTTTTAGATAATCCAAAAACTCACCGCTTAAGTATTCACCTCCTCGATCAGATCGAAGAATCTTAATACTTTTGCCCGTTTGGTTTTCTACTTCGTGCTTATATTCTCTGAATTTCTCAAAAGCTTCAGACTTGTGTTTCAACAGGAACACATGTCCGTATCTAGAGAGATCGTCAGTGAATGTAATGAAGTAGGAAGAACCGTTCCTGGCATGCGTAGACATGGGACCGCATACATCACTATGTACCATTCCTAAGAGTTCGGTAACTCTTTCTCCGTGTCCACTAAACGGAGCTTTGGTCATTTTTCCTTTGAGACATGAATGGCAAGTATCATAAGATGATAATTCGAACGGATTCAAATAACCATTTTTATGTAACTTAGCCAGCCGTGTCGCATTGATATGACCAAGTCTACAATGCCACAAGAAGGATTCGTTCATGTCTGAACTTTTCCTCTTGTGTGTGTTTTGGATATTTAGGACTGTATTCTGATTTAGAATGAATATGCCATTATGTAACGAGCCTGATGCAATCAACTTTTGATCTAGGAATATGTTCATAACATTATCCTGTACTACAAAATTATATCCCTCTTTACTCAATAAAGAAACTGATATAATGTTGCACATCATGTTCGGTATATAATAGCACTCATTTAGAATCAGTGTATTACGACTTGGCAATACAAGGTGATATTCGCCAACTGCTTTGGCTACAATACTTGCACCGTTCCCTACTTGAACGGAATGATCACCTTTTCCCAGTTCTCTACCTTTACGTAGCCCATGTAACAATTTACATATGTGGGATCCTGATCCGGTATCTAATACCCAGGACGTAGGGTGAACTGAGAAACAGTTCTCAATAACTAACACACCCGAAGAAGATGCATCAACATGCATGTTCCTTTGGGCGGCGTGAGAATCCAGATATGCTTCTATTTCCTGTTCAGTCTTATAACTCTTATAAGAAAGAACGGGTCCAACATTCCCTAGCTCAGTACAATAATTGGTTTCAGTCAATACATCCATATTATTATCTTGATTATGGCCTGAAATGGTCGCTACCTGGAGAGAGAGAGAAGAAAACACTTTAGCGTATGCTCTTGCAAGATTAGATTGGTTATTATCTTATCTAATCAGGATGTCTCCCACTGTTTTTATCAAATCTACCTTAAAACCCTAAAAGGTAAGATTAGCCGGGATTAATTACACCCTACAATTTCATCAATCTTTCAGCCAGATCAGTGTCGGTACTTTGAGGGAGGTTCCCCGTGCTCTCGCACAGACCTAATTAATGTAAAACTCGTTTTCCCAGAGGCGTAACCTCATTAACACTTTTCTAGACACCTACTTGAATGACTAATTGTCCTGTGTAAAACTCTCCCAGGAGTAACTCTTACTCGCAGTGGGTATCGGGATCCAACTATCTCATAGGAGGTATGCAATCTCATTGCAAATTTCAACACTTGAAATTCTCGATAATATTTTGCCCCTAGCGATCTATGACCTTAACTAAGTCAACAAACCATAAATCGCAAGTCAAGTTCAACCCGTACATTTCCCGATTGAATTAAATCCACCCGCACGACCCTTAACTGAGTCAACAAAGCCGTACGAATACCCTAATCCAATCACATCTCATGTTTTAGCAGATAAACATTACTTAGCTACCGTACACTATGCCTTAACTAAGTCAACAAACATAGCACGAATACTAAATAATATCTATCTGAAATGACGGAGGGCTACGCAGGTTTTTCTGAAAACCTATTGCGTAATGAACTTGATATCGTCGTAGAATCATGTATTTTTGAAAAGGAGTGTTTTTGAGGCTTTTCTTAGTTTCGCTAAAGGGGTCACTCCCGGTGAAGGGATCGTCGGCCCTTTCCTCATCGAATAAGGTGCAGGATATATCATATATACCGCTGTGCAAAGCAAAACTCTAAAAGCAATCAAAAAACAAACCGAGTTTTGTAGCATCTGCCAGTTTTGCTAAAGGAGTCACTCCCGGTGAAGGGATCTCGGTCCTTTCCTCATCGAATAAGGTGCAGGATATATCGTATATATCACTGTGCAAAGCAAAACTGTAGCTACCCCTTTTATAAATTTTTGATTCTACAACATCTTTAGGTTTCTTTTCTTTTTATTAATCTCATTAATAAAAATCCCATCAGCTTATGCTTCCTAAGCATCACAGAAGAAACGAAAGCAGTAATATTTATATATCGGCATATATATATAGTATAAGCATTCGTCTCAGGCAGTAATATGATCTCATCACAGAACATTGCAGCAGAAGAACATATATGAAATATTGGATATACTAGGACGTCCGTGTTTTCAATACGAGCCTGTATAAAACACGGATTCCACGGTCGCGACGAATAGCCAAACCCACATCCCAAGACCCCTACGAGAGCGGCAAGTAACACCGCCAATTCTAGGGTTAGAAGACCCGGTCTCGACTCCTCGAGATGGCCTCCCACTGGACCCTAGAATCCGGTTACTTGTGCTCCCCTCCTTGGGTCTACCTAATGCGGAAAAGTAAATAATATACACTGGTGACAGCAACCGCAACCTGGAAGCGGCCCAAATTAAAGAATATTACATTACAAATGAATTTTACATGAATGAAAATAAAAACCCTCATCTCACATAAAACCCCCGGCTATTCTGAACGCGACGATCCAATATAACATATCACAGCAACACATAATATCACATATCATCAACGTAAGTAAATATGCGCATCCCAATTGTCGTTGAATCATATAGCAACGAAACCGGCGATATCACATATTACACTTACGGTCACAGAAAAGAAAGTGTAAAACTACAATATTTGGAATCCACAATCACTTTAGACATCGTAAATCCGAAATATCACATACTCCGCATTTCATGCCTAACTCTATGAATTCCACATATTGTATCACATTCCAGATAAATCGACAGTATTAAACTTTTCGAACAGATAATCAAACACCCAAAATTTCCCAAACTGCTCAACACTTGAGCGGGGTTCAAATAATCCCAGAATATGTCACAGTACCGGTGATCCAGCCGTAGAAGGGTCAAGCCAACGCCTCACATGTGGCACGCCGTACTGCCCCAAACCCGAAGGTTCAAAAGGCAGTTCAAGACGGTCACATAATCGAGTTAAGGTTTGTTGTCTTCTAGAGGGTCTACCGCTTAACTTGTACAATTTTTCCGAAAGATTTAAACCCGAATAAATTTCAACACTTGAAAATTTGCCGTACCGGGAAACAGTAAGTTAATGATATCCGTTCAAATAGTTTAACAGTTTCTAAATATCCGGAAAGAAATACGAACTTAAATATTCCGATCGAATCTACTATTACAAAACAAACCCCAGAATTTTAAACACCTGGAACAGATTAAAAATACCCAGAATAGTCAGCAAGTACCTACGGTCTATACCATGAAGCCACGTGTCCCAATCCTACAGTTCCGCCGCTGAACCGCCGCGCTAACCATGTTACTGCCGCGGATCCGCGCTCTGTTGGTGGAATTGTGGGCACGTGTTTCATGGTAATTCTTAGAATTCCCTGCTGATTTTTTTACATATTTTTAATTCTGAAAAATCCCAAAATTTAAAAAATTTCCAGAGAGGGGTCAAGTTTCGTCGTTTCGGGTTCGATCGGAGTTTTAACTTCGTAAACACATCGTCTAATGCTCTAGCTAGGCTCTGATACCACTGTAGGGTTCCTAGGCACTCTTGTGAAGGTTCAAAAGGCATCAAACATGCCCGGATTAAATTTTAGACGTGCCGAACAACCCAAAGCCGGGATCTTTGCTAGATTATTAGGGTTTAACATGCATTAAGATAACTTTTATCTAAGTGTGAGGGATTACAACCTTTGTAGTCCGCTCCTTCACTTCACAAGCTCCGAGTAGAAGTCCCTTTGCCGCGATCCACGATCTCCCGGACTCATGAGAGGCTCCACGACTCGAACGATCCATTCTAGCTTGTCGTATTCCAAATCTCCGATGATCTACCTTGAATTTGCTTCGACTCAAGCTTTCTCACTCAAAAGAGAAGAACACACTAATCCCATGGGCTAGATGAGATGAGGATGAGAGAGTAGTAATTTTGCTTTCTTTTAATATCATTTTCTCATATTTTATCATCACTTAAGAAAATCTAGCAAGCTTTCTTGAAGAAGGAAGAAGATGATGATGGAAAGATAATGATAATCCTTTTCTTTTGTGATGAATAGAAATATAAATCATATGATTGATATATAACCATGGTCAAGGATGAATGGATAAGAATGAGTAGAGAGTTAACTAGAGTTAGGGTTTGGTTGGGTTAAATGAATGTGTCATTCTAAATATCTTAAGAATGACAAAACAAGAAAGCTTCTAGAAGGAACTTGAAGCTACTAACCCTAATCAAACCCTAACCTCAATTAATCATCCTTAAACATGTTTAACAATTAATCATATCATGTCACAATAATATATATTATATATTTGCAACAAAAGAAAATAATACAATTAACATATATCGCATATATATCAATGTATCATCCACTGAGAAAATGAAATAATAAAGCAAGCCAATATTAGTTAATATAATAATATATCATATATATATTATTATATATTAAATCATCGAATCAACACTTGATCCGACGATCCGGCTATATCGAATATAACCGACTAATATATCATGTACCGATTCATCGAATCAACACTTGATCCGATGACCCGGTTCATATCCATATATCGTGAGAATATAATACGGTATCCCATATCGCATTATTCACGCTCCTGCGCATATCACATATGCGCCACTACTCCGTTTCGCCTGAGCCAAGAAACCTCTGTGTAGGACTCTAAAGAATCGTCAATACGCCGGTAGCAGGTGATAATCATATCAAACACCCACAAGCTGCAAGCGGTCAGCTAAACGTAACAGCCACCCAGGTATTGAGCGATCAGAAGATCAACAAGCTAGCCTGTGCGTTCTCCTGTGAATCCAACCAGTAACACTCCCGTACAGTCCGGTCTGTTCGTCTGATATGTCGCATATCAAGTCTAGGGGTGGTATACGTCAGACCCCAGTAACCGATAAGTCGTGTCGATGTATGGCTCATAACGGGTCGAGAAACTACTAGTAACACTTACCAGTAAATCTCCATATCAGCCCTGGCCAGGGACTTCCAGTTATAGCCAATCGAACACAGCACAACATCAACTCCCTATACCGGGAGAGACGAATCCCCTCATATCGCTCATTGCCTCCATGTGATTCGGGACTGTACCCAAAAGCCACCGTTTTGCACGCCCTCTTGGACGTGGTAAGGTGGAAATCAAAGCACAGTGGGAATCACACAAGACTCTATGACGATCTCGGGTCTACAGACTACCCTGTACCAGTGTCACCGGAGAACTGCCATCTGACATGTGGTATAACACCATCTGGGAGTTCTCGGCGAGTCCGTCCAGTGTACCCAGTCTCCACTGAGCACCCGTATACCATCCTTGATGTCTAACACCGATGGATATGGGATCATCCATCGCCCATCATATGGGTCAAGATGCGTATACGCTAGTCTACTCTGGTGTATCGATACCCTGTCTCGATATACCCTCGACTAGGAACAGTTATAGGATGTACTCATCGACTACCGCGGCCCCACTAGTATGATCTCATCATAGTCCCAGTAGTCGAGTACAGATCCTAAGGGCTTTATCAACATGTGAGAGTAAAACAGTAAACCAATACAAGTCAACATGTTAAGATAAAGTGAAACCAAATAGCATACTATCATGACGAGCAAGAAAGTCATCTCTATATATATCCAAGCATCCATTATAATATACATCATATGTACAACAATGGCCTCTAGGGCATATACATAACTAACATATCCTAGTGCGGAAAAGTAAATAATATACAAAAGGTGACAACTTCCGCAACCTGGAAGTGCCCCAATAAAAGAATATTACATACAAGTTTTTACATGAATGAAAATGAAAAACACTCATCTCACACAAAAACCCCCGGCTATTCAAACACGACGATCCAATATAACATATCCAGCAACACATAACATCACATGTCATCAACGTAAGTAAATATGCGCATCCCAATTGTCGTTGACATATAGCAACGAAACCGGCGATATCACATATTACACTTACGGTCACAGAAAAGAAAGTGTAAAACTACAACAGTTGGAATCCGCAACCACCTCAGACATCACATGCCTGACCAAATGAATTTCTTAGACATCGCATGCCTAACAATTATAAACCCCGCATTTTAGTCTCAAAATCGAAAACTCTTTTCAATATCAAGTCGGGCAATTCAACAAGATTCCCGACATCCTGATCGAATACTCGTCGCAAACTTCAGTAGACGGCCGCAACCCCGATACCGTCGACGAAGTGCACCAAGGCGGAACACCACTACCGCGAGCACCCGAACGGATGCTTTCGGCGACGGGGTTCTCCTACAGTCACTTGGTCGAGGCTATGGAGTGAAGCTGTCTATTAAGTTTACCCGGCGAGTATCCGCGTACGCTACGTGATTGCGACGGACTTTTGATCACATCAAAATTCCGTGGCAACCGATCAAGTGAGACTAAACTGCTATGTTTATAACATTCATTCAGTTATCTCATAACTTCTTGTAAATTCCAATTATTGTATCCCATTCCAGATAATTAGAAAATGTTAAACTTTCCGATTGAACATTCGAACACCTAAGTTTTCCCGATACAGATCAACACATGAAATAAGTCTAACAACATTCAGTTCGTGCCTCAGTACCGACGGTCCAGCCGTAGAAGGGTCAAGCCAACTCCTCACATGTGGCACGCCGTACTGCCCCAAACCCGAAGGTTCAAAGGGCAGTTCAAGACGGTCACATAATCGAGTTAAGGTTTGTTGTCTTCTAGAGGGACCATCGAGTTACTTGCACTACTTAGAACGTCGTTAAACTACGGAAAGATCTAACACTTGGAAATTTCCCGACAGGGGAAAAATTGGGTATTTATATCCGGTCGAACTTTTTAACATATTCTAAAATTTATCCGGAAAGCCACACAGACCAAATTTGATACTCCGATCGAAACACCGAATCCCCAAATCAACTTCAGAAAATTCAACTCTTGAATAAATATTAAAAATTCCCAGGAAAACCACCACAGAAAAATGAGAATTACTGTGAAAATTAAAATGCACAAAACGACAAAGCCGCCGCGCATCCGCCGCACGAGCCATGCTCGTGCCGCGGATCCGCGGCTCTTTGATGGAATTACGAGCACGAATTTCACAGTATCTCTTAAATTCACCTGCTGATTTTTCTGCATATTTTTAATATAGAAAAACTCACTGTTTTCAAAAAAGGACAGAGAGCATGTTAGAAATGGGTTTTCGGGTTCGTTCGGACTTCAAACTCCGTCGGGACTTCGCCTAAGGCTCTAGCTAGGCTCTGATACCACTGTAGGGTTCCTAGGCATCCTAATGAGGTCTCACAAGGCATCAACCATGCCAATTTCAAATTTAAACGGTGCCGAGAAACCCTAGAACGGACCGTTGGCTAGAATTCTAAGCAAAAAAGAAAACTAGTTAACACTTAACTACAAGAATACTGAAATACAACCTTTGTAGATCCGGTTCTCCACCTCCATAGCTCCGCAATGAAGTCTCCTCGCTGTCCTCATGTAATCCCGGGCTCTAGCGTCGGCTTCATCGGAAAAGAAGCGGGCTAGGTCATCGACGACGTGCCGAAGATGATCTACGTCGAAGCATCGCTAGATCAAGCTCTCACTTCACCAAGTCAAGAAACTTGTGAAGAAAACACACTCTACTACTTGGCAAGAGGTAGAGGATGAAGAAATAGGAAGTGGGTAGACTTTAGAATTGGATTTCTCACTTGTTTTCATCAATCACCATTGATGAAGCTTGCTTTCTTCAAGTGAAGAAAGGAAGAAGAAGAAGAAAGATATTATGATAAGTTAATTAAAAAGAAAATAGAAAATCAATACTTATCATAATTCTAACTATGGTTATGTGTAGAGAATTGACCAAGGTTTAAAGGAATGGTTAGGGTTAAGGATGAGATAAGAATGGTGGACAAAGTCAAAGCTTCATGAAGTTTCAACTAAACTCCAAAATTAGCAACCATTCTTTTCTCATCAATTCAAAATAAATAAATAAATAAGTAAGAAAAGAAAACCCTAATCATTAGTTTAACCATGGCTTAATTCATTACACTTAACTATAGTTAAACATGTATCATCAAACATGATACAATCATGTGTACAAAAGTATATCACATATACAACGTGCACAAACCGAGTGAGAAAATCCATTTAAAGTGAACCAATACTAGTTAATGCAAAGTAATATATCAAATATATAATTATGCATTAAATCATTAAATAAACACTTGATTCAATGATCCGGTCATGTCGCACACAACCGACTAGTATACAATGTATCGACTTATCGAATCAATCCTTGATTCGATAACTAGGTTATATCGCATACAACCATTCGACACATTCATCGCGAGAATGAAATACGGTATCACATACACGTATTATTCTCGGTCCCGCACATATCTCATATGCGCTCCTATTTCGTTTCGCTTGAGCCAGGAAACCTCTGTGTAGGACTCTAAAGACTCGTCAATACGCCGGCAGCGGATGATGATCATATCAAACATCCACAAGCCGCAAGCGGTCTGCTAAACGTAACGGCCACCCGGGTATTGAGCGATCTGAAGATCGACAAGCAAGCCCGCTCACACTCCAGTGAATCTAACCAGTAACACTACCGTACAGTCCGGTCTGATCGTCTGATATGTCGCATATCTCGCCTAGGGGTGGTAAACGTCAGACCCCAATAGCTCGATAAGTCGTGTCGATATGAGGTCTATAACAATTCGAGAAACTACAGGTAACACTTACCAGTAAATCTCAGCAACCCTGGCCAGGGATTTCCTGTTATAGCCAATCGAACACAGCGCAACATCAACTCCCTATACCGGGAGAGACGAATCCCCTCCTATCGCTCATTGCCTCCATGTGACTCGGGACTGTACCCAAAAACCACCGTTTTGCACGCTCTCTTGGACGTGGTAAGATGGAAATCAAAGCACAGTGGGAACCACACAAGACTCTATGACGATCTCGGGTCAACAGACTACTCTGTACCAGTGTCACCAGAGAACTGCCATCTGACGTGAGGTATAATACCATCTGGGAGTTCTCGGCGAGTCCGTCCAGTGTACCCAGTCTCTACTGAGCACCCGTATATCATCTCTGATGTCAAACACCAATGGATATGGGATCATCCATCGCCCATCTGTATGGGTCGAGAAGGTATACGCTAGTCTACTCTGGTATATCGATGCCCCGTCTCGATACACCCACGACTAGGGACTTTGAAGGATGTACTTATGGACTACCATGTCCCCACTAGTATGATCCGCATCATAGTCCAGGTAGTTAAGTACACATCCTAAGGGCTTTACCAACATGTAATAGAGAGACAATCAGTGTACACGTTAAGGTAAAGATCAACCAGATAGCATACTATCATGTCGAGCAAGAAAGTCCTCCCTATATATGTCCCAGCATCCACTACAATATACATCCTATGTATAGTAATGGCCTCTAGGGCATACATATAACTAACAGAAGAAAGATGCTAAAGGTAGGCTAATACGTTGGATCCTTCTATTACAAGAATTTGATCTTGTTATCAAAGATAAGAAAGGATGTGAAAATGTTGTAGCCGACCATATTTCACGCATCTCTTCTTCACCTGTGACCCTGCCGATCAATGTTTCGTTTCCGGACGAACAACTCTTGAACGTATCCAATGAACCTTGGTTCAGGGATATTATGAACTATCTTGCCACGGGACTAATACCCAGCGATTAGTCAAAACAGGACAAACATGTTTTCTATCCCAAGTAAAACACTTTTACTGGGATGAACCATATCTGTTTAAGTATTGTCCTGACCAGATCATTCGCCGATGTGTCCCGAATGAGGAGTTCAAGAGTGTTCTATCTTTTAGTCATGATCAGGCATGTGGGGGTCACTTCTGTCCTAAAAAGACAGAGGAGAAGATTTTGCAATGCGGTTTTTATTGGCCGACTTTGTTCAAAGACGCATTTGATCATTGCAAAACATGTACACAGTGTCAACACACGGGTAGGATTTCCCGGAGAAATGAGATGCCCCAGCAACCCATATTAGTGGTTGAAATTTTCAATGTTTGGGGTATTGACTTTATGGGTCCTTTTCCAAACTCCTTTGGGAATCTGTACATACTGCTTGCAGTTGATTACGTCTCAAAGTAGGTTGAAGCCATTCCATGTCGCACTAATGACAAAAAGGTTGTTATTAAGTTCTTAAAAGAAAACATCTTTTCGCGATTTGGACACCCACGCGCTATCATTAGCGATAACGGGACACATTTCTGCAACAAGTCCTTCGAGACTTTGATGCGGAAATATGCAATCAACCACAAACTTTCTACACCCTATCATCCCCATACGAGCGGGCAGGCTGAGATTTCGAATAGACAGATCAAACAAATCCTGGAGAAAACTGTTGCGAAGAATAGAAAAGATTGGTCGATCAAATTGACGGATGCTCTTTGGGCATTCCGAACAGCATATAAAACCGATCTAGGGATGTCTCCATATAGGTTAGTGTTTGGGAAGGCTTGTCACTTGCCAGTCGAGATTGAGCATAAAGCAATGTGGGCTATTAAGGAAATCAACTTTGACTTAAACCAAGCCTGCAACTTTCGGAAGCTGCAATTAAATGAGTTAAGCGAACTCCGCGATGAGCTTATGATAACGCCGTAATCGTAAAGAATAGGACTATGGTATTTCACGATAAAAACATTTTGAGGAAAATGTTAGTTGTATGTATGCCGTAGAGGCCAGTATTGTACAGATGATGTATATTATATTGGATGCTTGGACATATATAGAGAGGACTTTCATGCTCGACATGATAATATGCTAGCTGGTTGCTCTTTATCTTAACATTTATACTTGTCTCTTTATACTGTCTTATAGTTACATGTTGGTAAAGCCCTTAGGATGTGTACTTGACTACCTGGACTATGATGCGGATTATACTAGTGGGGACATGGTAGTCCATAAGTACATCCTTCAAGGTCCCTAGTCATGGGTGTATCAAGACGGGGCATCGATATACCAGTGTAGACTAGCGTATACGCTTCTCGACCCATAAGATGGGCAATGGATGATCCCATATCCATTGGTGTCTGACATTAGAGATGGTATACGGGTGCTCAGTAGAGACTGGGTACACTGGACGGACTCACCGAGAACTCCCAGATGGTATTATACCTCACGTCAGATGGGAGTTCTCTGGTGACACTTGTGCAGGTTAGTCTGTAGACCCGAGATCGTCATAGAGTCTTGTGTGATTCCCACTGTGCTTTGATTTCCACCTTACCACGTCCATGAGGGCGTGTAAAACGGTGGTTTTTGGGTACAGTCCCGAGTCACATGGAGGCAATGAGCGATAGGAGGTGTTTCGTCTCTCCCGGTATTGGGGGTTGATGTTGTGCTGTGCTCGATTGGCCGCAACAGGGAAGTCCCTGGCCAGGGATGATTTAGAGATTTACTGGTAAGTGTTACCAGCAGTTTCTCGACGCGTTATGAGCCTCACATCGGCACGACTTATCGGTTATTGGGGTCTGACGTTTACCACCCCTAGACTTGATATGCGACATATCAGACGAGGAGACAGGACTGTACGGAAAGTGTTACCGGCAGCCTTTTACAGGAGTTGGAGCGGGCTTGCTTGCTGATCTTCTGATCGCTCAATACCCGGGTAGCCGTTACGTCCAGCTAGTACCGCTGACGGCTTGTGGGTGCTTGATGTGATCATCACCTGCTGCCGGCGTATTGACGATTTTTTAGAGTCCTACATAGAGCTTTTACTGGCTTAAGAAAAACGAAATAGGAGCACGTATGTGATATGTGCGGGACCGAGAATAATGCGTGTATGTGATACCATATTCTATTCTCGCGACTTTATGTATCGGTCGGTTATATAAGATATAGTCGGGTTATCGAATCAAGTGTTGATTCGATAAGACGATCACTGGATGTTAGTCGGTTATATGTGATATGACCGGATTATTAAGTCAAGTGTTGATTTAATAATTTATTGTATAATTGTATATTTGATATACTAGTTTACATTAACTAACACTTGTTCACTTTAGGGTTTTTTTTCTCACATGTGCACACTTTAATATATATATGTGATATATATTAAAAAGTGTTTTCTTTTTGTATCATGGTTGATGATACACTAGACATGGGTGTGTAAGACATACACCATACTATTTTAGATGGTGGTTAATATTTATTTAAGGTAATTACAAATTAGCGGAGCTTAGGTCATAAGCATGAAGCTTGTAGAAGCTTCTGGATGCTTTGACAAAGTCCACCAAATTTGTTTTACTTTAGATTTTTATTAACCTAACCATTTTGAATTAGCTATGGTTATGTCTCTACATGAGTTAGTATATGATACTCACTCACAATGGTTAGCTCACTCACTTGATCATTATTCTCATCTCTTTCTTTTGTTCATCTTCTTCTTTATTGAGCAAAAGAAAAAGCTTGCTAGGGTTTTGAAAATAGAGTGAAACTTTGTGAGAAATAAAATTCTAAAGAGAACCCACTTCCTATTTCTCCATCCTCTACTAGGCTAGCACTTTAGTTTAGGGTGTCTGCTTCACTAATTCTCTAGTTAGTGAAGTAGAAGCTTGAGTTGGCATCCCCTCGACGTAGATCATCTTCGGCCTCGAAGACTTCAAGAAAGGACGCACCTTTAGCCTCGTGAAGCCATGCAAGAGTCCGGGAGAACCACGATCGCAGCGAAGGGATTTCAACAAGGAGCTAAACAAGTGAAGGACCGATCTACAAACGTAGTATTTCGTATTGACTTAGTCGTAAACCTAGTTTACTAGCATATGAAACCCTAATTTTCTAGCAACGATCTTGTTTAGGGTTTTTAGGCACGGATAAAATTTTAAACGGGCATGGTTGATGCATTGTAGAACCTTATTAGAGTGCCTAGTAACCCTACAGTGGTATCAGAGCCTAGCTAGAGTATTAGGCGATGTGTTAACGAAGTTAAAACTCCGAACGAACCCCGATATATCAAAGTTAACCCCCTCTCTGTACATTTTTTCAAAACTGTGTATTTTCAGTATTAAAAATACCTAAAAATTCAGCAGGGAAATATAAGGATTGCAGTGAAAAACGAGAGAATGAACAGTATATTCCACCGCGGAACCGCGGCCTTAGCATGCTTGGGCCGCGGATCCACGGCAGTAAGAAATGAGCATTCCCCAATTTTTGTACTGTAATACCTATAACTGTTAGTACTATTTTCTGGGTATTTTTAATCTGACTCAAGTGTTGAGTATTTTGGGGTTTATTTTGTAATCGCCGATTCAATCGGAGAATTTAATTTTGTCTTGTTATTCGGGATAATTTAGAAAGTATTAAAATGTTCGAACAGATATCATTAACTCAATTTTTCCCGGCACGAAAACATTCAAGTGTTGTATTTTTCTCGGGTTTAAATCTTTCGGAAAAACGTGCATGTGACGTGATGGACCCTCTAGAAGACAACAAACCTTAACTCGATTATGTGACCGTCTTGAACTGCCTTTTGAACCTTAGGGTTTGGGGCAGTACGGCATGCCACACGTGAGGCGTTGGTTTGACCCTTCTACGGCTAGACCGTTGATACTGTGACATATTCTGGAATTTTTGAACTCTGCTCAAGTGTTGAGCTATTATGGAAATCTTACGTATTTGATTATTCGATCGG
This sequence comes from Agapanthus africanus, assembly GCA_030015575.1. Taxonomy (NCBI): domain Eukaryota; kingdom Viridiplantae; phylum Streptophyta; class Magnoliopsida; order Asparagales; family Amaryllidaceae; genus Agapanthus; species Agapanthus africanus. The sequence goes on from CM057337.1 coordinate 517,806,336, forward strand.
AAAGTTTAATACTATCTATTTATCTGGAATGTGATACAATATGTGGAATTCATATAGTTAGGCATGAAATGCGAAATATGTGATATTTCGGATTTACGATGTCTAAAGAGATTGTGGATTCCAAATGTTGTAGTTTTACACTTTCTTTTCTGCGACCGTAAGTGTAATATGTGATATCGCCGGTTTCGTTGCTATATGTCAACGACAATTGGGATGCGCATATTTACTTACGTTGATGACATGTGATGTTATGTGTTGCTGGATATGTTATATTGGATCGTCGCGTTCTGAATAGCCGAAGGGTTTTATGTGAGATGAGAGTTTTTATTTTCACTCATGTAAAATAAAATGTATGTAATATTCTTTTATTGGGGCACTTCCGGGATGAGGTCGCTGTCACCATTTGTATATTATTTACTTTTCCTCGCTAGGATAGACCCAAGGAGAAGAGCACAAGTAGCCGGGTTCTGGAGTCCAATGGGAGACCAACTCGAGGAGTCGAGTTCGGGTCTCCTAACTCTAGAATTGGTAGGGTTGCTTGCTGCTCTCGTAGGGGTCTAGGGGTGTGGGTTTGGCTATTCATCGCGACCGTGGAATCCGTGTTTTATAGAGGCTCAAAATAAAACACGGACGTCCTAGTATATCCAATGTTTCATATGTTTCTTCTGCTGCGATATCTGTGATGTGATCATGTGATGTGATGTGATAAATACTGTATATAGTATATAGTATATATTATATAGACGTTACTTATGTTTTAAACCTGTAACACTTTGAAATTTTCGATTGATGGTGTTGGTGATAATTAGAAGTCGTGCATGTTTTTATATTTGTGTGTTCATAGGATTTATAGTTGTTATAGGTAGTGTTAGCATATTGGAAACTTTCCTTTGTAGTGTGCACCTAGCATACTTAGACATTTTGTGACTTGTTAACCATTCTTTGTGCATGGTTGCTAACTCTTTTTCCCCACCATTTAATCCTTTTCTAAACCCTTTTTTTTTTTATAAATACAAATCCAAATAGAACAAGGAGGCATGGGGGTTAGGTAAAGATGTTGACTTTTGACCCCATCTCCTTGCTCTTCTCTCTCTCTTCTACTCATTCAGATTTCCAGCAGAGAAAAACCCTTTTCCTCCATCTTTTCTCCTCATTTCTCATTCTCCTTTGATTCCTACACAAAAACCCCACACAATCCACACATTTCCTTCACAAACCTTAGGAAAAGTGAGCTTTTTGAGGTGTTCTAAGGCAATTCTGCACACTTAAGAGAGAAGCTGGAACTTTTGGGGTTTTGCAAGGTTCTTAGAAGGTATTAGCTCATATTAGCACCTCTTTTCCTTAGACTTGTTGTATTCTCTAGTAAAAATCTCATTTTTTGTGCATTTTTAGTGATATTAAGGGATATTTGTGATTCACATGTTAGATAGGTGTTCTCATATTTTAGTTAGCTCCTTTAAGTGTTATTAGAGCTATCTTAACTAGGTTATACCTCAGGTTGCACAAAAATACCCTAAAGTTCCATTTTTAGTGCAAAGTGTGGTTTTTAACTAGAATTTGGGCACTGTAGGATCTGCTGTTACCCGAGACTTTTCAGTAGAAATCTAGATGATACTGCAGCATGTATGGGGAGATTTGAGTGCGCCAACCAAACCTGGGAACCCAATTCCCAAGTCTGGCCGCCAAAATGGGCATTCTGGCCGCAAATTGCGGCCAGATAGGGGAGATTTGGGTTGGGGTTTGGGGTGTGGGTCTCTTCTTGTATGTGGGTTATTTTGGTATATATAGTTTTGCAATATCTTTCCTGTATCAAAATCTGGGACCAAATACCTTCTTTGCCGTTTTTCTAAACCTTCGCGACACGCGTGATACGTGAGTAGGTTTGGGTTTCTGCGTATCGCGGCGCGTCGGGGTAGTTTCATGGCGCGTGATCACACGTTTTAGCGTATCGCGCACACGCGCGATTTGTTTGCGACACGAGTGTCTAGTTGGACCGTAGTGTCGCGTTTTTGTGAAATGAGCTTATGTGTGATATTTGTTATGTGATTCTAGGTTCGCAGGCCAGTGAGACGGACGCTGCGAAGAAGGGCAAGCAAGTTGTGGGATACACTTAGCACGAAGCTAGGTGAGTAGATTTTACATCTACAGGGATATCGCCCGCATGGCGTTATGCGTCAGGGCTGATAGGACCTTATTGTTATACTGCATATACCATACCATGGATTGTCATCGCATATTGCATTCCCTGCTATATATATATATATATTGCTTAGAACTGATAGAACTGCCATGATTATACTGTTGTGTATTGTTGCATTGTAGCTCATCTATATATGACATGACTTGAATTTCATACTTGATACCTATACCACATTGGATTGTTGCATTGTAGCTCATCTTTATGTGACATGACTTGATATACATATTTGATACACATATCACATCACAATTACTTGTATTATTGGTTGAGATTTCATGTGATTTCTGGATTTGGGAACCGTGGCCTTTTCAAACAAGTAATCATTTAAAAACCCGGTTCCCTTGATATGATATTTGGGGCGCCGCCCCGTGATTTCTCGGTGCTAGAGGCATGTACTGAGAGAGGGCTGACCCGGAATGACGGATGCCCGATGGATTGATATAGGGATGACCCGGAATGACGGATTCCCGATATATATACTTTGAGAGAGGGCTGACCCGGAATGACGGATGCCCGATGGATTGATATAGGGCTGACCCGGAATGACGGATGCCCGATGTATTGAGAGAGGGATGACCCGGACTGACGGATTCCCGATATATACTTTGTGAGAGGGCTGACCCAGAATGACGGATGCCCGATACAGGATGTTTTACGTGTCGATGCTAGACACGAGTATTTATGATATTTGGGTGCCGATGTTGGGCACTCGGGATTCTCAGGGATATACAGGATTTGAGGGCCGATGGAGTACCGGCGTTTGGGATGTTGGGATTTGTGATGCATACATACATATGTAGTCCACCTTGGTACTTCATGTAGATACTATATTCCCATGCTCAGCATTTATTATCGCATCTCATCCTGTAGCTATATCACCTGATAGAGGACTTGCATTATTATTATGCATACTGCTTACATCGCATTGATATCATCTGTTGGCATATGATAGAGTAGTGTAGTACGTACATGCTCGCGATTACCTTTATATGTTATCTCTATTCACGAGCTGGCAACTCACCCCCGTTGTGCCACAGTGTTTGCAGGTTTCCCTTCGGAGTAGTCGCGGCAGGCTGCTTTGCATCTTTTGACACAGATACCCCCATAGTTGGTGTACTAGCTCTTTTGCTGATAGGTGGGTTTTGTGTGGTATCTGTTTATCTTTCAGTATGTACATTGTTGTATCTAGTATTCTCCATCTACCATGTATGTATTTGACTTAGAATCAGTGTGAGGACGATGTTGTATTATTTTGTATTCTGGGGTCGAGCTCGTTGTGAGCCGGCTGTACTTGCAGTTATTCTATCTGTGATGTTCCCACTTGTGGATCTTGATCTTCGCTACGGCGTCGTATATTGTTTTCTTAGAGATTTTTACTTAGTTTTCTTATCATGTTTTAGTTAGTGCTTCTTTTAAAACTTCTATCACTCTATACTTTCACTGGTTTGATTTCTGGGTTTTCGGTTCACTTAGTCGCGTTACGCCTGTAGACGTTACGTGGTTGAGTGCCGGTCATGGGCCAAACTTCGGGTCGTGACAAAACCCGCGCTAGCCCTGCCCTGCTCTTCCTTTAGTTACCTAACCTAACGGTGCACGAGGGGACATCGAGACGAATGCGGATGGCATAAGTGTACGTTGTATTTATCTGTGATGTTTAGGTGACTTAAATGATGGGTCTTCATTAATGTGATTAATGAATGAAAAGAAACCTAAAAGTTGTTGTACAATCAAAACTTTATAGAAAAGGGTAGCTACATTTTTGCTTTGCATAGTGATATATATGATATATCCTGCACCTTATTCGATGAGGAAAGAGCCAAGATCCCTTCACCCGGAGTGACCTCTTTAGCAAAACTGGCAGATGCTACAACACTCGGTTTGTCTTTTGATTGCTTTTGGAGTTTTGCTTTGCATAGCGATATATATGATATATCTTGCACCTTATTCGATGAGGAAAGAGCCGAGATCCCTTCACCAGGAGTGACCTCTTTAGTAAAACTAACGAAAGCATCAAAATCACTCCATTTCAAAATTCACTAGATTCTACAACGATATCAAGTTCGATACGCAATAGGTTTTCAAAAAAACCTGTCGTAGCCCTCCGTCATTTCAGATAAGTCCTGCTTAGTATTCGTGTTGCGTTTGTTGACCTTGTCAAGGCGTAGTGTGCGGTAGCTGACCAGTATTTATCTGTTTATGCATATGATGCAGATTGTTTTAGGGTAGTCGTACGGCCTTGTTGACCTTGTCAAGGGTCGTGCGGGTGGGTTTAATTCAATCAAGAAATGACGGGTTGAACTTGACTTACGGTCTATGGTTTTTTGAACTTGTCAAGGTCATAGATCGTTTGGGGCAAAATATTATCGGGAATTTCAAGTGTTGAAATTTGCAATGAGAATGCATACCTTCTATGAGATAGTTGGATCCCGATACCTACTGTGAGTAATTGTTACTCCTGGGAGAGTTTTACACGGGACAATTAGCCGATCAAGTAGGTGTCTAGAAAGGTGTCGATGGGGTTACGCCTCTGGGAAAACGAGGTTTACTTTAATTAGGTCCGTGCGAAAGCACGGGGAACCTCCCTCAAAGTACCGACACCGGCCTAGCTGAAAGATCGGCGAAGTTGTAGGGTGTAATTAATCCCGGCTAGTCTTTCCTTTTAGGGTTTAAAGGAAGATTTGATAAAAACAGTGGGAGTCATCCTGATTAGATAAAATAATAACCAATCTGATCTTGCAAGAGCATACGCTAAAGTGTTTTCTTCTCTCTCTCTCCAGGTAGCGACCATATCATGCCTTAATCAAGTTAATAATATGGATGTATTGACCGAAACCGCATGTTATACTGTGCCTGGGAACGTTGGTTCCGTTCTTTCTTATAAAAGTTATAAGACTGAACAGGATATAGGGGAATACCAGGATTCCCATGCCACCCGAATGAAGAAAGTACATGTTGATGCATTTTCTTCGGGTGTGTTCGTTACAGAGAACTGTTTCTCCATTTCCTCTACGTCCTGGGTATTAGATACCGGGTCAGGATCCCATATATGTAATCAGTTACATGGGCTTAGGAAGGGTAGAGAACTTGGAGAAGGTGATAAAGACATAAGGGTTGGAAATGGTGCAATTGTTGCAGCTAAAACCGTCGGGGAATATCACCTTGTATTACCAACCGGTAATACATTGATTCTGAATGAATGCTATTACATGCCGAACCTAATATGCAACATTATATCAGTTTCTTTGTTGAGTAAAGAAGGATATAATTTTGTATTACAGGATAATGTTATGAACATTTTTCTAAACCAAAAGTTGGTTGGATCAGGCACGATGTGCAATGGCATTTATGTTCTAAATCAATCAACAGTTCTGAGCATAAAAAACACACACAAGAGGAAGAGTTCAGAACTGAACGAATCCTTCTTGTTGCATTGTAAACTGGGTCACATCAATGCGACATGACTAGCTAAGTTGCATAAGGATGGATATTTGAATCCGTTTGAATTTTCATCTTATGACACTTGCCAGTCATGTCTCAAAGGCAAGATGACCAAAACTCCGTTTACAGGACACGGAGAGAGAGTTATGGAACTCTTGGGACTGGTACATAGTGATGTATGCGGCCCCATGTCTACACATGCCAGGAATGGTTCTGCGTACTTCATTACATTCACTGACGATCTCTCTAGATTCGGATATGTGTTCCTGATGAAACACAAATCAGAAGCTTTTGAGAAATTTAGAGAATATAAACAAGAAGTCGAGAACCAAACCGGGAAAAGTATTAAAATTCTTCGATCTGATCGAAGAGGTGAATACTTGAGCAATGAATTCCTGGACTTACTAAAAGAGAATGAGATTCTCTCTCAGCTGACTCCTCCATATACACCACAGCACAATGGTGTATCGGAACGGAGGAACCGCACCCTATTAGATATGGTGTGCTCTATGATGAGCACAGCTGAGTTACCTATTTCTTTCTGGGGGCATGCGCTGGAGACAGCAGCATACCTATTGAATCAAGTTCCATCTAAATCTGTACCTACCACACCATATGAGATATGGAGTGGGAAGAGACCATATCTTAAACGAGTTAAGATATGGGGTTGTCCAGTCTATGTCAAAAGACAAAATCTGGACAAACTCGAGGCACGGTCAATTCTTTGCAAGTTTGTGGGATATCCAAAGAACTTATATGGGTATTTTTTCTACCACAGTGAGGAACAAAAAGTGTTTGTTGCTCAACATGCCATCTTTTTAGAAAAGGAATTTCTTGTAAAAGAAATTAGTGGCAAAGTTTTAGAGCTGGAAGAGGTTCCAGATACACAAACTGCAACTGAAGATTTAGTGGAACCAGAGGATTCAGAAGTTCCCAACGAACCTCAGCCTCTCCGCCGATCTAGTAGGGTTCCTTACCCACCTGAGAGATACTACGGTTTTCTCATGGATGGTGGGAGCGAGGATTGCATCATGGTTGATGATGACCCAACTAGCTTCGAGCAGGCCATCACGAGTGGGGACTCAGTGAAATGGCTGGATGCAATGCGGTCCGAGATCGAATCCATGTACACCAACAAAGTATGGACTTTGGAAGATGCTCCTGAAGGGGTAAAACCCATTGGGAGCAAGTGGATCTTCAAGAAAAAATTTGGTGTAGATGGGAAAGTGGAGACTTTCAAAGCTAGACTTGTTGCAAAGGGTTTTCATCAAAGACCAGGTGTGGACTATGACGAAACCTTTTCTCCAGTGGCTGTGCTTAAATCCATCCGAATCATGCTTGCCATCGCTGCATATCATGACTACGAAATCTGGAAAATGGATGTTAAGACCGCCTTTCTAAACGGTGATTTAGAAGAGAGCGTGTACATGACTCAGCCAGAGGGCTTCGTAGATAGTGGGAGCAGCAGGAAGATATGCAAGCTGCTTAAATCCATTTATGGATTAAAGCAAGCATCGCGGAGTTAGAACATCTGCTTTGACGTCGTTATCAAAGAGTTTGATTTCGTCAAAAACGTAGATGAACCTTGTGTCTACAAGAAGGTGGCAGAGAGTAAGGTTGTCTTCCTCGTATTGTACGTAGAGGACATACACTTGATAGGAAATGACATTCCTATGCTGCAATCGGTCAAGCTCTTCTTATCACAAAGATTCTCAATGAAAGATCTAGGTGATGCCTCCTGCATACTGGGAATTATGATCTATAGAGATAGTTCTAAAAGGATATTGGGATTGTCCCAATCCAGGTACATTGACACCATACTAAAGAGGTTTAGTATGGAAGAGTCCAAACGTGGGTTTTTACCCACGATCTCAGGGCTCACTCTCTCCAAAGAGATGTCTCCCAAGACTGATTTGGAGAGAGCTCGCATGCAAGGGAAACCCTATGCTTCGGCTGTAGGCTCTATCATGTACGCGATGCTATGTACCAGACCCGATGTAGCATACTCACTAAGTGTAGTGAGTAGGTATCAAGCTAATCCTGAAGAGAGTCACTGGACAACTGTGAAGAGCATTCTCAAGTACTTACGAAGGACTAAAGAGATGCTCTTGGTGTATGGTAACGGAGAACTCCAAGTGAAGTCCTTTACCGATTCGAGCTTCCAGAGTGATAAGGACGACTCTAAGTCGCACTCGGGATTTGTCTTTACCCTTTCCGGAGGGGCGGTTAGCTGGAAGAGTTCCAAGCAGGAAACCGTGGCAGACTCGACGATGAAGGCTGAATACATCGCTGCCAACGATGCTGCCAAAGAGGCTGTCTGTATCAAGAAGTTCATTACTGAACTTGGAGTGGTTCCATTCATTGAGCATCCAATACCTTTGTATTGCGATAACAATGGAGCGGTGGCTTTGGCCAAGGAACCCAGGTCCCATCAGCGATCCAGGCATATTCTGAGGCGGTATCACCTGATCTGGGACATAGCTGATCGCCGAGAGATCGAGGTCAGGAGGGTTGACACGAAGAACAACACAGCGGATCCACTCACGAAGGCCATTCCCCAGATACAGTTTGAGAGACTCTTCGGGATGCTCGGTATGCGATACTACAGCAGCTGGCCCTAGTGCAAGTGGGAGATTGTTAGTTGTATGTATGCCCTAGAGGCCAGTATTGTACAGATGATGTATATTATATTGGATGCTTGGACATATATAGAGATGACTTTCTTGCTCGATATGATAGTATGCTATCTGGTTCCTCTTTATGTTAACATGTATACTAGTCTCTTTATACTGTCTTATAGTTACATGTTGGTAAAGCCCTTAGGATATGTACTTGACTACTTGGACTATGATGCGGATCATACTAGTGGGGACATGGTAGTCCATAAGTACATCCTTCAAGATCCCTAGTCGTGGGTGTATCGAGACGGGGCATCGATATACCAGTGTAGACTAGCGTATACGCTTCTCGACCCATGAGATAGGCAATGGATGATCCCATATCCATTGGTGTTTGACATCAGAGATGGTATACGGGTGCTCAGTGGAGACTGGGTACACTGGACGGACACGCCGAGAACTCCCAGATGGTATTATACCTCACGTCAGATGGCAGTTCTCTGGTGACACTTGTGCAGGTTAGTCTGTAGACCCGAGATCGTCATAGAGTCTTGTGTTATTCCTACTGTGCTTTGATTTCCACCTTACCACATCCATGAGGGCGTGTAAAACGGTGGTTTTTGGGTACAGTCCCGAGTCACATGGAGGCAATGAGCGATAGGAGGGGTTTCGTCTCTCCCTGTATTGGGGGTTGATGTTGCGCTGTGCTCGATTGGCCCTAACAGGGAAGTCCCTGGCCAAGGCTGATTTATAGATTTACTGGTAAGTGTTACCAGCAGTTACTTGACCCGTTATGAGCCTCACATCGGCATGACTTATCGGTTATTGGGGTCTGACGTTTTCCACCCCTAGACTTGATATGCGACAAATCAGACGAGGAGACCGGACTGTACAGGAAATGTTACCGGCAGGATTTTACAGGAGTTGGAGCGGGCTTGCTTGCTGATCTTCTGATCGCTCAATACCCGGGTAGCCGTTACCTCCAGCTAGTACCGCTGACGGCTTGTGGGTGCTTGATGTGATCATCACCTGCTGCCGGCGTATTGACGAGTCTTTAGAGTCCTACATAGAGGTTTTACTGGCTCAGGCAAAACGAAATAGGAGCACGTATGTGATATGTGCGGGACCGAGAACAATGCGTGTATGTGATACCGTATTCTATTCTCGCGACTTTATGTATCGGTCGGTTATATATGATATAGCCGGGTTATCGAATCAAGTGTTGATTCGATAAGACGATACATTGGATGTTAGTCGGTTATATGTGATATGACCGAATTATTAAGTCAAGTGTTGATTTAATAATTTATTGTATAATTGTATATTTGATATACTAGTTTACATTAACTAACACTTGTTCACTTTAGGTTTTTTTTTCCTCACATGTGCACACTTTAATATATATATGTGATATATATTAAAAAGTGTTTTCTTTTTGTATCATGGTTGATGATACACTAGACATGGGTGTGTAAGACATACACCATACAATTTTAGATCGTGGTTAATATTTATTTAAGGTAATTACAAATTAGTGGAGCTTAGGTCATAAGCATGAAGCTTGTAGAAGCTTGTGGATGCTTTGACAAAGTCCACCAAATTTGTTTTACTTTAGATTTTTATTAATCTAACCATTTTGAATTAGCTATGGTTATGTCTCTACATGAGTTAGTATATGATACTCACTCACAATGGTTAGCTCACTCACTTGATCATTATCCTCATATCTTTCTTTTGTTCATCTTCTTCTTCATTGAGCAAAAGAAAAAGCATGCTAGGGTTTTGAAAATAGAGTGAAACTTTGTGAGAAATAAAATTCTAAACAGAACCCACTTCCTATTTCTCCATCCTCTACTAGACTAGCACTTTAGTTTAGGGTGTCTGCTTCACTAATTCTCTAGTTAGTGAAGTAGAAGCTTGAGTTGGCATCCCCTCGACGTAGATCATCTTCGGCCTCGAAGACTTCAAGCAAGGACGCACCTTTAACCTCGTGAAGCCATGCAAGAGTCCGGGAAAACCACGATCGCAGCGAAGGGACTTCAACAAGGAGCTAAACAAGTGAAGGACCGATCTACAAATGTTGTATTTCGTATTCACTTAGTCGTAAACCTAGTTTACTAGCATATGAAACCCTAATTTTCTAGCAACGATCTTGTTTAGGGTTATTAGGCACGGCTAAAATTTTAAACGAGCATGGTTGATGTATTGTAGAACCTTATTAGAGTGCCTAGTAACCCTACAGAAAACGTTTACACCAGGTCAACAAGTCCTTCTTTATGATTCACGACTACACCTTCACGCGGGTAAGCTTCGATCTCGGTGGAAGGGACCTTTTATTGTGCGATCTGTATACCCGCACGGGACAGTTGAGGTAGAAAATGTTAAAAACGGCATATTTTTCAAAGTGAATGGACATAGATTAAAGCCGTATTTTTCCACTGACCCCACAGAGGAGCTCCTGTTCTTACAGGAGCCATTTTATCATGATTAAAATTCCTCCATCTCACCTCCATGTCCTGTATATTACTGCATCATCTTTTTGAGTGGAGGTGAGTGAAAAGAATAAGTTTGGGGGAGGGTCTTCACTTAATAATTTTGCCCCCACTAATAAATTCCTCCCAGGCTTACAGGTTTTTTTTTTAGATATAGCGGTTGGCAACAGTGAGGACACTGTTGAAAACAAGTTTGGGGGAGGTTTGTGCTTATTTTCGCATCATTTTCATATCACTTTGCATAAGCACAAAACATTTTTGAAAACCTATAAAAATTTAAAATTTTTTAAAAAAACCTATAAAAATAAAAAATTTTGAAAACCTATAAAAAATTTTAAAAAAATTCAAAAGATATAAAAATATTTAATATTTAAAAATATTTTTGTACATAAATAAGGTAATAAAAGATTAGATAGTGAAAAATTACATCCAAAAGATTAGAAAAATTTAAGAAAACCAAGAAAATTAGAAGTTTTCTTATACGAACTAGTAATAAGTAGTTATGAGCCATTGTCCCAAGGGTTAGTAAGATGAAGGAAGTCACTAATCTGAGGATAAAAATAAGTCTGAAAAATAGTTCCTATTCTGGAAGCCAAACATTTTGAACGTTGATACCATGCTATTCGCACTTACACACGTCTTGAAGCCCGGGATTGTAGAGGATACCTTGAAATGCTCTTGTCTAAAAGCCGATATATGAAGGAAATAAAAAGATGAATAAAATATAAAATGGTGAAGAAAAATGAACACTGGTTTTGTTATCGCCAAGGCAGAAATAAAAAAATATAGCAAGGGTGCCTCTTCACCTAGTGCCCTAAGGCCAACTGGTCTGGGAGCACTGCTAAGCCTTAGGTGGTTCAAGACGAGGAAAAACACCAAATAAGCAAACACAGGAGTAATCGGTCGGTTAGTACCTCAAGAAGTATTAACAGTCGCATGAAAGTGTGTGAGCAAACTCATCTAAATATTCATTAATTAAAAAGTACTGAGGTGGATGGACAAGAGTATGATAGCTAGAATTGAATTCTCCGGGTGTAGGGATGTTCTTTACACGCACGTAGGGTTATATGATCGATGTTTGGAAGAAAGATAGGAATGAAGAATAAGACAATGTTTTATTGAGGGGTTATGTGATTTCTAACATTTTTTCATGACTATTAAGATAGGGCTCATGACAACCGAAAAGCTAGCATAGTTGGAAACTCTAATTTTCAAAGTCTTTCTTTTACAATTCTTATCTTTAAATGTAATATTCACGGTCTTCCTTTTATTATTGGATTTTGTGGGTGCAATCCGCTGAAAACCCTCAGGAGGCAACACTCCTCCTACTTGGGACACCTAGAGGTTTAAAGGCTTGTCGCACGTGCTCAGTGCAATCGTGTTGCCTACGAAAGTGTGCTAGTTAGTTTTTATTTTTCTTTATTTTCTCCTTCTCTTTTTAATAAAACAATTCGCTCGAGACGACCGAAAATATGTTCGGGGGAATTTGATCAGTGGAAAATAATGTATTTTTAACATGTCAATTTCCCTATCATTTGCACTCATTTCGAAGTGTTCGGTTTGCATATTGCACATAATAGCAAGACAGTTGTAAAATACCAGATTACCTGTGTTGTATACTAAAACCGGTATTTTAAGGGAAATTGAGTGTTTATCATGGCATCGCATCATCCTTGTATAGCGCAACACTTGTTTCGAAGTCTGTGCAGGAAATTCCAGGAACCGAGCCAAAATTGTCATAGTGCTGATAAAAAATACGCCAACTCAAAGACTTGAGATCTGGCAGTAATGTATAAGGAATTTTGAGAATAAACATATCAACAAAATACCATGAGGTTATATGGAAGCATCTCTGTACAATTGAAGCATTAAGGCTCCTATTGGGCCGCGGATCCGCGGCTGGAGCAGGCTTGTGCCGTGGATCCGCGGCCACGTGAGGGTGATGTCATCAAGTATCAGCTGCTGAATTCTTCTCTCACTCAGAACACCTCATCAAGCCAATGCAATTTCTACAGAACTCCAGAAGCTTCTTCAGTACAGCAAAGCCCCTTGTCAAAGCTAAACACTCCAAGCTTCCAAAGCAAGCCAAGTAACTACCTTAAACTCTAGAACTTTCCTCCTAACTACCAAGCTTACAAGAGAAGCTAATCTAGACTAAGCTTACAAGAGAAGCTAACCTAAATCAAGCTTATAAGGGAAGCTAAGCTAATCTAAAGCTTACAAGGGAAGCTAAGCTAATCCAAGCTTACAAAGGAAGCTAACCATTCTTAAGGCTATAAAAGGGACCCTAGGCTTCACTTCTAAAGGTTGTTGAAAATTGAACAATTCTTCACACAAGTTGAGTGACACAACTTGTGCCCCAAACCCTAACCCTAATCCAATAAAAAAGCCAATATTTCAAGATCTTCGAGTTCAATCTAAGCAAGAATCCTTCAAAGCCTTTAGAAGTGAAGCCGGACTTCATTGGAGCAAGTGATCCAAGCCGATCCGCGACTCAAGGAGTCGAGCGACGCAAAAATCGACGATCTAGTTCCTTACTCTTGTAGATTTCGAAAGATTTGTAACGAATTTGTCGATAAATAAAGGTGAAATTCTTTTATCTTGCTTATCTTTTTAATTCAAGCATAATGATTCAATCTAGATTCTTGAATGTGTTCTTTGTGATGATGCTTGAGTAAAACTCCGCTCGTGGAGGAGTCGAAAGAATCAATAGATGATGAAGTTGACAAATCTTGAAACATTTCTTAAGTCCTATAACGTTTGTAAATTATTGAAAATCAAATGATCGATGATCTAGTTTCGACGCGAAATGCTTTCTTGATTATTTTCTCTCAGAACTAGAGATCAACGATCGATCATTTGATTTACTAGAAGCTAGCTTGTGAATGAGATTCATTGATAGGACAAAAGATGAGATGAGGAAACTCGCAAGATCCTTAAACCTCAATAAATCGTCATCGATCTAGTATCAATTCGTTAATGGATAAGAAAAAAGTAATCGCTAGTCTTCTTCACGTCTATAGATTTAATCGACTCCTACGAGCTTCACCTCAATTCTTGAAACTTAACTCGATTGGAATTCTATCAATTCTTGATTTTTAATGCTTTCTTGATTTTTGATCAGATCTAGTTAATTCTTGAAATTCATTGATATAAATCTTGAACGCTTTTCTTTTCTTTTCTCTTAAATTTTCAATTCAAACAAAACAAATACGAACGAATCTCACAATCCCTGTAGACGATCCGCACTTACTAACGCGCTATATACGACACCGTTATTGAGTGCGGTCAAATAATTTTTGATTGTGATTTCTATTCATTTTCTAAACATACACAACAAGAATTCTCATTCAATCACCGATCCCGCAGATGATACGGAGTCTGAGATATATGAGGATTTATGTGCCATGCTGGGCACAGAATTATGTTTTGTGTCAATGCTAGACACTGACTTCTCTATTGATTTCATGATGTATTCTGTTTCCATTCGTCATGCATTCATACATCATATATCTGATATGTTGCTATCTGGGGTACTGACACGAGCATGTAGTATTACACTCATACATAGAAGGACCAGGATGTTTATTTGAGGATATTACTTGATATGACCTAGGATAGCGTTGTGCATGAGATTTCTACTCGTAGATGTTTTCTACTCACGAGTTGGCAACTCACCCCCGTTGTACCATAGTTCTTGCAGGTTTTGCCGTACATGTTTCGTTACGTCTTTGCTGGCACACTGCTTCCTTTCCGGGTGATTACTTTGGTAGGTGGGTTCTTTTGCATCATGGCCACCATTGTATATATGTTATTCAGTTGTATCTAGTAAACTCCATCAGCCAGACATTTATATTTTATTGACTTAGAAGACCAGTGTATATTTTTTTGACCTTAGAGTCGCACGTTGTATTATTATGGATTTCATGTTGTTTAGAGTTTTCTTTCAGTTTTGATCCTCGCCCTTCGGTGTTGTATATTATATTGCTTGCGTGGTTGTGGCCGTCGATTGACGAAGAGCTAGCTCCCGCTTGGGGATGCCTTTTATCTTTGATGCATATATTTATCATGTTGTACCCCGTTCGGGGCCAGTATTTACAAAGGAAACTCTGCCGAAATTTTCAGAAAAGACTTGTGATTTTAAAAATACATATTTCAGCATATATTGCTAACTACTTGATTTAAATTGGTTTTTCCTTCACTCTACTGCTTTACTTGGTTTTGATTTCTGGGTTTTGGCTTACTTAGATTACGTACGCCTCGAGACATTTCGTAATTTAAGTGCCGGTCATGTTCCGTATTTTTCGGGTCGTGACAAGAATTTTTGTGTGCAAATGGAGTTAGCGAAGGGCGAAGCTCCGGCGAAATTCCGA
Source organism: Agapanthus africanus (assembly GCA_030015575.1). Lineage (NCBI taxonomy): Eukaryota > Viridiplantae > Streptophyta > Magnoliopsida > Asparagales > Amaryllidaceae > Agapanthus > Agapanthus africanus. Next base: position 517,821,457 of record CM057337.1, read on the forward strand.
CGACGACCCTAGGAGCTCCCGGCGACGAAACGATGCACCGGAACCTACTTCCACTCCCTCTTCCTCTCCTCTAAACCAAAAGCCCGTAAGTCCCTACTCCCTCTTATTATTTCTATTCTTAAAACTCATAATTTTAAAACACGATGGAATCGGAGTTAATCCGACTTCCGATTCGGTTCTTCTTAAAATTCCATTTTTTCATAAATACAAACATACCACACTCTTACATCTTGACTATTAAATATTAACAAAACATCACGAAAAAGTTTCATAGAAAAATATCTCATATTGCAATCTTTATCGTACTTTTTCAGTAAAATACCATGTAGTTTGGTTTCGACTTTAAAACATCATTAATCTTGCTATATCTTTAGTTAGATCATAAGCTAATGGCCTATCTCCTCACAACACTCATATGTAACATAGCATAATACTTTTTGGGAAATATAGATTCGAGAAAATATCGTTTTACACAAAACTGCCTTAAACTTATAAAAACCATTTTCATAAGATTATGTCTTTTAAACAAATCTTTGCAAAACACCGCTACAACCCATTTGGGGAACCCGTTCGGGATGGTGTGGATTATCGTACATCCTCGGGCTTAGTAGTGCGAGATGCAGACCTCCGTAAGGAGCATTCGGTCTCGAGAGATTTAAAAATACAAATATCTTAAGAAAATGAGATTTCTAAAAAATAATAAATTAAAATTATTTTTATAAATATATAAATATATATGTATTATCAAAATATCTATTTTTGTTAGAATATCAATATTCCAACTTTTCTAAGTCAAAAAAATCACTTTACATGAAAATACCATGCATTTCCATACAAGTTCAATATTACAAATAAATACCATGTATTATGAAAAAATAGGTTTGATTCACTAGAAATGTCACATATATAAAATCTACATCTATTAAAACTCTAAAGACGATAATAAATTACTTGAGCTGTATTTTGAAAATCATACAAAAGTATTTTTACATATAACCCCCTCAAGTTTTATAAATTACAATAAGGACCCTAGTGAACATAGGTTTAAGCGGAACCAATCTCTTGAGCCTCAGGAAGCCAGAGAAGTGGGTGCTTTCCTATTTAAGGTAGACAACTTAACAAACGGTGTTATGAACAAGGTAATCGTCTTAGTAAAAGACAAATCCTGCCGCCCATGTCCAGCGGTTACCGATAACATCAAAACCTAATTCAGGACTTCAATTTCTTTTCTAATTGTTCTGCTCAGACCGAGTCTCATTATAAATAATCTGACTTGAATATGAATCAAGTACAATCTACAATACTACAAAGCAACATGAATCCATGAATCCATATATTCAATCTGTTAAATCTATCAATCTATATTGACTGAACCGAACCATGGATACACACCCATTTACATGATTCTCCAGTTACATCCATGATTCTCCAGTTACATCCATTTACTGATATCATGGTTTCGGTAAGTCATCCAATTATACAATCTATATTGTAAGACAATACAAGTATTCCATTTACATTTACAAAACAGTACAAACAACACATTTACAATTCAAACAATACAATCAATACTTCGCGGGGTTTAAGCGGTAGATTGGTACGGAAGGTGTTAGAAGTGGCATGAGACTGCAAGATTTAAGACACCTAACTTGAATTCAATTGCCGTTGTTCCGGGTTGTATAACGGAGCCTTGTACTTCCATTTGCCTTTAGTCTCTGGTATATAGAGACTCCTCTCATATACACTAGCATCCTTCTGTATCAAGCTACAAACAATAGCGTTAACACTAAATACAACATTATAACAATCAAATATAACTTTAAAAGTTACACACACTCTCTCTCTCTGTCTATTCTATTTCTCCCTTATCTTTGGGACATACCGAGCGATTTGTTCGCTGACGACATTCTCTTTCTTCTTCTTTGAATGTCGTCAGGTGTTTTGGACCTTCCATAGATTGAGCCTAGCACTGAAGATTTGGACCAGTTTATTGAAGATCCCGAGCTGTGGTTACACTTGTACACATTTCATTTCAGTACTTTCCATTTCTGTTATGCCATTGTTTAGGCATTGCTTTCATTCAGATGTATTTACTTTTCCATGCATTGTACAAAAGAATGTTAATAAATAAAGTTGTTATTCAACTATATCTTTTGTCTCTTATGCATTTTCATTTATATAGCTTAGATACGATAGCGTATTTAATTCTGAGTAAATAGGTAGCTGCCTCATCGCGCCCTCTGCTCGTATACCGGGAAGTGGGGCGTAACAATATGTAATATAGCCGTATTATTAAATCAAGTGTTGATTTGATAATCTAATGTATAATTATATATTTGATATATTAACATACATTAACTAATATTGTTTCACTTAATATTTATTTTCTCACTTAATTTGTGCACAAAGTATAAATGTGATATATATTAGTATACAAGATTTTGTGTGATGCTTGATGATATATGCTTCATAGGTGTGTGTATGACTTACACCATGCTTTCTATAATCTAAGGTTTTAATTAATTAAGTAATTCAAAATTGTTGGATTTTGTCATGGCAAGAAGCTTGCTTGTTCTTTGACTAAGTCAACAAGTTTTGTTTTACTTAAGATATTTATAAACCTAACCATTATAGCTAGCCATGGTTAACTCTCTACAAAAGTTAGTATATGATACTAACTCACCTTGGGTTGCCATTCTCCACTTGATTTTTATCATGAGAGTTTTCTTCATCTCCTTCCTCAAGCTTTCTAGCTTCAATGGAAATGAAGAAAAATGAGTGAGAAAATTATTTTTAAAGTGAGCAAAATTCCTATTTCATCGTCCTCTACTACTAGCCATTTAGTATAGGGTGTTTGCTTCACTAATTCCATAATTAGTGAAGGGGTATCTTGGGTTAGTGTCTTCTCGACGTAGATCATCTTTGGCCTCGAAGACTTCGTGCAAGCTTGCTCATTTCTTCAGGAGAACCCTTTCAAGAGTTCGGGTGTTCATGATTTGCAGCGAAGGGACTACTACACGGAGCATTAGAAGTGAAGGACCGGTCTACAAAGGTTGTATTCATCATTCACTTAAATGTAAAGTTGTTTACATATCGTTTCGTCGGATTTTCTAGTAAAGATTCTAGGGTTAGGGTTAGCTAGAACGGCAAATTTTTGAAATTGGTATGGACGATGCCTCCCGAAACCTTGCTGCAGTGCTAGGCAACTCTGCAGTGGTATTAGAGCCATGCTAGAAAATTAGACAATGTTTGTTAGATTACGAAACCGAAACGATTCCGAAACTTTAAACATTGCAACCCAGTTTCTGTCGAATTTAAAAAGTCTTCAAAAAAATTTTTAAACAACTGCAGAATGTTATATGAGATATATCATGAACACAGAAGAAAATTGAAGCAATTTTGGCATACTTTGGCCGGCCGCAACCATGTAAAAAATGGCAAGCTCGGCCCAATTTGGGAGTTTGGCTTCAAATTTTTTCGGTGTTCCGGTCTCTGGGTTTTTGTGTTTCAGGTGTTGCTAGTTTTTTCTAATTTTGCATGAGATGTGATCTTACAGTATAGGCAATTTGGAGAGTTTCGTATTCGTAGTTTTAACATTGTTTCGGGTATTCGTATGTTGTCTAGGCGAAGTTAAAAAGTTCGAACGAATGTCATAAACCTATTTTTCCAAATTTAACATATTCGGAAAAACATGCAAGTAATTCTGTGAACCCTCTAGAAGAATGAAACCCTAACTCGACATAATGACCATGGAACCGCTTTTGAACGTTAGGGTTTGCGGCAGTTCCGCGGTGCCATTAATGAGGCTTGGGTCTGCCCTTCTATGGTTGGTTCATAGGTACTGTGGCATGTTCCGTGTATTATTAAATTGTGCTCAAGTATTGAGCTGTCGGGGAATTGTAGGACTTTGGTGAATCGATTGAAAAGTTTAACGTCGTCCAGATATCATGTGATGGATACAATATTTGGAATCCACATTATTAGTTATGAGATAACCAGTTTGAATTTTATAAATCTAGCAGTTTAGTCTCATTTGATCGGTTGCCATGGAATTTTGATGAGGATCAAAAGTCCGTCGCAATTACGTAGTGTACGCGAATAGTCGCCGGGTAACCTTATTAGATAGCCACGCCCCATAGCCCCGACCAAGTGACTGTAGGAGAACCCCATCAACAAAAGCATCAATTTGGGTGCTCATGGCCGCGGTGTTCCGCCTTAGTGCACATCTTCGACGGCATCGGGGGGTGCGGCCGTCTGTTAAAGTTTCCGACGAGCATTCGATCAGGTTATCGGGAATCTTATTGAATTACCTGATGGGTTATTGGAAAGTGTTTTCAATAACGAGACTAAAATGCTGGGTTTATAATTGTTAGCCAGGCGATGTCTAAGGAATTCATTTGGTTAGGCATGAAATTCGGAATATGAGATATTTCGGGTTTATGATGTCTAAGGTGGTTGCAGATTCCAATTGTTGTAGTTTTTAACTTTCTTTTCTGCGACCGTAAGTGTAATATGTGGTGTATCGCCGGTTTCGTTGCTATACATCAATGACAATTGGGATACGCATATTTACTTACGTTGATGACATGTGATGTTATGTGTTGCTGTGATATGTTATATTGGATCGTCATGTTCTGAATAGCCGGGGTTTTATGTGAGATGAGAGTTTTTCATTTTCATTCATGTAAAAGCTTGTATGTAATATTCTTTTATTGGGGCATTTCCGGGTTGAGGAAGATGTCACCATTGATGTATATTATTTACTTTTCTGCATTAGGTTAGACCCAAGGAGGAGAGCACAAGTAACCGGGTTCTAGAGTCCAGTGGGAGACCGGCTTAAGAAGTCGAGACCAGGTCTCCTAACTCTAGAATTGGTAGGGTTGCTTGCCACTTTCGTAGGGGTCTAGGGATGTGGGTTTGGCTATTCATCGCGACCGTGGAATCCGTTTTTTTATACTGGCTTAATTTAAAACACGGAATTCCTAATATATCCAATATTTCATATGTGTTCTTCTGCTGTTGATATTTTGTGATGTGATCACTTGATATGTTCTAAGACGAATGCCTATATTATTTATATGATATATAATAATTATTGCTGCTTTCGTTTCTTCTGTGATGCTTAGGAAGCATAATATGATGGGACTTCATTAATGAGATTAATGAAATAAAAGAAACCTAAAGATATTGTAGAAACTTGTTTAAAAACGGGTAGCTCTAGTTCTTGCTTTGCATAGCGGTATTCCCTATAGAATATCCAGCACCTTATTTGATAAGGAAAGAGCCGAGATCCCTTCACCGGGAATGACCTCTTTAGCGAAACTGGCAGATGCTACAACCCACTCAGTTTGTCTTTTGATTGCTTCTATAGTTTTTGCTTTGCATAGTGGTATTTATGAAATATCATGCACCTTGTTCGATAAGGAAAGAGCCGAGATCCCTTCACCGGGAGTGACCTCTTTAGCGAAACTAGTAAAAGCCTTAAAAACACTCCTTTTCAAAATCACTCGATTCTACGACGATATCAAGTTCATTACGCAAAATTTTTTCTTAAAAACCTGTCAGAGCCCTCCGTCATTTCAGATAAGTACTGGTTAGTATTTGTGCTATGTTTGTTGACTATGTTAAGGCGTGGTGTGCGGTAGCTAATTAGTGCTGCTTAAGCATGAGATGCGATTGGATTAGGGTAGTCGTGTGACTTTGTTGACTATGTTAAGGATCGTGCGGGTGGGTTTAATTCAATCAAGAAATGTACGGGTTGAACTTGACTAGCACTTATGATTTGTTGACTATGTTAAGGTCATATAGCTGCTGGGGGCAAAATATTATCGGGAATTTCAAGTGTTGAAATTTGCAATGAGATTGCATATCTTCTATGAGATAGATGGATCCCGATACCCACTGCGAGTAATAGTTACTCCTGGGAGTGTTTTGCACTTTACAATTAACCGATAAGTAGGTGTTTAGAAAGGTGTCAACGGGGTTACGCCCCTGGGAAAATGAGGTTTATTTTAATTAGGTCTGTGCGAAAGCCTGGGGAACCTCCCTCAAAGTACCGGCACTGGCCTGATCGAAAGATTGGCAAACTTGTAGGGTGTAATAAATCCCAGCTAGTCTTTCCTTTTAGGGTTTGAAGGAAGATTTGATAAAAACAGTGGGAGACATCCTGATTAAAAATAATAATAACCAATCTAATCTTGCAAGAGCATACACTGAGTGTTTTCTTCTCTCTCTCCACGTAGCAACCATGTCACGCCTTAATCAAGATAATAATATGGATGTATTGATCGAACCCGCTTGTTATACTGTGCTAGGGAACGTTGGTCCCGCTCCAACTTATAATTGTTGTAAGACCGAGCAGGAAATAGAGGATTACCAGGATTCTCGTGCCGCCCAAACGGAGAAAGTTCATGTTGATGCATCTTCTACGGGTGTGTTCATAGCCGAGAACTGTTTCTCAGTATCCTCTACGTCCTGGATATGAGATAGCAGATCATGATCCCACAAATGTAATCTGTTACATATGCTACAGATAGGTAGAGAACTGGGAATGGGTGATAAGTTTCAAGAGTTGGAAACGGTGCAATTGTTGCAAGCCAAGGTGTTGGCATTATCACCATGTACAACCAAATACATTGATTCTGAACGAATGTTATTAGATACCGAACCTGATATACAACATCATATCAGTCTCTTTATTTAGTAAAGAATGATATAGTTTTGTATTGTTGGATAATCTTTTGAACAATTCCTATATCAAAAGTTGATCGGTTCAGGCGCGTTATCTAATGGCATATATGTTCTAAATCAAACTACAGTTCTTAACATACAGAACACACACAAAAGGAAAAGTTCAGAAATGAACGAATCCTTCTTGAGGCATTGTAGACTAGGTCATATCAATGCGACCCGACTAGCTAAGTTACATTAAGATGTATATTTAAATCTGTTTGAATTTACATCTTATGAAACTTGTCAGTCATGTCACAAAGATAAGATGAACATAGCTCCGTTTATCGGAAACAGAGAAAGAGTTAGTGAACTCTTGGGATTGATACATGATGATGTATGTAAATCCCCTGTCTACACATGCCAAGACCGGTTCTTTGTACTTCATTATATTCACTGATGATCTCTCAAGATTCGGACATATATTCCTGTTGAAACATAAGTCTGAAGCTTTTGAGAAATTCAAAGAATATAAGTTAGAAGTAGAGAACCAAAAAGGGTATAAGTATTATGTCCTTTGATGTGATCAGGGAGGAGAATACTTGAGCACGGTATTACTGGACTATTCTAAAGGAGAATGAGATTCTCTCTCAGCATTACTCCTCCGTATACACCACAGCACGTCGGTGTATCGGGGTGGAGCAATTGCACCCTATTAGATATGGTGCGCTCTATGATGAGTACTGCTGAGTTGCCTATTTTCTTTTGGGAGTTATGCACTTGAGAAGCTGCATACCTATTGAATTGGGATCCAACCAAATCAGTGCCTACCACTCCATATGAGATATGGTATAGGAAGAGCCCATGTCTTAAGTAAGTTAAGATTTAGGGTTGTCCGTCCTATGTCAAAAGCAAAATCCGGACAAGCTCGAGGCAAGGTCGGTTCTGTGGATGTTTGTTAGATATCCCAAGCATTTGCAAGGAAATATCTTCTACAACACCGAGGAACAAAAGATGTTTTATTTCTCGGCATGCCACCTTTTTAGAAAAGGAATTTATTTCGAAAAGAAATTTGTGGTCGTGAGGTAGAACTGGAAGGAGTTCCAGCTATACATGCTCCAGCTAATGATTTGGTAGTACCGGAGGATTCAATAGTTCCCGACGAACCTAAGCCTCTCCGCCGATCTAGTAGGGTTCCTCATCCACTTGAGAGATACTACGGTTTTCTCTATGAAAGTGGAAGCGAGGATTGCATCATGAGATGATGACCCAACTAGTTTCGAGCAGTCCATCAAGAGTGGGGACTCTGTAAGAATGGCTGGATGCTATGAGATCTGAGATGGAATCCATATACAGCAACAAAGTATGGACTTTGGTTGCTATATCTAAAGGGTTAAATCCCCATCGGAAGCAAGTATATCTTGAGAAGATTACTTACTGTAGATGGAAAAATTAAGACTTTCAATGCTAGACTTGTTGTAAAAGGTTCTCGTCATCGATTAGGTGTGGTTTATAATGAAACCTTTTCTCCAGTAGCTATGCTTAAGTCCATCCGGATCCTACTTGTCATTGCTACATACCATGACTACGATATCTGGCGGTTGGGTGTCATGACTGCTTTTCTAAATAATGATTTAGAAGAGAGCGTCTATAAGTACACAGCCAGAGGGCTTCGTAGATAGTGGGAGCAGCGAAAACGTGTGCAAGTTGCTTTATGGGATAAAGCAAGTGTCGCGGAGTTGGAACATCTGTTTTGATGTGGTAATCAAAGAGTTTGACTTCATCAAAATGTTAGATGAACCTTGTATATACAAAAAGGTAGTAGGGAGTATGGTGGTGTTCTTCGTATTGTACGTGAATGACATACTCTTGATTGGAAAGGAGTTTCCTATGCTATATTCGATCAATCTCCTCTTATCACATTGATTCTCTATATAAGATCAAGGTGATACCTCCTAAATCCTAAGTTTTGGATCTATAAGATAGATCTAAGTGGTTGTTAGGATTCTCACTAGGTGTAGTAAGATGGTATCAATCAATCCTGGGGAGAATCACTGGATGGTTTCCAGGGTGGTAACGACGATTGAATGTCAGTCACAGGCATTCTCTTTATCCTCAGTGAAGGGACGGTATGTTGGAAGAGTTCTAAGCTAGATACCATGGCAAACTAGACGATAAAGGCTGGATACATCGCTACCAACGATGCTACCAAAGAGGTAGTCTGGGTGTATAATTTTTCATGAGATGAACCTTGTTCCTACCATTGTGTGACAATGGAGTTGTGGCTTTGGCCTAGGAACCCCCGTCCCATCAGTGACCCAGACATATTCTAAGACAGTATCACCTGATAATGGAGATGGTTGATCTCCAGGAAGATCGAGGTTAGGAGAGTAGACTCAGAGGACAACACGGCGGATCCACTCACAAAGGCATTTTCCCAAGAGAGACTTTTATGAGATGGTTGAGTGTGAAATACTACAGCCACTACTGATTGTTGGGTATTGGATACTATAACATATGGCCGTTAGTTGTATGTATGCCCTAAAGGCCATTATTGTACATATGATGTATATTATAGTAGATGCTTGGACATATATAGAGAGGACTTTCTTGCTCGACATGATAGTATGCTATCTGGTTGCTCTTTATCTTAACATGTATACTTGTCTCTTGATATTGTCTTATGGTTACCTGTTGGTAAATCCCTTAGGATGTGTACTTGACTACCAGGATTATGATGCAGATCATACTAGTGGGGCCATGGTAGTCCATAAGTTCATCCTTTAATGTTGCTATTCGTGGGTGTATAGAGATGGGGCATCGATATACCAGAGTAGACTAGCGTATACGCTTCTCGACCCATGTGATGGGCGATGGATGATCCCACATCCATTGGTGTTTGACATCAGAAACGGTATACGGGTGCTCAGTGGAGACTGGGTACACTGGACGGACTCGCCGAGAACTCCCAGATGGTATTATACCTCACGTCAGATGGCAGTTCTCTGGTGACACTGGTAGAGGTTAGTCTGTAGACCCGAGATCGTCATAGAGTCTTGTGTGATTCCTACTGTGCTTTGATTTCCACCTTACCACGTTTAAGAGGACGTGCAAAACGGTGGATTTTGGGTACAGTCCCGAGTCACATGGAGGCAATGAGCGATAAGAGGGGTTTCGTCTCTCCCGGTATTGGGGGTTGATGTTGCGCTGTGCCCGATTGGCCATAACAGGGAAGTCCCTGGCTAGGGCTGATTTAGAGATTTACTGGTAAGTGTTATCAGTAGTTTCTCAACCCATTATGAGCCTCATATCGGCATGACTTATCGAGTTATTGGGGTCTAACGTTTACCACCCCTAGACTTGATATGCGACATCTTAGACGAAGAGACCGGACTGTATGGTAGTGTTACTGACAGGCTTTACAGGAGCTAGAGCAGGCTTGCTTGCTGATCTTCTGATCGCTCAAAAACCGGGTAGCCATTACGTCCAGCTAGTACCGCTGATGGCTTGTGAGTGCTTGATGTGATCATCACCTACTGCCGGCGTATTGACGAGTCTTTAGAGTCCTACATAGAGATTTTACTGGCTCAGGCAAAATGAAGTAGGAGCACATATGTGATATGTGCGGGACCGAGAATAATATAAGTATGAGATACCGTATTCTATTCTCGTGATTATTTGTATCGATCGGTTATATGAGATATAGCCGGGTTATCGAATCAAGTGTTCATTCGATAAGATGGTACATATAATATTAGTCGGTTATATATGATATAGCCGGATTATTAAATCAAGTGTTGATTTAATAATTTAGTGTATAATTGTATATTTGATATACTAGTTTACATTAACTAATATTAGCTTACTTAAGCATTTATTTTCTCACATGTGCACACTTAATATATATGTGATATATATTAATTGTGTACTATTTTGTGTCATGGTTGTTGATACACACTACATGGGTGTATGAGACTTACACCATACTAATTATAATGTAGGGTTTAAATATTTAAAGTAAATCCAAATTAGTGGATAATTGCTCACATGCATGAAGCTTGTAAAAGCTTGTGGATGCATTGACTTAGTCCACTCATTTTGTTTCACGTAAGATATTTATTAACCTAACCATTATAATTTAGCTATGGTTATCAATCTACATGAGTTAGTATATGATACAAACTCACCCATGGTTGATTCTCTCACCTCATTAGTTCATTCTCAGCTCTTGACTTCATCTTCTTCATCCTTTAGAAAAAGCTTGCTAGCTTTTTCCAAAGTGAGAAAATATTGTGAGAAAAATAAAACTAAAGTGAGCTCACTTCCTACTTCATCATCCTCTTCTAGATTAGCACTTTAGTATAGGGTGATAGCTTCACTAATCTCTCATTAGTGAAGTAGTATGTTGAGTTAGTGTCTCCTCGACGTAGATCATCTTCGGACTCGAAGACTTCAAGCAAGATCGTTCCTTTCACCTTGAGAAGCCTTGCAAGAGTCCGGGAGTTCCATGATCGCAGCGAAGGGACCATGTAATACCCAGTTCTTTGTACGCCAATATCCGTATTTATATAAAATGTTGCTTACAAATTTGTTTATTTATATTTATAATTATTTGATTTATTTTAAAACCCTAACCCTATTTCCATTTTCATTTTTATTTTCCCAGCCCAGCCCATCATTTCCTCCCCCTCTCTTTTAATTCTTTTTCTCTCAGCCCAGCCTACTTCCTCTCTATATCTCTTTTTATTTATTTTACTGAGCCTAGCCCAAGAACCCCGGCCCAAAACCTTTCCCCCAAACTGACCCGACCCGGACTCCCAAACCCACGACCCGCTTTCCCTTTCTTCCTCCTTCGTTTCTCTTTTCCCGCTCATTTTCCCGTGCTCCCCACCCGCTTCTCACGCCCGTTCACCTGCTCCTCATCCCACGACCCGCTCACCCCCCATCTCCCTTAACCCACGTCTCTTCTTCTCCCCGTTCCCTGCGTAGTGACCACGCCCGCACCAAGTCCCCTCGACCTGCTCTCCACAACCCTCCCCTCTCTCTTCACTCCCTCTCGTCATCTCCTCTCCTCTGCTCCAAACCCACGTTCCCGACGAACACCCAAGAACCGACCCATCGACGCCTCACCCGTTCTCGTCACCGTCCCCATCAGCTTCACCTTGTCCCGCACCTTTTCGCCGGAGCTTCTCGCCATAGAGCTCCTCACCACGTCGCTGCAGCAACCAGCCCCACCTCTTTTCTCTACTCCCCTCACTTTTTCCCTGCACACCTACCGCTACAACCCTCGCCGCCACCTTCCTCCTCCCATCCCCGACGACAAACCCCTGCACTGAGAAACCCCACGACCACGACACCCATCCCTCGCCGTCGTCGTCGCCTTCATTGCCGCCTCACCTTCGACCTCGCCTGCATCCCCGAGCAACCACCTTGACGCCGATCTCCCTCACCTGCCTCGCTCCCTCCTCGTCACAACATTGCCTCCCAGCTCCCCCAGCGACGCCAATCATCCCCTCCGGCAAGCCTCACCCTCTTCGAACCAAACTCCACCTCCACCCATCAACACCATAACTTCCTACATCCGAGCTCCTCGACAGCCTCGTCCACCGACGACGAGAACCCTGAGCCACCGCCGCGACCTCCTTCCTCTACTGTGAACTCCTTCATCTCCGACGTGAGGCCCCGACAACCAACTGTAAGACCACCCGAGCTCCTCACACACCCCTATTGACACCATCATCACCTCGCCGCCGTTGCACCCGTTGTCTCCAACGCTGACGTCCAAGCCTCACCGCCGCCGTCAATGTATTCACCGTTGCAGTATTCATCTCCATCATAAAGCCCAAGCTTCAAGCCAAGCCTTCCGGCATTTCATCGAACACCTATAACCATCGCCATCGACGTTGTTCTAGTTGCTGTCATCACCGTTCGAGCCACTGCCTCAGTAATGGTGCTGGTGTCCTGACAGCATGGTTCATAATCACTAAGTACACAATAAACATGCAATGAGACGATAACAACATGATAAATGGCAATGAATAGTAATTGCAACAATAATATGCGGAACCTAAATGATAACGTAACAATAAGGAATCTACATCGCTACACCTGTGTTATACTATTTTGCCGTTTGAAATAGTACGAATCGTGGCGTTTTGAAAATAAGGGCTACGGTGTTTTTAAGAAAAGGTACATCTTTTGAAATATCCGTAGTATCCCTTGACATGTCTTTAAAACCCTCACGATTCGTTAGTTTTAGAATTAGGTATGACTCGGGTCCAGTCTAACATCTACTAGGTTACTACAGGTTTAACTAACAACCAATCGGAAGGGGTATGTAAACTACCTGAATCTGAGTCGATATATATATGTGTATAATAGTCGGTGATCCCACCTCAATAGTATCACATACGATACCCTATATAATATGATATTCTCGAGTCAAGAGTTCGGATCTATCATCAATATATAGCTTGTACGGTAAATCCGTCATACGGCCTCCCAAATCTGGGTACGGGTCAAATGTCACATCTATCACATTATTCATCTGGTATCCTCTTTATCAAATATCATGATCGGGGGTACTGATCTGTAAGTCCACGTTGCGACCCCCGGTTCTTACGGGGAGGCGGAAACGGTATAAAATCAAAATTTTAACGCAAGAGGCAACATGGACTAAGCTAGGTCGGGATCTTTACCTAAGCTAAAACTAGCAAACTAAGCTAAAGATATTTAGCTACTCGGATGAAGATGGTTATACCTAAACTTGAACTCCTTCTCTTCAAGCTCCGATGGTGGTTCGATGGCTCCTTCTCGTTGTCTCCGTACGCCGAAGATAGATCCACTTGAAAGCTCCAACCTTTAGCTCCTTCTTCGTTCTTTGAAGAAACTAGTTCACTTGGTTTGCTAAACCTAGTGAACTAGAATGAGTAGAGATGATTTAGAATGGGATTTTATCTATGGTTCTTGATTCTCAACTCATGAGACAAGAGAACCATAGATCAAGAGAGGGAGCAAGAGGTTGAGGATGAGAGCAAGAGGAGAGCTCAAGAACAAGAGAGAGAATGAGCAAGAAAGAATGAGCAACTCTTTTGTCTTTCACCCTCTCATAATCCAAAGTGATCATAACTCATCATATCAAAAAAGTCTTATGTGATGGTTAGAAGCAACCATAACCTTATCATGTCATGCACTCATTTTACTCAAATGAGCAAGCAAGAAAAAGTTTTTGGCATGAAATGATAACCATGGTTATCATGATGGTCAACTAGTCAAGCCTAGTCAACCGGTCAACAAGTCAACAAAAGTCAACAAGTCAACAAAGTCAACAAGTCAACAAAAGTCAACAAGTCAACAACCATATCACCATAATACTTAATTAATATAATAGTTAATCACATATCATATTCTCATTAGGGTTGAGCAAAAAGTCAAAAAGTCAACGGTCAACTGTCAACAACCCTAATGAGAATCCGCTGTCTGTGCCTCCCTGTCAACTGTGCATACACACCCGCATCCGCGTTCCGAGGAACACGAATGCAAACTGGATAAATCCAATCCCATAAGGTACACTAGGATCTGGCTTAAACCAAAGCCCGCTAGTGTAAACTGTCCGGACACTGTACGTGCACAAGTGCACGGATGTGACCGAACCCTGTCGCAAAACCATGCGACCTGTCGCAATACCATGCGACCTCTACTCTTTTGCCTAAAGGCGAAAAGCTTTCTGTGTGGGACTCTAAAGACTCGACACTACGCTGGCAGTGGGTTTAACCACAGACCGCAAGCGGCACTAGCTGTGCGTAACGGTCCCCAGGTAATGCCGACAAGAAGACCGACGAGGCGAAACCCATCTGAACTCCTACTGAGCCTGAGTGTGACATTCTCCGTACAGTCCGGTCTGTTCGTCTGATACATCGCATGGCGGGCCTAGGGGGCGGTAAACGTCAGTCCCCCAATAGCGGTACAAGTCGTGCCGGAGTGAAGCCCAATACACCCTGAGATAACACTGGAAACCTACCAGTATATCTCGTTTGCCCTGGCCAGGGACTACTCGTGTAATGGCTCTCCTAGACACAGCGCGATGTCAACCCCCAATACCGGGAGAGACGAATCTTGTCTAACCGTCACTGCCTCCAAGTGCTTCGGGACTGCACCCAACCACCACCTGTTTGCACGACTCCTTTGAGCCGTGGTAGGGTAGTGATCAAAGTACAGTGGGAACACACCCGAGGCGAAGTGACAGTGTCAAGTCAGCGGACTAAGCTGTACTCATGTCACCTGGGAACTAATAACTGACGATAGGTATAATACCAACTAGTCAGTTCCCGACGAGTCCTGTCCAGTGTACCCGTAACCTAACGAGCACCCGCATACTATCTCAAGTACGACGTACTGACGGCTGTGGGACAGACCGTCTCCCACACTGGGATGAGAAGCGCATGCGCTGGTCTACTCCGGAGTATCGATGCCCTGTCTCGATAGTCCTGCGACCAGGGACCTGCATAAGGATGTGCTTATAGATTACCCAGCCCCACTAGTGTGACGGCCATCACATCGCTGGTAATCAAGCAAAGATCCTAAGGGCTCTACTAATGTGTATAGGCGATATACAAAAATAAACACATGTACACATTGAAGTAGAAACAAACCAAGTAGCATACTACTATTTTGAGCAAGATTGTATATACAAGGTGAATATCCCAAGCATCCATTAAGTAATATACAAACCAGTATGATACAGTAATGGCCTCTAGGGCATATACACTAACAATCTCCCACTTGCACTAAGGCCATGTACTGGCGTATCGAAGACCTATCATCTCGATCAGCCGCTCGAACTGAGTCTGGGGCAGGGCCTTGGTGAATGGATCAGCAGTGTTATCTTCTGAAGCGACTCTCCGAACCTCGATCTCCTGGCGATCTACGATCTCCCTGATCAGGTGATACCGCCTTAAGATGTGCCTGGATCTCTGATGGGACCTGGGTTCCTTCGCTAAAGCTATAGCCCCGTTGTTGTCGCAATACAGAGGTATTGGATCAACAATGGACGGAACCACCTGAAGTTCTTTCAAGAACTTCCTTATCCAGACAGCTTCTTTTGCGGCATCAGATGCAGCGATGTATTCCGCTTCCATCGTCGAGTCTGCAACGGTTTCCTGTTTGGAACTCTTCCAACACGCCGCCCCTCCATTGAGGGTAAAGGCAAAACCCGACATGGACTTGGAATCATCCTTGTCACTCTGGAAGCTGGAGTCAGCAAAGGCCTCGATCTGGAGGTCTTTTCCGCCATACACCAAGAACATCTCCTTAGTCCTTCTCAGGTACTTGAGAATGTTCTTTACCGCTATCCAGTGTTTCTCCCCAGGGTTAGACTGATACCGGCTTACCACACTCAGTGCATAAGCTACATCCGGTCTGGTACACAACATCGCATACATTATAGAGCCTACCGCAGAAGCGTAGGGTATAATAGACATGCGATCCCTCTCCAAATCAGTCTTGGGAGACATCTCTTTAGAGAGGGTGATCCCGTGACAAGCCGGTAGGTTACCGCGCTTGGAATCTTCCATACTGAACCTCTTCAGTATGGTGTCGATGTACCTGGACTGTGAAAGTCCTAATATCCTCTTGGATCTGTCACGGTAGATCCGGATACCCAGAATGTATGAGGCATCACCCAGGTCTTTCATGGAGAACCTGTGTGACAAGAACCCCTTGACAGATTGTAGCATAGGAATGTCATTTCCTATTAAGAGAATGTCATCCACGTATAAAACGAGGAATACTACAGTTCTCGCTACAAATCTACTATAGATGCATGGTTCATCTGGATTTTTCATAAAGCCAAATTCTTTGACCGTCTCATCAAAACAGATGTTCCAACTCCGCGATGCCTGCTTTAGTCCATAGATGGACTTAAGCAATTTGCACACCTTTCCGCTGCTCCCACTCTGAATGAAACCCTCTGGCTGGTCCATATAGACACACTCCTCTAAATTTCCATTTAGAAAAGCTGTCTTTACGTCCATTTGCCAGATCTCATAATCGTGGAAGGCAGCAATGGCAAGAAGGATCCGAATGGATTTCAGCATGGCTACTGGAGAAAAGGTTTCGTCGTAGTCCAAGCCAGGTCGTTGACGAAAACCCTTTGCTACCAGCCTAGCTTTATAGGTCTCAACCTGTCCATCTACACCAATCTTCCTTTTGAAGATCCACTTGCATCCTACGGGTTTTACCCCGTCTGGAGCAATGTCCAACGTCCATACCTTGTTGGTGTACATGGACTCCATTTCGGTCCGCATTGCATCCAGCCATTTCACTGAGTCAACGCTCTGAACGGCCTGCTGGAAGCTAGTAGGCTCATCATAATCTATGATGCAATCCTCTCTATCCCCGTCTATGAGAAAACCGTAGTATCTCTCGGGCGGATGAGACTGCCTACTACTTCTGCGGAGCGGCGTAGGAATGTCCTGTTCTTCCGAACCTTCTGGTTCCACTAAACTTTCAGTAACAGTCCGTGGTTCTGGAATTTCTTCCAGTTCTACTGTGCTCCCACTTATCTGGTTTTCCAAAAACTCAGTTTCCAAGAAGTAGGCATGACGAGAAACAAGAACTTTTTGTTCCTCTTCACAGTAGAAGAAATATCCTTTTGAGTTCTTTGGATACCCCACAAACTTGAACTGTACTGAGCGTGCCTCGAGCTTGTCCGCATGCTGCTTTTTGACAAAAGCCGGACATCCCCATGTCTTAATGTGCTTAAGATAGGGTCTCTTCCCACACCACATTTCATATGGTGTGGAAGGCACAGTCTTAGTCGGAACTCGGTTCAAAAGGTACGCTGCTGATTCTAGCGCATACCCCCAGAATGATCGCGGTAACTCAGCGTTACTCATCATGGACCGCACCATATCCAATAGGGTGCGGTTCCGTCTCTCCGATACACCATTATGTTGCGGGGTGTATGGAGGAGTAAGCTGAGAGAGAATTCCGTTCTCTTTTAAATAGTCCAGGAACTCGGCACTTAAGTATTCTCCACCTCGATCCGATCTTAGAATCTTAATACTTTTGCCGGTCTGTTTCTCTACTTCATTCTTATACTCCTGGAATTTTCCAAAGGCCTCGGACTTATGTTTCATTAAGAAAACATAACCGTACCTTGAGAAGTCATCCGTAAAAGTAATGAAGTAAGAATGTCCGCTTCGGGCATGTATAGACATTGGACCGCACACGTCACTGTGTACGAGTCCCAAGAGCTCGATCGCTCTTACTCCTTGTCCAGTAAATGGAGTCTTTGTCATCTTTCCTTTGAGACAAGATTGACAAGTGGCATACGATTGATATTCGAACGCATTCAAATATCCTTCTGTATGTAACTTAGTCAACCTTCTCTCATTGATGTGACCCAATCTACAATGCCATAAGAAAGTCTGATTTAGTTCTGGAGACTTTCTTTTGTGTGTATTCTGGACGTTGAAAATCTGTGGTTGGTTTAACACGTATATACCATTACTCAATGTACCTGACCCAATCAAAACTTGATTAAGGTGAATGTTTACAACATTACTTACAAACGCAAATTCATAACCTTCTTTAGAAACTAAAGATACAGAAATGATATTACAAGTTGCGTTGGGTACAAAAAAGCAATTACGCAAAACCAAAACATGTCCATCTGACATTCCCAGGTGATAGTCCCCCACGGCTTTAGCATCCATGCTAGCTCCGTTCGCAACTTTGAGGGTCATGTCACCTGCCTTCAAAACCCTACGGTTTCTCAACGCCTGCAAAGAATTACAGATATGAGATCCTGATCCGGTATCCAATACCCAGGAAGTAGAGTTTATTGAAAGACAATTTTCAATAACATACACACCTGAAGCTGAAGCTGCAACCTGCTTCAATTCCTGTGTTCTGGCCTTCCAGGCCCTGCAATCATTCTTCCAGTGTCCTTTCTTATGACAATAGAAGCATTCTTCCTTATCCACAAGCTTCCCCGCTATCTTTGTTGCTTTTGCTTTTCCCTTCGTATCCACTTCACTAACACCGCCCCTTGGTTTGGCGGGGGCCTTCTTCTTCTTTCCCTTGGCTTTCGCCTTGGACCTAGAAGAAGATGATCCTCCTACAAACAAAGTGGATGTATCCCTACCTTTCTGTAGGGTGCCCTCTGCGCTCCTCAGCATGTTGAGGAGCTCTGAAAGTTCAACCTCTTTTTCTTGTAGGTTGAAGTTCAGTATGAACTGGGCGTAAGTGGAAGGAAGGGACTGGAGAACTATATCCGTATATAGCTCACTCTCCAATGTGATCCCTAGGTCAGCGAGCTCCTCAATGTAGCCGATCATCTTTAGCACGTGCTCGGCTACCGATGATCCGACGGCCATTCTTGTCGAAAACAACTTTTTCGACGCTTCGTATCTTGCGATACGTGATTGCTCTCCATACAGTTCTTTTGTATGGAGCAATATGGACTCCATGTCCATATTCTCATGCCTCCTCTGATGTTCGTTGTCCATCGAGGCAAGCAGGAGGCACTTGGCCTTCGCGCTATCAATCTCCCAAGTCTTGCGGATTTCCTTATCCGCGACGCTGGAAGTTGGACCAGGGACAGGGGGAGCTTTGGTGGTAAGAAGATTCCCCAGCTTGTCATAAGTGATTGCTATCTTGACATTCCTGAGCCAATCTTTGTAGTTTGGCCCTGTCAGTTTGTTTTTATCTAGGAGTAACTTAAGTCCAGTCATGTTGATTGGTCGCTGCAATTAGGAGAGAGAAGAAGAAACACTCAGCATGATGCTCTTGCAAGTTTAGAGTGGTTTTTAGTTTGTCTAAACAGGATGGCTCCCACTGTTTCTCGAATCCCTCCTCAAACCATAAAGGAAGAATTAGTCAGGATCAATCCCACCGTACAATACTTGCTTAACCGTTCAGCCAGGCCGGTGTCGGTACTTCGAGTGAGGTTTTCCAACGCTTTCGCGAAGTTCCTTAATTAAAGAACCTCTTTTCCCTTGGGGCGTAGCCCCGCTAACACCTTTCTAGGCACCTACTAGGTTTATAGCATTGATCGTTAAGTGAGAAATTTCCCGAGGAGTAGCATATACTCACAGTAGGATCGGGATCCAAATATCATCGCGTGACGAAACTGAAGGAATCCTACCAGAATCATCACACTCCAAATGGTATGCAAATCTAGCAAGTTTCAGTACTTATGAAACTCCCGATGTGGATTTTTGCCCCATGCTCTTATGACCTTGACTTTGGCCAACAAATCATAAGTCACATGTCAAGTTCTGCCCGTCGTTCTCCAGGTTAATTTGAATCCACCCGCACCTACCCTTGACTTTGGCCAACAAGACAGTACGACTGTTCCAAACCAACGCATCTATCTATGCTGCACATGAATACCCAATAGCTACCAATCACTGTGCCTTGACTTTGGCCAACAAACACAGCTTGAATACTATTGACTATTCATGTGAAACGACGGAGGGCTACGGATGGTTTTGGCAAAACCGTGAACGTAGTGAACTTGATTTGGTCGATGGAACGAGATAGCTTTTAAAAGGAGTGGCTCAAGCTCCGTATTTAAAAGTTGTTTTGAAAAGAACCGAGTGGTTTTTCGAAAGTGTTCCAACGACTTTAACTTGGTTTATTATCTTGCATTAGTTCTTTTAATGCGTGATATTCTTGCATTAGTTCTTTTAATGCGTCCCATCATTTAATCCTACCATTGCAGAAAACAACCAAAATATGACGTACGCTTATGCCATTCGCATTCGCCACGGGGCCCCGTCATTACCCGTTAGGTTACTTAACTAACGACAGAGCGGGGGCTGGGCTAGCGCGTCTGTAAAACATAAGCAACGCCTAAATAATATCATATATAGATATACTGCAATGATAAACATTTCAGATCACAGATAAATACATTGGATATACTAGCAATCTGTAATTTGTACGAGCCTGTAACAAAAACAGATAACACGGTCGCGGTGAATAGCCAAAACCCCACCCAAGACCCCTACGGGTGCGGCAAACTACCCGCCAAGTACCCGAAGCGTAGCAACCTCCCTCATCTCCATGAGTAGGCCACTCGACACTTCGGCATACCCGGTAGTTTGTGCACCCCTCCATGGGTCTATCCTAGGAGAAAAAACAGTAAAAAGAAATTATACAATGACGGCTACAACCCCGACCCGGTTGTGCGGCCATACAAATAATTATTACATCAATTTACAAATTTACATGAATTGCAAGAAAAGAAAACTCTCGTCTCACAACCCCCGGCTATTCACTCGCGACAATCCAACATATTTATATACACATTCCAGCACATTACAGATCATGTATAACCCCGACTAATCGACTTATAGCGATTAGCCGACGTTCAATACATGCAAACATCACAGATATAACCATCATAGTCAAAGTGCAGTGAAGTTCGGAAAAAAATACGGAATTATAGGACCCCAAAAGGAAATTTCTTTTCTGGAAAATCTGGGCACATATAATATATTTCAAAAATCCCAAAACCAACACAGACACACACTGCACGAAAAACGATGCACAGAAGACGACAAAGCGCGGCGTTTCCGCGGCGGATGCCTAGCTCACGCGGCGGAAGGGCGGCGGTTTGGACGAATTACTGTATCGTTTTTCTTGGGTGTTCACACAAAACCCTGAGCCGAATTTACAAGTGTAAAGTTTTTCATTTTGAGCCAAAAAAATTTCAACAGAAACTCAGTTTTTGTAAAAGTTTGGTTTTTGGATTTTTCCGGTTCCGAACTTCGTTACACTTCACTACCAAGCTAGTTTAAGTTTGGTTAGGCTCTGATACCACTGTAAGTCCACGTTGCGACCCCCGGTTCTTACGGGGAGGCGGAAACGGTATAAAATCAAAATTTTAACGCAAGAGGCAACATGGACTAAGCTAGGTCGGGATCTTTACCTAAACTAAAACTAGCAAACTAAGCTAAAGATATTTAGCTACTCGGATGAAGATGGTTATACCTAAACTTGAACTCCTTCTCTTCAAGCTCCGATGGTGGTTCGATGGCTCCTTCTTGTTGTCTCCGTACGCCGAAGATAGATCCACTTGAAAGCTCCAACCTTTAGCTCCTTCTTCGTTCTTTGAAGAAACTAGTTTACTTGGTTTGCTAAACCTAGTGAACTAGAATGAGTAGAGATGATTTAGAATGGGATTTTATCTATGGTTCTTGATTCTCAACTCATGAGACAAGAGAACCATAGATCAAGAGAGGGAGCAAGAGGTTGAGGATGAGAGCAAGAGGAGAGCTCAAGAACAAGAGAGAGAATGAGCAAGAAAGAATGAGCAACTCTTTTGTCTTTCACCCTCTCATAATCCAAAGTGATCATAACTCATCATATCAAAAAAGTCTTATGTGATGGTTAGAAGCAACCATAACCTTATCATGTCATGCACTCATTTTACTCAAATGAGCAAGCAAGAAAAAGTCTTTGGCATGAAATGATAACCATGGTTATCATGATGGTCAACTAGTCAAGCCTAGTCAACCGGTCAACAAGTCAACAAAAGTCAACAAGTCAACAAAGTCAACAAGTCAACAAAAGTCAACAAGTCAACAACCATATCACCATAATACTTAATTAATATAATAGTTAATCACATATCATATTCTTATTACGGTTGAGCAAAAAGTCAAAAAGTCAACGGTCAACTGTCAACAACCCTAATGAGAATCCGCTGTCTGTGCCTCCCTGTCAACTGTGCATACTCACCCGCATCCGCGTTCCGAGGAACACGAATGCAAACTGGATAAATCCAATCCCATAAGGTACACTAGGATCTGGCTTAAACCAAAGCCCGCTAGTGTAAACTGTCCGGACACTGTACGTGCACAAGTGCACGGATGTGACCGAACCCTGTCGCAAAACCATGCGACCTGTCGCAATACCATGCGACCTCTACTCTTTTGCCTAAAGGCGAAAAGCTTTCTGTGTGGGACTCTAAAGACTCGACACTACGCTGGCAGTGGGTTTAACCACAGACCGCAAGCGGCACTAGCTGTGCGTAACGGTCCCCAGGTAATGCCGACAAGAAGACCGACGAGGCGAAACCCATCTGAACTCCTACTGAGCCTGAGTGTGACATTCTCCGTATAGTCCGGTCTGTTCTTCTGATACATCGCATGGCGGGCCTAGGGGGCGGTAAACGTCAGTCCCCCAATAGCGGTACAAGTCGTGCCGGAGTGAAGCCCAATACACCCTGAGATAACACTGGAAACCTACCAGTATATCTCGTTTGCCCTGGCCAGGGACTACTCGTGTAATAGCTCTCCTAGACACAGCGTGATGTCA
Source organism: Agapanthus africanus (assembly GCA_030015575.1). NCBI lineage: Eukaryota > Viridiplantae > Streptophyta > Magnoliopsida > Asparagales > Amaryllidaceae > Agapanthus > Agapanthus africanus. The sequence continues at coordinate 517,844,458 of CM057337.1, forward strand.
ACCCCCAATACCGGGAGAGACGAATCTTGTCTAACCGTCACTGCCTCCAAGTGCTTCGGGACTGCACCCAACCACCACCTGTTTGCACGACTCCTTTGAGCCGTGGTAGGGTAGTGATCAAAGTACAGTGGGAACACACCCGAGGCGAAGTGACAGTGTCAAGTCAGCGGACTAAGCTGTACTCATGTCACCTGGGAACTGATAACTGACGATAGGTATAATACCAACTAGTCAGTTCCCGACGAGTCCTGTCCAGTGTACCCGTAACCTAACGAGCACCCGCATACTATCTCAAGTACGACGTACTGACGGCTGTGGGACAGACCGTCTCCCACACTGGGATGAGAAGCGCATGCGCTGGTCTACTCCGGAGTATCGATGCCCTGTCTCGATAGTCCTGCGACCAGGGACCTGCATAAGGATGTGCTTATAGATTACCCAGCCCCATTAGTGTGACGGCCATCACATCGCTGGTAATCAAGCAAAGATCCTAAGGGCTCTACTAATGTGTATAGGCGATATACAAAAATAAACACATGTACACATTGAAGTAGAAACAAACCAAGTAGCATACTACTATTTTGAGCAAGATTGTATATACAAGGTGAATATCCCAAGCATCCATTAAGTAATATACAAACCAGTATGATACAGTAATGGCCTCTAGGGCATATACACTAACATGATCTACGTCTTGTACAATACTGATACCATCTATGTATGCATGCGTGTGTATGAAAACACCACGCCTAAAGGACCTGCTAAACATATCACGTCGTAACTCGAATACGAACCCAGTCACATCACCGATCTCACGGCCTCAAGCCCAATCTCATCGACTCATCTCCAATCCCAGGTACTTATCCTCCAACATCCATGTATATGCATACGTATATATATATATATATATATATATATATAAATAGTCCCATACCCATGTGTGTGTATATATATATACATATCCCCATATACACACATGTAAAAAGATGTATGCAAATGCGTGTGTGCGTGTGAGTGTGAACCTATTCTAGGGTTCACGACTAAGAAACTATGCTAGTTTACTCCTAATTACCCTAAACTAAACCATGAACACAATAATCATCGCTTGATAACATCCACGTATCATGAATCACATATATAACATGTATATATCATAACTATACTATGAACTGCGAGGGTGCTATACGCCATCCACCTGATTTCCCCCGTAGATATATACCTACTCACCCGGTCCTCGCTTGCCGAAATCGATGTCTCCACGCGCTTGCTTGTCGTCTCGAAGCCCTCGTGAGGGTAGCTACGTGTAAACATATAGTATCGTAAACCGAAATCGCGGATGAAAGTCCAAAACAACATACGAATTTCACATAGGTAAAAACCTAGGATCCGCTCAAGTAAAAGAACCAAATATCCCTCGACATCGGCGTATAAACGCCAATTGAGCGCGATAAAACCCAAACGCACTCATTTCCACATTCACAAATACTAATTATAATATAAAATAGGTTGAATTTCACAAAAACCTCAAACTCGGTTTAAAAGCAATTTTTCCGAAAACCTAGCAAGCAAAATTAACCGTTTTAAAACAAATCTTGATGTTTTGGCAAAACTAGTGGTCACAATATTCACTAATTATCTTAATTAGGCCACATAACATTTACTAGATTTTTAATCTTGCTAAACTTCATTAAACCAAAACCTAGTTAGCACAATTACCCCTTTTTAGTTCAAAGCTTAGTGTTTTAACCAATCTAAATATTTTAACAATTCTAGTGGCTATAATGTTCATTAGATATCTTAATTAAGTCATACCAATGTTAATTAGATTTTAAACTTACCTCTTAATATTAATCTCAAAAATCTAGTTTGCAAACATAACCAATTTTAACAATTTACAAGTAACAGTATGCAATTTAACAACTAGATTAGTTTTAACAAGTCTTAAGATGCTAGCCTACATCACACAACCCTAATCAAAATACTTAAAACCCTAACTTGATCCAAACTCTTTTCTAGAATTTCCAAATCTTGAAATTAAAACCTAATTAAGCATAACTAAAATTGAAGTAATGACAAACAATTTAACAAAAGGGTCAAGATTTATACCTCACAACCCATTGATCAAACTTGAAATCTAACCTCTCAAATTGCCATCTTGTTTCCTAGATCCATACTAGAATATCCAAGTAAAAATGGGTTGGGATTAGATTTTGATTTTGTGGGATTTTTGGTGGATTTTTGATGCATTTTGTGAGGGTTTTTGATGAGGAAATGAGAGGGGAAAATGAGGGGCTGCTGTTGAGGGGGAAAGGGGAGAGCTCAGCCAGAAATGGAGGGGTGAGGAGAGAGAGTGAGGTGTTGAAAAATGAGAAGAAAAGATAAAGCACATACCTCCTTTGACTTTCTTATTCTTTTCTTTTCATTTCTTTGTTTTCTTTTCTTTTCTTTTCCAAATCTTTAAGTGGGGAAAAGTGGGAGTGGGGGCAGCCCATGGCCAGCCAAGCCTATGGGGAAGGGGTGAGAGGGTGTAGGTGAGTGTGGGTGAGGAAAGAAAATGATAAATATTATATCCCAATTTCTATTTACACTAATATCACTATTTAAGCATTTTTCTTCGATATTTTCTAACTCCGTTTGACAGTTTTATTTCATTTCAAAAACTATATTTTACAAGTTAGTTTAGTGTGTCATGATGCACAAAATTAGTATTAACCCATTCCAATTTGTAATTATTCCTAATTAAATGTATTAGTGACGGCTTAAAATAATATTAAAATAATTCATTTCGAAAAAATTTCAGTAAACTAGAAATTTTATAAGTGACTCAATAAACACCAAATACCAGCAATTACATAGCTAGAATATGTAAATTTAATTTTATATTAAAAGATATTTATATCTTGATTTTTACGGAAAACACCAGTTATTTTACCGATTTTCTGAAATTTTAACTAAATGATTTTCAAATCGTTACAATCTTCCCCGCTTAAAGAAATTCGTTCCCCGAATTTAAATCAAAATTTTCCCAAATACTAAAACATTCAGCAAAACAATCAAATCGTCGGGGCTCCGAAATCATAAATAGATAAAACACATCGTAGCGCAATGCATGCGCATGAAAAAGTGTGTATAACTCAAAAATTAAAACTCCGTCAAGCATCCCGCAATCATCAGAGTTATGGGGAAGACATCAATGTCTAACTCCAAAACGAAAATCAATATGATATACATCATTAAAACATCTGGAAGCAATGCATGCCAAATCTTTTCAAATCGTTGTGCGATGCTCGCAACACTGCACAGTGGCGGACGTCTATTGTAAGAAAATAACTATATATATATCCTTTATTTAACATAAACGTCCTGCCGTTTTGAAATTAATTTAGAAGGGTTTCCCTAGTAAAAAGTTTCGTGTCATCATGGTCACATAGGTGAATACTAAACTATAGCTCCTCCTTGGAAATCCCTTCGATAACTATCAATACATGCAAAAATATACTCAGGTACTGTCCTCTGACTAGTTCTGCTCAGCTACTATACTAAAAAGTAAGTATCAAAAATATACTACTCCAAAAGAAATCAATCCCCAAAGGCGTATATGAATGCCACGTGCGTCTGCTGCGCACGGAAATCGAAATCCATGAATGTGCCATACATGTGCACGGAAACAAAATCTAAGTGCAATGGGTGTGCACGAAACATCTATCGAAGGCAGTGGATGTGCCTGACAGCAATACCAGGTGCATCTGATATGCACGAAAAATCTCGATTTAGTGCATCTGGTGTGCACCAAAATCGCCTCAAACGCCCAAGTATGCGCAAGAATCCAAATCAAGTGCACAAGGTGCACGAAAACAAATATCGAATATCAAAATTGAAATCGACAGTATACAACGTATCTCAATCCAAATCCAAATCAGGTATACCGTGGTATATAATCTCATAACCATGTACATCAGCACGCACAAAATCGAATCGAAATACTAAAAGTGCATGAAAACTATGCCGAAATCATAAGTCAAATCACCTGCATACCACAGGCATGAAATCAAAATCAACATCTCTAATGACATCAAATCAAAGTCAAGTGCAACTGTGGTGCATAAAATCTCAATCATGCAAATAAATTGTCCAAATATACTGAAATCCAAAATGACGGATACATGATAGTCAATCACAAAATCATAAATCATAAATACTGTCGTCGATATGTCCGTCCTTCAAAGTCCAGAAGGTGTCGGTGAATCCATTGCTAGCAGAGCAAGATATCTACTTGCCTCCTGATCATGGCCTGTCGCCTAGTGCCCATAGGCTCTCGTCTCTCACTGCAGATTGCTAAGTACATAGCTCCTCAGCTCAACGGTCCAATATAGAAACGATAACGGAAGCAGTCCGTTCTGACACATCTTCTAAAGATCTCTGGCCAACTACCATAGTTACTCATAACATGTCTCGTCGACGATGCTGAACTCTGGCCTGCTGGGTGTGCGTAATATGACCGATCCTGGGTCCAAGTCTTCTCGTATAGTATTCCAGAAATGTCTTGTCGAGGTCTCTCCCAATCTCATTTTTCCCGAACTTCCCGGAAGTTATCATCTCGTACTAAGTCTATATCTTGTTCCGGAACGGCTACATACTCATCATGACTCCTCCTGAAAGATATATCCATAGTCAACGCCTCCGCTTGCATATCACATCTCTGATGTTAGCGGAGCGGAACGTCATCTTATCAAGATCTTGTACGAACCTCATGCTACACTTTTCTCTAATGTCGACTGATTCGAACTCGTCTCCTCGTGGCTGCATGTACTGTGCTCCAACGACTATACTCATATCTGAAGTCTCTCAAACAATGTATCCCATCATATGATATCCGAATGATGTCGAACTTTTCGATCGATTCGTCGAGGTTCCATAATCCCCCAAGAGCTCAATATCTTGGGTACAGTTTAATAGTATCGAATATATGCCACAGCACTTATGGACCAACCGTAGAAGGGCAAACCCAAGCCTCACTAATGGCACCGCTGAACTGCTGCAAACCTTAAGGTTCACCGGCGTTCCATGGTCATTAAGTCGAGTTAGGGTTTCATTCTTCTAGAGGGTCCGTAGAATTGCTTGCATTGTTTTCTGAATACTTTAAACTTGGAAAATGGGTTCCTGACATTCGATCGTCTCTATCGACTCTCAACTTATCAGCGTGAAGTCATCTCTAGCTGGAATCAATCTATCTGATAGCCTCGCATCGGGGTAGGAAATGAATCACATGTCCTAGTCTTTCATCTTTGGTGACAAGCGATCTTCTATCATATCTGTAAGTACAACTCGTGTGGCAATAGCTCCAAACTTCTGGGGCGATATCTCGTCATTCGCAGCAGCAACAGGCTCATTTGTCCGCACGCTGATGAAGGGTTACACGAGCGCCTCGGCCAACTTCTATGGCCAAATGCGGAACAAAAATTTTACGACGAACATAAACTTGGCGCTAGGATAACACTAAAACCCGGATCTTTGCCATAAACCTAACTAGCAAAAGAAGGTTCTATCTACTATGATAGAAAGTTATACCTCAAACATGAACTCCTTCTCTTCTTGTGTTGCTTCCCCTTGTTGTGAGCTCCTTGGAGTGGTGTAGATGGCTCCTCCTCACCGTCGTCTCTTTGCCAAAGAAAGATCCACCCGAAAGCCTCTACCTTAAGCTCCAACCTCTATCTTGAAGTAACTAAGGTGCTTGTTGTGCTAGACTAAGAACCCTAGAGTGAGTAGAGAGTTGTTTTAGTGGTTAGATCTCACAAAGCTCTTGATTTTCAACTCATATAACAAGAGAGCCTTGAGAGAGGAAGAGGAGAGAGCTTGCAAGAGAGAGAATGTATCATGATAGAATGAGGAGATAGCTCTCATATGATGAAAAAGAATAATGATAATTTTAATTAGGATAAATTGTCATAGTTGATGTTGATTTGACCATTATCATGTCACAATTAATGCTAAGCATGCTCACAAAAATATCTTAGTCAATGTTCAGACCATAATATTGCATTTTTCATCCCTCTATTCTTATCCTTTTTATAAGTAAACAGGTACTCTTGACGCGCGTTTGTTGCATGTTACAGGATACAGGGCTTGGATGCAGATACAGTGAAAACGACGAAAGCTGATACAGAAAAGTGACTTTTGACAAACAAGTAGACGGACCCTGGTCAAGCCTAGTCAAAGAACAGTACAAGGTCCAAAAATGTCAAGTGAACGGTCAAAAGATATGAACAAGTTTTCACTAAGGATCTGGAGAACACTAAGAAGCCCAACAGAGAAAAGAACAATGAAACTAGGAAGCCCAAGAGAAGGAAAACCAATCACAGAAAGTTGGTGGCCCAAGACCACTAAAGGGCCGCGGATCCGCGGCCCAAGCCAACAAATGCCGCGGATCTACGGCCATCTAGTGCGCATGTCGGTGGAGTTTTTCTGAGCATGGGCGTCGGTGCGGGTGTTGGGATTCTTAGGGGGCAAATCAGTAATTGCGCATGTGCGAGACTCTGAAACCCTAATTCTCCTCTTTACTTATAAATTGTAATCTCAAAATTGTAAAACCTATGCCTCTTTTCAATAAATAAAATTCAGAATTTCTGGGAGTGACATTCAGATCTATTCTGTCTTCTACTTGGAGGGAGCCATCAAATCTGTAGGTAATTTATTTCCTTGCTTTTATTTTCTAGTATAATTTATCATCCCTTAAGGAGCGAGTAGTCTCCTCGCTTGTTAGGGTTAGCCTTAGCGAAAGGGTTGAGAGATGAGATCTCTCACCCCTTTCAATGCCATCTTCACTTTAGAGTTAGAACTCCATGCATACGCACACATCCGCTCCCTACGGCACCCTACCCCTCGAGGTAACGGTGAACCGTAGTATAAAGGGCCGGTAGCGCGCGTTTTCCATGGGGGTTAGGGTAATTATCAACAAAGGAAGGATACAAATCTAGAGGAAGAAACATCTCCCCAAAAGATTCGTATTCACTTTATTGATAATTAACGTAACATCTAATAGATCTAAAAAAAGAAGGCATTGAAAGCGGTGAAGGAAACATTAATCTCCAAAACTTTCCCTAAGCCTAACCCTAGCAAGACTCTTAATTAGATTAATTAGATCTAGTTTTTATAGATTTTTATAAACCAATCAAAACGACAAATAGAATCAACTCGTTAAAACACATAAAAGGAATTTACCCGTCTCTGTGGATCGACCCGCACTCCCCGGCTAGCTGCGAAGCGACGCCGTTCTGATTGCGGTAAATACAAGTTTTTGACACATTAATCAAATGGCGCCGTTGCCGGGGTCGGCGTAATATTTCTTTTTGTGAATTTTCGGGTTGATATAAATTTAAAAAAATTATAAAAATCTGAAAATATAAAAAAATAAAAAAATTATCAACTTTGATCTGTTTGAAGGGTGTATCTTTTGAATCTTGCAGGAACAGCGAAGAATTGAGGATCTGGAAATTTACAGAGGGCAAAACAAAAATTGGTACATAAGAACAGAGAGGAACTATCAATACAGAGCAGCACAAATTTTTCCAGAGCGCGATCCCACCAGACGACCGCGTTTCCGCCGCATTAGGGGCCTCCCGCCACGAATCCGCGCTCTTCCTGCCACGTCAGCGCATCAATTTTGCTGGTTTGATTTCTCTTTTCTTCCCCTCTGCAAAATACAATATATCTCTCTGTAAAAAGTTTTCTGCAGGAATTCTTTGCGTAAAGAGTCTTTCTCCCCCTTCTCTATAACAGATTTTCTGCAGGTTTCTTTGCGCCGCGCTAAAATTGAATGCAAGTGAAATTTTATTTGTTTTGCATAATTTAACCGGACTCTAAGGGGCTAATTGACCAAACTCAGATTGGGTGGGGATTTCATCACCCTTCCCAGGACCCCAGAAAACACCTAAAGCATTTTGCATCGACCACGATTAAATAAAAAAGACTAGACTCAGACCTAAGGACATCGAGCTCAATAGGAAAAGGACTAGTATAGGCATCGGCCGTTTATCCTAACCGACTTTGCGGTGTCTAGGCTAGTGATTATTAATTAGGCCCACTGTAGTGGTGGTTCCTTCCCACTTACCTGGCCGTATTTGTCCCTAAAGAGGCGGTTTGAGGTCCTATCTCTAGCCCTAGTTAGGAGCTGTCTAGCAGACCTAGGCAACCCTAGATCTAGGCCTGATTGTGCATGTGTGGTTGATACTTTTGTGTCACGAGTCCGTTTTCAAAAACCTCTTTGCAAAACTCTCCAATAAAAAAAAAATAAAAATCTTTTAAAAACTTGCAAAAATTTTGTCGCTAAGAAATTCTTGCACTCTTCTATCATGGGTACCCCACATCATAAATCTCTTGCCGAATTTTGGTATCCCGAACCTAACTTTGCATCGTTCGTCAATTGTTTCGGTCAATTTAAAAACGATCCCTCCTTGCCAAAAATTTCGTTGAAAGATCAAATAGAGGCGTTTAGGAGAAATAGTTTGACTTTTCAACCCACTTCATGTCAACCGAGTCAACCTTTACAACCTACATATGTTGATACCACTTCTTCAAGTCCTTCTGTCACTCCTAGGCCGATGTCCATTGCTGAGCATATTGCTCAATCTCGCAGTCGATCTTTCACCCCTCTCCACTCATCTAGTTTTAGGGATCCGCACGATTATTCACCTTCTTATCCATATGTTGACCCTACTCCTGTCTTACCACCCACTTCCTACCAGTCATACCCGACCTTCCCACCTTCACTAGACGCTGTTTCGACACAGCCATTAGGGAGTTTCACATACCCAACTAATTTTGAATCTTTTACTGAAACCCCCTCACCTCCTAAGTCTAGTTTGGAAGAGTCGTTGGAAGCATATATTGCTGCAACAAATAAAATTATGAGGAATGTGGAAGCATCCATGGCCGCCCTTATGCAGCCTAGTGAACCGGTAGCTAGTGTCCCGCTAGCTCCGAATTTTTCAATGTATAAGGCGGCAGTTGGACAGAGTGAGAATGAGAGAGGATTTTAAAATCAAACCTACCCTGACCCAATTGAAGCCCACAACTCCGGTTTTCCATGGATTGTTCCAAATGATTCAACAGTTGAAAATAAAAATGAGTTGTGCGATTTTGTAGTGTTTGATTTGCCAAATTGTGAGGAACCCCTTTCGAGTGAAACCGCACCTAATCCTTTCGATCTTTACACCTCCACTCTAGAACCTACATTGGTAAATATCCATGCTGTGGATGAACTGTCTAAAGAAATTGATTTTCACTTGATTGAGGATATAGACGCCGGGAATATTTCGGATGATGAACCTGTCGATTTGCTTAAAATTTTATGTTCAAATCATCATCCTGAGTTATTAAATGTTTCTCCCGAATCTCATATGCGTCTAGATTTTGATGATAATGGCATGGATGAGTTGAATATTGAGGATAGTATTGAGGAGAGTCTTGAGGATAATATCGAGGTTGAACCATTTTTAATTGATGTGTCGGATTTTCCAATTCAGCCTCCTGAACCTTTGACTGTTATATCACCCTCCCTCCTTCCTATTGTTCCGACCGAACAAATGACCGTTACGCTTTCATCTCCTATACCAAGTTCGGCGTACCCATGTTTTCTTGCGAATCTTGAGGGATTTGACCCCATTGCACGACGAGTTGATAGGTTAGCGCATTCGCTTTTAACACATCGGTCATCACAAATTGCGCTAATTTATTCACTCAATTTACACCCTCAAGATCGCACTCCACATCTTTCTTCTTTCCGTCTTTCTTCTCCCCCACCGAGACCAGATTCTACCATTCTTCTTTCCACACGGTCTCGCGTGCTTTTCATCTCTTTTCTTTCCATCCCATTCTTGCACCAACTCTACCATTACCATGATAAGATTTTTGAATGGTTGGTGCTAACATTTGGCTTGTGTAAGGCCAAGCTTAACTTTGGGGGGAATCTTGTTGTATATATGTATATATCCTTTTGTTTTCTTTTTCTATAAAAAAAAAATTCAAAACATAAAAATTTTTATTATAAATAAATAAACAGGGGAGTATCGGTATTTTGACCCTCTTGGTTTAGCATGACAGTGAGGACACTGTCAAGTTCAAGTTTGGGGGTATGCTCGGTACGTCTTCTTCCTTCGCATTCAGTTGTACATATTTTTGCATTTGCATACTTATTTGAAAACCCATAAAAATTTGAAAAATTTCAAAAATTATAAAAATAATTGTATTCAATTTTGGCTAATTGACTTGAGTTTGACTAATAGGTTAACTGGTTAGGAACAACTAGATCTTAGACTTAGTGAATTAAAAACCCTAAAAATAACATTCCTTAAAGTTTAATGGTAGAAAGTATATGCCGTGTAGTTTATTTAAGAATAGGCAAATTTTGGGTTCACTTCTTGGGGTAAGTCGAAACAAAGGAAGAGTATTGATGTTCTTATTAGAGTATAAGTTTGAAAAATAGTTCCTAGCTTAAGTCTAAATTCTGAAAATGTATACCCTACAATTTGCACATTCACGCACCTTGAAACTTGGAATAGTAGAAGAGACCTTGAAATGCTCTTGTCTAAAGTCCTTAGTACAATGAAAATAAAAAAAAATAAAAAAAGTGAATAAAAAAAAAATGGACACTGGTTTTTGTGATTACTTAAGGCTGTAAAGATAGAAAAATATTTAGCGAGGCTGCTTCATCACCTAGTGCCTTAGACCAACTGGTTTGGGAGTCACTGCTAAAGCCTTGGGAGTTGCAAAGACTAGGAAGTACGCTTTAAAGTGCAAACGCATTTTGTAATCGGTCGTTTGGTACCTCAAGAAGTATTAACGGTCGCATGAAGGATGTGTAAGCAAATTTCATTTAAATTCACCAACTAATTAGTACTTTGGACAACGGACAAGGGGTTGATTGCTTAATTTGAATTTCCAAGTGTAGGGGTGACTTATACACACACGTAGGGGTATGTGATTGGTGTTTAGATGAGAGAAAGGAGTGAAGAATAAGAACTTATATCTTTAATAGAGTTGATAAAAATTCCTAAGTGGAGATGGAACCCTAGAAGGAAAACTTAAGAAATGCCGAAAGCTAAGTAAGTCGACATAACATATATAATCTTAAGTTAAATGATGAGGAAGTGTGAAGAATGTGGGTGGATAGTTTACGGGTCGACGATAATAGAATTCCTTGTTAGAAAACCTAATTGGAAAACAAAAGTTAATGGGCCGAATTGATAGGATTTTGTGGGTGTAATCCGCTGAAAACCCTCAGGAGACAACACTCCTCCTACTAGGGACACCTAGAGGTTTAACGGCTTGTTGCACGTGCTCAGTGCAATCGCGTTTCCCTGCGAAAGTGCGGTTAGGATTTTAGTGAATAAAAATAAGTTTGCTCGAGGACGAGCAAAAGATAAGTTTGGGGGTATTTGTTCAGACCATAATATTGCATTTTTCATCCCTCTATTCTTATCCTTTTTATAAGTAAACAGGTACTCTTGACGCACGTTTGTTGCATGTTACAGGATACAGGGCTTGGATGCAGATACAGTGAAAAAGACGAAAGCTGATACAGAAAAGTGACTTTTGACAAACAAGTAGACGGACCCTGGTCAAGCCTAGTCAAAGAACAGTACAAGGTCCAAAAATGTCAAGTGAACGGTCAAAAGATACGAACAAGTTTTCACTAAGGATCTGGAGAACACTAAGAAGCCCAACAGAGAAAAGAACAATGAAACTAGGAAGCCCAAGAGAAGGAAAACCAACCACAGAAAGTTGGTGGCCCAAGACCACTAAAGGGCCGCGGATCCGCGGCCCAAGCCAACAAATGCCGCGGATCCGCGGCCATCTAGTGCGCATGTCGGTGGAGTTTTTCTGAGCTTGGGCGTCGGTGCGGGTGTTGGGATTCTTAGGGGGCAAATCAGTAATTGCGCATGTGCGAGACTCTGAAACCCTAATTCTCCTGTTTACTTATAAATTGTAATCTCAAAATTGTAAAACCTATGCCTCTTTTCAATAAATAAAATTCAGAATTTCTGGGAGTGACATTCAGATCTATTCTGTCTTCTACTTGGAGGGAGCCATCAAATCTGGAGGTAATTTATTTCCTTGCTTTTATTTTCTAGTATAATTTATCATCCCCTAATGAGCGAGTAGTCTTCTCGCTTGTTAGGGTTAGCCTTAGCGAAAGGGTTGAGAGATGAGATCTCTCACCCCTTTCAATGCCATCTTCACTTTAGAGTTAGAACTCCATGCATACGCACACATCCGCTCCCTACGGCACCCTACCCCTCGAGGTAACGGTGAACCGTAGTATAAAGGGCCGGTAGCGCGCGTTTTCCATGGGAGTTAGGGTAATTATCAACAAAGGAAGGATACAAATTTAGAGGAAGAAACATCTCCCCAAAAGATTCGTATTCACTTTATTGATAATTAACGTAACATCTAATAGATCTAAAAAAAGAAGGCATTGAAAGCGGTGAAGGAAACATTAATCTCCAAAACATCCCCTAAGCCTAACCCTAGCAAGACTCTTAATTAGATTAATTAGATCTAGTTTTTATAGATTTTTATAAACCAATCAAAACGACAAATAGAATCAACTCGTTAAAACACATAAAAGGAATTTACCCGTCTCTGTGGATCGACCCGCACTCACCGGCTAGCTGCGAAGCGACGCCGTTCTGATTGCGGTAAATACAAGTTTTTGACACATTAATCAGTCAACATGGGTCAACAAAGTCAAATGGTCAAACCAATTAACCATGATACAATTATCTCTAATTAAATGTAACGTTTTGAAAACCGTTTCGGTGAAATTTCGGAAAATCGGTAAAATAAGGGGGTTTTCCGTAAAAATTCAAAATATAAATATTTTTTAATATAAAATTAAATATACATATTCTAGCTATGAAATTGCTGGTATTTGGTGTTTATTGAGCCACTGGTAAAATTTCTAATTTATTGAAAAAAAATTCGAAATTAATTATTTTAATATTATTTTAAGCCGTCACTAATACATTTAATTAGGGAAAATTACAAATTGGAATGAGTTGAAAAAAAATTTGTGCATCATGACACATTAAAATAACATGAAAAATATTATTTCTGAAATGAAATGAAATTTATCAAGATGGTTTAGAAAATGTAAAAGAAAAAGGCTAAAATTGTGAATTTGATTAAAGTAATTGTGGTATGGGGGTATTTCTTTCGCTTGGAACATGCTACACTCACACCCCCACATTTTTCCTCCCCTTTTGTGGCTGAAATTCAGCAGCCCTCCCCCCATTTCCCTACTCCATTTCCACACAAATTAGAACAAGGAAAAGAAAACATTGAAATTAAAGGAAAAGAATAAACATATAAGTATGCCTTTGACTTTCAACACCTCATTCTCTCTCTCCCATCTTCCACCCACTTGGCCGAAACCCCCTCTTTCCCTAAATTCAGCAGCAGCCCCCTCCATTTCATCTCTCTTTTCTCTTCAAACAATTTATCAAAAATGCATCAAAATCCCTACAAATTCAAAGCAAACTTAAAATCCAACCCTTACCCATTTTTCCTTGGCCATTCAAGCATTGATCTTGGAGCTTGGAAGCAAGTTTGGAGGTCATGTTGCATGCTAGATCTCTTGATTTGTGAGGTATAAACCTTAACCTATGTTTTGATTGTTGGTTAATTACTCCAATTTAATTAAATTTGGTGTTTAATTTTGGTTCTAGTTGCTAACTTGAAAATTTAAGTTTAGGGTTGGATCTAGTTAGGGTTTTGATCATTTATTTATGGTGGTGAGTTATAGTTTAACATGTTAAATCATGTAAAAGATAAGCTAGTTGCTAGGTTGCTAATTGTTAAATTAAAATTTTGCTAAATATACTATTTTTGTTAACTAGGTTTTTGAAATTAAATTACAATGTGGGATTAAAATCTAGTTAGGGTTTTTAGTGCATCATTAAGATTTTCATGAGTGGTTTAACAATTTAAAATATGCAAAATTTATTTTAGTTGATGAATTGTGGTTTGTTACCTTGAAAATTGTTAAAATTGGTTATGTTGTAAACTAGTTTTTTTGAGATTTATAATAGGAGGAAAGTTTAAAACTAATTAACATTGGTATGACTTAATTAAGATGTTTAATGAACATTATAGCCACTAGAATCGTTAAAATAATTAGATTGGTTAATACATCAAGTTTTGAACCGAAATGGGAATTTGTGCCAACTAGGTTTTTGGAAAATAAAACGATTTGTTTAAATTCATGGTTTTGATGAATTCAACCCTATTTCTTATATAATTAGTGAGTTTTGAAATCAGGATTGGTGTGTTTGGGTTTTTCTCGATGGTCTGACGTTTGTACATCGACATCGAGGGTTGGTTTGGCTATTCTTGCATGCGTAGGCGATAGGTTTTGACCTATGCGTAATACGCGTGCCGATTTAGTTTTCGTATGCCGTTTCGATTTCGAATTGGGTTTTAATGCGATACGGTTCGTTATGATATGTAGGTACCCTCATGAGGACTTCGAGACAAAAAGCAAGCACGTGGCGACATTGGCATCGGCAAGCAAAGATCGGTGAGTAGATTTATATCTATGGGGAGAAGTCGGGTGGATAGCGTATAGCACCCCCGCAGTTCGTGGTGATGCATGCGAATACGTATACACATATATATTTATTATATGTTGTTTGAGTTGATTGATAATAAGATGGATTTTTGGTGTTCTTGGATTGGTTTAGTGTTAGTTGCAATACCCTAGAGTAGTGGTTGCACCCACACCCACACCCACACGCACACACATACTTGCATTCATTCTTTCTTTTTCATGTGCGTAGATGGGAATATATATTTATGTGTTCACATGGGTATAGGACTATGTGTTCATATACTGGATTTGAAGATAGTACTTGGAATTTGAGATGAGTCGATGAGATTTGATTTGAGGCCGTGAGATCGGTGATATGGCAGGGTTCGTATTTGAGATACGTCATGATGTTATAGCGGATCTTTGGACGACGATACCATGTGAATAGTGATATATATGGAATAGTTGACTTATGATCGAGATTGAGATAAGATATGTTAAGATATTTATAATAGGTCGCATTGGGCGATATATACTTCTTTATGATGATATGTGTTGATGATATCGGTTTGTATGAGGCTGTAGATCAGTAGTCAGATCATGATTATATTGATGATATCAGTATTGTACTAGACGTAGATCAATACCCCGGATTATAATCTTTGATAAAGAGGATACCAGATGAATAATATGATGAATGTGATATTGACCCGTACCCAGATTTGGGATGCCGTACGACGGATTTACGTACGAGCTACATATTGATGATAGATCCACACCCTTGACTTGGGAATGTCTGATTATAGATATGGTATCGGATGTGATATTATTGAGGCGTGATCACCGACTAATATATATGTATATATATATATATGTATATATGTATGTATGTATGTATGTATGTATGTATCGACTCAGATATTAGGCGGTTTCCTTACCTTCAGTCAGCCTGTTAGCTCAGCCCTATAGTTTAGTGTAGTTGTTAGACTAGATTCGATTCCTACCTATTTCAAAAATTAACGAATCGTGGGTATTTTAAAAGACAGGTCAAGGGATTCTACGGATATTTCAAAGAACGTATCTTTTCTTAAAAACACCGCGATTCGTATTATTTCAAAAGGCACTACTGTATGATTTATATTTATATTAAATGCAGATTAGTTATCGTTGTGTCTAGTATTCAGCTCCCGCACATTATTGATGTTCGCTGATTGATATAATTTTAGTTAACCGCAATCAAGACGGTGTCGCTTTGCAGCTAGCCGGTTGAGCACGGGTCGTCCGCAGGGAGACGCAGCGTTTTACGTTCTTGTCGTAACTAGTTAATGCGCGTGGGCGGAATTGTTCATATCTACCCTATGTGTTTTATCCACAAGTAAAGTTGTTAGGAAATGACACAAAAGTGTAAGCTAAGGAAATCCGTATTCAAAACCTTTGAGCCGAACTTAACGATTGAAGCTAGAGCAATCGGCAACAACGTGGATTAGAGTACTTAAGCACGGTATTCCTGAAATCCGGCTTATTGACCCTTGTCTGTCCGTTCTTGTCTTTTGCTTTCGCCTCCGGCCAAACCGAATGCAACCGGTCGCGGTTAGAAATCACCGTTACCTTGGTAGGGTAGGGTGCCTAACGGAGCGCTTGCGTAACGTTTGGACGGAGTTCAATGGAAAATACAGGAAAAGGGATTGGGCAAAGAAACCTTAACTTACAATATCCTATTTATTCCTAACAACACATAATTACAACCATTCAAAAAACAAACCAAAAAGAGCAAAAGAAAAGAGAAAAGAGAAGAAAGGAAAAAGCGTTACAAGTAAGTAAGTACATGGAATTAAAGTTGCATGAAAGTAAAGCAAGTATTAAAGTGCAAGAAAGTAAATGAGCAAGAAATGAAACTAGGAACCATAGAACCCAAAACAAGACATGGGTTCAATAACCAAATCTTAAACTTGCAAGCACAATTAAGAGATTGCAAGATCAAGAAAAGGCAAAGAACTCTTGGAGAATGAAGCACAAAAGAGAGAACATTATTGATTCCAAAATGATACAACCCCTTGAGATCAATGACCAAAGCTTAAACTTGCAAGCTCACTTAAGAGATTGCAAGATCAAGTTAAGGTAGAGAGCTCAAGGGGGAAGCTAAGCAAAAGAATGATACAAAATAACCCTCATCTTCATTTCATCATCCACTCAAAAAGCTCTCACTACAATTTTCATGGAGGTAGGAATGAAGAAGAAGAAGCTAAACTAAATCCTAACAAAAAGTGGGCATACGAATTGATCCCTTACAATGGCTCAGAACCGGGGTATTTATAGGAGGAGAGTTGAAACACTAGGGCAATATTCTGGCCCCAAATGAAATGATAAAGCTACCCCCAAAATTTGGTCAGATGATGACAAAACCGCGGCGGATCCGCCGCGGAAACTCACATTTGGCGGTGGTTCCGCCGCGCTTTTGTGGAATTGTGGTCTCGAATTTTCTGGGTTTCCTTGTGTTGCCATCTTATGTTATTCTACATGTACCAAATTGCAAATTTCTTCCACAATTGTTTCAAATCTGCAACGGTCCAAAATGGCATCAAAAATAATACTTTTGACCTTTTCTCCCTCGAGCTCCGCGCACCCATTGATTCTTGTGCTGCCCCCCTCGTGCTTTGTGCTTGTCCGAGACACGAATGACCACTGTCATATGTTTTGTCTCTGGAACCGGTACGCGGCACTGGACGGATACGGATGAACAGAACCCGGCTTTTATTTGCTGTCAACAGATGTTTTGTATTTTGGCGTAACAGTAGAGATTTTGTATCGATTGCGTTATTTTGGACTAGGAACCTGTAGCCTGTAAATATGTAGCAAACACGGTTTAAAAGCACCTACCTATAAACAAACAAGCATAAGAATGGGCGATATTAAATGCAATATTCTGGTATGAACAAATACCCCCAAACTTAACTTTTGCTCGTCCCGAGCAAAACCAATTATTCACAAAAAAGTACTAACCGCACTTTCGCAGGGAACGCGATTGCACTGAGCACGTGCAACAAGCCGTTAAACCTCTAGGTGTCCCTATTAGGAGGAGTGTTGTCTCCTGAGGGTTTTCAGCGGATTACACCCACAAAATCCCGTCAAGCTAGTATCATAAGTTAACATCGATTCTACTCCTACAGTTTATTATCTACGTTAGAAACTCTATCATCATAAGTTAGAAATATCCAACCCTTATGTTTCACACCTCCTATCTATTTAACCTTAGAACCTATACGTTCCAAAAAAGTTTAGAAAGATATTGGTATCTCCTGAGTTTTCCTTCTAAAGCGTGTGGTCTCAAATCAGGGATTTTTATCAACTTTACAGAAAACATAAGTCTTATCCTTTATTTCTATCTTTTATCCAAACATCGATTGTATACCCCTACGTGTGTGTATTATTTCATCCCTACACATAAGAATTCAATTCAAGCTATAGCACCCTTGCCCTAATACCTAATACTACTTCTTTTCATTTATGATGACCGGTGTTGCTCACACATCTTTTATGCGACTATTAATGCTTCTTGAGGCACTAACAGCCGATTACTGAATGTGTGAGCTTAAAGCGTAAATAGCAGTTTTCAGGTCTTGACTTTATTCTATTTTTCTTTTTCTTTTTCTTTTTTCTTTTTCAAGACCGGATATATTTTTCAATAATGCTCTTTTGTTGTTTAGCTTTAAATGCCGTTTTTTCTTTCATACTAGGTTTTCAGGTAAGAGTATTTCTAGGTATCCTCTACTATCCCAAGTTTCAAGGTGTGTGTAAGTGCAGTTGGTAGGGTATATACTTTCTAAATTTGAACTCAAGAAAAGAAACTATTTTTCAGACTTATCCTTCAGTAAAGCTTCAATACATTCCCCTCATCTTGACTTAACTCAAGAACTGAACTCAAGATTACCTACTTCTATAAAAAAAAACTGTAAGGACGTATAATCACCAAGTTTAAATAGAATAAGGGTTATTTTTAGGATTTTCAATTCCTAAGCCTAAAATTTAGTTATTTCTAACATATCAACTAAACTTTCAAAATAAAAATCTAAGTTACCCTATTAGCTAACTTGACGACAAAGTTTTTATATTTTTTGGAATTTTTTTTTATTTTTATGGGTTTTTAATAAGGTATGCAAATGCAAAATATACAAATGAATGCAAAGGAAGAAAGCTTACCGAGCACACCCCCAAACTTAAACTTGACAGTGCCCTCACTGTCAGGCTACACCAAGAGGGTCAAAATTGTCGGTGCTCCCTAGAAACAAATTATATACAAAACAAAACAGGAAAACAAAAAATATATACAAAAAGGTCCCCCCCAAACTTAAGTAAAACAGCGTTTCCACTGCTTAAGCGGTGAAGTTCAGGATTAGAGGGAAAGAAAACAGTTTCAAACTATACAAGGCCTTACACAGGCCAAAAGTGAGCACCAACCATTCAAAGATTTTATCGCTATAATGTACAGGTTGGTGGAAGAAGGCATAGAGAAAAGAGATGGAGAATACGCGAAACCGTATGGAGATAGAAGCGGAATACGGTCTCGGTATAGGAGAAGAAGAATGGCGGAAGGGAGAAAGAAGTGGAATACGAACTTGAGGGTGGAAATGGATTGAATAAATTAGTACAATCTGTAATGATCGTTAGGAAAATATGGATTGTACTAATCTATCAATATGGTGAGAAATTGGGTCAAATCCCTCAAGATTCGTGAGAAACCATGGGTAAGCCGAACTTGGTGAACCAGACATATGAAATGAAAGTGATACGGTTTCTTGCATGGTCGGAACGATGGAAATGATAGAGGTAGGTGATTGAGGAAGATTATCGGTTAAAGGTTCATGAGGGTGTACACAGTCAATGAAAGGGATAGGATGAATTGGAAAATCCGACTCATCAACAAGAACTGTTTCATCCTCAAAAATATCCTCAAAATTCTCTTCAAAGTTAAGCTTATCCATGCAAATTTCATCAAAATCAAGACGCATATGAAGTTCAGGAAAAACATTTAATGACTCGGGATGATGAATTGGAGAAAAAAACTCAGCCAAATCTACGGGTTCATCATCCAAAATATTCCCAGTGTCAATATCCTCAATCAAGTGAAAATCTATTTTCTCAGACACCTCAACAAAAGCATGGATATCAATCAATTCAGGTTCTAAAGTGGAGGTGTAGAGATCAAAAGGTTTAGGATTGGTTTCACTTGGAAGGGACCGTTCACAATCAGGTAAATCAATCACTACAAAGTCGCACAACTAATTAATCATTCTATCTTCAATCGGTGAATCGTTGGGAACACTAGATAGACATTCAAAACTGGAGTTGTGGGATTGAAATTGAAATGGGTAGGTCTGATTTGGAAGGGTGTACAGCTCACTCTCTCCGCTCAAATTCTCAACCTTTCCTATCGCCTCTTCATACATTGGAAAATTTGGAGCTAGTTAGAAACTAGCTACTGGGTCACTAGGTTGTATGAGGGCGGCCATGGACGCATTCAAATCCATCATCTGTTGGTATGCCGCTACCCTAAAGTCTTCCAATGACTGTTCCAGACTAGACATGGGTTGTGAAGGGATCTCAGTAAAAGATTCAAAGTTGTTTGGATACTGAAAACTCCTAAATGGCGGTTCAAAAGCAATGTCTAGGGAAGGTGCAAAAGTCGGGTAGGACTGATAGGAATTGAATGGTTGGACAGGAGTATGATCAACATTTGGATAAGAAGGTGGATGAAATTGTTGATCCCAAGAATTTGAAGTGGTGAAAGGAGTGAAAGATCGCATACGGGATTGTTCAATATGTTCAGCAAAAGACATAGGTCTTGTGGTTACAACTGGACTTTCAAAAGGGGTATCAACGCAAGACGGGGTGAATGTTTGAAATGGTTGATACGAAGTGGATTGTGGAGTCCAGTTGTTCGTCCTAGACGCGTCTATCCGATCTTTCAAAGAGATTTTGGGCATGGAGGGGTCGTTTGAAGTTCGGCCAAAGCAAGAACCGTAAGAAGAAATGTCTGGTTGTGGGTACCAAAGTTCGGCAAGAGTTTTGCGAGGTGAGGTACCCATGATATGAAGAGAGAAAGAAAGAAAGGCAGAGAAAAGGGGGGAAAGAATGCAATTTTTTTTAAATAAATTTTTTAGTTAGTTATTAACAAAAGAATGAAATATACACACAAAAAGAATCTGGACAAAAAAAAAAACAATCACGACACAAGAATACCACACACCTAATTGGTCTAGGGTTCACCTAGGTCAACTAGACCTGCTCAAGAACTTGATTGTCGAAGTAAAACTGTGTCGAGAAACGATCTCAAGATATACTGATCACGAGGCCAGGTAAGTGCAGAGATAAGGGGAGGTTTTCCGACGCTTTCGCGAAGGTCCTTAATTAAATAACCCTTTCTCTTTTGGCGGTTTCATCGTGAACACTTTTCTAGACACCCCGTAAACAATATACCGTTAAGCGGTATTCTAAACACATTTAACTTCTCCTAGTGAGCGCGGAGTCCTTGAGGCTTAAAGTCTAATTTCTTTTAAAATTTGTGCGGGTAAACGTTATGCTCAAGTTCGTGATTTGTGGGCCACGGAAAAGGTGATGAAATCTTTTACCGTATGTTGTGGGGTTCGCTTGCCCTTAAGTCCGTATTAATGTATGCAATGCGCAATTCAATAAAAATTCTATAAAGAATCAAACAATCGTTCTTTTTTGTTTAAGCACGGTGCTGCAACAAATACGGGTTAGTCAATTTTTAGCATTTGCTAGCGAACTTGCAAAGAATCCTGCAAAGAATAGTATATTGGATGCGTCGGATTTGAGAAGAAGGTGTTTAAGAAATACGTACCGTTAAGTTTTCGGGTTTAGAAAACCCCCGTTGAATCAAATACAGTAAGCTTGAAAAGTTCGCTTGTGCGGGTCAAACTACCAGGATCTTTGGCACTGTACTTTGCAATCACCTTAGCCTTGAATGTACACTTTGCTCCCCACAATCGCAGTTCGCAAATCCGCAAAAATCTGTAGAAAATACAGTATGGTGGAATTCACAGAGAAGATAAAAGAAAAGAAAAAGGGGCGGAGAAAAAATTGGGCACAGAGGCCTCAATAGGACCGCGGAACCGCCGCTCAAGGCACCTTTTGACCGCAGTTCCGCGGTCAAAAATGTTGACTTGGGGATTTTTCTTTGGTCAACGAACTCCACTTCTTCTCTTCTCCAAAATAAAAACCTCTGTTTTCTTTTTGGATTACTGTACTTGCTCCAGATTAGCCTGCACACTTGCACACAAAAATTATCGAAAATAACAAAAATATTTTATTTTTTTATTTATAAATGTATACAAAAAGAATATTAACCCGAATAACAAGAAAGAAAATACGCTACCGTCTCCCCGGCAACGGCGCCATTTGATTGATATAATTTTAGTTAACCGCAATCAAGACGGTGTCGCTTTGCAGCTAGCCGGTTGAGCACGGGTCATCCGCAGGGAGACGCAGCGTTTTACATTCTTGTCATAACGAGTTAATGCGCGTGGGCGGAATTGTTCATATCTACCCTATGTGTTTTATGTACAAGTAAAGTTGTTAGGAAATGACACAAAAGTGTAAGCTAAGGAAATCCGTATTCAAAACCTTTGAGCCGAACTTAACGATTGAAGCTAGAGCAATCGGCAACAACGTGGATTAGAGTACTTAAGCACGGTATTCGTGAAATCCGGCTTATTGACCCTTGTCCGTCCGTTCTTGTCTCTTGCTTTCGCCTCCGGCCAAACCGAATGCAACCGGTCGCGGTTAGGAATCACTGTTAGCTTGGTAGGGTAGGGTGCCTAATGGAGCGCTTGCGTAACGTTTGGACGGAGTTCAATGGAAAATACGGGAAAAGGGAATGGGCAAAGAAACCTTAACTTACAATATTGTATTTATTCCTAACAACATATAATTACAACCATTCTCAAAACAAACCAAAAAGAGCAAAAGAAAAGAGAAAAGAGAAGAAAGGAAAAAGCATTACAAGTAAGTAAGTGCATGGAATTAAAGTTGCATGAAAGTAAAGCAAGTATTAAAGTGCAAGAAAGTAAATGAGCAAGAAATGAAACTAGGAACCATAGAACCCAAAACAAGACATGGGTTCAATAACCAAATCTTAAACTTGCAAGCTCAATTAAGATGTTGCAAGATCAAGAAAAGGCAAAGAACTCATGGAGAATGAAGCACAAAAGAGAGAACATTATTGATTCCAAAATGATACAACCCCTTGAGATTAATGACCAAAGCTTAAACATGCAAGCTCACTTAAGAGATTGCAAGATCAAGTTAAGGTAGAGAGCTCAAGGGGGAAGCTAAGCAAAAGAATGATACAAAATAACCCTCATCTTCATTTCATCATCCACTCAAAAATCTCTCACTACAATTTTCATGGAGGAAGGAATGAAGAAGAAGAAGCTAAACTAAATCCTAACAAAAAGTGGGCATAAGAATTGATCCCTTACAATGGCTCAGAACCGGGGTATTTATAGGAGGAGAGTTGAAACACTAGGGCAATATTCTGGCCCCAAATAAAATGACAAAGCTACCCCCAAAATTTGGTCAGATGATGACACAAAACCGCGGCGGATCCGCCACGGAAACCCACATTTGGCGGCGGTTCCGCCGCGCTTTTGTGGAATTGTGGTCTCGAATTTTCTGGGTTTCCTTGTGTTGCCATCTTATGTTGTTCTACATGTACCAAACTGCAAATTTCTTCCACAATTGTTTCAGATCTGCAACGGTCTAAAATGGCATCAAAAATAATACTTTTGACCTTTTCTCTCTCGAGCTCCGCGCACCCATTGATTCTTGTGCTGCCCCCTCGTGCTCTGTGCTTGTCCAAGACACGAATGACCGCTGTCATATGTTTTGTCTCTGGAACCGGTACGCGGCACTGGACGAATATGGATGACCGGAACCCGGCTTTTATCTGCTGTCAACAGATGTTTTGTATTTTGGCGTAACAGTGGAGATTTTGTATCAATTGCGTTATTTTGGACTAGGAACCTGTAGCCTGTAAATATGTAGCAAACATGGATTAAAAGCACCTACCTATAAACAAACGAGCGTAAGAATGGGCGATATTAAATGCAATATTCTGGTATGAACATTCGCTCCGCATCGCATACTTATATTGTGATTCATATACCATTGTTGATAGCATGTTGTTAGGACACCAGCACCATTACCGATGATGCGTATGCTCCACGTACACTTACTTGCGGCTCACACACATCATCATCGGTAATTGCCATGTCACGTACACTGTAGAGAATACTATTTCATTGACATAGCTTGTTAGCTAATAGTTTCGACATGATATTAGTGTACTTGCCTTACATGCCAGTTTAGACATTGTAGTTATTACTTTCTACTTCATGCATATTGTTATTCACTGTTATGCCGCATTCATGGATTTTTATGCCTATATTCACTGTTTTACGGGCTATTGATGATTTGGATTCGGATTTTCATGAGATTTCCTGGATTTGGGGGAAAACCGCAAAAACATATATAAACTTCTTCTCTCTCTCTTTTTAAAAATGAAAAGTGCGGTTTTCCCATGATGTATGAGTCATCCACCAAGAGTTTTCATGATTGCTGATGGATTTCGAGACCCGATTCGAGGAGTTGGATGAGCCGTCTCGGGTACAAGGTGGACCCGGCAAAGAACCCCGGGACGAGAAGGCCGCAGATGTGGTGTTGAGACTGGCAGGGGAAGACTACCTACCGGTGATTTTATCTGACGCGTCGGATATCCGGAGGATACCGTCGTGGTCTTGGGATTGATGTTTGGGGCCGGTCTGGACTGACGGCGCCCTAGATAGTGAGATTGAGACACTGAGATATTGAGATATTGGGATTTATATTTTGTGTCGATGCTAGACACTGTTTATGCTGATTTCATTGATGATACCTCGTTTTAAATATACAGAAATCTCACTAAGTTATGAAAGCAGTTTCTTCATTTTCATGTATTTTGTTTTCATGCATTCATACTCCATCCATATGATATATTGCTACCTGAGGTACTGACACGAGCACATGAGATTACACTTGGGTTAGATATTTACCCTTGCCACCTTTTCATGCTTCAGACTCGCATTTTGAGAATTATATATATAGTGATCGTATGACCTAGGATTGCATTATTGTCACGACCCGAAGGTACGGAACGTGACCGGCACTTAAATTACGAAGCGTCTAGAGGCGCAACGTAATCTAAGTAAGCCGAAGCCCAGAAATCTAAACCATATAAAAGAAGAAGTAAAGGAAAACATGTAGAAAAACAAGTTTAAAAGCAACATCCAATTTTCTCAAAAATTTTGGCAGAGTCTCATTTGTAAAAACTAGCCCCAAACGGGTACAAACAAGAATGATATATATACAAACAATAAAAAGGCATTCCCAAGCGGGAGCTAGCTCTATGCCAACAGGCGGAAATAACCACACCATGCACAATAATATACAACGCCAAAGGGCGAGGCTCAAAACTCAAAAGAAAACAAATCCACCAGATACCATAATAATACAAGCGCGACTCTAAGGTCGAAATAAATAACTGGTCCTTTAAACTTATCATGTAATACATGTCTGGTTGATGGAGCTTACTAGATACCAATGAAATAATAAAAGTACAACGGCGGTCCTGATACAAGTGAACCAACCTACCAAGAAAATCACCTTAAATGAAATGATGTGCCAGCAAACTGCCAAGGAAACCTGTACATCGAACCTGTAATAAAATTTGGCACAACAGGGGTGAGTTGCCAACTCATGAGTAGAAGATATCTGCGAAAAGAAATCGAATGCACGACGCTGTCCTAGGTCATAATAATATACCAATATATCACTAGTCATCTAGTAATGGCAGGGTAATAAACTACGCGTAAGTGCAAATGCTCCGTGCTCGTGTCAGTGCCTCAAATAGTAATTTGTCATGTGAATGAGTATGCATGCACCATGAATGTAAAACAATCAACCCTGAAATCTGGATATATCTGTATAAAAAGTCTTTAACTTTCATCATAGTAAAATTTGTATAGAAATCTGAAACATCATCGATGAAATCCATGGATATCCGTATCAAGCATCGACACAAAACATGTAAATCTCAAGTCTCAATACCTCATAGTCTCAATATCTCGGGCTCCGTCAGTCCGGATCGGCCCATATCATCAAATCTCACGACAACGGTCAGTATCCTCCGGATATCCGCCGCGCCAGACATCACCGGTAGGTAGTCTTCTTCTGCCAGGCTCATCGTCTACAACTTGATCTTCTTGTCCCAGGATACCATACCGGGCCCACCATGTACCCGAGACGATCCATCCACTTCTCGAATCGGGTCTCGAAATCCAACAGAAAACATGAAATCTCATGGTGGACGACACATACATCATGAGAAAACGCAACTTATATTTTAAAAAGAGAGGGGGAGAGAGAGAGAAGTTTTTATATATATTCTTGCGGTTTTCCCCAAAATCCAGAAATCTCATAAAAATCCAAAATCCCAAAATCATGAGTAAGTAAATAATAGGTATCGGCATAAGCCCCACAATACTGCATGATAACGTGAAAATGTGAATGCATGAAATGTCTAAGTAATAAATGCAATGTCTAGACTAACACCTGAGAGTAATCACAATATTATATTGATCTAGCCTTTAGCTGATTCTACCAATAAAAGATAATATGTTCTAAAGTGTACGTGACATAGCAATTACCGATGATAATGTGTGTGAGCCGACAAATAAGTGTACGTGGAATATGCGCATCATCGGTAATGGAGCTGGTGTCCTAACAAGCAGAGTTTCATACTGACTAAAGAAACATATGTATGAACATGCAACTTGATAATTACGATCTGAATGTAAAGATGAATGTTTATTAACCACTCATTTGTAATATACATGTCTAACTACAACTAAATGACTCGAGCCTAAACTAGTATCTATCTAACCCCCTGAGAAACTAAACTAAAGAAACTAGTCGATAAGAAATAAGAATCCACCTAGGGTCTAAGTCCATATCTTTAATAGTCGGCGATCCAGCCTCAATAGCGTTACGTACGTAGTACGACTTCCTCGAATCAAGAGTTCGGATCAATCATCACATCTATGCCTCGTACGGTAAAATCCATCGTACGGCATCCCAATATCGGGGTACGGGTCAAGTATCACCTGCGTACATCATCATTCGTATAATATCATCGTCAAATAATGTCATGATCAAAGGTACTGTACTGCAATCGCATACATCCCAATATCATCAATCATATATCATTATCTGCGTACATATACATCGTCAATTGGTCCTCAGAAATATCATGTCATATATATCATATCGTAATCAGGTCACACATATATCATATCGTAATCAAGTCACATATATATCATATCGTGATCAAGTCACACATATATCATATCGTGATTTAGTCACAGGTTACAGTCCGGTTTCTATTCTAGAGTCTCGTATATCTCAATATCATCATCACCTATTTTGTTGATGTATACATATCCATTTTCTCATTTTCCAACAATTCGCTAACATCATAATACGACTGTATAGCCAAGAGATCACGGCATCAATCCCAGTTATATCGTCTCATCCTATGTATCATATAACATCCTTATATCACATATACATGTTGTGAATATATATATACCTACACACATTCCTATTTATATACACATACACATATACACCAAGTCAAGTTTCTGTGTGTGCGTGTGTGTGTCTATCTACGAATCCCCTCCAAGACATTCATCCTCTGGTAAAGTCTTTCTAAATCAGTCTAGTCCAACCTAAAGTCTTTAATAGGATCCTACTCGCCAAGAATCTAAGGTCACGTACGACTTCCTAATGACAATAAGTAATATTCCTATTCTACGTTTGCAGGGGTGCTAAACGCCATCCACCCGACTTCCCCCGTAGATATACATCTACTCACCTGGTCCTTGTTTGCCGAAGACGATGTCGCCCTCCTCTTCTTACTCGTCCGAAGTCCATGTGAGGGGTACCTATACGCAAAAATTTATAATATCGTAAACCAGATCATGGACAAAACCAAAACGACGCACGAAACGCGTATAGGTTAAAACCTATGACCCGCTCATGCAAAAGAACTAAATATCGCTCGATATCGGCGTACAAACGCCGATTGATCGAGATAAAACACCAATAAACAACCCGTAGTTTCAAAACTCATTATTTATAATATAAAACATGGTTTAAATCATCGAAATCTTAAAATCGATCAAATCGTCCGATTTCGTAAAAACCTAGAAAACATCAATTTACCGTTTTACTTCAAAACTTGATGATTAAATGAAACTAATGGTCATAATATTCATTAAATAACATAACTAGATCATAGAAACCATTACTATATTTTTATCACACTAATTTGTCTTAAATTGAAATTTCTAGTTTGCAATTTTAGCCAAATTTAACACTTTTTAAGCCAAAATTCACAATTCCACAACTATATTTGATTTTGCATATTTTAAAGTGTTAAGCCACTCCAAGAAACTTTAAGGATGTGCTAAAGCCCTAACTAGGTTTTTAATCCTACATTTTATATAATTTTCAAAAACCTAGTTTTTAAAAAAAAAATAACAATTTTGTGAAAATTTAAAGGGAAATCTAGCAAATTGTAACTAGATTATGTTTCACGCTCAATTAACATATTAATCTACTCACTAATACCACAATCTAATAATAAGAATCCTAATTATAATTTTATCTAACCTATTTATATGTTTTGTAAAAATCTAGTTTACAAAAGAACCTAATTAAAACAATTTAAATGCAAGAACTAGCAATTTGCTACTAGATTAGGATTAACATTTCCTAATATGTTAAACTACAAATTTAGATCAAAACCCAAGAATGAAAACCCTAATTAGATTTAATAACCCTATTCTAGAAATTTAAATCTTGAATTAAAACCATAATTAAACTCTTAATTAGATTGGATTGAAGTAATTAACAACAAATTAAACATGGGTTTAGAATTTATACCACTAAAATTTGAGATCACACTTGCATCATGACCTCCAAGATAGATCTCTTGCCCCAAATCTCAAGCTACTTAGGAGCAAAGAAAATTGGATAAAGTTAAATGATGAATTTGTGATAACTTGGTATTGATTTTTGATTGATTTGGAGACTTTTTTGAATAAAATTGAAGAAGGAAGAATTTGGGAATGGGGGGGCCTGGTTCGGCAGCAGCGCCATGATGGAAAAGAGAGTAAAAGAGGAGTGTAGATACATGTAGAAGTTTCCCCCAACTATTCTTCTTTTAAGTCATTTCCTTATTTATTTTATTTTCTTTTCAATTTTTGATTAAACCACAATCTAGAAGTCAAATGAGATGACCAAATGAAGGGGGGCTGAAAACGGCTCGGCCACAAGGGTAAGGGAGAGAGAGTGTGTGTGTGGGGTTTGTGGGTGAGTGCAGAGACTTCCAAATAATCAGCTCTTTTAATTAATTAACTTATTTTTCCCTTTTTCCAATAACCCATTCTATAATTATCTAGAAACCTCATGACAACTCCAACTCAAATCAAAGCAACATAAAACATTTTGTTTTAGTATGTCATGGTGCACAAATTTTAAATTAACCCATTTCAATTTGTAATTTACACTAATTTAATGTATAAATAATGCTTATGTTAATATTTAAAATAATTAATTTAGAAAAATTATTTAATTAAACTAAAAATTTATAAGTGACTAAATAAACACCATTTACTAGTAATTTCATAATTAAAATAGGTCTTTTTAAATTTATGAAGAAAATTATTTATAGTTAAGTTTTACAGAAAATACGGTTTATTTTTCCGAAAACCAGAAAATTGGCCAAAAGGATTTTGTTTATTTAATTAATTAATTATTTATTTATTTATTTAAAACGTTACAGTTATTCATGCGATTTCTGCTCGTAGATGTTTTCTACTCACGAGTTGGCAACTCACCCCCGTTGTGCCACAGTTTCTTGCAGGTTTTACCGTACATGTTTCGTTACGGCTTTGCTGGCACTACTTCCTTTCCCGGGTGATTTGCTAGTAGGTGGGTTCACTTGTATCGTGACCATCATTATACTTTGTATATTATTATTCTATTGTATCTAGAACCTCCATCAACCAAACATGTATTTATTTCAGATAGAGACCAGTGATGTTTCTTCTTTCGACCTTAGAGTCGCGCGTTGTATTTCTATGGATTTCATGCTGTTTTGAGTTTCCTTTTCTGTTGTGATCTTAGCCCTTCGGCGTTGTATATTATATTGCTTGCGTGGTTGTGACCATCGTTTGACGAAGAGCTAGCTCTCGCTTAGGGATGCCTTGTTACTTATTTCGTATACTATTCATGTTGTATCCCGTTTGGGGGCCAGTATTTACAAAGGAGACTCTGCCGAAATTTTCAGAAAATACTTGAGATTTTAAAAATACATACTTCGGCCTATGTCATAAAAACTACTTCCTTTAAATTTGTTTTTCCTTCACTCTACTGCTTCTTTTGGTTTTGATTTCTGGGTTTTGGCTTACTTAGATTACGTACGCCTCGAGACGTTCGTAATTTAAGTGCCGGTCATGTTCTGTACTTTTCGGGTCGTGACATTAAAACTCATTAATCAATTTCCTCCATCTCATTATAGTTTTATTCAAGTCAATGGTCAAAGCCCTAATGAGGTTCCTCTTCCTCTGTCAACTGTGTATACACACCCGCATCCGTGCTTCGAGGAACACGAATACAATGAGACCGAACCAACCCAAAACTAAATACTAGGATCTGGCTTAAACCGAAGCCTACTAGTATCAACTTCCCGAACATCGAACACGCACAAGTACGCATATGTGAACGAACCCTTTCGTAAAACCATACGACCTCTATCTCGTTTTGCCCAAAGGTGAACAACTCTCTGTGTGGGACTCTAAAGACTCGACACTACGCTGGTAGTGGGTTTAACCACAGGCCGCAAGCGGTACTAGCTGTACGTAACGGTCCCCGGGTAGATGCCGATAAGAAGACCGATGAGGTGAACCCATCCGAACTCCTACTGAGCCTGAATGTGACAATCTTCGTACAGTCCGGTCTGTTCGTCTAAGAGTATCGCATGTCGGGCCTAGGAGGGAGGTAAACGTCAGACCCCTAATAGCGGTACAAGTCGGGTCGGAGTATAGCCCAGAACACCCTGAGAAACTACTGGAATACCTACCAGTAAATCTCACTTGCCCTGGCCAGGGACTTTGTGTAATGGCTCTCCTAGACACAGCGCGATATCAACCCCCAATACCGAGTGAAACGAATCTTGTCTAACCGCCACTACCTCCAAGTGCTTCGGGACTGCACCCAACTACTGCCTGTTTGCACGACTCAATAGAGCCGTGGTAGGGTAGCAATCAAAGAACAGTGGGAACACACTTGAGGCGAAGTAGCAGTGTCAAGTCAACGGACTAAACTGTACTCATGTCACCTAGGAACTGCTAACTGACGATAGGTATAATACCAACCAACAGTTCCCGACGAGTCCTGTCCAGTGTACTCGTAACCTTACGAGCACCTGCAATCTATCTCCAGTACGACATGCTGATGGCTGTGGGACAGACCATCTCCCCTGCTGGGATGAGAAGCGTATGCACCATTCTACTCTGGAGTATCGATGCCCTATCTCGATAATCCTATGACTAGGGACCTGTATAAGGATGTGCTTATAGACTACCCAGTCCCTACTAGTGTGATCGCCATCACAACGCTGGTAGTCAAGCAAAGATCCTAAGGGCTCCATCAATATGTATTAGCGATATGTTAAAAGAAACATTTACATATATTAAGATGGATACAAACCAAGTAGCATACTACAATATCGAGCAAGACTGTCTTCAATCCATGTATATATCCCAAGCTTCCAAAATGTAATTTACAAACTAGTACCATACAATAATGGCCTCTATGGCATACATATCCAACAATCTCCCACTTGCACTAAAGGCCAATAATTGGTGTACCGCATACCCAACGTCTGCACTAAGGCCAGCTGCCGGCGTACCGCATACCCAATAGCTCAAAAAGTCGCTCGAACTGTGTTTGAGGGAGGGCCTTTATGAATGGATCCACCGTGTTTTCTTTAGTGTCCACTCTCCGTACCTCGATCTCCTGGCGATCAATGATCTCCCTGATCAGATGATACCGCCTTAAGATGTGTCTGGATTTCTGATGGGACCGTGTTTCCTTCGCTAAAGCTATAGCCCCATTATTATCGCAATACAAAGATATTGGGTCAACAATGGACGGAACCACCTGAAGTTCACTAATGAACTTCTTCATCCAGACCGCTTCTTTTGCAGCATCGCTTGCAACAATGTATTCAGCCTCTAATGTCGAGTCTACGACGGTATCCTGTTTGGAACTCCTCCAACACACCGCCCTTCCATTGAGGGTAAACACAAAACCCGATACAAACTTGCTGTCGTCCTTGTCACTCTGGAAGCTTAAATCGGTAAAGGACTCGACCCTGAGGTCTCCATTACCGTAAACCAGGAACATCTCCTTAGTGCTTCTTAGGTACTTGAGAATGTTCTTCACTGCTGTCCAGTGGTTCTCACCTGGGTCTGACTGATACCGGCTCACCACGCTTAGTGCGTAAGCTACATCTGGTCTTGTACATAGCATCGCATACATTATAGATCCTACCGCCGAAGCGTAAGGTATAGTGCTCATGCGAACCCTCTCCTCGTCAGTCTTGGGAGACATCTTCTTGGAGAGAGTGATTCCGTGCAATGCGGGTATATTACCATGCTTGGAATCTTCCATACTAAATCTCTTTAGTATGGTCTCTATGTACCTGGACTGCGAAAGTCCCAATTATCTCTTGGATCTATCTCTGTGGATCTTGATCCCCAGAATGCATGAGGCATCACCCAGGTCCTTCATGGAGAACCATTGTGACAAGAATAGCTTGACCGATTGTAGAATAGGAATGTTATTTCCTATCTAAAGAATGTCGTACACGTACAAGACTAGGAATACGACAGTTCGTCCTACAATCTTCTTATAAATACAAGGCTCATCCTCGTTCTTGATGAAATAAAATTCCTTGATTGTTTCATCAAAACAGATATTCCAGCTCCGCGATGCCTGCTTTAATCCATAAATGGATTTAAGCAACTTGCACACCTTCCCGCTGCTCCCACTGTTTACAAAACCTTCTGGCTGATCTATATAAACGCATTCTTCCAAACTGCCGTTTAGAAAAGCCGTTTTTACGTCCATCTGCCAGATTTCATAGTCATGGAAGGCAGCAATGGCAAGTAGGATTCGGATGGATTTTAGCATAGCCACTGGAGAAAAAGTTTCGTCATAGTCCACACCAGGTCTTTGACGAAAACCTTTTGCAATGAGTCTAGCCTTATAGGTTTCCACCTGCCCATCTACACTAAGTTTCCTTTTGTAGATCCATTTGCATCCAACGGGTTTTACCCCAGATGGAGCAATATCCAAGGTCCACACTTTATTGGTGTACATGGACTCCATTTCGGATCGCATAGCATCCAGCCAGTTATCAGAGTCCCTACTGATAATGGCCTGCCTGAAACTGGTAGGATCATCTTCTTCCAAGATGCAATCCTCTCGATCCCCGTCTATGAGAAAACCGTAGTATCTTCCGAGTGGATGAGAAATCCTACCAGATCTGCGAAGTGGCTGAGGTTCTTCTGGGACTAATGAATTTTTTGGTTCAACTAAATTTTCAGTTTGAGTTTGTAGTTCAGATATTTCATCTGTAGGGTTACTAGGCACTGTCACAAGGGTCTATAAGGCATCAACCATGCCGAATTTAAAATTTTCAAGTGCCGAACAACCTAAAGCGAGGATCTTTGTTAGATAATTAGGGTTAAAAAAGCATGTAAATATCTTTACATCTAAGAGAAAGGGATTACAACCTTTGTAGTCCGTTCCTTCGCTTCATAAGCTCCGAGTAGTAGTCCCTTCGCCGCAATCCATGAACTTCCAGACTCTAGAGAGGCTCCACAAGCCGAATGATCCATGCTTGCTTGAAGTCTTCCTTTTCGAAGATGATCTACCTTGAAGAATCTTAAACCCAAGCTTATACTTCACTAAACAACTTATTAGTGAAGTGAACACCCTAATCTAAGTGGCTAGAATAGATGAGGATGATGAAGTAGGAATTTAGCTCTCTTTTATTTTCAATTTCTCACACTAAATCATCACAAACACAAAAGCTATAAGCTTTTCAAAGAGGAAGAAGAAGATGAAACCTTTTGTGATGAATAATGAATTATTGTTATGGTTACAAAACAACCTTAAGTTAAGAAATAAAGGGCTTAACTCATATAGAGAATAAACCTAAGGTAAATGGTTTGGGTTGGGTTAAGAAATATCTACAAAATATCAACACAAAATATCTTAGCATAAAACAAAAGAAAGCTTCTTGAAGCTTCTTGAAAAAGCTAACCCAAATGCTAACCCAAATCAAACCCTAACTTGTTTAATCTCTACAAATCATGTTGTATTTGTAATCATAACATGTTACAATATTATATATCACATATATAATATATTTTGCAACAAAAGAAAATAATACAATTAACATATATCGCATATATATCAATGTATTATCAGGTGAGAAAATGAATCAATAAAGCGAGCTTATATTAGTTAACGTAATGTAATATATCACATATATAATTATACATTAAATCATCGAATCATCACTTGATCCAACAATCCGGCTATATCTCATATAAACAACTAATATAACATGTACCGATTCATCGAATCAACACTTGATCCGATGACCCGGCTATATCACATATACTCGGCCGATATCATATATCGCGAGAATAGAATACGATATC
This sequence comes from Agapanthus africanus, assembly GCA_030015575.1. NCBI lineage: Eukaryota > Viridiplantae > Streptophyta > Magnoliopsida > Asparagales > Amaryllidaceae > Agapanthus > Agapanthus africanus. The sequence continues at coordinate 517,878,961 of CM057337.1, forward strand.
TCATATCGTATTAGTCTCGGTTCCGCACATATCACATATGTGCTCCTACTCCGTTTTGCCTGAGCTAGGAAACCTCTGTGTAGGACTCTCAAGAATCGTCAATACGCCGGCAGTAGGTGATGATCATATCAAACACCCACAAGCTGCAAGCGGTCAGCTAAATGTAACAGCCACCCAGGTATTGAGCGATCAGAAGATCAACAAGCAAGCCTGTACATTCTCCTGTGAATCCAATCAGTAACACTACCATACAGTCCGGTCTCTTCGTCTGATATGTTGCATATCTAGTCTAGATGTGGTAAACGTCAGACCCCGGTAACCGATAAGTCATGTCGATGTGAGGCTTATAACAGGTCGAGAACCTACTGATAACACTTACCAGTAGTACTCTATATCCGCCCTGGCCAGGGACTTCCAGTTATAGCCAATCGAACACAGCCCAACATCAACACCCTGTACCGGGAGAGACGAATCCCCTCTTATCGCTCATTGCCTCCATGTGATTCGGGACTGTACTCAAAAGCCACCGTTTTGCACGTCTTCTTGGACGTGGTATGATGGAAATCAAAGCACAGTGGTAATCACACAAGACTCTATGACGATCTCGGGTCTACAGACTAACCTGTACCAGTGTCACCGGAGAACTGTCATCTGACGTGAGGTATAATACCATCTGGGAGTTCTCGGCGAGTCCGTTCAGTGTACCCAGTCTCCACTGAGCACCCGTACACCATCTCTGATGTCAAACACCAATGGATATGGGATCATCCATCGCCCATCATATGGGTCAAGATGCGTATACTCTAGTCTACTCTGGTGTATCGATGCCCTGTCTTGATACTGTTAGGAATATGTATGCCCTAGATGCCATTACTGTACATACGATGTATATTGTAGTGGATGCTTGGACATATATAGGGAGGACTTTCTTGCTCGACATGATAGTATGCTATCTGGTTACTCTTTATCTTAACATGTACTCTGATTGTCTCTATGTCACATGTTGATAAAGCCCTTAGGATGAGTACTTGACTACCAGGACTATGATGAAGATCATATTAGTGGGGACAGTGTAGTCGCCAAGTACATCCTTCAAATGTTCCTAGTCGTAGGAGTACCGAGACAGGGCATCGATACTCCAGAGTAGACTAGCGTATGTGCTTCTTGACCCATATGATGGGCGATGGATGATCCCATATCCATTGGTGTTTGACATTAGAGAAGGTATACGGGTGCTCAGTAGAGACTGGGTACACTGGATGGACTCGCCGAGAACTCCCAGATGGTATTATACCTCACGTCAGATGGCAGTTCTCTGGTGACACTAGTACAGGTTAGTCTGTAGACCCGAGATCGTCATAGAGTCTTGTTTGATTCCCACTGTGCTTTGATTTCCATCATACCACATCCAAGAGGGCGTGCAAAATGGTGGCTTTTGGGTATAGTCCCGAATCACATGGAGGCAATGAGCGATAGGAGGGGTTTCGTCTCTCCCGGTGTAGGGAGTTGATGTTGCGCTGTGTTCGATTGGCTATAATTGGAAATCCCTGGACAGGGTTGCTGAGATTTACTGGTAAGTGTTATTAGTAGTTTCTCGAACTGTTATAGACCTCATATCGACACGACTTATCAAGCTAATGGGGTCTGACGTTTACCACCCCTAAGCAAGATATGCGACATATCAGACGAAGAGACCGGACTGTACGGGAGTGTTACTGATTGGATTCGCAGGAGAATGTACAGGCTTGCTTGTTGATCTTATGATCGCTCAATACCTGGGTGGCTGTTACGTTTAGCTGACCGCTTGCAGCTTGTGGGTGTTTGATATGATCATCACCTGCTGCCGGCGTATTGACGACTCTTTAGAGTCCTACACAGAGGTTTCCTGGCTCAGACAAAACGGAGTAGGAGCACATATGTGATTTATGCGGGACCGAGAACAATACGTGTATGTGATACCGCATTAGATTCTCGCGATATGTGATATCGACCGGGTATATGTGATATAGCCAGGTCATCGGATCAAGTGTTGATTCGATGAACTGATACAGATTATATTAGTCGGTTATTTGTGAAATAGCCAGATTATCTGATCAAGTGTTGATTCGATAATTTAATGTATAATTATATATTTGATATATTAAATTACATTAAGTAATATAAGCTCACTTAAAGATTCTTTTTCTCACTCGGGTAATACATTGATATATATGTGATATATGTTAATTGTATTATTTTATTTTGTTACAATAAATATTGTATATGTGATATATAATATTGTAACAAGTTAGGGTAATAAATGCAACAAGTTTTGTGGAGTTTAAATATGGTTAGAGTTTGGATTAGGGTTAAGCTTGCATGAAGCTTTCAAGAAGCTTCTTGAAGCTTTGACTTTGACTTGTGATATTTTGCATAGATATTTCTTTAACCCAACCCAACCCTTTACCATATTTATTTCTCTACAAGGGTTAAGTTTATATTCTTAACCCATGGTTGCAATTCTAACCTCACACTGGTTTTCATTATTCATCACAAATTGATTTGCTTCTTCTTCTTCTTCCTTTTTGATGAAAAGCTTTCTAACTTTTTCATATGTGATGAAAATGAGTGAGAAATCGAAAACAAATGAGAGCTAAATTCCTACTTCATCATCCTCATCTATTCTAGCTACTTAGATTAGGGTGTTTGCTTTGCTAATACCTGATTAGCAAAGCAAGAGCTTGGGTTTGAGTTTCTTCAAGGTAGATCATCTTTGTTATTGAAGATCGGAAGCAAGATTGCATCTTTCTCTTTATGGAGCCTCTCTAGAGTCCGGGTACATGATGATCGCGGCGAAGGGACCTCAACACGGAGCTTATGAAGTGAAGGAATGGACTACAAAGGTTGTAATCCTAAACTCTTAGAAGTAAAGTTGTTTACTTGCTTTTTGTTTCGCCTAATCTCTAGTCTAAGATTTTGGTTAGGGTTATTCGGCACATGAAAAATTTGATTTTGGTATGGTTGATGCCTTGTAGAACCTTGTTCTAGTGCCTAGTAACCCTACAGTGGTATCAGAGCCAAGCTAGAGCTTTAGGCGTTGTCTAGACGAAATTTAAAGTCCGATCGAACCCCGAAACGTCGATATACACCCCCTCTCTGGAAATTTTTTTAAATGTTGTTTTTTCTATTTTATAAATACTCAGAAAATTAAGTAGGGAATTATAAGAATTACTGTGATGTACGGACCTATGAACCCTTCAAGAGACTGCGGAACCGCGGCCATACCATGCGTTTGGCGGCGGTTCCGCGGCTAACTTAGGGTATCAGGAAATAATACTTCCGGGTATGATTCTTGGGTACTTTTGCATGCTTCTGGGAATTTTTAATTCTACTCATGTGTTGAGTTTTCTGGAGATCTTTTGTATTTATTGATACGATCAGATAATTTAACTTCGTTTAAGTTTTCCGGGTCATTTAGAACGTGTTAAAAAGGTCGAACGGATATCTATAACTCACATTTTCCCCTGCCAGAAAATTTCCAATTGTTGGATTTTTTCCTTAGTTAAAGAACGTTCAAAGTCGTGCAAGTAACGCGGTGGACCCTCTAGAAGAACACAAACCTTAACTCGATTATGTGACCGTCTGAACCGCCTCTAAACCTTAGGGTTTGGGGCAGTACGGCGTTGCCACATGTGAGGCGTTGGTTTGACCCTTCTACGGCTGGACCATTGGTACTATGGCATGTGATTGATACTTTTTGAACTCCGCTCAAGTGTTGAGCTATTTGGGAAATCTTGGGTGTTTGTTTATTCGATCGGAAAGTTTAACATTGCTTATTTATCTGGAATGTGATACAATATTTGGAATCCATAAGAAGTTATGAGATAACTAATTTGAATGTTATAAATCTAGCAGTTTTTAGTCTCAGATGAACGGTTGCCACGGGATTTTGATGTGATCAAAAGTTCGTCACAATCACGTAGCGTACGTGGATTCTCGCCGGGTAAACTTAATAGATAGACACGCCCCATAGCCCCGACCAAGTGACTGTAGGAGAAACCCGTCGCCAAAAGCATCCGTTCGGGTGCTCGTGGCAGCGGTGTTCCGCCTTAGTGCACTTCGTCGACGGCATCGGGGGTGCGGCCGTCTACTAAAGTTTCCGACGAGCATTCGATCAGGATGTTGGGAATTTTGTTGAATTGCCCGATTTGATATTGAAAAGAGTTTTCGATATAGAGACTAAAATGCGGGGTTTATAATTGTTAGGCATGCGATATCTAAGGAATTCATTTGGTTAGACATGCGATGTCTAAAATGGTTGCGGATTCCAACTGTTGTAGTTTTACACTTTCTTTTCTGCGACCGTAAGTGTAATATGTGGTGTATCGCTGGTTTCGTTGCAATACATCAACGACAATTGGGATACGCATATTTACTTACGTTGATGACATGTGATGGTATGTGTTGCTATGATATGCTATATTGGATCGTCGCGTTTTGAATAGCCGGGGGTTTTATGTGAGATGAGAGATTTTCTTTTTCATTCATGTAAAATTCAATTGTATGTAATATTCTTTTATTGGGGCACTTCCGGGCTGAGGATGATGTCACCATTGTATATTACTTACTTTTCCGCATTAGGATGGACCCAAGGCGGGGAGAACAAGTAACCGGGTTCTAGGGTCCAGTGTGAGACCATCTCGAGGAGTCGAGACCGGGTCTCCTAACCCTAGAATTGGCAGTGTTGCTTGCCGCTCTCGTAGGGGTCTAGAGATGTGGGTTTGGCTATTCATCGCGACCGTGGAATCCGTGTTTTATACAGGCTCGTATTAAAACACGGACCTCCTAGTATATCCAATATTTCATATATGTTCTTCTGCTTCAATGTTCTGTGATGAGATCATATTAATACCTGAGACGAATGTTTATATTATATATATGAGATATATGTTATATTGCTGATTTCGTTTCAAATGTGATGCTTGTGAAGCATAATAAAATGGGACTTCATTAATGAGATTAATGAAATAAAAGAAACCTAAAGATGTTGTAGAAACTTGTTTAAAAACTGGTAGCTCTAGTTCTTGCTTTACATAGCGGTATTCCTTGTAGAATATCCAGCACCTTATTCGATAAGGAAAGAGCCGAGATCCCTTCACAGGGAGTGACCTCTTTAGGGAAACTAGCAGATGCTACACACTCGGTTTGTCTTTTGATAGCTTTTATAGTTTTTTGCTTTGCATAATGGTATTTATGAAATATCCTACACCTTTATCGATAAGGAAAGAGCCGAGATCCCTTCACCGGGTGTGACCTCTTTAACAAAACTAGCAAAGGCCTCAAAAACATTCCATTTAAAATCACTCGATTCTACGACGATATCAAGTTCATTACGCAAAGGGTTTTCTTAAAAACCTGTCGTAGCCCTCCGTTATTTCAGATAAGTACTACTTAGTATTCATGCTGCGGTAGTTTGGCATGCGTCAAGGCGTAGTGTACGGTAGCTAACTAGTGCTTATCTGCTAGCATACGATGCGATTGGATTAGGGTATTCGTACGGCGTTGTTTGGCATGCATCAAGGGTCGTACGGGTGGGTTTAATTCAATCAGGAAATTTACGGATTGAACTTGACTAGCGGACTATGGGTTGTTTGGCATGCGTCAAGGTCATAGCATGCTAGGGGTAAAATATTATCGGGAATTTCTAGGGTTGAAATTTGCAATGAGATTGCATACCTTCTATGAAATAGTTGGATCCCGATACCCACTGCGAGTAAGAGTTACTCCTGGGAGAGTTTTACACATTACAATAGCCGATCAAGTAGGTGTCTAGAAAGGTGTCAACGGGGTTATGCCTCTGGGAAAACGAGGTTTACTTTAATTAGGTCTGTGCGAAAGCACGGGGAACCTCCCTCAAAGTACCGGCACTGGCCTGGCTGAAAGATTGGCGAACTTGTAGGGTATAATTAATCCCGGCTAGTCTTTCCTTTTAGGGTTTGAAGGAAGATTTGACTAAAACAGTGGGAGACATCCTGATTAGGTATATTAATAACCAATCTAATCTTGCAAGAGCATACGCTGAGTGTTTTCTTCTCCCTCTCTCCAGGTAGCGACCATGTCACTCCTTAATCAAGATAAAAATACGGATGTATTGACCGAACCCAATTGTTATGCTGCGCTAGGGAACGTTGGTCCCGCTCCAACTTATAATTGTTATAAGACAGAGAAAGAAATAGGGGATTACCAGAACTCCCGTGCCGCCCAAACGAAGAAAGTGCATGCCGATGCATCATCTTCGGGTGTGTTCATTACCGAGAACTGTTTCTCAGTATCCTTTACGTCCTGTGAGATACCGGATCAGGATCCCGCAAATGTAATTTATTACATGGGCTACAGATAGGTAGAGAACTGAGAACGGGTGATAAGTTTCAAGAATTGGAAATGATGCAAAGTGTTGCAGCCAAGTCTGTTGGCAGTTATCACCCTGTATTACCAGAATACATTGATTCTGAACGAATGTTATTAGATACCGAACCTGATATACAACATCATATCAGTCTCTTTATTAGTAAAGAAGGATATAATTTTGTATTGCTGGATAAATGTTTTGAACATTTCCTATATCAAGAGTTGATCGGTTCAGGCACGTTATCTAAAAGCACAGATGTTCTAAATCAAACCACAGTTCTTAACGTATAGAACACACACAAGAGGAAGAGTTCAGAAATGAACGAATCCTTCTTGAGGCATTGTAGACTAGGTCATATCAATGCGACCTGACTAGCTGAAGTTACACAAAAGATGGATATTTAAATTAGATTGGATTTACATCTTGTAGAACTTGCCTGTCATGTCACAAAGATAAGATGACCACAGCTCTGTTTATTGGAAACAGAGAAAGAGTTAGTGAACTTTTGGGATTGATACATGATGATATATGTAAGGTCTCCTGTCTACACATGCCAGGAACGATTCTTTATACTTCATTACATTCATTGATTATCTCTCAAGGTTCGGACATATGTTCCTGATGAAACACAAGTCTGAACCTTTTGAGAAATTCAATGAATATGAGTTAGAAGTAGAGAACCAAAACGGGTATAAGTATTATGTCCATTGATGTGATCAGGGAGGAGAATACTTGAGCACGGGGTTCCTGGTCTATTCTAAAGGAGAATAGGATTCTCTCTCAGCATTACTTCTCCATATACACCACAGCACGTCGGTGTGTCGGGGTGGAGCAATCGCACCCTATATGATATGGTGTGCTCTATGATGAGTACTACTGAGTTGCCTATTTCCTTTTGGGAGTTATAGACTTGTGAAGTTGCAAACCTATTGAATAAGGTTCCAATCAAATCAGATGCCTGCCACTCCATATGTGATATGGTATGAGAAGAGTTCCAGCTATACAAACTGCAGCTGATGATTTGGTAGAACCAAATGATTCAATAGTTTCCAACGAACCTCGGTCTCTCCGCCGATCTAGTAAGGTTCCTCACCCACCTGAGAGATACTTCGATTTCTCTATGACAGTGGGAGCGAGGATTGCATCATGAGATGATGACCCAACTAGTTTCGAGCTGGCCATCATGTAGGGTTACTAGGCACACGACAAGGATCTATAAGGCATCAAACATGCCCGATTTAAAATTTAGCTGTGCCGAACAACCCTAAAACAAGATCTTAGACTAGAAATTAGGCGAAAACAAGCATGTTAAACACTTTAACACTAAGTGAGAGGGATTACAACCTTTGTTGATCTGGTCCTTCACTTCATAAGCTCCGTGTTGAGGTCCCTTCGTTGCGATCATCAAGTTCCGGACTCTCAAGAGGCTCCACGAAGAGAAAGATGCAATCTTGCTTCCGATCTTCGGTAACAAAGATGATATACCTTGAAGTTTCATTAACACAAGCTCTCACTCACTAAATGAAGTGAACACCCTCATCTAAATGGCAAGGATAGATGAGGATGATGAAGTAGGAATTTAGCACTCTTTTGTTTTCAATTACTCACTCATAATAATCACTTAGCAAAAAGCTAGAAAGCTTTTTCCAAGGAAGAAGAAGAAGAAGAATATCCAATTCCACTTGTCATGAATAATGAAAATCTAATAATCATTACTTATGCAACCATGGTCAATATAAACTTTGTAGAGATTTAACTAGGGCTAGGGTTTCGGTTGGGTTAAAGATGAGTCACACAAAAATATCAAGCATAATATCTTAGCTCAATCCAAAAGAAAACCTCCTAGAAGGTTCATGAAGGAACTAACCCAAATCAAACCCTAACCTTGTTTAATCTCCAATAACTTGTTGCATTAGTAATCATATCATGTTACAATATTATATATCACATATATAATATTTATTGCAACAAAATAAAATAATACAATTAACATATATCGCATATATATCAATGTATTACCCGAGTGAGAGAAAGAATCTTTTAGTGAGCTAATATTAGTTAATGTAATTTAATATATCATATATATAATTATACATTAAATCATCGAATCAACACTTGATCCGACAATCCGTCTATATCGCATATAACCGACTAATATATCATTTACCGATTCATCGAATCAACACATGATCCGATGACCCGGCTGATATCAAATATCGCGAGAATAAAATACGGTGTCTCATATCGCATTATCCTCGGTCCTGCACATATCACATATGTGCCCCTACTCCGTTTTGCCTGAGTCAAGAAACCTCTATGTAGGACTCTAAAGAATCGTCAATACGCCGGCAGTAGGTGATGATCATATCAAACACCCACAAGCTGCAAGCGGCCAGCTAAACGTAACAGCTACCCAGGTATTGAGCGCTCAGAAGATCAACAAGCAAGCATGTACATTCTCCTGTGAATCCAATCAGTAACACTCCCGTACAGTCCGGTCTCGTCGTCTGATATGTCGCATATCTCGCCTAGGGGTGGTAAACGTCAGACCCCAGTAGCTTGATAAGTCATGTCGATATGAGGTCTATAACAGTTCGAGAACTACTGATAACACTTACCAGTAAATCTCAGCAACCCTGGCCAGGGATTTCTAGTTATAGCCAATCGAACATAGCGCAACATCAACTCCCTATACCAGGAGAGACGAATCCCCTCCTATCGCTCATTGGCTCCATGTGATTCGGGACTGTACCCAAAAGCCACCTTTTTGCACGCCCCCTTGGACGTGATATGATTGAAATCAAAGCACAGTGGGAATCACACAAGACTCTATGACGATCTCGGGTCTACAGACTACTCTGTACCAGTGTCACCAGAGAACTGCCATCTAACGTGAGATATAATACCATCTGGGAGTTCTCGGCGAGTCCGTCCAGTGTACCCAGTCTTCACTGAGCACCCGTATACCTTCTCTGATGTCAAACACCAATGGATATGAGATCATCCATCGCCCATCATATGGGTCAAGAAACGCATACGCTAGTCTACTCTGGAGTATCGATGCCCTGTCTCGGTACTCCCATGACTAGGAACATTTGAAGGATGTACTTGGCGACTACACTGTCCTCACTAGTATGATCCGCATTATAGTCCTGGTAGTCAAGTACTCATCCTAAGGCTTTATCAACATGTAACATAGAGACAATGAGAGTACATGTTAAGATAAAGAGCAACCAGATAGCGTACTATCATGTTAAGCAAGAAAGTCCTCCCTATATTTATCCAAGCATCCACTACAATATATATCGTATGTACAGTAATGGCCTCTAGGGCATACATATAACTAACAATCTCCCACTTGCACTATGGCCATCTGTTGTGGTATCGCATACCCAACAATTAGCTGTGGTTGAAGTATCTCATACTCAACCATCCCATAAGAGTCTCTATTGGGAAAAAGGCCTTTGTGAGTGGATCCGTGTTGTTTTCCTCTTTGTCTACTCTCCTAACCTCGATCTCTCTGGAGATCAACCATCTCCATGATCAGGTGATACTGCCTAAGAATTATATCTGGATTTCTGATGGGACGGGGGGTTCCTTGGCAAAAGCCACAACTCCATTGTCACACAATGGTAGGAACGAAGTTCATCTCATGATCTAAGATATATCCAGACTGCCTCTTTGGTAGCATCCTTGGTAACGATGTATCTTGCCTTTAATCGTCTAGTAAGTCACGGTATCTAGCTTGGAACTCTTCCAACATACCGTCCCTCCACTGAGGGTAAAGACAATGCCTGCGACTGACATTCAGTCGTCCTTATCACCCTGGAACCTTTCCAGTGATTCTCATAAGGATCGATTGATACCATCTCACTACAACTAGTGAGAATCCTAACATCCATTTAGATCTATCTCATAGATATAAAACCTAGGATTTAGGTGGTATCACCTTGATCCTATATGGAGAATCCTTTTGATAATTGGAGATTGACCGAGCGTAGCATAGGAAACTCTTTCCCTATCAAGAGTATGTCATCCACGTACTCTACGAGGATCAGCACCATACTCCCTACTACCTTTTTGTATATACAAGGTTCATCTACCAATTTGATGAAGTCAAACTCTTTGACTACCACATCAAAACAGATGTTCCAACTCCGCGATCCCTGATTTATCACATAAAACATCTTGCACATGTTTCCGCTGCTCCCACTGTCTACGAAGCCCTCTGGCTGTGTACTTATAGAAGCTCTCTTCTAAATCAACATTTAGAAAAGCAGTCATGACACCCAACCGCCAGATATCGTAGTCATGGTATGTAGCCATGGCAAGTAGGATCTAAATGGACTTAAGCATAGCTTTGAAAGTCTCAACTTTTCCATGTACACCAAGTAATCTTCTCAAGATATACTTGCTCCTGATGGGGATTTAACCCTTCAGATAAAGCAACCAAAGTCCATACTTTGTTGGTGTATAAGGATTCCATCTCAGATCGCTAAGCATCCAGCCATTCTTACAGAGTCCCACTCCTGATGGCCAGCTCGAAACTAGTTGGGTCATCATCTCATGTTGCAATCCTCGCTCCCACTGTCATAGAGAATACCGAAGTATCTCTCAGGTGGGTGAGGAACCCAATAGATCGGCAGAGAGGCTAAGGTTCGTTGGAAACTATTAAATCCTTTGATTCTACCAAATCATCAGCTGCAGTTTGTATAGATGGAACTCTTTCCAGTTCTACCTCATGACCAATAATTTCTTCACAAGAAATTCACTTTCACAAAGGTGGCTTGCTGAGAAACAAAATATCTTTTGTTCCTCGGTTTGGTAGAAGATATTCCCTTGCGAATGCTTAGGATATCCAACATGTTAGTTGTATGTATGCCCTAGAGGCCAGTATTGTACAGATGATGTATATTATATTGGATGCTTGGACATATATAGAGATGACTTTCTTGCTCGACATGATAGTTTGCTATCTGGTTGCTCTTTATCTTAACATGTACACTAGTCTCTTTATACTGTCTTATAGTTACATGTTGGTAAAGCCCTTAGGATTTGTACTTGACTACCTGGACTATGATGCAGATCATACTAGTGGGGACATGGTAGTCCATAAGTACATCCTTCAAGGTCCCTAATCGTGGGTGTATCGAGACGGGGCATCGATATACCAGTGTAGACTAGCGTATACGCTTCTCGACCCATGTGATGGGCGATGGATGATCCCATATCCATTGGTGTTTGACATCAGAGATGGTATACGGGTGCACAGTGGAGACTGAGTACACTGGACGGACTCGCCGAGAACTCCCAGATGGTATTATACCTCACGTCAGATGGCAGTTCTCAGGTGACACTTGTACAGGTTAGTCTGTAGACCCGAGATCGTCATAGAGTCTTGTGTGATTCCCACTGTGCTTTGATCTCCACCTTACCACGTCCATGAGGGCGTGCAAAACGGTGGTCTTTGGGCACAGTCCCGAGTCACATGGAGGCAATGAGCGATAGGAGGGGTTTCGTCTCTCCCGGTATTGGGGGTTGATGTTGCGCAGTGCTCGATTGGCCGTAGCAGGGAAGTCCCTGGCCAGGGCTGATCAGAGATTTGCTGGTAAGTGTTACCAGTAGTTTCTCGACCCGTTATGAGTCTCACATCGGCACGACTTATCGGGTTATTGGGGTCTGACGTTTACCACCCCTAGACTTGATATGCGACATATCAGACGAAGAGACCGGACTGTATGGTAAGTGTTACTGGTCGGATTCGCAGGAGTGTCAGCGGGCTAGCTCGTCGATCTTCTGATCGCTCAATACCCGGGTGGCCGTTACGTTTAGCAGACCGCTTGCGGCTTATGGGTGCTTGATATGATCATCATCTGCTACCGGCGTATTGACGAGTCTTTAGAGTCCTACACAGAGGTTTCCTAGCTCAAGAGAAACGAAATAGGAGTGCATATGAGATATGTGCGGGACCGAGAATAATGCGTGTATGTGATACCGTATTTGATTCTCGCGATTAATGTTTCGATTGGTTGTATGAGATATGACCTAGTTATCGAATCATTGATTCGATAAATCGATGCATTGAATACTAGTCGGTTATGTGCGACATGACCGGATCATTGAATCAAGTGTTGATTTAATGATTTAATGTATAATTATATATTTGATATATTACTTTGCATTAACTAGTATTGGTTCATTTTAAACGGATTTTTCTCACTTGATTTACACATTGTATATGTGATATACTTTTGTGCACATATTTGTATCATGTTTGATGATACTTGATCATATGGTTAAGTGTATAGAATTAAACCATAGTTAACTTGAGATTAGGGTTTTGATTATGCATTTATTCATTTATTTGTTTATTCATTTATTTGGATAAACTTTAAGATGAAAATGGTGGCAATTTTTGTTTCATATTGAAGCTTCATGAAGCTTTGACTTTGCTAACCATTCTTGTCTTCATGCATAACCCTAACCCACTCAAATGACCATGGTTAATTCTCTACACTTAACCCTAGTTAAAGTTATGATAAGTTTGGATTTTCTTTTCATTTTTAGAAGAGAACTTATCATAACTAGCTTCATCATCTTCTTCTTCTAAAAAGAAAAAGCTTGCTACTTTAATGGCAACTTGAGTTCTAGTGAGAGAAATCCAATTCTAAAGTGAACCCACCTCCTATTTCTTCATCCTCTACCTCTTGCCAAGTTGTTTTGGGTGTTTTCTTCACAAGTTTCACAACTTTGTGAAGTCGGAGCTTGAACTAGTGCAACCTCGACGTAGATCGTCTTTGACACGAAGCCGACGACCTAGCTCGCCCGTTTCTCCGATGAAGCCGACGATTGGGTTCGGGATTCATGATGGACAGCGAGAGGACACCCACGTGGAGCTAAGGAAGTGGAAATCCGGATCTACAAAGGTTGTAGCTTCTCACTTCTAGTTAAGTAGTTAACTAGTTTACCGTTTCGCCTAGAAATCTTGCCGACGATCCGTATTAGGGTTTCTTGGCACCCATAATTTTTGAAATTGGCATGTTCGTTGCCTTGTGAGACTTCATTAGGATGCCTAGGAACCCTACAGTGGTATCAGAGCTTAGCTAGAGCCTTAGGCGAAGTCTAGACGCAATTTGAAGCCCGAACGAACCCGAAACCCTAAACTTTACATGCTCTCTGTACATTTTCTAAAATCTGGGATTTTTCAAGATTAAAAATGCCTAAAAAATTCAGCAGGAATATCTAAGAATTATGGTGAAACACGAGCTCATGAAGCTTCCAAACAACCGCGGAAACGCGGCAGAAGCATGGCTTCTGCTGCTGTTCCGTGGCCAACTGTTCACTTTAGCCAATATTGTTTGCACAGTAATTCTTCTTTTCTGGTGCTGAGTTTTATGGGAATTTTTAATAATTATTCAAGAGTTGAATTTTCTGGGGTTGCTTTGGGGATTCGGTGTTTCGATCGGGGTATCAAATTTCGTCTTTGTGTATTTCCGGATAATTTTTAGAATATGTTAAAAAGTTCGACCGGATATAAATACCCAATTTTCCCTTGTCGGGAAATTTCCAAGTGTTGGATTTTTCCGTAGTTTAACGACGTTCTAAGTAGTACAAGTAACGCGATGGACCCTCTAGAAGACAACAAACCTTAACTCGATTATGTGACCGTCTTGAACTGCCCTTTGAACCTTCGGGTTTGGGGCAGTACGGCGTGCCACATGTGAGGCGTTGGCTTGACCCTTCTACGGCTGGACCGTTGGTACTGAGGCACGAACTGAATGTTGCTAGACTTATTTCATGTGTTGGACTGTATCGTGAAAACTTGGGTATTCGACTGTTCGATCGGAAAGTTTAACATTTTCTGTTTATCTGGAATGTGATACAATAATTGGAATTCACAAACAGTTATGAGATAACTGAATGAATGTTATAAATTTAGCAGTTTAGTCCCATATGATATTGAAAAGAGTTTTCGATAATGAGACTAAAATGCGGGATTTATATCTGTTAGGCATGTGATGTCTAAGTATTTCATTTGATTAGGCATGCGATGTCTAAAGAAGTTGCGGATTCCAATTCTTGTAGTTTTACACTTTCTTTTCTGTGACCGTAAGTGTAGTATGTTCATATCGCTGGTTTCGTTGCTATACGTCAACGACAATTGGGGTATGCATACTTACTTACGTTGATGACATGTGATGTTATGTGTTGCTGGATATGTTATATTGGATCATCGTGTTTGAATAGCCGGGGGTTTTTATGTGAGATGAGTGTTTTTCATTTTCATTCATGTAAAAACTTGTATGTAATATTCTTTTATTTGGGGCACTTCCAGGTAGCGGAAGTTGTCACCCTTTGTATATTATTTACTTTTCCGCATTAGGATAGACCCAAGGAGGGGAGCACAAGTAACCGGGTTCTGGGGTCCAGTGGGAGACCAACTCGAGGAGTCGAGTCCGGGTCTCCTAACCCTAGAATTGGCAGGGTTGCTTGCCGCTCTCGTAGGGGTCTAGGGGTGTGGGATTGGCTATTCATCACGACCGTGGAATCCGTGTTTTATACTGGCTCGTATTAAAAACACGGACGTCCTAGTATATCCAATATTTCATATGTTTATTCTGCTGCGATATCTGTGATGTGTTTCTGTGATGGATATAGTATATATAGTATATATGATATATTATATAGACGTTACTTATGTTTTACACCCGCGCTAGCCCTGCCCTGCTCTGTCGTTAGTTACCTAACCTAACGGTGCACGAGGGGACATCGAGGTGAATGTGGATGGCATAAGTGTACGTCATATCTATCTGTGATGTTTAGGTATTTAAATGATGGGACTTCATTAATGTGATTAATGAAAGATAAGAAACCTAAGATGTTGTGGAATCAAATTTTAAATAAAACAGGTAGCTACAGTTCTTGCTTTGCACAGCGGTATATGTGATATATCCTGCACCTTATTCGATGAGGAAAGGACCGAGATCCCTTCACCGGGAGTGACTCCTTTAGCAATAACTGGCAGATGCTACACACTCGGTTTGGTTTTTGATTGCTTTTAAGAGTTTTTGCTTTGCACAGCGATATATATGATATATCCCGCACCTCATTCGACGAGGAAAGGACTGAGATCCCTTCACCGGGAGTGACTCCTTTAGCAAAACTAGAAAAACCTCAAAATCACTCCATTTCAAAACTTCATTTGATTCTACAACGATATCAAGTTCATTACGCAATAGGTTTTCGGAAAAACCTGCCGTAGCCCTCCGTCATTTCAGATTAGAACTGTTTAGTATTCGTGCTGCGTTTGTTGGCCTTTGTCAAGGCGTAGTGTGCGGTAGCTGAATAGTGCTTATCTGCTTATGCATGTGATGCAGATTGTTTCAGGGTAGTCGTACGACCTTGTTGGCCTTTGTCAAGGGTCGTGCGGGTGGGTTTGATTCAATCAAGAAATGACGGGTTGAACTTGACTAGCATCCTGTGATTTGTTGGCCTTTGTCAAGGTCATAGGACACTAGGGGTAAAATATTATCGGGAATTTCAAGTGTTGAAATTTGCAATGAGATTGCATACCTTCTATGAGATAGTTGGATCCCGATACCCACTGCGAGTAAGAGTTACTCCTGGGAGAGTTTTACACATTACAATTAGCCGATCAAGTAGGTGTCTAGAAAGGTGTTAACGAGGTTACGCCTCTGGGAAAACGAGGTTTACATTAATTAGGTTCGTGCGAAAGCACGGGGGACCTCCCTCATAGTACCGACACTGGCCTGGCTGAAAGATTGGCGAACTTGTAGTGTGTAATTAATCCCGGCTAATCTTTCCTTTTAGGGTTTGGAGGAAGATTTGATAAAAAGCAGTGGGAGCCATCCTGATTAGATAAGATAATAACCAATCTGATCTTGCATGAGCATACGCTAAAGTGTTTTCTTCTCTCTCTCTCCAGGTAGCGACCAGTTCATGCCTTAATCAAGATAATAATATGGATGTATTGACCGAACCCGCATGTTATACTGTGCTGGGGAACGTTGGTTCCGTTCTTTCTTATAAGAGTTATAGGAATGAACAGGATATAGGGGAATACCAGGATTCCCATGCCACCCGAATGAAGAAAGTACATGTTGATGCATTTTCTTCGGGTGTGTTCGTTACTGAGAACTGTTTCTCCATTTGCTCTACGTCCTAGGTATTAGATACCGGGTCAGGATCCCATATATGTAATCAGTTACATGGGCTTAGGAAAGGTAGAGAACTTGGAGAAGGTGATAAAGACATTAGAGTTGGAAATGGTGCAATTGTTGCAGCTAAGACTGTCAGGGAATATCACCTTGTATTACCAACAGGTAGTACATTGGTTCTGAACGAATGCTATTACATGCCGAACCTGATATGCAACATTATATCGGTTTCTTTATTAAGTAATGAGGGATATACTTTTGTATTACAGGACAATGTTATGAACATTTTCCATAACCAAAAGTTGGTTGGATCAGGCACGTTGTGCAATGGCATTTATGTTCTAAATCAATCAACAGTTCTGAGCATAACAAACACACACAAGAGGAAGAGTTCTGAACTCAACGAATCCTTCTTGTGGCATTGTAGACTGGGTCACATCAATGCGACACGACTAGCTAAGTTGCATAAAGATGGATATTTAAATCCGTTTGAATTTTCATCTTATGACACTTGCCAGTCATGTCTCAAAGGCAAGATGACCAAAACTCCGTTTACGGGACACGGAGAAAGAGTTATCGAACTCTTGGGACTGATACATAGTGATGTATGCGGTCCCATGTCTACACATGCCAGGGATGGTTCTTCATACTTCATTACATTCACTGACGATCTCTCTAGGTTCGGGTATGTGTTCCTGATGAATCACAGATCAGAAGCTTTTGAGAAATTTAGGGAATATAAGCAAGAAGTTGAGAACCAAACCGGAAAAAGTATTAAAATCCTACGATCTGATCGAGGATGAGAATACTTAAGCAATGAATTCCTGGACTTCCTAAAAGAGAATGGGATTCTCTCTCAGCTGACTCCTCCATATACACCACAGCACAACGGTGTATCAGAAAGGAGGAACCGCACCCTATTAGATATGGTGCGCTCTATGATGAGCACAGCTGAGTTACCTATTTCCTTCTGGGGTTATGCGCTAGAGACAGCAGCATACCTATTGAATCAAGTTCCATCTAAATCTGTACCTACCACACCATATGAGATATGGAGTGGGAAGAGACCATGTCTTAAACGAGTTAAGATATGGGGTTGCCCGGCCTATGTCAAAAGGCAAAATCCGGACAAACTCGAGGCACGGTCAGTTCTATGTAAGTTTGTGGGATATCCCAAGCATTCACATGGATATCTTTTCTACCATACAGAGGAACAAAAAGTGTTTGTTTCTCGACATGCCACCTTTTTAGAAAAGGAATTTCTTGCAAAAGAAATTAGTGGGGATATGGTAGAACTGGAAGAAATTCCGGCTACACAAACTCAAACTGAAGATTTAGTGGAACCAGAGGATTCAGTAGTACCCGACGAACCCCAGCCTCTCCGCCGATCTAGTAGGGTTCCTCGCCAACCTGAGAGATACTACGGTTTTCTCATGGACGGTGGGAGCGAGGATTGCATCATGGAGGATGATGACCCAACTAGCTTCGAGCAGGCCATCACGAGTGGGGACTCAGTGAAATGGCTGGATGCTATGCGGTCCGAGATGGAATCCATGTACACCAACAAAGTATGGACTTTGGAAGTTGCTCCTGAAGGGGTAAAACCCATTGGGAGCAAATGGATCTTCAAGAAAAAACTTGGTGTAGATGGGAAAGTGGAGACTTTCAAAGCTAGACTTGTAGCAAAGGGTTTTCGTCAAAGACCAGGTATGGACTATGACGAGACCTTTTCTCCAGTGGCTATGCTTAAATCCATCCAGATCATGCTTGCCATCGCTGCATATCATGATTACGAAATCTGGCAAATGGATGTTAAGACCGCCTTTCTAAATGGTGATTTAGAAGAGTGCGTGTACATGACTCAGCCAGAGGGCTTCGTAGATAGTGGGAGCAGCGGGAAGGTATGCAAGCTGCTTAAATCCATTTATGGATTAAAGCAAGCATCGCGGAGTTGGAACATCTGCTTTGATGTCGTTATCAAAGAGTTTGATTTCGTCAAAAATCCAGATGAACCTTGTATCTACAAGAAGGTGGCAGAGAGTAAGGTTGTCTTCCTCGTATTGTACGTGGACGACATACTCTTGATAGGAAATGATATTCCTATGCTGCAATCGGTCAAGCTCTTCTTATCACAAAGATTCTCAATGAAAGATCTTGGTGATGCCTCCTGCATATTGGGAATCAGGATCTATAGAGATAGATCCAAACGGATACTGGGATTGTCCCAATCCAGGTACATTGACACCATACTAAAGAGGTTTAGTATGGAAGAATCCAAGCGTGGGAACTTACCCACTATCTCTGGACTCACTCTCTCCAAAGAGATGTCTCCCAAGACTGATTTGGAGAGAGCTCGCATGCAAGGGATACCCTATGCTTCGGCAGTAGGCTCTATCATGTATGCGATGCTATGTACCAGACCCGATGTTGCATACTCACTAAGTGTAGTGAGTCGGTATCAAGAAGATCCTGGAGAGAGTCACTGGACAGCTGTGAAGAACATTCTCAAGTACTTGCGAAGGACTAGAGATATGTTCTTGGTGTATGGTAACGGAGAACTCCAAGTGGAGTCCTTTACCGATTCGAGCTTCCAGAGTGATAAGGACGACTCTAAGTCGCAGTCGGGCTTTGTCTTTACCCTTTACGGAGGGGCGGTTAGCTGGAAGAGTTCCAAGCAGGAAACCGTGGCAGACTCGACGATGGAGGCTGAATACATCGCTGCCAACGATGCTGCTAAAGAAGCTGTCTGGATCAAGAAGTTCATTTCTGAACTTGGAGTGGTTCCATCCATTGAGCATCCAATACCTTTGTATTGCGATAACAATGGAGCGGTGGCTTTGGCCAAGGAACCCAGGTCCCATCAGCGATCCAGGCATATTCTGAGGCAGTATCACCTGATCCGGGAGATAGTTGATCGCCGGGAGATCGAGGTTAGGAGGGTTGACACGAAGGACAACACTGCGGATCCACTCACGAAGGCCATTCCCCAGATACAGTTTGAGAGACTCTTCGGGATGCTCGGTATGCGATACTACAACAGCTGGCCCTAGTGCAAGTGGGAGATTGTTAGTTGTATGTATGCCCTAGAGGCCAGTATTGTACAGATGATGTATATTATATTGGATGCTTGGACATATATAGAGATGACTTTCTTGCTCGACATGATAGTTTGCTATCTGGTTGCTCTTTATCTTAACATGTACACTAGTCTCTTTATACTGTCTTATAGTTACATGTTGGTAAAGCCCTTAGGATTTGTACTTGACTACCTGGACTATGATGCAGATCATACTAGTGGGGACATGGTAGTCCATAAGTACATCCTTCAAGGTCCCTAGTCGTGGGTGTATCGAGACGGGCATCGATATACCAGTATAGACTAGCGTATACGCTTCTCGACCCATGTGATGGGCGATGGATGATCCCATATCCATTGGTGTTTGACATCAGAGATGGTATACGGGTGCTCAGTGGAGACTGAGTACACTGGACGGACTCACCGAGAACTCCCAGATGGTATTATACCTCATGTCAGATGGCAGTTCTCAGGTGACACTTGTACAGGTTAGTCTGTAGACCCGAGATCGTCATAGAGTCTTGTGTGATTCCCACTGTGCTTTGATCTCCACCTTACCACGTCCATGAGGGCGTGCAAAACGGTGGTCTTTGGGCACAGTCCTGAGTCACATGGAGGCAATGAGCGATAGGAGGGGTTTCGTCTCTCCCGGTATTGGGGATTGATGTTGCGCAGTGCTCGATTGGCCGTAGCAGGGATGTCCCTGGCCAGGGATGATCAGAGATTTGCTGGTAAGTGTTACCAGTAGTTTCTCGACCCGTTATGAGCCTCACATCGGCACGACTTATCGGGTTATTGGGGTCTGACGTTTACCACCCCTAGACTTGATATGCGACATATCAGACGAAGAGACCGGACTGTATGGTAAGTGTTACTGGTCGGATTCGCAGGAGTGTGAGCGGGCTAGCTCGTCGATCTTCTGATCGCTCAATACCCGGGTGGCCGTTACGTTTAGCAGACCGCTTGCGGCTTGTGGGTGCTTGATATGATCATCATCTGCTACCGGCGTATTGACGAGTCTTTAGAGTCCTACACAGAGGTTTCCTAGCTCAAGCGAAACGAAATAGGAGTGCATATGAGATATGTGCGGGACCGAGAATAATGCGTGTATGTGATACCGTATTTGATTCTCGCGATTAATGTTTCGATTGGTTGTATGAGATATGACCTAGTTATCGAATCATTGATTCGATAAATCGATGCATTGAATACTAGTCGGTTATGTGCGACATGACCGGATCATTGAATCAAGTGTTGATTTAATGATTTAATGTATAATTATATATTTGATATATTACTTTGCATTAACTAGTATTGGTTCATTTTAAACGGATTTTTCTCACTTGATTTACACATTGTATATGTGATATACTTTTGTGCACATATTTGTATCATGTTTGATGATACTTGATCATATGGTTAAGTGTATAGAATTAAACCATAGTTAACTTGAGATTAGGGTTTTGATTATGCATTTATTCATTTATTTGTTTATTCATTTATTTGGATAAACTTTAAGATGAAAATGGTGGCAATTTTTGTTTCATATTGAAGCTTCATGAAGCTTTGACTTTGCTAACCATTCTTGTCTTCATGCATAACCCTAACCCACTCAAATGACCATGGTTAATTCTCTACACTTAACCCTAGTTAAAGTTATGATAAGTTTGGATTTTCTTTTCATTTTTAGAAGAGAACTTATCATAACTAGCTTCATCATCTTCTTCTTCTAAAAAGAAAAAGCTTGCTACTTTAATGGCAACTTGAGTTCTAGTGAGAGAAATCCAATTCTAAAGTGAACCCACCTCCTATTTCTTCACCCTCTACCTCTTGCCAAGTTGTTTTGGGTGTTTTCTTCACAAGTTTCACAACTTTGTGAAGTCGGAGCTTGAACTACTGCAACCTCGACGTAGATCGTCTTTGACACGAAGCCGACGACCTAGCTCGCCCGTTTCTCCGATGAAGCCGACGATTGGGTTCGGGATTCATGATAGACAGCGAGAGGACACCCACGTGGAGCTCAGGAAGTGGAAATCCGGATCTACAAAGGTTGTAGCTTCTCACTTCTAGTTAAGTAGTTAACTAGTTTACCGTTTCGCCTAGAAATCTAGCCGACGATCCGTATTAGGGTTTCTCGGCACCCATAATTTTTGAAATTGGCATGTTCGATGCCTTGTGAGACTTCATTAGGATGCCAAGGAACCCTACACAACAAACTTCCACAGAACTGAGTTTGCCTCGAGCTTGTCCGGATTTTGCTTTTAGGCATAGGTTGGACAATCCCAAACCTTAACATACTTAAGATATGGGCTCTTCCCATTCCATATCACATATGAAGTGGTAGGCAACTGATTTGATTAGAACCCTATTCAATAGGTATGCAACTTCTCAAGTGCATAACTCCCAAAAGGAAATAGGAAACTCAGTAGTACTCATCATAGAGCACACCATATCTCATAGGGTGCTATTGCTCCGCCCCGATATACCATCGTGCTGTGGTGTATACGGAGGAGTAGTGCTGAGAGAGAATCTCATTCTCCTTTAGAATAATCCAGGAATTCCGTGCTCTAGTATTCTCCACCTTGATCTTTGTGACATGACCGGCAAGTTTCTCAAGATGTAAATTCAAACTAATTTAAATATGCATCTTTATGTAAGTTCAGCTAGTCAGGTCACATTGATATGACCTAGTCTATAATGCCTCAAGAAGGATTCGTTCATTTCTGAACTCTTCCTCTTGTGTGTGTTCTGTACGTTAAGAACTGTGGTTTGATTTAGAACGTCTATGCTTTTAGATAACGTGCCTGAACCGATCAACTCTTGATATAGAAAATGTTCAAAACATTATCCAACAATACAAAATTATATCCTTCTTTACTAATAAAGAGACTGACATGATATTGTATATCAGGTTCGGTATCTAATAACATTCGTTCAGAATCAATGTATTCTGGTAATACAGGGTGATAACTACCAACAGACTTGGCTGCAACACTTGCACCGTTTCTATCTCATGAAATTTATCAACTGTTCTCAGTTCTCTACTATCTGTAGCCCATGTAACAAATTACATATATGGGATCCTGATCCGTTATCAAATACCCAGGACGTAAAGGTGATGCCTTGTGAGACCTCATTAGCGTGCCTAGGAGCCCTACAGTGGTATCAGAGCCTAGCTAGAGCCTTAGGCGATGCGTAGACGAAGTTCGAAACCCGATCGAACCCGAAACCCTAAAATTTCACCCTCTCTGTACATTTTTTAATTTCGGGGATTTTTCCACATTAAAAATATGTAGAAAATTCAGCAGGGAATTGTAAGAATTACTGTGAAGCCCGTACCCATGATTCCCTTAAAGCGCGGCGGAACCGCGGCATTAGCATGAATAATGCGGCGGTTCCGCGGCCATTTTGTCTTTTCTTCAGTTGGTCTTTGCACAGTAATTCCTATATTTTGGTGTTGTATTTTCTGGGAATTTTTAATTTAAACTCACGAGTTGAGTTTTCTGGGTTGTATTGAGGGTTCGTAGATTCGATCGGATTATCGGACTTTGTCTATATGTTTTCCGGGTAAATTTTAGAATATGTTAAAAAGTTCGACCGGATATAAATACCCACCTTTTCCCCTGTCGGGAAATTTCCAAGTGTTGGATCTTTCCGTAGTTTAACGACGTTCTAAGTAGTGCAAGTAACGCGATGGTCCCTCTAGAAGACAACAAACCTTAACTCGATTATGTGACCGTCTTGAACTGCCCTTTGAACCTTCGGGTTTGGGGCAGTACGGCGTGCCACATGTGAGGCGTTGGCTTGACCCTTCTACGGCTGGACCGTTGGTACTGAGGCATGAACTGGATGTTTTTAGACTTGTTTCATGTGTTGATTTGCTTTGGGAAAACGTGGGTGTTCGATTGTTCGATCGGAAAGTTTAACATTTTCTATTTATCTGGAATGGGATACAATAATTGGAATTCACAAGTAGTTATGAGATAACTGAATGAATGTTATAAATCTAGCGGTTTACTCTCACTTGATCGGTTGCCACGGAATTTTGATGTGATCAAAAGTCCGTCGCAATCACGTAGCGTACGCGGATACTCGCTGGGTAAACTTAATAGACAGCATCACCCCATAGCCCCGACCAAGTGACTGTAGGAGAACCCCGTCGCCGAAAGCATCCGTCCGGGTGCTCGAGGTAGCGGTGTTCCGCCTTGGTGCACTTCGTCGACGGCATCGGGGGTGCGGTCGTCTACTAAAGTTTGCGACGAGCATTCGATCATGATGTCGGGAATCTTGCTGAATTGCTCGACTTGATATTGAAAAGTTTTTTCGATTTTGAGACTAAAATGCGGGGTTTATAATTGTTAGGCATGCGATGTCTAAGGAGTTCATTTGATTAGGCATGCGATGTCTATGCAGGTTGCGGATTCCAACTGTTGTAGTTTTACACTTTCTTTTCTGTGACCGTAAGTGTAATATGTGATATCGCCGGTTTCGTTGCTATATGTCAACGACAATTAGGATGCGCGTATTTACTTACATTGATGACATGTGATGTTATGTGTTGCTGGATATGTTATATTGGATCGTCGTGTTTGAATAGCCGGGGTTTTTTATGTGAGATGAGTGTTTTTCATTTTCATTCATGTAAAAACTTGTATGTAATATTCTTTTATTGGGGCACTTCCAGGTTGCGGAAGATGTCACCCTTTGTATATTATTTACTTTTCCACATTAGGATATACCCAAGGAGGGGAGCATAAGTAACCGGGTTCTGGAGTCCAATGGGAGACCAACTCGAGGAGTCGAGTCCGGGTCTCCTAACTCTAGAATTGGTAGGGTTGCTTGCCGCTCTCGTAGGGGTCTAGGGGTGTGGGTTTGGCTATTCATCACGACCGTGGAATCCGTGTTTTATACTGGCTCGTATTGAAAACACGGACGTCCTAGTATATCCAATATTTCATATGATTCTTCTGCTGCGATATCTGTGATGTGATCATGTGATATGTTCTGTGATGGATACTGTATATAGTATATATGATATATTATATAGACGTTACTTATATTTTACACCCGTGCTAGCCCTGCCCCGCTCTGCCGTTAGTTACCTAACCTAACGGTGTACGAGGGGACATCGAGGCGAATGCGGATGGCATAAGTGTACGTCGTATTTATCTGTGATGTTTAGGTACTTAAATGATGGGACTTCATTAATGTGATTAATGAAATAAAAGAAACCTAAGATGTTGTAGAATCGAATTTCAAAATAAAAAGGGTAGCTACAGTTCTTGCTTTGCACAGCGGTATATGTGATATATCCTGCACCTTATTCGATAAGGAAAGGACCGAGATCCCTTCACCGGGAGTGACTCCTTTAGCAATAACTGGCAGATGCTACACACTCGGTTTGTCTTTTGATTGCTTTTAAGAGTTCTGCTTTGCACAGTGATATATATGATATATCCCGCACCTCATTCGACGAGGAAAGGGCCGACGATCCCTTCACCGGGAGTGACCCCTTTAGCAAAACTAGAAAAGCCTAAAAAACACTCCATTTTAAAATCATTTGATTCTACAACGATATCAAGTTCATTACGCAATAGGTTTTCAGAAAAAACCTGTCGTAGCCCTCCGCCATTTCAGATAAGTGCTAGTTAGTATTCATGCCACGTTTGTTGGCCTGCGTCAAGGCGTAGTGTGCGGTAGCTAACTAGTATTTAACTGCTTATTCATATGATGCAGATTGGATTAGGGTAGTCGTGCGACTTTTTGGCCTGCGTCAAGGGTCGTGCGGGTGGGTTTAATTCAATCAGGAAATAACGGGTTGAACTTGACTAGCGCACTATGGTTTGCTGGCCTGCGTCAAGGTCATAGGACGCTAGGGGCAAAATTATCGGGAATTTCAAGTGTTGAAATTTGCAATGAGATTGCATACCTTCTATGAGATAGTTGGATCCCGATACCCGCTGCGAGTAAGAGTTACTCCTGGGAGAGTTTTATACATTACAATTAGCCGATCAAGTAGGTGTCTAGAAAGGTGTTAACGAGGTTACGCCTCTGGGAAAAACGAGGTTTACATTAATTAGGTTCGTGCGAAAGCACGGGGGACCTCCCTCAAAGTACCGACACAGGCCTGGCTGAAAGATTGGCGAACTTGTAGTGTGTAATTAATCCCGGCTAGTCTTTCCTTCTAGGGTTTGAAGGAAGATTTGATAAAAACAGTGGGAGCCATCCTGATTAGATAAAATAATAACCAATCTATTCTTGCAAGAGCGCACGCTGAGTGTTTTCTTCTCTCTCTCTCCAGGTAGCGACCATATCACGCCTTAATCAAGATAATAATACGGATATTTGACCGAACCCGCTTGTTATACTGAGCTGGGGAACGTTGGTCCCGCTCCAACTTATAATTGTTATAAGACAGAACAGGAAATTGGGGAATACCAGAATTCCCGTGCCGCCCAAACGAAGAAAGTGCATGTTGATGCATCATCTTCGGGTGTGTTCGTTACAAAGAAATGTTTCTCTGTATCCTCTACGTCCTGGGTATGTGATACCAGATCAGGATCCCAGATATGTAATCCATTACATAGGGCTACAGCTAGGTAGAGAACTGAGAACGGGTGATAAGTTTCATGAGGCAGAAAACGGGGTAAATGTTGCAGCCAAGTCTGTCGGTCACTGTCACCCTGTATTCCAAATACATTGATTCTGAACAAATGCTATTAGATACCGAACCTGATATAAAAAATCATATCTATCTCTTTATTAGTAAAGAAATGATAAAATTTTGTATTGATGGATAATGTTTTGAACATTTCCTACATCAAAAGTTGATCGGTTCAGGCACGTTATCTAAAAGCATTGATGTTCTAAATCAAACTGCAGTTCTTTAGTATACGGAACAGACAAAAGAGGAAGAGTTCAGAAATGAACGAATCCTTCTTGAGGCATTGTAGACTAGGTCATATCAATGCGATCCGACTGGCTGAAGTTACATTTTAGATGCATATTTAAATCAGTTTGAATTTACATCTTGTGAAACTTGCCAGTCATGTCACAGAGATAAGATGACCATGGCTCCGTTTACTGTTAACAGAGAAAGAGTTAGTGAACTCTTGGGATGATACATGTTGATGTATGTAAGGTCCCCTGTCTACACATGCCAAGACCGGTTCCTTGTACTTCATTACATTCTCTGATAATCTCTTTAGATTCAGACATATGTTCCTGTTGAAACACAAGTCCGAACCTTTTGAGATATTCACAGAATATAAGCAAGAAGTAGAGAACCAATACGGGTATAAGTATTATATCCTTTGATGAGATCAAGGAGGAGAATACTTGAGCACGAAGTTCTTGGACTTTTCTAAAGGAGAATGAGATTCTCTCTCAGCATTGCTCCTCCGTATACACCATAGCACGATGGTATATCGGGGCGGAGCAATCACACCCTATATGATAAGGTGTGCCCTATGATGAGTAATACTGAGTTACCTGTTTCCTTTTGGGAGTTATGCACTTGAGAAGCTGCATACCTATTGAATAGGGTTCGAATCAAATCAGTTGCCTACCACTTCATATGTGATATGGAAAGGAAAGAGCCCATCTCTTAAGCTAGTTAAGATTTAGGGTTGTCCGGCCTATGTCTAAAAGCAAAATCGGGACAAGCTCGAGGCAAGATCTGTTATGTACAACTGGAAATGTTCCAGCTATACATAATACAGCAGATGATTTGATAAAACCAAAGGATTCAATAGTTACCAATGAACCTCAGCCTCTCCGCTGATCTAGTAGGGTTCCTCACCCACCTGAGAGATACTTCGGTTTCTCTATGACAGTGGGAGCGAGGATTGCATCATGAGATGATAACCCAACTAGTTTCGAGCTGGCCATCAGGAGTGGGACTCTGTAAGAATGGCTGGATGCTTAGCGATCTGAGATGGAATCCATGTACACCAACAAAGTATGGACTTTGGTTGCTATATCTGAAGGGTTAAATCCCCATCAGGAGTAAGTATATCTTGAGAAGATTACTTGGTATAGATGGAAAAGTTGAGACTTTCAAAGCTAGACTTGTTAAAGCTTTTCGTCATCGACCAGGCGTGGATAATGATGAAACCTTTTCAAGTGGCTATGCTTAAGTCCATCCAGATCGTACTTGCCACGGCTACATACCATGACTACGATATCTGGCGGTTGGGTGCCATGACTGCTTTTCTAAATGATGTTTTAGAAGAGAACGTCTATAAGTACACAGCCAGAGGGCTTCGTAGAAAGTGGGAGCAGCGGAAACGTGTACAAGATGCTTTATAAGATAAAGCAGGTATCGCGAAGTTGGAACATCTGTTTTGATGTGTTAGTCAAAGAGTTTGACATCATCAAAATAGTAGATGAACCTCGTATAAACAAAAAGGTAGTAGGGAGTATAGTAACGATCCTCGTAGAGTACGTGGATGACATGCTCTTGATAGGGAAGGAGTTTCCTATGCTACGCTCGGTCAATCTCCGCTTATCACAATGATTCTCCATAAAGGATCAAAGTGATACCTCCTAAATCCTGGGTTTTGGATCTATGAGATAGATCTAATTGGATGTTAGGATTCTCACTAGTTGTAGTGAGATAGTATCAATCGATCCTGGGGAGAATCACTGGAAGGGTTCCAGGGTGATAAGGACGACTGAAAGTCAGTCACAGGCATTGTCTTTACCCTCAGTAAAGGGACGGTATGTTGGAAGAGTTCCAAGCTAGATACCGTGGCATACTAGAAGATAAAGGCTCGATACATCGCTACTTAAGATGCTACCAAAGAGGCAGTCTGGATGTATATTAGTTCCTGAGATGAACTTAGTTCCTTCCATTGTGTGACAATGGTGTTGTGGCTTATGCCGAGGAACGTCCGTCCCATCAGTGATCCAGACATATTCTAAGGCAGTGTCACCTGATCGTGGAGATGGTTGATCTCCGGGGGATCAAGGTTAGGAGAGTAGACTCAGAGGATAAACACGGCGGATCCACTCACAAAGGCCTATTCCCAGAGAGAGACTATTATGGGATGGTTGAGTATGAGATACTACAACCACTGCTATCAGATGGTCCTAGTGCAAGTGGGAGATTGTTAGTTATATGTATGCCCTAGAGGCCATTACTATACATAGGATGTATATTGTAGTGGGTGCTTGGACATATATAGGGAGGACTTTCTTGCTCGACATGATAGTATGCTATCTGGTTGATCTTTACCTTAACGTGTACACTGATTGTCTCTCTGTTACATGTTGGTAAAGCCCTTAGGATGTGTACATGACTACCTGGACTGTGATGCGGATCATACTAGTGGGGACATGGTAGTCCATAAGTACATCCTTCAAGGTCCCTAGTCATGGGTATATCGAGACGGGGCATCAATATACCAGAGTAGACTAGCGTATACCTTCTCGACCCATACAGATGGGCGATGGATGATCCCATATCCATTGGTGTTTGACATCAGAGATGATATACGGGTGCTCAGTGGAGACTGGGTACACTGGACGGACTCGCCGAGAACTCCCAGATGGTATTATACCTTACGTCAGATGGCAGTTCTCTGGTGACACTGGTACAGAGTAGTCTGTTGACCCGAGATCGTCATAGAGTCTTGTGTGATTCCCACTGTGCTTTGATTTCCACCTTACCACGTCCAAGAGGGCGTGCAAAACGGTGGTTTTTGGGTACAGTCCCGAGTCACATGGAGGCAATGAGCGATAGGAGGGGATTTGTCTCTCCCGGTATAGGGGGTTGATGTTGCGCTGTGTTCGATTGGCTATAACCGGAAATCCCTGGCCAGGGTTGCTGAGATTTACTGGTAAGTGTTACCAGTAGTTTCTCGAACTGTTATAGACCTCATATCGACACGACTTATCAAGCTGCTGGGGTCTGACGTTTACCACCCCTAGGCGAGATATGCGACATATCAGACGAACAGACCGGACTGTATGGTAAGTGTTACTGGTTGGATTCACAGGAGTATGAGCGGGCTTGCTCGTCGATCTTCTGATTGCTCAATACCCGGGTGGCCGTTACGTTTAGCAGACCGCTTGCGGCTTGTGGGTGTTTGATATGATCATCACCTGCTGCCGGCGTATTGACGAGTCTTTAGAGTCCTACACAGAGGTTTCCTGGCTCAAGCGAAACGAAATAGGAGCGCATATGAGATATGTGCGGGACCGAGAATAATGCGTGTATGTGATACCGTATTCTATTCTCGCGATGAATGTATCGATTGGTTGTATGCGATATAACCTAGTTATCGAATCAAGGATTGATTCGATAAGCCGATACATAGAATACTAGTCGGTTATATGTGATATGACCGGATCGTTAAATCAAGTGTTGATTTAATGATTTAATTTATAATTATATATTTGATATATTACTTTGCATTAACTAGTATTGGTTCACTTTAAATGGATTTTCTCAGTTGATGTGCAAGTTGTATATGTGATATACTTTTGTGCACATGTTTGTATCATGTTTGATGATACATGCTCATTTGGTTAAGTGTAAAGAATTAAACCATGGTTAAGTTGATGATTAGGGTTTTGCTTATTCATTTATTTATTTGTTTATTCATTTTTGATAGATAAACATGAATGGTGGCTTTGTTTGTTTTTAGTTGAAGATTCATGA
The DNA here is from genome assembly GCA_030015575.1 of Agapanthus africanus. Taxonomy (NCBI): domain Eukaryota; kingdom Viridiplantae; phylum Streptophyta; class Magnoliopsida; order Asparagales; family Amaryllidaceae; genus Agapanthus; species Agapanthus africanus. Next base: position 517,909,269 of record CM057337.1, read on the forward strand.
AGCTTTGACTTAGTCACCATTCTTGTCTCATGCTTAACCCTAACCATTTGAACTAACCCTAGTTCATTCTCTACACTTAACTATGGTTGAGAATATGATAAGAATGAATTCTTTTTCAATTATTCTTTAACACTTATCATATTCTATCTTCTTCATCATCTTCTTCTTCAAGAAAAAGCTTGCCACCATTAATGGCATCTTGAGCAAAAGAGTGAGAAATCCAATTCTAAAGTGAACCCACCTCCTATTTCTTCATCCTCTACCTCTTGCCAAGTAGTATAGGGTGTTTTCTTCACATGTTTCATGACTTGGTGAAGTAGGAGCTTGATCTTGTGATGCCTCGACGTAGATCATCTTCGGCATCATAGTCGTTGACCTAGCCTGCCTATTTCTCCGATGAAGCCGACACTAGAGTCCAAGATCCGATTTGTACAGCGGAGAGACGTCTACACGGAGCTATGGAGGTGGAGGACCGGATCTACAAAGGTTGTATTTCCGTTCACTTAGTTAAGTTGTTAACTAGTTGCATGTTTCGCCTAAAATTCTAGTTAACGATCCGTATTAGGGTTTCTCGGCACATGAAAAATTTAAAATTGGCATGGTTGATGCCTTGTGAGACCTCATTAGCGTGCCTAGGAGCCCTATAAAAGGATATTTGAGAAACAGTTCTGTGTAATGAACACACCCGAAGAAGATGCATCAACATGCACTTTCTTCGTTTGGGCGGCACGGGAATTCTGGTAATCCCCTGTTTCCTATTCTGTCATATAACAATTATAAGTTGGAGCGGGACCAACCTTCCCTGGCGCAGTATAACAAGTGGGTTCGATCAATACATCCGTATTATTATCTTAATTAAGGCGTGACATAGTCGTAACCAGGAGAGAGAGAGAGAAGAAAACACTCAGCGTGCGCTTTGACAAGATTAGATTGGTTATCAATTTATCTAATCAGGATGGCTCCCACTATTTTAGTCAAATCTTCCTTCAAACCCTAAAAGGAAAGACTAGCCGGGATTAATTACACTCTACAAGTTCGCCAATCTTTCAGCCAGGCCAGTCCCGGTACTTTGAGGGAGGTTCCCCGCGCTTTCGCACGGACCTAATTAAAATAAACCTCGTTTTCCCAGGGGCATAACCTCGTTAATATCTTTCTAGACACCTACTTGATCGGCTAATTGTAATGTGTAAAACTCTCCCAGGAGTAACTCTTACTCGCAGCGGGTATCGGGATCCAACTATCTCATAGAAGGTATGCAATCTCATTGCAAATTTCAACACTTGAAATTCCCAATAATATTTTACCGCTAGCAGCTATATGACCTTAGCATGGTTAACAAATCATAAGTGCTGGTCAAGTTCAACCCGTCATTTCTCGATTGAATTAAACCCACCCGCACGACCCTTAACATGGTCAACAAAGTCGCACGACTACCCTAATCCAATCGCATCATATGCTTATACAGATAAACACTAATCAGCTACCGCACACTACGCTTTAACATGGTCAACAAACGTAGCATGAATACTAACTAGTACTTATCTGAAATGACGGAGGGCTACGACAGGTTTTTAAGAAAACCCTTTGCGTAATGAACTTGATATCGTTGTAGAATCGAGTGATTTTAATAGGAATGTTTTTGAGGCCTTTTCTAGTTTTGCTAAAGAGGTCACTCCCGGTGAAGGGATCGTCGGCTCTTTCCTTATCGAATAAGCTGCAAGAATTTTCACAAATATCATTATGCAAAGAAAAAACTATAAAAATAATCAAAAGACAAACCAAGTTTATAGTATCTGCTAGTTTCACTAAAGAGGTCACTCCCGGTGAAGGGATCTCGGCTCTTTCCTTATCGAATAAGGTGCTGGATGTTCTACAAGGAACACCGCTATGCAAAGCAAGAACTAGAGCTACCAGTTTTGAGACAAGTTTCTACAACATCTTTAGGTTTCTACAACATCTTTAGGTTTCTTTTAGTTTCATTAATCTCATTAATGAAGTCCCATTTTATTATGCTTCATAAGGATCTCATTTGAAACGAAATCTGCAATATAACATATATCTCATATATATAATATAAACATTTGTCTCAGGCAGTAATATGATCTCATCACAGAACATTGCAGCAGAAGAAACACAAATGAAATATTGAATATACTAGGACGTCCGTGTTTTAATACGAGCCTGTATAAAACGCGGATTCCACGGTCGCGATGAATAGCCAAACCCACATCCCTAGACCCCTACGAGAGCGGCAAGCAACACTGCCAATTCTAGGGTTAGGAGACCCGGTCTCGACTCTTCGAGATGGTCTCCCACTGGACCCTAGAACCCGGTTACTTGTGCTCCCCGCCTTGGGTCTACCTAATGCGGAAAAGTAAATAATATACAATGGTGACATCATCCTCATCCCGGAAGTGCCCGAATAAAAAAATATTACATACAAATGAATTTTACATGAATGAAAAAGAAAAACTCTCATCTCACATACAACCCCCGGCTATTCAGAACACGACGATCCAATATAACATATCACAGCAACACATAATATCACATATCATCAACGTAAGTAAATATGTGTATCCCAATTGTCGTTGATATATAGCAACGAAACCGGCGATACACCACATATTACGCTTACGGTCGCAGAAAAGAAAGTGTAAAACCACAACAGTTGGAATCCATAACCTCCTTAGACATCGCATGCCTAACCAAATGAATTCCTTAGATATCGCATGCCTAACAATTATAAACTCCGCATTTTAGTCTCATTATCGAAAACTCTTTTCAATATCAAGTCGGGCAATTCAACAAGATTCACGACATCCTGATCGAATACTCGTCGCAAACTTTAGTAGACGGCCGCACCCCCGGATGCCGTCAACGAAGTTCACTAAGGCGGAACACCGCTGCCGCGAGCATCCGAACGGATGCTTTTGGTGACAGGGTTCTCCTACAGTCACTTGGTCGGGGCTATGGGGCGTGGCTGTCTATTAAGTTTACCCGGCGAGTATCCGCGTATGCTACGTGATTGCGATGGACTTTTGATCACATCAAAATTCCGTGGCAACCGATCATTTGAGACTGAACTGCTAGATTTATAACATTCAAATTAGTTATCTCACAACTATTTGTGAATTCCAAATATTGTATCACATTCCAGATAAAAAGACAGTGTTAAACTTTCCGATCGAATAATCAAACACCCAAGATTTCCCAAATAGCTCAACACCTGAGCGGAGTTAAAAAAAATATCCATCACATGCCACAGTACCAATGGTCCAGCCGTAGAAGGGTCAAGCTAACGCCTCACATGTGGCAATGCCGTACTGCCCCAAACCCTAAGGTTTAGAGGCAGTTTAAGACGGTCACATAATCGAGTTAAGGTTTGTTGTCTTCTAGAGGGTCCACCGCGTTACATGCATTATTTTTCGGAAGTTTCAAACTCGAGAAAAAATCCAACTTTTGAAAATTTTCCAACAGGGGAAAAAGTGAGTTATTGATATCCGTTTGAAATTTTTAGCAGGTTCTAAAATTATCCGGAAAAAAACTTAAACGAAATTAAATTATCCGATCGAATCAACGAGTCCCCAATACAACCCAGAAAACTCAACACTTGAGTAGGATTAAAAATACCCAGAAAAATCAGGAATTACATACGGACATTACTGTGCAAACAGTGAATAATGATGCTACAATATGGCCGCGGAACCGCCGCGCAAGCCATGGTACGGCCGCGGTTCCGCGGCGCTTTAGACGTATTGGTGGCACATGTTTCACAGTAACTCTTGTATTTCCCTGCTGATTTTTTAAAGTATTTTTAATACACAAAAAATCACATTTTGAAAAAATTTCCAGAAACTAGGGTATATCGGGTTTTCGGAGATCGATCGGACTTTAAACTTCGCCTAGACTTCGCCTAAAGCTCTAGCTTGGCTCTGATACCACTATAGGGTTGCTAGGCACATGCGCAAGGTTCTACGAGGCATCAACCATGCCCGATTTAAAATTTAGCCGTGCCGAACAACCCTAAACCAAGATCTTAGACTAGAGATTAGGCGAAAACAAGCATGTTAAACACTTTAACACTAAGTGAGAGGGATTACAACCTTTGTAGATCCGGTCCTTCACTTCATAAGCTCCGTGTTGAGGTCCCTTCGCTGCGATCATTAAGTTCCGGACTCTCGAGAGGCTCCACGAAGAGAAAGATTCAAGCTTGCTTCCAATCTTCGATAACAAAGATGATCTACCTTGAAGTTTCATTAACACAAGCTCTCACTCACTAAATGAAGTGAACACCCTCATCTAAATGGCAAGGATAGATGAGGATGATGAAGTAGGAATTTAGCTCTCTTTTGTTTTCAATTACTCACTCATAATAATCACTTAGCAAAAAGCTAGAAAGCTTTTTCCAAGGAAGAAGAAGAAGAAGAAGAATATCCAATTCCATTTGTGATGAATAATGAAAATCTAATAATCATTACTTATGCAACCATGGTCAATATAACCTTTGTAGAGATTTAACTAGGGCTAGGGTTTGGGTTGGGTTAAAGATGAGTCACACAAAAATATCAAGCATAATATCTTAGCTCAATCCAAAAGAAAACCTTTTAGAAGGTTCATGAAGGAACTAACCCAAATCAAAACCCTAACCTTATTTAATCTCCACTAAACTTGTTGCATTAGTAATCATATCATGTTACAATATTATATATCACATATATAATATTTATTGCAACAAAATAAAATAATACAATTAACATAAATCGCATATATATCAACGTATTACCCGAGTGAGAAAAAGAACCTTTTAGTGAGCTAATATTAGTTAATGTAATTTAATATATCATATATATAATTATATATTAAATCATCGAATCGACACTTGATCCGACAATCCGGCTATATCGCATATAACCGACTAATATATCATTTACCGATTCATCGAATCAACACTTGATCCGATGACCCGGCTGATATGAAATATCGCGAGAATAGAATACAGTATCTCATATCGCATTGTCCTTCGTCCTGCACATATCACATATGTGCCCCTACTCCGTTTTACCTGAGTCAAGAATCCTCTGTGTAGACTCTAAAGAATAGTCAATACGCCAGCAGTAGGTGATGATCATATCAAACACCCACAAGCTGCAAGCGGTCAGCTAAACGTAACAGCCACCCAGGTATTGAGCGCTCAGAAGATCAACAAGCAAGCCTGTACATTCTCCTATGAATCCAGTCAGTAACACTCCCGTACAGTCCGGTCTCGTCGTCTGATATGTCGCATATCACGCCTAGGGGTGGTAAACGTCAGACCCCAGTAGCTTGATAAGTCGTGTCGATATGAGGTCTATAACAGTTTGAGAACTACTGATAACACTTACCAGTAAATCTCAGCAACCCTGGCCAGGGATTTCCAGTTATAGCCAATTGAACACAGCGCAACATCAACTCCCTATACCGGGAGAGACGAATCCCCTCCTATCGCTCATTTCCTCCATGTGATTCGGGACTGTACCCAAAAGCCACCTTTTTGCACGCCCTCTTGGACGTGGTATGATAGAAATCAAAGCACAGTAGGAATCACACAAGACTCTATGACGATCTCGGGTCTACAGACTACTCTGTACCAGTGTCACCAGAGAACTGCCATCTGACATGAGGTATAATACCATCTGGGAGTTCTCGGCAAGTCCGTCCAGTGTACCCAGTCTCCACTGAGCACCCGTATACCTTCTCTGATGTCAAACACCAATGGATATGAGATCATCCATCGCCCATCATATGGGTCAAGAAGCACATACGCTAGTTTACTCTGGAGTATCGATGCCCTGTCTCGGTACTCCCACGACTAGGAACATTTGAAGGATGTACTTGGAGACTACACTGTCCTCACTAGTATGATCCGCATCATAGTCCCGGTAGAAAAGCACTCATCCTAAGGGCTTTATTAACATGTAACATAGAGACAATCGGAGTACATGTTAAGATAAAGAGCAACCAGATAGAGTACTATCATGTTAAGAAAGAAAGTTCTCCCTATATATGTCCAAGCATCCACTACAATATATATCGTATGTACAGTAATGGGCTCTAGGGCATACATATAACTAACACATCAGGAGTGGGGACTTTGTAAGAATGGGTGGATGCTTATCGATCTGAGATGGAATCGTTATACACCAACAAAGTATGGACTTTGGTTGCTTTATCTGAAGGGTTAAATCCCCATCAGAAGCAAGTATATCTTGAGAAGATCACTTGGTGTACATGAAAAAGTTGAGACTTTCAAACCTATGCTTAAGTCCATCCAGATCCTACTTGCCACTGCTACATACCATGACTACGATATCTGGCGGTTGGGTGTCATGACTGCTTTTCTAAATGATAATTTGGAGGAGAGAGTCTATAAGTATACAGCCAGAGGGCTTCGTAGATAGTGGGAGCAGCGGAAAAGTGTGCAAGTTGTTTTATGTGATAAATCAGGCATCACGGAGTTGGAACGTCTGTTTTGATGTGGTAGTCAAAGAGTTTGACTTCATCAAAATAGTAGATGAACCAAGTATATACAAAAAGGTAGTAGGGAGTATGGTGGTGATCCTCGTATAGTACGTGGATGACATACTTTTGATAGGGAAGGAGTTTCCTATGCTACGCTCCGTCAATCTCCTCTTATCACAAAGATTCTCCATATAGGATCAAGGTGATACCTCCTAAATCCTGGATTTTGGATCTATGAGACAGATCTAATTAGATGTTAGGATTCTCACTAGTTGTAGTGAGATGGTATCAATCGATCCTGGGGAGAATCACTGGAAAGGTTCCAGGGTGATAAGGACGACTGAATGTCAGTCACAGGCATTGTCTTTTCCCTCAGTGGAGGAATGGTATGTTGGATGAGTTCCAAGCTAGATACCGTGACATACTAGACGATAAAGGCAGGATAAATCACTACTATGGATGTTACCAAAGAAATAGTCTGGATGTACACTAGTTCATGAGATGAACTTCGTTCCTACCATTGTATGTCAATGGAGTTGTGGCTTAGGCCTAGGAACCCCCGTCCCATCTGTAATCCAAACATACTCTTAGGCAGTATCGCCTGATCATGGAGATGGTTTATCTCCAGGGAGATCGAGGTTCGGAGAGTAGACACAGAGGACAACAGTGCGGATCCACTCACAAAGGCCTATTTCCTAGTAGAGACTTTTATGGGATGGTTGAGTATGAGATACTTCAACCACAGCTGATTGTTGGGTGTGCAATACCACAACAGATGGCCCTAGTGCAAGTGGAGGATTGTTAGTTATATGTATACCCTAGATGCCATTACTGTACATACGATGTATATTGTAGTAGATTCTTAGACATATATAGGGAGGACTTTCTTGCTCGACATGATAGTATGCTATCTGGTTACTCTTTATCTTAACATGTACTCCGATTGTCTCTATGTCACATGTTGATAAAGCCCTTAGGATGAGTACTTGACTACCAGGACTATAATGCAGATCATACTAGTGGGACAGTGTAGTCGCCAAGTACATCCTTTAAATGTTCCTAGTCGTAGGAGTACCGAGACAGGGCATCGATACTCCAGAGTAGACTAGCGTATGCGCTTCTTGACCCATATGATGGGCGATGGATGATCCCATATCCATTCGTGTTTGACATCAAAGAAGGTATACGGGTGCTCAGTGGAGACTGGGCAAACTGGACGGACTCGCCGAGAACTCCCAGATGGTATTATACCTCACGTCAGATGGCAGTTCTCTGGTGACACTGGTACAGGTTAGTCTATAGTCCGGAGATCGTCATAGAGTCTTGTGTGATTCCCACTGTGCTTTGATTTCCATCATACCACGTCCAATAGGGCATGCAAAATGGTGGATTTTGGGTACAGTCCCGAATCATATGGAGGCAATGAGCGATAGGAGGGGTTTCGTCTTTCCCGGTATAGGGAGTTGATGTTGCGCTGTGTTCGATTGGCTATAACTGGAAATCCCTGGCCAGGGTTGCTGAGATTTACTGGTAAGTGTTATCAGTAGTTTCTTGAACTGTTATAGACCTCATATCGACACGACTTATCAAGCTACCGGGGTCTGACGTTTTCTACCCCTAAGCGAGATATGCGACATATCAGACGAAGAGACCGGACTGTACAGGAGTGTTACTGATTGGATTCGCAGGAGAATGTACAGGCTTGCTTGTTGATCTTCTGATCGCTCAATACCTGGGTGGCCATTACGTTTAGCTGACCGCTTGCAGCTTGTGGGTGTTTGATATGATCATCACCTGCTGCCGGCGTATTGACGACTCTTTAGAGTCCTACACAGAGGTTTCCTGGCTCAGGCAAAACGGAGTAGGAGCACATATGTGATATGTGCGCGACCGAGAACAATACGTGTATGTGATACCGCATTAGGTTCTCGCGAAATGTGATATCGGCCGGGTATATGTGATATAGCCGGGTCATCGGATCAAGTGTTGATTCGATGAACTGGTACAGATTATATTAGTCGGTTATTTGTTAAATAGCCGGATTATCTGATCAAGTGTTGATTCGATAATTTAATGTATAATTATATATTTGATATATTAAATTACATTAACTAATATAAGCTCACTTAAAGATTCTTTTTCTCACTTTGGTAATACATTGATATATATGTGATATATGTTAATTGTATTATTTTATTTTGTTACAATAAATATTGTATATATGATATATAATATTGTAACAAGTTAGGGTTATAAATGCAACATGTTTTGTGGAGTTTAAATATGGTTAGGGTTTGGATTAGGGTTAAGCTTGCATGAAGCTTTCAAGAAGCTTCTTGAAGCTTTGATTTTGACTTGTGATATTTTGCATAGATATTTCTTTAACCCAACCCAACCCTTTACCATAGTTATTTCTCTACAAGGGTTAAGTTTATATTCTTAACCCATTGTTGCAATTCTAACCTCATACTGGTTTTCATTATTCATCACAAATTGATTTGCTTCTTCTTCTTCTTCCTTTTTGATGAAAAGCTTTCTAGCTTTTTCATATGTGATGAAAATGAGTGAGAAATCGAGAACAAATGGGAGCTAAATTCCTACTTCATCATCCTCATCTATTCTAGCCACTTAGATTAGGGTGTTTGCTTTGCTAATACCTGATTAGCAAAGCAAGAGCTTGGGTTTGAGTTTCTTCAAGGTAGATCATCTTTGTTATTGAAGATCGGAAGCAAGATTGCATCTTTCTCTTCATGAAGCCTCTCTAGAGTCCGGGTACAAGATGATCGCGGCGAAAGTACCTCAACACGGAGCTTGTGAAGCGAAGGAACGGACTCCAAGGTTGTAATCCCAGACTCTTAGAAGTAAAGCTGTTTACTTCCTCTATGTTTCGCCTAATTTCTAGTCTAAGATATTGGTTAGGGTTGTTCGGCACATGAAAATTTTGATTTTGGCATGGTTGATGCCTTGTAGAACCTTGTTCTAGTGCCTAGTAACCCTACAGATACACCCTCGACTAGGAACAGTTATAGGATGTACTCGTTGACTACCCTGGCCCCACTAGTATGATCTCATCATAGTCCCAGTAGTCGAGTACATATCCTAAGGGCTTTATCAACATGTGAGAGCAAGACAGTAAACTAATACAAGTCAACATGTTTGGACAAAGTGAAACCAAATAGCATACTATCATGTCGAGCAAGAAATTCCTCTCTATATATATCCAAGCATCCACTATAATATACATCATATGTACAATAATGGCCTCTAGGGCATTTACATAACTAACAATCTCCCACTTGCACTAAGGCCAGCTGTTATAGTATCTCATACCTAACATCCGGAAGAGTCTCTCAAATTGTATCTGGAGAATGGCCTTTGTGAATGGATCCACAGTGTTGTCCTTCGTATCAACTCTCCTGACCTCGATCTCCCGGCGATCAACTATCTCCCGGATCAGGTGATACCGCCTCAGAATATGTCTGGACTTCTGATGGGACCTGGGTTCCTTGGCCAAAGCCACAGCTCCATTGTTATCATAATATAAAGGTATTGGATGCTCAGTGGACGGAACCACACCAAGTTCAGTGATGAACTTCTTTATCCAGACGGCCTCTTTGGCAGCATCGTTGGCAGCGATGTATTCAGCCTCCATTGTCGAGTCTGCAACGGTTTCTTGTTTGGAACTCTTCCAACACACCGCCCCTCTATTGAAGGTAAATACAAATCCCGAGTGCAACTTAGAGTCGTCCTTATCACTCTGGAAGCTGGAATCAGTAAAGGACTCCACCTGGAGTTCACTGTTACCATACACCAAGAACATCTTCTTAGCCCTTCGCAAGTACTTGAGAATGTTCTTCACAGCTGTCCAGTGACTCTCTCTAGGATCTGCTTGATACCGACTTACTACACTTAGTGAGTATGCTACATCGGGTCTGGTACATAGCATCGCATACATGATAGAGCCTACTGCCGAAGCATAGGGTATCCCTTGCATGCGAGCTCTCTCCAAATCAGTCTTGGGAGACATCTCTTTGGAGAGAGTGAGTCCAGAGATCGTGGGTTGGTTCCCACGCTTGGATTCTTCCATACTAAACCTCTTTAGTATGGTGTCAATGTACCTGGATTGGGACAATCCCAGTATCCGTTTAGATCTATCTCCATAGATCATAATTCCCAAAATGCAGGAGGCATCACCAAGATCTTTCATTGAGAATCTTTGTGATAAGAAGATCTTGACCGAGTGCAGCATAGGAACATCATTTCCTATCAAGAGTATGTCATCTACGTACAATACGAGGAAGATGACCTTACTCTCTGCAACCTTCTTGTAAATACAAGGTTCATCTACATCCTTGATAAAGTCAAACTCTTTGACTACAATATCAAAACAGATGTTCCAACTCCGCGATGTTTTCTTTAACCCATAAATGGATTTAAGCAGCTTGCACACCTTTCTGCTGCTCCCACTATCTACGAAGCCCTCTGGCTGAGTCATGTACACGCACTCTTCTAAATCACCATTTAGAAAGGCGGTCTTAACATCCATCTGCCAGATTTCATAGTCATGCTATGCAGCAATGGCAAGTAGGATCCGGATGGACTAAGCATAGCCACTGGAGAAAAGGTTTCGTCATAATCCACACCTGGTCGTTGACAAAAACCCTTTGTAACAAGTCTAGCTTTGAAAGTCTCAACTTTTCCATTTACACCAAGTTTCTTCTTAAAGATCCATTTGCTCCCAATGGGTTTTACCCTTTCAGGAGCAACTTCCAAAGTCCATACTTTGTTGGTGTACATGGATTCTATCTCAGATCGCATTGCATCCAGCCATTTCACAGAGTCACCACTCGTGATGGCCTGCTCGAAACTAGTCAGGTCATCATCTTCCATGGTGCAATTCTCACTCCCACCATCAACCCAGAAAACCGTAGTATCTCTCAGGTGGATGAGGAACCCTACAAGATCGGCGGAGCGGCTGAGGTTCGTCGGGAACTACTGATTCCTCTGGTACTAATAAATCATCAGTCGTAGTTTGTGCTGCTGGAACTTCTTCCAGCTCTACCTCTTCGCCACTAATTTCTTTTACAAGAAATTCCTTTTCTAAAAAGGTGGCATATTGAGAAACAAACACCTTTTGTTCCTCACCGTGGTCGAAGATATATCCATAGGAATCTTTTGGATATCCCACAAACTTACATAGACTTGATCTTGCCTCGAGCTTGTCCGGATTTTTCTTTTTATCATAGACCGGACAACCCCATATCTTAACTCGTTTAAGAGAGGGTCTCTTCCCATTCCAAATCTCATATGGAGTGGTAGGCACTGATTTAGTTGGAACTCTATTCAATAGATATGCGGTTGTCTCCAGCGCATAACCCCAAAAGGAAATAGGTAACTCAACGGTGCTCATCATAGAGCGCACCATATCCAATAGGGTGCGATTCCTCCGCTCCGATACGCCGTTGTGCTGTGGTGTATAGGGAGGAGTAAGCTGAGAGAGAATCCCATTCTCTTTTAGATAATCCCATAACTCATTGCTCAAGTATTCTCCTCCTCGATCAGATCGAAGGATTTTATTACTTTTACCCGTTTGGTTCTCTACTTCGTTCTTATATTCTTTGAATTTCTCAAAAGCTTCAGACTTGTGTTTCATTAGGAACACATGTCCGTATCTTGAGAGATCGTCGGTGAATGTAATGAAGTATGAGGAATCGTTCCTGGCATGTGTAGACATGGGACCACATACATCACTATGTATTAGTCCCAAGAGTTCGGTAACTCTTTCTCCGTGTCCACTAAATGGAGTTTTGGTCATCTTGCCTTTGAGACATGACTGGCAAGTGTCATAAGATGAAAATTTGAACGGATTCAAATATCCATCCTTATGCAATTTAGCCAGACGTGTCACATTGATGTGGCCAAGTCTACAATGCCACAAGAAGAATTCGTTCATTTCTGAACTCTTTCTCTTGTGTGTGTTTTGTACATTAAGGACTGTGGTTTGATTGAGAACGTATATGCCATTAAATAATGAACCTGATCCAATCAACTTTTGATTTAGGAATATATTCATAACATTATCCTGTACTACAAGATTACATCCTTCTTTACTTAATAAAGAAACTGATATAATATTGCATATCATGCTCGGAATGTAATAGCATTCGTTCAGAATCAATGTATTACCATTTGGTAACACAAGGTGATATTCGCCAATAGCTTTGGCTGCAACATTTGCACCATTCCCAACCCTTACGGATTAATCACCTTCTCCCAGTTGCCTACCTTTTCGTAGCCCATGTAACATATTACATATATGGGATCCTGATCCGGTATCTAATACCCAGGACGTAGAGTGAACTGAGAAACAGTTCTCGATAACTAACACACCTGAAGAAGATGCATCAACATGCTTATTCTTCGTTTGGGCGGCGTGTGAATTCCGGTATTCCTTTATTTCCTGTTCAGTCTTATAACAATTATAAGAAAAAACGGGACCAACGTTCCCCTGCTCAGTATAACAAGCGGGTTTGGTCAATACATCCATATTATTATCTTTATTAAGGCCTGACATGGTCACTACCTGGAGAGAGAGAGAAGAAAACACTTTAGCATGCGCTCTTGCAAGATTAGATTAGTTATTATCTTATCTAATCAGGATGGCTCCCACTGTTTTAATCAAATCTTCCTTCAAACCCTAAAAGGTAAGATTAGCCGGGATTAATTACGCCCTACAATTTCGTCAATCTTTCAGCCAGATCAGTGTTGGTACATTGAGGGAGGTTCCCTGTGCTTTCGCACGGACCTAATTAAAATAAACCTCGTTTTCCCAGAGGCATAACCCCGTTAACACCTTTCTAAACACCTACTTGATCGACTAATTGTCCTGTGTAAAATTCTTCCAAGAGTAATTCTTATTCGCAGTGGGTATTGGGATCCATCTATCTCATAGAAGGTATGCAATCTCATTGCAAATTTCAACATTTGAAATTCCCGATAATGCTTTTACCCCTAGTGACATATGACCTTAACTATGGTCAACAAATCATAAGCACTAGTCAAGTTCTACCCGTCATTTCTTGATTAATTTAGACCCACCCACATGACCCTTAACTATGGTCAACAAAGTCATATGACTGTTCTAATTAATCACATCATATGTTATATAGGAAAACATCACTCAGCTACCATACACTGCGCCTTAACTATGGTCAACAAATGCAGCACGAATACTAAGTACTCTATTTCCTAAAATGACGGAGGGTTACGCAGGTATTTCAGAAAACCATGAGCGTAATGAACTTGATATCGTTGTAGAAACAAGCGATTTTGAAAAGGAGTGTTTTTTAGGCTTTTCTAGTTTCGCTAAAGATGTCACTCCCGGTGAAGGGATCTCGGCTCTTTCCTCATCGAATAAGGTGCAGGATATTTCATAAATACCGCTGTGCAAAGCAAGAACTATAGAAGCAATCAAAAACTAAACCGTGAGTTTGTAGCATCTGCCAGTTTTGCTAAAGTGGTCACTCCCGGTGAAGGGATCTCGGCTCTTTCCTCATCGAATAAGGTGCAGGGTATATCATATATACCGCTGTGCAAAGCAAAAAAACTGTAGCTACCCTTTTTGAAAATTTGATTCTACAACATCTTTTAGTTTTCTTTTCTTTTATTAATCTCATTAATAAATCCCATCATTTAATGCTTTCTAAGCATCACAGAAGAAACGAAAGTAGTAATATTAAATGAATATAAGATAGAAGTAGAGAACCAAAAACTGGGTATAAGTATTATGTCCTTTGATGAGATCAAGGAGGAGAATACTTGAGCACAGAATTCCTGGACTATTCTAAAGGAGAATGAGATTCTCTCCCAGCATTACTCCTCCGAATACACCACAGCACGTCGGTGTATCGGGGCGGAGCAATTACACCCTATGTGATATGGTGTGCTCTAAGATAAGTACTACTTAGTAGCCTATTTCCTTTTGGGAGTTATGCACTTGTGAAGCTGCATACCTATTGAATAGGGTTCCAATCAAATCAGTTGCCTACCACTCCATATATGATATGGTATGGGAAGAGTCCATCTCTTAAGGAAGTTAAGATTAGGGGTTGTTCGGCCTATGTCAAAAGCAAAATCCGGACAAGCTCGAGGCAAGGTCAGTTCTGTGGAAGTTTGTTGGATATCCCAAGCATTCATAAGGGAATATTTTCTACCTAACCGAGGAACAAAAGATGTTTTGTTTCTCAACATGCCACCTTTGTGAAAGGGAATTTCTTGTGAAGAAATTAGCGGTCATGAGGTAGAACTGGAAACAGTTCCAGCTATACAAACTACAGCTTATGATTTGGTAGAACCGAAGGATTCAATAGTTTCTAACGAACCTCAGCCTCTCCGCCGATCTAGTAGGGTTCCTTACCCACCTGAGAGATACTTCGGTTTCTCTATGACAGTGGGAGCGAGGATTGCATCATGAGATGATGACCCAACTTATTTCCAGCAGGCCATCAGGAGTGGGACTCGGTAACAATGGCTGGATGCTTAGCGATCTGAGATGGAATCCTTATACACCAACAAAGTATGGACTTTGGTTGCTTTATCTGAAGGGTTAAATCCCCATCAGGGGCAAGTATATCTTGAGAAGATTACTTGGTGTACATGGAAAAGTTGAGACTTTCAAAGCTATGCTTAAGTCCATCCAGATCCTACTTGCCACAACTACATACCATGACTACGATATCTGGCAGTTGGGTGTCATGACTGCTTTTCTAAATGTTGATTTGGAAGAGAGCGTCTATAAGTACACAGCCAGAGGGCTTCGTAGACAGTGGGAGCAGCGGAAACGTGTGCAAGATATTTTATATGATAAATCAGGCATCGCGGAGTTGGAACGTCTGTTTTGATGTGGTAGTCAAAGAGTTTGACTTCATCAAATTGGTAGATGAACCTTGTATATACAAAAAGGTAGTAGGAAGTATGGTGGTGATCCTCGTAGAGTACGTGGATGACATACTCTTGATAGGGAAGGAGTTTCCTATACTACGCTCGGTCAATCTCTGCTTATCACAAGGATTCTCCATATAGGATCAAAGTGATACCTCCTAAATCCTAGTTTTTATATCTATGAGATAGATCTAAATGGATGTTAGGATTCTCACTAGCTGTAGTGAGATAGTATCAATCGTTCCTGGGGAGAATCACTGGAAATGTTCCAGAGTGATAAGGACGACTGAATGTCAGTCGCAGGCATTGTCTTTACCCTCAGTGGAGGGACGGTATGTAAGAAGAGTTCCAAGCTAGATACCGTGACTTACTAGACGATTAACGGCAAGATACATCGTTACCAAAGATGCTACCAAAGAGACAGTCTGGATATATAAAAGTTCATGAGATGAACTTAGTTCCTACCAATGTGTGACAATGGAGTTGTGGCTTATGCCTAGGAACCCCCATCCCATTAGAAATCCAGATATAATTCTTAGACAGTATCACCTGATCATAGATATGGATGACCTCCAGGGAAATCAAGGTTAGGAGAGTAAACACAGAGGATAAGAGCACGGATCCACTCACAAAGGCCTATTTCCCAGTAGAGATGGGATGGTTGAGTATGAGTAACTTCAACCACAGCTGATTGTTGGGTATGCGATACCACAACAGATGGCCCTAGTGTAAGTGGGAGATTGTTAGTTATATGTATGCCCTAGAGGCCATTACTGTACATACGATGTATATTGTAATGGAAGCTTGGACATATATAGGGAGGACTTTCTTGCTCGACATGATAGTACGCTATCTGGTTTCTTTTTATCTTAACATGTAATCTGATTGTCTCTATGTTACATGTTGATAAAGCCCTTAGGTTGAGTACTTGACTACCAGGACTATGATGCGGATCATACTAGTGGGGACAGTGTAGTCGTCAAGTACATCCTTCAAATGTTCCTAGTTGTAGGTATATCGAGACAAGGCATCGATATACGAGAGTAGACTAGTGTATGCGCTTCTTGTCCCATATGATGGGCGATGGATGATCCCATATCCATTGGTGTTTGACATCAGAGAAGGTATACGGGTGCTCAGTGGAGACTGGGTACACTGGACGGACTCGCCGAGAACTCCCAAATGGTATTATACCTCACGTCAGATGGCAGTTCTCTGGTGACACTGGTACAGGTTAGTCTGTAGACCCGAGATCGTCATAGAGTCTTATGTGATTCCACTGTGCTTTGATTTCCATCATACCACGTCCAAGAGGGCGGGCAAAAAGGTGGCTTTTGGGTACAGTCCCGAATCACATGGAGGCAATGAGCGATAGGAGGGGATTCGTCTCTCTCGGTATAGGGAGTTGATGTTGCGCTGTGTTCGATTGGCTATAACAGGAAATCCCTGGCCAGGGTTGCTAAGATTTACTGGTAAGTGTTATAAGTAGTTTCTTAAACTTTTATATACCTCATATCGACACGACTTATCAAGCTACCGGGGTCTGACGTTTTCTACCCCTAGGCGAGATATGCGACATATCAGATGAAGAGACCGGACTGTTCGGGAGTGTTACTGATTGGATTCATGGGAGAAATTACAGGCTTGCTTGTTGATCTTCTGATCGCTCAATACCTGGGTGGCTGTTACGTTTAGCTGACCGCTTGCAGCTTGTGGGTGTTTGATATGATCATCACCTACTGCCGGCGTATTGACGATTCTTTAGAGTCCTACACAGAGGTTTCTTGACTCAGGCAAAACGGAGTAGGAGCACATATATGATATGTGCGGGACCGAGAACAATACGAATATGTGATACCGTATTAGATTCTCGTGATATGAGATATCGGCCGGGTATATGTGATATAGCCGGGTCATCGGATTAAGTGTTGATTCGATAATTTAATGTATAATTATATATTTGATATATTAAATTACATTAACTGATATAAGCTCACTAAAAGATTCTTTTTCTCACTCGGGTAATACATTGATATATATATATATATATGCGATATATGTTAATTGTATTATTTTATTTTGTTACAATAAATATTGTATATGTGATATATAATATTTTAACATGATATGATTACTAATGCAACATGTTTAGTGGAGATTAAATAAGGTTAGGGTTTGATTTGGGTTAGTTCTTTCTTGAACCTTCTAGAAGGTTTCCTTTTGTTTCTTGCAAAGATATTTTGTGAGATATTTTCCTTACCCAAACCACACCCTTAACCCTAGTTAACTCTCTACATGGGTTAGCCTTCTCATTTTGAACCATGGTTGCATTTGTAATCATTATGATATTAATCATTATGATATTTTTCATTATTCATCACAAAAGGTTTCCATTCTTCTTCTTCTTCCTTGAGCTTTGAGAAAGCTTTCTAGGTTTTCTTAATGTGATGATTTAGTGTGAGAAATAGAAAATAAATGAGAGCATAAATCCTACTTCATCATCCTAATCTATCCTAGCCATTTAGATTAGGGTGTTCACTTCATTTAGTGAGTGAGAGCTTGTGTTAAAGAAACTTCACGGTAGATCATCTTTGTTATCGAAGATCGGAAGCAAGCATGTATCTTTCTCTTCGTGGAGCCTCTCTAGAGTTCGGGAACTCGATGATCGCACCGAAGGGACCTCAACACGGAGCTTTAGAAGTGAAGGACTGGACTACAAAGGTTGTAATCCCAAACTCTTAGATGTTAAAGTGTTTAACATGCTTTGTTTCGCCTAATCTCTAGTCTAAGATCTTGGTTTAGGGTTGTTCGGCACGGCTAAATTTTAAATCGGGCATGGTTGATGCCTTATAGATCCTTGTACATGTGCCTAGTAACCCTACAGTGGTATCAGAGTCAAGCTACAGCTTTAGGCGAAGTCTAGGCGAAGTTTAAAGTCCGATCGAACCCCGAAACCACTGTTTATACCCTTCTCTGGAAATTTTGTAAAAATGTGAATTTTTTTGCATTAAAAATACTCAAAAAAATCAGCAGGGAATTCTAAGGATAACCATGAAACACGAGCCCCCAACTCTTTCAAAGTGCCACAGAACCGCGGTAAGAACATGCTTGTCGCGGTGGTTCCGCGGCCAGAACAGTGAATTGGGGACACGTGTTTACACAGTAATGTCCGTAGGTGTTTCCTCATATTTCTGGGTATTTTTAATTATACTCAAGTGTTGAGTTTTCTGGGATGTATTGGGGACTCGTTGATTCGATCGGATAATTTAACTTCATTTAAGTTTTTCCGGAAAATTTTAGAATGTGTTAAAAAGTTCTAATGGATATCAATAACTCACTTTTTCCCCTGCCGGAAAATTCCAAGTGTTGGATTTTTCCGTAGTTTAAGAACGTTCTAAGTCGTGCAAGTAACGCGGTGGACCCTCTAGAAGAACACAAACCTTAACTCGATTATGTGACCGTCTTGAACTGCCTCTAAAGCTTAGGGTTTGGGGCAGTACGGCGTTTCCACATGTGAGGCGTTGGCTTGACCCTTCTACGGCAGGACCATTGGTAGTGTGGCAAGTGATGGATGTTTTTTAAACTAATTTCAAGTGTTGAAAACTATTTGGGAAATCTTGGGTGTTTGTTTATTCAATCGGAAAGTTTAACATTGTCTATTTATCTGGAATCTGATACAATATTTGGAATCCACATGTAGTTATGAGAAAACTAATTTGAATGTTATAAATCTAGCAGTTTAGTCTCAAATGATCGGTTGCCATGGGATTTTGATGCGATCAAAAGTCCGTCGCAATCACGTAGCGTACGCGGAAACTAGCCGGGTAAACTTAATAGATAACCACACCCCATAGCCCCGACCAAGTGACTGTAGGAGAACCCCGTCGCCAAAAGCATCCGTTCGGGTGCTCGCGGCAGCGGTGTTCCCCCTTAGTGCACTTCGTCGACGGCATCCGGGGGTGCGGCCGTCTACTAAAGTTTGCGACGAGCATACGATCAGGATGTCGGAAATCTTGTTGAATTGCCCGACTTGATATTGAAAAGATTTTTTGATAATGAGACTAAAATACAGGGTTTATAATTATTAGGCATGCGATGTCTAAGGAATTCATTTGGTTAGGCATGAGATGTCTAAAGAGGTTGCGGATTCCAGCTGTTGTAGTTTTACACTTTCTTTTCTGCGACCGTAAGTGTAATATGTGGTGTTTCGCCAGTTTTGTTGCTATATATCAACGAAAACTGGGATACGCATATTTACTTACGTTGATGATATATGATATTATGTGTTGTTGTGATATGTTATATTGGATCGTCTCGTTCTGAATAGCCGAGGGGTTTATATGAGATGAGAGTTTTTCTTTTTCATTCATGTAAAATTCATTTGTATGTAATATTCTTTTATTGGGGCACTTCCGGGCTGAAGATGATGTCACCATTGTATATTATTTACTTTTCCGCACTAGGTAGACCCAAGGAGGGGAGCACAAGCAACCGGGTTCTAGGGTCCAGTGGGAGACCATCTCGAGGAGTCGAGACCGGGTCTCCTAACCCTAGAATTGGCAGTGTTGCGTGCCGCTCTCGTAGGGGTCTAGGGATGAGGGTTTGGCTATTTATCGCAACCGTGGAATCCGTGTTTTATACATGCTCGTATTAAAACACGGACGTCCTAGTATATCCAATATTTCATATATGTTCTTCTGCTGCAATGTTCTGTGATGAGATCATATTACTGCCTGAAATGAATGTTTATATTATATATATGAGATATATGTTATATTGCAGATTTCGTTTCAAATGTGATGCTTGCGAAGCATAATAAAATGGGACTTCATTAATGAGATTAATGAAATAAAAGAAACCTAAAGATGTTGTAGAAACTTGTTTAAAAACTGGTAGCTCTAGTTCTTGCTTTGCATAGCGTTGATCCTTGTAGAACATCCAGCACCTTATTCGATAAGGAAAGAACCGAGATCCCTTCACCGGGGTGACCTTTTCAGCGAAACTAGCACATGCTATAAACTCGGTTTGTCTTTTGATAGTTTTTATAGTTCTTGCTTTGCACCGTGGTATTTATGAAATATCCTGCACCTTATTCGATAAGGAAAGAGCCGAGATCCCTTCACCGGGAGTGACCTCTTTAGCAAAACTAGTAAAAGCCTCAAAAACACTCCATTCAAAAAATTCACTTGATTCTACAACGATATAAAGTTCATTACGCAAAGGGTTTTCTTAAAAACCTGTCGTAGCCCTCCGTCATTTCAGATGAGTAGTTTTTAGTATTCGTGCTGCGTTTGTTGACTTGGTCAAGGCGTAGTGTACGGTAGCTGATTAGTGCTTATCTGCAAATCATATGATGTGATTGGATTAGGGAAGTCGTGAGGCCTTGTTAACTTACTCAAGGGTCATGCGGGTGGGTTTAATTCAATCGGGAAATGACGGGTTGAACTTTACTTGCGGTTTATGGTTTTTTGACTTAGTCAAGGTCATAGATCGCTTGGGGCAAAATATTATTGGGAATTTCAAGTGTTGAAATTTGCAATGAGATTGCATACCTTCTATGAGATAGTCGGATCCCGATACCCGCTGCGAGTAAGAGTTACTCCTGGGAAAGTTTTACACATTACAATTAGCCGATCAAGTAGGTGTCTAGAAAGGTGTTAACGGGGTTAAGCCCATGGGAAAATGAGGTTTATTTTAATTAGGTCCGTGCGAATGTAGGGTTGCTGGGCACGGCCACAAGGGTCTACGAGGAATCAACCATGCCCAATTAAAATTTTAGCCGTGCCGAACAACCCGAATACGGATCTTTAAACTAGAGTTTTGGCGAAAACTAACATGTTGAACACTTTAACACTAAGTGAAAGGAATTACAACCTTTGTAGATCCGGTCCTTCACTTCATAAGCTCCGTGTTGAAGTCCCTTCGCTGCGATCATCATGCTCCGGACTCTCGAGAGGCTCCACGAAGAGAAAGGTGCAGTCTTGCTTCCGATCTTCGATACAAAGATGATCTACCTTGAAGTTTCATTAACACAAGCTAACACTCATTAAAATTGAGTGAACACTCTCATCTAAAGGGCAAGGGAAGATGAGGATGATGAAGTAGGATTTTTGCTCTCTTTATTTATCTTTTTCTCACATATTTTCATCACAAATATCAAAGCAAGAAAGCTTTGCATAAAGAAGATAGGAAGAAGATGAATAGTGATCCATTTTCTTCTGTGATGAATAATGAAAGGATTATTATGATGAATAATGCAACCATGGTTGACTTAACCATTATAGAGAATTAACCATGGGCGAGGGTTTGGGTTGGGTTAAGTATGAGTCATAGATAAAAATCAACACAAATATCTTTATCATGACAAAAAGAAACCTTCTAGAATGAACAAGAAGGAGCTAACCCTAATCAAACCCTAATCCCTTTTTATCATCCTTAAACATGT
This sequence comes from Agapanthus africanus, assembly GCA_030015575.1. NCBI lineage: Eukaryota > Viridiplantae > Streptophyta > Magnoliopsida > Asparagales > Amaryllidaceae > Agapanthus > Agapanthus africanus. Next base: position 517,931,155 of record CM057337.1, read on the forward strand.
TTTATAATAAATCATATCATGTTACAATAATATATATCACATATATATTATATATTTGCAACAAAAGAAAATAATACAATTAACATATATCGCATATATATCAATGTATTACCCGAGTGAGAAAAAGAATCTTTTAGTGAGCTAATATTAGTTAATGCAATTTAATATATCAAATATATTATTATACATTAAATTATCGAATCAACACTTAATCCGACAATCCGGCTATATCGCATATAACCGACTAATATTTATCCGTACCGATTCATCGAATCAACATTTGATCCGATGACCCGGCTGATATCAAATATCGCGAGAATACAATACGGTATCACATACCGCATTATCCTCGGTCCCGCACATATCACATATGTGCCCCTACTCCGTTTTGCCTGAGTCAAGAAACCTCTGTGTAGGACTCTAAAGAATCGTCAATACGCCGGCAGTAGGTGATGATCATATCAAACACCCACAAGCTGCAAGCGGTCAGCTAAACGTAACAGCCACCCAGGTATTGAGCGCTCAGAAGATCAACAAGCAAGCCTGTACATTCTCCTGAGAATCCAAACAGTAACACTCCCGTACAGTCCGGCTCGTCGTCTGATATGTCGCATATCTCGCCTAGGGGTGGTAAACGTCAGACCCCAGTAGCTCGATAAGTCGTGTCGATATGAGGTCTATAACAGTTCGAGAAACTACTGATAACACTTACCAGTAAATCACAGCAACCCTAGCCAGGGATTTCCGGTTATAGCCAATCGAACACAGCGCAACATCAACTCCCTATACCGGGAGAGACGAATCCCCTCCTATCGCTCATTTCCTCCATGTGATTCGGGACTGTACCCAAAAGCCACCTTTTTGCACGCCCTCTTGGACGTGGTATGATGGAAATCAAAGCACAGTGGGATCACACAAGACTCTATGACGATCTCGGATCAACAGACTACTCTGTACCAGTGTCACCGGAGAACTGCCATCTGACGTAAGGTATAATACCATCTGGGAGTTCTCGGCGAGTCCGTCCAGTGTACCCAGTCTCTACCGAGCACCCGTACACCATCCTTGATGTCAAACACCGATGGATATGGGATCATCCATCGCCCATCATATGGGTCAAGATGCGTATACGCTAGTCTACTCTGGTGCGTCGATGCCCTGTCTCGATACACCCTCGACTAGGAACAGTTATAGGATATACTCGTCGACTACCGTGGCCCCACTAGTATGATCTCATCATAGTCCTAGTAGTCGAGTACATATCCTAAGGGATTTATCAACATGTAATATAGAGACAATCAGAGTACATGTTAAGATAAAGTACAACCAGATAGCATACTATCATGTTGAGCAAGAAAGTCCTCCCTATATATGTCCAAGCATCCATTACAATATACATCGTATGTACAGTAATGGCCTCTGGGGCATACATATAACTAACAATCTCCCACTTGCACTAGCACCATCTGTTGTGGTATCGCATACCCAACAATTAGCTGCGGTTGAAGTATCTCATACTCAACCATCCCATAATAGTCTCTACTGGGAAAAAGGCCTTTGTGAGTGGATCCGCGCTGTTGTCCTCTGTGTCTACTCTCCTTACCTCGAACTCCGTGGAGATCAACCATCACCATGATCAGGTGATACTGCCTAAGAATTATATCTGGATTTCTGATAGGACGGTAGTTCCTTGGCTAAAGCCACAACTCCATTGTCACACAATGGTAGGAACGAAGTTGATCTCATGAACTAATATGTATCCAGACTGCCTCTTTGGTAGCATCCTTGGTAACGATGTATCTTGCCTTTAATCGTCTAGTATGTCATGGTATCTAGCTTTGAACTCTTCCAGCATACCGTCCCTCCACTGAGGGTAAAGACAATGCCTGCGACTGACATTCAGTCGTCCTTATCACCTGGAACCTTTCCAGTGATTCTCCCCAAGATCGATTGATACCATCTCACTACAACTAGTGAGTATCCTAATATCCAATTAGATCTATCTCATAGATCCAAAGCCCAGGATTTAGGAGGTATCATTTTGATCCTATATGGAGAATCCTTATGATCAGCGGAGATTGACCGAGCGTAGCATAGGAAACTCCTTCCCTATCAAGAGTATGTCATCCACGTACTCTACGAGGATCATCACCATACTACCTACTACCTTTTTGTATATACAAGGTTCATCTACCATTTTGATGAAGTCAAACTCTTTGACTTCCACATCAAAACAGATGTTCCAACTCCGCGATGCCGGTTTTATCACATAAAACATCTTGCATACGTTTTCGCTGCTCCCACTGTCTACGAAGCCCTCTGGCTGTGTACTTATAGACGCTCTTTTCTAAAACATCATTTAGAAAAGCAGTCATGACACCCAACCGCCAGATATCGTAGTCATGGTATATGGCCGTGGCAAGTAGGATCTGGATGGACTTAAGCATAGCATTGAAAGTCTCAACTTTTCCATGTACACCAAGTAATCTTCTCAAGATATACTTGCTCCTGATGGGGATTTAACCCTTCAGATAAAGCAACCAAAGTCCATACTTTGTTGGTGTATAAGGATTCCATCTCAGATCGATAAGTATCCAGCCATTCTTACAGAGTCTCACTCCTGATGGCAAGCTCGAAACTATGTTGGGTCATCATCTCATGATGCAATCCTCGCTCCTACTGTCATAGAGAAACCGAAGTATCTCTCAGGTGGGTAAGGAACCCTACTAGATCGGCGGAGAGGCTGAGGTTCGTTGGAAACTATTGAATCCTTTGGTTCTACCAAATCATCAGCTGCAGTTTGTATAGCTGGAACATTTCCAGTTCTACAAAACAGACCTTGCCTCGAGCTTGTCTAGATTTTGCTTTTAGACATAGGCCGGACAACCCCAAATCTTAACCAACTTAAGATATGGGCTCTTCCCTTTCCATATCACATATGAAGTGGTAGGCAACTGATTTGATTTGAACCCTATTCAATAGGTATGCAGCTTCTCAAGTGCATAACTCCCAAAAGGAAATAGGAAACTCAGTAGTACTCATCATAGAGCACACCATATCAAATAGGGTGCTATTGCTCCGCCCCGATATACCATCGTGCTATGGTGTATACGGAGTAGTAATGCTGAGAGAGAATCTCATTCTCCTTTAGAATAATCCAGGAATACCGTGCTCAAGTATTCTCCTCCCTGATTTCATCAAAGGACATAATACTTATACCCGTTGTTGGTTCTCTACTTCTAATTTATATTCTGTGAATATCTCAAAAGGTTCGGACTTGTGTTTCAACAGGAACATATGTCTGAATCTTGAGAGATTATTAGAGAATGTAATGAAGTACAAAGAACCGGTCTTGGCATGTGTTGACAGGGGACCTTCATACATCAGCATGTATCAATCCCAAGAGTTCAATAACTCTTTCTCTGTTTCCAATAAACAGAGCTATGGTCATCTTTTCTTTGTGAAATGACCGGCAAGTTTCACAAGATGTAAATTCAAACTAATTTAAATATGCATCTATATGTAACTTAGCTAGTCGGGTCGCATTGATATGACCTAGTCTACAATACCTCAAGAATGATTCGTTCATTTCTGAACTCTTCCTCTTGTGTGTGTTCTGTATACTAAAAACTGTAGTTTGATTTAGAACGTCAATGCTTTTAGATAACGCGCCTGAACCGATCAACTCTTGATATAGGAAATGTTCAAAACATTATCCAACAATACAAAATTATATCCTTCTATACTAATAAAGAAAAAGATATGATGTTGTATATCAGGTTCGGTATCTAATAACATTCGTTCAGAATCAATGTATTCTGGTAATACAGGGTGATAGTGACCAACAGACTTGGCTGCAACACTTGCACCATTTTCTGTTTCATGAAACTTATCACCCGTTCTCAGTTCTCTACCTATCTGTAGCCCATGTAACAGATTACATATGCGGGATCCTGATCCGGTATCACATACCCAGGATGTAAAGGATACTGAGAAACAGTTCTCTGTAATGAACACACCCGAAGAAGATGCATCAGCATGCACTTTCTTCGTTTGGGCGGCACGGGAAATCTGGTATTCCCCAATTTCCTACTCTGTCTTATAACAATTATAAGTTGGAGCGGGACCAACGTTCCCCAGCTAGGTATAACAAGCGGGTTCGGTCAATTCTTCCGTATTATTATCTTGATTAAGGCGTGATATGGTCGATACCTGGAGAGAGAGAGAGAAGAAAACACTCAGCGTATGCTCTTGCAAGATTAGATTGGTTATTTAATATATCTAATCAGGATGTCTCCCACTGTTTTAATCAAATCTTCCTTCAAACCCTAAAAGGAAAGAGTAGCCGGGATTAATTACACACTACAAGTTCGCCAATCTTTCAGCGAGGCCAGTGTCGGTACTTTGAGGGAGGTCCCCCGTGCTTTCGCACGAGCCTAATTAAAGTAAACCTCATTTTTTCAGAGGCGTAACCCCGTTAACACCTTTCTAGACACCTACTTGATCGGCTCACCTACTTGATCGGCTAATTGTAATGTGTAAAACTCTTCCAGGAGTAACTCTTACTCACAGCGGGTATCGGGATCCAACTATCTCATAGAAGGTATGCGATCTCATTGCAAATTTCAACACTTGAAATTCCCAATAATGTTTTACCCATAGCGTTCTATGACCTTGACGAATGCCAAACAACCCATAGTCCACTAGTCAAGTTCAACCCGTACATTTCTTGATTGAATTAAACCCACCCGCACGACCCTTGACGAATGCCAAACAACGCCGTACGAATATCCTAATCCAATCTGCATCATATGCATAAGCAGATAAATACTAGTTAGCTACCGCACACTACGCCTTGACGAGTGCCAAACTACCGCAGCACGAATACTAAGTAGTACTTATCTGAAATGACGGAGGGCTACGACAGGTTTTTAAGAAAACCCTTTGCGCAATGAACTTGATATCGTTGTAGAATCGAGTGATTTTTAAATGGAGTGTTTTTGAGGCCTTTCTAGTTTTGCTAAAGGGGTCACTCCCGGTGAAGAGATCGTCGGCCCTTTCCTCATCGAATAAGGAGCAGGGTATATCATATATACCGCTGTGCAAAGCTAGAACTATAGAAGCAATCAAAAGACAAACCGAGTTTGTAGCATCTGCCAGTTTCGCTAAAGAGGTCACTCCCGGTGAAGGGATCTCGGCTCTTTCCTCATCGAATAAGGTGCTGGATGTTCTACAAGGAACACCACTATGCAAAGCAAGAACTAGAGCTACAAGTTTTTAAACAAGTTTCTACAACATCTTAGGTTTCTTTTATTTCATTAATCTCATTAATGAAGTCCCATTTTAATTATGCTTCACAAGCATCTCTTTTGAAACGATATCTGCAATATAACATATATCTCATATATATAATATAAACATTCGTCTCAGGCAGTAATATGATCTCATCACAGAACATTGCAGCAGAATAACATATACGAAATATTGGATATACTAGGATGTCCGTGTTTTCAATACGAGCCTGTATAAAACACGGATTCCACTGTCGCGATGAATAGCAAAACCCACACCCCTAGACCCCTACGAGAGCGGCAAGCAACCCTACCAATTCTAGAGTTAGGAGACCCGGACTCGACTCCTCGAGTTGGTCTCCCACTGGACTCTAGAACCCGGTTACTTGTGCTCCCTTCCTTGGGTCTATCCTAGTGCGGAAAAGAAAATAATATACAATGGGTGACATCTTTCGCAACCTGGAAGTGCCCCAATAAAAGAATATTACATACAAGATTTTACATGAATGAAAATGAAAAACACTCATCTCACATAAAAACCCCCGGCTATTCATACACGACGATCCAATATAACATATCCAGCAACACATAACATCATATGTCATCAACGTAAGTAAATATGCCCATCCCAATTGTCGTTGACATATAGAAACGAAACCGGCGATATCACATATTACACTTACGGTCACAGAAAAGAAAGTGTAAAACTACAACAGTTGGAATCGGCAAACTCTTTAGACATCGCATGCCTAATCAAATGAATTACTTAGACATCGCATGCCTAACAATTATAAACCCTGCATTTTAGTCTCAAAATCGAAAACACTTTTCAATATCAAGTCGGGCAATTCAACAAGATTCCCGACATCCTGATCGAATGCTCGTCGCAAACTTTAGTAGACGGCCCCTGTTAGTTATATGTATGCCCTAGAGGCCATTACTATACATTAGATGTATATTGTAGTGGAAGCTGGGACATATATAGGTAGGACTTTCTTGCTCGACATGATAGTACGCTATCTGGTTGCTCTTTATCTTAACGTGTATACTTTCTGTCTCTCTGTTACATGTTGATAAAGCCCTTAGGATGTGTACTCGACTTCCAGGACTGTGATGTAGATCATACTAGTGGGGCCTGGGTAGTCCATGAGTACATCCTTGAAATGTTCCTAATCGAGGGAATATCGAGACGGGGCATCGATATTCCAGAGTAGACTAGCGCATATCTTCTCGACCCATGCGATGGGCGATGGATGATCCCATATCCATTGGTGTTTGACATCGAAGATGGTATGCGGGTGCTCAGTGGAGACTGGGTACACGGAACGGACTCGCCGAGAACTCCCAGATGGTATTATACCTCACGTCAGATGGCAGTTCTCTGGTGACACTGGTACAGCTTAGTCTGTTGACCCGAGATCGTCATAGAGTCTTGTGTGTCTCCCACTGTGCTTTGATTTCCACCCTACCACGGCTCTACTGAGTTGTGCAAACAGGTGGTTTTTGGGTACAGTCCCGATTCACATGGAGGCAATGAGCGATAGGAGGGGATTCGTCTCTCCCGGTATTGGGGGTTGATGTTGTGCTATGCTCGACTGGCCATAACAGGAAATCCCTGGCCAGGGTTGCAGTGATATACTGGTAAGAGTTATCAGTAGTTTCACGAATGTTATGGACCTCAAGTCGGCATGAATTATCGAGCTACTGGGGTCTGACGTTTACCACCCCTAGGCGAGATATGCGACATATCAGACGAACAGACCGGACTGTACGGTAAGTGTTACTGGTTGGATTCGCAGGAGTGTGAGCGGGCTTGCTCGTCGATCTTCTGATCGCTCAATACCCGGGTGGCCGTTACGTTTAGCAGACCGCTTGCGGCTTGTGGATGCTTGATATGATCATCATCTGCTGCCGGCGTATTGACGAGTCTTTAGAGTCCTACACAGAGGTTTCCTGGCTCAAGCGAAACGAAATAGGAGCGCATATGAGATATGTGCGGGACCGAGAATAATGCGTGTATGTGATACCGTATTTCATTCTCGCGATAAATGTGTCGAATGGTTGTATGCGATATAACCTAGTTATCGAATCAAGGATTGATTCGATAAGCCGATACATAGGATACTAGTCGGTTATATGCGATATGACCGGATCGTTAAATCAAGTGTTGATTTAATGATTTAGTGCATATTTATATATTTGATATATTACTTTGCATTAACTAGTATCGGTTCACTTTAAATGGATTTTCTCGCTCGGGTGTGCGCATTGCATATGCGATATGATTTTGTGCACATGCTTGTATCATGTTTGATGATACATGCCTTTTTAATTAAGTGTATAGAATTAAACCTTGGTTAATGGAATGGTTAGGGTTTACTATTTGCTTATTCATTTTATTCATTTATTTATTAATCTTTTTCTTATTGGAAAAAGGAAATGAAATGATAAAATGGTGGCATTTCTTTTGTTCATTCATGAAGCTTCATGAATGCTTTGACTTGATGACCATTTTGTTTTTAGCTTAACCCTAACCATTGCATTAAACCATGATTAGTTCTCTACACTTAACTATGGTCATGTTATGATAAGGATTGATTATTCTTTTCTTTTTTAAAATGAACTTATCATAACATAATTCTTCTTCTTCTTCCTTTCTTCACTTGAAGAAAGCAAGCTCCATCAATGGTGATTGATGGAAATGAGTGAGAAATCCAAAACTAAAGTCTACCCACTTCCTATTTCTTCATGCTCTAGCTCTTGCCAAGTAGTATAGGGTGTTTCCTTCACAAGTTTTCTTGACTTGGTGAAGTTGGAGCTTGATCTAGCGATGCTTCGACGTAGATCATCTTCGGCATGGACATCGACGACCTAGCTCGCCTATTCTCCGATGAAGCCGACGCTAGAGCCCGGAATTTGTTTTGGACAGCGAGAGGACTTCATTGCGGAGCTATGGAGGTGGAGCACCGGATCTACAAAGGTTGTAGTCACTTTCCCTTAGCATTTAATTCGATTACATGCTTGCTTCGCCTATATATCTAGTTAACGATCCGTATTAGGTTTTCTTGGCACATGTAAAATTTCAATTGGGCATGTTTGATCACTTGTGAAACTTCATTAGTGTGCCTAGGAACCCAACAGTGGTATCAGAGCCTAGCTAGAGCCTTAGGCGAAGTCCCGACGAAGTTAGAAATCCGATCGACCCAAAACCCCGACTTTGAATTGCTCTCTGGACTTTTTTGTAAAATGTGGATTTTTGAGAATTAAAAATATGCAGAAAAATCAGCAGGAAATTCTAAGAATTACGGTGCAAAAAGTAACTAATGATCCCTCAAAAGTGCGGCGGAACCGCGGCATTAGCATGCTAATGCGGCGGTTCCGCGGCCGTTTTGTCTTATTAGGCATTCAATTTTGCACAGTAATTCCTATTTTGCAGTGCTGGTTTTCCTGGGAATTTTTTTTATCCGAAATCAAAAGTTGAGTTTTTTGGGTTGTATTAGGAGTTCGTACATTCGATCGGATTGTCTAATTTTGTCTTTGTGTTTTTCGGATATTTTAGAATATGTTAAAAATTTCGACCGGACATAAATACCCACTTTTTCCCCTGCCGGAAAATTTCCAAGTGTTGGATTTTTCCGTGGTTTAAGGACGTTCTGAGTAGTGCAGGTAACGCGATGGTCCCTCTAGAAGACAACAAACCTTAACTCGATTATGTGACCGTCTTGAACTGCCCTTTGAACCTTAGGGTTTGGGGCAGTACGGCGTGCCACATGTGAGGCGTTGGCTTGACCCTTCTACGGCTGGACCGTTGGTACTGAGGCATGAAGTGAATGTCTTTGAACTTATTTCATTCGGTTGATCGGGAAAACTTGGGTGTTCGATTGTTCTATCGAAAAGTTTAACATTTTCTATCTTATCCGGAATGTGATACAATAATTGGAATTCACAATAAGTTATGAGATAACTGAATGAATGTTATAAACATAGCACTTTAGTCTCACTTGATTGGTTGCCACGGAATTTTGATGTGATCAAAAGTCCGTTGCAATCACGTTGTGAACGCGGATACTCGCCGGTAAACTTAATAGACAGCCTCACTCCATAGCCCCGACCAAGTGACTGCAGGAGAACCCCGTCGCCGAAACCATCCGTTCGGGTGCTCGCGGCAGCGGTGTTCCGCCTTGGTGCACTTCGTCGACGGCATCGGGGGTGCGGCCGCCTACTAAAGTTTGCGACGAGCATTCGATCAGGATGTCGGGAATCTTGTTGAATTGCCCGACTTGATATTGAAAAGAGTTTTCGATAATGAGACTAAAATGCGGGGTTTATAATTGTTAGGCATGCGATGTCTAAATATTTCATTTGGTCAGGCATGCGATGTCTGAGGAGGTTGCGGATTCCAACTGTTGTAGTTTTACATTTTCTTTTCTGTGACCGTAAGTGTAATATGTGATATCGCCGGTTTCGTTGCTATATGTCAACGACAATTGGGATGCGCATATTTACTTACGTTGATGACATCTGATGTTATGTGTTGCTGGATATGTTATATTGGATCGTCGTGTTTGAATAGCCGGGGGGTTTTTATGTGAGATGAGTGTTTTTCATTTTCATTCATGTAAAAAACTTTTATGTAATATTCTTTTATTAGGGCACTTCCAGGTTGCGGAAGTTGTCACCGTTGATGTATATTATATACTTTTCTGCACTAGGATAGACCCAAGGAGGGGAGCACAAGTAATCGGGTTCTGGGGTCCAGTGGGAGACCAACTCGAGGAGTCGAGTCCGGGTCTCCTAACCCTAGAATTGGTAGGGTTACTTGCCGCTCTCATAGGGGTCTAGGGGTGTGGGATTGGCTATTCATCACGACCGTGGAATCCGTGTTTTATACTGGCTCGTATTGAAAACACGGACGTCCTAGTATATCCAATATTTCATATGATTCTTTCTGCTGCATTATCTGTGATGTGATCATGCAATGTTCTGTGCTCTGTTCAGACAGATATAATATATAGTATATATGATATATTATATAGACGTTGCTTATGTTTTACACCCGCGCTAGCCCTGCCTCGCTCTGGCGTTAGTTACCTAACCTAACGGTGCAGACGGGACATCGAGGCGAATGCGGATGGCATAAGCGTACGTTATATTTATCTGTGATGTTTAGGTGGAATTAAATGATGGGATATTCATTAATGAGATTAATGAAAGAAAATAAACCTAATTGATATTGTGGAATCGAATTTCAAAATAAAACAGGTAGCTACAGTTCTTGCTTTGCATCGCGGTGTTCATTGTAGAACATTCTGCACCTTATTCGATGAGGAAAGGACCGAGATCCCTTCACCGGGAGTGACTCCTTTAGCAATAACTGGCAGATGCTACAACCCTCGGTTTGTCTTTGATCGCTTCTATAGTTTCCGCTTTGCACAGTGATATATATGATATATCCCGCACCTCATTCGACGAGGAAAGGGCCGACGATCGCTTCACCGGGAGTGACCCCTTTAGCAAAACTAGAGAAGCCTCGAAAACATTCCATTTAAAAACCATTTGATTCCGCAACGAGATCAAGTTCAAAGCGTTAAAGGTTTTCACAAAAACCATTCGCAACCCTCCGTCATTTTAGGAAGTAGAGTACTTAGTATTCCTGCTGTGTTTGTTGACCATAGTCAAGGCACAGTGTACGGTAGCTAAGTGATGTCTTCCTACACCGCATATGATGCGATTAGTTAGGACAGTCGCGTGACTTTGTTGACCTTAGTTAAGGGTCATGTGGGTGGGTCTAATTAATCACGAAATGACGGGTAGAACTTGACTAGTACTTATGATTTGTTGACCATAGTTAAGGTCATAGGTGCTAGGGGTAAAAACCTTTATCGGGAGTTTCAAGTGTTGAAATTTACAATGAGATTGCATACCTTCTATATGATAGTTGGATCCCGATACCCACTGCGAGTAATTGTTACTCCTGGGAGAGTTTTGCACTTTACAATTAGCCGATCAAGTAGGTGTCTAGAAAGGTGTCAACCTCTGGGAAAACGAGGTTTACTGTAATTAGGTCCGTGCGAAAGCACGGGGAACCTTCCTCAAAGTACCGACACTGGCCTGGCTGAAAGATTGGCGAACTTGTAGAGTGTAATTAATCCCGGCTAGTCATTCCTTTTAGGGTTTGAAGGAAGATTTGATAAAAACAGTGGGAGCCATCCTGATTAGATAAAATACATAACCAATCTAATCTTGCAAGAGCGCACGCTGAGTGTTTTCTTCTCTCTCTCTCCTGGTAGCGACCATATCACGCCTTAATCAAGATAATAATACGGATGTATTGACCGAACCCGCTTGTTATACTGAGCTGGGGAACGTTGGTCCCGCTCCAACTTATAATTGTTATAAGACAGAGCAGGAAATTGGGGAATACCAGATTTCCCATGCCGCCCAAACGAAGAAAGTGCATATGATGCATCTCCTTCGGGTATGTTCATTACAAAGAACTGTATCTCAGTATCCTCTGAATCCTGGGTATATGATACCGGATCAGGATCCCAGATATGTAAGCTGTTACATAGGGCTACAAAAAGGTAGAAAAACTGAGAACGGGTGATAAGTTTCATGAGACAGAAACCGGGGCAAGTGTTGCAGCCAAGTCTGTTGGTCACTGTCACCCTGTATTACCAATACATTGATTCTGAACAAATGCTATTAGATACCGAACCTGATATACAAAATCATATCAGTCTCTTTATTAGTAAAGAAAGGATATAATTTTGTATTGATGGATAATGTTTTGAACATTTCCTATATCAAAAGTTGATCGGTTCAGGCACGTTATCTAAAAGCATTGACGTTCTAAATCAAACTACAGTTCCTAGTATACAGAACACACGCAAGAGGAAAAGTTCAGAAATGAACGAATCATTCTTGAGGCATTGTAGACTAGGTCATATCAATGCGACCCGACTGGCTGAAGTTACATTTTAGATGCATATTTAAATCAGTTTGAATTTACATCTTGTGAAACTTGCTAGTCATGTCACAAAGATAAGATGACCATAGCTCTGTTTATTGGAAACAGAGGAAGAGTTAGTAAACTCTTGGGACTGATACATAATGATGTATGTAAGGTCTCCTGTCTACACATGTCAGGACTGGTTCTTTATACTTCATTATATTCTCTGATAATCTCTCAAGATTCAGTCATATGTTCCTGTTGAAACATAAGTCCGAACCTTTTGAGGTATTCACAGAATATAAGTTAGAAGTAGAGAACCAACAACCGGGTATAAGTATTATGTCCTTTGATGAGATCAAGGAGGAGAATACTTGTGCATGGAATTCCTGGATTATTCTAAAGGAGAATGAGATTCTCTCTCAGCATTACTCCTCCAAATAACCATAGCACATTGGTGTATCGGGGCGGAGCAATCACACCCTATATGATAAGGTGTGCTCTATGATGAGTACTGCTGAGTTACCTGTTTCCTTTTTGGGAGTTATGCGCTTGAGAAGCTGCATACCTATTGAATAGGGTTCGAATCAAATCACTGCCTACCACTCCATATAAGATATGGTGTGGGAAGATCCTATCTCTTAAGTAAGTTAAGATTTGGGATTGTCCGGCCTATGTCAAAAGCAAAATCCGGACAAGATCGAGGCAAGGTCTGTAATGTAGAACTGGAAAGGTTCCAGCTATACAAACTACAGCAGATGATTTGACAGAACCAAAGGATTCTATAGTCCCCGACGAACCTCAGCCTCTCCGCCGATCTGGTAGGGTTCCTCGCCTGCCTGAGAGATACCTCGGTTTCTCGATGACAGTGGGAGCAAGGATTGCATCATGAGATGATGACCCAACTAGATTCGAGCAGGCCATCAAGAGTAGGGACTCTGTAAGAATGGCTGGATGCTTAGCAATCTGAGATGGAATCCATATACACCAACAAAGTATGGACTTTGGTTGCGATATCTGAAGGGTTAAATCCCCATCAGGAGCAAGTATATCTTGAGAAGATTACTTGGTGTACATGGACAAGTTGAGACTTTCAAAGCTAGACTTGTTAAAGGTTTTCGTCATCGACCAGGCACGGATGATGATGAAACCTTTTCCAGGGACTATGCTTAAGTCCATCCAGATCCTACTTGCCACGGCTACATACCATGACTACGATATCTGGTGGTTGGGTGCCATGACAACTTTTCTAAATAATGATTTAGAAGAGAACGTCTATAAGTACACAGCCAGAGGGCCTCATAGACAGTGGGAGCAGCGGAAACGTATGCAAGATGCTTTATAGGATAAAGCAGGCATCGCGAAGTTGGAACATCTGTTTTGATGGATTAGTCAAAGAAGTTGACATCATCAAAATGGTAGATGAACCTTGTATAAACAAAAAGGTGGTAGGGAGTATGGTGACGATCCTCGTAGAGTACGTGGATGACATACTCTTGTTAGGGAAGGAGTTTCCTATGCTACGCTCGATCAATCTCCGCTTATCACAAAGATTTTCCATATAGGATCAAAATGATACCTACTAAATCCTAAGCTTTGGATCTATGAGATAGATCTAATTGGATGTTGGGATACTCACTAGTTGTAGTGAGATGGTATCAATCGATCCTGGGGAGAATCACTGGAAGAGTTCCAGGGTGATAAAGACGACTGAATGTCAGTCACAGGCATTGTCTTTACCCTCAGTAAAGGGACGGTATGTTGGAAGAGTTCCAAGCTAGATACCGTGGAAAACTAGAAGATAAAGGTTGGTAACATCGCTATTAAAGATACTACCAAAGAGGCAGTTTGGGTGTATATTGGTTCATAGGATGAACTAGGTTCCTACCATTGTGTGACAATGGAACTGTGGCTTTTGCCCTGGAACCCTGGTCCCATCAGTGACCCAGACATATTCTGAGGTAGCATCACCTGATCATGGAGATAGCTGATCTCCAGAGTGATCGAGGTTAGGAGAGTAGACTCAGAGGACAACACGGCGGATCCACTCACGAAGGCCTTTTCCCAAAGAGAGACTTTTAAGGGATGGTTGAGTATGCGATACTGCAACCACTGCTACAGATGGCCCTAGTGCAAGTGGGAGATTGTTAGTTATATGTATGCCCTAGAGGCCATTACTGTACATTGGATGTATATTGTAGTGGAAGCTGGGACATATATAGGTAGGACTTTCTTGCTCGACATGATAGTACGCTATCTGGTTGCTCTTTATCTTAACGTGTATACTTTCTGTCTCTCTGTTACATGTTGATAAAGCCCTTAGGATGTGTACTCGACTTCCAGGACTGTGATGTAGATCATACTAGTGGGGCCTGGGTAGTCCATGAGTACATCCTTGAAATGTTCCTAGTCGAGGGAATATCGAGACGGGGCATCGATATTCCAGAGTAGACTAGCGCATATCTTCTCGACCTATGCGATGGGCGATGGATGATCCCATATCCATTGGTGTTTGACATCGAAGATGGTATGCGGGTGCTCAGTGGAGACTGGGTACACTGAACAGACTCGCCGAGAACTCCCAGATGGTATTATACCTCACGTCAGATGGCAGTTCTCTGGTGACACTGGTACAGCTTAGTCTGTTGACCCGAGATCGTCATAGAGTCTTGTGTGTCTCCCACTGTGCTTTGATTTCCACCCTACCACGGCTCACTGAGTTGTGCAAACAGGTGGTTTTTGGGTACAGTCCCGATTCACATGGAGGCAATGAGCGATAGGAGGGGATTCGTCTCTCCCGGTATTGGGGGTTGATGTTGTGCTATGCTCGACTGGCCATAACAGGAAATCCCTGGCCAGGGTTGCAGTGATATACTGGTAAGAGTTATCAGTAGTTTCACGAATGTTATGGACCTCAAGTCGGCATGAATTATCGAGCTACTGGGGTCTGACGTTTACCATCCCTAGGCGAGATATGCGACATATCAGACGAACAGACCGGACTATACGGTAAGTGTTACTGGTTGGATTCGCAGGAGTGTGAGCGGGCTTGCTCGTCGATCTTCTAATCGCTCAATACCCGGGTGGCCGTTACGTTTAGCAGACCGCTTGCGGCTTGTGGATGCTTGATATGATCATCATCTGCTGCCGGCGTATTGACGAGTCTTTAGAGTCCTACACAGAGGTTTCCTGGCTCAAGCGAAACGAAATAGGAGCGCATATGAGATATGTGCGGGACCGAGAATAATGCGTGTATGTGATACCGTATTTCATTCTCGCGATAAATGTGTCGAATGGTTGTATGCGATATAACCTAGTTATCGAATCAAGGATTGATTCGATAAGCCGATACATAGGATACTAGTCGGTTATATGCGATATGACCGGATCGTTAAATCAAGTGTTGATTTAATGATTTAGTGCATATTTATATATTTGATATATTACTTTGCATTAACTAGTATCGGTTCACTTTAAATGGATTTTCTCGCTCGGGTGTGCGCATTGCATATGCGATATGATTTTGTGCACATGCTTGTATCATGTTTGATGATACATGCCTTTTTAATTAAGTGTATAGAATTAAACCTTGGTTAATGGAATGGTTAGGGTTTACTATTTGCTTATTCATTTTATTCATTTATTTATTAATCTTTTTCTTATTGGAAAAAGGAAATGAAATGATAAAATGGTGGCATTTCTTTTGTTCATTCATGAAGCTTCATGAATGCTTTGACTTGATGACCATTTTGTTTTTAGCTTAACCCTAACCATTGCATTAAACCATGATTAGTTCTCTACACTTAACTATGGTCATGTTATGATAAGGATTGATTATTCTTTTCTTTTTTAAAATGAACTTATCATAACATAATTCTTCTTCTTCTTCCTTTCTTCACTTGAAGAAAGCAAGCTCCATCAATGGTGATTGATGGAAATGAGTGAGAAATCCAAAACTAAAGTCTACCCACTTCCTATTTCTTCATGCTCTAGCTCTTGCCAAGTAGTATAGGGTGTTTCCTTCACAAGTTTTCTTGACTTGGTGAAGTTGGAGCTTGATCTAGCGATGCTTCGACGTAGATCATCTTCGGCATAGACATCGACGACCTAGCTCGCCTATTCTCCGATGAAGCCGACGCTAGAGCCCGGAATTTGTTTTGGATAGCGAGAGGACTTCATTGCGGAGCTATGGAGGTGGAGTACCGGATCTACAAAGGTTGTAGTCACTTTCCCTTAGCATTTAATTCGATTACATGCTTGTTTCTCCTATATATCTAGTTAACGATCCGTATTAGGTTTTCTCGGCACATGTAAAATTTCAATTGGGCATGTTTGATCACTTGTGAAACTTCATTAGTGTGCCTAGGAACCCAACTGCCCCACCCCCGATACCGTCGACGAAGTGCACCAAGGCGGAACACCGCTACCGCGAGCACCCGAACGGATGCTTTCGGCGACGGGGTTCTCCTACAGTCACATGGTCGGGGTTAATGGGTCATGGCTGTCTATTAAGTCTACCGGCGAGTATCCGCATACGCTACGTGATTGCGACGGACTTTTGATCGCATCAAAATTCCGTGGCAACCGATCAAGTGAGACTAAAGTGCTATGTTTATAACATTCAAATCGGTTATCTCATAACTGCTTGTGGATTCCAAGTATTGTATCCCATTCCAGATAAATAGAAAATACTAAACTTTCCGATCGAACAATCAAACACCCAAGTTTTCCCGAAATAGATCAACACATGAAACAAGTTTAAAAACATCCAGTTCATGCCTCAGTACCAACGGTCCAGCCGTAGAAGGGTCAAGCCAACGCCTCACATGTGGCACGCTATACTGCCCCAAACCCGAAGGTTCAAAGGGCAGTTCAAGACGGTCACATAATCGAGTTAAGGTTTGTAGTCTTCTAGAGGGTCCATCGCGTTACTTGCACTACTTAGAACGTTATTAAACCACGGAAAGATCCAACACTTGGAAATTTCCCGACAGGGGAAAAAGTGGGTATTTATATCTGGTCGAACTTTTTAACATATTCAAAAATTATCCGGAAAACACATAGACAAAATCAGACAATCCGATCGAATAATCGAATCCCCAAAACAACCCTAGAAAACTCAACAGTGGAGTATGTTTTAAAAATTCCCAGAAGACACAGCACTACCAGAAAAGAATTACTGTGCAAACCACATGGCCTAACTCACCAATATGGCCGCGGAACCGCCGCGAAAGCCAGGGTGGGGCCGCGGTTCCGCGGCTCTTTGGTCGAGTTAGAGTCACGTGGTTCACAGTAACTCCTACAATACCCTGCTGAATTTTTTGGCAATTTTTAATTCACAAAAATCCAAATTTTCAGAAAATTTCCAGAAAGTGGTTTGAGTTAGGGTTTCAGGGTTCGTTCGGATTTCTAACGTCGTCTACACTTCGCCTAAGGCTCTAGATAGGCTCTGATACCATTGTAGGGTTGCTGGGCACTGCCACAAGGGTCTACGAGGCATCAACCATGCCCGATTAAAATTTTAGCCGTGCCGAACAACCCGAATACGGATCTTTAAACTAGAGTTTAGGCGAAAACTAACATGTTAAACACTTTAACACTAAGTGAGAGGGATTACAACCTTTGTAGATCCGGTCCTTCACTTCATAAGCTCCGTGTTGAAGTCCCTTCGCTGCGATCATCATGCTCCGGACTCTCGAGAGGCTCCACGAAGAGAAAGGTGCAGTCTTGCTTCCGATCTTCAATACAAAGATGATCTACCTTGAAGTTTCATTAACACAAGCTAACACTCATTAAAATGAAGTGAACACTCTCATCTAAAGGGCAAGGGAAGATGAGGATGATGAAGTAGGATTTTTGCTCTCTTTATTTATCTTTTTCTCACATATTTTCATCACAAATATCAAAGCAAGAAAGCTTTGCATAAAGAAGATAGGAAGAAGAAGAATAGTGATCCATTTTCTTTTGTGATGAATAATGAAAGGATTATTATGATGAATAATGCAACCATGGTTGACTTAACCATTGTAGAGAATTAACCAAGGGCTAGGGTTTGGGTTGGGTTAAGTATGAGTCATAGATAAAAATCAACACAAATATCTTTATCATGACAAAAAGAAACCTTCTAGAATGAACAAGAAGGAGCTAACCCTAATCAAACCCAAATCCCTTTTTATCATCCTTAAACATATTTTATAATAAATCATATCATGTTACAATAATATATATCACATATATATTATATATTTGCAACAAAAGAAAATAATACAATTAACATATATCGCATATATATCAATGTATTACCCGAGTGAGAAAAAGAATCTTTTAGTGATCTAATATTAGTTAATGCAATTTAATATATCAAATATATTATTGTACATTAAATTATCGAATCAACACTTGATCCGACAATCCGGCTATATCGCATATAACCGACTAATATTTATCCGTACCGATTCATCGAATCAACATTTGATCCGATGACCCGGCTGATATCAAATATCGCGAGAATACAATACGGTATCACATACCGCATTATCCTCGGTCCCGCACATATCACATATGTGCCCCTACTCCATTTTGCCTGAGTCAAGAAACCTCTGTGTGGGACTCTAAAGAATCGTCAATACGCCGGCAGTAGGTGATGATCATATCAAACACCCACAAGCTGCAAGCAGTCAGCTAAACGTAACAGCCACCCAGGTACTGAGCGCTCAGAAGATCAACAAGCAAGCCTGTACATTCTCCTGAGAATCCAAACAGTAACACTCCCGTACAGTCCGGTCTCGTCGTCTGATATGTCGCATATCTCGCCTAGGGGTGGTAAACGTCAGACCCAGTAGCTCAATAAGTCGTGTCGATATGAGGTCTATAACAGTTCGAGAAACTACTGATAACACTTACTAGTAAATCCCAGCAACCCTGGCCAGGGATTTCCGGTTATAGCCAATCGAACACAGCGCAACATCAACTCCCTATACCGGGAGAGACGATTCCCCTCCTATCGCTCATTGCCTCCATGTGATTCGGGACTGTACCCAAAAGCCACCTTTTTGCACGCCCTCTTGGACATGGTATGATGGAAATCAAAGCACAGTGGGAATCACATAAGACTCTATGACGATCTCGGGTCAACAGACTACTCTGTACCAGTGTCACCGGAGAACTGCCATCTGACGTAAGGTATAATACCATCTGGGAGTTCTCGGCGAGTCCGTCCAGTGTACCCAGTCTCTACTGAGCACTCGTACACCATCCTTGATGTCAAACACCGATGGATATGGGATCATCCATCGCCCATCATATGGGTCAAGATGCGTATACGCTAGTCTACTCTGGTGCATCGATGCCCTGTCTCGATACACCCTCGACTAGGAACAGTTATAGGATATACTCGTCGACTACCATGGCCCCACTAGTATGATCTCATCATAGTCCCAGTAGTCGAGTACATATACTAAGGGCTTTATCAACATGTAATATAGAGACAATCAGAGTACATGTTAAGATAAAGTACAACCAGATAGCATACTATCATGTTGAGCAAGAAAGTCCTCCCTATATATGTCCAAGCATCCATTACAATATACATCGTATGTACAGTAATGGCCTCTAGGGCATACATATAACTAACAGCGAAAGCACGGGGAACCTCCCTCAAAGTACCGGCACTGGCCTGGCTGAAAGATTGGCGAACTTATAGGGTGTAATTAATCCCGGCTAGTCTTTCCTTTTAAGGTTTGAAGGAAGATTTGACTAAAACAGTGGGAGCCATCCTGATTAGATAAATTGATAACCAATCTAATCTTTTAAAAGCGCACGCCGAGTGTTTTCCTCTCTCTTTCTCCAGGTTGCGACCATATCACGCCTTATTCAAGATAATAATACGGATTTATTGACCGAACCCACTTGTTATACTGCGCTAGGGAACGTTGTTCCCGCTCCAACTTATAACTGTTATAAGACAGAGCAGGAAATAGGGGATTACCAGAATTCCCGTGCCGTCCAAACGAAGAAAGTGCATGCTGATGCATCTTCTTCGGGTGTGTTCATTACAGAGAACTGTTTCTCAGTATCCTTTACGTCCTGGGTATGAGATACCGGATCAGGATCCAACATATGTAATTTGTTACATGGGCTACAGATAGGTAGAGAACTAAGAACGGGTGATAAGTTTCATGAGATAGAAATGGTGCAAGTGTTGCAGCCAAGTCTTTTGGTAGTTATCACCCTGTATTATCAGAATACATTGATTCTGAACGAATGTTATTAGATACCGAACCTGATATACAACATCATACCAGTCTCTTTATTACTAAAGAAGGATATAATTTTTTATTGTTGGATAATGTTTTGAATATTTCCTATATCAAGTGTTGATCGTTTCAGGCACGTTATCTAAAAGCATAGACGTTCTAAATCAAACTACAGTTCCCAACGTACAGAACACACATAAGAGGAAGAGTTCAGAAATGAACGAATCCTTCTTGAGGCATTGTAGACTAGGTCATATCAATGCGACCCGACTAGCTGAAGTTACATTTAGATGCTTATTTAAATTAGTTTGAATTTACATCTTGTGAACCGGTCACGTCACAAAGATAAGATGACCATAGCTCTGTTTATTGGAAACAGAGAAAGAGTTAGTGAACTCTTGGGATTGATACATGATAATGTATGTAAGTTTCCTGTCTACACATGCCAAGACTGGTTCTTTGTACTTCATTACATTCACTGATTATCTCTCAAGTTCCGGACATATGTTTCTGTTGAAACTAAAGTCTGGAACTTTTCAGAAATTCAATGAATATAAGATAGAAGTAGAGAACCAAAAACTGGGTATAAGTATTATGTCCTTTGATGAGATCAATGAGGAGAATACTTGAGCACGGAATTCCTGGACTATTCTAAAGGAGAATGAGATTCTCACTCAGCATTACTCCTCCGAATACACCACAGCACGTCGGTGTATCGGGGCGGAGCAATTACACCCTATGTGATATGGTGTGCTCTATGATGAGTAGTATTGAGTAACCTATTTCTTTTTGGGAGTTATGCACTTATGAAGCTACATACCTATTGAATAGGGTTCCAATCAAATCAGTTGTCAACCACTCCATATATGATATGATATGGGAAGAGCCCATCTCTTAAGGAAGTCAAGATTAAGGGTTGTCCGGCCTATGTCAAAAGCAAAATCCGGACAAGCTCGAGGCAAGGTCAGTTCTGTGGAAGTTTGTTGGATATCCCAAGCATTCGCAAGGGAATATCTTCTATCTAACCGAGGAACAAAAGATGTTTTGTTTCTCAACATGCCACCTTTGTGAAAGGGAATTTCTTGTGAAGAAATTAGTGGTCATGAGATAGAACTGGAAATAGTTCCAGCTATACAAACTGCAGCTGATGATTTGGTAGAACCGAAGGATTCAATAGTTTCTAACGAACCTCAGCCTCTCCGCCGATCTAGTAGTGTTACTCACCCACCTGAGAGATACTTCGGTTTCTCTATGACAGTGGGAGAGAGGATTGCATCATGAGATGATGACCCAACTTATTTCCAGGAGGCCATCTGGAGTGGGACTCGATAAGAATGGCTGGATGCTTAGCGATCTGAGATGGAATCCTTATACAACAACAAAGTATGGACTTTGGTTGCTTTATCTGAAGGGTTAAATCCCCATCAGGGGCAAGTATATCTTGAGAAGATTACTTGGTGTACATGGAAAAGTTGAGACTTTCAAAGCTATGCTTAAGTCCATCCAGATCCTACTTGCCACGGCTACATACCATGACTATGTTTTCTGGCAATTGGGTGTCATGACCGCTTTTCTAAATGTTGATTTAGAAGAGAGCGTCTATAAGTACACAGCCAGAGGGCTTCGTAGACAGTGGGAGCAGCGGAAACGTGTGCAAGATGTTTAATATGATAAATCAGGCATCGCGGAGTTGGAACTTCTATTTTGATGTGGTAGTCAAAGAGTTTGACTTCATCAAAATGGCAGATGAACCTTGTATATACAAAAAGGTAGTAAGAAGTATGGTGGTGATCCTCGTAGAGTACGTGGATGACATACTCTTGATAGGGAAGGAGTTTCCTATACTACGCTCGGTCAATCTCCGCTTATCACAAGGATTCTCCATATAGGATCAATGTGATACCTCCTAAATCCTAGTTTTTATATCTATGAGATAGATCTAAATGGATGTTAGGATTCTCACTAGTTGTAGTGAGATGGTATCAATCGATCCTAGGGAGAATCACTGGAAAGGTTCCAGAGTGATAAGGACGACTGAATGTCAGTCGTAGGCATTGTCTTTGCCCTCGGTGGTGGGATGGTATGTTGGAAGAGTTCTAAGCTAGATACCGTGACTTACTAGACGATTAAAGGCAAGATACATCGTTACCAAAGATACTACCAAAGAGACAGTCTGGATATATATAAGTTCATCAGATGAACTTAGTTCCTACCATTGTATTACAATGGAGTTCTGGCTTATGCCTAGGAACCCCCGTCCCATCAGAAATCTAGATATAATTCTTAGGCAGTATCACCTGATCATGGAGATGGTTAATCTCCAGGGAGATCAAGGTTAGGAGAGTAGACACATAGGACAACAGCGCGGATCCACTTACAAAGGCCTATTTCCCAATAGAGACTTTTATGGGATGGTTGAGTATGAGATACTTCAAGCACAGCTGATTGTTGGGTATGCGATACCATAACAGATGGCCCTAGTGCAAGTGGGAGATTGTTAATTATATGTATGCCATAGAGGCCATTACTGTACATACGATGTATATTGTATTGGATGCTTGGACATATATAGGGAGGACTTTCTTGCTCGACATGATAGTACGCTATCTGGTTGCTTTTTATCTTAACATGTAATTTGATTGTCTCTATGTTACATGTTGATAAAGCCCTTAGGATGAGTACTTGACTACCAGGACTATGATGCGGATCATACTAGTGAGGACAGTTAGTCGTCAAGTACATCCTTCAAATGTTCCTAGTCATAGGTATATCGAGACAGGGCATCGATATACCAGAGTAAACTAGAGTATGCTCTTCTTGACCCATATGATGGGCGATGGATGATCCCATAGCCATTGGTGTTTGACATCAGAGAAGGTATACGGGTGCTCAGTGGAGACTGGGTACACTGGACGGACTTGCCGAGAACTACCAGATGGTATTATACCTCACGTCAGATGGCAGTTCTCTGGTGACACTAGTACAGGTTAGTCTGTAGACCCAAGATCGTCATAGAGTCTTGTGTGATTCCCACTGTGCTTTGATTTCTATCATACCACGTCCAAGAGGGCATGCAAAAAGGTGGCTTTTGGGTACAGTCCCGAATCACATGGAGGCAATGAGCGATAGGAGGAGATTCGTCTCTCCCGGTATAGGGAGTTGATGTTGCGCTGTGTTCGATTGGCTATAACTGGAAATCCCTGGCCAGGGTTGCTGAGATTTACTGGTAAGTGTTATCAGTATTTTCTTGAACTGTTATAGACCTCATATCGACACGACTTATCAAGCTACTGGGGTCTGATGTTTTCCACCCCTAGGCGAGATATGCGACATATCAGACGAAGAGACCGGACTGTTCGGGAGTGTTACTGATTGGATTCGCGGGAGAAAGTACATGCTTGCTTCTTGATCTTCTGATCTCTCAATACCTGGGTGGCTGTTACGTTTAGCTGACCGCTTGCAGCTTGTGGGTATTTGATATGATCATCACCTACTGCCGGCGTATTGACGATTCTTTAGAGTCCTACACAGAGGTTTCTTGACTCAGGCAAAACGGAGTAGGAGCACATATATGATATGTACGGGACCGAGAACAATACGAGTATGTGATACCGTATTAGATTCCCGCGATATGAGATATCGGCCGGGTATATGTGATATAGCTGGGTCATCGGATCAAGTGTTGATTCGATGAACTGATACAGATTATATTAGTCGGTTATTTATGAAATAGCCGGATTATCGGATCAAGTGTTGATTCGATAATTTAATGTATAATTATATATTTGATATATTGAATTACATTAACTGATTTAAGCTCACTAAAAGATTCTTTTTCTCACTCGGATAATACATTGATTTATATATGCGATATATGTTAATTGTATTATTTTATTTGTTACAATAAATATTGTTTATATGATATATAATATTGTAACATGATATGATTGCTAATGCAACATGTTTAGTGGAGATTAAACAAGGTTAAGGTTTGATTTGGTTTAGTTCTTTCTTGAACTTCTAGAAAGGTTTCCTTTTGTTTCTTGCAAAGATATTATGATGGATATTTTGTGAGATATTTTGCTTACCCAAACCACACCCTTAACCATAGTTAGCTCTCTACATGGGTTAGCCTTCTCATATTGAACCATGGTTGCATTTGTAATCATTATGATATTTTTCATTATTCATCACAAAAGGTTTCCATTCTTCTTCTTCTTCCTTGAGCTTTGAGAAAGGTTTCTAGGTTTTCTTAATGTGATGATTTAGTGTGAGAAATAGAAAATAAATGAGAGCATAAATCCTACTTCATCATCCTAATCTATCTTAGCCATTTAGATTAGGGTGTTCACTTCATTTAGTGAGTGGGAGCTTGTGTTAAAAAAACTTCAAGGTAGAGCATCTTTGTTATAGAAGATCGGAAGCAAGCATGTATCTTTCTCTTCGTGGAGCCTCTCTAGAGTTCGGGAACTCGATGATCGCACCGAAGGGACCTCAACATGGAGCTTTATAAGTGAAGGACCTGACTACAAAGGTTGTAATCCCAAACTCTTAGATGTTAAAGTGTTTAACATACTTTGTTTCGCCTAATCTCTAGTCTATGATCTTGGTTTAGGGTTGTTCGGCACGGCTAAATTTTAAATCGGGCATGGTTGATGCCTTATAGACCCTTGTGCGTGTGCCTTGTAACCCTACAGTCTAATGCACTAGCTTGGCTCCGATACCACTATAGGGTTTCTAGGCACTGTCACAAGGGTCTATAAGGCATCAACCATGACGAATTTAAAATTTTCAAGTGCCGAACAACCTAAAGCGAGGATCTTTGCCAGATAATTAAGGTTAACAAAGCATGTAAACATCTTTACATCTAAGAGAAAGGGATTACAACCTTTATAGTCCGTTCCTTCGCTTCATAAGCACCGAGTAGTAGTCCCTTCACCGTGATCCATGAACTTCCGGACTCTAGAGAGGCTCCACAAGCCGAATGATCCATGCTTGCTTGAAGTCTTCCTTTTCGAAGATGATTTACCTTGAAGAATCTTAAACCCAAGCTTACACTTCACTAAACAACTTATTAGTAAAGTGAACACCTTAATCTAAGTGGCTAGAATAGATGAAGATGATGAAGTAGGAATTTAGCTCTCTTTTATTTTCAATTTCTTACACTAAATCATCACAAACACAAAAGTTAGTAAGCTTTTCAAGGAGGAAGAAGAAGATGAAACCTTTTGTGATGAATAATGAATTATTGTTATGGTTACAAAACAACCATGAGTTAAGAAATAAAGGGCCTAACTCATGTAGAGAATAAACCTAAGGTAAAGGGTTTGGGTTGGGTTAAGAAATATCTACAAAATATCAACACAAAATATCTTAGCATAAAACAAAAGAAAGCTTCTTGAAGTTTCTTGAAAAAGCTAACCCAAATGCTAACCCAAATCAAACCCTAACTTGTTTAATCTCCACAAATCATGTTGTATTTGGAATCATAACTTGTTACAATATTATATATCACATATATAATATATTTTGCAACAAAAGAAAATAATACAATTAACATATATCGCATATATATCAATGTATTATCCGGTGAGAAAATGAATAAATAAAGCGAGCTTATATTAGTTAACGTAATGTAAAATATCACATATATAATTATACATTAAATCATCGAATCATCACTTGATCCGACAATCCGGCTATATCGCATATAACCGACTAATATAACATGTACCGATTCATCGAATCAACACTTGATCCGATGACCCGGCTATATCATATATACCCGGCCGATATCATATATCGCGAGAATAGATACGGTATCTCATATCGTATTAGTCTCGGTTCCGCACATATCACATATGTGCTCCTACTCCGTTTTGCCTGAGCTAGGAAACCTCTGTGTAGGACTCTTAAGAATCGTCAATACGCCGGCAGTAGGTGATGATCATATCAAACACCCACAAGCAGCAAGCGGTCAGCTAAACGTAACAGCCACCCAGGTATTGAGCAATCAGAAAATCAACAAGAAAGCCTGTACATTCTCCTGTGAATCCAATCAGTAACACTACCGTACAGTCCGGTCTCTTCCTCTGATATGATGCATATCTAGTCTAGGGGTGGTAAACGTCAGACCCCGATAACCGATAAGTCAAGTCGATGTGAGGCTCATAACAGGTCGAGAACCTACTGATAACACTTACCAGTAGTACTCTATATCTTCCCTGGCCAGGGACTTCCAGTTATAGCCAATCGAACACAGCACAACATCAACTCCCTATACCGGGAGAGACGAATACCCTCCTATCGCTCATTGCCTCCATGTGATTCGGGACTGTACCCAAAAGCCACCGTTTTGCACGCCCTCTTGGACGTGGTAAGGTGGAAATCAAAGCACAGTGGGAATCACCCAAGACTCTATGACGATTTTGGGTCTACAGACAAACCTGTACCAGTGTCACCGGAGAACTGCCATCTGACGTGAGGTATAATACCATCTGGGAGTTCTTGGCGAGTCCGTTCAGTGTACCCAGTCTCCACTGAGCACCTGTACACCATCTATGATGTCAAACACCAATGGATAGGATCATCCATCGCCCATCATATGGGTCAAGATGCGTATACGCTAGTCTACTCTGGTATATCGATGCCCTGTCTCGATACACCCTCGACTAGGAACAGTTATAGGATGTACTCGTTGACTACCCTGGCCTCATTAGCATGATCTCATCATAGTCCCAGTAGTCGAGTACATATACTAAGTGCTTCATCAACAAGTGAGAGCAAGACAGTAAACTAATACAAGTCAACATGTTAAGACAAAGTGAAACCAAATAGCATACTATCATGTCGAGCAAGAAATTCCTCTCTGTATATATCCAAGCATCCACTATAATATACATCATATGTACAATAATGGCCTCTAGGGCATATACATAACTAACATCATCCAGTTCTACCGTGCTCCCACTTATTTCTTTTGCAAGAAATTGCCACTCCAAAAAAGTGGCGTGCTGAGCAACAAACACCTTCTGTTCCTCGGTGTGGTAGAACAGATATCCATTTGAATGCCTGGGATATCCTATAAACTTACATAAAACTGACCATGCCTGAAGTTTGTCCGGATTCTAGTTTTTCACATATACCGGACAACCCCATATCTTAACCCGTTTAAGACATGGTTTTCTACCACTCCATACTTCATATTGAGTTTTAGGCACAGATTTAGACGGAACCTGATTCAACAAGTACGCTGCTGTTTCAAGCGCAAGTCCCCAGAATTAAAGAGGTAACTCAGCACTACCCATCATGGAGCAAACCATGTCCAATAGGGTACGGTTCCTCTGCTCTGATACGCCGTTGTGCTGTGGTGTGTACGGAGGAGTAAGCTGAGAGAGAATACCATTCTCTTTTAGAAAGTCCCTGAATTCAGTGCTTAAGTATTCCCCTCCTCTATCAGATCAGGGGATCTTAATACTTTTGCCAGTCTGGTTATCTACTTCGTTTCTGAATTCTTTGAATTTCTCAAAAGCTTCAGATTTGATTTTCATCAGATACACATATCCGAACCTAGAGAGATCGTCAGTGAATGTGATGAAGTATGAGAACCCACCCCTTGCATGTATAGACATTAGACCACATACATCACTGTGTATGAGTCCTAAGAGCTCTGCTGCCCTTTCTCCATGTCGGGTGAACGGAGATTTGGTCATCTTTCCTTTGAGACAAGACTGACAAGTTTCATAAGATGAAAACATGAATGTATTCAAGAGTCCATCTTTATGCAACTTACTTAGCCTTTTCTCTCCGATATGACGCAGTCTATAATGCCATAAGTAGGATTCGTTCGTATCCGAACTCTTCCTCTTGCGTGTGTTTTGTATATTGAGAACTGTACTCTAATTTAGAACATAGATACCATTACACAGTGTACCTTCTGCAACCAGTACCTTATCAAGGTAAATGTTCACGATATTTCTATCAAGAACAAAGTTATATCCATCTTTATCAAGTAAAGACACTGATATTATGTTGCAAACCATGGAAGGTACATAGTAGCAATTGTTCAAAATCATAGTATTGCTATTTGGCAACACTAGGTGATATTCACCGACGACTGCAGCATTAACTTGTGCTCCGTTCCCTACCCTGAGGGACATATCACCAGGTCCAACTATCCTACTTTTTCTCAGTCCCTGCAATAAATTACAAATATGAGATCCTGATCCGGTATCTAATACCCAGGAGGTAGGACTGACCGAAAAGCAGTTCTCAATTACAAGAACACTTGAAGTAGATGCATTAGTATGCTTCTTCTTCAATGGGGTTTCTTTGGAATCCATACAATCCTCATTCCCTTGCTCACACTTATGACTATTGTCGTAAGTTAGAGCCGAACCGACGTTCCCCAGTCTCGAATAAGAATTCGGATCGGTCAAGCGATACATTTTCTTATCTTGATTAGGGCGTGAAATGGTTGCTACCTAGAGAGAGAGAAAAGAAACACTCAGCGTGCGCTCTTGCAAGATTAGATTGGTTATTAATTTATCTAACCAGGATGGCTCCTACTGTTTCCTCAAATTCTTCTTCAAACCCTAAAAGAAGAACTAGTCAGGATTAATCACACGTCACAATACTTGCTTAACCTTTCAGCCATGCTAGTGTTGGTACTTCGAGAGAGGTTTTCCAACGCTTTCGCGAAGTTCCATAATTACATAACCTCTTTTCCCTCGAGGCGTAGCCCCGCTAACACCGTTCTAGACACCTACTTGGTTTATAGCATTGATTGTTAAGTGAAATAATCTCCCAAGAGTAATCCAACTCATCAGTGGGATCGGGATCCAACTATCATTGTGTGATGACCTAGATGGAATCCACTCTAGTCACCACACTCCAGAAGGTATGCTAAATCTGCAAGTTTCCTGTATGTTTGAAACTCCCGATGTGGTTTTCGCCCCAAGCGGCTTCATGACCTTGACAGAGGTCAACATGTCATAAGTCGCAAGTCAAGTTCAACCCGTCATTGTCCTGGATTGATTTAGACCCACCCGCACAAGTTCTTGAAAGATGTCAAAATGACCGTGCGACTGTCCTAAATAATCGCATCTATCTATGCAACATACTGTAGGGTGTTTTTCGCCACCCCATTAAAATGGGAATATGCGCACGCTTGTCAGGCGTACTACAGATTCCCCCTGCCTAGGGTAGGCCGGGGTTTAATGATTGTGGGGATCCGAATCTCCGGCAGCCGCGGACTAAACTGCCGTTAATTACCCCTCGCCTTTGGAGCGAGGGAACCTCCGATTAACGGGTTAAACTGGTCATGCGAACTCGATGTGCAGTGTACATGTGTTTTGTTTTGGGGGGTTTGGATATATCGTGGAGTATGTGTATGTGTACATATGTATACATATGTATATATAAATGTATATATAAATAAAGGGGAAAAAGACATCTAAAGGATGCGTGAGGCCAACGCATAGGCGCTTGAGCGCAAGCGCGCCACGTGTCGGCACGTGGGCGCTTTGCGCTCGGACGCTGGAGCGCAAGCGCACCACGTGTCGGCACATAGGTGCTTTGCGCTCGAACGCAGAGTGCTGGAGCGCAGGCGCGCCACGTGTCGGCACGTGGGCGCTTTGCACTCGAATGTAGTGGGCTAGAGCGCAAGCGCGCCACGTGTCGGCACGTAGGCGCTTTGCGCTCGAGAGCAGGGCGCTGGAGCGCAAGCGCGCCACGTGTCGGCACATGGGCGCTTTGCGCTCGAGTGCTAGCGCGCCGGCGAGGAAAATGGGGGCTTTTACCCCCGGAAATTCTCTAAAGAGAAAATAGGGTGGAGTTTAAACTCCTAAGATGCTTTGGGTTAATGAAGGGGGTTCTTCTTCTTCCTCTTCTGTTGGCTGGATCTTGAAGATCAAGAGATATGGGATTTTTAAAAATCTCTCCTTTTTGAAATCTAGTGACAGATCCAAGTTCCCCTTTGTGGGTTTGGTGGTGAAAAACTATTTTGTTTTATAAAATGTAGAGTAAAACTCTTGATTTAATTCAAAAGAAAGAAGAAGATTTTGGAACCTTGAAGAAGGAGTAAAGATCTTAGATCTAAATTTTTTGGAGAGAGAAAAGTTGTGAGATATTTTTATTATCCTTGCCTTTATAGGCTATACACTTTACACATAGCCCCTTGGGCTTCATAAAATGGCATTTTGCCTATCCCATGGCTCATGTGCCATTTCTTTTTGCACATAAGCCATGGGTTTTACAAAAATTTGGCTTTATGCCTATTTTTCTTACATTTATCCATAAAATAAAAGAAAAGAAATGCAACAAAATTATTTATTACAAATTTTTTATCTTGGCATGGGGGAGGCCGGCTGCTTCTTGTTCGGGCTCGACCCGAGCATGGGCCCACTGGAACTGGGCTTGGGCCCACTTGGCTTGGGGTCGACTTTGATTTTGACTTGGTCAAACGGGGTGTAAATTTTTACCCCAACACATACGAGCATTGCTTAGCTACCATTCACTATGCCTTGACAGAGGTCAACATACACAGCATGAATACTAAGTAATACTTGTAAGAAATGACGGAGGGCTACGGCTGGGTTTTTGGCGAAAAAACCCGTTAACGTAATGAACTTGATATCGTTGAAGGAACCGGATAGCTTTTTATAAATTTATAGTGGTGAAAACCTTTGCTAAAGAGGTCACTCCCGGTGAAGGGATCTTGGCTCTTTCCTCATAGAATGAGGTGCAGGATATTCCAACTGAATACCGCGATGCAAAGCAAAAAGTAATCGACTATAGTGAAGTTATTACCCTGACACAAATCTCTGTCCAAGGGGTCACTCCCGATGAAGGGATCTCGGCCCTTGCCTCGTCGAATGAGGTGCTGGGTATTCAAAACCGAATACCTCTATGCAAAACAAAAGAGAACGTCCATGCAACAGCTTTTTGAAAATTGTTCCAACAACATCTTTTAGGTTTATTTTCTTGCATTAATTAAAATTAATGCGGTCCCATCAATATAACCTATCATACCAGAAAAGAACGAAAATATGATATACGTATATGCCATCCGCATTCGCCACTGAGCCCCGTCATCACCCATTAGGTTACTTAACTAATGACAGAGCGGGGGCTGGACTAGCGCGGGTGCAAAACATATACAACATCTACTAGTATATATATAAGTATATACAACATTCACCCCAGGCATGATAACAATCAACATCACAGAATCTCAGCCAATAATACAAAATGGTGGATAATCTTGGAGCCCCGGGTTTCGTTTGAGCCGCAAATAAAACCCGACGTTCCCTGTCGTGTGGATAGCCTGTGTAATGAAAACCTGGACCCCTACGAGCGCGGCAAGTTACCCGTCAATCCCAGAAGCGAGGCAGCCCCCTTCAACAAAGTGAATGGGCCACCCAGCACTTCACGGAATCCGGTAACTTGGGCGCCCCTCCGTGGGTCATCCTATACCCCCTACGAGTGCGGCGAATAGCCCGCCAATTCTAGAATGAAGCCCCCTCCGTCTCAACGCCATGAGATGCGGGCTTGTTTTCTTCCAGAACCTGGCTATTCGTGCACTCCACCGTAGGGTAATCCTAGTACAGAAAAAGAAAATAATATGTACAAACGGTGACAACGACCTCAACCCGGTCGTGCCCCAAAATAATATACAACTCGGTAAAGACGGTTGTCCACATGTCAGACGCTCGCCCTGCAATAACAAATGTACAAATGACTATAAAATGTACTACTAACATTGCACCACATGCTATCCATCACGACTATCCAACCACAATCACAGCACAAGCACAAAATAGGGTGGAGTTTAAACTCCTAAGATGCTTTAAGTTAATGAAGGGGGTTCTTTTTCTTCCTCTTCTGTTGGCTGGATCTTGAAGATCAAGAGATATTGGATTTTTAAAAATCTCTCCTTTTTGAGATCTAGTGACAGATCCAAGTTCCCCATTGTGGGTTTGGTGGTGAAAAACTATTTTGTTTTATAAAATGTAGAGTAAAACTTTTGATTTAATTCAAAAGAAAGAAGAAGATTTTGGAACCTTGAAGAAGGAGAAAAGATCTCAGATCTAAATTTTTTGGAGAGTGAAAAGTTGTGAGATATTTTCATTATCCTTGCCTTTATAGGCTATACACTTTACACATAGCCCCTTGGGCTTCACAAAATGGCATTTTGCCTATCCCATGGCTCATGTGCCATTTCTTTTTCAACATAAGCCATGGGCTTTACAAAAATTTGGCTTAATGCCTATTTTTCTTACATTTATCCATAAAATAAAATAAAAGAAATGCAACAAAATTATGTATTACAAAATTTTTATCTTGGCATGAGGGGAGGCCGGCTACTTCATGTTCGGGCTCGACCCGGGCATGGGCCCACTGGATCTGGGCTTGGGCCTACTTGGCTTGGGGTTGACTTGGTCAACTTGGATGTAAATTTTTACACCAACAAATTGCCCCCATCAATAAATGCACACCACATATGTGGGTCGTGTGCATGAAATTAATGGATCTTCTTTCACGTAAAGGCGACTTGATTCGGTTCCCAACTTTTGGGAAGCTGGCACTGCCCTTTTTACGACATGGACGGTCGATGCGGCCCTTTTTGCGACTTGGACGGTCGGTTCTGCCCCTTTTGCGACTTGGACGGTCGGTGCTGCCCTTTTAGGGACGTGGACGGTCGGTGCTGCCCTTTTAGCGACGTGGACGGTCGGTTCTGCCCTTTTTGCGACTTGGACGGTCGGTGCTGCCCTTTTAGCGACGTGGACGGTCGGTTCTGCCTTTTTAGCGACTTGGACGGTCGGTGCTGCCCTTTTAGCAACGTGGACGGTCGGTTCTGCCCTTTTTGCGACTTGGACGGTCGGTTATGCCCATTTTGCGACTTGGTCGGTCGGTGCTGCCCTTTTAGCGATGTGGACGGTCGGTTCTGCCCTTTTTGCGACTTAGACGGTCGATGCTGCCCTTTTAGCGATGTGGACGGTCGATGCTGCCCTTTTTGCGACTTGGACGGTCAGTTCTGCCCTTTTTGCGACTTGGACGGTCGGTTCTGCCCTTTTTGCGACTTGGACGGTCGATGCTGCCCTTTTAACGACGTGGACGGTCGATGCTGCCCTTTTTGCGACTTGGACGGTTGGTTCTGCCCTTTTCGCGACTTAGACGGTCGGTTCTGCCCTTTTTGTGATGTGGACGGTCGGTGCTGCCCTTTTTGCGACTTGAACGGTTGATACTGCCATTTTTGCGACTTCGACGGTCGGTGCTGCCCTTTTAGCGACGTGGACGGTCGGTTCTGCCCTTTTTGCGACTTGGACGGTCGGTGCTGCCCTTTTAGCAATGTGGACGGTCGGTTCTGCCCTTTTTGCGACTTGGACGGTCGGTGCTGCCCTTTTAGCGACGTGGACGGTCGGTTCTGCCCTTTTGCGACTTGGACGGTCGGTGTTGCCCTTTTAGCGACGTGGACGGTCGGTTCTGCCCTTATTGCGACTTGGACGGTCGGTGCTGCCCTTTTAGCGACGTGGACGGTCGGTTCTGCCCTTTTTGCGACTTGGACGGTCGGTGCTGGATTTGACTTGCTCCGCTTCTTGCGGTGTCAGGGATGAAGTTGACTTGTTTCCGAGGTGGAATTTGATTCTGCCAGGGAGTTCATTGGTTGTTTTGCTGACTTGATGTGATTTTGGTTGACATCAGCATCGTTACGCTGGAATATGGTACCAGGTGCGAATCATCTTTTGTCATGACAGGATTTTGGGATTTTGGTTTTGGTTTGGCATCAGCATCGCTGCACTGGAATATGGTACCAGGAGCAAATCATCATCTGCCATGAGGAGATTTCCCTCGTTCCCAGTTTAACGACTTAGGGGTCATCTGTTCCTAGTTTAACGACTTAGGGGTCATCTGTCCCTAGTTTAAAGACTTAGGGGTCTATTGGATTGGAGTTTGGGATTTTGGGGTTAGGGTAGGCCTCAGCATTGCTAACACTGAAGCACACGTGCCAGGAGCAATTCATCATTTGCCTATTCTTGTTGGGGGAGCGATGGCTTAGGAGACAGGTTTAGGTCCCTATCACCTAAGGCTTTTCAATTTTATGGGCCGTGAGGGTCCCATAAAAGCATTTTCTCCCTACGAGTTGTAAGGATCCCGCAGGTGTATTTTCTTCTTAGGAGTCGTGAGGACTCCTAAGTGTGTTTTTCCTTTATGAGTCGTAAGGATCCCTCAAAGGTTTGTTCTCCTCATGTATCGTGAGGACACATGAGTGGGTCTTCTCAATGGAGCATAATTCCAAAGGCGGAGACCAGCTGCGTAACTGGTGATTATGGTGGGGCATGGGTATGACGAGAATTATTTGAGCCCGTGGATTGTATACGGCAGTCAATTTGGGGACTGGCCGTAGGGCTGGAGAATTTTGAGAAATTGGATTTTGGTTGGCGTCTGCATCGCTACACTGGAATATGGTACCGGGAGCGACTCATCATTCGCCGTTTGTGGACTTGGAATTTGGATCTTGTGTGGCATCAGCATTGCTGCACTGGAATAATGCCGGGAGAAACTCATCATTTGCCTTGGGAGGACTTGGGATTTGGGTTTTTGGTCGGCATCAGCACCACTAACACTGAAGCGAAATGCCAGGAGTGACTCATCATTTTCCGTTGCCCGTTGGGGAACGATGGCTTAGGAGACAGGTTTGGGTCCCTATCACCTAAGGCTTTTCAATTTTATGGGCCGTGAGGGTCCCATAAAAGCATTTTCTCCCTACGAGTCGTAAGGATCCCGCAGGTGTATTTTCTCCTTAGGAATCGTGAGGATTCCTAAGTGTGTTGCTCCTTTGTGAGTCGTAAGGATCCCACGCAGGGGTTTTCTCCTCACAAGGTCGAGAGGACTTTGTGAGTGTATTTCATCTCTTTTCACGAGTTTGCATCCTTTCGGGTTTTCACAGACTCGCCGGTAGTCCTGCTGATTTTACTCACGGAGCCCTTTCGGGTTTTCATCCGTGCCCGTTTTGCTTGTGGACATATCGTTTATTTTTTTATTTCTTTCTTTTTTTTTCTTTCTCTTTTTCTTTCTTTTTTTTTTTGCCGCCGGTGGGACTTTAAAAGTAGTCTCACCGGCAGGATTTGGAAGAGATAGGGGTCATTTACGCCCGTGGATTGTATATGTTTTTGCAAGATGTATGATCCAGACCGTAGGGCTGATGTGCTCAATTCGCCTGCGACTTGGAGCATTCACGTGTAGTATTTCTTGAGATAGCGGCCATTGATGGGTGGCATTGGCCTTTCTCCCTCGGCACTTATTAGTTGGTAGGATCCTCCGTCAAACACTTTCTCGATGACGTATGGTCCTTCCCAGTTTGGCTCGAATTTTCCCTTGGTATGTCGATTGGGGATAATCGGTCTTTTGAGGACCAACACCAATTCACCTTTCTTGAAAACGCGGAGACAGGTTATCTTGTCATAGGCCCGTGACATTTGGGCTCGGTATAGCTCCAGGTTTTGCTGCACCGCGAGCCTCTTTTCTTCGAGCGCGTCGAGCTCTTCAAGCCGAAGGAGCACGTTTTCCTCTTCCGTCAACTCGTGTTGGATGGCCATTCTTAAACTTGGAAACTCGATTTCAAGGGGGAGGATCGCCTCCACTCCGAAGAGCAATGAGTATGGAGTGGACTGAGTTGGAGTACGGTGCGTGGTACGATATGCCCACAATGCCTCGTGAAGCTTCAGATTCCAGTTTCTCTTGTTGGCTGAAGCATTTTTCCTCAGGAGCTTGCATAGAGTCTTATTGAAGGCTTCGGCTAGCCCATTGGCTCTTGGATTATAGATGGAGGAATATCTCCAGTCTATCTTGTGCTGAGTAGCGAACCTTGAGACATTGAAGCTCTTGAAAGAAAGCCCGTTGTCAGAAATGATTCTTCTTGGTGTACCGAAGCGGTATAGAATATTATGCTGGAAGAATGTCAGAATATCTTTTGTCTTGACTTATTTTAGCGGGACAGCTTCAGCCCATCTGGAGAAGTAATCAGTTGCGGCCAGTATGAACCGGTGGCCTTTGGATGACGAAGGATCAATTGGGCCAACAATGTCGGTGCCCCAGACTTCGAAGGGCCACGACGCCACCGTAGGATGCAACGGATTGGGATGCTTGTGAATGAAATCACCATGGATTTGGCAGATCTAACATTTCTTTGCATGCTCTCCGCAATCCCGTATCATGGTGGGCCAGTAATACCCAAGCCGTTTGATTTGAAGTCGCATCTTGGGGCCAGATTGGTGAGCATCGCAAACGCCCGAGTGAACATCTTTCATGACCTTTTGGGCTTCGGCCAATAACAGACACCTGGGCCAGAGTTGGTCATATGACCTGCGGTATAATGTGTCATTTACAAACACGTATCGGAGAGCTCTTTTCTTCAGCTGAATCCTCGCAGATTTTTCTTCGGGCAGCTTGTCGTATCGGAGGTACTCTATGAAAGGTTCTCTCCAATCGGGCTCGTCTTGGATGATCGAAGCTTCTTCGGCGGGACTGCTCTTCTGTTCCGCGCTTTCCTCTTCTCGTAGAGAGACTGGGGGTAGAATTTGCCGGCTCCTGACTATGATCAGAATTTCGCCCATGTCAGGATCAGCCAGCTCCTTGGCTAAGCGAGCGAGTATGTCGGCTTTTCCGTTCAACGCTCTGGGGATTCTCATTAGTTCAATGTGAGTGAACCGTTTCATGAGTTCCACCCCCCGGCCTATGTACCGAGCTAACTCGGGTTTGTATATCTTATAGTCGCCGCTTACTTGGTTGACGACAAGCTGGGAGTCACCGTAAACCCGTAGTCGAAGGATTTCCATTTCTATGACGAGTTCCAAACTAGCTATCAGAGCTTCATACTCAGCTTCATTGTTTGTCCGAGGCTCGGTGAGAGCAAAAAAACGTCGTAGGGTTCCCATTGATGGCGTGATGAACACCAATCCTATCCCCTCTTTTACCTCCGAGATGCTTGATCTGCCGGAGCTCCTTATTGATGAGGCCCCATCGAAGTAGAGCTCCCAACATGGCTCATCTTCCTCGAGGTGCAGCACTTGTTCGTTGGGTAACTCACAATTTAGCGGCGACCTTTCTGGTATGGGATGAGCAGCGAGAAAGTCTGCAAGAGCTTGCCCTTTTACTGTTTTCTGAGGGGTATAAACTATGTCAAACTCAAGTAGCATGACAGCCCATCTTGCCATTCTGCCGGCTAGGCTTGCTTTGGTCATCAAGTGTTTGAGCGGGTCGACCTTGGAGATCAGCATAACCCGATGAGCGAGCAAATAATGCCTCAGCTTCTTCACAGCAAATATTAGAGCCAGGCATTGCTTTTCGATTGGGGAGTAGTTGTGTTCCGCCTCGACTAGAGTTCGACTGAGGT
The DNA here is from genome assembly GCA_030015575.1 of Agapanthus africanus. Taxonomy (NCBI): domain Eukaryota; kingdom Viridiplantae; phylum Streptophyta; class Magnoliopsida; order Asparagales; family Amaryllidaceae; genus Agapanthus; species Agapanthus africanus. The sequence goes on from CM057337.1 coordinate 517,969,048, forward strand.
AGTAGAGGGCATTTTCTTTTCCCTCCTCGTTATTCTGGGCAAGGAGCGCACCGAGTGACTCATCCAGCTCGGTAGTGTAAAGAATCAGCGGTTTATTTGGAATGGGAGCGGCCAGCACTGGAGGGTGCAACAAGTATTGTTTGATGCTTTCGAACGCTGCTTGACATTCAGCATCCCAGATAAAAGGAGCTCCTTTCTTCATGAACTTTGAGAAGGGCCTACACCTTCCCGATAAATTTGAGATAAACCTCCGTATATAAGCAAGCTTGCCTTGAAAAGATCTTAGCTGCGTCAGACTCTTTGGAGGGGGCATCTCCATGATGGCCTTTATCTTTGATGGGTCAACTTCGATCCCTCGATGTCGGACTATGAAGCCCAGGAATTTTCCCGATGACACGCCAAAAGCGCACTTCAGAGGATTCATCTTCATATCGTATTCCCTCAGTCTGGTGAGAACGGTCCTAAGATCTTGGATATGATCGGCCTTGGTTTTAGTCTTGATGACAAGATCATCAACATAACATTCGACGACTTTATGGATTAGGTCATCAAAGATATTGGTCATTGCCCTTTGATATGTAGCACCTGCGTTCTTCAGTCCGAACGGAATTACCTTGTAGCAATATATTCCGATCGGGGTTCGAAATGCTGTGTGTTTCTCATCCTCAGGCGACATCTTGATCTGATTATATCCAGACGAGCCATCCATAAAGGTGAACAGTTCGTAATTTGAGGTGTTATCGACCATCATTTCCATGACCGGTAGCGGGAAGTCGTCTTTAGGACATGCCTTGTTGAGGTCTCTGAAATCGACACAAACTCGAATCTGCCCATTTTTCTTCTTCACTAGGACTCTGCATGTGATCCAGTCCGCATATTTCTCTTCCCTGATGAAGCTGGCATCGATGAGTTTCTTGGTTTCCTCGATGAACTTTTCTTCCAACTCCCTTCCTATTCTTCGAGGAGCTTGTTTGACTGGCTTAGCATCAGGAGATATAGCCAGCTTATGCACGGCTACTTCAGGGGAAAGGCCAGGCATTTCTTTGTACGTCCATGCGAACCAGTCGACGAACTTATGCAGCAGGGCAATTATCTGCTCTTTCATTTCCTCCGACAAGAGTGAGCTGATGTAGGTCGGCCTTGGATTATCGGGCGTTCCTAAGTCAATCTCGGTTAGCTCTTCAAAGGTTGCTTGTCCTCCATCTTCGAGCTCTTGTGGAGCTTCTTCTAGCTCGGCTATTTCGTTATCATCATTTGATCTTTCGCTGGCCTCACCAACATGGATCATGTAGGACGCTTTGGAATCACGTAGCTTATGCCCCATTTATCCGGAATTCATCCATCGATGAGTGCTCGGACCTGGGGTGGATGCCATAGCCCTTCGTAAAACTTTGCTTCGGACTCCGTTTGATATAACCGGCATCAGCACTTTTTAAAGTATTCCCGCATCTCGGGCGCATAGTATCTGGGATTGAGGATGGCTCTTATGCCTCTCTCATAGGGAAGACACGCGATAGAAAGATCGTCCGGGTGCACAACGGGGGTTGACCTGTAAAACAGGATGCCCTTCTGTCCATTTTTCCTCCCAGGGACGTAGAAAGTTTTCAGCTGGTCCACGGTGGAGACTGACAATGCATCGAGCTCTTTGCACATCTGCTCTGGCACCCTTGTGATGGCTAGGGACCCTTCTGCAATTTCCAGGGTCTCTCGTAGTTTCGCTTTTTGCATGGGGGTCCAATCTGCACCGTTGTTGCACGACAAGTCCTCTTCCTCTGACTCTTCAGTGTCGCTGCCAAGATGAAGGCGGACTTTACTGCTAGATAGGGATTCAGTGACAGATTCATCCATATCGCTACCGAAATGAGGGCGAGTTTTACGGAAGGACGGACTTCCAGCGTCGGACTCATCAGTGTCGCTACCGAAATGCGGGCGCACTTAGGCATTTTTGCCTTTGAAAGTGACAGCCGGCGCAGATTTGCTTTTGAGTCTTGGGGCCTGTCTATCCTCAGTCAGTTGTGGCTTAGCATTTTGGTGGTTCATAAAGTACCGAGAATCTTCATATCGGACTTCATGCACACCGAACGGTTGGATGTCTCCGTCAATGCGTCTTTCTTCGCCATTTTTAGTATACTTCATGCATTGATGGAGAGTTAACGGAATGATGCCGTAATCGTGGAGCCACGGCCGCCCCAAGAGAATCTTATAAGATGTGTCGGCGTTGATCACATATATCTTAGCTTCAGTTTGCAGATCCCCGAATTTGATTGGAAGAGCTATGGACCCCAGAGATTGCTGGTAATTTTGGTTGAAGCCTTGAATGACAATCCTTTCCCTTGACAGGTATCGGACGTTCATTGATAAACTCTTCAGCGTCCGCAAGTTCATGATGTTCACTGAAGACCTCGGATCAATCAATATGCGATTAATCCGATCTCCGTCGCTGTACCCGGTCATGTAAAGCGGCCGATTATGCTCAGCCGTTCCCAGTAGCAAGTTTCATCCTTAAATGTGACTGCGGCGGCATGCAAAGCGTGCTGGGCTTCTTTCATATTAATTTCCGCAAAGTGAGCCTGATACCTCTCGGGGTTTTGTAGAGCGTGAATGAGAACATCTCTAAGCTCCTTAGATAGGACCAAGGCATCGTAGATGCTCAGGAGAGACGGAAGCTTCCGGAGATGTGCCAAGACATTATAGTCCACTGAGGAAGGACTTATGTTTTCATCAGCCGGTTCTCTACCATCTTCCTCATCAGCGACTTGTTTTTCCTTCCCTTTTGGGGCGTTGCCCTAATTTGGCGGTAGAGCCCTGCCGCTTCTGAGCTGGATTTGATTGGCCGTTGTGGCGAGCTCCTCGTCCTCTTCGGGAAAACAGAGCTCCTCTTCCTAGTCGCTGCCAAGATGGATGGCGTAGCAGGTCACTACTGGGATCTCTTCATTGGAGTCTTCTTCTAACTCCTCCAGAATTTCAGCCGCTTGTACAGGGAAGAACTCCTTTAATTGAATCAATGTTCTTTCCTTTTGTTCATATTCTTCGAGGGAATCGATATATTTTTGAATGGTCGATCTCCCTGCAGACTCTTTTTCGCGCCGAGCTGCACTTTTCTTCTTCTTGAGCTTCTTGGATTTTGCGCCTGATGGAGCCGCATTAGCAACTGGACTGGTAGGCTTCTTCTGTCCTTCCCGTTCCATCCTGAGCTCTTTCTGAAGCAGCTTTAGCAACTTCTTTGTCTTATTAGATATGTGCGTACTCCATGGAGGCCGCGATGAGTCGGTTTCATTTGTTAGGGCAGCGGGTTCAGCTGTCTGCTCCCAGAAGGCTTCAACTTCTGTCTGTATAAAGTTGGCGATTGCAACTTGATTGTTCACCAACACGCTTTTGGACAGCTCGATCTCTCCAGCCTTGTACTGGTTCTCGACCCAGTCCTTGAAGATATAGCAATCCTCGATCGCATGGCTCACTACTCGGTGGTACGGGCAATACAGGGGATTGTCGGTCATTTTTGCTTCTTGGGGTCTTTTTGACTCCGGCAATTGTAGGCCATTGTTCAAGGCATCTTTAAATATCTTACGGACCTTGTCCCTTCTGAAAGAGTAAACCTTGTTCTTCTTCTCATCTAGGGAAGGCCCATCTCCTCCCAGCAATGGCTTTCGAGACCGGTTGGTTTTGGATTCGCCCGCCCTTCGCTTTTCTTCATTGTCGGACGCATTGAAGACATTGGTACTGCTGGAACTCCTGCTTCTACGGCTGTCGTCCCGCTTGCTTTTCCAAGTTTTGTCTCTCTGAGAGTCCGGCGGGGACTCTTGCTTCGAGCGTTCCAGCATTTGGACTTTCTTGGTTAGCTCTTGAAACGTCTTGAGTCCTGATGTACACAAGAATGGGACCATCCAATTGCTGAGGTTCCCAATGAGAAGGCTGACGGACTGGTCCTGCTCCAGCGGCGGTTCGCACTTGACCGTGAGATTACGCTATCGGGCAATAAAGTCGGTGTTGCTTTCATTCTTCCCCGGCTTGGTCCTCACAAGGTCGGCAATGGAGATTTTATCACTGACACTCATGAACGTTTGCCGAAACAGAGACTCCATTTGGGCAAAGGTAATGACGGGCCCGTCTGGTATACTCGCGTACCAGTCGAAGGCGACACCGGTCAGACTGTTGACAAACTGACGAAGAAGGAGTGCGTCATTGCCCCATGTATTTCCACACAAGGCTTTGAAGTGGGCGACGTGCTAATTTGCATTCCCCGTTCCGTCGAACCTTCCGAATTTAGGAACGGCGTAACCGCTCGGGAACTCGATCAGATCGTAGTGTGCAGGATACGGCCGCCCACTACTGCCAATTTCTTTCTGAGCTTCATCTTCGGCCACCAATGTTTTAACTTTGCTGGTGACCAAATCCATTATCCGATCTTGTGTTAGCGGGATAGTGCTATCTGGGGCCAAGGCATCCCCAGAAGCGGAATGTGGCCAGCTTTCGTGCGGCTCGACCATTCTTGGACCCAAAGAAGCAGGTAATGGCTGCTTCGGATTGTCATCACCCGGCTGATTAGTACCGACTTGTGCTTGATTAGGAGGTGCTCGAGCAATTTGAGCCATAAGCTGCATCACAACGTTCGTTAAGTCATCAATCTTCAAATAGAGCTTCGCCATCTCTTTATCCTTGCTCCTGAGCTGTTTTCGAAGCTCTTGGAGCAGCTCTTGCTCCACGGTCCTGGGGCGGAAGGTCGGCTCTTCCTCGCTCTCTGAGCTTGACTCTTCCTGGACCGAAGGATCCTTCTGCCTATCGTCCTCATCAAGAGGGTTTTCATCATCCAGCGGAGGCGATTGTTCTTGGGAAGCGGCAACCACATTCAAGCCAGATTGGACTTGGGATGTGGTGGCCCCATCCTTGCTTTCACTGCGAAGGTTGTCGCTGGGACGCCCGCCCGCCATATAGACCGTATGGACGACATATCCAGCCGTATTTTTATTATCGGCGGATGATTTCATGGATCGCTGTCTTGGCCCTCCTGTTTCGGTAGCGGTCAGTCGATTGAAGGCAGATGGCTTGGCCGGATTCTTGAATGGTGCTGGCGCTTCTTTTCTGGATTTTTCCCGCTGCTTTCGTGAGGCACAGAGCGCCCGATAGACTCTTGAAGAGACAGTGTCATACCTTTTCTGTTGGGGCCGGGACACGTCTCTTTGTAGCATTGTTCGGACCGCTGTCTTCTTGATTCTGGCGGTCATGGCATTTTTCTGAACTCACTTCAGAGGCTCGAAGGAATTGCTGATTCTCACGTCCGACTCAGCCGTCGTCACGGGGAGACCCTGCACTTGGAACTTCACAAAATTCCATTTGGCCGAAGTCCTGGCCCTCTTGTTGGCTCAATACCTGAGCCGCTTCTGCCTTAACTTTTCTGTTCTAAGCACCTGGCAGACTTCGGCTCTTTGGGAAGACGCCGCAGACCGGGCAATGGAGGGCTATGGAGATACTCTCAATTGTGCATTTGTTGGAGTCATCGCCTGAGCTCGTCCGCAACATTTGATGTTGCCCTTTGTACCGGAGTTCTTGCCCCCTGCTGGAGCCCCAGAGAATCGTTCAGACACCGTCTTAAGTTTCGGTTGTGGTGCCTTGGCGATCACGACATTCGGCCTCTTGCCTCTTGAGACCGGCTTGGCCGCCTGCTTTGCTGGGATTTCTGCCAGATGAGCGTTTCCTGCAGGGTAGATGATGACGGAGCCAAACTGGCGGGGTGGTTCCTCCCACTGTCGACTGAGGCTTGCGGGGAGAACCATACGAGCATTGACCTTGACCACGTACGGGATCGGGGTCGCGTTGGAAGCCGAATTCATCTTGGGAGACATTGTCGTCGAAAGTTGATTGCTGCACGGAAAAAAAAATCATTTCAGTATAGGCAATCGATATGTATATTGATTGAGTTCGCATGAACATTTAACCCGAAATATGGGAGGAAAGACAGGTCCCACCGGGCGTGCCAGAATCTGTAGGGTGTTTGTCGTCACCCCATTGAGATGGGAATACGCGCACGCTTCTCAGGCGTACTACAGATTCCCCCTGCCTAGGGTAGGCCGGGGTTTAATGATTATAGGGATCCGAATCTCCGGCAGCCGCGGACTAAACTGCCGTTAATTACCCCTCGCCTTTGGAGCGAGGGAACCTCCGATTGACGGGTTAAACTGGTCATGTGAGCTCGATGTGCAGTGTACATGTGTTTTGTTTTGGGGGGTTTGGATATATTGGGAGCCACGCAGAGTTTTTACGGGGGTCCCGCTATCCGTATAGCAGGCTGGGGGTCAAAAGACATCCAAAGGATGCGTGAGGCCAACGCCTAGGCACTTGAGCGCAAGCGCGCCACGTGTCGGCACGTGGGTGCTTTACGCTCGAGCGCAAAGTGCGGGGCGCAAGCGCGCCACGTATCGGCACGTGGGCGATTTGCGCTCGGGCGCTTGAGCTCAAGCGCGCCACGTGTCGGCATGTGGCTGCTTTGCGCTCGAACACAGAGTGCTGGAGCGCAGGTGCGCCACGTGTTGGCATATGGGCGCTGGGCGCTTGAGCGCAAGCGCGCCACGTGTCGGCACGTGGGCGCTTTGCGCTCGAGCGCAGGGCGCTGGAGCGCAAGCGCGCCACGTGTCGGCACGTGGGCGCTTTGCGCTCGAGGGCAGGGCGCTGGAGCGCAAGCGCGCCACGTGTCGGCACGTGGGCGCTTTGCGCTCGAGCGCAGGGCGCTGGAGCGCAAGCGCGCCACGTGTCGGCACGTGGGCGCTTTGCGCCGGCGAGGAAAAGGGGGCTTTTAGCACCGGAAATTCTCTAAAGAGAAAATAGGGTGGAGTTTAAACTCCTAAGATGCTTTGGGTTAATGAAAGGGGTTCTTCTTCTTCCTCTTCTGTTGGCTGGATCTTGAAGATCAAGAGATATTAGATTTTTTAAAATCTCTCCTTTTTGAGATCTAGTGACAGATCCAAGTTCCCCTTTGTGGGTTTGGTGGTGAAAAACTATTTTGTTTTATAAAATGTAGAATAAAACTGTTGATTTAATTCAAAAGAAAGAAGAAGATTTTGGAACCTTGAAGAAGGAGAAAAGGTCTCAGATCTAAATTTTTTGGAGAGAGAAAAGTTGTGAGATATTTTCATTAACCTTGCCTTTATAGGCTATACACTTTACACATAGCCCCTTGGGCTTCACAAAAAGGCATTTTGCCTATCCCATGGCTCATGTGCCATTTCTTTTTGCACATAAGCCATGGGTTTTACAAAAATTTGGCTTTATGCATATTTTTCTTACATTTATCCATAAAATAAAATAAAAGAAATGCAACAAAATTATTTATTACAAAATTTTTATCTTGGCATGGGGGGAGGCCGGCTGCTTCATGTTCGGGCTCGACCCGGGCATGGGCCCACTGGATCTGGGCTTGGGCCCACTTGGCTTGGGGTTGACTTTGATTTTGACTTGGTCAACCGGGGTGTAAATTTTTACCCTAACACATACGAGCATTGCTTAGCTACCATTCACTATGCCTTGACAGAGGTCAACATACACAGCATGAATACTAAGTAATACTTGTAAGAAATGACGGAGGGCTACGGCTGGGTTTTTGGCGAAAAAACCCGTTAACGTAATGAACTTGATATCGTTGAAGGAACCGGATAGCTTTTTATAAATTTATAGTGGTGAAAACCTTTGCTAAAGAGGTCACTCCCGGTGAAGGGATCTTGGCTCTTTCCTCATAGAATGAGGTGCAGGATATTCCAACTGAATACCGCGATGCAAAACAAAAAGTAATCGACTATAGTGATGTTATTACCCTGACACAAACCTCTGTCCAAGGGGTCACTCCCAATGAAGGGATCTCGGCCTTTGCCTCGTTGAATGAGGTGCTGGGTATTCATAACCAAATACCTCTGTGCATAACAAAAGAGAATGTCCTTGCAACAGCTTTTTGAAAATTGTTCCAACAACATCTTTTAGGTTTATTTTCTTGCATTAATTAAAATTAATGCGGTTCAATCAATATAACCTATCACACCAGAAAAGAACGAAAATATGATGTACGTATATGCCATCCGCATTCGCCACTGGGCTCCTTCATCACCCGTTAGGTTACTTAACTAACGACAGAGCGGGGGCTGGACTAGCGCGGGTGCAAAACATATACAACATCTACTAGTATATATATAAGTATATACAACGTTCGCCCCAGGCATGATAACAATCAAAATCACAGAATCTCAGCCAATAATACAGAATGGTGGATAATCTTGGAGCCCCGGGTTTCATTTGAGCCGCAAATAAAACCCGACGTTCCCTGTCGTGTGGATAGCCTGTGCAATGAAAACCTGAACCCCTACGAGCGCGGAAAGTTACCCTTCAATCCCAGAAGCGAGGCAGCCCCTTCAACAATGTGAATGGGCCACCCAGCACTTCACGGAATCCGGTAACTTGGGCGCCCCTCCATAGGTCATCCTATACCCCCTACGAGTGCGGCGAATAGCCCGCCAATTCTAGAATGAAGCCCCCTCCGTCTCAACGCCATGAGATGCGCGCTTGTTGCCTTCCAGAACCCGGCTATTCGTGCACTCCACCGTAGGGTAATCCTAGTACAGAAAAAGGAAATAATATGTACAAATGGTGACATCGACCTCAATCCGGTCGTGCCCCAAAATAATATACAACCCAGTAAAGACGGCAATCCACATGTCGGACGCTCGCCCCGCAATAACAAATGTACAATTGACTATAAACTGTACTACTAACTTTGCACCACATGCTATCCATCACGACTATCCAACCCCAATCACAGCACAAGCACAAAACATCAATGCGAATGTCGCGTTCGCAAAACTCGTCTAAAAGAACATATAGCAATCAGACGAGTTTTACCGATCGAGTGACATTCCCGGTCGCAGATAAAAGTGAATGTACAGTAAAATACACATTTAAAATTTCGATCGGATAAAATTTTCCAAATAGGCCCCAAATGCAAATCCAGCACTTAAATAAACCTGGGCCAAAACTATATATCTCAAATATCATATTTTCATGAACTAGAGCCCCAGAAAAATTTTGGGGCACTGTAGCCCAAAAAGCGCCGCAGAAGCGACATTTTGCTCACTTTCCGCGGCGGAATTTTGGAGTTAGGCCTCCAAATTTTTTCTCTAGCTATAGTTTCACCTGCATATAATTCTAAGATACCCAGAAAAATTTTAGGACAACTTTGAAAATCGACAGCAAGCTCATGAACATAGATTCGTGATTCGGAAAAATTTGTCAATCGAGATTTTAACCTTGTGCAAACTAGCTAGTAGGGTTTATGGGTAGGCTCTGATACCATGAAGGGTTGCACTAGCGCCCCGGCCAACTTCCGTGGCCAAATGCGGAACAAAAATTTTACGACGAACATAAAATTGGCGCTAGGACAACACTAAAACCCGAATCTTTGCGATAAACCTAACTAGCAAAAGAAGGTTCTATCTACTATGATAGAAAGTTATACCTCAAACGTGAACTCCTTCTCTTCTTGTGTTGCTTCCCCTTGTTGTGAGCTCCTTGGAGTGGTATAGATGTCTCCTCCTCACCGTCTTCTCTTTGCCAAAGAAAGATCCACCCGAAGGCCTCTACCTTGAGCTCCAACCTCTATCTTGAAGTAACTAAGGTTCTTGTTGTGCTAGACTTAGAACCCTAGAGTGAGTAGAGAGTTGTTTTAGTGATTAGATCTCACAAAAGTCTTGATTTTCAACTCATGAAACAAGAGAGCCTTGAGAGAGGTAAAGGAGAGAGCTTGCAAGAGAGAGAATGTATCATGATAGAATGAGGAGATAGCTCTCATATGATGAAAAAGAATAATGATAATTTTAATTAGGATAAATTGTCATGGTTGATGTTGAGTTGACCATTATCATGTCACAATTAATGCTAAGCATGCTCACAAAAATATCTAAGTCAACATGGGTCAACAAAGTCAAATGGTCAAACCAATTAACCATGATACAATTATCTCTAATTAAAACTCATTAATCAATTTCCTCCATCTCATTATGGTTTTAATCAAGTCAATGGTCAAAACCCTAATGAGGTTCCTCTGCCTCTGTCAACTGTGTATACACACCCGCATCCGTGCTCCAAGGAACACGAATACAATGAGACCGAACCAACCCACAACTAAATACTAGGATCTGGCTTAAACCAAAGCCCACTAGTATCAACTGCCCGAACACCGAACACGCACAAGGACGCATATGTGAACGAACCCTGTCGTAAAACGATACGACCACTATCTCGTTTCGCCCAAAGGTGAACAACCCTCTGTGTGGGACTCTAAAGACTCGACACTACGCTAGCAGTGGGTTTAACCACAGGCCGCAAGCGATACTAGCTGTACGTAATGTTCCCCAGGTAGATGCCGATAAGAAGACCGATGAGTTGAACCCATCTGAACTCCTACTGAGCCTGAATGTGACAATCTTCATACAGTCTGGTATGTTCGTCTAAGAGTATCGCATGTAGGGCCTAGGGGAGCGGTAAACGTCAGACCCCTAATTGCGGTACAAGTCGTGTCGGAATGTAGCCCAGAACACCCTGAGAAACTACTGGAACACCTACCAGTAAATCTCACTTGCCCTGGCTAGGTACTTTGTGTAATGGCTCTCCTAGACACAGCGCGATATCAACCCCCAATACCGGGAGAGACGAATCCTGTCTAACCGCCACTGCCTCCAAGTGCTTCGGGACTGCACCCAACTACTACCTGTTTGCACGACTCAATAGAGCCGTGGTAGGGTAGCAATCAAAGAACAGTGGGAACACACTTGAGGCGAAGTAGCAGTGTCAAGTCAACGGACTAAGCTGTACTCATGTCACCTGGGAACTGCTAACTGACGATAGGTATAATACCAACCAATAGTTCCCGAAGAGTCCTGTCTAGTGTACTCGTAACCTAACGAGCACCTGCATACTATCTCCAGTACGACGTACTGATGGCTGTGGGACAGACCATCTCCCCTGCTGGGATGAGAAGCATATCCACCAGTCTACTCTGGAGTATCGATGCCCTGTCTCGATAATCCTACGACTAGGGACCTGTATAAGGATGTGCTTATAGACTATCCAGCCCCCACTAGTGTAATCGACATCACAACGCTGGTAGTCAAGCAAAGATCCTGAGGGCTCCATCAATATGTATTAGCGATATGTTAAAAGAAACATATACACATATTAAGATGGATACAAACCAAGTAGCATACTACAATATCGAGCAAGACTGTCGTCAATCCATGTATATATCCCAAGCTTCCAAAATGTAATATACAAACTAGTACCATACAATAATGGTCTAGGGCATATATCCAACAGCTGAACCGTGTCTCAATCATCAAGTAATTGGTGTATTGACGGTCATCACATTCTGGCTGGCCTCTAACGGTAGCCTAATCCTCTGGTGCTGATCTGCACGTCCCAGAAATCTCGTAAAAGCGATCCATCAAACGCTCATGGCGTGAAAACAAAATAAAACGACGCCTCTATGCACTCGTATGTCCCTGGAATCACGCCCTGGTCAGTCCTCGTCCGTGACGAGCTCGTGCTGACCGCAACTCTAACTGCAGCTCTCTCTGCCCGTACAACCGTGGTAACAAAACAATAACTGGTACTGGTGAGGATAGATCATAGGAATGAATATAATAATATGCAAGGAAATGTACATCCTAAGGCTTCTTAAGCGGAGTATCGTATCGTAAATATGTCGCGGAACATACGTACGGTACGTCACTCTACTCAAGCAACCTACTCCATCAACCAAGGGTCATCTTACACTCCGAAGGTAAAACCTAACGCTTTGATACCAACTTTGTCATGCCCTGAAAAGTACGGAACATGACCGGCACTTAAATTACGAAACATCTCGAGGCATACGTAATCTAAGTAAGCCAAAACACAGAAATCAAAACCAAGAAGCAGTAGAGTGAAGGAAAAACCAATTTAAAGCAATTAGTTTTAATCAACATAGGCCGAAGTATGTATTTTTTAAAATCTCAAGTATTTTCTGAAAATTTCGGCAGAGTCTCCTTTGTAAATACTGGCCCCAAACGAGATACAACATGAATAGTATACGAAATACAAAAAGGCATCCCCAAGCGCGAGCTAGCTCTTCGTCAAACGACGGTCACAACCACGCAAGCAATATAATATACAACGCCGAAGGGCAAGGATCAAAACTCAAAACAAAACCCAAAATCAGCATGAAAACCATAATAATACAACGCGCGACTCTAAAGTCAAAATAATAACAAGTCTGGTCTTCTATCTCTGTCAAATATACAATCTGGTTGATAGAGTTTCTAGATACAACTGAAATAATAAATAAACAATGGTGGTCCTGATACAAAAGAACCCACCTACCGAAGCAATCACCCGGAAGGGACAGTGTGCCAGCAAAGCCGCAACGAAACCTGTACAGCAAAACCTGCAAGGAACTGTGGCACAATGGGGGAGTGTTTCCAACTCATGAGTAGAAAACATCTACCAGCAGAAATCGCATGTATGATGCTATCCTATGTCAAAACTAGTAATATCCTCAATAAATATCCTGATACATCTACATATAAGTGCGATACCACATGCTCGTGTCCGTGCCTCAGATAGCCACATATCAGATATATGATGTATGAAGGCATGAATATGATATGCAAATGCTATACAAATGAAAGCATAATACATCCTGATGGAAAAACTGTTTTCTTATTTAATGAGATTTCTATATATATATCAATCAAGTATCATCAATGAATGCAACAGAGAAATCAGTGTCAAGTATCGACACAAAACATAAGTCTCAGTATCTCAATATCTCAAATCTCAAATCTCAAATATCAATATCTCAGGCATCCGTATCATCTGCGGGATCGGCCCGCGGGCTCCGGCAGAACGGATCAGCCTATAACCATCTCATGACTCCGGCCGGTATCCTCCGGATAACCGACGAGTCCAAATAACATCACCGGTAGGTAGTGCTCCCCTGCCAGGCTCATCGAATACAACTCGAGCTTCTTGCCCCGGGGTACCATACCGGGCCCACCATGTACCCGAGACGGTTCATCCAACTCCTCGAATCGGGTCTCGAAATCCAACAGCAATCCTGAAAACTCATGGTGGACGACTCATACATCACAGGAAAACCGCAACTTGCATTTTTAAAAGGATAATAAGTTTATAAATCCTTGCGGTTTTCCCCCAAATCCAGAAATCTCAAAAAGGATCCGAAATCATCAATATCATGATATCAATAAACAATGAAAACCGGCATAAATCTCCATAATACTGCATAACCAATGAATATATGGATACATCTGATATCATGCAATAAATTAACTAGCATATGAAAGCTAAAACATGTAGCAACTATCAGTTAGCAAGCTATGTCAATGAAATAGTGTTTTCTAAAGTGTACGTGACATGGAAATTACCGATGATAATGTGTGTGAGCCGGCAAGTAAGTGTGTGTGGAACATACGCATCATCGGTAATAGTGCTGGTGTCCTGACAGCATGGTTCATAATCACTAAGTATACAATAAACATGCAATGGGACGATAACAACATAATAAATGGAAATGAATAGTAATTGCAACAATAATATGCGGAACCTGAATGATAACGTAACAATAAGGAATCTACATCGCTACACCTGTGTTATACTGTTTTGCCGTTTGAAATAGTACGAATCGTGGCGTTTTGAAAATAAGGGCTACGGTGTTTTTAAGAAAAAGTACGTCTTTTGAAATATACGTAGTATCCCTTGACATGTCTTTAAAATCCTTACGATTCATTAGTTTTGGAATTAGGTATGACTCGGGTCCAGTCTAACATCTACTAGGTAACTACAGGTCTAACTAACAACCAATCGGAAGGGGTATGGAAACTACCTGAATCTGAGTCGATATATATATATATATGTATAATAGTCGGTGATTCCGCCTCAATAGTATCCCATACGATACCCTATATAATATGACATCCTCGAGTCAAGAGTGCGGATCTATCATCAATATATAGCTTGTATGGTAAATCCGTCGTACGGCCTCTCAAATCTGGGTACGGGTCAAATATCACATCTATCACATTATTCATCTGGTATCCTCTTTATCAAATATCATGATCGGGGGTACTGATCTATGTCTAGTACAATACCGATACCATCTATGTATTCATGCGTGTGTATGAAAACACCACGCCTAAAGGACCCGCTAAACATATCACGTCGTAACTCGAATACGAACCCTGTCACATCACCGATCTCACGGCCTCAAGCCTAATCTCATCGACTCATCTCCAATCCCAAGTACTTATTCTCCAACATCCATGTCTATGCATACGTATATATATATATACATAGTCCCATACCCATGTGTGTATGTGTGTATACATATCCCCATATACTCACATGTAAAAAGATGTATGCAAATGCATGTGTGCGTGTGAGTGTGAACCTATTCTAGGGTTCATGACTAAGAAACTATACTAGTTTACTCCTAATTACCCTAAACTAAACCATGAACACAATAATCATCTCTTGATAACATCCACGTATCATGAATCACATATATAACATTATATATCATAACTATACTACGAACTGCGGGGGTGCTATACGCCATCCACCCGACTTCCCCCGTAGATATATATCTACTCACCTGGTCTTCGCTTACCGAAATCGATTTCGCCACGTGCATACTTGACGTCTCGAAGCCCTCGTGAGGGTACCTATGTGTAAACATATACTATCGTAAACCGAAATCGCGGATGAAAGTCCAAAACAGCATACGAATTTCACATAGGAAAAAACCTAGGATCCGCTCAAGTAAAAGAACCAAATATCTCTCGACATCAGTGTATAAACGCCAATTGATCGCGATAAAATCCAAACGCGCCCATTTGCACATTCACAAACACTAATTATAATATGAAATAGGTTGAATTTCACAAAAACCTCAAACTCACTTTAAAAGCAATTTTTCCAAAAACCTAGCAAGCAAAATTAACCGTTTTAAAACAAATCTTGATGTTTTGGCAAAACTAGTGGTCACAATATTCACTAATTATCTTAATTAGGCCACATAACATTTACTAGATTTTTAATCTTGCTAAATTTCATTAAACCAAAACCTAATTAGCACAATTACCCCTTTTTAGTTCAAAACATGGTGTTTTAACCAATCTAAATATTTTAACAATTCTAGTGGCTATAATGTTCATTAAATATCTTAATTAGGTCATACCAATGTTAATTAGATTTTAAATTTACCTCTTAATATTAATCTCAAAAATCTAGTTTGCAAACATAACCAATTTTAACAATTTACAAGTAACAGTATGCAATTTAACAACTAGATTAGTTTTAACAAGTCTTAAGAGGCTAGCCTACATCACACAACCCTAATCAAAATACTCAAAATCCTAACTTGATCCAAACTCTTTTCTCGAATTTCCAAATCTTGAAATTAAAACCAAATTAAGCTTCTCATTAGCTAAAATTGAAGTAATGACAAACAATTTAATAAAAGGGTCAAGATTTATACCTCACAATCGATTGATCAAACTTGAAATCTAGCCTCTCAAATTGCCATCTTGTTCCCTAGATCCATACTAGAATAGCCAAGTAAAAATGGGT
The DNA here is from genome assembly GCA_030015575.1 of Agapanthus africanus. Classification (NCBI taxonomy): domain Eukaryota; kingdom Viridiplantae; phylum Streptophyta; class Magnoliopsida; order Asparagales; family Amaryllidaceae; genus Agapanthus; species Agapanthus africanus. The sequence continues at coordinate 517,984,705 of CM057337.1, forward strand.
AGGGATTAGATTTTGATTTTGTGGGATTTTTGATGCATTTTGTAAGGTTTCTGATGAGGAAATGAGAGGGCAAAATGAGAGGCTGCTGTTGAGGGGGAAAGGGGAGGGCTCGGCCAGAAATGGAGGGGTGAGGAGAGAGAGTGAGGTGTTGAAAAATGAGAACAAAATATAAAGCCCATACCTCCTTTGACTTTCTTATTCTTTTCTTTTCATTTCTTTGTTTTCTTTTCTTTTCTTTTCCAAATCTTTAAGTAGGGAAAAGTGGGAGTGGGGGCAGCCCATGGCCAACCAAGCCAATGGGGAGGGGGTGAGAGGGTGTGGGTGAGGAAAGAAAATGATAAATATTACATCCCAATTTCTATTTATACTAATATCACTATTTAAGCCTTTTTCTTCGATATTTTCTAACACCGTTTGACAGTTTTATTTCATTTCAAAAACAATATTTTACATGTTAGTTTAGTGTGTCATGATGCACAAAATTTGTATTAACCCATTCCAATTTGTAATTATTCCTAATTAAATGTATTAGTGACGGCTTAAAATAATATTAAAATAATTAATTTCGGAAAATTTTTCAGTAAACTAAAATTTTTACAAGTGGCTCAATAAACACCAAATACTAGCAATTACATAGCTAGAATATGTATATTTAATTTTATATTAAAAGATATTTATATCTTGATTTTTACGGAAAACACCCGTTATTTTACCGATTTTCCGAAATTTCACCTAAACGATTTTCAGATCGTTACAGTTACTGATTGGATTAGCAGGAGTATGAGCAGGCTTGCTTGTTGATCTTCTGATCTTTCAATACCCGGGTGGCCGTTACGTTTAGGAGTCCGCTTGCGAGTTGTGGGTGTTTGATATGATCATCACCTACTGCCGGCGTATTGATGAGTCTTTAGAGTCCTACACATAGGTTTCCTGGCTCAAGCGAAACGGAGTAGAAGCACATATGTGATATGTGCAGGACTGAGATTAATAAGATATGTGATACCATATTCTATTCTCGCGGTTTGTTTTGTCGGTCGGTTATATGTGATATAGCCGGGTTATCGAATCAAGTGTTGATTCGATAAGTTGATACACATAATATTAGTCAGTTATATGTGATATAACCGGATTATTAAATCAAGTGTTGATTTGATAATCTAATGTATAATTATATATTTGATATATTAACATACATTAACTAATATTGTTTCACTTAAGATTTATTTTCTCACTTAATTTGTGCACATAGTATATATGTGATATATATTAGTGTACAAGATTTTGTGTCATGCTTGATAATACATGCTTCATGGGTGTATGTATGACTTAGACCATGCTTTCTATAATCTAGGGTTTTAATTAATTAAGTAATTCAAAATTGTTGGATTTTGTCATGGCAAGAAGCTTGGAGAAGCTTGCTTGTTCTTTGACTAAGTCCACAAGTTTTGTTTTACTTAAGATATTTATAAACCCAACCATTATAGCTAGCCATGGTTAACTCTCTACAAAGGTTAGTATATGATACTAACTCACCTTGGGTTGCCATTCTCCACTTGATTTTTATCATGAGAGTTTTCTTCATCTCCTTCCTCAAACTTTCTAGCTTCAATGGAAATGAAGAAAAATGAGTGAGAAAATTATTTCTAAAATGAGCAAAATTCCTACTTCATCATCCTCTACTACTAGCCATTTAGTATAGGGTGTTTGCTTCAATAATTCCATAATTAGTGAAGGGGTATCTTGGGTTAGTGTCTTCTCGACGTAGATCATCTTTGGTCTCGAAGTCTTCGTGCAAGCTTGCTCATTTCTTCAGGAGAACCCTTTCAAGAGTTCGGGTGTTCATGATTTGCAGCGAAGGGACTACTACACGGAGTATTAGAAGTGAAGGACCGGTCTACAAAGGTTGTATTCCTCATTCACTTAGATGTAAAGTTGTTTACATATCGTTTCGTTGGATTTTCTAGTAAAGATTCTAGGGTTAGGGTTAGCTAGAACGGAAAATTTTTGAAATTAGCATGGACGATATCTCTCGAAACCTTGCTTCCGTGCCAGGAAACCCTCCACCGAAGTCCCTCTAGCTCAAGCTACCTCTTCACTAAACTCCTTAGTGAAGGAAACGCACTATACCAAAGCGCTAATCTAGCGTAGGATGGTGAAGTAGGGGTGTTGTTTGTATTAGTTGTATGTATGCCCTAGTGGCCAGTATTGTACAGATGATGTATATTATATTGGATGCTTGGACACATATAGAGAGGACTTTCTTGCTCGATATGATAGTATGCTATCTGGTTGCTCTTTATCTTAACATGTATACTTGTCTATTTATACTGTCATAAAGTTACATGTTGGTAAAGCCCTTAGGATGTGTACTTGACTACCTGGACTATGATGCGGATCATACTAGTGGGGACATGGTAGTCCATAAGTACATCCTTCAAGGTCCCTAGTCATGGGTGTATTGAGACGGGGCATCGATATACCAGTGTAGACTAGCGTATACGCTTCTCGACCCATGAGATGGGCGATGGATGATCCCATATCCATTGGTGTTTGACATCAGAGATGGTATACGAGTGCTCAGTGGAGACTGGGTACACTGGACGGACTCGCCGAGAACTCCCAGATGGTATTATACCTTACGTCAGATGGCAGTTCTCCGGCGACACTTGTACAGGTTAGTCTGTAGACCCGAGATCGTCATAGAGTCTTGTGTGATTCCCACTGTGCTTTGATTTCCACCTTACCACGTCCATGAGGGCGTGAAAAACGGTGGTTTTTGGGTACAGTCCCGAGTCACATGGAGGCAATGAGCGATAGGAGGGGTTTCGTCTCTCCCGGTATTGGGGGTTGATGTTGCGCTGTGCTCGATTGGCCGTAACAGGGAAGTCCCTAGCCAGGGCTGATTTAGAGATTTACTAGTAAGTGTTACCAGTAGTTTCTCGACCCGTTATGAGCCTCACATCGGCACGACTTGTCGGTTATTGGGGTCTGACGTTTACCACCCCTAGACTTGATATGCGACATATCAGACGAGGAGACCGGACTGTACGGGAAGTGTTACCGGCTGGCTTTTACAGGAGTTGGAGCGGGCTTGCTTGCTGATCTTCTGATCGCTCAATACCCGGGTAACCGTTACGTCCAGCTAGTACCGCTGACGGCTTGTGGGTGCTTGATGTGATCATCACCTACTGCCGGCGTATTGACGAGTCTTTAGAGTCCTACATAGAGGTTTTACTGGCTCAGGCAAAACGAAATAGGAGCACGTATGTGATATGTGCGGGACCGAGAATAATGCGTGTATGTGATACCGTATTCTATTCTCGCGACTTTTTGTATCGGTCGGTTATATATGATATAGCCGGGTTATCGAATCAAGTGTTGATTCGATAAATCGATACATTGGATGTTAGTCGGTTATATGTAATACGACCGGATTATTAAGTCAAGTGTTGATTTAATAATTTATTGTATAATTGTATATTTGATATACTAGTTTACATTAACTAACAATTGTTCACTTTAGGTTTTTCTCACATGTACACAACTTTAATATATGTGATATATATTAAAATTGTGTTTTCTTTTTGTATCATGGTTGATGATACACTTGACATGGGTGTACAAGACATACACCATTCTATTTTTATGGTGGGTTATAATTATTTAAGGTAATTACAAAATTAGTGGAATTTTGGAAAGAGCATGAAGCTTGTAGAAGCTTGCTTTGCTTTGACAAAGTCCACTACCTTTGTCTTCACCTTAGATTTTTATTAACCTAACCATTTAGATTAACCATGGTTATGTCTCTACATGAGTTAGTATATGATGCTCACTCACCATGGTTAGCTCACTTGATCATTATCCTCATCTCTTTCTTTTGTTCTTCTTCTTCATTGTGAAAAAGAAAAAGCTTGCTAGGGTTTGATCCAAAGTGAGAAAGATTGTGAGAAATAAAATTCTAAAGAGAACCCACTTCCTATTTCTCCATCATCTACTAGACCAGCACTTTAGTTTAGGGTGTTTGCTTCACTAATTCTCAAGTTAGTGAAGTAGAAGCTTGAGTTGGCATCCCCTCGACATAGATCATCTTCGGCCTCGAAGACTTCAAGCAAGGACGCGTCTTTCGCCTCGTGAAGCCATGCAAGGGTCCGGGAGAACCACGATCGCAATGAAGGGACTTCAACAAGGAGCTAAAGAAGTGAAGGACCGATCTACAAAGGTTGTATTTCGTATTCACTTAGTCGTAAACGTAGTTTACTAGCATATGAAACCCTAATTTTCTAGCAACGATCTTGTTTAGGGTTATTCGGCACGGCTAAAATTTAAACGGACATGTTTGATGCTTGCTTAACCTTTGCTAGAGTGCCTAGTAACCCTACAGTGGTATCAAAGCTTAGCTAGAATATTAGGCGATGTGTTAACGAAGTTAAAACTCCGAACGAACCCGAATACGTCAAAGTTAACCCCCTCTCTGTACATTTTTTCAAAACTGTGTATTTTCTGAATTAAAAATACCTAAAAAATTCAGCATGGTTTTCTAAGAATTACCATGAAAAACGAGCCCCTAAGTCCTCGACATAGCCTCGGAACCGCGGCAATAAGCCACTTTTAGCGGCGGTTCCACGGCAAGAAAAGGGTATTAGGGACGGTTCTTTGTGCAGTAGCATCCTTGGCAATTCCTTCATTTTTCTGGGTATTTTTAAACCGACTCAAGTGTTGAGTATTTTAGGGTTTATTTTGTAATCGACGATTCGATCGGAGAATTTAATTTTGTTTTGTTATTCCGGATAATTTAGAAAGTATTAAAATGTTCGAACGGATATCATTAACTCAATTTTTCCCGGCACGAAAAACATTCAAGTGTTGAATTTTTCTCGGGTTTAAATCTTTCGGAAAAATGTGCATGTGACGCGATGGACCCTCTAGAAGACAACAAACTTTAACTCGATTATGTGACCGTCTTGAACTGCCTTTTGAACCTTAGGGTTTGGGGCAGTACGGCATGCCACATGTGAGGCGTTGGCTTAACCCTTCTACGGCTGGACCGTTGCTACTGTGACGTATTCTGGAATTTTTGAACTCCACTCAAGTGTTGAGCTATTAAAGAAATTTTGGGTATTTGATTATTCGATCGGAAAGTTTAATACTGTCTATTTATCTGGAATGTGATACAATATGTGGAATTCATACAGTCAGGCATGAAATGCGAAATATGTGATATTTCGGATTTACGATGTCTAAAGAGATTGTGGATTCCAAATGTTGTAGTTTTACACTTTCTTTTCTGCGACCGTAAGTGTAATATGTGATATCGTCGGTTTCGTTGCTATATGTCAACGACAATTGGGATGCGCATATTTACTTACGTTGATGACATGTGATGTTATGTGTTACTGGATATGTTATATTGGATCGTCGCGTTTTGAATAGCCGGGGGGTTTTATGTGAGATGAGAGTTTTTATTTTTCATTCATGTAAAATTAAATGTATGTAATATTCTTTTATTGGGGCACTTTCGGGATGAGGTCGATGTCACCATTTGTATATTATTTACTTTTCCGCACTAGGATAGACCCAAGGAGGAGAGCATAAGTAACCGGGTTCTGGAGTCCAGTGGGAGACCAACTCGAGGAGTCGAGTCCGGGTATCCTAACTCTAGAATTGGAAGGGTTGCTTGCCGCTCTCGTAGGGGTCTAGGGGTGTGGGTTTGGCTATTCATCACGACCGTGGAATCCGTGTTTTATAGAGGCTCAAAATAAAACACGGACGTCCTAATATATCCAATGTTTCATATGTTTCTTTTGTCACGATATCTGTGATGTGATCATATGATGTGATGTGATAAATATTGTATATAGTATATATGATATATTATATAGATGTTACTTATGTTTTACACCCGCTATATCCCTTCCCCACTCTGCCGTTACTTACCTAACCTAACGGTGCACGAAGAAGGCGAATGCGGATGGCATAAGTGTACGTCGTATTTATCTGTGATGTTTGGGTGTCTTAAATGATGGGACTTCATTAATGTGATTAATGAAAGAAAAGAAACCAAAAAGATGTTGTAGAATCAAATTTTTCAAAAAGGGTAGCTACAGTTTTGCTTTGCATAGCGATATATATGGTATATCCTGCACCTTATTCGATGGGGAAAGAGCCGAGATCCCTTCACCGAGAGTGACCTCTTTAGCAAAACTGGCAGATGCTACAACACTCGGTTTGCTTTTGATTGCTTTTGGAGTTTTGCTTTGCATAGTGATGTATATGATATATCCTGCACCTTATTCCATAAGGAAAGAACCGAGATCCCTTCACCGGGAGTGACCTCTTTAGCAAAATTAATAAAAGCCTCAAAATCACTCCATTTCAAAATTCACATGATTCTACAACGATATCAAGTTCCTTACGCAATAGGTTTTCAGAAAAACCTGTCGTAGCCCTCCGTCATTTCAGATAAGTTGTATATAGTATTCGTGCTGCATTTGTTGGCTTTCGTCAAGGTGTAGTGTGCGGTAGCTATATGCTGCTTATCTGCTGCATATGATGCGACTGGATTAGGGTAGTCGTACGGCTTTGTTGGCTTTCGTCAAGGGTCATGCGGGTGGGTTTAATTCAGTCAAGAAATGTACGGGTTGAACTTGACTAGCGGGCTATGGTTTGTTGGCTTTCGTCAAGGTCATAGCACGTTAGGGGCAAAATATTATCGGGAATTTCAAGTGTTGAAATTTGCAATGAGATTGCATACCTTCTATGAGATAGTTGGATCCCGATACCCACTGCGGGTAATTGTTACTCCCGGGAGAGTTTTACATAGGACAATTAGCCGATCAAGTAGGTGTCTAGAAAGGTGTCAACAGGGTTACGCACCTGGGAAAACGAGGTTTACTTTAATTAGGTCCGTACGAAAGCACGGGAAACCTCCCTCAAAGTACCGACACTGGCCTAGCTGAAAGATTGCCGAAGTTGTAGGGTGTAATTAATCCCAGCTAGTCTTTCCTTTTAGAGTTTGAAGGAAGATTTGATAAAAACAGTGGGAGCCATCCTGATTAGATAAAATAATAACCAATCTGATCTTGCAAGAGCATACGCTAAAGTGTTTTCTTCTCTCTCTCTCCAGGTAGCGACTATATCATGCCTTAATCAAGATAATAATATGGATGTATTGACCGAACCCGCATGTTATACTGTGCTGGGGAACGTTGGTTCCGTTTTTTCTTATAAAAGTTATAAGACTGAACAGGATATAGGGGAATACCAGGATTCCCATGCCACCCGAATGAAGAAAGTACATGTTGATGCATTTTCTTCGGGTGTGTTCGTTACAGAGAACTGTTTCTCCATTTGCTCTACGTCCTGGGTATTAGATACCGGGTCAGGATCCCATATATGTAATCAGTTACATGGGCTTAGGAAAGGTAGAGAACTTGGAGAAGGTGATAAAGACATAAGGGTTGGAAATGGTGCAATAGTTGCAGCTAAAACCGTCGGGGAATATCACCGTGTATTGCCAACAGGTAATACATTGATTCTGAATGAATGCTATTACATGCCGAACCTGATATGCAACATTATATCGGTTTCTATGTTGAGTAAAGAGGGATATAATTTTGTATTACAGGATAATGTTATGAACATTTTCCTTAACCAAAAGTTGGTTGGATCAGGCACGTTGTGCAATGGCATTTATGTTCTAAATTAATCAACAGTTCTGAGCATAACAAACACACACAAGAGGAAGAGTTCAGAACTGAACGAATCCTTCTTGTGGCATTGTAGACTGGGTCACATCAATGCGACACGACTAGCTAAGTTGCATAAGGATGGATATTTGAAACCGTTCGAATTTTCATCTTATGACACTTGCCAGTCATGTCTCAAAGGCAAGATGACCAAAACTCCGTTTACGGGACACGGAGAAAGAGTTACCGAACTCTTGGGACTGATACATAGTGATGTACGCGGTCCCATGTCTACACATGCCAGGGATGGTTCTTCGAACTTCATTACATTCACTGACGATCTTGTAACGTTTTAAAAATAATTAAATAAATAATTAAATGAATAAAATTGTTTAAGTAAATTTTATGATTTTCGGTAAAGCAAAATGTATTTTTCGTAAAACCAAACCGCAATTGTTTTTCATTATAATTTCAAAAAATACCTATTTTAATTATGTAATTACTAGTAAATGGTGTTTATTTAGCCACTTATAAATTTTTAGTTCAATTAAATATTTTTCCTAAATTAAATATTTTAAATATTAACATAAGCTTTATTTTTTACACTAAATTAGTGTAAATTACAAATTTGAATGGTTTTAATTTGTAAAAATGAGCCATGGTATATTAGAATCAAGTGTGTAATATGCAAAATCTTTTCCAAAATCTCTCCATGGTTCTAGAAATTTCTAGGAAAAGGGTTAAATTGAAAAAAGTTAGATAATAAAGGGTTTAAGTGAAAAAAAATGCATTATTTATGAACTTTCTACACAATACCACACATTTTTCTCTCTCTCCACCCTCCTCCCTCTCCATGGCCGGCCTCCCCTCCATGGGTAGCCCCAAAATTTTCCCCCTATCATTTTTGCATTAAAAATCATCAAAATTCATCAAAAATTCCAAAAATAAATCTCAAAAATCAACATTCAACCTCTACCATTTTCCTTTGACCTATTTAGCATGGATTTTGGAGATGGAAAGCATGCATTTTGGAGGCTTATTTCATGTTTGGGTTTCATATTTTGGAGGTATAAATTTCCTTCTTTTGATTTATTGTTATTAGATGTTCATTTAAGCATAATTAGATTTAATGAATTAATTCTATGTTCAATTTTTTAAATTCAAGTTAGGGTTTGTAAATTCAAGTTATGATTTTTATTAAATAATTAGGGTTATAATAGTTAGTTTAACACTTTTATAATTGGAAAATCATGCATGGTTGTTGTATAATAATTTGTTTATCCAAAATTGATTTAATTAAGCTATTTAGCTAACTAGGTTTTTATAAAATGTGTTTGTGGGTAATATAAAATTCCAATTAAAATTACTATCATTAGATTGTAGTTTTAGTGAGAATATTAGCATGTTAATGGAAAGAAAAACTTAGTTTGATCACTAGATTACTTTGATAATTGGAAAATAGTAATAAAATGCTATTATTTTGTAAACTAGATTTTGGAAATTTCTAAATAAAAGGGATTTAAATTATAATTATGGTTTCATTATATCATTATCATCATGAATTGTAATTTAAGACATTAATTCATGCAAAATCATGTTTTGTGGTGGAATTGTGGTATTTTGCTTGAAAAATGTTGAAAAATTGTTAAAGGTTGCAAACTAGAAATTTCAAATTAATACAAATTTGTGTAATAAAAATGTAGTAATGGTTTGTATAGTCTAGTTATGCTATATAATGAGTTTTATAACTATTAGTTTCATTTAAATGTCAAGTTTTGATGAAAAACGGTAAATTGGCAATTTCGGTTTTTTACGAAATTGGACGGTTTCGATGGATTTAATCATGTTTTATAATATATGTAATGTGTTTTAAAACTACGAGTTATTTGTTAATGTTTATCTCGATCCATCGGAGTTTGTACGCCGATATCGAGAGATATTTGGTGCTTTTGCATGGATGAGACTTAGGTTTTAACCTATGCTTGTTCCTTGTGTTGTTTTGACTTTTGTATGTGATTCAAATTACGATGTTATTTATATGTTTGCGTTTAGGTACCCCTCACGTGGACTGCGGGCGATGAAGAGGAGGATGGCGATACTGTCTTCGGCAGACATGGACCAGGTGAGTAGATGTATATCTACGGGGGGAAAGTCGGGTGGATGGCGTTTAGCACCCCCGCAACGTAGAATAGGAATGGTACTTATTGACATTAGAAAACCAGATGTGACCCTAGTAGGACCCTAGTATTGACCCTAGGCTGGACTAGACTGATTTAGGAAAACCATATCAGAGGATCAGTACCTTGGAAGAGATTCGTAGGTTTCAGATAGAAACACACCCACGCACACACTGAAACTCGACATGGGGTATACGTGTATGTGTATATATATAGAACTAGGTATAGGTATATACATATATATACAACACGTATATGTGATTCATTGATGTGATATGATATCCGAGGTATGATGAAACAGTGTAACTGGGCTTGATGCCGTGATTCTTGGCTATACAGTCGTATTAAGTGTTAGCGGATCATTAGAGAATGAGATAATGAACATGTATATTTAAATTATAAGGGGTAGTGATGATATTGAGGTACATGGGACTCTAAAATAGTACCCGGACTATAACTTGTGATTGATCACGATATGGGATATGTATGACTTGATTACGATATGATACATATGACATGATATTTCTGAGGATAAACTAATGATGCATATTATGAGGGCAATGATATATGATTGATGTAGGCGATTACAGTTTAGCACCTTGATCATGAGATGTGTTGGTAATGACATTATACGAATAATGAGACACCTAGGAGATACTTGACCCGTACCCCGATATTGGGATGCCGTACGATGGATTTTACCGTACGAGGCATAGATATGATGATTGATCCGCACTCTTGGTTCGAGGAAGCCGTACTTCGTACGTGACGCTATAGAGGCTGGATCACCGACTATTAGAGATATTGATTCAGACCTTAGGTAGACTCTTGTTTCTTATTGACTAGTTTCTTAGGTTAAGTTCTTTAGGAGGTTAGATGGACACTAGTTTAGGTTCGATTCATATGGTGATAGTTGTACTCGTATGTCGTAGAGGGGTGGATACTGCACATCTGTTTATACATTCATACTGTAATCATCATGGTGCATGTTCTTACATATGTTGCTATAATCAGTATAAACCATACCTGTTAGGACACCAGCACCATTACCGATGATGCGCATATTCCACGCACACTTATTTGCCGGCTCACACACATCATCATCGGTAATTGTTATGTCACGTACACTTTAGATCATATTGTCTTTTATTGATAGAATTAGTTAACAACTAGACCGATATAATATTGTGATTACTTTCTAATGTTAGTATAGACATGATATTTATCACTTAGACATTCATGCATTCATATTTTCATGTTATCATGCAGTATCATGGGCATATGCCGACACTTATCATATACTTACTCATGATTTTAAGAATTGGATTTCTATGAGATTTCTGGATTTTTGGGGAAAACCGCAAGAATATATAAAACTTCTCTCTCTCTCCTCTTCTCTTTTTAAAATTAAGATGCGGTTTTCTCGTGATGTATGTGTCGTCCACCATTAGATTTCATGTTTTCTGTTGGATTTCGAGACCCGATTCGAGGAGTGGATGAACCGTCTCGGGTACATGGTGGGCCCGGTATGGTACCCCGGGGCAAGAAGATCGAGTTGTAGACGATGAGCCTGGCAGGGGAAGGCTACCTACCGGTGATGTCTGGCGCGGCGGATATCCGGAGGATACCGACCGTTATCGTGAGATTTGATGATATGGGCCGATCCGGACAGACGGAGCCCGAGATATTGAGACTTGAGATTACATGTGTTGTGTCGATACTTGACACGGATTTCCATGGATTTCATTGTTGAGATTTCAGATGCTTATACACACTTTACTATGATAACAGCTAAAGAGTTCTTATACATATATATCTGGATTTCAGGATTTGTTACTTTACATTCATGGTGCATGCATTTAATTTCATATGACATAGTATTATATGAGGCACTGACACGAACACGGAGTATCTGCACTTACACGTAGTATTACCCTGCTATTACTAGATGTTTGGGATATAGTAGTGTATTATTATGACCTAGGATAGCGTCGTGCATTCGATTTCTTTTCGTAGATGTCTTCTACTCACGAGTTGGCAACTCACCTCCGTTGTGCCAAATTTTATTACAGGTTCGATGTACAGGTTTCCCTGGCAGCTTGCTGGCACATCTATTCTTTCAGGGTGATTTGCACGGTAGGTTGGTTCACTTGTATCCGAACCACCATTGTACTTTTATTCTTTCATTTGTATCTAGTAAGCTCCATCAACCATACTTGTATTATTTGATAAGTTTATTGGACCAGTCTTTTATTTCGACCTTAGAGTCGCGCATGTATTATTTTGATCTGGTGGTTTTGTTTTCTTTTGAGTTTTGAGCCTCGCCCTTTGGCGTTGTATATTATTGTGTTTTTTGTGGTTGTTTCCGCCTGTTGGCGTTGAGCTAGCACCCGTTTGGGGATGCTTTTTATTGTTTATTTATATTATACTTGTTGTACCCGTTTGGGGGCCAGTTTTTACAGAGGAGACTCTGCCGAAATTTTTGAGAAAATTTGCTGATGCTTTTAAACTTGTTTTCTTTTTCTTCTTCTTCTTCTTTTATGGTTTAAATTTCTGGGCTTCGGCTTACTTAGGTTACGTGGCGCCTCTAGACGCTTCGTAATCTAAGTGCCGGTCACGTTCCGTACTTTCGGGTCGTGACAAAGTTGGTATCAGAGCGCTAGGTTTAACCTTGTATAAGTCTAGGTGACCCTTGGTTGATGGAGTAGGCGATTTAGGTAGAGTAACGTACCGTGGGTATGGTCCGCGGCATACTTACGATACGCTACTCTGCTTAAGGAGCCCTAGAATTTACATTGTTTGCACCGTATTCCATTCGTTCTTTTGATCTATCTTCGTCAATGTTGGAGGGTGGTTTCTGTTAACCACGGGCACACTGGCAGAAGGAGCTGCGGCTCGAATGCGATAACCATTAGAGTATTGGTTATTCTTGAGGATTGAAGCATTGCTTAGCGTGCGGATAAAGGGTATTCACATGCCGTCCGGATGAAGTTAAAGGGTTCGAACGATTATCAGAAAACCATTTTCCCAAGTTTAAGATATTCGGAAGAACATGCAGGTATTTCGATGGACCCTCTAGAAGAATGAAACCCTAACTCGACATAATGACCACGAGAACGCCCTTGAATCTTAGGGTTTACGGCAGTTTCTCGGTGCCATTAGTGAGGCTTGGGTTTGCCCTTCTATGGCTGGATCATCGATGCTGGGGTATGTACCGGATATTTTTAAACTGTACTTGAGTGTTGAGCTCTCGGGGACTTATGGGATTTTGATGGATTGATCGAAAAGTTTAATGTAGTCCGGATATCATATGAAGGGATCGACTACGTGGGAGACTCTAGATATGAGTATTGCCGTTGGTAGCGCAGTCAGCACAGCTACGAAGAGACGAGTTCAAAGCAATCGACATCAGAAGAAAGAGGCGCACATTGACGATAGTGTTTACGATTGCGATTTGGTGATTTGAATTTCATCTTTTCGTTGATTGGATTTTGGTATTTTGAGGACCTTGTTCTACTATTGGTATTTCATGTGTGTACCTTCATTACATTCTAGTGTGTTTCATATATCGGTTGTATTGATGTTGCTTAGTATACACCCAGTACACTTGATTTGGTTTTATATATTTTGAGATTTTTTTCATTTGATTTCGTGCATATGGGTTACACATGATTTTGATATATGCTTCGACCTAGTTTTTATCCATTTTCGTATTGTGATTTCGATGTATGTTTTCGTGCACCATGTGCACCTGATTAGGATTCTTGCGCATACTTGGCGCACTTGATGCGATTTTGTGCACACCAGATGCACTAAATCGGGGTTTTGTGCAGATTAGATGCACCTGATAGTGAGTCGTGCACGCCCGTTGCACTTGACAGATGTTTTGGTGCACACCTGTTGCACTTATTTTGTTTTTGTGTGTATTCATGGTATCTATATTTGGTTTCGATTTCAGTGCGCACCGGACGCACATGATATTTTATTGATGTGATTGGGATTAATTTCAGTTTGAGCAGTATGTTTCATAATCATTTGATTTAGTAACCAGGCGGGACGTGTATGTTAAATAAAAGATATATATATATATATATATAGCTATATTTTTTTAAATTAAATGTCCGCTACTTATGCCGTGACGCGTGCATCACACGGCAATTTTCAAAAGGGGTTTTTGTATATTTACTTATCCAGATATTTGGACGGCTTCACTATGATGCACACTATATATAAGTTATAGATTGATGTATAAGATAATGGTTTTCATATTGGGTTTTGATATTTTATCTTCACCATAACTCTGATGATTGCGTTATGCTTGATGGAGTTGATTTTTGTTATATATTGATGATTTCGGAGTCCCGACGATTTGAGTGTTTTGCTAAATGTTTTAGTATTTGGAGGGGGAGTTTTAATTTAAATTCGGGGACCGAATTTCTCAAAGGGGGGAAGATTGTAACGTTTTAAAAATAATTAAATAAATAATTAAATGAATAAAATTGTTTAAGTAAATTTTATGATTTTCGGTAAAGCAAAATGTATTTTTCGTAAAACCAAACCGCAATTGTTTTTCATTATAATTTCAAAAAATACCTATTTTAATTATGTAATTACTAGTAAATGGTGTTTATTTAGCCACTTATAAATTTTTAGTTCAATTAAATATTTTTCCTAAATTAAATATTTTAAATATTAACATAAGCTTTATTTTTTACACTAAATTAGTGTAAATTACAAATTTGAATGGTTTTAATTTGTAAAAATGAGCCATGGTATATTAGAATCAAGTGTGTAATATGCAAAATCTTTTCCAAAATCTCTCCATGGTTCTAGAAATTTCTAGGAAAAGGGTTAAATTGAAAAAAGTTAGATAATAAAGGGTTTAAGTGAAAAAAATGCATTATTTATGAACTTTCTACACAATACCACACATTTTTCTCTCTCTCCACCCTCCTCCCTCTCCATGGCCGGCCTCCCCTCCATGGGTAGCCCCAAAATTTCCTCCCTATCATTTTTGCATTAAAAATCATCAAAATTCATCAAAAATTCCAAAAATAAATCTCAAAAATCAACATTCAACCTCTACCATTTTCCTTTGACCTATTTAGCATGGATTTTGGAGATGGAAAGCATGCATTTTGGAGGCTTATTTCATGTTTGGGTTTCATATTTTGGAGGTATAAATTTCCTTCTTTTGATTTATTGTTATTAGATGTTCATTTAAGCATAATTAGATTTAATGAATTAATTCTATGTTCAATTTTTTAAATTCAAGTTAGGGTTTGTAAATTCAAGTTATGATTTTTATTAAATAATTAGGGTTATAATAGTTAGTTTAACACTTTTAGAATTGGAAAATCATGCATGGTTGTTGTATAATAATTTGTTTATCCAAAATTGATTTAATTAAGCTATTTAGCTAACTAGGTTTTTATAAAATGTGTTTGTGGGTAATATAAAATTCCAATTAAAGTTACTATCATTAGATTGTAGTTTTAGTGAGAATATTAGCATGTTAATGGAAAGAAAAACTTAGTTTGTTCACTAGATTACTTTGATAATTGGAAAATAGTAATAAAATGCTATTATTTTGTAAACTAGATTTTGGAAATTTCTAAATAAAAGGGATTTAAATTATAATTATGGTTTCATTATATCATTATCATCATGAATTGTAATTTAAGACATTAATTCATGCAAAATCATGTTTTGTGGTGGAATTGTGGTATTTTGCTTGAAAAATGTTGAAAAATTGTTAAAGGTTGCAAACTAGAAATTTCAAATTAATACAAATTTGTGTAATAAAAATGTATTAATGGTTTGTATAGTCTAGTTATGCTATATAATGAGTTTTATAACTATTGGTTTCATTTAAATGTCAAGTTTTGATGAAAAACGGTAAATTGGCAATTTCGGTTTTTTACGAAATTGGACGGTTTCGATGGATTTAATCATGTTTTATAATATAAGTAATGTGTTTTAAAACTACGAGTTATTTGTTAATGTTTATCTCGATCCATCGGAGTTTGTACGCCGATATCGAGAGATATGTGGTGCTTTTGCATGGATGAGACATAGGTTTTAACCTATGCTTGTTCCTTGCGTTGTTTTGACTTTTGTATGTGATTCAGTTTACGATGTTATTTATATGTTTGCGTTTAGGTACCCCTCACGTGGACTGCGGGCGATGAAGAGGAGGATGGCGATACTGTCTTCGGCAGACATGGACCAGGTGAGTAGATGTATATCTACGGGGAGAAAGTCGGGTGGATGGCGTTTAGCACCCCCGCAACGTAGAATAGGAATGGTACTTATTGACATTAGAAAACCAGATGTGACCCTAGTAGGACCCTAGTATTGACCCTAGGCTGGACTAGACTGATTTAGGAAAACCATATCAGAGGATCAGTACCTTGGAAGAGATTCGTAGGTTTCAGATAGAAACACACCCACGCACACACTGAAACTCGACATGGGGTATACGTGTATGTGTATATATATAGAACTAGGTATAGGTATATACATATATATACAACACGTATATGTGATTCATTGATGTGATATGATATCCGAGGTATGATGAAACAGTGTAACTGGGCTTGATGCCGTGATTCTTGGCTATACAGTCGTATTAAGTGTTAGCGGATCATTAGAGAATGAGATAATGAACATGTATATTTAAATTATAAGGGGTAGTGATGATATTGAGGTACATGGGACTCTAAAATAGTACCCGGACTATAACTTATGATTGATCACGATATGGGATATGTATGACTTGATTACGATATGATACATATGACATGATATTTCTGAGGATAAACTAATGATGCATATTATGAGGGCAATGATATATGATTGATGTAGGCGATTACAGTTTAGCACCTTGATCATGAGATGTGTTGGTAATGACATTATACGAATAATGAGACACCTAGGAGATACTTGACCCGTACCCCGATATTGGGATGCCGTACGATGGATTTTACCGTACGAGGCATAGATATGATGATTGATCCGCACTCTTGGTTCGAGGAAGCCGTACTTCGTACGTGACGCTATAGAGGCTGGATCACCGACTATTAGAGATATTGATTCAGACCTTAGGTAGACACTTGTTTCTTATTGACTAGTTTCTTAGGTTAAGTTCTTTAGGAGGTTAGATGGACACTAGTTTAGGTTCGATTCATATGGTGATAGTTGTACTCGTATGTCGTAAAGGGGTGGATACTGCACATATGTTTATACATTCATACTGTAATCATCATGGTGCATGTTCTTACATATGTTGCTATAATCAGTATAAACCATACCTGTTAGGACACCAGCACCAATACCGATGATGCGCATATTCCACGCACACTTATTTGCCGGCTCACACACATCATCATCGGTAATTGTTATGTCACGTACACTTTAGATCATATTGTCTTTTATTGATAGAATCAGTTAACAACTAGACCGATATAATATTGTGATTACTTTCTGATGTTAGTATAGACATGATATTTATCACTTAGTCATTCATGCATTCATATTTTCATGTTATCATGCAGTATCATGGGCATATGCCGACACTTATCATATACTTACTCATGATTTTAAGAATTGGATTTCTATGAGATTTCTGGATTTTTGGGGAAAACCGCAAGAATATATAAAACTTCTCTCTCTCTCCTCTTCTCTTTTTAAAATTAAGATGCGGTTTTCTCGTGATGTATGTGTCGTCCACCATGAGATTTCATGTTTTCTGTTGGATTTCGAGACCCGATTCGAGGAGTGGATGAACCGTCTCGGGTACATGGTGGGCCCGGTATGGTACCCCAGGGCAAGAAGATCGAGTTGTAGACGATGAGCCTGGCAGGGGAAGGCTACCTACCGGTGATGTCTGGCACGGCGGATATCCGGAGGATACCGACCGTTATCGTGAGATTTGATGATATGGGCCGATCCGGACAGACGGAGCCCGAGATATTGAGACTTGAGATTACATGTGTTGTGTCGATACTTGACACGGATTTCCATGGATTTCATTGTTGAGATTTCAGATGTTTATACACACTTTACTATGATAACAGCTAAAGAGTTCTTATACATATATATCTGGATTTCAGGATTTGTTACTTTACATTCATGGTGCATGCATTTAATTTCATATGACATAGTATTATATGAGGCACTGACACGAACACGGAGTATCTGCACTTACACGTAGTATTACCCTGCTATTACTAGATGTTTGGGATATAGTAGTGTATTATTATGACCTAGGATAGCGTCGTGCATTCGATTTCTTTTCGTAGATGTCTTCTACTCACGAGTTGGCAACTCACCCCCGTTGTGCCAAATTTTATTACAGGTTCGATGTACAGGTTTCCCTGGCAGCTTGCTGGCACATCTATTCTTTCAGGGTGATTTGCACGGTAGGTTGGTTCACTTGTATCCGAACCACCATTGTACTTTTATTCTTTCATTTGTATCTAGTAAGCTCCATCAACCATACTTGTATTATTTGATAAGTTTATTGGACCAGTCTTTTATTTCGACCTTAGAGTCGCGCATGTATTATTTTGATCTGGTGGTTTTGTTTTCTTTTGAGTTTTGAGCCTCGCCCTTTGGCGTTGTATATTATTGTGTTTTTTGTGGTTGTTTCCGCCTGTTGGCGTTGAGCTAGCACCCGTTTGGGGATGCTTTTTATTGTTTATTTATATTATACTTGTTGTACCCGTTTGGGGGCCAGTTTTTACAGAGGAGACTCTGCCGAAATTTTTGAGAAAATTTGCTGATGCTTTTAAACTTGTTTTCTTTTTCTTCTTCTTCTTCTTTTATGGTTTAGATTTCTGGGCTTCGGCTTACTTAGGTTACGTGGCGCCTCTAGAAGCTTCGTAATCTAAGTGCCGGTCACGTTCCGTACTTTCGGGTCGTGACAGATCTCTCAAGATACGGATATGTGTTCTTAATAAGATACAAGTCTGAAGCTTTTGAGAAATTTAGAGAATATAAACAAGAAGTCGAGAACCAAACCGGAAAAACTATTAAAATCCTACGATCTGATCGAGGAGGTGAATACTTGAGCAATGAATTCCTGGACTTCCTAAGAGAGAATAGGATTCTCTCTCAGCTGACTCCTCCATATACACCACAACACAACAGTGTATCGGAATGGAGGAATCGCACCCTATTAGAAATGGTGCGCTCTATGATGAGCACAGCTGAGTTACTTATTTCCTTCTGGTGGTATGCACTGGAAACAGCTGCAGACCTATTGAATATGATTCCCACCAAATCTGTGCCAACCACTCCATATGAGATATGGAAAGGAAAGAGACCATGTCTTAATTATGTTAAGATATGGGGTTGTCCGGCCTATGTAAAAACGCAAAATCCGGACAAACTCGCGGCAAGGTCCATTCTGTGTAAGTTTATTGGATATCCCAAACATTCGGGCGGGTATATCTTCTACCACACCGAGGAATAAAAGGTGTTTGTTTCTCGACATGCCACCTTTTTAGAAAAGGAATTTCTTGAAAAAGAGATTAGTGGCAAGAAGGTAGAACTGGAAGAGGTTCCAGCAATACAGACTATGACAGAAGATTTGGTTGAACCGGAGGATTCAGTAGTTCACAACGAACCTCAACCTCTCCGCCGATCTAGTAGGGTTCCTCACCCACCTGAGAGATACTACGGTTTTCTCATGGATGGTGGGAGCGAGGATTGCATCATGGTTGATGATGACCCAACTAGCTTCGAGCAGGCCATCACGAGTGGGGACTCAGTGAAATGGCTGGATGCAATGTGGTCCGAGATGGAATCCATGTACACCAACAAAGTATGGACTTTGGAAGATGCTCCTGAAGGGGTAAAACCCATTGGGAGCAAGTGGATCTTCAAGAAAAAACTTGGTGTAGATGGGAAAGTGGAGACTTTCAAAGCTAGACTTGTTGCAAAGGGTTTTCGTCAAAGACCAGGTGTGGACTATGATGAAACCTTTTCTCCAGTGGCTATGCTTAAATCCATCCGGATCATGCTTGCCATCGCTGCATATCATGACTACGAAATCTGGCAAATAGATATTAAGACCGCCTTTCTAAACGGTGATTTAGAAGAGTGCGTGTACATGACTCAGCCAGAGGGCTTCGTAGATAGTGGGAGCAACGGGAAAGTGTGCAGGCTGCTTAAATCCATTTATGGATTAAAGCAAGCATCGCGGAGTTGGAACATCTGCTTTGACGTCGTTATCAAAGAGTTTGATTTCGTTAAAAACATAGATGAACCTTGTATCTACAAGAAGGTGGCAAAGAGTAAGGTTGACTTCCTCTTATTGTACGTGGACGACATACTCTTGATAGGAAATGCCATTCCTATGCTGCAATCGGTGAAACTCTTCTTATCATAAAGATTCTCAATGAAAGATCTAGTTGATGCCTCCTGCATATTGGGAATTATGATCTATAGAGATAGATCTAAAAGGATATTGGGATTGTCCCAATCCAGGTACATTGACACCATACTAAAGAGGTTTAGTATGGAAGAGTCCAAACGTGGGTTTTTACCCACGATCTCAGGGCTCACTCTCTCCAAAGAGATGTCTCCCAAGACTGATTTGGAGAGAGCTCGCATGCAAGGGATACCCTATGCTTCGGCTGTAGGCTCTATCATGTACGCGATGCTATGTACCATACCCGATGTAGCATACTCACTAAGTGTAGTGAGTAGGTATCAAGCTGATCGTGGAGAGAGTCACTGGACAACTATGAAGAGCATTCTCAAGTACTTGCGAAGGACTAAAGAGATGCTCTTGGTGTATGGTAACGGAGAACTCCAAGTGGAGTCCTTTACCGATTCGAGCTTCCAGAGTGATAAGGACGACTCTAAGTCGCAGTCGGGATTTGTCTTTACCCTTTACGGACGGGCGGTTAGCTGGAAGAGTTCCAAGCAGGAAACCGTGGTAGACTCGACGATGGAGGCTGAATACATCGCTGCCAACGATGCTGCCAAAGAGGCTGTCTGGATCAAGAAGTTCATTACTGAACTTGGAGTGGTTCCATCCATTGAGCATCCAATATCTTTGTATTGCGATAACAATGGAGCGATGGCTTTGGCCAAGGAACCCAGGTCCCATCAGCAATCCAGGCATATTCTAAGGCGGTATCACCTGATCCGGGAGATAGTTGACCACCGGGAGATCGAGGTCTGGAGGGTTCACACAAAGAACAACACTGCGGATCCACTCACGAAGGCCATTCCCCAGATACAGTTTGAGAGACTCTTCGGGATGCTTGGTATGCGATACTACAGCAGCTGGCCCTAGTGCAAGTGGGAGATTGTTAGTTGTATGTATGCCCTAGAGGCCAGTATTGTACAGATGATGTATATTATATTGGATGCTTGGACATATATAGAGAGGACTTTCTTGCTCGATATGATAGTATGCTATCTGGTTGCTCTTTATCTTAACATGTATACTTGTCTATTTATACTGTCCTATAGTTATATGTTGGTAAAGCCCTTAGGATGTGTACTTGACTACCTGGACTATGATGTGGATCATACTAGTGGGGATATGGTAGTCCATAAGTACATCCTTCAAGGTCCCTAGTCGTGGGTGTATCGAGACGGGGCATCGATATACCAGTGTAGACTAGCGTATACGCTTCTCGACCCATGAGATGGGCGATGGATGATCCCATATCCATTGGTGTTTGACATCAGAGATGGTATACGGGTGCTCAGTGGAGACTGGGTACACTGGACGGACTCACCGAGAACTCCCAGATGGTATTATACCTTACGTCAGATGGCAGTTCTCTGGTGACACTTGTGCAGGTTAGTCTGTAGACCCAAGATCGTCATAGAGTCTTGTGTGATTCCCACTGTGCTTTGATTTCCACCTTACCACGTCCATGAGGGCGTGCAAAACGGTGGTTTTTGGGTACAGTCCCGAGTCACATGGAGGCAATGAGCGATAGGAGGGGTTTCGTCTCTCCCGGTATTGGGGGTTGATGTTGCGCTGTGCTCGATTGGCCGTAACAGGGAAGTCCCTAGCCAGGGCTGATTTAGATATTTACTAGTAAGTGTTACCAGTAGTTTCTCGACCCGTTATGAGCCTCACATCGGCACGACTTGTCGGTTATTGGGGTCTGACGTTTACCACCCCTAGACTTGATATGCGACATATCAGACGAGGAGACCGGACTGTACGGAAAGTGTTACCTGCTGGCTTTTACAGGAGTTGGAGCGGGCTTGCTTGCTGATCTTCTGATCGCTCAATACCCGGGTAGCCGTTACGTCCAGCTAGTACCGCTGACGGCTTGTGGGTGCTTGATGTGATCATCACCTACTGCCGGCGTATTGACGAGTCTTTAGAGTCCTACATAGAGGTTTTACTGGCTCAGGCAAAACGAAATAGGAGCACGTATGTGATATGTGCGGGACCGAGAATAATGCGTGTATGTGATACCGTATTCTATTCTCGCGACTTTTTGTATCGGTCGGTTATATATGATATAGCCGGGTTATCGAATCAAGTGTTGATTCGATAAATCGATATATTGGATTTTAGTCGGTTATATGTGATATGACCGGATTATTAAGTCAAGTGTTGATTTAATAATTTATTGTATAATTGTATATTTGATATACTAGTTTACATTAATAACACTTGTTCACTTTAGGTTTTTCTCACATGTACACAACTTTAATATATATGTGATATATATTAAAATTGTGTTTTCTTTCTGTATCATGGTTGATGATACACTTGACATGGGTGTACAAGATATACACCATTCTATTTTTATGGTGTGTTATAATTATTTAAGGTAATTACAAAATTAGTGAAATTTTGGAAAGAGCATGAAGCTTGTAGAAGCTTGCTTTGCTTTGACAAAGTCCACTACCTTTGTCTTCCCCTTAGATTTTTTATTAACCTAACCATTTAGATTAGCCATGGTTATGCCTCTACATGAGTTAGTATATGATGCTCACTCACTATGGTTAGCTCACTCACTTGATCATTATCCTCATCTCTTTCTTTTGTTCTTCTTCTTCATTGTGAAAAAGAAAAAGCTTGCTAGGGTTTGATCCAAAGTGAGAAAGATTGTGAGAAATAAAATTCTAAAGAAAACCCACTTCCTATTTCTCAATCCTCTACTAGACTAGCACTTTAGTTTAGGGTGTTTGCTTCACTAATTCTCAAGTTAGTGAAGTAGAAGCTTGAGTTGGCATCCCCTCGACGTAGATCATCTTCGGCCTCGAAGACTTCAAGAAAGGACGCGTCTTTCGCCTCGTGAAGCCATGCAAGGGTCCGGGAGAACCACGATCGCAGCGAAGGGACTTCAACAAGGAGCTAAAGAAGTGAAGGACCGATCTACAAAGGTTGTATTTCGTATTCACTTAGTCGTAAACGTAGTTTACTAGCATATGAAACCCTAATTTTCTAGCAACGATCTTGTTTAGGGTTATTCGGCACGGCTAAAATTTTAAACGGGCATGTTTGATGCTTCCTTAACCCTTATTAGAGTGCCTAGTAACCCTACAGTTTGCTCACTAGGGTTCTCACAAGCTCAAGGTTTCACAACTTATGTGAGGGATTGAGCTTGGAGGTGGAGGTGAGGAAAAGGGAAAGAGCTAGAGAGAAACTCATCACATGAGCTCAAAAAAGAAAATAAACTAACTCTCAAAATGGCATGAAGCTCACACATTATTGAAGCATCCAATTGAAAATAATATTCAATTGTAACCATGCTTCAATAGTGTAGTAAGATGAATAAAATATTCAGCAAACCATGCTTCACCCCATTCCTCAAATTCCACCTCATTTTCTATTTTCACAAAATAGAAAAACAAACCATGTTTCATAAAATATACATACATATATATATATATATATATACACACATATATTATGAAGAAAATAATTAGTGAGCTAATAATATTAGTTAATATATAATTATATCAAATATAAATATATATCATATTATTAAATCAACACTTGATTTAATAATCCGGTAATATCACATATAACCGACTAATATCATTTATCTGTATATCAGATTATCAAATCAACACTTGATTCGATAATCCGGTTATATCACATATAACCTAACTGATAACAAATAACCGCCGGATAAGAATACGGTATCGCATACTCGTATTTAATCAAGCGACCGCACATATCAGCATATGTGCCCTACATCGTTTCGCTTGAACCAGGAAACTTCTGTGTGGGACTCTAAAGACTCGTCAATATGCCAGCAGTAGGTGATGATCACATCAGTCACCCATAAGCCGTCAGCGGTACTGGCTGGACGTAACGGCTACCCAGGTATTGAGCGATTAGAAGATCAAAAAGCAAGCTTGTCCAAACTCCCATAAAGCCTATAAGTAACACTTACTGTACAGTCCGGTCTCTTCGTCTGATATGTCGCATATCAAGTCTAGGGGTGGAATCGTCAGACCCCAGTAACTTGATAAGTCATGCCGATGTATGGCTCATAACGGTTCGAGAAACTACTGATAACACTTACCAGTAAATCTCATCAGCAGCCCTGGCCAAGGACTTCTTGTTATAGCCAATCGAGTATAGCGCAATATCAACTCCCAATACCGGGAAAGGTGAAACCCCTCCCATCGCTCAGTGCCTCCATGTGACTCGGGACTGTACCCAAAATCCACCTGTTTGCACGACTCCTTTGAGCCAAGGTAAGGAGGAAATCAAAGCACAGTGGGAACCACACAAGACTCTATGACGATGTCACGACACGAAAGGTATGGAACGTGACTGGCACTTAAATTACGAACGTCTCAAGGCGGACGTAATCTAAGTAAGCCAAAGCCCAGAAGACAAAACCAAATAAGCAGTAGAGTGAAGGAAAACCAATCAATTGAAAGTGAGTTTATCAAATAAGTCATATCAAGCCTTTTTAAAAGCAATATCAATTTTTCCGAAAATTTCGGCAGAGTCTCCTTTGTAAATACTGCCCCCCCACCAAAATGGGTACAACAAGAATATATATAAATAACAAGAATACGGCATCTCCAAGCGGGAGCTAGCTCTTCTCCCCAAGGCGGTCACAAATTCCAAGCAATATAAATCAGCAATGTGCAAAATAAGCAAAAGAAAGCACAAGTAATAAGCAACATGTCGGCTCAAGTGAGCGCGACCCAAAGAAACAATATACAAGCCCAAAAATCTCACTGTCTCGCCTCTAAGTCAATAAACAACAATACTGGTAGATGATACAGTAGATGGAGTACGCTAGATACAATGAATGTACAAGGTGGAAGATAAAATAAACATATAACCCACTTACGAGCAAAAATCCTCAATCTACGCAAAAGGAGGAAGTGCGTCCGCCACAGCAGTACTGACGGATCGGACCTGCACAAAGTCTGTGGCACAACGGGGGTGAGTTGCCAACTCGTGAGTAATATGTATCATCTATAAAGACTATCGAAGCATGTACGCAAAGTGTCACAATTCTACAATATTGCTATAGTATGAAGTACTAGCATGTATGCGACATGAGTGCAATGTAACATAAAATCTGAATATGCTGATATGAGAAAATTATTACTTTCATCTTAGGAAAGTTTCTGTGAATATCTGAAGAAATATCATATGAAATCAACAGAAATCCGTGCCCAGCATCGGCACCTCAAATACATATCTCAATGTCCCAAAGCATCCGTATCCAATATCCCGGCCCCAACCGTCCGGCTTGTCCATCTCAAAATATCAATATCTCAACATCTCACGGCCACGGTCGGTATCCTCTGGATATCCGCCGCGCCAACAATCACCGGTAGGTAGTCTACCCCTGCCAGGCTCATCGTCTACTACTCGAACTTCTTGCCCCGGGGTACCTTACCGGGCCCACCATGTACCCGAGACGGTTCATCCAACTCCTCGAAACGGGTCTCGAAAACCAACAGAAACTCATGGTGGACGACACATGTATCATGTCACGAGAAAAACCACAATTTTGAATGTTTAAAAATAATATCAGTTTTATAAAATCCTTGCGGCTTTCACCAAAATCTCATAAAACTCAAATACTGAAATCCTCCAGAAGAAAATACCATGAGTATACATGTCAATGATGATGATGAATGCATATGGTATCAACAGTGCGACTGCAATATATAACATGAAGACTATGAATAACCGTATGATGTAATGAGGTACATGCATATGACTAGCAATTCTACATGTTCATCTTACGGAATTTACTATATTAGCACTGGTTTATATGCCTTATATGGTGAAATTATTCTAAATTCCGTTTTAAACAAGTTATCTAGTGTTTGTGGCATAGCAATTACCAAGGCGTGTGTGTTCGCATGAATAGTGCTCGTCCAGCATAAAACCCTGGTAATAGTGCAAGTGTCCTATGCGATGGAGTTGCACAATTATATAAAGAATTAAGCAAGTCAATTATTTACTGTGTCGCATATCTCATTTAATGGTTTCGATGGTTTCTATATGATGAAATTAGCACAGTATGGATATGCATGTCATGCAGTACAGTAAAATAGGTAACTAGAACTACATGCAATAAGCTGGTATTACTAAAATTCTAAATTATCGGGCGCCTCGCGCCATCCAAACGATTCTCCCCGTAGATGTATACATCTACTCACCGGAAATCCCCAGCTAGCTATGTCCAATCACCCCTTTCCCTTTTCGTGCCGCGTCCGAAGTCTCCGCGACCGGTCCTGGAATTTTCACCATAGAAAAATAAGGTTACATATCATGAAATGACGCAACCCACCAAACGAAAATATCAACGTTTGCAATCTAGGCACAACGTGCACAAGGTGCGCGGAACACACACGAAAATCACAAAAACCCTAACTAGAATCGTCGTTTTGGGGCGCCCGGCAAAACTAAAACTCGATCAAGCAAAATTCCATATTCACACATCCTAAATGTCATAGGATATGCTAATAAGATCATCAAGATATCACAAATAAATCACCACAATATTTTATAAAAAACCTAGTAAGCACAAAATTTGCAAATTTGGTGCAACATCGTCGCTTTGCGACAAAAAGACAACAATCAAGCAAAATCACCCAAGTGAAACCATAGATAGCCACTACACTAATTTCCAACACATTAGCAACGCTTCAAATCCTATTTCCAACATCAAACCCGTTCTTGATTTTCCAAAAACAACAATTTACAACAAATTTCGCACTTTTAAAATTGACTAAATTAGCATAGTTGAAGCCCACATAACAAAGTGACCTCTTAGATTAGGTTAGCACACAACTAGATAGAAAAATAAAATTTAATTAACCTAATAATGGTGTATTGAAACCCTAGTTCAACTCAAGCCATTAACTTTGAAAACCTAGAATGAAAATAGCACTAAAATTAACACTAAAACAACTTAATTAAAGGAATTTAACCATAAGAATTTAATTAGGTAGAAATTATACCTCAAATTCTAGAGATCTAGCAAGAGAATTTGCCTCCAAAGATGGCCTCCTAACATCCAAGATCCATGTAAGAATGGCTAAGGAGAAAGAAAGAAGGAAATGGCTTGAAATTGTGAGGTAAAAATTGAATTTTTTGAAGCAATTTGTGATGTTTTTTGAAGGAAAAAGAGGGGAAATTTGGGGCTATTTTCTGCAGGTGGTTTCGGCAGTGGAGGGAGTGGGGAGAGTGAAGGAAAAAGTGAGGAAAATTTCAAAGTCAAAAGAGCATATCAATCAACAAAAACCCATACTCTAATTAATATATTTTATTCCCTTTTCAAACGAATTTCCTCACATGAGTTGAAGACAAAAGAGGGGGGGGGGGAGTGGCTGTCCAGCAGAGGTGGGGCCGGCCAAAAATGAGGGGTGAGGTTGTGAGAGAGTGAACAAAAGAATTCTATGCAAAAAGACCCCCCACAAAAACATATTTGCAAGTTTTAGTTCAAATATTTAAAATTTTTGTTTCCTTCGATTATAACTAAATAGAACTTAAAATAAAATACTAAAAATTATATTACAAACTAGATTTTAGTTGTCATGGTTCTATAGATTAAAATTAGCCCATTCAAATTTGTATTTATCGCTAATTTAATGTATTTTTTTAACAGCTTAAAATAATATTAAAAATTGTAAAATAGGGAAAAATTTTAAATGACCAGAAATTTATAAGTAACTCATTAGCTACTAAAAAGTAGCAATTACCTATCCAAATTAGGTATAAATAGGCCTATAATGCAAAATAACAATAATGACGATTTACGGAAAAATACCAAATATTTATCGATTTTCGGGAAAACACCAAAACGACTTTTCAAAGCGTTACAATCTTCCCCCCTTAAAGAAATTCGGTCCCCGAATTAAAAAATCTAGCTACGCTTACCTTCAAAGAGATGGGGATATTTCTTCCTCATCTCTTCCTCGGTCTCCCAAGTGACCTCCTCGCTGCTCGGGCCACGCCAAAGGATCTTGACGGTCGGTATAACCTTCGATCTCAATTTCTTCACCTGCCGATCCAGGATGACCACCGGCTGCTCTGCAATAGAAAGGTCACGCTCTAGCTGGACAGTCGGGTGCTGAATCGCATGCGAAGGGTCGTGAAGGTACTTGCGGAGTATCGAAACGTAGAAGACAGGGTGAACATCAGGAAAGCTGGGTGGAAGAGCCAAACGATACGAAAATGCGCCGACACGCTCGAGGATCTCTAAGGGACCCATAAATCTAGGACTAAGCTTTCCTTTTCGCCCAAATCGCATCACGCCCTTCATCGGAGAGACCCTCAGAAAAACATGATCGCCAACTGCGAAATCTAGTCTGCGACGGCGTCTGTCCGCATACGATTTCTGCCTGCTCTGAGCCGCTCTCATCCGATCTCGAATCAACTGTATTTTCTCGATCGTCTCCTCAACAATCTGCGGCCCCAATAGACTGCTCTCGCTGAGCTCTGTCCAACAGACGGGCGATCTGTATCTCCTCCCATACAATGCCTCGAAAGGTGCCATCTGAATAGTATCCTGGAAGCTGTTGTTGTAGGAGAACTCCACTAAGGGTAAATGACGATCCCAGTACCTTCGAAGTCTAAAACGCACGCTCGGAGTATGTCCTCAAGAGTCTGAACAGTCTTCGGATGAAATGCTGTGCTGAAACTCAAACGGATGCCCAATGCCTCCTGAAGTCTCTGCCATAGCTGGCTGGTAAATAGGGTGCCTCGGTCAGACACAATACACGTCGGGATGCTATGCAATCATACGATCTCGTCGATTTAAATCTGGGCATACTGAGCAAATCCGAAAGTGGTCTTCACTGGCAGAAAGTGAGCCGCTTTCGTCAAATGATCCACGATCACCCAAATGGAGTCATACCCTCGACTGGTCTTGGGTAGACCCACAATGAAGTCCATAGAAATCTACTCCCATTTCCACTCCGGAATAGGCAAAGGCTGGAACTCTCCCGCGGGCCTCTGGTGCTCGGCCTTGACTTGCTGACAAGTCAGGCATCTCGACACGAAATCAGTGACATCCCTCTTCATTCCGTCCCACCAGTAAATATCTCGCAAGTCGTGGTACATCTTGGTGGAACCGGGATGAACGCTATACCTCGATCTATGGGCCTCCTCAAGAATCTTACGCCGCAGTCCCTCAGAATCTGGTACGCACAATCGAGTCCCAAATCGCAGTACCCCCTGATCATCGATCACGAACTCGGAAACTCTGCCCTGCTGAACTTGCTCTATGATCTCTGAAAGACGGTCATCACTGGGCTGTGCCTCTCGAATACGGTCAAGCAACTGCGGACGTGTATGAACATGCGCAAGCTGTCCCTCTATCGGAGTGAACTCGAACTCAACTCGGCTGTCGCATAAAATCTGCCAATCTGCTGAAGACTACCTCTGTACGGCACTCAAACAAGATAAACTACCTCCGGGCCTCCTACTCGAAGCATCAGCCACTACGTTCGCCTTGCCCGGATGGTAAAGGATCTCGCAATCATAATCTTTCACCAGCTCCATCCAACGGCGCTGTCTCAGATTCAGTTCTCGCTGCTGAAATATGTACTTCAAGCTCTTGTGGTCCGTAAATATCTGGCACGACTCGTCGTATAGGTAATGTCTCCAGATCTTGAGTGCAAACACCACTGCAGCCATCTCTAAATCGTGCGTAGGATAGTTCTGTTCATGCGTCTTCAGCTGTCGAGAAGCATACGCAATAACTCTGTCATGCTGCATCAACACGCAACCTAGTCCCACTCGAGAAGCGTCGCAATAAACCACGAATCCACCTGATCCCGAAGGCAATGACAACACTGGTGTAGTAGTCAGACGAGTCTTCAACTACTGGAAGCTATGCTCGCATGCCTCGGTCCAATCAAAAAGAACTCCCTTCTGGGTCAACCCGGTCAACGGTGCAGCGATACGGGAGAAGTCCTGAACGAATCGTCGGTAGTAGCCAGCCAGGCCTAGGAAGCTGCGGATCTCCATAACTGATGTCGGTCTGGGCCAATGCTGAACGGCCTCGATCTTCCTCGGGTCCACACATATGCCATCTCTTGTAATCACGTGACCCAAGAAATCAACGCTGTCGAGCCAAAACGCGCACTTGGAAAATTTCACGAACAGCTGGTGCTCCCTCAAAGTCTGCAACGTGATCCTCAGGTGCTGCTCATGCTCCTCTCGGCTTCGGGAATACACCAAAATGTCGTCAATAAACACGATGATGTACAAATCTAGATACGGCCTGAAAATGCGGTTCATCAAACCCATAAACGCGGCTGGTGCATTGGTGAGTCCAAATGACATCACCAAAAACTCGTAGTGGCCGTAACGTGTGCGAAAAGCCGTCCTCGGAATATCCTCCTTCCGCACCCGCAACTGATGGTAACCCGATCGCAAGTCAATCCTCGAAAAGTATCCCGCACCCTGAAGCTGGTCAAACAAATCATCGATACGTGGTAAGGGATATCTGTTCTGTACGGTAACCCTGTTCAGATGGCGGTAATCAATGCACAAGCGTAGACTGCCGTCCTTCTTCTTGACAAACAGGACAGGAGCACCCCACGGAGACACGCTAGGTCGAATAAGCCCTTTATCTAACAAATCCTGCAACTGATCCTTCAGCTCTTTAAGCTCCGCCGGGGCCATCCGATAAGGCGGTATGGAAATTGGGCCTGAGCCGGGAATCAAGTCAATGCAGAACTCAACATCGCGCTCAGGCGGTAACCCAGGCAGCTCGTCAGGGAAAACATCAGGGAACTCACAAACAATCGGGACCCGGTCCAAAGGAACCTCTGCAGCTCGAGTATCACAAATATATGCTAAGAATCCCTGATATCCCTTTCGCAAGAGCTGACCAGCGCAAAGAGACGAAATCAAGCTGGGAAGGGTGACTGTTCCCCTTCGAACGGCGGCCTAGACTTGGCGTCCATGCCTGATGTTCGAGGCAGATGCTATTTGGTTTTATCCGTTTATCTCTCCGAAGATGCCAAGTTGATTCATGGCACCGTGTATCGGAGGTTTAGACGGATGCGGCCGATGTAGCAGACTTCGTCAGATTCCCCCTCAGGATGAGGGGTTTTTGATTATGGGGACGCTCTTCCCTGCAGGCGCAAGCCCCTGCAGTTAATTACGCTACCGCATCGCGGTAACAACTTTCTCCTTCTCCAGAATTTCACTTCGTGTCGTGTGTGTTCATTTTGTTTGTGGTTGCCCGTGGATTGTATACGGAGACTGAGTAATGCCGTCGCCCGTAGGACGTGGATTAGTCCAAATCCGTATTTACTTAGATTTGGGTTTGGTGTTTTCAGTCTAAGGATGCATTAGTCGCATTGCGGATAAGATCAACTTAAACGTTCGTCAAGGATACGTTAGTCCTGTTTTAGACTAAGATCAACTCAACGTAGTGATTAATTTAATATATGGCCATCGGGACTCGTCACCTCTCTGACGTCGTTGAAGGATTACAACGACATGTATCAAAGGAGCTCGGAGATGTACCCTCGAACCAGAGTTGATTGGGAGTTTTATAATCCATTTGAATATTTAAGGATACGTTAGCCGTGTTTGAGGCTAAGATCAACTTAAACGTTTGTTAAGGATACGTTAGTCCAGTTTGAGACTAAGATCAACTTAACGGGACCGTTTAGATCCGACAAAAGAGCATTTGGGCTCTATTGTGCCAGTTTAGGGACGTGGTGGTCCGATATTAGTTTAGGGACGTTTCGGTCCATTATTAGTTTAGGGACGTTTCGGTCCGATGTTAGTTTAGGGACGTTTCGGTCCGATGTTAGTTTAGGGACGTTTCGGTCCGATATTAGTTTATGGACGTTTCGGTCCAATGTTGGGTGTGTGGCCGTTGGGACCCGTCACCTCTTTGACGTCGTTGAGGGATTACAACGATGGATGTCAAAGGAGTTCGGAGATGTACCCTCGAACCGGATGTAGATTGATTTAGAAGAGCCATTTTGCTCAGCCAATTTAATTTAAGGACTTATGGCCACGATTGGGCTAAGTCTAGTAAAAAAAATGTCCAGCATTGCGTTTGCATTTCCTTTTATTTTTATTTGGGCTTTGCCCAGAAAAGATGCAGGGCATCAATTTGTTTTGGGCTCTGTTTCTTTATGAATGATGCAGGGCATCAATTTTATTTGGGCTCAGCCCTTTTATTGCTTTGCAATTTATTTTGGCCTGCTAGGTCTTTTTGATTTGGGCCTGGCCCTTCAAGTACTGCATTGCATTTGTGCAAAGCACCAAGAATCTTTTAGATTCAAAGAAAGGAGTGCAGAGCACTTTTTAATTTCTTGATCTAAATTTAGATCAAAGAGAAGAAGAAAAAAATCTTTTCTTTCTTTCTATCTCAGAGAACCAGAGGTTCTCTAGCAAGTGCAAGGCACTATTTTTTTTTATTTTTATTTATTTATTTGTTTATTGGAGATCACTGATTTTGTCTTTTAGATCAATGATCTATTCTTAAGAGAATTTTCTCTTATTTCAAAGGTTTTTACCTTCTTCTTTGTGTTCTCAAGAAGTTCTCTTCTCCTTTTTTTTTAATCCAATTGTCTCTATCTCCTTGAAATGGGGTCTGGGGTCCTTTTTATAGTGCTCAAAAATCAGTTGAATTTGTTAAAAAGTTCTTTTCTGAGTGATTTGGGGAATTTTCCCCACCGTTGGATCTTTGATCCAAAGGCCCCTGTTTTACAGAAGAAATCTTCTTGTTTAAACAAGAACAGAAAAAAATATCCTTAGATCTTCACTCTGTTGTTGCGCAACTCACCAGCGCGTGACACGTGTCGCGCAGTGAAGCGCTTGCGCAACTGCTCAGACACGTGTCGCGCAGTGAAGCACTTGCGCAACAGCGCTTGCGCAACTGCGCAGACACGTGTCGCGCAGCGGAGCGCTTGCGCAGTTGCGCTTGCGCAACTGCGCAGACACGTGTCGCGCAGCCGTGCGCTTGCGCAGTTGCGCTTGCGCAACTGCGCAGACACGTATCGCGCAGCCGTGCGCTTGTGCAGTTGTGCTTGCGCAACTGCGCAGACACGTGTCGCGCTGCCGTGCGCTTGCGTAGTTGAACGTTGCTTATGTTTTTTAAAGAGCCTTGCTCTGATTGGACGTACTGCCTTGGGCGTTGTGCTGCCGTGTCAACTTCTGACACGTGGCGCGTTGCGCGCAGCGCACGGGAACTGAAGCGTTGCTTCAAAATTTGAATTTTCAAAATTCAAGCAGAGCCTTGCTCTGATTGGGGGAACAAATGCCCCCCCACCGTTGCGCTCACGTGGCGCGCACGTGAGTGCAGCGGTGGCAAGACCCCGACCGTTGGATCATTGAGATCAGGTGAAGAGACGCAGGCGTCTATAAATAGGACCCTTGGTCCTTGGTAATTCTTTACCAATTTCAAGAATTTGAATTTCAGAGCCTTGCTCTTGCTTAAGAACTTCCAGAGCCTTGCTCTTGTGAGAACTTCAAAGTTCTAGTTTTAGAATCACTCTAGGTAAAATTAATTAAATTAAATTAATTTAAATTAAATTTAATTAACAGTGCCTTGCTCTTATAGATCTTTGATCTAAAGGAAAACCCCTTTGGGGTTTCTTCAACAGAGCCTTGCTCTCAAAAAATTTACAGATTTACAGAGATCTGATCCATGGGTTCTAACCCATGAACAGAGCATTGCTCTTAGATCAAATGTAGATCTTTTTAGATCTGATAAACGGAGAAAAATTTTGTTTTATAAGTTTTCATGGATTTTTCAAGATTTCAAAACTCTAAAGATAAAATTGATGGATCTTTCCACTATTACCATAGAGCTATGCTCTTTTAAGGAATCTTGTTCCCCTGAGACCAGAGTTTGACAAATGTCACTCTGTGACAGAGCTTTGCTCTGTAAGAGAATATTTCTCCTTGTCTCTAGGGATTTCCCATCAGTGAGGATATTCTTTTGGGGACCTTTTCATTAATTGACAGTCTCTTCTAATGATGGGGTTATCTTATTAAATGATGTATCGTCATCCAGATTTTGTGGGTCCCTCTTTTTGTCCCCTACCCATTACATCATAGTGTTGAGTAAGATTTCAAAATGCCAAGTGTCAGAACACTAACGGTTATTTTTATCTTTCTACAGGAAGCATGTCTGACGACTTATCTTTCCCCTTTGTTCGCTCGGAAGGAGGGTTCCCCCATGCGCCGGTGGACCGGGTGGTGTTCGCCTTGATTAAAGATCATGATCCAGAGTGCAAGAGACTTCACTTGTGGGGAAGGTGGTACAGCCAAATCATCCAAGGCCGTCGCAGCTTCAGCTCCGCTTCGCCCTCTGAGCCCATAGTTACGATCCCTTATGCGGACAAGCCCCCAGTGGAGTATGCCGTGGAGGTTAAAAATTGGAATGCCGACGACCTCCTTCAGCCTGCAATCGGCGCCATTCCGGTGCAGCCGCCGCCGGCTATAGATTTCTTGGGGAGGCGAATCTGTCAGGGTGAAGCACGCCCTTGGGTACAGGCTTATAACATTGGATTGATCCCGCGGCCGCTTGCCGGATATTTGCAATGGGCCCGTTACATTTTGGCGACGAAGAGGGCTCTCCTGACGATGATTGGTTTATACTAAGCTATCTATGTCTCGCTCTTCGAGTATCCCTCTCCTCCGACGTGGTGGATAAAGGCCTTCATCGAACAATGGAATATCCCCACCCATACCTTCCTGACAGCGGATAGGGAAGTCTCCATCTCTCTGGAGGAGTTTGCTGAGATTTCAGGTCTGCCAATGAGGGGAGAACACTATGAGGAGCTGCTTCCTCCTGACGAGTATGTCTTCGCCACCAAGCAGCTTGTATTTGACTTAACTCCGGAAAATGCCATTCAGCATCAGCACCCGGGCTTGGTGAAGGTGTTGGAGATTTATGAGGAACTCCATTTGGAATCGGGCGACCGAGGCGTCAGTTTCACGGATTTCATTGCTCGTTTTATCCGCCCGGAGTTCCTATCAGAGCAGGGCGAGAAGTTCGCTCAGCTTGCTGACCCCTTTGGTTTCGGCTTGGACCGTCGACCTTCATTGGAAAATGACCAGCGGGATTTTTATTTCCCTGGCGCTGCCAGCGTCCCTTTCTCAGAGATCGCCGTTCCTGGCATGGACGAGGAGACTTTTTTCATAGGGTTCTTGGGTCTATGGCTATGCAGCTTCGCGCTTCCCATGCACCCACGCCTCATGCGGTCCTCTGTCTTTTACCCGGCGCATCGAATGGCGGCTGGTTTACAGTTATCAGTAGGGATCGCCGGGCTGGCTTACCTCTACAATGGACTTAGCGTAGCGGCGGATGCTAATGAGCCTGGGGTACAGCCTGCTAACTTCCCGATGCACTACTTCACTTCTTGGATGGAGCTGCATGTGCGAGGGGTGTTTGGTGCCCATAAGACTCCTCCTTTTTTTTAGAAATACAGACTTCCAAGAATCATGCGGTTGGTCGGGGCTTCAATTGTGGTTGCACCTCCGCGGGAGTCTAGGGGACTGCTCCTGCGCTCACATCTAGTCGGAGCGAAGACCTCTTTTGTGGATAAGGTCATCACCATAGGCTCCGAGACCACTAAGTCAGTGGTGTCGCTGCGTGATGACTTTAAGGGCGGGGTATATTAAAGGCTCGGGAAATCCTTCACCTTTACTCCATTCGGCCGGGCTACCTAGTACTTAGGCAGAATGAGACGGCTCTCTTTATGAGATATAACCCACATCGATTTGCCCGACAATCGAGTTACAATCAAGGGATCCCGATGGAAGCCTTTCTGGAAACACCCGCGGCCAACCAAGGGGGAATAAGGAATGCTATGCATCATTTCACCCGGCTCAATACAGGCTCTTATTTTTTTATCAGTGAGCCTAGCTGTGCCCCTAAAATAATCCATCCGTATGTAGCCTGGTATGCGCATGCTATGGGCCCAATTATTTTAATGGAGAAACGCTTGCTGGTTGACCGTAGGGGTGCGCCTCCTGGTGGTGATCGCAAGGCTCCCTTGCAGCCAAGGATCCGGGTCACCCTCCCGATGAAAGATGCCGGAGCTGACCAACCACGCGTGTTGGCCCCCCCGCGTGGATTGCCACTACCTACTACGGTGGATGCACCACTGGCGCCCCGTGCTCCCACAAAGACGGTTAAAGTGGTATCGCCAGAGTCTGGCGCAGGAGCGGATATCGGGACTCGCCGCCCTAAAGTGACTGCCAAGCGCAAAGCTGCTCCGGGTGGATCTAAAGCTGGCGGACAGAAGAAGAAGAAGTCCACCCTATCCCTCGACGCGATCCTCAGCTTAAAGCCTGCGGCTCCTCCCGCCGAGGCCATATGTGAATACGGCAGCAATGAGGGTTTCGTGGTAGATCCTGCGGACACTAATCTGGCTGCCGCCATTGCAGCTTCGGAGCGATCGGGGAGGCTTGAAGCGATGTTATGCAAACTCGCTGAGTCCGGTAATCATCAAACGCTTCATTTGTCATTTTATTGCACCCTGTATTATTATCTTTAACTAACATTTGCTTCATTTTCAACAGGTGTCTCTACTGAAGAGGCTATTGCCGCCTCCCTGAAAACCTTCCAGGAGGAGGAGGAGAAGCGTGCCCTAGCAGGCGCCGGTATGTTTCACCCCTTTCTCTTTTATAAGGAAAGTTTGTTGTCTTTTTATGATTGTCAACCTAACCTTCTTTCGTTTCTTAGCAGGGGTTATATCAGTTGATGCGGGGATCCTTCCCGAGCCTGTTACTGAAGTCCCAGCTTCGTCGAAGTTGCCGCAAGAGCCTCGGCTTGACAAAACGACGAGGGATGCCCTGAAAACCTTAGAGGCTTCCCTATTCACGGACGAGGACACCTCAATTAGGGAAGCTCTAGTGGCATCCGTCTCAACGGCTCGGGAGGAACGGAAGCGGTTGAGACGCGAAGCAAAGGCGCGTAGAGCTGCTTTGGCCGCGGGAGCGGGTCCCAGTACCATTCCTCGCGCTGACACTCCTTCTGGAGAGGCCCCTGTCGCCCTGTCTACTGCTTATAGGCAAGTGGCGCGCGCGGCCCGAAGTGCAAACAATAAATCCTCTTCAGGTAGAATTTCTTTCAGAGCTTTGTTGTAAGAATTATAAAGCCATTGGCTCATATGCATTCTATCTTGCAGGACCAAGTCCGACTGAGGGGGAGGCGGAGACCGTTGGACCTCAGGAAATGTCGGAAGCGGCGCCTGCCGAACCTGAGCCGATGGTGGGCACCGTCGTCGGGGCCACGGCGCCTGAAACAGAAGTTGAAGGATCCGCCGCCGAGAAGGTCATTGATGCCGCGTCTGAAGTGGCGGCAGATGAGATGATTGTCGAGCTGAAGGCAGTAGAAGTCGAGGCGCTTGAGGCTGGAGACGTCACGGTGCCGATGGACGGGACAACCGTGACCGCAGAAATCGAGGGAGTATCGGGCGAGGCGGCCACGATTCCTGAGGAGGAGCGAACCGCTCTTTCCCAGGAATCTGGTAATACTCCGATCATAGCCCTCCCCGCGTATGGTTCCTTGCCGTCTCTCGGGCTTGCGAGCACAACAACGGTTCCCATCGAGTCGGGTGATGAGGCTACGGGCGGTGGTCTCATGTCGATGGATGAGGGGATTGCTTCAGTTTCTGCTGGTAGCTCGTCGGGTAAAATTTTTTGTCACCAGCGTTCCCCCTTTTTTCTATATATCTTGCGATCTTTTCTGACAAGCTTGTCTTTGCAGGTGCGGCCAGTGCCGATGCTCCTTTGCTCGAGGGGGCACCGTCGACTACTGCTCTGGTGGTGGTCACCTCCCCGCCTTCCCTTGTACCATCACGGATGTTGGAAGGTATGGATTCACGACTCATGCATTAATCTTTCAAAAATGTAGCTTTGTACTAACGTTATACCATTGTGCTTTTGCAGGAGTGCTCTTCGATCATTTATATCAAGTGTTGCTCCCACACTTCTCTTTCCCATCCGAACTCGCTTCTCCCTCTGGTGGCGCTGGTGAGTATACCTTCACTATAATATCCTTACTTACCCCCCCTTTTTTTTTCTAGCAATGGGATAATTTCTGACTTTTCCTTTTCTTTATTGCAGTGCCACAAATCGAAGGAGGGGATGCAAGACTTGCCGCGCCACCGGCCCTTCCGGCTTTACCGTCCGTTGCAGCTGGTATAGTAAATTTCCTTTTTTGGTAACCCTCCAACATCTTCCGAACCATCGTTTAACCATTTTTTGTTTTGCAGCTATTGTTCCGGCTCCGGATGCCTTTGAGGCTCGCGTCCTTTCACCGGCAGGCCCTTTCTTGAGACGTCCATCTTCCAAGGGTGCTGTGATGAGTTTGGGCATGCTGAGCGGGTACATTGAAGAGCTCAATGTGGACGCTCTCCCTTCTGCCGTAGATTTTGCCGCGGAGGTTAACCCGATGTTGGCGGCCCTCGTAAATTTTCATAACGAAAGCGTCGTCGAATCTTGGGTTAACCACTGCAGGGGGATCGAGGCCTGTCTATATCGGCTGGAGTCGATGCGCCCTTCTCCCGAAGTTTTAGCTCTGAGCACCCAACGCACAACTTGGCTCGAGCAAAGCACTTCGTACCTCCGCCACTTGGAGCAAGAAGCAGCTTCAAGACTAAGGGAATGCCAAAAGACCTCGAACGAAACGGCCCATCTGCGCGCTGAGGTTGAGGCAAATGCTGCCTAAGTGAAGACTATCTTCGAGGGTCTCTTAGAGCGTATCTCCTATGGACTAAACTTGAAGCGGAATCTTGACGTAGCTGAGCGCAATACCCCAAGTCGGGAAGCTGCCTATCAGGTAGTCAGGGAGCAGCTTGCGTCGGTCTTGCAGCAGCGAGCCCAAGTGGAGGCAGAGCTGGCGGTGGCAGCCGATCGAGAGAAGACGTGGAAGGAAGTATGCGAGCAATTGTTAAATCTGTGCAAGACGCTTCCTTCCCAGTAATTTCTCCTTGTATCATTTGTATTTGTAAAATATATGTATATATTTTTTTTATTCTTTAGTACAATGTATCCTGTACCCAGTCAATGTTCATGAATAAAAGATACACATTTTTGTAACGTCCTGTGTCATTTCTTCGCCTTTTTCATTCTTTTCAGCATGACATATTTAATACACCTTATTGACAGATAACTTCATTTCTCCCAGAGATAACGATGGCCTAGACTGCAGGTTCAGATCTGCCGCCTAGGACTTTTCAACTCTATGAGCCATGAGGGTCTCGTAGAGACTTTTCTTCCTACGGATTGAGAGGATCTCGTAGGCGGGCTTTTCTCCTTAGGAATCGTGAGGATTCCTAAGTGTGGTTTTCTCTTATAAGTCGTAGGGATCTTATAAGAGGATTTTTCCTTCTCACGAGTCGAGAGGACCCGTAAGCGGTTGTTTCCCTCCTTATCGAAACTCGATTTTAGAGAGTGAGTCCCGCGTATAGTGTGCAAGAGACCATTTTAGATCGACTTGTAGGGTCCCATTGTTCAGGAAGCAAGTTCTCCTACCTCTAATGCCTGAGGCTTCATTTTGCAGATTAAGAAGCAAGTTCAATTTATTGAAGAAATCCCTTTTCTGAAAGATTTGGCGGGATTTCCCCCACAATCGGATCTTTGATCTAAGGGCTTCTGTTTTACAGAAGATAATAACCGAAGAGATTTCTTCAGAACCTTTTTGTTTAGCGCGAATGCTCCAGGATATGACGCGTGTCACACAGCATACAGTGCAGCGCAACTGTGCTAGCACGTCTACGCCGACACGTGTCATGCAGCGCATGACGCATACGTCGCTGAAGCGTTGCTTCCCTTGGTTTTGCTTGAAATAGAGCTTTGCTTTGGCTGGGTGCGCTGTCTTGGGGTGCTGCGCTGATGCGTTTGCGCTGGACACGTGACGTGTAGCGCGCAGCGCAACGCAACTGCGCTAGCGCTTTCGTGCTGAAGCGTCGCTTCTTCAAGACAGGGCTTTGCTCTATCGGGGAAGGACGAAGCGTCGCTTCATCTCCTGTCTCGGAATTCGAACGGAAATTCGCTCCAATTAGGGTGAACTGCCGTGACAACTCTTGGAAGTCGAAGAGGCACTTGAGGCCTATAAATAGGACCTTTGGTCCCCTCCAGATACTTATCATCTTCCA
Source organism: Agapanthus africanus (assembly GCA_030015575.1). Taxonomy (NCBI): domain Eukaryota; kingdom Viridiplantae; phylum Streptophyta; class Magnoliopsida; order Asparagales; family Amaryllidaceae; genus Agapanthus; species Agapanthus africanus. Next base: position 518,025,146 of record CM057337.1, read on the forward strand.
GATTTCCATTTTCGAAGACTTCAGAGCTTTGTTCTTGCCTTTAAGAACTCCGGTGCCTTGCTCCTTTTTTTTAAAAGTTTTTTAGAAGAACTTCAGGTAAAATCGATTCTTAGATCAATCTTAAATAGCAGAGCTCTCGTCTAGTGGGTTTCACCTTTGAACATAGTTTTGCTCTTTAGGAATTTAGTCATCCGTGTATATTATTGCTTTTCTATTGTTGATCTTCCTGTAATATTTTCTCCAGGCATAATGGCGGCGGTGCATCTATACAGTCTGCACGAGTTCATTACCTACGATGATATCCGCGCTCAGGGTAGTCAACAAAACCAGGAGTTTACAGACGCTGAATGTGCAGAAGTTATGGGTCGTCTGAACGCAAGCGGTGGTTGGCTGTTGCCTCGGCATTCGGCTCTTTTGAAAGTTGTGCTGGGAGCAATATGGAGGGCACTTCCGGGTCTTCATGAGGCCCTACCACTCAATGCCCTGGATGATGCCGAGGACAAGGTGCATTCAGTGCACCTGACAGGGCTGATTTCGAGGAAACGACGGAATGACCTCATTGACATCCTGCATCAAGTGTTTCAGCAGACGACGATCATTGCTGCTTATCAAAGGCCGGAAGGGCTTGCCGATGATATCGACACCGAGGAGCGCGAAAGACTGCGCATAAGAATAATTAGAAAGGCCAGAAGAACTCTGGATGGCCTTACTTTTGATTTCCTCAATCCGTGCCCCGGATCCGAGGTTATACCGCTGTAATAATTCGAACAATGTTTCTTATTCATTATTCTTATGCTTGTAAAAACTCTTAGCGGTATGAATGAAAACCCTCCCTTTTTCTATTTCAGCTTGTCTTATTTCGTGTCCTGAGTCTTCTGTCCATGCATAAATGAATGCGTCACGTATGCCAGATCAAATGTAGAACGGATATTCTTTCTGTCATCTTCTTTCTTTTAATGTCAGTAGGCTGTCTTAATAACCATGGTTGATGGATGTCTAAAACGAGTATTCCGACTTCCTCAGGAAATAGCGATGGCTTAGGCCGCAGGTTCAGGTTTACCGCCTAAGACTTTTCAATTCTATGAGCCGTGAGGGTCTCATAGAGTCTTTTCTCCCTACGGATCGAGAGGATCTCATAGGTGGATTTTCTCCTTAGGAATCGTGAGGATTCCTAAGTGTGGTTTTCTCTTATAAGTCGTAGGGATCTTATAAGAGAATTTTCCCTCTTACGAGTCGAGAGAATTCTTAAGCGGTTGTTTCCCTCCTCGTCGAAATTCAACTTCGGAGAGTGAGACCCGTGAATAGTATGCAAGAGACCATTTTGGATTGACTTGCAGGGCCCCATTGCTCAAGAAGCAAGCTTTTCAATCCTTGCTGTCTGAGACTTCTTCTTACAAATTGAGACGAATGAGGAATTTGCTCGAGGAGAGGGTGATGGCTCTGCGAGTTGACATGAGTTAAGAGGCTCTCATCACGGAGTGTTTGTATCCGTGAGTCGAGGAGTTTTGCTAGGGATTATTTGTTTCCCAAGCGCCAAGGATTATTTGTTTCCTTGGGGTTTGAAACGAGTCGAGGATTCCTACGGAGGCACTGGTGGCTCTGCGGGTCGACGCGGATCAGGAGGCTCTCGTCAAGGAGTGTTTGTATCCGTGAGTCGAGGAGTTTTGCTAGGGATAATTTGTTTCCCAAGCGCCAAGGATTATTTGTTTCCTTGGGGTTTGAAACGAGTCGAGGATTCCTACGGAGGCACTGGTGGCTCTGCGGGTCGACGCGGATCAGGAGGCTCTCGTCAAGGAGTGTTTGTATCCGTGAGTCGAGGAGTTTTGCTAGGGATTATTTGTTTCCCAAGCGCCAAGGATTATTTGTTTCCTTGGGGTTTGAAACGAGTCGAGGATTCCTACGGAGGCACTGGTGGCTCTGCGGGTCGACGCGGATCAGGAAGCTCTCGTCAAGGAGTGTTTGTATCCGTGAGTCGAGGAGTTTTGCTAGGGATTATTTGTTTCCCAAGTGCCAAGGATTATTTGTTTCCTTGGGGTTTGAAACGAGTCGAGGATTCCTACGGAGGCACTGGTGGCTCTGCGGGTCGACGCGGATCAGGAGTCTCTCGTCAAGGAGTGTTTGTATCCGTGAGTCGAGGGATTTGCCAGGGATTATTTGTTTCCCAAGCGCCAAGGATTATTTGTTTCCTTGGGGTTTGAAACGAGTCGAGGATTCCTACGGAGGCACTGGTGGCTCTGCGGGTCGACGCGGATCAGGAAGCTCTCGTCAAGGAGTGTTTGTATCCGTGAGTCGAGGAGTTTGTTGGGAGAGTATGGCTCCCTCTTTGTTTACGCCCTTGGATTGTATACAGGGATCGATGTGATCTTAACTGTAGGGACAAAATTTTATCATCATTATTTTTTTTTGTTTTATTTCCGCGATGCTCTATCATTTCAGCTTTTATATCGCGAAGGTCGCGATCGCCCAATCATTTCGGCTATTTTTCGCGGTGCCCAACCATTTCGGCTGTTTATTTTATTTTTACTCGCTGCTTTTTATTGCGAGTTACCCAATCATTTCGGCTATTTCGCATGCATACATTTTACTTGCTGCTTTTTATTGCAAGTTGCCCCATCATTTCGGCTATTTCGTATGCATGTGCGGCCTACTGGCTTTTCGCCGTAAACCTGAAATTGGACACCGATTTCGGCATCAGCATCGCTACAACTGGGATATTGCCAGGAGCGAATCATCATCTGCCTCTGTCGCTGTCGAACGAAGGTGGCTTAGCGACCAGGGTTAGGGTCCTGTCGACTAAGGCTTTGACTTCATGAGCCGTAAGGGTCTCATAAAGGTATTTCTCCCTACAAGTCGTGAGGATCTTATAGGTGTATTTTCTCCCTAGGAATCGTGAGGGTTCCTAAGTGTTTTGTTCCTCTGTAAGTCGTAAGGATCCTACAAGAGGGTTTTCTCTTTGCAAATCGAGAGGATTTACAAGGGTTATGCGAGTATATCCCTAGTCACGGATGGACCTTGGTTAGGGAAATGTTTATTCGCGCCCGTGGATTGTATACAAGGGTCAGTATTGAGCCACTTGTAGGGCAATGTCGAAAGTTGTGGGGGTTGCTTAAGCACAGGTTTAGATCTCTGTAACTTAAGACTTTTCAAACCTTACGGGCCGTGAGGGTCCCATAAGAGTGTTCTCCTTACGAGTCGTGAGGATCTCGCAAGTGTATTTTCTCCTTAGGAATCATGGGGATCCCTAAGTGTGTTGCTCCCTTGTGAGTCGTAAGGATCTCACGCGGGTGATTTCTCCTTACAAGGTCGAGAGGATCTTGTAAGTGTTCTTTAACGAGGTTGCGCCCTTTCAGGTTTTCATAAACACTCGCCGGTAGTCCTGCTGTTTTTACTCACGGAGCCCTTTCGGGTTTTCATCCGTGCCCATTTTGCTTATGGACATACCATCTCTCTTTTTTTATTCTTTTTATTTCCTTTTTTCTCTTTTTTTTTACGAGGTCGCGCCCTTTCGGGTTTTCACGAACACTCGCCGGTAGCCCTGCTGTTTTTACTCACGGAGCCCTTTCGGGTTTTCATCCGTGCCCCTTTTTGCTTATGGACATACCGTTATTATTTTATTTTATTTTTATATTTTATTTTTATTTTATTTTATTATTTTTTTCTTGTCAGCCTAAGGATGCTGCGGTATTAGTTTAAAGACGTTTCGGTCTGCTATTAGTTTAAGGACATTTCGGTCCGCTGTTAGTTTAAGGACATTTCGGTCCGCTGTTAAGAAGCTGGCTACTGCTTATAAAGTTTGAGCTTAGGAAGATAGCGAGCGGACATAGTCGTCGTCATATATCGTTGACCTAGGCTGTGGCTCATTAAGCATAGTATTTCTTTAAAAAGCGACCGTTTATCGGCCTGAAAGGCCTCTCACCGTGCATGTCCATGAGTAGATAGGCCCCACCCTGGTAAACTTTATCTATGATGTACGGGCCTTCATAGTTCGGCTCGAATTTTCCCCGCTTGGCACGATTGGGGATCATAGGCCTTTTGACCACTAGCACGAGCTCGCCTTGGTGGAATGTCCTTGGTCGGGTCAATCTTTCGTATGAGCGCATCATCTTTGCTTTATAAGCTTCCAGATTTTGTTGTGCTATGAGCCTAGTTTCATCAAGGGCGTCAAGCTCCTCAAGCCGAAGGTGAGCATTTTCTTCGTCCGTTAGCTCGTGGTGAACTGCCACTCGTAGAGAGGGTAACTCTATCTCGAGAGGGAGTACTTCTTCCGTACCGAACACCAACGCGTATGGCGTTGTGTTTGTGGCTGTCTTGAACGTGGTTCGATACGCCCAAAGAGCTTCTTGCAGTCTCTCATGCCAGTCTTTCTTATTTCGGGACACTGTTTTCTTTATAATTTTCGTCAAGGTCTTGTTGAAGGCCTCGGCGAGACCGTTAGCTCGTGGATTATAGACTGAGGAATATCTCCAGTCTATGTTATGCTGCTGTGCGAAGCGGCTGATTTTATGACTTCGGTAGGCTGGCCCGTTATCGGAGATGATCCGCCTCGGAGTTCCAAACCGATATATGACGTGCGTTTTGAAGAAATGGAGGATATTCTCCGTCTTCACTTCTCTCAATGGTACTGCTTCTGCCCACTTAGAGAAGTAGTCAGTCGTCGCTAGGATGAAACGATGTCCTTTAGATGATGCTGGCTCGATGGGGCCAACTATATCAGTCCCCCACATTTCGAATGGCCGGCTAGTTACCGTTGGATGCAACGGATTTTGGTGCTGGTGGATGAAGTCCCCATGAATCTGGCATGAGTGACATTGCTTCGCATATTCAATGCAGTCTTGAATCATCGTGGGCCAGTAATAGCCCATCCGTTTGATCTTCAACTTCATCTTTGGACCTGCTTGGTGAGAACCGCAGATTCCATCATGAACTTCCTGAACGACTCTTTCCGATTCGTCCGGTCCTAAGCATCTCAGCCACAGAGAATCGAATGATCTCTTGTATAGAGTATCATTGACGAAGGCGAAGGACAGAGCTCGTTTTATGAGTTGATGTCTTGCGGACGCATCTTCGGGCATTTGGTGGGACTTGAAGTAATCTATAAAGACTTCCCTCCAATCCTCAACCTTTTCATGTTCTTTTATTTGCAAGGTCGCTTGTTCAGTCACTCCCTTCTCTTCGGGTGATTCCGAAGGTATTTCTGCGGGGGCGAGCACCTGACGACTTTGTACCATGATTCTAACGTCATCGAGGTTCTCGTCAACCATTTCTTTAGCGAGTTTGGCCAACGCGTCCGCTTTGCTGTTATCCGCGCGTGGTATGCTCTCCAAAGTATAGGAGGGAATTTGGGTTAGCAGTTGTTGCACCTTTTCACCGTATTTTACCAATTCCGGTTTGCATGTTTGGTAATCGCCGTTTACTTGACTAACGACCAGTTGCGAATCTCCGTATATGAGGAGGTTCTCAATTCCCATGTCAATGGCAATCTCGAGGCCTGCTATCAGAGCTTCGTATTCGGCTTCGTTGTTTGTCCTCGGTTCCGTCAGGGAGAACGCGTAGCGCATTATCCCTCCTTGTGGAGTTATAAAGATGAGTCCTACCCCCGATTTGATTATAGGGGTACTTTGTTTGCGCTTCTTCACGGAAGATGCTCCGTCAAAATAAAGCTCCAATCGAGTATTATCACCATCGATCGCATCAAACGCATGTTCGTCTGGAAGATCGCAGTTTAAAGGAGAGTCGGCTGGTATCGGGTGCTCAGCAAGGAAGTCGGCGATGACCTGGCCTTTTACTGCTTTGAGTGGTCGATATGCTATCGAAAACTCCATTAAGAGCAGGGCCCATTTAGCGAGTCGTCCTGTCAATATGGCCTTTGACATTAGATATTTGAGAGGGTCCACCTTTGAAATGAGATAGACTTCATGCGCTAATGCGTAATGTCTAAGCTTTGTTATTGCGAAGATCAACGCCAGGCAGTGTTTTTCAATGGGGGAATAATTGCTTTCTGCCCCCAGCAGCACTCGACTTAAGTAGTAAAGTGCTCTTTCTTTCCCTTGGTCATTCTCTTGTGCCCATAATGCGCCCAAAGAACCTTCAAGGGCGGCCGTGTAAAGAATGAGAGGCTTTCCCTTCACTGGAGCAGCCAACACTGGAGGGTTGTGCAGGTACCGTTTGATCTCGTCTAGTGCGCTTTGGCACTTTTGATCCTAGACGAACGGGGTTCCCTTCTTCATCAGGTGGCTGTAAGGGCGGCACTTTCCTGAGAGGTTGGCTATAAATCGCCGTATGTACGCGAGCTTCCCTTGGAGGGACCGCAGCTGTTTGAGAGTTCTCGGCGGAGGCATTCCCATGATTGCCTTGATCTTGGATGGGTCTATCTCGATACCTCGGTGTCGAACGACGAATCCCAGGAATTTGCCCGAGGAAACCCCGAATGCACACTTCAGAGGGTTCATCTTCAAGTTGTATTGTCGAAGACGTTGAAATACGGTCTTCAGATGCTCGAGATGTTCCTCATATGATTTGCTTTTAACAACGAGGTCATCGATATAGCATTCAACAATTTCGTGTATAAGGTTATCGAAAATCTTCGTCATGGCCCTTTGGTAGGTTGCACCGGCGTTCTTTAAACCGAAGGGCATCACCTTGTAACAGAATATTCCCAAAGGAGTCCGGAAAGCTGTATGTTTCTGGTCTTCAGGGTGCATTTTTATTTGATTATATCCTGATGAGCCGTCCATGAATGAGAAAATCTCATGCGTGGACGTGTTGTCTATCATCAGTTCGGTGACTGGTACTGGGAAATCATCCTTCGGGCAGGCTTTGTTGAGATCCCTAAAGTCCACGCATATGCGCACCGTACCATTTTTCTTCATCACTGAGACGATATTAGCAATCCATTCAGGGTATTGAACCTCTTGGATAAAGCCGGAGTCTATCAGCTTTTTGACTTCCGCGTTGATGCTCATTTCGAGCTCAAGCCGCATTCTTCTCGGCTCTTGTTTGACCGGCTTGACACTCGGGGATATTGCCAGTCTATGCACAGCAACTTCTGGATCAAGTCCCGGCATCTCGGAATAGTTCCATGCGAAGCAATCTTTATGCTGTACAAGGACGTCCTTTAACGCAGCCACCTTTTCCTCGGACAGCAGCTCGCTAATGAATGTCGGTCGCGGATCATTTATCGTCCCCAACTCAATTTTCTTGAGGCTATCCGCAGTGGTATGTATGCCGTCCTCCAGTTCTTTTGGAGCTGGGGGAAATTCTGAGATCACCTCATCATCGCTGTTTTCGAAGCACCAGGGAAGGCTGTCCACATTCTCGGACTCCTCTTTTAATATCGTTATCATACGACAGGTGCGAATTTTCTGCCAATCCTAATGTGGAACTGGTTCTTCTTTCGTGGTCTTAGGCTCGTGCTTTTGTGGTGGTGCTACCCTCCAGTTGTTGGACAGAGCGAATTTACCAAGCTGATATTGATCTTCGACCCAATTCTTGAAGGTGAAGCAATCTTCAAGAGGATGACCTACTACTCGATGGTAAGAGCAATAGTCCGGGTGTGAGGCTTCGCCTGCTTGTTCGGGGTGCTTGGACTCCGGCAATGTAAGCATTTGATGTTTTAGAGCAAGCTCAAATATCTTCCTTGTTTTGTTCCGAGGAAAAGAGTATGCTCGACTCATTTTCTTCATGAGGGCTAAGTCAATAACGCTCGACTCTCGGATACGTGGTTTCTTAGCTCTGCCTTGTGATTGTTGAGCGTCTTTTCTGCCCTCTGACTTGTTTTTTCTTTCGCGTCGAACCTTTTTTGTAGCAGGTTGAGTGGCCTTTCCATCCTTCACGGCCTGTCGGAGAAGGCGTTGCGTCTTGGCTTTCTCATAGATGGCCGTCTCGCGATTGTGGTCATCTCGGACTTTTTGACCAGCTTCCCTTATAAGCCTGTCCATTTGTTCTTCAAATGATGGACCGGGCACTTTTTCATCAGGAACTTTTACTGACTTAGGATTAGCGTCCTCCCATTGAGCGTCCGCATCTTCATCGAAGTCATACATAACATAACAGCTATTTACTAGCGCTCGTTTCTTTAGCCGGATGTACCCAAGCCCTTTTGTTTTCATTCTCCCGTTAGGCAGTTTGCGTTGGGTCCCGGGAACATTCCAGACCCTGTCATAGAATTTAGCCTCTCTAACGGTCTGTCTGAAGGATATCCCCTGGCGTTTCAGCAGTTTCTTCAAACCTTCGGTATAATATCTGGGAAGACGGATAGGCTGAAGCCTGTCGAGCGTGGGATCCACGCCATGCCAAACTTCTTTTTCCACCTTGTTTTCTTCATAATGGTATAATAGGATTGCCTTCTCGCCTTCCCGCCCGGGAGGGATATAAAATGTCTGCAATTCTTCTACGCTGTTGGTGTTGAGTGCATCTAGTTCTTTGTAATGTTCAAGCGGTACCATGGTTATCTGCAGACTTCACTCTTCATCAGCGGAAGCCCGTATTGAAGGTCGAGCAGAGAATACGACATGGACCTCATCATCCGAGTCACTACCAAAGACCAATGTAGGAGTGGACGGTCCTGGCTTGTTATGTTGGGACGGACCCGAATAAACGATCTCCTCTTCTTCCTCGGTATCACTGCCGAAGACAGGGATGGTGGCGTTAGTTTTATTTTCCGGTTTGCGACACTTCTCTGTGTCTTCGAAATCCGGCAAGAAGTATTTGGCATCTTCGTATTTGCGGACCTCGTTCACAGAGAACGGGTTCAGTTCTCCCGTCACGGTATACTCGAAACCATCCTTAAAATACTTCATACACTGATGTTGTGTAGAAGGGATGATGTTGTACTCGTGTAACCATGGTCGGCCGAGCAAAGCGTTGTAGCATATCTTGGCATCTATGACGTGGAACTTAATGTCCGTGACGAGTAATCCGAAACGTAGCGTCAGTATCACAGATCCAAGAGTCTTTGACGATTGGGAGTCGAACCCGGATATGGTGATCTTGTCCCGAGCAAGGTGCTGGACGCTCATGCAGATCTCCTTCAATACCCGCACGTTGAGTAGGTTAACAGACGACCCGTTATCGATCAGAATTTTGCCTATCTTTATATCATGGCAGTATCCCGAAGCATAGAGAGGGCGATTGTGTTCGCAAGTCCCAAGTAGAAGGTCCTCATCGCCAAAAGTAACATCAGCCGTGTGTACTTCCTCCAACTCATCCTTCATCTTTTCCTCGGCCAGGCATGCTTGGAATTGTTCCGGGTCTTGGAGTGCCTTAATCAATGAATCTCTCGCCTCTTTTGATAACAAAAGGGCGTCGAGAATGCTGAGCTGCGAGGGCAGTTTCCTCAGATGCGCCAAGACATTGTAATCCACTTTATTCCTCTTTGGCGGGTTCTTGGCGGTTAACTCTTCCGCAACTTGATCATCCAAGGCGATGTCTTCAGAGGCCTTCTCTTTCCCTTTGTCTTTCTTGTTTAAGGGTCCAAGATTCTTTTCAGGTAACGTCCGGTTGCGTAGCTGTATATTCTCGCAAGCCTTTGGTCCTTATTCTTTTCCCGAAGTAGATTCTTTAAAGAGGGGGCCAAGCTCTAGCTCCTCATCAGAATCGCTCCCAAATACAGGTACTTGTGGTTCCCCGGCGTCAATCATGCAACAACCACTGCTAGTTTTATCAAGCACTTCGTTTATTCCGTTCTGCTCTCGGCGGGCTTTGCGCTTTTCCCGCTTAAACTGTTGCCGGTGAGTAACATATCCTTGCCACCACTTACCGAAAGCTTTGCACTCTTCGGTGGGATGCGACACCTTCTGATGGTACAAGCAATAGGAGGGGTGGTTTCCATTTCACCCGTAATGTTTTTCTCGGAGGGTGGTAGCTTTATACCCATTGACACATCCTTAGCGAATCTCTTCTTTATCTTGAACTTGATTTTATCTGTGGTGGGTGTATTTTGTTCTTGCGGGAGTACCGCAATTCTTTCGCCAAGGCGCTGGCGTTTGGCCTTTTCGAATATAACCGCTTCGTTATCCCGATCAGCTTTGCCCTTTAAGAACGCCTGATTTAAGAATGCATCTATCACTTCATCCGACGGCTCCAGCATTTTTAGTGCAGGCTTTGCCCCCAGCTTTCCAGCGCGAGGAGTCTCCTCATCGGTTGTGGAAAAATGGGAAATCACATGGCAACTTGCCACATGTTCTTCAGATTCATTTGACGAACTACCTCCCTCATCTTCTTCTTGGAAGACATGGTTGAGGAACTCTTGTTGTGTAATGGGAGTCCGCGCCTTCTGGTTGTACTCTTCTAGCGCGTCAATTTGCTTTTGCAAGTCCGTGCGCCTATCGCTAGGCTTCACCGGTTTCTTGGCCTTCTTCTTTTTCTTCGAAGACTTTGACGACTGGCTACTAGTGCTTGAACCCCCATCATTGGTCTTTGGAGTTGGACGTGGCTTTAACATCCCCTCAACGACCTGCGGTTCCAATGGGCTCTTCCACTTGATCGCCGGACATGTCCGAAGATCATTTAGCATTCTCTTCGTTTTTGAAGATAATACAACCTCCCACGGAGTTTCTTCAATGACAGAGCATGTTGCCCCCGGCGTATTCGTCCCTTTAGAGGTGTGGGGCTGCGGGGGATTCACCTTCCATTTGTCAGATAACGCAAATTTTCCCTGTCTATACTGGTTTTCAAGCCAATTTTTGAAAACGTAGCAGTCCTCAATCGGATGGCCTAGCACTCGATGATAGGGGCAGTAATTAGGTTCGTTGACGTCACTTGGTTGCAACGGACGTTTTGGATCTGGCAGATTTATGAGTCTGTTGCGTAATGCCAGCTCGAATAACCTCTTCGTTTTATCGCGGGGAAAGGAATAAGGACGTCCCATCCTATCCTCAAGGGGTACGTAAGGGCGCGTATTGTTTGGACGAGCAACCGGCTTCAAGTCGTTCGGTTGTTGTTGAGTATTAGCGACAATGATCGCTTTTCCCTTTCCTTTGTCAGTTCGGGAATCTGGGTTTGGGAGAGGGGGTTTATGACCCATCTGGTCCATCTGCGCCAATTTGTCAATCAAAGCCTGGAAGGAAGTCGGCTTGAAAAACATCATAAACTGTGAGATGGTTGCTTGTGGATCAAGAGTTCCAACAAACATTCCCACCGCAGGGGCTTCTTCTATGCGCTGCTCACACTTTGACCATAGATTACGCCACCGTATAGCGTACTGAACCCATGTCTCGCCGGGTTTTACCCTAGCATTAATCAGTGCCGTCATCGGGGTACGTTCACTGGCACTTGCAAAGCGTTGGGTAAACAGCAGCTCCATCTCCGCGAAGGTTTTAATAGAATCATTAGGGAGTTCAGAGTACCACTCGAACGCCGTATCTGATAGACTTCCGACAAACTGGCGGAGCAAAAGCTTGTCATCGCCGCCGGTGTTACCGCAAAGCGCCCTGAACTGGGCGACATGCTGATGGGGATTGCCAGTCCCTTTGTAGACATGAAACTTGGGAATTGTGTAACCCGGCGGGTACTTGATTTGGTCATACCAGCCTGGATATGGTCGCCCCGTTTTTACGACGTGGCCGGCTGCTTCGGCCGCATGATGAACCTTTATTTGCTGGGCTATGTATTCGTCCAGATCAGTCTTAGAGATTGTATCCTCTTTAGCTGTTAATAGAGCGGGCTGCGGATTTAATGTATCTCCCTTATCATCTCCAAGGACGGTTAGGGGTTCTTCAGCGGGAGGATCTTGTTGTATCATCATCCCTATCATGTCCTGGAAGAGGAGGCCCATCCGCTGTATGTTGGCCGCTTGTTCAGCAGCCTCTTTGTCCCTCTTTTCCAGTACTCGGCGAAGGAACTCGGCGTCGGTCTCTTCCTCCTGGCGCTCATCTAAGGACGCCTCAGGGTTCTCTTTTGGCCCAGTGAGTGCAGCCATTGTGGTCATCATCTCCTGGAGCTTTTGTTGCTGCTCCTGAGCCTTGGTCACTGATCGGGTGAGCGGTCGGTGACCCGTAGAAGTACGGCTTTCTTCCTTTCCAGAAGCCATATAAACCGTATGAACAATTATGCCCCCTGACTTGGGGCGTTTAGGTTCACCGCTTTCAAACTTTGCCGCTGACGCGGGAGCTTTCTCTGGCCTCCTTCTTTTGTGGGCCATCGAGGTTAAAGGAGCCGTTGGAGTGGGCATCCTAGCAATTGTTGCCCCCTGTTGTTTAATGGGGCGGTTCTTATTATTTTCCACCTTCGCCTTTTTCTGGTAACGCAAGTGGTCTGGATCGATGACGGAGTCTTGAACCCTCCGCCATACTTTATAAACTTTTGAGGATAGCTGTTGAGGGGGTTGTTCTTGTTTTGTTTCTGGAACTCTCTCCGCAGGTGGAGGAGATCTTTTCAAGATGGCGGTTGGAGAGTTCTTACGCACTCTCCTCAGTAGTTCAAAGCTGTTCCCAGTTGGAACAGCAGCGTTGACTTCCACCATTGGAGCGGGTGGAGTTATCCCTGAGGGGGAGTTGCCCCTGCTTTTCTTACTCGTCGCCATTGGCGACGTCGCGCACGACGAGCCGTTGGGACTGGCTCGGAAATCGAGATGGTTTCTTGTTGCCCCCTGTTTGAGTGTGGGGTAACTGCCGATGTCAGCCTCTCGAAGACTGATGCCTTTTGACCAGTTGGGGGAGGAGTGGGAACCGTCAATCTTGCGAAGACTGACTCTCTAATGGGAGAAGCCGCTTTAACGATTTCCAAAGCAGCGGCCGTTTCCCTCTTTGGGACGGCCACTTTATAGTTCTGACCTAGCCTGGTGAAAACGGAGGCTGTCGGTTTAGTAGCGGGCGATCCGTTGACAGGGGCTGTCGGAACAGTGAGCCGGTTGAAGACCGACTTTTTACCCACTTTCGGTGCAGGTATCGGTGCAGAAAAGCTTGCAGGTGGGATCATAGTCCTGAAGAACAGGCCAGTGGTAGCTTGGGTCACCTGGTCTATTGGCAGAGTGAAGAAGGAAGCCGCTTGGGGCCCATATGCTACACCTCCCAGTGAGGTGGAGCGTCCGTTGCAGTGGCACTTCGAGCAGTTGGTGCAATTAAAGGCCATTGAATCTTGAATTCTGCGCCAGGTAAAAGACCAAATCTTAGTAACTTAAAATCCGAAGACAACCATTTAATGAACCGCGATTGGTTCGCGAAGACGACGCACGAAGTGTGGAGTGGAAAGAGGAAGAGGTCCCACCGGGCGTGCCAGAATCTGTTCCCCTCCGAACGGCGGCCTAGACTTGGCATCCATGCCTGATGTTCGAGGCAGATGCTATTTGGTTTTATCCGTTTATCTCTCCGAAGATGCCAAGTTGATTCATGGCACCGTGTATCGGAGGTTTAGACGGATGCGGCCGATGTAGCAGACTTCGTCAGATTCCCCCTCAGGATGAGGGGTTTTTGATTATGGGGACGCTCTTCCCTGCAGGCGCAAGCCCCTGCAGTTAATTACGCTACCGCATCGCGGTAACAACTTTCTCCTTCTCCAGAATTTCACTTCGTGTCGTGTGTGTTCATTTTGTTTATGGTTGCCCGTGGATTGTATACGGAGACTGAGTAATGCCGTCGCCCGTAGGACGTGGATTAATCCAAATCCGTATTTACTTAGATTTGGGTTTGGTGTTTTCAGTCTAAGGATGCATTAGTCGCATTGCGGCTAAGATCAACTTAAACGTTCGTCAAGGATACGTTAGTCCTGTTTTAGACTAAGATCAACTCAACATAGTGATTAATTTAATATATGGCCATCGGGACTCGTCACCTCTCTGACGTCGTTGAAGGATTACAACGACATGTATCAAAGGAGCTCGAAGATGTACCCTCGAACCAGAGTTGATTGGGAGTTTTATAATCCATTTGAATATTTAAGGATACGTTAGCCGTGTTTGAGGCTAAGATCAACTTAAACGTTTGTTAAGGATACGTTAGTCCAGTTTGAGACTAAGATCAACTTAACGGGACCGTTTAGATTCGACAAAAGAGCATTTGGGCTCTATTGTGCCAGTTTAGGGATGTGGTGGTCCGATATTAGTTTAGGGACGTTTCGGTCCATTATTAGTTTAGGGACGTTTCGGTCCGATGTTAGTTTAGGGACGTTTCGGTCCGTCGCCAGTTTAAGGACGTGGTGGTCCAATATTAGTTTAGGGACGTTTCGGTCCGATGTTAGTTTAGGGACGTTTCGGTCCGATGTTAGTTTAGGGACGTTTCGGTCCGATCTTAGTTTTAGGGACGTTTCGGTCCGATGTTAGTTTAGGGACGTTTCGGTCCGATATTAGTTTAGGGACGTTTCGGTCCGATATTAGTTTATGGACGTTTCGGTCCAATGTTGGGTGTGTGGCCGTTGGGACCCGTCACCTCTTTAACGTCGTTGAGAGATTACAACGATGGATGTCAAAGGAGTTCGGAGATGTACCCTCGAACCAGATGTAGATTGATTTAGGAGAGCCATTTTGCTCAGCCAATTTAATTTAAGGACTTATGGCCACGATTGGGCTAAGTCCAGTAAAAAAAATGTCCAACATTGCTTTTGCATTTCCTTTTATTTTTATTTGGGCTTTGCCCAGAAAAGATGCAGGGCATCAATTTGTTTTGGGCTCTGTTTCTTTATGAATGATGCAGGGCATCAATTTTATTTGGGCTCAGCCCTTTTATTGCTTTGCAATTTATTTTGGCCTGCTAGGTCTTTTTGATTTGGGCCTGGCCCTTCAAGTACTGCATTGCATTTGTGCAAAGCACCAAGAATCTTTTAGATTCAAAGAAAGGAGTGCAGAGCACTTTTTAATTTCTTGATCTAAATTTAGATCAAAGAGAAGAAGAAAAAAATCTTTTCTTTCTTTCTATCTCAGAGAACCAGAGGTTCTCTAGCAAGTGCAAGGCACTATTTTTTTTTATTTTTATTTATTTATTTGTTTATTGGAGATCACTGATTTTGTCTTTTAGATCAATGATCTATTCCTAAGAGAATTTTCTCTTATTTCAAAGGTTTTTACCTTCTTCTTTGTGTTCTCAAGAAGTTCTCTTCTCCTTTTTTTTTTAATCCAATTGTCTCTATCTCCTTGAAATGGGGTCTGGGGTCCTTTTTATAGTGCTCAAAAATCAGTTGAATTTGTTAAAAAGATCTTTTCTGAGTGATTTGGGGAATTTTCCCCACCGTTGGATCTTTGATCCAAAGGCCCCTGTTTTACAGAAGAAATCTTCTTGTTTAAACAAGAACAGAAAAAAATATCCTTAAATCTTCACTCTGTTGTTGCGCAACTCACCAGCGCGTGACACGTGTCGCGCAGTGAAGCGCTTGCGCAACTGCGCAGACACGTGTCGCATAGTGCTTCAGTGAAGCACTTGCGCAACAGCGCTTGCGCAACTGCGCAGACACGTGTCGCGCAGCGGAGCACTTGCGCAACAGCGCTTGCGCAACTGCGCAGATACGTGCCGCGCAGCCGTGCGCTTGCGCAGTTGTACGTGCGCAACTGCGCAGACACGTGTCGCGCAGCGGTGCGCTTGCGCAGTTGTGCGTGCGCAACTGCGCAGACACGTGTCGTGCAGCCGTGCGCTTGCGCAGTTGAACGTTGCTTATGTTTTTTAAAGAGCCTTGCTCTGATTGGACGTACAGCCTTGGGCGTTGTGCTGCCGTGTCAACTTCTGACACGTGGCGCGTTGCGCGCAGCGCACGGGAACTGAAGCGTTGCTTCAAAATTTGAATTTTCAAAATTCAAGCAGAGCCTTGCTCTGATTGGGGGAACAGTGACGCTGTGGTCTCCCTGAATAACAAGGCCTGGCTCTCCCGGAAAGCTAAATCTGACTGCCTTCTCACGGCAGTCCACAGATGAATAACAAGTGGCCAGCCAGTCCATGCCCAGAAGCACATCAAAGTCCAACATATCGAGGAGAATCAAATCAACCGACGAATCCCTCTCCTCGATACGAACGGAACATAATCGAAACACAAAACGAGCGACAAACGACTCGCCTACCGGAGTAGTAACAACAAGAGGTTTATCTAATGACGATGACTCACGGCCCAACATCAGTGCAAAGTGTGTAGATACATACGAATGTGTGGAATTTGGGTCGAATAATACTCGCGCGTCGAAAGAACATACTAGCAAGGTACCTGTCACAACGGCATTGGATGCCTGCGCATTCTGCGGAGTCAAAACGAACACTCGGGCCTATCCCCCACCAATAGCTGGCTGTCCTCGGCCTCGGCCTCGGCCTCCTCGTCCTCTCTGAATAGAACCGCCATGTCCACGGCCTCTGGGGGCGCCTAACTGACGTGGATCATCACCGGGAGCAGGAAGTAGAGCTCTCTGAGGAGGTGGTAAGGTCGCGTGTGGAACTGTCGCCACTCCCTGTCATCTCACCGGACAGTCTCTGATACGATGGTGCGGACTCCCGCACCCAAAACAACCTGGCGACGCCTGCTGTCCATGCGGATAAGAACCAAATAGCTGACCCCGTCCAACTCCTCTACCGGCACCATCTCTGGGAAAGAATCTGGCACGATGCCTCTGAGTTGGCATATCGGTACGAATCCTCTTCAGCCCAGAAACAGCCGAAGTCTCTGAAATGCACGCCTCCATCCGTAATGCCGTATCTATAACAGCCGCATAAGTGTCAAAGTGCTGGGCGCCGATGGCAAGAAATAACTGTGTGTCGAGTCCCTGCACAAACCTCTTTACCCTCTTCTCTTCTGTATCAACCAAGTACGGAGCATATCGGGACAACTTAGTAAACTGGATATCATACTCGGACACTGTCATCCCTGGAGTCTTGATCAAAGCCTCAAAACTACGAGCTCTAGCATCACGAACGCTCTCTGGAAGGAAACGGGCTAGAAATACTGCTGTGAACTCGGCCCAAGTCATAGGAGGTAGACCTGCAGCTCGACCTCTCTCGACTGACTCCCACCATGTCTGCGCAAGGACCTCCAGACGGAAACTCGTAAGCTCTACCCATCTATCGTCGGAACATCTGAGCGAACGGAAAATCCTGGATAAATTGTCAAGGAATGTCTGCGGATCCTCCGCTGCATCGATGCCCGTGAAGACTGGGGGTCTCAGTCTCATGAAATCCTGTAGTGATACTGGAATAGCCGCTGTAGTAGTAGGAGCGACTGTTTGGGCAGCAGGTACTATCGTAGTATGTGTTGTGGTAGGTACGTCCTCTGATCTCGGTGCACGACTGGCCTCTACTAAGGATCCCACCATCTGTCGTAACTCCTGCATACCTCCCATCATCTGTCGTAGCTCCTCTATACCAGACTCTAGCCTATCCATGCAGCCTGGAGAATGCGGATCAGTCTGTTCCAGAGGCGTAGGTACGCCACCCTGCTCGGTCTTCGTCTCGGAAGAGCCTGCTCGGATCTCATCTCGGACGGCAGCCCTCTGCGCTCTCGTAGCCTTCGGCGGCATAGTGGCTGGTACAGGAAACAGGATGATAAGAACAGAGCAATATAATCATAGGATACACGGAATTGAAGAAGGAATATTTCAAGCAAGTATATCCTAAAGTCACCAAGGCGGAGTACCGTATCGCAAGTATGACGCGGACATACACACGCTACGTTACCCTGCTTAAGTCACTTACTCCATCTACCAAAGGTCATCCTACACTCAGAAAGGTAAAACCTATCGCTCTGATACCAACTTTGTCACGACCCGAAAGGTACGGAACGTGACCGACACTTAAATTACAAACATCTCAAGGAGGACGTAATCTAAGTAAGCCAAAGCCCAGAAATCAAAACCAAATAAGCAGTAGAGTGAAGGAAAACCAATCAATTGAAAGCGAGTTTATCAAATAAGTCATATCAAGCCTTTTTAAAAGCAATATCAATTTTTCCGAAAATTTCGGCAGAGTTTCCTTTGTAAATACTGGCCCCCCAAAACGGGTACAATAAGAATATATATGAATAACAAGAATACGGCATCCCCAAGCGGGAGCTAGCTCTTTGCCCCAAGGCGGTCACAAATCCCACGCAATATAAATCAGCAATGTGCAAAATAAGCAAAAGAAAGAACAAGTAATAAGCAACATGTCGGCTTAAGTGAGCGCGACCCAAAGAAACAATATACAAGCCCAAAAATCTCACTGTCTCGCCTCTAAGTCAATAAACAACAATACTGGTAGATGATACAGTAGATGGAGTACACTAGATACAATGAATGTACAAGGTGGAAGACAAAATAAACATATAACCCACTTACGAGCAAAAATCCTCAATCCACGCAAAAGGAGGAAGTGCGTCCGCCGCAACAGTACTGACGGATCGGACCTGCACAAAGTCTGTGGCACAACGGGGGTGAGTTGCCAACTCGTGAGTAATATGTATCATCTATAAAGACTATCGTAAGCATGTACGCAAAGTGTCACAATTCTACAATATTGCTATCGTATGAAGTACTAGCATGTATGCGACATGAGTGCAATGTAACACAAGATATGAGTATGCTGATATGAGAAAATCATTACTTTCATCTTAAGAAAATTTCTGTGAATATCTGAGGAAATATCATATGAAATCAACAGAAATCCGTGCCCAGCATCGGCATCTCAAATACATATCTCAATGTCCCAAAGTATCTGTATCCAATATCCCGGCCCCAACCGTCCGGCTGGTCCATCTCAAAATATCAATATCTCAACATCTCACGGCCACGGTCGGTATCCTCTGGATATCCGCCACGCTAACAATCACCGGTAGGTAGTCTGCCCCTGCCAGGCTCATCGTCTACTACTCGAACTTCTTGCCCCGGGATACCTTACCGGGCCCACCATATACCCAAGACGGTTCATCCAACTCCTCGAAACGGGTCTCGAAAACCAACAGAAACTCATGGTGGACGACACATGTATCATGTCACGAGAAAAACCGTAATTTTCAATGTTTAAAAATAATATCAATTTTATAAAATCCTTGAGGCTTTCCCCAAAATCTCATAAATCTCAAATACTGAAATCCTCCAGAAGAAAGTACCATGAGTATACATGTCAATGATGATGAATGCATATGGTATCAACAGTGCGACTGCAATATATAACATGAAGACTATAAATGACTGTATGATGTAATGAGGTACATGCATATGACTAGCAATTCTACATGTTCATCTTGCGGAATTTACTATATTAGCACTGGTTTATATGTCTTATATGGTGAAATTATTCTAAATTCCGTTTTAAACAAGTTATCTTGTGTTTGTGGCATAGCAATTACCAAGGCGTGTGTGTTCGCATGAATAGTGCTCGTGCAGCATAAAACCCTGGTAATGGTGCAAGTGTCCTATGCGATGGAGTTGCACAATTATATAAAGAATTAAGCAAGTCAATTATTTACTGTGTCGCATATCTCATTTAATGGTCTCGATGGTTTCTATATGATGAAATTAGCACAATATGGATATACATGTCATGCAGTACAGTAAAATAGGTAACTAGAACTACATGCAATAAGCTAGTATTACTAAAATTCTAAATTATCGGGGCTAGCGACCTACTATCATCTCTTAGTACAACTCGTACTGCATTAGCTCCAACATCTGGGGCGATATCTCGTCGTTCGCAGCAATAGCTGGCTCGCTCGTCTGCACGCTGAACAGTGCCTCGACCATCATGAATAAGTAATACACCAACGGTCATCAAAATCTGGCTGGCCTCTATCATTGGCTCAATCCTCTAGTGTCGATCAGCACATCCGAGTAACCTCATAAAGGCGATCCGCCAAACGCTCGTGGCGCGGAAACACAGTAAAAAGACACATCTCCGCAATCGTGTGTCGCCGGAATTTCGCCCTGGTCAGTCCTCGTTCGCGACGAGCTCGTGCTGACCACAACTCTAGCTGTAGCTCTCCCTGCCCGTAATCGTGGTAGCAAAACCATAACTGGTACTGATGAGGCTAGATCGGAATGAATATAATACTGAGCAAAGAAATGTACATCCTAAGGCTTCTTAAGTGGAGTAGCGTATCGTAAGTATGCCGCGGAACATACCCACAGTACGTCACTCTACTTTAGTCACCTATTCCATCAACCAAGGGTCATCCTACGCTCCGAAGGTAAAACCTAACGCTCTGATACCAACTTTGTCACGTCCCGAAAGTACGGAACAAGACCGGCACTTAAACTACGAACGTCTCGAGGCGTACGTAATCTAAGTAAACCGAAAACCCAGAAATCCAAACCAAGAAAAGTAGTAGAGTGAAGGAAAACCAATTTAAAACAAGAAGTTTTAATAGCATAAGCCGAATTATGCGGTTTTAAAAAAAACATCAATATTTCCCGAAAATTTCGGCAGAGTCTCCTTTGTAAATACTGGCTCCCAAACGGGATACAACATGAATAGTATACGAAATCAATAAAAGGCATCCCCAAGCGGGAGCCAGCTCTTCGTCAATCGACGGTCATAACCACACAAGCAATATAATATACAACGCCAACGGCGAGGATCAAAAACTCAAAACTCCAAGAAAACCACAGAAATAAAACGCGCGACTCTAAGGTCGAAGAAATAACATCACTGGTCTCTATCTCAAAGATAAATACATGTTTGGTTGATGGAACTTCTAGATACAACAGAGTAATATTATACAAGTTATATAATGGGGGTACGATACAAGTAAACCTACCTACTAGCAAATCACCCGAACGAAACTATGCCCGCAAAGCCGTAATGAAACCTGCACGGCAAACCTGCAAGAAACTGGGGCACAACGGGGGTGAGTTGCCAACTCGTGAATAGAAAAACATCTACGAAAAGAAATCGCATAAATAACGCAATCCTAAGTCAATGATCATAATATATCCTCAAATATATAACCAGCAACCCATAACAATGGTTAGGGCAAATATCTAACCCAAGTGTAATTCCATGTGCCCGTGTCAGTGCCTCAGGTAGCAATGTATCGTATGGATGATGTATGAATGCATGGAACAGAATGCATGTACTGAAGAAAACAGCTTTCATAAATCAGTGAGATTTCTGTATTTTAAAAGTGAGGTACCATAAATGAAATCAGCATAAAACAGTACCCAGCATCGACACAAAACAAGTGTGCAAATATCTCGATATCTCTGTATCACAATCTCTGTACCTCAATATCTCAATATCTCAATATCTCAATCACAATATCTAGGGCGCCGTCAATCCAGACCGGCCCCTACCATCTATCTCAAGACCACGACGGTATCCTCCGGATATCCGACGCGTCGGGTAATATCACCGGTCGGTAGTGCTCCCCTGCCAGGCTCAACGTCAACAACACGGCCTTCTCGCCCCGAGGTACCGCACCGGGCCTACCATGTACCCGAAACGGTTCATCAAACTCCTCGAATCGGGTCTCAAAATCCATCAGCAAACTCATGGTGGACGACTCATACATCATGGGAAAACCACATTTTTATTTAAAAAGAGAGAAAGCAGTTTATATATGTTTTGCGGTTTTCCTCCAAATCCAGAAAATATCATGGAAATCATCAATAGCATGTAAAACCATGAATATAAGCATGAGAATGAATAACAGTATGCATGAAGCGACAAGTAATAACTACAATATCTAAGCTGGCATATAAGGTATGTACACTAATATTATGTCAAACTACTGGCTATCAAGCTAAGTTAAGCAATAATACTTTCTAAGGTGTACGTGACATGGCAATTACCGATGAAGATGTGTGTGAGCCGGCAAGTAAGTGTATGTGGTACATACGCATCATCGGTAATGGTGCTGGTGTCCTAACAGCATAATGTCAACAATGCAATATGAAATAACAATGTAAATTTGCGATGCGGAGCGAGCAACCAAAATGAGCGGGAGCTAAATATTAAACAATGGTGCCATTTGAAATAACACGAATCGCGGGGTTTTGAAAATAGGGGCTACGGTGGTTTTTTTTTAAGAAAGGATACGTCTTTTGAAATATCCGTAGATCCCTTGACCTGTCTTTTAAAATACCCACGATCCGCTAGTTTTGAAATAGGTAGGAGTCTAATATAATCTAACAACTACACTAAACTAAATGGCTAAGCTAACAAGCTGAACTACAGGTAAGGAAGCCGCCTATCATCTGAGTCGATATATATACATACCTGTATATGTATAGTCGGTGATCCCGCCTCAATAATATCATATCCGATACCATATCTATAATCAGACATCCCAAGTCAAGAGTGCGGATCAATCATTAAAATATAGCTCGTACGTAAATCCGTCGTACGGCATTTCCAAATCTGGGTACGGGTCAAAATCATATTCATCACACTATTCATCCGGTATCCTCTTTATCAAAGATCATAGTCTAAGGTACTGACCTATGTCTAATACAATACTAATACCGCCTAAGTATGCATGGACGTGTGTGAAACACTACGTCAAGGACCCGCTACAACGTCATGTCGTATCTCAAATACGAACCCTGCTATATCACCGATCTCACGGCCTCAAATCAAATCTCATCGACTCATCTTAAATCCCAAGTACTATCCTCATTATCCATGCATGCGTATATGAATGTACATATGCATAGTCCCATACCCACGCATATATACAGATATACACATCCCAATCGGCGCACAAGAAAGTAATGTATGCAAGTCTGTGTGTGCGTATGTAGGTATAACAACTACTCTAGGGTTTCGCAACTAACCCAAAGCTAATCCATGAACACATAATCAAAACATGAATAAACATTCTCGTATCATAAAACACCTATATAAACATATATATATATGAGCTACACTACGGACTGCGGGGGTGCTATACGCCATCCACCCGACTTCTCCCCGTAGATATAAATCTACTCACCTGGTCCTCGCTAGCCGGTGCCGACATCGCCACGCGCTTGCTTGTCGTCTCGAAGTCCACATGGGTTACCTACATATCATAACGTACCGTGTCGTATTAAAATCCGACTCATGACCCAAAACGACACGCGAATCCCATATAGGTCAAAACCTATGGTTGCTTTCACAAATCGACCCAAAAACCCTCGACGTTGGCGTACAAATGCCAAACCATCGAGAAAGATCCCAACACACTCATTTGTACAATTACAAGCACTAATTATAATATAAAATAGCTTAAAATTCACAAAAACCCCAATTTCACTTAAAAAGTCATTTTTCCGAAAATCTAGCAAGCACAAATCACCGTTTTAGTACAAAACTCGATGTATAAACGAATCTAGCGGCCACAATATTCACTAAATTTCTTAAATAAGTCATAAAAACAATTCCCATAATTTAATCTCATTAAATTCCATAAACCCCAAAATTCTAGTTTACAAAATACCTAAATTTTAACAATTTTATAGCAAAAATGCACAAACTACAATCTAGCTTGG
Source organism: Agapanthus africanus (assembly GCA_030015575.1). NCBI lineage: Eukaryota > Viridiplantae > Streptophyta > Magnoliopsida > Asparagales > Amaryllidaceae > Agapanthus > Agapanthus africanus. The sequence goes on from CM057337.1 coordinate 518,048,487, forward strand.
ATTTTCATGAACTAAAGTATTAAACTACACTTTAAAATGTTAATAATGCCATGAATACCCTAATTAGATTTTTATCTCCATTATTTAATCAAATTCCAAAAACCTAGTTTGCTTAAAAACTTGATTTGGACAAATTAAATGCAACAATTTACATAATAGCAACTAGATTAGGTTTTTCCATGCCCTCACATGCCAAAATACACTTTGTAAACTTAAACAAGTGACAATGACCATATTTGAATTCAAACCCTAACTCATAAATTTTAAATCGTGCACTTAAAACCAATTGAAAACCTATTTAAACCTAATTAAACACCTAATTAAGCTAACATGAAACAATTACAACACATTAAGCAAAAGGTTAGAATTTATACCCAAATAATTTGAAGCTCCCACAAGCACACTTAGCCTCCCAAATTGAAATCTAAATCCCTAGATCCATGCTAAAGTAGCCAAGGAAAAATGGGTAGGAGGTGGATTTTGATTTTGTGGGATTTTTGTGTTGGTTTTTGGGCATTTTGTTGAATTTTTTTGATGCAAAATGAGAGAGGAAGAAAGAGGGCTGTTGTGGTGCAGGAAAAACAAGTAGGCTCGGCCAAATGGGCAGGAGAAGAGAGTGTGGGGTGATTGGAGAGAGAATGTGGTCAAAAAGTCCACCTTTAATTCTATCATTCTCTTTTCTTTTCTTTTCTTTTCTTTTCTTTTCTTTCTTTTCTTTTCTTTGAAATTCATGTAGGGAAAATGGGTGGGGGCTGCTGAATTCAGCCAAGGGAAGAAATAAATGGGGGTGTGTGAGTGTGGGTATGGGTGTGGGGTGATGGAAAATGATAAATACAATATCCCAAACATCCATTTACACTAAAAAAAAGCCTTTTTTCTTCAATAATTTCTAAACCGTTTTGGCAAACGATTTCGTTTCAAAAACCATATGATAAAATTTTATTTAATGTTTTATGATGCACAAAATTTGTTTCAACTCATTCCAATTTGTAATTTTCCCTAATTAAATATATTAGTGACGGCTTAAAATAATATTAAAATAATTAATTTCGGAAAAAATTTCAGAAAATTTGAAATTTCACCAGTGGGTCAATAAACACCAAATACTAGCAATTACATAGCTAGAATATGTATATTTAATTTTATAATAAAGATATTTGTATTTTGACTTTTTACAGAAAACCCCCTTATTTTACCGTTTTTTCGAAATTTCACCGAAACGATTTTCAAAACGTTACAATCTTCCCCCCTTAAAGAAATTCGGTCCCCGAATTTAAATTAAAACTCCCCCCAAATACTAAAATATTTCAGCCAAAACCATCAAATCGCCGGGGCTCCGAAATCATAAATACATAAACGCATCATAGCGCAATGCATGCGCATGAGTAATGAGTAGATAACTCGAAATTAAAACTCCGTCAAGCAACCCACAATCATCGGAGTCAAGGTGAAGACACGAATACCAAATCTCAAGCAAGACCGATATGCTATAAATCGGAACTATGCATGTAAATATCAGGAGGAAATGCATGCCAAATCCTTTAAGTTGTTGTGCAATGCACATAACACTGCACAGTGGCGGACGTCTATCATAAGAAAATAACTATATACATATATACCTTTGTTTGAAATGTACGTTCCGCCGTTTTGGGAAACAATTTAGAAGGGTTTTCCTTGTTTTAAACGTTTCGCGTCATATCAGACACGTAGGTAAATACTGAGACTATAGCTCGCTTTTTGGAATTCCCTTCCATAGCTATCAATGCATGCAAAATATATTCAGGTACTGTTCTCTGACTAGTCCTGCTTAGTACGAAAACACATCGCAATTATCATTAAAAAAACGTACTGCTCTATAAGAAATCAATCCCAAAATACGCGTATGAATACTACGTGCGTCTGGTGCGCACGACAATCAAAATCCATATACGTGCCATACAAGTGCACAGAAACAAGATCTAAGTGCATCGGGTGTGCACAAAGCATCTGTCGTAGGCAACGTGTGTGCCTGACAGCAAAATCAGGTGCATCTGACATGCACGAAAAAATCTCGATTTAGTGCATCTGGTGTGCACCAAAATCGCATCTCAAGACATGCGCTCAACATGCGCGAAAACCCAAAACCAGGGGCATCCATCATGCACGAAATCATGAAATCCAATATCAAGCGCCGAACATGCGCAAAATCAAATCAGGTGCACAAGGTGCACAAAACAAATATCGAGTATCGCAATCGAAATCGAAGTCCAGTGCATATATGTGCACAAAAGGCGTATCACTGCACTGCAAGCATATATAAACTATACAGAGTGCAGGAACCAAATCGTGTGCGTGCATACGCACAAAATCATCTCAAATGTCTAAAACCGTAAAATCACAAACATATGAAACCAAAGCCCGAAAACGATATCAAGTGCAACGACTGTGCGAAAATCGTAAATCCTGAATCATCAAAACCAATTCATGCGAATAATTCACCCAAAACATTGAAATCTAGTATGGCGGAATAGTCCCGCTCAAGCACATACTCAAGAATCTCTAGCCAACTGTCGTGGTCACTCATAGCATGTCTCGTCAATGATCAAGAACTCTGGTCTGCTGGCGTACGTAACATGACCACTCCTGGGTCCTAGACTTCTCGTAATTCATTCCAGAAAGGTCCTGTTGGGGCTCTCCCAAATCACGTCTCTGCCGAACTGTCCGGAAGTTATCGTCCTTTACTATATATGTTTCTTGTTCCGGAACGGCTGCATACTCATCGCAACTCCTTCTGGAAGGTATATCTATGCACAATGCCTCAGCATGCGTATCGCATCTCTGATGTCGGCGGAGTGGAACGTCGTCTCATCAAGATCTCGTACGAACCCCTTACTCCACTTTCTCTAATGTCGACTGCTTCGGACTCGTCTCATCGTGGCTGCATAGACTGAGCTCTAACGACTATCCTCGTATCTGGAGTCTCCCAAGGAATGCATCTCATCACCTAGCATCCGAATTAAGTCGAACCATCCAATCGATTGTCAAAACTGTAGGGTTCCTAGGCACACACTAGAGGTCTCACAAGTGATCAAACATGGCCAATTCAAAATTTTCCAAGTGCCTACAAACCCTAATACGGATCGTTAACTAGATATATAGACGATGCGATGAGAGTAAACAACTTTAGCTTAAAAGGAAAGGGGCTACAACCTTTGTAGATCCGGTCCACCACTTCCTAAGCTCCGCGATGATATCCCTCCGCTGTCCAAATCGGATTCCGGACTCTAGCATCGGCTTCATCGAAGAAATGGGTGGGCTTGGTCGTCGGCTTCGATGCCGAAGATGATCTACGTCGAAGCATCACTAGATCAAGCTCCCACTTCACCAAGCCATGAAACTTGTAAAGAAAACACCCTATACTACTTGGCAAGAGGTAGAGGATGAAGAAATAGGAAGTGGGTTCACTTTAGAATTGGATTTCTCACTCATTTTCACTAGTTGCCATTGATGGTAGCTAGGTTTTCTTCATGTTGAAGATGAAGAAGAAGAAGAGAGAATATGATAAGTGTTATTAAAAATAGAAAATAAAATCAACACTTATCATTTTCTAACCTTGGTTAGGTGTAGAGAATGTACTAGGGTTAAGTGGAATGGTTAGGGCTAAGTATGAGACAAAATGGTCACTTTAGTCAAAGCTTCAAGAAGCTTCAAAGAAAAACAAAACTAGCAACCATTTCATTTCATATCTTTTCCAAAATAAATAAATAAATAAATAAGTAAGAAAAAGAAAACCCTAATCATTAACTTAACCATGGTTTAATTCTTTATACTTAACCAAGTAAACATGTATCATCAAACATGATACAATCAAGTGCACAAAAGTATATCACACATACAACTTGTGATATTCAAGTGAGAAAATCCATTTAAAGTGAACCAATACTAGTTAATGCAAAGTAATATATCAAATATATAATTATACATTAAATCATTAAATCAACACTTGATTTAACGATCCGGTCATATCGCATGTAACCGACTAGTATCCTATGTATCGGCTTATCGAATCAATCCTTGATTCGACAACTAGGTTATATCACATACTACCATTCGATACATTCATCGCGAGAATGGAATACGGTATCACATACACGAATTATTCTCGGTCCCGCACATATCTAATATGCGCTCCTATTTTGTTTCGCTTGAGCCAGGAAACCTCTGTGTAGGACTCTAAAGACTCGTCAATACGCCGGCAGCAGGTGATGATCATATCAAACACCCACAAGCCGCAAGCGGTCTGCTAAACGTAACGGCCACCCGAGTATTGAGCGATCAGAAGATCGACGAGCAAGCCCGCTCACACTCCTGTGAATCCAACCAGTAACACTTACCGTACAGTCCGGTCTGTTCGTCTGATATGTCACATATCTCGCCTAGGGGTGGTAAACGTCAGACCCCAGTAGCTCGATAAGTCATGCCGACGTGAGGTCCATAACATGTGTGAAACTACTGATAACTCTTACCAGTATATCACAGCAACCGTGGCCAGGGATTTCCTGTTATGGCCAGTCGTGCATAGCGCAACATCAACCCCCAATACCGGGAGAGACGAATCCCCTCCTATCGCTCATTGCCTCCATGTGAATCGGGACTGCACCCAAAAACCACCTGTTTGCACGACTCTGTAGAGCCGTGGTAGGGTGGAAATCAAAGCACAGTGGGAGACACACAAGACTCTATGATGATCTCGGGTCAACAGACTAAGCTGTACTAGTGTCACCAGAGAACTGCCATCTGACGTGAGGTATAATACCATCTGGGAGTTCTCGGCGAGTCCGTTCAGTGTACCCAGTCTCCACTGAGCACCCGCATACCATCTCTGATGTCAAACACCAATGGATATGGGATCATCCATCGCCCATCATATGGGTCGAGAAGATATACGCTAGTTTACTCTGGAATATCGATGCCCCGTCTCGATATTCACACGACTAGGAACATTGAAGGATGTACTCATGGACTACCCAGGCCCCACTAGTATGATCTACATCATAGTCCTGAAAGTCGAGTACACATCCTAAGGGCTTTATCAACATGTAATCAGAGAGACAGAAAGTATACATGTTAAGATAAAGAGCAACCAGATAGCATACTATCATGTCGAGCAAGAAAGTCCTACCTATATATGTCCCAGCATCCACTACAATATACATCAAATGTACAATAATGGCCTCTAGGGCATACATATAACTAACAATCTCCCACTTGCACTAGGGCCACCTGTAGCAGTGGCTGCAGTATCACATACTCAACCATCCCCTAAAAAGTCTCTCTTTGGGAAAAGGCCTTCGTGAGTGGATCCGCCGTGTTGTCCTCTGAGTCTACTCTCCTATCCTCAATCATCCTGGAGATCATCTATCTCCATGATCAGATGATACTGCCTCAGAATATGTCTGGGTCACTGATGGGATCGGGGTTCTTTGGCCAAAGCCACACTTCCATTGTCATACAATGGTAGGAACCTAGTTCATCTTATGAACCAATATACACCCAAACTGCCTCTTTGGTAGTATCTATAATAGCGATGTTACCAGCCTTTATCGTCTAGTTTGTCACGGTATCTAGCTTGGAACTCTTCCAACATACCGTCCCTCCACTGAGGGTGAAGACAATGCCTGTGACTGACATTCAGTCGTCTTTATCACCCTGGAACCCTTCCAGTGATTCTCCCCAGGATCGGTTGATACCATCTCACTACATCTAGTGGGAATCCTAGCATCCAATTACATCTATCTCATAGATGAAAACTCAGGATTTAGGAGGTATCACTTTGATCCTATTGGAGAATCCTTGTGATAAGCGGAGATTGACCGTGCGTAGCATAGGAAACTCTTTTCCTATCAAGAGTATGTCATGTACGTACTCTACGAGGATGACCACCTTACTCTCTACTACCTTTTTGTATATACAAGGTTCATCTACCATTTTGATGAAGTCAAACTCTTTGACTACCACATCAAAACAGACGTTCCAACTCCGCGATGCCTGCTTTATTATGTAAAGCAACTTGCACACGTTTCCGCTGCTCCCACTGTTTACGAAGCCCTCTGGCTGTGTTCTTATAGACGTTCTCTTCTAAATCATTATTTAGAAAAGTAGTCATGGCACCCAACCACCAGATATCGTATTCATGGTATGTAGCAATGGCAAGTAGGATCTGGATGGACTTAAGCATAGTCCCTAGAAAAGGTTTCATCATTATCCATACCTGGTTGATGACTAAAACCTTTAACAAGTCTAGCTTTGAAAGTCTCAACTTTTCCATTTACACCAAGTAATCTTCTCAAGATATACTTGCTCCTGATGGGGATTTAACCCTTCAGATATAGCAATCAAAGTCCATACTTTGTTGGTGTACATGGATTCCATCTCAGATTGCTAAGCATCCAGCCATTCTTACAGAGTCCCTACTCTCGATGGCCTGCTCGAATCTAGTTGGGTCATCATCTCATGATGCAATCCTCGCTCCCACTGTCATCGAGAAACCGAGATATCTCTCAGGCGGATGAGGAACCCTACCAGATCGGCGGAGAGGCTGAGGTTCGTCGGGAACTATTGAATCCTTTGGTTCTGTCAAATCATCAGCTGTAGTTTTATATAGCTGGAGCCTTTCCAGTTCTACAGAACTGACCTTGCCTCGATCTTGTCCGGATTTTGCTTTTGACACAGGCCGGACAATCCCAAATCTTAACTTAATTAAGAGATAGGCTCTTCCCATACCATATCTCATATGGAGTGCTAGGCACTGATTTGAATCGAACCCTATTCAATAGGTATGCAACTTCATAAGTGCATAACTCCCTTAAAGGAAATAGGAAACTCAGTAGTACTCATCAAAGAGCGCACCATATCATATAAGGTGTGATTGCTCCGCCCCGATATACCATCGTGCTATGGTGTATTCGGAGGAGTAATGCTGAGAGAGAATCTCATTCTCCTTTAGAACAATCCAGGAATTCCATGCACAAGTATTCTCCTCCCTGATCTCATCATAGGACATAATACTTATACCTGTATTTTGGTTCTCTACTTCTAACTTATATTCTGTGAATATCTCAAAAGGTTCGGACTTGTGTTTCAACAGGAACATATGTCTGAATCTTGAGAGATCATCAGAGAACGTAATGAAGTAGAAAGAACCGGTCCTGGCATGTGTAGACAGGAGACCTTACATACATCATCATGTATCAGTCCCAAGAGTTCACTAACTCTTTCTCTGTTTCCAATAAACAGAGCTATGGTCATCTTATCTTTGTGATATGACTGGCAAGTTTCACAAGATGTAAATTCAAACTGATTTAAATATGCATCTAAAATGTAACTTCAGCCAGTCGGGTCGCATTGATATGACCTAGTCTACAATACCTCAAGAAGAATTCGTTCATTTCTGAACTCTTCCTCTTGTGTGTGTTCTGTATACTAGGAACCGTAGTTTGATTTAGAACATCAATGCTTTTAGATAACGTGCCTGAATCGATCAACTTTTGATATAGGAAATGTTCAAAACATTATCCAACAATACAAAATTTTATCATTTCTTTACTTCTAAAGAGACTGATATGATTTTGTATATCAGGTTCGGTATCTAATAACATTCGTTCAGAATCAATGTATTGGTAATACAGGGTGACAGTGACCAACAGACTTGGCTGCAACACTTGCCCCATTTTCTGTCTCATGAAACTTATCACCCGTTCTCAGTTTTTCTACCCTATGTAACTTATTACATATCTGGGATCCAGATCCGGTATCATATACCCAGGATGCGGAGGATACTGAGAAACAGTTCTTTGTAATGAACACACCCGAAGATGATGCATCAGCATGCACTCTCTTCGTTTGGACGGCACGGGAATTCTGGTAATCCCCAATTTCCTGCTCTGTCTTATAACAATTATAAGTTGGAGCGGGACCAACGTTCCCCAGCTCAGTATAACAAGCGGGTTCGGTCAATATCCGTATTATTATCTTGATTAAGGCGTGATATGGTCGCTACCAGGAGAGAGTGAGAAGAAAACACTCTGCGTACGCTCTTACAAGATTAGATTGATTATATATTTTATCTAATCAGGATGGCTCCCACTGTTTTTATCAAATCTTCCTTCAAACCTTAAAAGGAAAGACTAGCCGGGACTAATTACACTCTGCAAGTTCGCCAATCTTTCAGCCAGGCCAGTGTCGGTACTTTGAGGGAGGTTCCCCATGCTTTCGCACGGACCTAATTACAGTAAACCTCGTTTTCCCAGAGGCATAACCCCGTTGACACCTTTCTAGACACCTACTTGATCGGCTAATTGTAAAGTGCAAAACTCTCCCAGGAGTAACAATTACTCGCAGTGGGTATCGGGATCCAACTATCACATAGAAGGTATGCAAATTATTGCAAGTTTCAACACTTGAAACTCCCGATAAAGGTTTTTACCCCTAGCACTTATGACCTTAACTATGGTCAACAAATCATAAGCACTAGTCAAGTTCTACCCGTCATTTCGTGATTAATTAGACCCACCCACATGACCCTTAACTAAGGTCAACAAAGTCACGCGACTGTCCTAACTAATCGCATCATATGCGGTGTAGGAAGACATCACTTAGCTACCGTACACTGTGCCTTAACTAAGGTCAACAAACACAGGACGAATACTAAGTACTCTACTTCCTAAAATGACGAAGGGTTGCAAATGGTTTTTATGAAAACCTTCAACGCTTTGAACTTGATCTCGTTGCGGAATCAAATGGTTTTTAAATGGAATGTTTTTAAGGCTTTTCTAGTTTTGCTAAAGGGGTCACTCCCGGTGAAGAGATCGTCGGCCCTTTCCTCGTCGAATGAGGTGCGGGATATATCATATATATCACTGTGCAAAGCAAAAACTATAGAAGCAATCAAAAGACAAACCGGGTGTGTAGCATCTGCCAGTTATTGCTAAAGGAGTCACTCCCGGTGAAGGGATCTCGGTCCTTTCCTCATCGAATAAGGCGCAGGATGTTCTACAAGGAACACCGTGATGCAAAGCAAGAACTGTAGCTACCTGTTTTTATTTTGAAATTCGATTCCACAACATCAATTAGGTTTATTTTCTTTCATTAATCTCATTAATGAGTGTCCCATCATTTAAGTCCACCTAAACATCACAGATAAATATAACGTACGCTTATGCCATCCGCATTCGTCTCGATGTCCCGTCTGCACCGTTAGGTTAGGTAACTAACGCCAGAGCGAGGCAGGGCTAGCGCGGGTGTAAAACATAAGCAACGTCTATATAATATATCATATATACTATATACAATATCTGTCACAGAACATCACATGATCACATCACAGATAAATCACAGCAGAAGATATCATATGAAATATTGGATATACTAGGACGTCCGTGTTTTCAATACGAGCCAGTATAAAACACGGATTCCACGGTCGTGATGAATAGCCAATCCCACACCCCTAGACCCCTACGAGAGCGGCAAGTAACCCTACCAATTCTAGAGTTAGGAGACCCGGACTCGACTCCTCGAGTTGGTCTCCCACTGGACCCTAGAACCCGGTTACTTGTGCCCTCCTCCTTGGGTCTATCCTAGTGCAGAAAAGTAAAGAATATACAAAAGGTGACATCATCCGCAACCTAGAAGTGCCCCAATAAAAGAATATTACATACAAGTTTTTACATGAATGAAAATGAAAAACACTCATCTCACATAAAAAACCCCGGCTATTCGAACACGACGATCCAATATAACATATCCAGCAACACATAACATCACATGTCATCAACGTAAGTAAATATGCGCATCCTAATTGTCGTTGACATATAGCAACGAAACCGGCGATATCACATATTACACTTACGGTCATAGAAAAGAAAGTGTAAAACTACAACAGTTGGAATCCGCAATCTCTTTAGACATCGCATGCCTAATCAAATGAAATACTTAGACATCACATGCCTAACAATTATAAACCCCGCATTTTAGTCTCAAAATCGAAAACACTTTTCAATATTAGGTCGGGGAATTCAACATGATTCCCAACATTCTGATCGAATGCTCATCGCAAACTTTAGTAGGCGGCCGCACCCCTGACGCCGTCGACGAAGTGCACCAAGGCGGAACACCGCTGCCGCGAGCACCCAAAAGGATGCTTTCGGCGACGGGGTTCTCCTACAGTCACTTGGTCGGGGCTATGGGGTGAGGCTGTCTATTAAGTTTACCCGGCGAGTATCCGCGTACGCTACGTGATTGTGACGGACTTTTGATCACATCAAAATTCCATGGCAACCGATCAAGTGAGACTAAACTTCTATGTTTATAACATTCATTCAGTTATCTCATAACTACTTGTGAATTCCAAATATTGTATCACATTCCGGATAAAAAAAATGTTAAACTTTCCGATCGAACAATCGAACACCCAAGTTTTCCCGATACAGCTCAACACATGAAATAAGTCTAAAAACATTCAGTTCATGCCTCAGTACCAACGGTCCAGCCGTAGAAGGGTCAAGCCAACGCCTCACATGTGGCACGCCGTACTGCCCCAAACCCTAAGGTTCAAAGGGCAGTTCAAGACGGTCACATAATCGAGTCAAGGTTTGTTGTCTTCTAGAGGGTCCATCGCGTTACTTGCACAACTTAGAACGTCTTTAAACCTCGGAAAAATCCAAAACTTGGAAATTTTCCGGCAGGGGAAAAAGCGGGTATTTATATCCGGTCGAACTTTTTAACATATTATAAAATTGCCCGGAAAAACACACACTGACAAAATTAGACAATCCGGTCGAAACACCGAGTCCCTAATACAACCCAGAAAATTCAACTCTTGAATAATTATTAAAAATTCCCAGGAAAACCAGTACTGCAATTTAAGAATTACTGTACAAAATTCAATGCATAAAGAGACTAAACGGCCGGGGAACCGCCGCACGAGGCATGCTCGTGCCGCGGAACCGCGGCGGTTTGATGGAATTAGGCTGTCGAATTTCACAGTAACTCTTAGATATACCTGCTGATTTTTCTGCATATTTTTAATTCACAAAAATCCACGAATTTCAGAAATGTACAGAGAGCAATATTAGGGTTAGGGTTTCGGTTCGATCGGATTTCTAACTCCGTCTATGCATCGCCTAAGGCTCTAGCTAGGCTCTGATACCACTGTAGGGTTCCTAGGCACACACTAGAGGTCTCACAAGTGATCAAACATGGCCAATTCAAAATTTTCCAAGTGCCTACAAACCCTAATACGGATCGTTAACTAGATATATAGACGATGCGATGAGAGTAAACAACTTTAACTTAAAAGGAAAGGGGCTACAACCTTTGTAGATCCGGTCCACCACTTCCTAAGCTCCGCGATGATGTCCCTCCGCTGTCCAAATCGGATTCCGGACTCTAACATCGGCTTCATCGAAGAAATGGGCGGGCTTGGTCGTCGGCTTCGATGCCGAAGATGATCTACGTCGAGGCATCACTAGATCAAGCTCCCACTTCACCAAGCCATGAAACTTGTGAAGAAAACACCCTATACTACTTGGCAAGAGGTAGAGGATGAAGAAATAGGAAGTGGGTTCACTTTAGAATTGGATTTCTCACTCATTTTCACTAGTTGCCATTGATGGTAGCTAGGTTTTCTTCATGTTGAAGACGAAGAAGAAGAAGAGAGAATATGATAAGTGTTATTAAAAATAGAAAATAAAATCAACACTTATCATTTTCTAACCTTGGTTAGGTGTAGAGAATGTACTAGGGTTAAGTGGAATGGTTAGGGTTAAGTATGAGACAAAATGGTCACTTTAGTCAAAGCTTCAAGAAGCTTCAAAGAAAAACAAAACTAGCAACCATTTCATTTCATATCTTTTCCAAAATAAATAAATAAATAAGTAAGTAAGAAAAAGAAAACCCTAATCATTAACTTAACCATGGTTTAATTCTTTACACTTAACCAAGTAAACATGTATCATCAAACATGATACAATCAAGTGCACAAAAGTATATCACACATACAACTTGTGATATTCAAGTGAGAAAATCCTTTTAAAGTGAACCAATACTAGTTAATACAAAATAATATATCAAATATATAATTATACATTAAATCATTAAATCAACACTTGATTTAACGATCCGGTCATATCGCATATAACCGACTAGTATCCTATGTATCGGCTTATTGAATCAATCCTTGATTCGACAACTAGGTTATATCACATACTACCATTCGATACATTCATCGCGAGAATGGAATACGGTATCACATACACGAATTATTCTCGGTCCCTCACATATCTCATATGCGCTCCTATTTCGTTTCGCTTGAGCCAGGAAACCTCTGTGTAGGACTCTAAAGACTCGTCAATACGCCGGCAGCAGGTGATGATCATATCAAACACCCACAAGCCGCAAGCGGTCTGCTAAACGTAACGGCCACCCGAGTATTGAGCAATCAGAAGATCGACGAGCAAGCCCGCTCACACTCCTGTGAATCCAACCAGTAACACTTACCGTACAGTCCGGTCTGTTCGTCTGATATGTCGCATATCTTGCCTAGGGGTGGTAAACGTCAGACCCCAGTAGCTCGATAAGTCATGCCGACGTGAGGTCCATAACATGTGTGAAACTACTGATAACTCTTACCTGTATATCACAGCAACCGTGGCCAGGGATTTCCTGTTATGGCCAGTCGTGCATAGCGCAACATCAACCCCCAATACCGGGAGAGACGAATCCCCTCCTATCGCTCATTGCCTCCATGTGAATCGGGACTGCACCCAAAAACCACCTGTTTGCACGCCTCAGTAGAGCCGTGGTAGGGTGGAAATCAAAGCACAGTGGGAGACACACAAGACTCTATGACGATCTCGGGTCAACAGACTAAGCTGTACTAGTGTCACCAGAGAACTGCCATCTGACGTGAGGTATAATACCATCTGGGAGTTCTCGGCGAGTCCGTTCAGTGTACCCAGTCTCCACTGAGCACCCGCATACCATCTCTGATGTCAAACACCAATGGATATGGGATCATCCATCGCCCATCATATGGGTCGAGAAGATATACGCTAGTCTACTCTGGAATATCGATGCCCCGTCTCGATATTCCCACGACTAGGAACATTGAAGGATGTACTCATGGACTACCCAGGCCCTACTAGTATGATCTACATCATAGTCCTGGAAGTCGAGTACACATCCTAAGGGCTTTATCAACATGTAATCAGAGAGACAGAAAGTATACATGTTAAGATAAAGAGCAACCAGATAGCGTACTATCATGTCGAGCAAGAAAGTCCTACCTATATATGTCCCAGCATCCACTACAATATACATCCAATGTACAGTAATGGTCTATACGACATACATATAACTAACAAAAACCTCATAATCGCCCAAGGGCTCAACATCTTGGGCACAGTTTAATAGTATCGAGTACATACCACAGCATCGGTGGTCCAGCCGTAGAAGGGCAAACCCAAGCCTCACTAATGGCGCCGTGGAACTGCCGCAAACCCGAAGGTTCAAAGGCTTTCACACGGTCATTATGTCGAGTTAGGGTTTCATTCTTCTAGAGGGGCCATAGAATTGTCTGCATGTCTTTCCGACTACTTTAAACTTGGAATAATAGGTTTCTGACATTCGATCGTCTCTGTCGACTCTCAACGTCTCCGCGTGAAGTCGTCTCTAGCTAGAATCAATCTATCTGATGACCTCGCATCGGGGTAGCGAACGAACCACATGTCCTAGTCATTCATCCTCGGTGACTAGCGACCTACTATCATCTCTTAGTACAACTCGTACTGCAATAGCTCCAACATCTGGGGCGATATCTCGTCGTTCGCAGCAATAGCTGGCTCGCTCGTCTGCACGCTGAACAGTGCCTCGACCATCATGAATAAGTAATACACCAACGGTCATCAAAATCTGGCTGGCCTCTATCATTGGCTCAATCCTCTAGTGTCGATCAGCACATCCGAGTAACCTCATAAAGGCGATCCGCCAAACGCTCGTGGCGCGGAAACACAGTAAAAAGACACATCTCCGCAATCGTGTGTCGCCGGAATTTCGCCCTGGTCAGTCCTCGTTCGTGACGAGCTCGTGCTGACCACAACTCTAGCTGTAGCTCTTCCTGCCCGTAATCGTAGCAGCAAAACCATAACTGGTACTGATGAGGCTAGATCAGAATGAATATAATACTGAGCAAAGAAATGTACATCCTAAGGCTTCTTAAGTGGAGTAGCGTATCGTAAGTATGCCGCGGAACATACCCACGGTACGTCACTCTACTTTAGTCACCTATTCCATCAACCAAGGGTCATCTTACGCTCCGAAGGTAAAACCTAACGCTCTGATACCAACTTTGTCACGTCCCGAAAGTACGGAACAAGACCGGCACTTAAACTACGAACGTCTCGAGGCGTACGTAATCTAAGTAAACCGAAAACCTAGAAATCCAAACCAAGAAAATTAGTAAAGTGAAGGAAAACCAATTTAAAACAAGAAGTTTTAATAGCATAAGCCGAATTATGCGGTTTAAAAAAAAACATCAATATTTCCCGAAAATTTCGGCAGAGTCTCCTTTGTAAATACTGGCTCCCAAACGGGATACAACATGAATAGTATACGAAATCAATAAAAGGCATCCCCAAGCGGGAGCTAGCTCTTCGTCAATCGACGGTCACAACCACACAAGCAATATAATATACAACGCCAACGGCGAGGATCAAAAACTCAAAACTACAAGAAAACCACAGAAATAAAACGCGCGACTCTAAGGTCGAAGAAATAACATCACTGGTCTCTATCTCAAAGATAAATACATGTTTGTTTGATGGAACTTCTATATACAACAGAGTAATAATATACAAGTTATATAATGGGGGTACGATACAAGTAAACCCACCTACTAGCAAATCACCCGAACGAAACTATGTCCGCAAAGCCGTAATGAAACCTGCACGGCAAACCTGCAAGAAACTGGGGCACAACGGGGGTGAGTTGCCAACTCGTGAATAGAAAAACATCTACGAAAAGAAATCGCATAAATAACGCAATCCTAAGTCAATGATCATAATATATCCTCAAATATATAACCAGCAACCCATAACAATGGTTAGGGCAAATATCTAACCCAAGTGTAATTCCATGTGCCCGTGTCAGTGCCTCAGGTAGCAATGTATCGTATGGATGATGTATGAATGCATGGAACAGAATGCATGTACTGAAGAAAACTGCTTTCATAAATCAGTGAGATTTCTGTATTTTAAAAGTGAGGTACCATAAATGAAATCAGCATAAAACAGTGCCCAGCATCGACACAAAACAAGTGTGCAAATATCTCGATATCTCTGTATCACAATCTCTGTATCTCAATATCTCAAAATCTCAAAATCTCAATCATAATATCTAGGGCGCCGTCAATCCAGACCGGCCCCTACCATCTATCTCAAGACCACGACGGTATCCTCCGGATATCCGACGCATCGGGTAATATCACCGGTCGGTAGTGCTCCCCTGCCAGGCTCAACGTCAACAACACGGCCTTCTCGCCCCGAGGTACCGCACCGGGCCCACCATGTACCCGAAACGGTTCATCTAACTCCTCGAATCGGGTCTCGAAATCCATCAGCAAACTCATGGTGGACGACTCATACATCATGGGAAAACTACATTTTTATTTAAAAAGGGAGAAAGCAGTTTATATATGTTTTGCGGTTTTCCTCCAAATCCAGAAAATATCATGGAAATCTGAATCATCAATAGCATGTAAAACCATGAATATAAGCATGAGAATGAATAACAGTATGCATGAAGCGACAAGTAATAACTACAATATCTAAGCTGGCATATAAGGTATGTACACTAATATTATGTCAAACTACTGGCTATCAAGCTAAGTTAAGCAATAATACTTTCTAAGGTGTACGTGACATGGCAATTACCGATAAAGATGTGTGTGAGCCGGCAAGTAAGTGTATATGGTACATACGCATCATCGGTAATGGTGCTGGTGTCCTAACAGCATAATGTCAACAATGCAATATGAAATAACAATGTAAATATGCGATGCGGAGCGAGCAACCAAAATGAGCGGGATCTAAATATTAAACAATGGTGCCATTTGAAATAACACGAATCGCGGGGTTTTGAAAATAGGGGCTACGGTGGTTTTTTTTAAAGAAAGGATACGTCTTTTGAAATATCCGTAGATCCCTTGACCTGTCTTTTAAAATACCCACGATCCGCTAGTTTTGAAATAGGTGGGAGTCTAATCTAATCTAACAACTACACTAAACTAAATGGCTAAGCTAACAAGCTGAACTACAGGTAAGGAAGCCGCCTATCATCTGAGTCGATACATATACATACCTGTATATGTATAGTCGGTGATCCCGCCTCAATAATATCATATCCGATACCATATCTATAATCAGACATCCCAAGTCAAGAGTGCGGATCAATCATCAAAATATAGCTCGTACGTAAATCCGTCGTACGACATCTCCAAATCTGGGTACGGGTCAAAATCATATTCATCACACTATTCATCCGGTATCCTCTTTATCAAAGATCATAGTCTAAGGTACTGACCTATGTCTAATACAATGCTAATACCGCCTAAGTATGCATGGACGTGTGTGAAACACTACGTCAAGGACCCGCTACAACGTCATGTCGTATCTCAAATACGAACCCTGCTATATCACCGATCTCACGGCCTCAAATCAAATCTCATCGACTCATCTTAAATCCCAAGTACTATCCTCATTATCCATGCATGCGTATATGAATGTACATATGCATAGTCCCATACCCACGCATATATACATATATACACATCCCAATCGACGCACAAGAAAGTAATGTATGCAAGTCTGTGTGTGCGTATGTGGGTATAACAACTACTCTAGGGTTTCGCAACTAACCCAAAGCTAATCCATGAACACATAATCAAAACATGAATAAACATTCTCGTATCATAAAACACCTATATAAACATATATATATATGAGCTACACTACGGACTGCGGGGGTGCTATACGCCATCCACCCGACTTCTCTCCGTAGATATAAATCTACTCACCTGGTCCTCGCTAGCCGGTGCCGACGTCGCCACGCGCTTGCTTGTCGTCTCGAAGTCCACATGGGTTACCTACATATCATAACGTACCGTGTCGTATTAAAATCCGACTCATGACCCAAAACGACACGCGAATCCCACATAGGTCAAAACCTATGGTTGCTTTCACAAATCGACCCAAAAACCCTCGACGTCGGCGTACAAACGCCAAACCATCGAGAAAGCTCCCAACACACTCATTTGTATAATTACAAGCACTAATTATAATATAAAATAGCTTAAAATTCACAAAAACCCCAATTTCACTTAAAAAGTCATTTTTCCGAAAATCTAGCAAGCACAAATCACCGTTTTAGTACAAAACTCGATGTATAAACGAATCTAGCGACCACAATATTCACTAAATATCTTAAATAAGTCATAAAAACAATTCCCATAATTTAATCTCATTAAATTCCATAAACCCCAAAATTCTAGTTTACGAAATACCTAAATTTTAACAATTTTATAGCAAAAATGCACAAACTACAATCTAGCTTGGATTTTCATGAACTAAAGTATTAAACTACACTTTAAAATGTTAATAATGCCATGAATACCCTAATTAGATTTTTATCTCCATTATTTAATCAAATTCCAAAAACCTAGTTTGCTTAAAAACTTGATTTGGACAAATTAAATGCAACAATTTACATAATAGCAACTAGATTAGGTTTTTCCATGCCCTCACATGCCAAAATACACTTTGTAAACTTAAACAAGTGACAATGACCATATTTGAATTCAAATCCTAACTCATAAATTTTAAATCATGCACTTAAAACCAATTGAAAACCTATTTAAACCTAATTAAACACCTAATTAAGCTAACATGAAACAATTACAACACATTAAGCAAAAGGTTAGAATTTATACCCAAATAATTTGAAGCTCCCACAAGCACACTTAGCCTCCCAAATTGAAATCTAAATCCCTAGATCCATGCTAAAGTAGCCAAGGAAAAATGGGTAGGAGGTGGATTTTGATTTTGTGGGATTTTTGTGTTGGTTTTTGGGCATTTTGTTGAATTTTTTTGATGCAAAATGAGAGAGGAAGAAAGAGGGCTGTTGTGGTGCAGGAAAAACAAGTGGGCTCGGCCAAATGGGGAGGAGAAGAGAGTGTGGGGTGATTGGAGAGAGAATGTGGTCAAAAAGTCCACCTTTAATTCTATCATTCTCTTTTCTTTTCTTTTCTTTTCTTTCTTTTCTTTTTTTTGAAATTCATGTGGGGAAAATGGGTGGGGGCTGCTGAATTCAGCCAAGGGAAGAAATAAATGGGGGTGTGTGAGTGTGGGTATGGGTGTGGGGTGATGGAAAATGATAAATACAATACCCCAAACATCCATTTACACTAAAAAAAAGCCTTTTTTCTTCAATAATTTCTAAACCGTTTTGGCAAACGATTTCATTTCAAAAATCACATGATAAAATTTTATTTAATGTTTTATGATGCACAAAATTTGTTTCAACTCATTCCAATTTGTAATTTTCCCTAATTAAATATATTAGTGACGGCTTAAAATAATTAATTTCGGAAAAATTTTCAGAAAATTTGAAATTTCACCAGTGGGTCA
Source organism: Agapanthus africanus (assembly GCA_030015575.1). Classification (NCBI taxonomy): domain Eukaryota; kingdom Viridiplantae; phylum Streptophyta; class Magnoliopsida; order Asparagales; family Amaryllidaceae; genus Agapanthus; species Agapanthus africanus. Next base: position 518,067,203 of record CM057337.1, read on the forward strand.
ATAAACACCAAATACTAGCAATTACATAGCTAGAATATGTAAATTTAATTTTATAATAAAGATATTTGTATTTTGACTTTTTACAGAAAACCCCCTTATTTTACCGTTTTTTCGAAATTTCACCGGAACGATTTTCAAAACGTTACAATATGCTAATAATATCATCAAGATATCACAAATAAATCCCCACAATATTTTATAAAAAAACCTAGTAAGCATAAAACTTGCAAATTTGGTGCAACATTGTCGCTTTGCGACAAAAAGGCAACCATCAAGCAAAATCACCCAAGTTAAACCATACATAGCCACTACACTAATTTCCAACACATTAGCAACGCTTCAAATCCTATTTCCAACATCAAACCCTTTCTTGATTTTCCAAAAACAACAATTTACAGCAAATTTCACACTTTTAAAATTAACTAAATTAGCATAGCTGAAGCCCACATAACAAAGTGACCTCTTAGATTAGGTTAGCACACAACTAGATAGCAAAATAAAATTTAATTAACCTAATAATGGTGTATTGAAGCCCTAGTTCAACTCAAGCCATTAATGTCACGACCCGCAGGGAACGGAACGTGACTGGCACTTAAGTTTACGAAACGCTTCAAGACGTCCGTAAAATAAGTAAGCCAAAGCCCAGAACCCAAAACCAAATAAGCAAAAGAGTGAAGAAAACCAATCAATTGAAAGGGAGTTTATCAAATAAGTCATATCAAACCTTTTTAAAAACGATATCAATTTTTTTTCCAAAAATTTCGGCAGAATCTCCTTTGTAAATACTGGCCCCCAAAATGGGTACAACAAGAATATATATAAATCCAACAAATAAGGCATCCCCAAGCAGGAGCTATCTCTTCGCCACAAGACGGTCACAAATCCCACGCAATATAAAACAACAACATGCAAAATAATCATAAAGAAGCATGAGAAAAACAGCATGTCGACTCAAGTGAGCTCGGCCCTAAAATACAGCATAAAAGTCCACAAATCTCACAGTCTCATCTCTAGGTCAATATACAACAATACTGGTAGATACAGTAGATGGAGTACACTAGATACAAAGAATATACAAGGTGGTACAAAAATAATAATATAACCCACCTAAGAGCAAAACCTCGAGTCCAGGCAAAAGAGGCAAAAGAAGCGGTATGCCCGCCGCTACTGTGCTGACTGAGCGGACCTGCAAAAGACTGTGGCACAACGTGGGTGAGTTTCCAACTCGTGAGTAATAAATAACATCTATAGAGGCTATCGCAAGTATGCACACAAGCATCCTAGCATCTATAATACAGGTATGGCAGGACATAATAGCAGGTATGTATGCAATATGAATATACTAACAGGTATGAATGCAATGTGAATCAACTCGTGATCTGAATGTGTAAGTATAAGAATCAAGTTTTTCCTTTAGGAATCTCTTTTGAAATACCAGCACAATACCAATAAAATCAACAAGAACCTGTGTCCAGCAACGACACCTCAAAACTATTACAAATCTCATATATCCATGTCATAGTATCTCTGGCCTCAGCCATCCGGCTGACCCATCTCAATATCACTATCTCATCATCTCGCGGCCACGGTCGGTATCCTCTGGATATCCGCCGTGCCAAACAGTCACCGGTAGGTAATCCGTCCCCTGCCAGGCTCATCGTCAGCACCACGAGCTTCTTGCCCCGGGGTACCTTACCGGGCCCACCATGTACCCGAGACGGTTCATTCAACTTCTCGAAACGGGTCTCGAAAACCACAGCAAACTCATGGTGGATGACACTTACATCACTAGAAAACCGCAATTTACATATTTTAAAAAAGTAATAAGTTTAGGAATTTTTTTGCGGCTTTCCCCCAAAATCCAGAAATATCATAAAATCTCAAGAAATCCTCATAAGTGCATATGTCAATGATAATGAATGCATATAATATCAATAATCAAGTTGCGATGTATGATTAATAGACTAGGCATGAACAAATAATGTGATGAGGTGCATGCACATGAATAGCAATCCTATGATTTCATTTTAAGGAATTAAAGGCAATAGCACAAGTTTAAGTATCAATTATAGTAAAAGGTTTCAAATTGTAGGTTATCTAGTGTGGTGGCATGGCAATTACCAGGGCGTGTGTGTAAGCATGAATAGTGCTCGTGCTGCATATAAAAACCCTGGCAATGGTGCAGGTGTCCTATAGAATGGGTTCGCATATGTATGTCAATATAAGGCATGAATGTAGCAAATAATCATACAAGTATTACACCCCTAATTACTAACATTACTAAGAATCTTTTTAAGTTACTAAAACTATCGGGCGACTTGCGCCATCCAACGATAGTCTCCCGTAGATGTTACATCTACTCACCGGAATCCCTAGCTAGCCACGTCCAATCACCGCTTTCCCCTTTCGTGCCGCGTCTGACGTCTCCGCGACCGAACCTGGAATTTACATCAATACCAAACATAGGTTACATATCAAGAATGACGCAAATCCCAAACGAAAATACCAACGTTCACAAGCTAGGTACAACGTGCACAAGGTGCGCGGAACACACGCGAAAATCGCAAAAACTAACTAAAATCGTCGATTTGGTCGCCCGGCAAAGCTAAAACCCGCTCACTCAAAAAAACGCACTCACACATCCTAAATGTCATAGGATATGCCAAAAATATCATCAAGATATCGCAAATAATTCATCACAATATTTTTATAAAAACCTAGTAAGCATTACATTCAAAAAAAATCGGTGCAAACATTGCCGATTTGCGACAAAAAGACTACAACCTAGCAAGAACATCCAACCGCATAAATAGTTAGCCACAACACTATAATTACAACACAACAACCATTCTTCAACTTATTTCCATACACAAACCCCTTTCTTGATTTTTCTAAAAAGCAATAGCGATCCAAATTCACACTAGATTAACTTAGCTTCGCATAAAATGGAACCACTTAAGCAAAATAACTCCATTAATTAGGTTAGTGTAAAACACTAGAAAGCAAAATAACTTAATTAAATTATTAATGGTTTCTAAAACCCTAATTAAAATTCAAACCATTCACTTTAAAACTTAGATTAGAAATCAACAACAAAAATTAACACATCAAGGTTCTAATTTAGCATATAACAACTACCAATTAACCAAAGATTGAAATTATACCTCACAAGTTCAAATCTTAGCTTGCCCTAGCCTCCCAAGGCACCTCCTTTCTCCAAGATTTAAACCAATTGGGATGTGAGAAGAGATGGATTAAGGGTTTGCATTGGATTTGTGAAGGAAATTTGAATTTTGATGGATTTTTGAGGTGAAAATGAAGCAAAATAGAAGGAGAAATGGGGAAAATTTTTGGGGCTGTTTTCTGCAGGAATTTGGGCTGAGGAGGGAGTGGGGAGAGGTGTGGGGGAGTTGGGGAAAAGTCAAGATCAACCATACCAATCAACTAAAGACCCATACCCAATTAATAAATCAAAAACCTTATAAAAACACCTCATTTCAACACATAATAAAAAGTCAAAGGTGGCAAGGAATTTTTTTCCTTGAGCTGCTGAAGTGGGCCGGCCTGGGGTGAGGGAAGAGTGAATGGGGGTTTTACAAAAAAAAATTTATGCAAAAAGCCCCCCTACAAGTCCAAAATTGCAAGTTTAAGCTTAAATTCAATAAATTTCGTTTTCTATAATAAAAATTAGTTAAAAGTTAAAATAAAATACTAAAAATTTATGTTACAACTAGATTTTAATTAACATGATTTTAAAGCTTAAATTTAGCCCATTTAAATTTGTATTTATCGCTAATTTAATGTATTTTCTTACCGGCTTAAAATAATATTAAAAATTGAAAAATTAGGGAAAATTTTTAAACGACCAGAATTTCATAAGTAACTCATTTGCTACTAAAAACTAGTAATTACCTATCCAAATTAGGTATAATTAGTCCTAAACTGCAAAATAACAAAAAAGACGGTTTACGGAAAAATACCGAATTTTCACCGATTTTCAGGAAAACACCAAAACGACTTTTCAAGGCGCTACAATCTTCCCCCCTTAAAAAAATTCGGTCCCCGAATTAAAAAATATAACTACGCGTACCTTCAAAGAGATGGGGATATTTCTTCCTCATCTCGCCCTCGGTCTCCCAGGTGACCTCCTCGCTGCTCGGGCCATGCCAAAGGACCTTGACGGTCGGTATAACTTTCTATCTCAACTTCTTCAGATGCCGATCCAGGATGGCCACCGGCTGCTCTGCAAAAGAAAGGTCGCGCTCTAGCTGGACTGTCGGGTGCTGAATCGCATGCGAAGGGTCATGAAGGTACTTGCGGAGCATCGAAACATGGAAGACGGGGTGAACATCGGGAAAGCTAGGTGGAAGAGCCAAACGATATGCAACTGCGCCGACACGCTCGAGAATCTCGAAGGGACCCACAAATCTGGGACTAAGCTTTCCTTTTCGCCCAAATCGCATCACGCCCTTCATCGGAGAGACCCTCAGAAAAACATGATCGCCAACTGCGAACTCTAGTCTGCTACGGCGCCTGTCTGCATACGATTTCTGCCTGCTCTGAGCCGCTCTCATCCGGTCTCGGATCAACTGTATCTTCGATGTCGTCTCCTCAACAAGCTGCGGCCCCAAAATACTGCTCTCGCTGAGCTCTGTCCAACAGACGGGCGATCTGCATCTCCTCCCATACAATGCCTCGAAAGGTGCCATCTGAATAGTATCCTGGAAGCTGTTGTTGTAGGAGAACTCCACTAACGGTAAATGACGATCCCAGCTACCGCCAAAGTCTAAAACGCACGCTCTGAGCATGTCCTCGAGAGTTTGAATGGTCCGCTCTGACTGTCCGTCGGTCTGCGGGTGAAACGCTGTGCTGAAGCTCAAACGAGTGCCTAAAGCCTCCTGAAGTCTCTGCCAAAGTCGGCTGGTGAACTGGGTGCCTCGATCTGACACGATACAAGTCGGTACGCCATGCAACCGCACGATCTCGTCGATGTAAAGCTGGGCATACTGAGCGAAGCTGAAAATGGTCTTCACAGGCAGGAAGTGAGCCGCTTTCGTCAATCGATCTACGATCACCCAGATGGAGTCATACCCTCGACTGGTCCTGGGTAGACCCACAACGAAATCCATCGAAATCTGCTCCCATTTCCACTCCGGAATGGGTAACGGCTGTAGCTCTCCTGCGGGCCTCTGGTGCTCAGCCTTGACTTGCTGACAAGTCAGGCATCTCGATACAAACTCCGCGATGTCCCTCCTCATTCCGTCCCACCAATAGGTCTCTCTCATATCATGGTACATCTTGGTGGAACCGGGATGGACACTATACACTGATTGGTGTGCCTCCTCAAGAATGTCGCGCCGCAATCCATCAGCATCTGGTACACACAGTCTAGATCCATATCGTAAAATCCCCTGATCGTCAATCACGAACTCGGAAAATCTGCCATGTCCCATCTGTGCCATGATCTCTGAGCAACGGTCGTCACTGCGCTGTGCCTCATATATACGGTCAAGCAACTGTGGGCGTGCACGAACATGCGCGAGCTGTCCCCCTGTCTGAGTGAACTCGAACTCAACTCGGCTGTCGCATAAAATCTGCCAATCTGCTGACGACTGCCTCTGCACTGCGCGCAAATGGGATAGACTACCCCCGGGCTTCCTGCTCAAAGCATCTGCCACTACATTCGCCTTGCCTGGATGATATAAGATCTCGCAGTCGTAGTCTTTCACCAACTCCATCCAACGACGCTGTCTGAGGTTCAGGTCTCGCTGCTGAAATATGTATTTTAAGCTCTTGTGGTCTGTGAATATTTGGCACGACTCGCCATATAGGTAATGTCACCAAATCTTCAGTACAAAGACCACTGCAGACATCTCCAAATCATGAGTGGGGTAGTTCTGTTCATGCTTCTTCAACTGCCGAGAAGCATATGCGATCACCCGGCCATGCTGCATCAATACGCATCCTAACCCCACTCGCGAAGCATCACAGTAGACCATAAATCCGCCTGATGCCGAAGGAAAATATAATACCGGCGCCGTAGTCAAACAAGTCCGTAGCTGCTGAAAAATGCGCTCGCACTCCTCTGTCCAAACGAAAGGAACTCCCTTCCGGGTCAAACCGGTCAAAGGTGCAGCTATACGGGAGAAGTCCTGAACAAAACGCCTGTAGTAGCCCGCCAGGCCTAGAAAACTACGGATCTCAGTAACCGATGTAGGTCGGGGCCACTGCTGAACAGCCTCAATCTTCTTCGGGTCCACACATATGCCGTCTCTCGTAATCACATGACCCAAGAATCCGACGCTGTCCAGCCAGAATGCTCACTTGGAGAACTTTGCGAACAGCTGGTGCTCCCTCAGAGTCTGTAACGTAATCCGCAAGTGCTGCTCGTGCTCCTCTCTGCTCCGGGAGTACACCAAGATATCGTCGATAAACACGATGATGAACAAGTCAAGATACGGCCTGAATGTACGGTTCATCAAATCCATGAATGCTGCTGGGGCGTTGGTGAGTCCGAACGACATCACCAAAAAACTCATAGTGGCCGTAGCGCGTGCGGAAAGCTGTCCTCGGTATATCCTCCTGTCGAACTCGCAGCTGATGGTATCCTGATCGTAAGTCGATCCTCGAAAAATACCCCGCACCCTGAAGCTGGTCGAACAAATCATCAATGCGTGGCAACGGATATCTGTTCCGCACGGTAACCTTGTTCAGCTGGCGGTAGTCGATACATAAGCGCAAACTTCCATCCTTCTTCTTGACAAACAGGACCAGAGCACCCCACGGAGAAACACTAGGTCGAATAAGCCCCTTATCTAACAAATCCTGCAACTGATCCTTCAGCTCTCGAAGCTCTGCCGGGGCCATCCGATAAGGCGGTATAGAAATAGGACCCGAGCCGGGAATCAAATCGATGCAGAACTCAACGTCGCGCTCAGGTGGTAGCCCAGGCAGCTCGTCAGGGAAAACATCAGGGAACTTACAAACAACCGAAACCTGGTCCAACGGAACCTCTGTAGCTCGAGTATCACAAATATACGCTAAGAATCCCTGACATCCCTTCCGCAAGAGCTGACCAGCGCGAAGAGACGAAATCAAGCTGGGAAGGGTGACGCTGCGGTCTCCCTGAATAACAAGGACTGGCTCTCCCGGAAAGCTAAATCTGACTGCCTTCTCACGGCAGTCCACCGAAGCATAACAAGTGGCTAGCCAATCCATGCCCAGAAGCACATCAAAGTCCAGCATATCGAGGAGAATCAAATCAACCGATGAATCCCTCTCCCCGATACGAACGAAACACAATCGAAATACAAAACGAGCGACAAACGACTCGCCTACCGGAGTAACAAAAACAAGCGGATGATCTAACGACGACGACTCACGGCCCAACATCGGTGCAAAGTGTGTAGAGACGTACGAATGTGTGGAACCTGGGTCGAATAATACCCGTGCGTCAAAAGAGCAAACTGGCAAGGTACCTGTCACAACGGCATTGGATGCCTGCGCATCCTGCGGTGTCAAAGCAAAAACTCGGGCCTGTCCTCCACTGATAGCGGGCTGACCTCGACCTCGGCCTCTGCCTCCTCGTCCTCTCTGAACAGGACCGCCGCGTCCACGGCCTCTGGGTGCACCTAACTGGCGTGGAGCATTGCCTGTGGTAGGAAGTAGGGCTCTCTGAGGAGGGGGTGGTGATGGTGGTAGGGTCACATGCGGAACGGTCGCCGCTCTCTGTCGTCTCGCCGGACAGTCTCTGACAAGATGGTGCGGACTCCAGCACCCAAAACACCCTGGCGACGGCTGTTGTCCCTGGGGATATGAACCATATAACTGACCTCGTCCAAATCCCCTACCGGGCCCATCCCTCGGAAAGAATCTGCCACGCTGCCTCTGAGACGGCACCTCGGTGCGAATCCTCTTCGGCCCAGAAACGGCCGAAGTCTGTGATATGCGTGCCTCCATCCGTAATGCCGTATCCATAGCAGCTCAATAAGTGTCGTAGTGCTGGGCGCCAATGGCAAGATATAGCTGGGCAACAAGTCCCTGTACGAACCTCTTCAATATCTTCTCTTCGGTATCCACCAAATACGGAGCATATCGGGACAACTGTGTAAACTGGATGTCATACTCAGACACCGTCATCCCAGGTGTCTTGACCAAGGCCTCGAAGCTACGAGCTCTAGCGTCACGAACGCTCTCTGGGAGGAAATGAGCTAGAAAGACCGCTGTAAACTCGGCCCAAGTCATAGGCGGTAGACCTGCAGCTCGACCTCTCAAGACTGACTCCCACCATATCTGCGCGAGACCCTCTAGACGGAAACTCGCAAGCTCCACCCATCGACCATCCGAACATCTCAGCGAATGGCAGATCCTGGCTAAACTGTCAAGGAACGTCTGTGGGTACTCCGCTGCCTCAGTGCCGGTGAATACTGGAGGTCTCAGCCTCATGAAATCCTGTAGTGAAACCGGGATGGTCACGGCGGTAGTAGTAGGAGCAGGTATCATAGTAGTCAGGGATGTAGTAGGTGCGTCATCTGGCCTCGGTGTACGACTGGCTGCAACTAGGGATCCTACCATCTGACATAGCTCCTGCATACTCCCCATCATCTGTCGAAACTCCTCCATACCAGTCTCAAGTGTATCCATACGGCCTGGGGAAGGTGGATCGGTCTGTCCCTGCGGCTTAGGCATACCACCCTGCTCATTCCTAGTCTCGGACGAGCCAGCTCGAATCTCGTCTCGGGCGGCAGCCCTCTGTGCCCTCGTAGCTTTCGGCGGCATAGTGGCTGGTACAGGAAAAAGGATAATAAGAACAGTGCAATAGAATCATAGGATACACGGAATTGAAGAAGGAATTTCAAGCAAGTATATCCTAAAGTCACTTAGGCGGAGTACCGTATCGCAAGTATGCCGCGGACATACACACGCTACGTTACCCTACTTAAGTCACTTACTCCATCTACCAAGGGTCATCCTACACTCAAAAAGGTAAAACCTATCGCTTTGATACCAACTTTGTCACGACCCGCAGGGTACGGAACGTGACTGACACTTAAGTTTACGAAACGTCTCAAGACGTCCGTAAAATAAGTAAGCCAAAGCCCAGAACCCAAAACCAAATAAGCAAAAGAGTGAAGAAAACCAATCAATTGAAAGCGAGTTTATCAAATAAGTCATATCAAACCTTTTTAAAAACGATATCAATTTTTTTTCCAAAAATTTCGGCAGAGTCTCCTTTGTAAATACTGGCCCCCAAAATGGGTACAACAAGAATATATATAAATCCAACAAATAAGGCATCCCCAAGCGGGAGCTAGCTCTTCGCCACAAGGCGGTCATAAATCCCACGCAATATAAAACAACAACATGCAAAATAATCATAAAGAAGCATGAGAAAAACAGCATGTCGACTCAAGTGAGCTCGGCCCTAAAATACAGCATAAAAGTCCACAAATCTCACAGTCTCATCTCTAGGTCAATATACAACAATACTGGTAGATACAGTAGATGGAGTACACTAGATACAAAGAATATACAAGGTGGTACAAAAATAATAATATAACCCACCTAAGAGCAAAACCTCGAGTCCAGGCAAAAGAGGCAAAAGAAGCGGTGTGCCCGCCGCTACTGTGCTGACTGAGCGGACCTACAAAAGACTGTGGCACAACGGGGGTGAGTTGCCAACTCGTGAGTAATAAATAACATCTATAGAGGCTATCGCAAGTATGCACACAAGCATCCTAGCATCTATAATACAGGTATGGCAGGACATAATAGAAGGTATGTATGCAATATGAATATACTAGCAGGTATGAATGCAATGTGAATCAACTCGTGATCTGAATGTGTAAGTATAAGAATCATGTTTTTCCTTTAGGAATCTCTTTTGAAATACCAGCACAATACCAATAAAATCAACAAGAACCTGTGTCCAGCAACGACACCTCAAAACTATCACAAATCTCATATATCCATGTCATAGTATCTCTGGCCTCAGCCATCCGACTGACCCATCTCAATATCACTATCTCATCATCTCGCGGCCACGGTCGGTATCCTCTGGATATCCGCCGTGCCAAACAGTCGCCGGTAGGTAATCCGTCCCCTGCCAGGCTCATCGTCAGCACCACGAGCTTCTTGCCCCGGGGTACCTTACCGGGTCCACCATGTACCCGAGACGGTTCATCCAACTCCTCGAAACGGGTCTCGAAAACCACAGCAAACTCATGGTGGACGAATCTTACATCACTAGAAAACCGCAATTTACATATTTTAAAAAAGTAATAAGTTTAGGAATTTTTTTGCGGTTTTCCCCCGAAATCCAGAAATATCATAAAATCTCAAGAAATCCTCATAAGTGCATATGTCAATGATAATGAATGCATATGATATCAATAATCAAGTTGCGATGTATGATTAATAGACTGGGAATGAACAAATAATGTGATGAGGTACATGCACATGAATAGCAATCCTATGATTTCATTTTAAGGAATTAAAGGCAATAGCACAAGTTTAAGTATCAATTATAGTAAAAGGTTTCAAATTGTAGGTTACCTAGTGTGGTGGCATGGCAATTACCAGGGCGTGTGTGTAAGCATGAATAGTGCTCGTGCTGCATATAAAAACCTTGGCAATGGTGCATGTGTCCTATAGAATGGGTTCGCATATGTATGTCAATATAAGGCATGAATGTAGCAAATAATCATACAAGTATTACACCCCTAATTACTAACAATACTAAGAATCTTTTTAAGTTACTAAAACTATCGGGCGACTTGCGCCATCCAACGATAGTCCCCCGTAGATGTTACATCTACTCACCGGAATCCCTAGCTAGCCACGTCCAATCACCGCTTTCCCCTTTCGTGCGGCGTCTGACGTCTCCGCGACCGAACCTGGAATTTACATCAATACCAAACATAGGTTACATATCAAGAACGACGCAAAATCCCAAACGAAAATACCAGCGTTCACAAGCTAGGTACAACGTGCACAAGGTGCGCGGAACACACGCGAAAATCGCAAAAACTAACTAAAATCGTCGATTTGGTCGCCCGGCAAAGCTAAAACCCGCTCACTCAAGAAAACGCACTCACACATCCTAAATGTCATAGGATATGCCAAAAATATCATCAAGATATCGCAAATAATTCATCACAATATTTTTATAAAAACCTCGTAAGCATTACATTCAAAAAAAATCGGTGCAAACATTGCCGATTTGCGACAAAAAGACTACAACCTAGCAAGAACATCCAACCGCATAACTAGTTAGCCACAACACTATAATTACAACACAACAACCATGCTTCAACCTATTTCCATACACAAACCCCTTTCTTGATTTTTCTAAAAAGCAATAGCGATCCATATTCACACTAGATTAACTTAGATTCGCATAAAATGGAACCACTTAAGCAAAATAACTCCATTAATTAGGTTAGTGTAAAACACTAGAAAGCAAAATAACTTAATTAACTTATTAATGGTTTCTAAAACCCTAATTAAAATTCAAACCATTCACTTTAAAACCTAGATTAGAAATCAACAACAAAAATTAACACATCAAGGTTCTAATTTAGCATATAACAACTACCAATTAACCAAAGATTGAAATTATACCTCACAAGTTCAAACCTTAGCTTGCCTTAGCCTCCCAAGGCACCTCCTTTCTCCAATATTTAAACCAATTGGGATGTGAGAAGAGATGGATTATGGGTTTGCATTGGATTTGTGAAGGAAATTTGAATTTTGATGGATTATTGAGGTGAAAATGAAGCAAAATAGGAGAAATGGGGAAAATTTTTGGGGCTGTTTTCTGCAGGAATTTGGGCTGAGGAGGGAGTGGGGAGAGGTGTGGGGGAGTTGGGGAAAAGTCAAGGTCAACCATACCAATCAACTAAAGACCCATACCCCATTAATAAATCAAAAACCTTATAAAAACACCTCATTTCAACACATAATAAAAAGTCAAAGGCGGCAAGGAATTTTTTTCCTTGAGCTGCTGAAGTTGGCCGGCCTGGGGTGAGGGAAGAGTGAATGGGGGTTTTACAAAAAAAAAATTTATGCAAAAAGACCGCCTACAAGTCCAAAATTGCAAGTTTAAGCTTAAATTCAATAAATTTCGTTTTCTATAATAAAAATTAGTTAAAACTTAAAATAAAATACTAAAAATTTATGTTACAACTAGATTTTAATTAACATGATTTTAAACCTTAAATTTAGCCCATTTAAATTTGTATTTATCGCTAATTTAATGTATTTTCTTACCGGCTTAAAATAATATTAAAAATTGAAAAATTAGGGAAAATTTTTAAACGACGAGAATTTCATAAGTAACTCATTTGCTACTAAAAACTAGCAATTACCTATCCAAATTAGGTATAATTAGTCCTAAACTGCAAAATAACAAAAAAGACGGTTTACGGAAAAATACCGAATTTTCACCGATTTTCAGGAAAACACCAAAACGACTTTTCAAGGCGCTACAATTAACTTTGAAAACCTAGAATGAAAATAGCACTAAAATTAACACTAAAACAACTTAATTAAAGGAATTTAACCATAAGAATTTAATTAGGTAGAAATTATACCTCAAATTCTAGAGATCTAGCAAGAGAATTTGCCTCCAAAGATGGCCTCCTAACATCCAAGATCCATGCAAGAATGGCTAAGGAGAAAGGAAGAAGGAAATGGCTTGAAATTGTGAGGTAAAAATTGAATCTTTTGAAGCAATTTGTGATGTTTTTTGAAGGATAAAGAGGGGAAATTTGGGGCTGTTTTCTGCAGGTGGTTTCAGCAGTGGAGGGAGTGGGGAGAGTGAAGGAAAAAGTGTGGAAAATTTCAAAGTCAAAAGACCATATCAATCAACAAAAACCCATACTCTAATTATAATATTTTATTCCCTTTTCAAACAAATTTCCTCACATGAGTTGAAGCCAAAAGAGGGGGGAAAGTGGCTGTCCAGCAGAGGTGGGGCCGGCCAAAATGAGGGGTGAGGTTGTGAGAGAGTGAACAAAAGAATTCTATGCAAAAAGACCGCCCACAAAAACATATTTGCAAGTTTTAGTTCAAATAATTAAAAATTTTGTTTCCTTCGATTATAACTAAATAGAACTTAAAATAAAATACTAAAAATTATATTACAAACTAGATTTTAGTTGTCATGGTTCTATAGATTAAAATTAGCCCATTCAAATTTGTATTTATCGCTAATTTAATGTATTTTTTTAACATCTTAAAATATTATTAAAAATAGTAAAATAGAGAAAAAAAATTTAAATGACCAGAAATTTATAAGTAACTCATTAGCTACTAAAAACTAGCAATTACCATCCAAATTAGGTATAAATAGGCCTATAATGCAAAATAACAATAATGACGATTTACGGAAAAATACCAAATATTTACCAATTTTCGGGAAAACACCAAGACGACTTTTCAAGGAGTTACAGACGATCTCGGGTCTACAGACTAACATGTACCAGTTTCACCAGAGAACTGCTATCTGACGATAGGTATAGTACCATCTAGGAGTTCTCGGTGAGTCCTGTTCGGTGTACCTATTCTCTAATGGGCACCTGTGTACAATCTTTGATGTCAAACACCAATGTCTGTGGGATCAACCATCGCCCCCATACAGGGTCAAGAAACGTACACACTAGTCTACCCTGGAATATCGATGCCTTGTCTCGATATACCTTCGACTAGGAACAATTGAAGGATGTTCTTGTGGACTACCCAGGTCCCAGTAGTATGATCCGCATCATAGTCCTAGTGGTCAAGCCAACACCCTGAGGGATTTATCAACATGTATCTAAGAGACAGTATAATTATACTAAGTGTACATGTTAAGATAAAGTGTAACCAGATAGTATGCTTTCATGTCTAGCTAGAAAGTCCTCAATATATATGTCTAAGCATCCACTATAATATACATCAATGTACAATAATAGCTTCTAGGGCATACATATTCCTAACAATAGTATCAAAATCTTTCGATCTGATCGAGGAGGCGAATACTTAAGCACGGAATTCCGAGACTATCTAAAAGAGAACGGGATTATCTCTCGGCTTACTCCTCCGTATACACCATAGCACAATTGTGTATCGGAGCGGAGGAATCGCACACTATTACATATGGTGCGCTCTATGATGAGTATTGTTAAGTTGCCTATTTCCTTCTGGGGATTTGCGCTTGAAACAGCTGCTTATATATTGAATAGGGTTCCTACCAAGTCTGCGCCTACCACTCCATATGAGATACGGGAGGGGAAGAGACCATGTCTTAATCTCATTAATATATGGGGTTGTCCGGCTTATATTAAAAAGCAAAATCCTGAAAAACTCGGGGCAAGGTCTATTTTATGTAAGTTTGTTGGATATCCCAAACATTGACGAGGGCATATCTTATACCACACCGAGGAACAAAAGGTGTTTGTTTCTCAACATGCCACCTTTTTAGAAAAGGAATTTCTTGCAAATAAAATTAATGGGAGTATGGTAAGAAGTTCCAGAAACACAAACAACAACTGAAGATTTGGTAGAACCGGAGGATTCAATAGTCCCTGACGAACCTCAGCCACTCCGCAGATCTAGTAGGGTTCTTCATCCACCTGAAAGATACTATGGTTTTCTTATAGACGGTGGGAGCGAGGATTGTATCATGGAAGATGATGACCCGACTAGTTTCTAGCAGGCCATCACAAGTGGGGACTCTGTGAAATGGCTGGATGCGATGCGATTTGAGATGGAATCCATGTACACTAACAAAGTATAGACTTTGGAGGTTGCTCCTAAAGGGGTAAAACCCATTGGGAGCAAATAGATCTTCAAGAAGAAAATTGGTGTAAATGGAAAGGTTGAGACCTTCAAAACTAGACTTGTAGCAAAAGATTTTTCGTCAACAACCTGGTGTCAATTATGACGAAACCTTTTTTTAAGTGGATATGCTTAAGTCCATCAGGATCCTACTTGCCATTGCTGCATACCATAACTATGAAATCTAGCAGATGGACGTCAAGACCACTTTTCTAAATGGTGATTTAGAAGAAAGCGTGTATATGACACAGCCAGAGGGCTTCGTAGATAGTGGGAGCAGCGGAAAGATGTGCAAACTGCTTAAATCAATTTATGGATTAAAGCAAGCATCGCGGAGCTGGAACAATTGTTTTGATGTAGTAGTCAAAGAGTTTTACTTCATCAAAAACGTAGATGAACACTGTATATATAAAAAGGTAGTAGAGAGTAAGATCGTATTCCTCGTATCGTACGTGGATGACATACTCCTGATAGGAAATGATGTTCCTATGCTGCACTCAGTCAAACTCTTCCTATCATAAAAGTTCTCCATGAAAGATCTGGGTGATGCTTTCCACATCCGGGGGTTAAAGATCTATAAGGATAGATCTAAAAGAATGTTGGGATTGTCCCGCTTGTTCAGAAATCACTCTCTCCAAAAAGATGTCTACCAAGACTGATTTGGAAAGGGCATGCATGAACATGATACCCTATGCTTCTACAGTTGGATCTATCATGTATGTGATGTTATGCACCAGACCGAATGTAGCTTACGCACTTGGTGTGGTAAGTAGGTATCAATCAGACCCAGGGGAGAAGTACTAGATAGCTGTGAAGAACATTCTTATTGTTGGGTTCCCTAGTGTCGCCGCTGGGTTTCGGGAGGCATTGACCCTGCCGTTTTCAAAAAAATGGCGCGCTAAAGAACCCTAACGCTAGAATCTAAACTAGAGAATTAGACGAAAAAGCATGTAAACATATTTACATCTAAGTGAACAAGGAATACAACCTTTGTAGACCGGTCCTTCACTTCAATAGCTCCGTATAGTAGTCCTTTAGCTCCAAGTACTGATCTCCCGGACTCTAGTGAGGCTCCACAAGGTGAAATGAACAAGCTTGCTTGAAGTCTTCGAGGCCGAAGATGATCTACGTCAAGGAGACACTAACTCAAGCTACCCCTTCACTAAGTGATGATCTAGTGAAGAAACAACCCAATCTAAATGGCTAGTAAAGAAGAGGTTGATGAAGTAGGAATTTTGCTCACGTTAGAAATAATTTTCTTACTATTTTTCGTCATCTCCCATAAAATTAGAGAGCTAAGCTCTTGATGAAGAAGAAGATGAAGAGAGAAGAGAATGAAACTCATGTGGTAAGAATAGCAAACATGGATGAGTTTATGTCATACACTAACTCATGTAGAGAATAAACCATGGCTAAACAATAATGGTTGGGTTAATAAATATCTTGAAGTAAAACAAAAAGAGTGGACTTGGTCAATGGTTCCACAAGCTTCAACCATGTGACAATTTCCAACTAATTTGATTTACTTTAAATAAACAAAACCCTTCATTATTATTTGCATGGTGTGAGTCTCATACACCCATGTAGCATGACACAAAAAATGTACATTAATATATATCACATATATACTAAGTGTACACTAGTGAGAAAAAGAAATCTTAAGTGAGCTAATATTAGTTAATGTGAGATAATATATCAAATATATAATTATACATTAAATTATTAAATCAACACTTGATTTAATAATCCGGCTATATCACATAAAACCGACTAATATAAATGTATCAACTTTTCGAATCAACACTTGATTCGACAGCCCGGCTATATCACATATAACCGACCGATATCACTTATCGCGAGAATAAAATACGGTATCACATACGCGCAATAATCTCGGTCCCGCACATATCATATATGTGCGCCTACTTCGTTTCGCTTGAGCCAGGAAACCTCTATGTAGGACTCTAAAGACTCGTCAATATGCCGGCAGTAGGTGGTGATCATATCAGTCACCCACAAGCCGTAAGCGGTCTGCTAAACGTAACGGCCACCCGGGTATTGAGCGATCAGAAGATCAACAAGCAAGCCTGCTCATACTCCGGCGAATCCAATCAGAAACACTACCATACAGTCCGGTCTCTTCGTCTGATATGTCGCATATCACAGCCTAGGGTGGTATAACGTCAGACCCCAATAACCTGATAATTCATGCCGATGCAAGGTCCATAACGGTTCGAGAAACAACTGATAACACTTACCAGTAAATCTCAGCAACCTGTTGGAGATAGTGCCCTCAGAGTCAATTGTTGGATCACAGGCACGTGATTGCAATGATTGAGGGGAGGACCTGTCCCAGTAGGACAGTCTTACTCGAGATGATAGTATGCTATCTGGTTTATCTTTATCATCGTGTACTGCTTTAGGTGACCGTACGAGTCGCTATTACACGTTGATAGAGCCCCTAGGATTCTTGCTTGACTACTAGCAGTATGAGGGCGATCATATACGTGAGAGCTGGAGTCTATAAGCACATCCTTAAAAGGTCCCTAGTCGTGGGAGTTTCGAGACAGGGCATCGATACTCCGGAGTAGACTAGTGTATATAGTCGAAACCCCGACGAGGGACGGTGGCCGGTCTCACAAGCCACTGGTGTCAGTTGGTTCACCTAAGATGTATACAGGTGCTCATTGGGTTATGAGTACACCGGACAGGACTCGCCGGGAACCTGCTAGTTGGGATTATACCAGACGTCAGATAGCAGTTCCCTGGTGACATGTGTATAGGTTAGTTCATCGACCTGAGATCGTCATTTGTCTCGTGTGAGTTCCCACTGTGCTTTGATTACTACCCTACCACGGCTTAAAGGAGTCGTGCAAACAGGTTTTAGTTGGGTACAGTCCCGAGCCACATGGAGGCAGTGAGCGGATCTGCAGGGGTTCGTCTCTCCCGGTATTGGGGGTGAGGTCGCACTGTGTCTAGGAGAGCCAGAACATGAAAAGTCCTTGGCCAAGGCAGGAGATTTGCTGGTAGGTATTCCAGTAGTATCTCAGGGTGTTCTGGGCTACACTCCGACACGACTTGTACCGCTTTTGGGGGTCTGACTTTTACCAACCCCCCAGGCCCGCCATACGATGCTCATAGACGAACGGACCGGACTGTACGGATATTGTCACTGACAGGCTCAGTAGGGTGTCAGGATGAGTTCGCTCATCGACGTCCCTTTTAGTCAGTAGCTAGTAGCCCGTCACGTATGGCTGATACCTCTGACGTGCTAGTGGTTAAATCCACAACCATAGTATTGACGAGTCTTTAGAGTCCACCACACACAGTTACTCAGGTTTCGGGCGAAACGCTGTAGAGGCCGTATGGAGATATGGCAGGGTTCGATCAGATACGTGCGGTATTGCACGGATCGTGATCGGACGGTTTTTACTAGCCGGCTTTGGCTTAAGCCGGATCCTAGTATTAGACAGTGTAGATTTTGTCTCTTTGCATTTGTGTTCAGTGGGAATACAAAAGCGGGCATGTATATGCAGTCGCGGGGTTTTCCTGTAATTTATTATGGGATCAGTTTTCTGAAGTTGCCAGTTTGTGTTCCGTTCCGGCCGGTTTTCTTTTGTTCCTTCACAGCCGGACTTTCCGATGGAGGGGGTTATTTGTAAGTGTGCAAATAACATTTTGTGGAGGGGTTTTCTTGCATTATGTGGCATCATGATGAGATTCTTTTTCCATCCATTCTTTGTTTTATTTGTGATTAGATATGAGATGAAGGTTGATATGATATTGTTATCATTGCTTTTGGTTATGGTCACCTTTGAGCTATCCTACACTCACCTCCCTTCTTGATTTTATTCTCCACCATATTTCCAAAAGGGGCCGGCCATATTGAGGGAGAGGAGAGTGCTTCATTTTTGTATGAGGGAAAATGTTTCATCTCATCTTTGATGCTACCAAATTCCTAAGCTCATTTCCATAGTTGATTTCTTCACCTCCATTTCACCATGGCAACCTCATAACCCCAAAAGAGACAAGCTTCTACACTAGTCTGCAGCAAACCTTGGACGCGTCGGCTAGCCAACTTCGCGCCCGAGTTTCCTCGATCCAGAGGTGGGAGCCCGTAAAAGATTCCGGCTACGTGGTGCCCTTTCCGACAAGGACGTGACGGACAGAGATTCCGCAGAAGATCGGAGTGGAGACAAAGACCGAAGGACACGGATCGCTTGGTATAGCTTCCTTACTCTTTTCTAGTTTGCTAGTTGCTAGGTTAATGGCCCGATCCGGGTGAAAAGTGCGCGGTGCTTCCGGTTTGCTAGTTTGCAAAGTTTTTGTTTCCGCGTTTCCGGAGTCGGATCGACGGCCGGGGCGCCGCCGCGGACTTACATTGGTATCAAAGACACGCCATTAACCATGCCTAGCTTGCTCTAGTATGTTTAGTACTCGATCGAAAAAAATTCCCTAAAAACCGTATTTTGTATGCACATGTGTTTTCTGTCGAAATTTTTTCTGCTCCAAAAATTTTTCAGGTTGTCTCAGAATACTGTGCATGGATATAGAAGTAATCTGTGAAAATTTGGTGGCGCGATCTCTCCAAATCGCCGCGGAACCGTGGCCAAACCTATGCTTGGGCCGCGGTTCCGCCGCGCTTTTGATTGATCACATGATCAAAATTTTGCAGATAGCTTATGAGTTAAAAATAGGGGTTTTAAGATATTCTTTTTGGGCCCAGATTTTCTGTGAGTGCTACAGTACTGCTTGGGGCCCACTTTGATAAATTTGTTCGATCGGATATTTTAAACATGCCAGTTCACAGTATTTACATTATATCTGCGACCGTGAATGTCACTTGATCGGTAAATCCCGTCTAACTGCTATAGCCCGGTTAGACGGATTTGCGAACGTGACATTCACGTTGATGTTCTGTGTGTTGCTGTGATGTTGCGGATCGGTCATGGGGGATAGCCTGGATGCAATATTAGTACAGTTTTGTTTTATATGTACATTTGATATTGCGGGGCGAGCGTCCGACATGTGGACTGCCGTCACTGCCTGTTTGTATTATTCTTTTGGGGCACGACCAGGTTGCGGTCGATGTACTCGTTGTATGTATATTTTACTTTCTGTACTAGGATTACCCCGCGGAGGGGTGCACGGATAGCCGGGTTCTAGAGGGCAACAAGCCCGCATCTCATGGCGTTGAGACGGAGGGGGCTTTACTCTAGAATTGGCGGGCTATTCGCCGCACTCGTAGGGGGTATAGGGTTGACCCAAGAGGGGTGCCCAAGTTACCGGATTCCGTGAAGTGCTGGGTGGTCCATTCACGTAGCTGAAGGGGGCTGCCTCGCTTCAGGTTTTGGCGGGTAACTTGCCGCGCCCGTAGGGGTCTAGGATTTTCATTGCACAGGCTATCCACACGACCAGGGGAACGTCGGGTTTCAGTAGCGGCTCTATGAAACCCGGGGATCCCAGATATCTGTATTATTCTGTGTTGCTATACATTTCTGTATTGTTGCTTTTTATCACGCCTTGAGCGAAAATTATATATTATATATACTAGTAGATGTTGTATATGTTTTGCATCCGCGCTAGTCCAGTCCCCGCTATGTCGTTAGTTAAGTAACCTAACGGGTGATGACGGGACCCAGTGGCGAATGCGGATGGCATATACGTACGTCATTATTTTCGTTCTTTTTGGTGTGATCAATTGATGGGACTGCGTTGATTCGGATCAATGCAAGCTAAACAAACCTATTCTGATGTTGTTGGAACATTTTTCAAAAAGCTGTTATTGCAAGGGCATTCTCTTTTGTTTTGCACAGTGGTATTCAGTTGGAATATCCTGCTCCTCAGTCGACGAGGCAAGGGCCGAGATCCCTTCACCGGGAGTGACCCCTTGGATAAAAGTTTGCGTCAGGGCAATAACTTCATTATAGCCGATTACTTTTGCTTTGCATCGTGGTATTCAGTTGGAATATCCTGCACCTCATTCTACGGGGAAAGAGCCGAGATCCCTTCACCGGGAGTGACCTCTTTAGCAAAGGTTTTCGTCAATATATTTTTACAAAGCTATCCGGTTCCTTCAACGATATCAAGTTCATTACGTTAAAGGTTTTCGCCAGAAACCATTCGTAGCCCTCCGTCATTTCAGTTAAATATTCGGTAGTATTCAAGCTATGTATTTTGACCTCACGCCAAGGCATAGTGATTGGTAGCTGCCGGGTATTTATCTGTTGCATAGATAGATGCGTTGGTTTGGGACAGTCGTACTACTATTTTGGCCTACGTCAAGGGTATGTACGGGTGGGTTCAAATTAACCTGGATAATGACGGGTAGAACTTGACATGTGACTTATGATATTTTGACCTCACGCCAAGGTCATAAGAGCATGGGGCAAAAATCCACATCGGGAGTTTCAAAAGAACTGAAACTTGCCAGATATGCGCATACCTTCTGGAGTGTGATAGCGTGAGCGGATTCCGTCATGTTATCATGCGATGATAGTTGGATCCCGATTCCCACTGATGAGTTGGTTTACTCCTCGGGTGATCCCGGCTAATTCTTCTTTCAAGTTTGGGGAAGAATTTGACGTTACAGTGGGAGGTTTCCAGATTAGATAAAGTGATAACCATTCTGATCTAGGTTAAAGTGCACGCTGAGTGTTTCTTTTCTCTCTCTCTTTGGCAGCGACCATTGACCCGACTCTAGACTATGACTCAGTGACCAAGTTGACTGAACCTTCTTAACACTGGCTTTTGGATTGTCAGAGTTGCAAACCTCATTGCCACTCCTACTTTTACCCTTTTCTCCAGGACACCCCGTATTACTACGAACGTCCACTTCCATTGGACAAAACCATCGTATGGTTATATACGAACTCGAAGGAATTCGAGGATGGTTTCCGGTTCTGGAGAAAACGAATAGGACTATTCAGTTGTCTTTTCTTTTCACCTTCTCTCAGGTTGCGAGTACTCCTTGGTTTAGGAGTAGTACACCTATTACGCAAATTGGATAGTCTTCTTCCAAACCTTAGGCTGGTGCCGACCGGTAGGGAATGAAGAAAACCAATTAGCCTAAACGGTGTACAGAAGGTATTAAGTTCAGACAAAGCAAGGGATTAATAAGAGGGCAAAGTAAATTGCGACTACTATTCACGACCAAACCAAGTATTCTTCGCCAATCCTAAATCACCTTTTTATTTCTCCAGGGCACTCCGTATCACTACGAAGATCCCAAGATTATTGGATAATCCATCGTATGGTTATATACGAACTCGAAAGGAACTTATTTCAGTTCGGGGATGGATCCTGGTTCAGGAGAAATAGGAATTAAGTTCATTCGGTTGTCTTTTATCTTCACATTCTCTCGCATTGCGAGTGCTCCTAGGATTAGGACAGTACACCCATTATGCTTATTGGATAGTCTTCTTCCAAACCATAGGCTGGTGCCGAACGGTAGGGAAGGAAAAAAACCATTTGGCCTAAAGGGGTGTACAGAAGGTAATGACTAAAGACATAAAAAGGGATTTGGAGAAGTGGCAAAGAATTATACGGTTACAGTTATGAATCTGGATAATGGAAGAGGCATTACTAGGAATACCAGGATACCCCATCGAAACATTTCAATGTTTTAGTTTCACTGTGTACTGTTAATAGAAAACTGATTTCCCGATTAGACACTTGCTCCAGTGTATGTATTTACCAGGTAGGATTCTCACATCTGTATGGTTTCACAGATGATGAGTGGGAGTAAGTTATTGGGAATTAGGTGACCATCCTCATTATATCGGGATTCGTTGTAATTGGTGATATTTGAGGAAGCCACCTGGGTTGTTTGCCGGTCGGCAAATATTTGGTTTTGAATATCCGTTGTTGTGCACCAATTTCAAATTGATATATCTGTACGTCTATTTTTATAGAGTGAGACATACCTTTTTGAAATTATGTCTATGACATTTACCTATACCAGTGGATGGTTACGTAAGGAGCATTGAACAGCGGTGTAATTCTTCTTAACCAAAAGTACACTTTTCAACCTACGACACACAGTGAATGAGTTATTAGACTCAGGGGACTTATACAGAGTATTGTATATTGTCCAGTGTCCATTAGGACAGAGGGGTTGGTCCTCGTACTATATTCGGTTTACTTATGACTTCTCCAGTTTTAGACAAGTGTTTCGTATAAACACATGGTCCAAGTTTTGAGAAGTTATGGGTATAAGAATAAAGTAGAGAACCAGATGTTGCAAGTATCAGGATTCTTCAAGGTGATCGAAGATGTAGATACTTGTGTATGGTATTCAGTTGATAGTAATGATTAAGAGAACTTGCTTCTTTTTCAGGTTACTCATAATCGGAAGCACTCCTAAGTTGAGTAACGCTGATCGGCCTCCTTCCATTCAGTTGACATGCACTGGAGACAGCTGCATGATTTGAATCTGGTTCAATTAAATCAGTGCCTCTGTTTCTATATTTGATATAGAACAGTTCATATCTTAACGAGGTTAAGATACGGGGAGTTGTCCGGCTTATGCTTAAAACCAGACTCCGGATAACTCAAGGCACGTTTCTGTAATGGCTATTTGTGGGTTGACCCGGGCTATGACGAGGGTTGATTTTCTACCATCTGGAAGATCAATAGTGATATTGTTCTTGACTCGCCACAGGTTTAATTAAAAATGGATTTTTTCAGAAAAACAGTAGTGGGAGTATGGTAGAACTGGAAGTGATTCCAGAACCGCAAACGATTACTGAAGATTTGGTAAGAACCTAAAGATTCAATCTGGTTTGACATTCCATTGGCCACTCCGCAGATATAGTGGGTAACCTCAGGCGCTCGAGAGGTACTTCGGTATGCTCAAGGACGGTGGCAGGGAGGTTCTTGTTTACCCAGATTTTCCATTGCTGTTGCTCCAGACTGTGAGACCCGGCAGGAGGATGAGTAT
Organism: Agapanthus africanus; assembly: GCA_030015575.1. Lineage (NCBI taxonomy): Eukaryota > Viridiplantae > Streptophyta > Magnoliopsida > Asparagales > Amaryllidaceae > Agapanthus > Agapanthus africanus. The sequence continues at coordinate 518,090,964 of CM057337.1, forward strand.
AGCGTCGCTCTAAACTAGCTTTAGAAGTGTACATCTATATGACTCTGCCAGAGGGTTGTCGTAGTCAGTGGGAGCAGCGGAAGCATTGGTGGACATCAGGCTTATGTCTATTTATAGACTAAAGCAGATATAGCGGAGATAGATCATCTATTTCTGATGTGACAGTCATAGGTTTGACTTCATCAGAATAGGAGATGGATCTGTTAAGAAGGTAGTAGGGTGTGATGTCCTGGTATTTGGATGACATACACAGAGTAGGGAGTGATATTCCTATACTACAATCGGTTATACTTTGGTCGTCACACAGTGGTTTCTCCACATAGGACTTGGATATTATATCAGACATTCTGGTCACTAGATCTATGGTTTTAGATCTAGATTTGGGTAGTTTCCCAATCTGGGTACTTAGACAGCATTCTATGAGTATTTAGAATGGACGACTCCTGGCACGGTAGTATACCTGCAGGTGATGGAGTCACCCTCTCTAAAGGTGTCTTACAGACTAAATCAGAGAGGGATGTGTATGATTGGCAGATCACTTGCTTAGGCAATTGAGTCAATCATGAGATGTCAAGTACCACACCAGATATTGTTCTTGCAGTAGATGCAATAAGTTGATATTGATCCAATCCAGGAGAAACAGTCGGAAGCAGTTTTAGAACATAAGTGGATGTTCTAGGGAAATGAAACGGCAGCCTCCTTTAGGAGACGGTTATCATTCCAGGCTTCCAAGGTGACATGGACGGCAGAGTGGCCGTCAGAGTTTTAGTTTTCCCTCTGACGAGGGGCAGTATTTTGGACAGGTGGTCCAGGTGGATACTGAGGGAAGGCATGGCGCAGGATACTGATTAAGTTCAGTTGACGATACAGTCTAAGAAGTTTGGATTTGGAGTTCATTTATGAGCTAGGTCCCATCAGACATCCAGACATTCTAAGACAGGTATTGCTCATTTCGGGAGATGGCTTTCTCCGCGAACATGGGATATAGAGAGACATAGAAAGAAACACCAGAGCGGATCCACTCACTGAGGCTATTCCTCGAACGCAATAGTCTCGCAAACGAGCTTTGTGAGACTGACTAGTAGAGGAGTTGGGTGTTCGGTATCACACGGGCCATATTGAGGGAGAGGAGAGAGCTTCATTTTTGTATGAGGGAAAATGTTTCATCTCATCTTTGATGCTACCAAATTCCTAAGCTCATTTCCATAGTTGATTTCTTCACCTCCATTTCACCATGGCAACCTCATAACCCCAAAAGAGACAAGCTTCTACACTAGTCTGCAGCAAACCATGGACGCGTCGGCTAGCCAACTTCGCTCCCGAGTTGCCTCGGTCCAGAGGTGGGAGCCCGTAAAAGATTCCGGCTACATGGTGCCCTTTCCGACAAGGACGTGACGGACGGAGATTCCACGGGAGATCGGAGTGGAGACAAAGACCGAAGGACACGGATCGCTTGGTATAGCTTCCTTACTCTTTTCTAGTTTGCTAGTAGCTAGGTTAATGGCCCGATCCGGGTGAAAAGTGCGCGGTGGTGCCGGTTTGCTAGTTTGCAAAGTTTTTGTTTCCGCGTTTCCGGCGTCGGATCGACGGCCGGGGCGCCGCCGCGGACTTACACAACCCTGGCCTGGGATTTCCTTTTATGGCTAATCGAGCATAGCGCAACATCAACCTCCAATAATGGGAGATACGAATCCCCTCCTATCGCTCATTGCCTCCATATGACTTGGGACTGTACCCAAAAACCACCGTTTTGCACGATCTCTTGAACGTGGTAAGATGGAAATAAAAGCACAGTGGGAATCACAAAAGACTCTATGACGATCTCGGGTCGATAGACTAACCTGTACAAGTGTCACCAGAGAACTACTATCTGACGATAGGTATAATACCATCTAGGAGTTCTCAGCGAGTCTGTCTAGTGTACCCAGTCTCCCCTGAGCACCTGTATACCATCTCTGATGTCAAACACCAATGGATATGGGATCATCCATCGCCCATCATATGGGTCAAGAAGCGTATACGCTAATCTACTCTGGAATATCGATGCCCTGTCTCAATACTCCCACGACTAGGAACATTTGAAGGATGTACTTACCGACTACCTCTGCCCCACTATTATGATCTGCATCATAATCCGGGTAGTCAAGTACTCATCCTAAGGGCTTTATCAACATGTAATTGAGAGACAATAAGTGTACATGTTAAGATAAAGTACAACCAGATAGCGTACTATCATGTCGAGCAAGAAAGCCCTCCCTATATACGTCCAAGCATCCACTACAATATACATCACATGTACAGTAATGGCCTCTAGAGCATACATATAACTAACAATCTCCCACTTGCACTAAGGCCATTTGTTGCAGTATCTCATACTCAACATCCTATAGAAGTCTCTCTAGGGTAAGGCCTTTGTGAGTGGATCCGCCGTGTTATCCTTCGCGTCAACTATCCTAACCTCAATCCCTTGGAGATCAACCATCACCCTGATCAGGTGATACTGCCTCAGAATATGTCTGGAACGCTGATGGGACCTGCGTTCCTAGGCCAAAGCCACAACTCCATTTTTGTCACAATAACAGTTATTGGACGCTCAATGGTAGGAACGATGTTCATCTCATGAACAAGGAATATCTAGACAATCTCTTTTATAGCATCGTTGGTAGCGATGTATCCAGCCTTTATCGTCTAGTATGTCACGGTATCTAGCTTGGAACTCTTCCAACATACCGGCCCTCCACCGAGGGTATATACAAAGCTCAAGACTGACTATCAGTCTTCCTTATCACTCTGGAAGCTCGAACTAAGAATATTCGTTTAGTGCTTCTCAAATACTTAAGAATGTTCTCCACAGCTGTCCAGTGATTCTCCCAAGATCCGATTGATTCCTGATCACTACACCTAGTGAGTTACCTACATCTTGTAACACCTTAGAATGTGTTTTGTGAATAATTATATTTTAATATATAGTTTTTAATAAAAATTTTACCAAATTGATTTCCAATTATTTTATCCTATTTAATGAATATTTTATTAGATTTTTCCTAGGCTTGCACACACTTTTGCATGTTAACTAGGGTTGTAATTTGGGGTTAAACCATGATTAGCAATCATGGTGAGCTAACCATTTTTTTTTAAGCTAGTTTTAATAATTGGGTAAGTGTTATGGGTTTTTAAGTGTGCATGGTTGTTAAAAATGAAAAAGGGTTTTAAAATTGACTTTCTTTGTTGACCTTGAGAGAGAGAGAAAGCATGGGCTACATGGTGTGAGCCATGCCTCATTTATGAGGAGAGAGAGGGGGGGTCTTGGCTTTGTTTCTCTCATTCTCCTCTCATTTTCTATTTCTCTCATTCTCACACACACTCACACCAGCAGCCATCAGCAGCAGCAAAGAAGCAGTATCAACACAGCAGCAGCTCCATCAGCAGCTTCAGCAAACAACAACAACAACAACATCAGCAGCAGAGGCAACAGAGGCAGCAACACCAGCATCAGCTCCAGCAGCTCGAGAAGCAACAGCAGCAGCTTCAGCAGCTGAAGCAAGCAGCAGCACCATCAGCATCAGCAGCAAGCAGCTCCAGCATCAGCACCAGGAGCAACAGCAGCTTCTGCAACAGCAACAGCAGGAGCTTAGCAACCTGCAGCAGCTCTTCTCCACCATACACTCCTTCACCTGCTTCCGAGGATCCTTTAGGGTATATTTTCTGAACCCAATTCCCCTTATTGCTTAACTTATGTAGGTTTAGTTTCGATTAGTGTTAAATAGTTAACTTTTGTGCTAATTAAGGTGATTATGTAAAATGTTGGTTAAGTGGTGATTGTGTTAGTTAACCAAACCTATTTTAGTGTTATTAGGGTCACCCCAACTGGGAATTAACCCAGGTTTCAGTAAAATACCATAGGGTTAGCTTTTTGTGCAAAATTAGCGTTTTTAAGCGACATTGTGGCATTCTGTAATCTGCTATTGACCCGGACCTTTCAGGTTAAAATTGAGAATACCGGTGCATGCCCACTAGGTATAGACACCACCACCAGAACACGAGCCACCCTTTCCCAATCCAGGCCGCAAAAATACATTTGGCCTCAAATTGCGGCCAGGAAGGGGAGTGGGGTGTTGGGGTCTTGGCTAGGGTTCTCTGCAGTGTTTTCTAGTGTTTTGGCATGTATAGTTTTGTAAGATTTGATCTGTAGGAAAATCTGGGACAATATATCGTATTGCAAGTCCGTTTTGTTTGTGTGATACGCGCGATACGTGAGTGGGTTCTGCGATCCAGCGTGTCGCAGCGTGTCGCGGTAGTTTTAGACGCGTATACAAACGTTTCAGCGTATCGTGCACGCGCGCGTCTAGTTCGCGACGCGAGTTTCTCGTTTGGTCTCGATATCGCGTTTCGCGGAATATTTGGCTTATATGGAATTCTTGTCTCATTTTCAGGTTTGCAGGCGAGTACATCGGACGCAGCAGCGAAAGGGAATCAGGTGGTAGGATTCACCTAGCTTGGAGCGTAGGTGAGTAGATTTAACGTCTACAGGGGAATCGCCCACATGGCGTTATGCGTCTGGGCTAGAATTCAAATACTTGTCGCATATTCTAAGTCATTGTTAGAAATGTGCATTTACCCTATTTACTTAGATATAGTTGTACTGTGACTAGTAGCCGTAGGACACTGCACATATTATTGATGGTTCATGTTGCACGAGCAAGGATTGTATGCTACACACACACCGTCAATAATTGCTATGTCACACACAAACCATTATAGACATTATATTACTTATCACATTTGACATTTAGCTACATAGATACCTTGCTCATATTTTACTTATACCCAGAGGGGTATACTGCTTCTTCTACCTATACCCAAGGGGGTATACTACATCCTTTACTTATAGCTACACCCCTATACTTAGCTATACCTTGTTGATCTCGCATACATTTGGTTTTAGCTACAGATATACCTTACTCACATATTCCACTTATACCCATGGGGTATACTTCATCAGTTCTTATAGGTAGATACATATACATTGCTACACCTGTATGTTACGCATATATTCAGTTGCAGTTACATATTTACCTTTACTGATGTTACTTAGCAGTTTTCGTTTTATATGCCCGCATTTCAGTTTATGTCGCATATATTCTATTCATGGATTTCCGCATTGATATTTGGATTTTACATGATATTTTCTGGATTTGGGAACCGCGGGAGTTCATGAAATTATGCATACATTGAAAAACCCGGTTTCCTTGATATGATATTTGCGCATCCACCATGAGTTTTATCAGTGCTGATATATATATATATATATATATATATATATATATACCCGTACGAGGAGGCGTCGAAGCCGTAGAGGGTACATGGTGGGGCCCGGTGGGGCCCCGGGGCAAGAAAGGGATGTCGATGTACCACGCCGATGAGCCCGGCATGGGAGCCATAACATCCGGTGACAGTACCAATGACTCGGCGGTGATCATGGAGATACCGTTGGGAGTCATGTACGTATGGATACGTAGGAAGGCGAGGGTCAGAGCTAGGCACTCGTGCTTTTCAGGATAGCGTATGATACGTACCTATCAGGATGCTAGTCTTGGTGACGGCATCTGATAGATCAGTATTTCTGTGTCGATGCTTGGCACATTGGTTTTCATGATATTTCCAATTACTTTGTATATATAACAGGGGATTTAGCCGTTGTTATATATACCCTTACACCAATATTAGTGGAGTGGGACGCTAATATATGTGTATTGACCCCATCATATTTATTTCTGCAAATATATATATATATATATATATATATATATTTAGGATGTTAGAAATTTACTTAAGCTTGATTTGGGATATTAGGTAATTCATTGAGATTGGATACGGATACATATGAGATTACTGATTTGTACATTCGGGATATAGGAGATTACTCGATATTGTACATTGGGGAGATGTGAGACTTATATGATATGAGAGCCCAACTTGGGAGCTGATTTAAGGAATTGGGATTTGAGTGTCTTGATGGATTGTGATCCTACCACGATGTCAGGATTCCGTGGGAATGACATATTTCACTCCATACCTCATACTTATCTACTTATGCATTGTTCCATGTATTAGGAGTACCTGTTAGTGTACCCTTCATGATTGCTGCTTATCTACATTCTCATATCCCTATTGCACGATTATTGCATACTATTTTCATGTTATTATTGCTTCACATATTGATTGTACCTGCTAGTGTACTTTCCATTATTCTGCATTCACATGACCTGTTATTACTGTAAATTGCATATCTTAGATTCATGTTGTACGTACATACCTGCGATTACCTGCATATGTTATCTACTATTCACAAGTTGGCAACTCATCCCCGTTGTGCCACAGTTGTTTTGCAGGGTGTTTCCTCAGAGTAGTCGAGGCAGGCTATTCATCTATCATCTTTTGCTACAGATACCGTATCGGCTCATAGTGTACTATTTTGCTTAGGTGGGTTTTGATGATTATCTGTATTTCATATTATACATTCGTTTTATCTTGTACTCTCCATCTACTATTATGTTGTTGACTTAGAGACTTGGTGAGGACGATATTGTATATTATTTGTGGATTTGTTGTCTTTTATATACAGTTTCTTTCCTATTATCTTTTATTTCTTCGCTACGGCGTCGTATATTTGTGGTGGTGATTGTTTTCCGCCTTTGGGCGTGTATTTTCTCCCGTTTGGGGATGCTTTATTTATCTTTATCTGTTGTACCCATTTTGGGGTTAGTTTTTACATAGGGGGTGCTGCCAAAATTTTAAAGAAACAAGTTGGACTTTTAAAGAATTTAGGTTGCGATTTCAAATGTTTCAAAAACTTTTATTATCTTTTCCGTATTTTCATGGTTTAGATTTCTGGGTTTTGGTTTTCTTTTACTGCGTTACGTCTTTAGGCGTTGCGTAGTATTAGGGCCGTCACGTGCCAATTTCGGGTCGTGAAAAAGTTGGTATCAAAGTGCTAGGTTTTACCTTTCGGAGTGTAGGATGACCTTGGTATGATGGAGTAGGTAGCTTAGGCAGGGTAACGTAGAGTGTGTATGTCTGCAGCATACCCACAATGCGGTACTTCACCTTAAGTGACCTAAGTACAAATTGCTTGAATTCCTTCCTTGATGATTCATATCCTTGTGATTCGATTTCCGTATCCTTATCGAATCTCATCCTTATTTATAGCCTTGCCGCCGATGAGTATGGGGACTTAGAGTGATGCAGCGAGGGCCGAGGTCACAGTTGGCTCGGGTGAGACGAGCGCTGACCAGGATGGCACTCTAGTTGTACAGGTGCAGACGGATCAGCCTTCGACATATAGTATCGATAGGCCTGTGGCAGAGATGCAGGACTTCCGCCAGACTATAAGTTCTTTGGTTGATGTCGTTCGGGAGCTATGACAGGAGGTTGTCACCCCTGTTACTCAGTTGTCCCTTGCGATCAGCTTGCAGCAGTCCGTCACCTACATAGCACCAGTAGTTGCAGCCCCAGTTGACGAGGCGTATATTCCAGAGACACTGAGAGTTCCAGGACAGTGGAGGACTCGTACTAGTGTACCAGCCCAGAGATAGAGGTTTGGTCATCGAGACAGATTTCATGGCCGTCGCGGGAGTAGTAGAGGCTTAGGACGAGGACAGTCATTTAGCTCTCATCCCCAGGATGGTCAGCAGTCAGCACGTGGATGCTTTCGATGCGGAAGCCTTCAGCACTTCGTCAGGGATTGTTCCTTAGCACCTCGTCAGAGTCATATTCAGAGAGGCCGTGGACGTAGAAAGTTCATTCAGAGGGGTCAGTCTACCAGAGGAGTTCAGCTAGTTGCGGATAGGGGGCAGACACAGGAGTTTGCTTCCACTCATCGAGACACGCAGGCGTCCAATGTGGAGCTTTCAGGTATCCTAAATTCGCATGTTCTTTTGATGTGTCTTTTGTTTTTCACACTTGTTCCATGGTTGGGACGGGAGTCGTGTTAGGTAGATTAGCCGTTTGTTGTGTTAACTTCTGTCAGCGATTCTTTTGTTGCGCGACACGTATATCAGTTGTGTGCCAACCGGATAGGAGATAGAGATTTGTCCATCGTTTTGATCCTTCTAGAAATGTTGGATTTGATGTTCTCCTAGGCATGGACTGGTTAACTACGTGCTAGGCGTCTGTGGACTACCGTGAGGAAACAGTCAGGTTTTGTTTTCCCCGGCGAGTCAGTTCTTGTTGTGCAGGTGGATAGTTGTGCCGCCTCTCACAGCTTGAATTCATCCTTTTTCGCTAGTCGGCTTTTGAGGAGATGCCGTAGATTCTTGGCGTTCATTCGTGATACCGAAGCCACAGTGGGTTTGTTGGACCGGTGTTCCTATTATGCAAGGGTTTTCCGACGTCGTTCCAGATGAGACGGCGAAGCTTAGGGAGCTAAAGAATCAGCTGCAGAGTTGTAATTGCAGAGTTTTGTGCGTCTGAGTGTTTCTCATTAGGAAGCTCCTATTTCTATTGTCAAGGAGAAAGACGGCAGTTTAGGGTTGTGTATCGACAGATCGTTAATTGAACCGGCTTACGGTGCGGATAGGTATCCTTCACCTCGCGTTGACGATTTCTTCGATCAACTCCAGAGTGCGAGACATTTTCTAAGTTTGTTTGGGATCAGGTCATCATTATTGCGGTTCGGAGTGATGGCATTCCGAAGACTGCCTTATGCGTGCTACGGCTTTGTGTGTATTAGTGAGTCATTGGATTCACTGATGCCCTAGCAGCATTCGTAGATATGATGAACCGGATTTCTTCAGGCCGTTCCTCGACCAGTTATTGTTGTGTTATTTACAACATTCTGGTCTATTTAATGTGTCTTAAGGAACAGGAGCAGCACTTGAGGATTTGTTATGCAGATACTGGGAGAGCCCCAGCGGTTGCTAGATTCTCGGAGTGTTTCTTCAGGCTTGTTTGTGTTGACTCCTAGGTCTTGTTGTCACGGGAGACGGTTTTGTTTGGTTCCGAGGAAGATCGTGGCCATACAGCTTAGGCCCAGACTTGTGTGCAGGATGGAGGTCCGCAGATTTTGGGCTTAGTAGGTTTTTTACCGCCGTTTCGTGCAGGATTGCTAGTGTAGTGCTGCACCATCGACCGAATTGACCGGAATGGAAGTACTTTTCTTTGAACTGAGGCATGTGTGCAGAGTTTCGGCAGTTGAAGATTCTATTAAAAACTGCACCAGTTCTTTCTTTGCTTTCTGGTCCGGGCGACCTTGTTGTTTAGTTGTAATGTTTCTTGAGTGGGCTTGAGTGTGTACTGAGGTGACACTATAGAGTTATCGCTTTTGCTTCCCTACATTTGGAGGAAGTACGAGAAGGATATTCCACTCATGGTCTGGAGATGGCCGTGGTGGTTTTGCGTTGGAGATTTGGAGACACTACTTGTTCGAGAGTCGTGTCAGATTTTCACGGACCACCAGAGATTAATGTGCATCTTCCTGCAGCGGATTTTGATTGTTGTGATAGTTTTCTGCAGATTTACAGTTCTTGTGCGATCGCTGAGTATAGCTTAAATTCGTCTCTACTGAGGGGACAGCTTGCTCATGTCCGTGCCCGACCACTTTTCTTTAATCGCTTTCGCGAGACACTGCCCGCCGATGCTCGTTCGTCAGAGATACTTGAGCATACTCGGCTGGGTAATGAGTCGGAGTCCTTGATTTGTGACAATGGTGTGCTAAGTTAGTGTAGGGTTCCTAGGCACACTAACAAGGCTCTACTAGGCATCGACCATGCCAAAATAAAAAAAATTATGTGCCGAACAACCCTAAGCAAGATCGTATACTAGAGTTTAGGCGAGACAAAAAGCAAGTAAACAACTTTACTCTAAAGGGAATACGAAATACAACCTTTGTAGATCGGTCCTTCACTTCTAGAGCTCCTTGTCGTAGTCCCTTCACTGCGATCAAAGTTCTCCCGGGCTCTTGCATGGCTTCACGAGGCGAAAGATGCGACCTTGCTTGAAGTCTCCGAGGCCGAAGATGATCTACGTCGAGGGAATTCCGACTCAAGCTATTACTTCACTAACTAGAGAATTAGTGAAGTAAACACCCTAAACTAAAGTGCTAATCTAGTAGAGGATGGAGAAATAGGAAGTGGGTTCTCTTTCAATTTTTATTTCTCACAAAGTTTCACTCTTTTTTCAAAACCCTAGCAAGCTTTTTCTCTTGCTCAATGAAGAAGAAGATGAACAAAAGAAAAGAATGAGGATAATGATCAAGTGTGAATGGTAACCATGGTGAGTGAGTATCATATACTAACCCTTGTAGAGCCATAACCATAGCTAATTGATTATGGTTGGGTTAAAAGGAATCTAAGGTAAAGACAAAGCTAGTAGACTTTGTCAAAGCAAAGTAAGCTTCTACAAGCTTCATGCTCATTCCAAAACTCCACTAATTTTGTAATTATCTTAAATAATCATAACCCACCATAATACATAGAATGGTGTATGTCTCATACACACAAGTCAAGTGTATCATCAACCATGATACAATAATATAACACATTTTAATATATATCATATATATAGTAAAGATGTGTACATGTAAGAAAAAACCCTAAGTGAACTTGTGTTAGTAAATGTAAACTAGTATATCTAATATACAATTATACACTTAATTATTAAATCAACACTTGACTTAATAATCCGGTCATATCTCATATAACCGACTAACATCCAATGTATCGACTTATCGAATCAACACTTGATTCGATAACCCGGCTATATCATATATAACCGACTGATACACAAAGTAGCAAGAATAGAATACGGTATCACATACACGCATTATTCTCGGTCCTGCACATATCACATACGTGCTCCTATTTCGTTTTGCCTGAGCCAGTAAAACCTCTATGTAGGACTCTAAAGACTCGTCAATACGCCGGCAGTAGGTGATGATCACATCAAGCACCCACAAGCCATCAGTGGTACTAGCTGGACGTAACGGTAACCCGGGTATTGAGCGATCAGAAGATCAGCAAGCAAGCCCGCTCCAACTCCTGTAAAAGCCTGCCGGTAACACTTCCCGTACAGTCCGGTCTCCTCGTCCGATATGTCGCATATCAAGTCTAGGGGTGGTAAACGTCAGACCCCAATAACCGATAAGTCGTGCTGATGTGAGGCTCATAACGGGTCGAGAAACTACTGGTAACACTTACCAGTAAATCTCTAAATCAGCCCTGGCCAGGGACATCCCTGTCACGGCCAATCGAGCACAGCGCAACATCAACCCCCAATATCGGGAGAGACGAAATCCCTCCTATCGCTCATTGCCTCCATGTGACTCGGGACTGTACCCAAAAACCACCGTTTTGCACGCCCTCATGGACGTGGTAAGGTGGAAATCAAAGCACAGTAGGAATCACACAAGACTCTATGACGATCTCGGGTCTACGGACTAACCTGCACAAGTGTCACCAGAGAACTTCCATCTGACGTGAGGTATAATACCATCTGGGAGTTCTCGGTGAGTCCGTCCAGTGTACCCAGTCACCGCTGAGCACCCGTATACCATCTCTGATGTCAAACACCAATGGATATGGGATCATCCATCGCCCATCTCATTGGTCGAGAAGCGTATACGCTAGTCTACACTGGTATATCGATACCCCATCTCGATACACCCACGACTAGGGACCTTGAAGGATGTACTTATGGACTACTATGTCCCCACTAGTATGATCCGCATCATAGTCCAGGTAGTCAAGTACACATCCTAAGGGCTTTACCAACATGCAACTTAAGACAGTTTAAAGAAACAAGCATAAATGTTAAAATAAAGTGCAACCAGATAGCATACTATCATATCGAGCAAGAAAGTCCTCTCTATATATGTCCAAGGATCCAATATAATATACATCATCTGTACAATACTGGACTCTAGGGCATACATACAACTAACAATCTCCCACTTGCACTAGGGCCAGCTGCTGTAGTATCGCATACCAAGCATCCCGAAGAGTCTCTCAAACTGTATCTGGGGAATGGCCTTCGTGAGTGGATCCGATGTGTTGTTCTTCGTGTCAACCCTCCTGACCTCGATCTCCCGGCGATCAACTATCTCCCGGATCAGGTGATACCGCCTCAGAATATGCCTGGATCGCTGATGGGACCTGGGTTCCTTGGCCAAAGCCACCGCTCCATTGTTATCGCAATACAAAGGTATTGGATGCTCAATGGATGGAACCACTCCAAGTTCAGTAATGAACTTCTTGATCCAGACAGCCTCTTTGGCAGCATCGTTGGCAGCGATGTATTCAGCCTCCATCGTCGAGTCTGCCACGGTTTCCTGCTTGGAACTCTTCCAGCTAACCGTCCCTCCGTAAAGGGTAAAGACAAATCCCGACAGCGACTTAGAGTCGTCCTTATCACTCTGGAAGCTCGAATCGGTAAAGGACTCCACTTGGAGTTCTCCGTTACCATACACCAAGAGCATCTCCTTAGTCCTTCGTAAGTACTTGAGAATGCTCTTCACAGCTGTCCAGTGTCTCTCTCCAGGATCAGCTTGATACCTACTCACTACACTTAGTGAGTATACTACATCTGGTCTGGTACATAGCATCGCGTACATGATAGAGCCTACAGCCGAAGCATAGGGTATCCCTTGCATGCGAGCTCTCTCTAAATCAGTCTTGGGAGACATCTCTTTGGAGAAAGTGAGCCCTGAGATCGTGGGTAAAAACCCACGTTTGGACTATTCCATAGTAAAACTCTTTAGTATGGTGTCAATGTACCTGGATTGGGACAATCCCAATATCCTTTTAGATCTATCTCTATAGATCCTAATTCCCAATATGCAGGAGGCATCACCTAGATCTTTCATTGAGAATCTTTGTGATAAGAAGAGCTTGACCGATTGCTGCATAGGAATGTCATTTCCTATCAAGAGTATGTCGTCCACGTACAATACGAGGAAGACAACCTTACTCTCTGCCACCTACTTGTAGATACAAGGTTCATCTACGTTTTTGACGAAATCAAACTCTTTGATAACGACGTCAAAGTAGATGTTCCAACTCCGCGATGCTTGCTTTAATCCATAAATGGATTTAAGCAGCTTGCACACCTTCCCGCTGCTCCCACTATCTACGAAGCCCTCTGGCTGAGTCATGTACACGCACTCTTCTAAATCACTGTTTAGAAAGGCGGTCTTAACATCCATTTTCCAGATTTCGTAGTCGTGATATGCAGCGATGGCAAGCATGATCCGGATGGATTTAAGCATAGCAACTGGAGAAAAGGTTTCGTCATAGTCCACACCTGGTCTTTCACGAAAACCCTTTGCAACAAGTCTAGCTTTGAAAGTCTCCACTTTCCCATCTACACCAAGTTTTTTCTTGAAGATCCACTTGCTCCCAATGGGTTTTACCATTTCAGGAGCATCTTCCAAAGTCCATACTTTGTTGGTGTACATGGATTCCATCTTGGACCGCATTGCATCCAGCCATTTCACCGAGTCCCCACTCGTGATGGCCTGCTCGAAGCTAGTTGGGTCATCATCAACCATGATGCAATCCTCGCTCCCACCGTCCATGAGAAAACTGTAGCATCTCTCAGGTGGGTGAGAAACCCTACTAGATCGGCGGAGAGGCTGAGGTTCGTTGGGAACAACCGAATCCTTCGGTTCAACAAAATCTTCTGTCGTAATCTGTATTGCTGGAACCTCTTCCAGTTCTACCTCCATGACACTAATCTCTTTTTTAAGAAATTCCTTTTTCTAAAAATGTGGCATGTCGAGAAACAAACACTTTTTGTTCCTCGGTTTAGTAGAAGATATACCCGTGCGAATGTTTAGGATATCCAATAAACTTACACTGAATGGACCTTGCCGCGAGTTTGTCCGGATTTTGCGTTTTTACATAGGCCGGACAACCCCATATCTTAACATAATTAAGACATGGTCTCTTTCCATTCCATTTCTCATATGGAGTGGTTGGCACAGATTTGGTGGGAACCATATTCAATAGGTCTGCAGCTGTTTCCAGTGCATACCCCCAGAAGGAAATAGGTAACTCAGCTGTGCTCATCATAGAGTGCACCATATCTAATAGGATGCGGTTCCTCCATTCCAATACACCGTTGTGTTGTGGTGTATATGGAGGGTCAGCTGAGAGAGAATCCCATTCTCTTTTAGGAAGTCCAGGAATTCATTTCTCAAGTATTCACCTCCTCGATCATATCGAAGGATTTTAATACTTTTCCCGGTTTGGTTCTCGACTTCTTGTTTATATTCTCTAAATTTCTCAAAAGCTTCTGATTTGCGTTTCATCAGGAACACATATCTGAAGGGTTCCTAGGCACACTACTGAAGTCTCACAAGGCATCAAACATGGCTAATTCAAATTTTACATGTGCCTACAAACCCTAATACGGATCGTTAACTAGATTTATAGGCTATGCGATGCAAGTCAACGACTTTAACTTAAAAGGAAAGGGGCTACAACCTTTGTAGATCCGGTCCACCACTTCCTAAGCTCCGCGATGATGTCCCTCCGCTGTCCAAATCGGATCCCGGACTCTAGCGTCGGCTTCATCGGAAAAATGGGCGGGCTTGGGCGTCGGCTTCGATGCCGAAGATGATCTACGTCGAGGCATCATAAGATCAAGCTCCCACTTCACCAAGTCATGAAACTTATGAAGAAAACACCCTATACAACTTGGCAAGAGGTAGAGGATGAAGAAATAGGAAGTGGGTTCACTTTAGAATTGGATTTCTCACTTGATTTCTTCACTTTCCATTGATGAGGCAAGCTTTCTTTTTGATGAAGATGAAGATCAAGAAGAAAGAATATGATAAGTGTTGAATAATTTTAGAAAATAAAAGAAATACTTATCATATACTAACCTTAGTTGAGTGTAGAGAATAGACCATGGTTAACTTAAATGGTTAGGGTTAAGTATAAGACAAGAATGATGACTTAGTCAAAGCTTCATAAAGCTTCAACTAAGAAACAAACCAATCCACCATTCATTTATCCTTTCCAAAATGAAAAAGTAAATAAATAAATGAATAAATAAGTAATGGATAAACAAAACCCTAATCATTAGTTTAACCATGGTTTAATTCTTTACTCTTAACCAAGTAAGCATGTATCATCAAACATGATACAATCATGTGCAGAAAAGTATATCACATATACAACTTGCACATCATATGAGAAAATCCTTTTAAAGTGAACTAATACTAGTTAATGCAAAGTAATATATCAAATATATAATTATGCATTAAATCATTAAATCAATACTTGATTTAACGATCCGGTCATATCGCGTATAACCGACTAGTAACCTATGTATCGGCTTATCGAATCAATCTTCGATTCGATAACTAGGTTATATCGCATATAACCAATCGATACATTCATCGCGAGAATGGAATACCGTATCACATACACGCGTTATTCTCGGTCCTGCACATATCTCATATGCGCTCCTATTTCGTTTCGCTTGAGCCAGGAAACCTCTGTGTAGGACTCTAAAGACTCGTCAATACGCCGGCAGCAGATGATGATCATATCAAGCACCCACAAGCCGCAAGCGGTCTGCTAAACGTAACGGCCACCCGGGTATTGAGCGATCAGAAGATCAACGAGCAAGCCCGCTCACACTCCTGTGAATCCAACTAGCAACACTTACCGTACGGTCCGGTCTGTTCGTCTGATATGTCGCATATCTCGCCTAGGGGTGGTAAACGTCAGACCCCAATAGCTTGATAAGTCATGCTGACGTGAAGTCCATGACATGTATGAAACTACTGATAACACTTACCAGTAGGTCACTGCAACCCTGGCCAGGGATTTCCTGTTATGGCCAGTCGAGCATAGCGCAACATCAACCCCCAATACCGGGAGAGACGAATCCCCTCCTATCGCTCATTGCCTCCATGTGAATCGGGACTGTACCCAAAAACCACCTGCTTGCACGACTCATTAGAGCCGTGGTAGGGTGGAAATCAAAGCATAGTGGGAGACACACAAGACTCTATGACGATCTCGGGTCAACAGACTAAGCTGCACCAGTGTCACCAGAGAACTGCCATCTGACGTAAGGTATAATACCATCTGGGAGTTCTCGGCGAGTCCGTTCAGTGTACCCAGTCTCCACTGAGCACCCGTATACCATCTCTGATGTCAAACACCAATGGATATGGGATCATCCATCGCCCATCACATGGGTCAAGAAGATATACGCTAGTCTACTCTGGAATATCGATGCCCCGTCTCGATATTCCCTCGACTAGGAACATTGAAGGATGTACTCATGGACTATCCAGGCCCCACTAGTATGATCTGCATCACAGTCCTGGAAGTCGAGTATACATCCTAAGGGCTTTATCAACATGTAACAGAGAGACAGATAGTATACACGTTAAGATAAAGAGCAACCAGATAGCGTACTATCATGTCGAGCAAGAAATTCCTACCTATATATGTCCCAGCATCCACTACTATATACATCCAATGTACAGTAATGGCCTCTAGGGCATACATATAACTAACAATCTCCCACTTGCACTAGGGCTATCTGTAGCAGTGGTTGCAGTATCACATACTCAACAATCCCCTGAAAGTCTCTCTCTGGGAAAAGGCCTTTGTGAGTGGATCCGCCGTGTTGTCCTCTGAGTCTACTCTCTTAACCTCGATCACCCTAGAGATCATCTATCTCCATGATCAGGTGATGCTGCCTCAGAATATGTCTGGGTCACTGATGGGACCAGGGTTCCTAGGCCAAAGCCACAGTTCCATTGTCATACAATGGTAGGAACCTAGTTCATCTTATGAACCAATATACACCCAAACTGCCTCTTTGGTAGTATCTTAAATAGCGATGTTACTAGCCTTTATCGTCTAGTTTGCCACGGTATCTAGCTTGGAACTCTTCCAACATACCGTCCCTTTACTGAGGGTAAAGACAATGCCTGTGACTGACATTCAGTCGTCCTTATCATCCTGGAACACTTCCAGTGATTCTCCCCAGGATCGATTGATACCATCTCACTACAACTAGTGAGAATCCTAACATCCATTTAGATCTATCACATAGACCCAAATCTCAGGATTTAGGAGGTATCATCTTTATCCTATATGGAGAATCCATGTGATAAGCGGAGATTGACCGTGCGTAGCATAGGAAACTCTTTTCTTATCAAGAGTATGTTGTCCACGTACAATACAAGGATGACCACCTTACTCTCTACTACCCTTTTGTATATACAAGGTTCATCTACTATTTTGATGAAGTCAAACATTTTGACTATTACATCAAAACAGACGTTCCAACTCCGCGATGCCTGTCTCATCACATAAAACATCTTGCTCATGTTTCCGCTGCTCCTACTGATTACGAAGCCCTCTGGCTGTGTTCTTATAGACGTTCTCTTCTAAATCACTATTTAGAAAAGCAGTCATGGCACCCAACCACCAGATATCATAGTCATGGTATGTAGCAATGGCAAGTAGGATCTGGATGGACTTAAGCATAGTCCCTGAAAAGATTTCATCATTATCCACGCCTAGTTGATGACGAAAAAACCTTTAACAAGTCTAGCTTTGAAAGTCTCAACCTTTTCATCTACACCAAGTAATCTTCTCAAGATATACTTGCTCCTGATGGGGATTTAACCCTTCAGATATAGCAATCAAAGTCCATACTTTGCTGGTGTACATGGATTCCATCTCAGATTGCTAAGCATCCAGCCATTCTTACAGAGTCCTTACTCTCGATGGCCTGCTCGAAACTAGTTGGGTCATCATCTCATGATGCATTCCTCGCTCCCACTGTCATTGAGAAACCGAGGTATCTCTCGGGCGGATGAGGAACCCCACCAGATCGGCGGAGAGGCTGAGGCTCGTTGTGAACTATTGAATCCTTTGGTTCTTTCAAATTAGCTGCAGTTTTGTATAGCTGGAACCTTTCCAATTCTACAGAACTGACCTTACCTCGATCTTGTCCGGATTTTGCTTTAGACATAGGCTGTACAATCCTAAATCTTAACTTACTTAAGAGATAGGCTCTTCCCATACCATATCTTATATAGAGTGGTAGGCAGTGATCTGATTCGAACCTTTATTCAATAGGTATGCAGCTTCTCAAGTGCATAACCCCCAAAAGGAAAAAGATAACTCAGTAGTACTCATCGTAGAGCACACCCAATCTTATACGGTGCGATTGCTCCGCCCTGATACACCGTTGTGCTATGGCGTATTCAGAGGAGTAATACGGAGAGAGAAGCTCATTCTCTTTTAGAATATTCCAGGAATGCCATGCCCAAGTATTCTCCTCCCTGATCTCATCATAGGACATAATACTTATACCCGTATTGGTTCTCTACTTCTAGCTTATATTCTGTGAATATCTCAAAAGGTTCGGACTTGTGTTTCAACAAGAACATATGTCTGAATCTCGAGAGATTATCAGAGAACGTAATGAAGTATAAAGAACCAGTCCTGGCATATGTAGACAGGGGACCTTACATACATCATCATGTATCAGTCCCAAGAGTTTACCAACTCTTTCTCCGTTTCTAGTAAACGGAGCTATGGTCATCTTATCTTTGTGACATGAATGGCAAGTTTCACAAGATGTAAATTCAAACTGATTTAAATATGCATCTAAAATGTAACTTCATCCAGTCGGGTCGCATTGATATGACCTAGTCAACAATGCCTCAAGAATGATTCGTTCATTTCTGAACTCTTCCTCTTGTGTGTGTTCTGTATACTAGGAACTGTAGTTTGATTTAGAACAACAATGCTTTTAGATAACGTGCCTGAACCGATCAACTTTTGATATAGGAAATGTTCAAAACATTATCCATCAATACAAAATTTTATCATTTCTTTACTCATAAAGAGACTGATATGATTTTGTATATCAAGTTCGGTATCTAATAGCATTTGTTCAGAATCAATATATTGGTAATACAGGGTGATAGTGACCAACAGACTTGGCTGCAACACTTGCCCCGTTTTCTGTCTCATGAAACTTATCACCCGTTCTCAGTTTTCTACCTTTTTGTAGCCCTATGTAACAGCTTACATATCTGGGATCCTGATCCGGTATCAAATACCCAGGATGCAGAGGATACTGAGAAACAGTTCTTTGTAATGAACACACCCAAAGGAGATGCATCAAATGCACTTTCTTTGTTTTGGGCGGCATAGGAATTCTGGTATTCCCCTATTTCCTGCTCTGTCTTATAACAATTATAAGTTGGAGCGGGACCAACGTTCTCCAGCTCAGTATAACAAGTGGGTTCGGTCAATAATCCGTATTATTATCTTGATTAAGGCGTGATATGGTCGCTACCTGGAGAGAGAGAAGAAAACACTCAGCGTGCGCTCTTGCAAGATCAGATTGGTTTTTATTTTATCTAATCAGGATGGCTCCCACTGTTTTTATCAAATCTTCCTTCAAACCTTAAAAGGAAAGACTAGTCGGGATTAATTGCACTCTACAAGTTCGCCAATTTTTCAGCCAGGCCAGTGTCGGTACTTTGAGGGAGGTTCCCCGTGCTTTCGCACGGACCTAATTATAGTAAAACCTCGTTTTCCTAGAAGCGTAACCTCGTTGACACCTTTCTAGACACCTACTTGATCGGCTAATTGCAAAGTGCAAAACTCTCCCAGGAGTAACAATTACTCGCAGTGGGTATCGGGATCCAACTATCACATAGAAGGTATGCAATCTCATTGCAAGTTTCAACACTTGAAACTCCCGATAAAGATTTTTTTTTACCCCTAGCACTTATGACCTTAACTATGGTCAACAAATCATAAGTACTAGTCAAGTTCTACCCGTCATTTCGTGATTAATTAGACCCACCCACATGACCCTTAACTAAGGTCAATAAAGTCACGCGACTGTCCTAACTAATCGCATCATATGCGGTGTAGGAAGACATCACTTAGCTACCGTACACTGTGCCTTGACTATGGTCAACAAACACAGCACGAATACTAAGTACTCTACTTCCTAAAATGACGGAGGGTTGCGAATGGTTTTTTATGAAAACCTTTAACGCTTTGAACTTGATCTCGTTGCGGAATCAAATGGTTTTTAAATAGAATGTTTTTGATGCTTTTCTAGTGTTGCTAAAGGGGTCACTCCCGGTGAAGGGATCGTCGGCCCTTTCCTCGTCGAATGAGGTGCGGGATATATCATATATATCACTGTGCAAAGCGGAAACTATAGAAGCGATCAAAGGACAAACCGAGTGTGTAGCATCTGCCAGTTATTGCTAAAGGAGTCACTCCCGGTGAAGGGATCTCGGTCCTTTCCTCATCGAATAAGGTGCTGGATGTTCTGTAATGAACACCGCGATGCAAAGCAAGAACTGTAGCTACCTGCTTTATTTTGAAATTCGATTCCACAACATCAATTAGGTTTATTTTCTTTCATTAATCTCATTAATGAATATCCCATCATTTAAGTCCACCTAAGCATCACAGATAAATATAACGTACGCTTATGCCATCCGCATTCGCCTCGATGTCCCGTCTGCACCGTTAGGTTAGGTGACTAACGCCAGAGCGAGGCAGGGCTAATGCAGGTGTAAAACATAAGCAACGTCTATATAATATATCATATATACTATATACAATATCTGTCACAGAACATCACATGATCACATCACAGATAAATCATAGCAGAAGATACATATGAAATATTGGATATACTAGGACGTCCGTGTTTTCAATACGAGCCAGTATAAAACATGGATTCCACGGTCGTGATGAATAGCCAATCCTACACCCCTAGACCCCTACGAGAGCGGCAAGCAACCCTACCAATTCTAGGGTTAGGAGACCCGGACTCGACTCCTCGAGAAGGTCTCCCACTGGACCCTAGAACCCGGTTACTTGTGCTCCCCTCCTTGGGTCTATCCTAATGCGGAAAAGTAAATAATATACAAAAGGTGACATCTTCCGCAACTTGGAAGTGCCCTAATAAAAGAATATTACATACAAGTTTTTACATGAATGAAAAAGAAAAACACTCATCTCACATAAAAAACCCCCGGCTATTCAAACACGACGATCCAATATAACATATCCAGCAACACATAACATCACATGTCATTAACGTAAGTAAGTATGCATACACCGATTGTCGTCGACGTATAGCAACGACAATCGGCTATACCACTACATACTACACTTACGGTCACAGAAAAGATAGTGTAAAACTACAACAGTTGGAATCCGCAACCTCTTTAGACATCGCATGCCTAATCAAATGAAATACTTAGATATCGCATGCCTAACAATTATAAACCCCGCATTTTAGTCTCATTATCGAAAACTCTTTTCAATATCAAGTCGGGCAATTCAACAGGATTCCCGACATCCTGATCGAATGCTCGTCGCAAACTTTAGTAGGCGGCCGCACCCCCGACGCCGTCGACGAAGTGCACCAAGGCGGAACACCGCTGCCGCGAGCACCCAAACGGATGCTTTCGGCGACGGGGTTCTCCTACAGTCACTTGGTCGGGGCTATGGGGCGAGGCTGTCTATTAAGTTTACCCGGCGAGTATTCGCGTACGCTACGTGATTGCGACGGACTTTTGATCACATCAAAATTCCATGGCAACCGATCAAGTGAGACTAAGCTGCTATGTTTATAATATTCATTTAGTTATCTCATAACTGCTTGTGAATTCCAATTATTGTATCACATTCCAGATAAGATAGAAAATGTTAAACTTTCCAATCGAACAATCGAACACCCAAGTTTTCCCGATCAACCGAATGAAATAAGTTCAAAGACATTCACTTCATGCCTCAGTACCAACGGTCCAGCCGTAGAAGGGTCAAGCCAACGCCTCACATGTGGCACGCTGTACTGCCCCAAACCCTAAGGTTCAAAGGGCAGTTCAAGGCGGTCACATAATCGAGTTAAGGTTTGTTGTCTTCTAGAGGGACCATCGCGTTACTTGCACTACTCAGAACGTCCTTAAACCTCAGAAAAATCCAACACTTGGAAATTTTCCGGCAGGGGAAAAAGTGGGTATTTATATCCGGTCGAACTTTTTAACATATTCTAAAATTGCCCGAAAAAACACACACTGACAAAATTAGACAATCCGGTCGAAACACCGAGTCCCCAATACAACCCAGAAAATTCAACTCTTTAATAAATATTAAAAATTCCCAGGAAAACCAGCACTGCAATCTAAGAATTACTGTATAAAATTCGATGCACAACAAGACAAAATGGCCGCGGAACCGCGGCGTCTTTAAGGAATTAGACCATCGAATTTTACAGTAACCCTTACAATCTCCTGCTGATTTTTCTGCATATTTTTAATTCACAAAAATCCACGAATTTCAAAAATGTACAGAGAGCAATATTAGGGTTAGGGTTTCGGTTCGATCGGATTTCTAACTCCGTCTACGCATCACCTAAGGCTCTAGCTAGGCTCTGATACCATTGAAAGGTTCCTAGGCACACTAATGAAGTCTAACAAGGCATCAAACATGGCTAATTCAAATTTTACATGTGCCTACAAACCCTAATACGGATCGTTAACTAGATTTATAGGCTATGCGATGCAAGTTAACGACTTTAACTTAAAAGGAAAGGGGCTACAACCTTTGTAGATCCGGTCCACCACTTCCTAAGCTCCGCGATGATGTCCCTCCGCTGTCCAAATCGGATCCCGGACTCTAGCGTCGGCTTCATCGGAAAAATGGGCAGGCTTGGGCGTCGACTTCGATGCCGAAGATGATCTACGTCGAGGCATCACAAGATCAAGCTCCCACTTTACCAAGTCATGAAACTTGTGAAGAAAACACCCTATACTACTTGGCAAGAGGTAGAGGATGAAGAAATAGGAAGTGGGTTCACTTTAGAATTGGATTTCTCACTTGATTTCTTCACTTGCCATTGATGATGCAAGCTTTCTTTTTGATGAAGATGAAGATCAAGAAGAAAGAATATGATAAGTGTTGAATAATTTTAGAAAATAAAAGAAATACTTATCATATACTAACCTTAGTTGAGTGTAGAGAATAGACCATGGTTAACTTAAATGGTTAGGGTTAAGTATAAGACAAGAATGATGACTTAGTCAAAGCTTCATGAAGCTTCAACTAAGAAACAAACCAATCCACCATTCATTTATCCTTTCCAAAATGAAAAAGTAAATAAATAAATGAATAAATAAGTAATGGATAAACCAAACCCTAATCATTAGTTTAACCATGGTTTAATTCTTTACTCTTAACCAAGTAAGCATGTATCATCAAACATGATACAATCATGTGCAGAAAAGTATATCACATATACAACTTGCACATCAAGTGAGAAAATCCTTTTAAAGTGAACTAATACTAGTTAATGCAAAGTAATATATCAAATATATAATTATGCATTAAATCATTAAATCAATACTTGATTTAACGATCCGGTCATATCGCGTATAACCGACTAGTATCCTATGTATCGGCTTATCGAATCAATCTTCGATTCGATAACTAGGTTATATCGCATATAACCAATCGATACATTCATCACGAGAATGGAATACGGAATCACATACACGCATTATTCTCGGTCCTGCACATATCTCATATGCGCTCCTATTTCGTTTCGCTTGAGCCAGGAAACCTCTGTGTAGGACTCTAAAGACTCGTCAATACGCCGGCAGCAGATGATGATCATATCAAGCACCCACAAGCCGCAAGCGGTCTGCTAAACGTAACGGCCACCGGGGTATTGAGCGATCAGAAGATCGACGAGCAAGCCCGCTCACACTCCTGTGAATCCAACCAGCAACACTTACCATACGGTCCGGTCTGTTCGTCTGATATGTCGCATATCTCGCCTAGGGGTGGTAAATGTCAGACCCCAATAGCTTGATAATTCATTCTGACGTGAAGTCCATGACATGTGTGAAACTACTGATAACACTTACCAGTAGGTCACTGCAACCCTGGCCAGGGATTTCCTGTTATGGCCAGTCGAGCATAGCGCAACATCAACCCCCAATACCGGGAGAGACGAATCCCCTCCTATCGCTCATTGCCTCCATGTGAATCGGGACTGTACCCAAAAACCACCTGCTTGCACGACTCATTAGAGCCGTGGTAGGGTGGAAATCAAAGCACAGTGGGAGACACACAAGACTCTATGACGATCTCGGGTCAACAGACTAAGCTGCACCAGTGTCACCAGAGAACTGCCATCTGACGTAAGGTATAATACCATCTGGGAGTTCTCGGCGAGTCCGTTCAGTGTACCCAGTCTCCACTGAGCACCCGTATACCATCTCTGATGTCAAACACCAATGGATATGGGATCATCCATCGCCCATCACATGGGTCAAGAAGATATACGCTAGTCTACTCTGGAATATCGATGCCCCGTCTCGATATTCCCTCGACTAGGAACATTGAAGGATGTACTCATGGACTATCCAGGCCCCACTAGTATGATCTGCATCACAGTCCTGGAAGTCGAGTACACATCCTAAGGGCTTTATCAACATGTAACAGAGAGACAGATAGTATACACGTTAAGATAAAGAGCAACCAGATAGCGTACTATCATGTCGAGCAAGAAAGTCCTACCTATATATGTCCCAGCATCCACTACTATATACATCCAATGTACAGTAATGGCTTCTAGGGCATACATATAACGAACAATATCCGAATCTAGAGAGATCGTCAGTGAATGTAATGAAGTACGCAGAAACATTCCTGGCATGTGTAGACATGGGGCCGCATACATCACTATGTACCAGTCCCAAGAGTTCTGTAACTCTCTCTCCGTGTCCCGTAAACGGAGTTTTGGTCATCTTGCCTTTGAGACATGACTGGCAAGTGTCATAAGATGAAAATTCAAACAGATTCAAATATCCATCCTTATGCAACTTAGCTAGTCATGTCGCATTGATGTGACCCAATCTACATTGCCACAAGAAGGATTCGTTCATTTCTGAACTCTTCCTCTTGTGTGTGTTTGTTATGCTCAGAATTGTTGATTGATTTAGAACATAAATTCCATTGCACATCGTGCCTGATCCAACCAACTTTTGGTTTAGAAAAATGTTCATAACATTATCCTGTAATACAAAATTATATCCCTCTTTACTCAACAAAGAAACCAATATTGTAGGGTTCCTAGGCACGCTAATGAGGTCTCGCAAGGCATCAACCATGCCAATTTCAAATTTTACAAGTGCCGAGAAACCCTAATACGGATCGTTAACTAGAATTTTAGGCGAAACATGCAACTATTTAACAACTTAACTAAGTGAACGGAAATACAACCTTTGTAGATCCGGTTCTCCACCTCCATAGCTCCATGATGAAGTCTCCTTGCTGTCCAAATCGAATTCCGGGCTCTAGCGTCGGCTTCATCGGAGAAATGGGCGGGCTAGGACATCGACTACGATGCCGAAGATGATCTACGTCGAAGCATCACAAGATCAAGCTCCCACTTCACCAAGTCATGAAACTTGTGAAGAAAACACCCTATACTACTTGGCAAGAGGTAGAGGATGAAGAAATAGGAGGTGGGTTCACTTTAGATTTGGTTTTCTCACTCATTTTCACTAGTTGCCATTGTTGATAGCAAGCTTTTCTTCATGTGAAGAAGAAGAAGAAGCAAGAATATGATAAGTGTTAAAGAATAATTGAAAAAGAATTCATTCTTATCATATTCTCAACCATAGTTAAGTGTAGAGAATGAACTAGGGTTAGTTCAAATGGTTAGGGTTAAGCATGAGACAAGAATGGTGACTAAGTCAAAGCTTCATGAATCTTCAACTAAAAACAAACAAAGCCACCATTCATGTTTATCTATCAAAAATGAATAAACAAATAAATAAATGAATAAGCAAAACCCTAATCATCAACTTAACCATGGTTTAATTCTTTGCACTTAACCAAATGAGCATGTATCATCAAACATGATACAAACATGTGCACAAAAGTATATCACATATACAACTTGCACATCAAGTGAGAAAATCCATTTAAAGTGAACCAATACTAGTTAATGCAAAGTAATATATCAAATATATAATTATACATTAAATCATTAAATCAACACTTGATTTAACGATCCGGTCATATCACATATAACCGACTAGTATTCTATGTATCGGCTTATCGAATCAATCCTTGATTCGATAACTAGGTTATATCGCATACAACCAATCGATACATTCATCGCGAGAATAGAATACGGTATCACATACACGCATTATTCTCGGTCCCGCACATATCTCATAAGCGCTCCTATTTCATTTCGCTTGAGCCAGGAAACCTCTGTGTAGGACTCTAAAGACTCGTCAATACGCCGGCAGTAGGTGATGATCATATCAAACACCCACAAGCCGCAAGCGGTCTGCTAAACGTAACGGCCACCCGGGTATTGAGCGATCAGAAGATCGACGAGCAAGCCCGCTCACACTCCTGTGAATCCAACCAGTAACACCTACCGTACAGTCCGGTCTCGTCGTCTGATATGTCGCATATCTCGCCTAGGGGTGGTAAACGTCAGACCCCAATAGCTCGATAAGTCGTGTCGATATGAGGTCTATAACATTTCGAGAAACTACAGGTAACACTTACCAGTAAATCTCAGCAACCCTGGCCAGGGATTTCCGGTTATAGCCAATCGAACACAGCGCAACATCAACCCCCTATACCGGGAGAGACGAATCCCCTCCTATCGCTCATTGCCTCCATGTGACTCGGGACTGTACCCAAAAACCACCGTTTTGCACGCCCTCTTGGATGTGGTAAGGTGGAAATCAAAGCACAGTGGGAATCACACAAGACTCTATGACGATCTCGGGTCAACAGACTACTCTGTACCAGTGTCACCAGAGAACTTCCATCCGACGTAAGGTATAATACCATCTGGGAGTTCTCGGCTAGTCCGTCCAGTATACCCAGTCTCCACTGAGCACCCGTATATCATCTCTGATGTCAAACACCAATGGATATGGGATCATCCATCGCCCATCTGTATGGGTCGAGAAGGTATACACTAGTCTACTCTGGTATATCGATGCCCCGTCTCGATATACCCACGACTAGGGACCTTGAAAGATGTATTTATGGACTACCCTGTCCCCACTAGTATGATCCGCATCATAGTCCAGGTAGTCAAGTACACATCCTAAGGGCTTTACTAACATGTATCAGAGAGACAATCAGTGTACACATTAAAGTAAAGATCAACCAAATAGCATACTATCATGTCGAGCAAGAAAGTCCTCCCTATATATGTCCAAGCATCCACTACAATATACATCCTATGTATAGTAATGGCCTCTAGGGCATACATATAACTAACAATCTCCCACTTGCACTAGGGCCATCTGATAGCAGTGGTTGTAGTATCTCATACTCAACCATCCCATAAAAGTCTCTCTCTGGGAAAAGGCCTTTGTGAGTGGATCCGCCGTGTTATCCTCTGAGTCTGCTCTCCTAACCTCGATCACCCTGGAGATCAACCATCTCCATGATCAGGTGATACCGCCTTAGAATATGTCTGGATCACGGATGGGACGGGCGTTCCTTGGCATAAGCCACAACTCCATTGTCACACAATGGTAGGAACGAAGTTCATCTCATGAACTATTATACATCCAGACTGCCTCTTTGGTAGCATCTCAAGTAGCGATGTATCGAGCCTTTATCGTCTAGTATGCCACGGTATCTAGCTTGGAACTCTTCCAACATACCGTCCCTTTACTGAGGGTAAAGACAATGCCTGTGACTGACTTTCAGTCGTCCTTATCACCCTGGAACCCTTCCAGTGATTCTCCCCAAGATCGATTGATACCATCTCACTACAACTAGTGAGAATCCTAGCATCCAATTAGATCTATCTCATAGATCCAAAACCCAGGATTTAGGAGGTATCACTTTGATCCTATATGGAGAATCATTGTGATAAGCGGAGATTGACCGAGCGTAGCATAGGAAACTCCTTCCCTATCAAGAGTATGTCATCCACGTACTCTATGAGGATCATCACCATACTCCCTACTACCTTTTTGTATATACAAGGTTCATCTACCATTTTGATGATGTCAAACTGTTTGACTACTACATCAAAACAGATGTTCCAACTCCGCGATACCTGCTTTATCCTATAAAGCATCTTGTACACGTTTCCGCTGCTCCCAGTGTCTACGAAGCCCTTTGGCTGTGTACTTATAGACGTTCTCTTCTAAAACATCATTTTAGAAAAGCAATCATGGCACCCAACCGCCAGATATCGTAGTCATGGTATGTAGCTGTGGCAAGTAGGATCTGGATGGACTTAAGCATAGCCACTTGAAAAGGTTTCATCATTATCCACGCCTGGTCGATGACGAAAAGCTTTAACAAGTCTAGCTTTGAAAGTCTCAACTTTTCCATCTACACCAAGTAATCTTCTCAAGATATACTTGCTCCTCATGGGGATTTAACCCTTCAGATATAGCAACCAAAGTCCATACTTTGTTGGTGTACATGGATTCCATCTCAGATCGCTAAGCATCCAGCCATTCTTACAGAGTCCCACTCCTGATGGCCAGCTTGAAACTAGTTGGGTTATCATCTCATGATGCAATCCTCGCTCTCACTGTCATAGAGAAACCGAAGTATCTCTCAGGTGGGTGAGGAACCCTACTAGATCGGCGGAGAGGCTGAGGTTCATTGGTAACTATTGAATCCTTTGGTTTTATCAAATCATCTGCTGTATTTTGTATAGCTGGAACATTTCCAGTTGTACATAACAGATCTTGCCTCGAGCTTGTCCCGATTTTGCTTTTAGACATAGGCCGGACAACCCCAAATCTTAACTAGCTTAAGAGATGGGCTCTTTCCATTCCATATCACATATGAAGTGGTAGGCAACTGATTTGATTCGAACCCTATTCAATAGGTATGCAGCTTCTCAAGCGCATAACTCCCAAAAAGGAAATAGGTAACTCAGTAGTACTCATCATAGAGCACACCATATCATATAGGGTGAGATTGCTCCGCCCCGATACACCAATGTGCAATGGTGTATACGGAGGAGTAATGCTGAGAGAGAATCTCATTCTCCTTTAGAAAAGTCCAAGAATTTCATGCTCAAGTATTCTCCTCCTTGATCTCATCAAAGGACATAATACTTATACCCGTATTGGTTCTCTACTTTTAACTTATATTCTGTGAATATCTCAAAAGGTTCTGACTTGTGTTTCAACAGGAACATATGTCTGAATCAAAAGAGATCATCAGAGAATTTAATGAAGTATAAAGAACCGGTCTTGGCAAGTGTAGACAGGGGACCTACATACATCAACATGTATCATCCCAAGAGTTCAGTAACTCTTTCTCTGTTTCCAGTAAACGGAGCTATGGTCATCTTATCTCTGTGACATGACTGGCAAGTTTCACAAGATGTAAATTCAAACTGATTTAAATATGCATCTAAAATGTAACTTCAGCCAGTCGGATCGCATTGATATGACCTAGTCTACAATGCCTCAAGAAGGATTTGTTCATTTCTGAACTCTTCCTCTTATGTGTGTTCCATATACTAAGAACTGTAGTTCGATTTAGAATATCAATGCTTTTAGATAACGTGCCTGAACCGATCAACTTTTGATATAGGAAATGTTCAAAACATTATCCAACAATACAAAATTTTATCATTTCTTTACTTATAAAGAGACTGATATGATTTTGTATATCAGGTTCGGTATCTAATAACATTCGTTCAGAATCAATGTATTTGTAATACAGGGTGACAGTGACCAACAGACTTGGCTGCAACACTTGCCCCGTTTTCTGCCTCATGAAACTTATCACCCGTTCTCAGTTTTTCTACCTTTTTGTAGCCCTATGTAACAGATTACATATCTGGGATCCTGATCCGGTATCATATACCCAGGATGCGGAGGATACTGAGAAACAGTTCTTTGTAACGAACACACCCGAAGGAGATGCATCAGGTGCACTTTCTTCGTTTGGGCGGCACGGGAAATCTGGTATTCCCCAATTTCCTACTCTGTCTTATAACAATTATAAGTTGGAGCGGGACCAACGTTCCCCAGCTCAGTATAACAAGCGGGTTCGGTCAATATTCCGTATTATTATCTTGATTAAGGCGTGATATGGTCTCTACCTGGAGAGAGAGAGAAGAAAACACTCAGCGTGCGCTCTTTCAAGAAAAGATTGGTTATTATTTTATCTAATCAGGATGGCTCCCACTGTTTTAATCAAATCTTCCTTCAAACCTTAAAAGGAAAGACTAGCCGGGATTAATTACAAACTACAAGTTCGCCAATCTTTCAGCCAGGCCTGTGTCGGTACTTTGAGGGAGGCCCCCCGTGCTTTCGCACGAACCTAATTAATGTAAACCTCGTTTTCCCAGAGGCGTAACCTCGTTAACACCTTTCTAGACACCTACTTGATCGGCTAATTGTAATGTGTAAAACTCTCCCAAGAGTAACTCTTACTCGCAGTGGGTATCGGGATCCAACTATCTCATAGAAGGTATGCAATCTCATTGCAAATTTCAACACTTGAAATTCCCGATAAGTTTTGCCCCTAGCGTCCTATGACCTTGACGCATGCCAAACAACCCATAGTCCGCCAGTCAAGTTCTACCCGTACATTTCTTGATTGAATTAAACCCACCCGCACGACCCTTGACGCATGCCAAACAACGCCGTACGAATAACCTAATCCAATCGCATCGTATGCTAGCAGATAAGCACTAGTTAGCTACCGTACACTACGCCTTGACGCATGCCAAACAACCGCAGCACGAATACTAACTAGTACTTATCTGAAATGACGGAGGGCTACGACAGGTTTTTCTGAAAACCTATTGCGTAATGAACTTGATATCGTTGTAGAATCAAATGATTTTAAAATGGAGTGTTTTTTAGGCTTTTCTAGTTTTGCTAAAGGGGTCACTCCCGGTGAAGGGATCGTCGGCCCTTTCCTCATCGAATAAGGTGCGGGATATATCATATATATCACTGTGCAAAGCAAAACACTTAAAAGCAATTAGAAGACAAACCGAGTGTGTAGCATCTGCCAGTTATTGCTAAAGGAGTCACTCCCGGTGAAGGGATATCGGTCCTTTCCTCATCGAATAAGGTGCAGGATATATCATATATACCGCTGTGCAAAGCAAGAACTGTAGCTACCTGTTTTATTTTTGAAATTCGATTCTACAACATCTTAGGTTTCTTTTATTTCATTAATCACATTAATGAAGTCCCATCATTTAAGTTCCTAAACATCACAGATAAATACGACGTACACTTATGCCATCCGCATTCGCCTCGATGTCCCCTCGTACACCGTTAGGTTAGGTAACCAACGACAGAGCGGGGCAGGGCTAGCGCGGGTGTAAAACATAAGTAACGTCTATATAATATATCATATATACTATATACTGTATCCATCACAGAACATATCACATGATCACATCACAGATATCGCAGCAGAAGAATCATATGAAATATTGGATATAGTAGGACGTCCGTGTTTTCAATACGAGCCAGTATAAAACACGGATTCCACGGTCGCGATGAATAGCCAAACCCACAACCCTAGACCCCTACGAGAGCGGCAAGCAACCCTACCAATTCTAGAGTTAAGAGACCCGGACTCGACTCCTCGAGTTTGTAAGTCCATGCTACCTCTCCCGGTACTTTCGGGCAAGCGGAATTTGACGAAAAACGATTTTCTTAGAGGTGGTAACATGGACTCAAAACCCGGATCTTTGTTAAACATCTAACTAACAACCTAACTACGAGTTGCTAACTACTCGGTTAGGGGGTTATACCTTTCTTTTTCTCGAACTCCTTCGTCTTCAAGCTTCGATGGTCGTCCGAATCGGCTTCTCCCCGTCGTCTCCTTGCGCCGAAGATAGATCCACCTGAAAGCTTCAACCTTTGGCTCCTTCTTCGAACTTTGAAGAAACTAGTTCACTCGGTTTGCTAAACCTTGTGAACTAGAGTGAGTAGAGAAGAGTTTGTATGGGATTTTATCTATGGTTCTTGGTTCTCAACTCATGAGACAAGTGAACCATAGAGTCAAGAGAGGGAGAGAAAGAGGAGGAGATGAGAGCTCAAGAACAAGAGAGAGAATGAGCATGAAAGAATGAGAGAAGACTTTTCCCATTTGGCTCTCATAATCCAAAACAATCATAACACCTCATATCAATCAAGTATTATGTGATGGTTTAAGCAACCATAGCCATATCATTTCATGCACTCATTTTGCACAAAAGAGCAAGCAAGCAAAAGACTTTTCCATGAAATGATAGCTATGGTTATCATGATGGTCAACTAGTCAAGCCTAGTCAACCGGTCAACAAAGTCAACAAGTCAACAAAAGTCAACAAGTCAACAAAGTCAATCCCTCAACAACCATGTCACCATAATACTTAATTAATATAATTGTTAATCACATATCATATTCTCATTAGGGTTGAGCAAAAAGTCAATAGTCAACTGTCAACGGTCAACAACCCTAATGAGAATCCTCTGCCTCTGTCTCTCCGTCAACTGTGCATACACACCGGCATCCGGGTTCCGAGGAACACGAATGCATACTGGATAAAACCAATCCCAAAAGGTACACTGGGATCTGGCTTAAACCAAAGCCCGCTAGTGTGAACTGTCCGGACACTGTACGTGCACAAGTGCAGGGATGTGACCGAACCCTGTCGCAAAACCATGCGACCTGTCGCAAAACCATGCGACCTCTACTCTTTTCCTAAAGGCGAATAGCTTTCTGTGTGGGACTCTAAAGACTCGACACTACGCTGGCAGTGGGTTTAACCACAGACCGCAAGCGGCACTAGCTGTGCGTAACGGTCCCCAGGTAGATGCCGACAAGAAGACTGACGAGGCGAAACCCATCTGAACTCCTACTGAGTCTGAATGTGACATTCTCCGTACAGTCCGGTCCTTTCGTCTGATACATCGCATGGCGGGCCTAGGGGGCGGTAAACGTCAGTCCCCCAATAGCGGTACAAGTCGTGTTGGAGTGAAGCCCAAAACACCCTGAGATAACACTGGAAGCCTACCAGTATATCTCGTTTGCCCTGGCCAGGGACTACTCGTGTAATGGTTCTCCTAGACACAGCGCGATGTCAACCCCCAATACCGGGACAGACGAATCCTGTCTAACCGTCACTGCCTCCAAGTGCTTCGGAACTGCACCCAACTACCACCTGTTTGCACGACTCCTTTGAGCCGTGGTAGGGTAGTAATCAAAGTACAGTGGGAACACACTCGAGGCGAAGTGACAGTATCAAGTCAGCGGACTAAGCTGTACTCATGTCACCTGGGAACTGATAACTGACGATAGGCATAATACCAACTAATCAGTTCCCGATGAGTCCTGTCCAGTGTACTCGTAACCCAACGAGCACCCGCATACTATCTCAAGTACGACGTACCGACGGCTGTGGGACAGACCGTCTCCCATACTGGGATGAGAAGCGCATGCGCTAGTCTACTCCGGAGTATCGATGCCCTGTCTCGATAGTCCTGCGACCAGGGACCTGCATAAGGATGTGCTTATAGATTACCCAGCCCCACTAGTGTGACTGCCATCACAACGCTGGTAATCAAGCAAAGATCTTAAGGGCTCCACTAATGTGTATAGGCGATATACTAAAATAAACACATGTACACATTGAAGTAGAAACAAACCAAGTAGCATACTACTATTTTGAGCAAGATTGTATATACAAGGTGAATATCCCAAGCTTCCATTAAGTAATATACAAACTAGTATGATACAGTAATGGCCTCTACGGCATATACACTAACAATCTCCCACTTGCACTAAGGCCATGTACTGGCGTATCGAAGACCTATCATCTCGATCAGCCGCTCGAACTGAGTCTGGGGCAAGGCCTTGGTGAATGGATCTGCAGTGTTATCTTCTGAAGTGACTCTCCGAACCTCGATCTCCTGGCGATCCACGATCTCCCTGATCAGGTGATACCGCCTCAAGATGTGTCTGGATCTCTGATGGGACCTGGGTTCCTTCGCTAAAGCTATAGCCCCGTTGTTGTCGCAATACAGAGGTATTGGATCAACAATGGACGGAACCACCTGAAGCTCTTTCAAGAACTTCCTCATCCAGACAGCTTCTTTTGCGGCATCAGATGCAGCGATGTATTCCGCTTCCATCGTCGAGTCTGCAACGGTTTCCTGTTTGGAACTCTTCCAACACACCGCCCCTCCATTGAGGGTAAAGACAAAACCCGACATGGACTTGGAATCATCCTTGTCACTCTGGAAGCTGGAGTCAGCAAAGGCCTCGATCTGGAGGTCTTTTCCGCCATACACCAAGAACATCTCCTTAGTCCTTCTCAGGTACTTGAGAATGTTCTTTACTGCTATCCAGTGTTTCTCCCCAGGGTTTGACTGATACCGGCTTACCACACTCAGTGCATAAGCTACATCCGGTCTGGTACACAACATCGCATACATTATAGAGCCTACCGCAGAAGCGTAGGGTATAATAGACATGCGATCCCTCTCCAAATCAGTCTTGGGAGACATCTCTTTAGAGAGGGTGATCCCGTGACAAGCCGGTAGGTTACCGCGCTTGGAATCTTCCATACTGAATCTTTTCAGTATGGTGTCGATGTACCTGGACTGTGAAAGTCCTAATATCCTCTTGGATCTATCACGATGGATCCGGATCCCCAGGATGTATGATGCATCACCCAGGTCTTTCATGGAGAACCTGTGCGACAAGAACCCCTTGACAGATTGCAGCATAGGAATGTCATTTCCTATTAAGAGAATGTCATCCACGTATAAAACGAGGAATACTACAGTTCTCGCTACAAATCTACTATAGATGCATGGTTCATCTGGATTTTTGATGAAGCCAAATTCCTTGACCGTTTCATCAAAACAGATGTTCCAACTCCGCGATGCCTGCTTTAGTCCATAGATGGACTTAAGCAACTTGCACACCTTTCCGCTGCTCCCACTCTGAATGAAACCCACTGGTTGGTCCATATAGACACACTCCTCTAAATTTCCATTTAGAAAAGCGGTATTTACGTCCATCTGCCAGATCTCATAATCGGGGAAGGCAGCAATGGCAAGAAGGATCCGAATGGATTTCAGCATAGCCACTGGAGAAAAGGTTTCGTCATAGTCCAAACCAGGTCTTTGACGAAAACCCTTTGCAACCAGTCTAGTTTTATAGGTCTCAACCTGTCCATCTACACCAATCTTCCTTTTGAAGATCCACTTGCATCCTACGGGTTTTACCCCGTCTGGAGCAATGTCCAACGTCCATACCTTGTTGGTGTACATGGACTCCATTTCGGTCCGCATTGCATCCAGCCATTTTACTGAGTCAACGCTCTGAACGGCCTGCTGGAAGCTAGTAGGCTCATCATAATCTATGATGCAATCCACTCTATCCCCGTCTATGAGAAAACCGTAGTATCTCTCGGGCGGATGAGACTGCCTACTACTCCTGCGGAGCGGCGTAGGAATGTCCTGTTCTTTTGAACCCTCTGGTTCCACTAAGCTTTCAGTAATAGTCTGTGGTTCTGGAATTTCTTCCAGTTCTACTGCGCTCCCACTAATTTCCTTTTCCAAGAACTGGTGTTCTAGAAAGTGGGCATTACGAGAAACAAGGAATTTTTGTTCCTCTGCGTGGTAGAAAAGATACCCCCTGGTGTTCTTTGGGTATCTCACAAACTTGCACAGTACTGAGCGTGCCTCGAGTTTGTCCGCATGCTGCTTTTTGACAAAAGCTGGACATCCCCAGATCTTCAAATATTGAAGATAGGGTTTCTTCCCACTCCATAACTCATATGGTGTGGTAGGCACAGTCTTAGTGGGAACTCGGTTCAAAAGGTATGCAGCTGATTCTAGCGCATACCGCCAGAATGATCGCGGTAACTCAGCGTTACTCATCATGGACCGTACCATATCCAATAGGGTTCGGTTCCATCTCTCCGATACACCGTTATGTTGCGGAGTGTATGGAGGAGTAAGCTGAGAGAGAATTTCGTTCTCTTTTAAAAAGTCCAGGAACTCGGCACTCAAGTATTCACCACCTCGATCCGATTTTAGAATCTTGATACTTTTGCCGGTCTGTTTTTCTACTTCATTCTTATATTCCTGGAATTTTCCAAAGGCTTCGGACTTATGTTTCATTAAGAAGACATAACCGTACCTTGAGAAGTCATCCGTAAAAGTAATGAAGTAAGAATAACCGCTTCGCGCATGTGTAGACATTGGACCGCACATGTCGCTGTGTACGAGTCCCAAGAGCTCGCTCGCTCTTACTCCGTGTCCAGTGAACGGAGACTTTGTCATCTTTCCTTTGAGACAGGATTGACAAGTGGCATACGATTGATATTCGAACGGATTCAAATATCCTTCTGTATGTAACTTCGTCAACCTTCTCTCATTGATGTGACCCAGTCTACAATGCCATAAGAAAGTCTGATTGATTTCCGGAGACTTTCTTTTGTGTGTATTCTGGACATTGAAAATCTGTGGTTGGTTTAATACGTATATACCATTGCTCAATGTACCTGACCCAATCAGAACTTGATTAAGGTGAATGTTTACAACATTGCTTACAAACGCAAATTCATAACCTTCTTTAGAAACTAAAGATACAGAAATGATATTACAAGTTGCGTTGGGTACAAAAAAGCAATTACGCAAAACCAAAACATGTC
The DNA here is from genome assembly GCA_030015575.1 of Agapanthus africanus. Taxonomy (NCBI): domain Eukaryota; kingdom Viridiplantae; phylum Streptophyta; class Magnoliopsida; order Asparagales; family Amaryllidaceae; genus Agapanthus; species Agapanthus africanus. The sequence continues at coordinate 518,127,702 of CM057337.1, forward strand.
CATCTGACATTCCCAGGTGATAGTTCCCCACGGCTTTAGCATCCATGCTAGCTCCGTTCGCAACTCTGAGGGTCATGTCACCTGCTTTCAAAACACTACGGTTTCTCAATGCCTGCAAAGAATTACAGATATGAGATCCTGATCCGGTATCCAATACCCAGGAAGTAGAGTTTATTGAAAGACAGTTTTCAATAACATACACACCTGAAGCTGAAGCTGCAACCTGCTTCAATTCCTGTGTTCTGGCCTTCCAGGCCCTGCAATCATTCTTCCAGTGTCCTTTCTTATGACAATAGAAGCATTCTTCCTTATCCACAAGCTTCCCCGCTTTCTTTGTTGCTTTAGCTTTTCCCTTCGTATCCACTTTACTAACACCGCCTCTTGGTTTGGCGGGGGCTTTCTTCTTCTTTCCCTTGGCTTTCGCCTTGGACCTAGAAGAAGATGATCCTCCTACAAACAAAGTGGATGTTTCCCTACCTTTCTGTAGGGTGCCCTCTGCGCTCCTCAGCATGTTGAGGAGCTCTGAAAGTTCAACTTCTTTTTCTTGTAAGTTGAAGTTCAGTATAAACTGGGCGTAAGTGGAAGGAAGGGACTGGAGAACTAAGTCCGTATAGAGCTCACTCTCCAATGTGGTCCCTAGGTCCGCGAGCTCCTCAATGTAGCCGATCATCTTAAGCACGTGTTCTGCTACTGATGATCCGACGGCCATCCTTGCCGAAAATAACTTTTTCGACGCTTCGTATCTTGCGATACGAGATTGCTCTCCATACAGTTCTTTTGTATGAAGAAATATGGATTCCAAGTCCATATTCTCGTGCCTCCTCTGATGTTCATTGTCCATAGAGGCAAGTACGAGGCACTTGGCCTTCGTGCTATCAATCTCCCAAGTCTTACGGATTTCCTTATCCGCAACGCTGGAAGTGGGACCAGGGACAGGGGGAGCTTTGGTGGTAAGAAGATACCCCAGCTTGTCGTAAGTGATTGCCATTTTGACATTCCTGAGCCAATCTTTGTAGTTTGGCCCTGTCAGTATGTTTTTATCTAGGAGTAACTTAAGTCCAGTCATGTCGATTGGTCGCTGCAATTAGGAGAGAGAAGAAACACTCAGCTTGATGCTCTTGCAAGTTTAGAATGGTTTTTAGTTTGTCTAAACAGGATGGCTCCCATTGTTTCTCGAATCCCTCCTCAAACCATAAAGGAAGAATTAGTCGGGATCAATCCCACCGCACAATACTTGCTTAACCGTTCAGCCAGGCCAGTGTTGGTACTTCGAGGGAGGTTTTCCAACGCTTTCGCGAAGTTCCTTAATTAAATAACCTCTTTTCCCTGGGGGCGTAGCCCCGCTAACACCTTTCGAGGCACCTACTAGGTTTATAGCATTGATCGTTTAGTGAGAAATTTCCCGAGGAGTAGCATATACTCACAGTAGGATCGGGATCCAAATATCATCGCGTGACGAAACTGAAGGAATCCTACCAGAATCATCACACTCCAAATGGTATGCAACACTAGCAAGTTTCAGTTCTTTTGAAACTCCCGATGTGGATTTTCGCCCCATGCTCTTATGACCTTGGCGTGAGGTCAAAATGTCATAAGTTAAATGTCAAGTTCTTCCCATCATTATCCAGGTTAATTTGAATCCACCCGTACCTACCCTTGACGTAGGCCAAAATGGTAGTACGGCTGTCCCAAACCAACGCATTCTATCTATGCAACAGATAAATATCCGGCAGCTACCAATCATTATGCCTTGGCGTGAGGTCAAAATACATAGCTTGAATACTACCGAATATTTAACTGAAATGATGGAGGGCTACGAATGTTTTTGGCAAAACCGTGAACGTAGTGAACTTGATATAATCGATGGAACGAGATAGCTTTTAAAAGGAGTGGCTCAAGCTCCGCATTTAAAAGTTAGTTTTGAAAAGAACCGAGTGGTTTTTCGAAAGTGTTCCAACGACTTTTGCTTGGTTTATTATCTTGCATTAGTTCTTTTAATGCGTGATATTCTTGCATTAGTTCTTTTAATGCGTCCCATCATTTAATCCTACCATTGCAGAAAACAACCAAAATATGACGTACGCTTATGCCATTCGCATTCGCCACGGGGCCCCGTCATTACCCGTTAGGTTACTTAACTAACGACAGAGCGGGGGCTGGGCTAGCGCGGCTGTAAAACATAAGCAACGCCTAAATAATATCATATATAGATATACTGCAATGATAGCCATTTCAGATCACAGATGAACACATTGGATATGCTAGGAATCCGCAATTCGTACGAGCCTGTAACGAAAAGCAGATTACACGGTCGCGGTGAATAGCCAATACCCCACCCAAGACCCCTACGGGTGCGGCAAACTACCCGCCAAGTACCCGAAGCGAAGCAACCTCCCTCAACTCCGTGAGTAGGCCACTCGGCACTTCGGCATACCCGGTAGTTTGTGCACCCCCTCCATGGGTCTATCCTAGGAGTAAAAACAGTAAAAAGAAATTATACAATGACGGCTACAACCCCGACCCGGTTGTGCGGCCATACAAATAATAATTACATCAATTTACAAATTTACATGAATTGAAAGAAAAGAAAACTCTCGTCTCACAACCCCCGGCTATTCACCCGCGACAATCCAACATATTCATATACACATTCCAATAACATTACAGATCACATATTTGTATAACCCCCACTAATCGACATATAGCGATTAGCAGACGTTCAATACAAATATCACATTACAGAAAAACCCGTCAGCTAAAGTCTTTTAGATGTTCGATCAAAAAATACGGATTTTCAGGACCCCAAAATATAAAATTTTCGTTCTGGAAAATCTGGGCAGAAAATATATATTACAAAAATCCCAAAATACCCCTACAAGCATACTGTAGCAAAGCAAACACAGAGAGGAGCCAAGAAGGCCGCGGAACCGCGGCAATAGCAAGCTATTGCCGCGTTTCCGCGGCGCAATGATGAGATCATGTGACCATTTTTCTACAGTATACTTAGAAAACCCTGAGTCGATTTTTGGTGTATCCCAAAAAAAATTTCCAGCACTTTTAAAATCGACAGAAAGTTTAAAAATGGGGTTCGTTTTGCGACATTTTCTTTGATTGATCTTCTAGCTACTTTGCTAACATATTAGATAGAGTTTAACTAGGCTCTGATACCACTGTAAGTCCATGCTACCTCTCCCGGTACTTTCGGGCAAGCGGAATTTTGACGAAAAACGATTTTCTTAGAGGTGGTAACATGGACTCAAAACCCGGATCTTTGTTAAACATCTAACTAACAACCTAACTACGAGTTGCAAACTACTCGGTTAGGGGGTTATACCTTTCTTTTTCTCGAACTCCTTCGTCTTCAAGCTTCGATGGTCGTCCGAATCGGCTTCTCCCCGTCGTCTCCTTGCGCCGAAGATAGATCCACCTGAAAGCTTCAACCTTTGGCTCCTTCTTCGAACTTTGAAGAAACTAGTTCACTCAGTTTGCTAAACCTTGTGAACTAGAGTGAGTAGAGAAGAGTTTGTATGGGATTTTATCTATGGTTCTTGGTTCTCAACTCATGAGACAAGTGAACCATAGAGTCAAGAGAGGGAGAGCAAGAGGAGGAGATGAGAGCTCAAGAACAAAAGAGAGAATGAGCATGAAAGAATGAGAGAAGACTTTTCTCATTTGGCTCTCATAATCCAAAACAATCATAACACCTCATATCAATCAAGTATTATGTGATGGTTTAAGCAACCATAGCCATATCATTTCATGCACTCATTTTGCACAAAAGAGCAAGCAAGCAAAAGTCTTTGCCATGAAATGATAGCTATGGTTATTATGATGGTCAACTAGTCAAGCCTAGTCAACCGGTCAACAAAGTCAACAAGTCAACAAAAGTCAACAAGTCAACAAAGTCAATCCCTCAACAACCATGTCACCATAATACTTAATTAATATAATTGTTAATCACATATCATATTCTCATTAGGGTTGAGCAAAAAGTCAATAGTCAACTGTCAACGGTCAACAACCCTAATGAGAATCCTCTGCCTCTGTCTCTCCGTCAACTGTGCATACACACCCGCATCCGCGTTCCGAGGAACACGAATGCATACTGGATAAAACCAATCCCAAAAGGTACACTAGGATCAAGCTTAAACCAAAGCCCGCTAGTGTGAACTGTCCGGACACTGTACGTGCACAAGTGCACGGATGTGACCGAACCTTGTCGCAAAACCATGCGACCTGTCGCAAAACCATGCGACCTCTACTCTTTTGCCTAAAGGCGAATAGCTTTCTGTGTGGGACTCTAAAGACTCGACACTACGCTGGCAGTGGGTTTAACCACAGATCGCAAGCGGCACTAGCTGTGCGTAACGGTCCCCAGGTAGATGCCGACAAGAAGACTGACGAGGTGAAACCCATCTGAACTCCTACTGAGCCTGAATGTGACATTCTCCGTACAGTCCGGTCTGTTGGTCTGATACATCGCATGGCGGGCCTAGGTGGCGATAAACGTCAGTCCCCCAATAGCGGTACAAGTCGTGTCGGAGTGAAGCCCAAAACACCCTGAGCTAACACTGGAAGCCTACCAGTATATCTCGTTTGCCCTGGCCAGGGACTACTCGTGTAATGGTTCTCCTAGACACAGCGCGATGTCAACCCCCAATACCGGGAGAGACGAATCATGTCTAACCGTCACTGCCTCCAAGTGCTTCGGGACTGCACCCAACTACCACCTGTTTGCACGACTCCTTTGAGCCGTGGTAGGGTAGTAATCAAAGTACAGTGGGAACACACTCGAGGCGAAGTGACAGTGTCAAGTCAGCGGACTAAGCTGTACTCATATCACCTGGGAACTGATAACTGACGATAGGCATAATACCAACTAGTCAGTTCCCGACGAGTCCTGTCCAATGTACTCGTAACCCAACGAGCACCCGCATACTATCTCAAGTACGACATACCGACGGCTGTGGGACAGACCGTCTCCCACACTGGGATGAGAAGCGCATGCGCTAGTCTACTCCGGAGTATCGATGCCCTGTCTCGATAGTCCTACGACCAGGGACCTGCATAAGGATGTGCTTATAGATTACCCAGCCCCACTAGTGTGACTGCCATCACAACGCTGGTAATCAAGCAAAGATCCTAAGGGCTCCACTAATGTGTATAGGCGATATACTAAAATAAACACATGTACACATTGAAGTAGAAACAAACCAAGTAGCATACTACTATTTTGAGCAAGATTGTATATACAAGGTGAATATCCCAAGCTTCCATTAAGTAATATACAAACTAGTATAATACAGTAATGGCCTCTAGGGCATATACACTAACATAGTTGGTCTCCCACTGGACTCCAGAACCCGGTTACTTGTGCCCTCCTCCTTGGGTCTATCCTAGTGCGGAAAAGTAAATAATATACAAATGGTGACATCTTCCGCAACCTGGAAGTGCCCCAATAAAAGAATATTACATACAAGTTTTTACATGAATGAAAATGAAAAACACTCATCTCACATAAAAACCCCCGGCTATTCAAACACGACGATCCAATATAACATATCCAGCAACACATAACATCACATGTCATCAACGTAAGTAAATATGCGCATCCCAATTGTCGTTGACATATAGCAACGAAACCGGCGATATCACATATTACACTTACGGTCACAGAAAAGAAAGTGTAAAACTACAACAGTTGGAATCCGCAACCTGCATAGACATCGCATGCCTAATCAAATGAATTCCTTAGACATCGCATGCCTAACAATTATAAACCCCGCATTTTAGTCTCAAAATCGAAAACACTTTTCAATATCAAGTCGGGCAATTCAACAAGATTCCCGAAAAACTGATCGAATGCTCGTCGCAAACTTTAGTAGGCGGCCGCACCCCCGACGCCGTCGACGAAGTGCACCAAGGCGGAACACCGCTACCGCTAGCACCCGAACGGATGCTTTCGGCGACGGGGTTCTCCTTCAGTCACTTGGTCGGGGCTATGGAGTGAGGCTGTCTATTAAGTTTACCCAGCGAGTATCCGCGTACGCTACGTGATTGCGACGGACTTTTGATCACATCAAAATTCCGTGGCAACCGATCAAGTGAGACTAAAGTGCTATGTTTATAACATTCATTCAGTTATCTCATAACTACTTGTGAATTCCAATTATTGTATCCCATTCCAGATAAATAGAAAATGTTAAACTTTCCGATCGAACATCCAAACACCCAAGTTTTCCCGAAACAGCTCAACACATGAAACAAGTTTAAAAACATCCAGTTCATGCCTCAGTACCAACGGTCCAGCCGTAGAAGGGTCAAGCCAACGCCTCACATGTGGCACGCCGTACTGCCCCAAACCCCAAGGTTCAAAGGGCAGTTCAAGACGGTCACATAATCGAGTTAAGGTTTGTTGTCTTCTAGAGGGTCCATCGCATTACCTGCACTACTTAGAACGTTATTAAACCACGGAAAAATCCAACACTTGGAAATTTCCCGACAGGGGAAAAAGTGGGTATTTATATCCGGTCGAACTTTTTAACATATTCTAAAATTACCCGGAAAAACACATAGACAAAGTTTGATAATCCGATCGAATATAAGAACTCCCAATACAACCCAGAAAACTCAACTCTTGAGTAAAAATTAAAAATTCCCAGAAAACTCAGCACTAGAAAACATGAATTAATGTGCAAAATTCAAAAGCTGATGTGACTAATTGGCCGCGGAACCGCCGCACAAGCCATGCTTGTGCCGCGGTTCCGCCGCGCTTTGGTTGAATCACGAGTACGTGCTTCACAGTAATTCATCAATTTCCCTGCTGAATTTTCTGCATATTTTTAATTTGGAAAAATCCCCGATTTCAGAAATTGTACAGAGAGCAATTTGAGAGTTAGGGTTTCGGTTCGATCGGACTTCTAACTCCGTCTACGCATCGCCTAAGGCTCTAGTTAGGCTCTGATACCACTGTAGGGTTCCTAGGCACGCTAATGAGGTCTTACAAGGTATCAACCATGCCAATTTCAAATTTTACAAGTGCCGAGAAACCCTAATACGGATCGTTAACTAGAATTTTAGGCAAAACATGCAACTGGTTAACAACTTAACTAAGTGAACGGAAATACAACCTTTGTAGATCCGGTTCTCCACCTCCATAGCTCCATGATGAAGTCTCCTTGCTGTCCAAATCGAATTCCGGGCTCTAGCGTCGGCTTCATCGGAGAAATGGGCGGGCTAGGTCATCGACTACGATGCCGAAGATGATCTACGTCGAAGCATCACAAGATCAAGCTCCCACTTCACCAAGTCATGAAACTTGTGAAGAAAACACTCTATACTATTTGGCAAGAGGTAGAGGATGAAGAAATAGGAGGTGGGTTCACTTTAGAATTGGTTTTCTCACTCATTTTCACTAGTTGCCATTGTTGATAGCAAGCTTTTCTTCATGTGAAGAAGAAGAAGAAGAAGCAAGAATATGATAAGTGTTAAAGAATAATTGAAAAAGAATTCATTCTTATCATATTCTCAACCATAGTTAAGTGTAGAGAATGAACTAGGGTTAGTTCAAATGGTTAGGGTTAAGCATGAGACAAGAATGGTGACTAAGTCAAAGCTTCATGAATCTTCAACTAAAAACAAACAAAGCCACCATTCATGTTTATCTATCAAAAATGAATAAACAAATAAATAAATGAATAAGCAAAACCCTAATCATCAACTTAACCATGGTTTAATTCTTTACACTTAACCAAATGAGCATGTATCATCAAACATGATACAAACATGTGCACAAAAGTATATCACATATACAACTTGCACATCAAGTGAGAAAATCCATTTAAAGTGAACCAATACTAGTTAATGCAAAGTAATATATCAAATATATAATTATACATTAAATCATTAAATCAACACTTGATTTAACGATCCGGTCATATCACATATAACCGACTAGTATTCTATGTATCGGCTTATCGAATCAATCCTTGATTCGATAACAAGGTTATATCGCATACAACCAATCGATACATTCATCGCGAGAATAGAATACGGTATCACATACACGCATTATTCTCGGTCCCGCACATTTCTCATATGCGCTCCTATTTCATTTCGCTTGAGCCAGGAAACCTCTGTGTAGGACTCTAAAGACTCGTCAATACGCCAACAGCAGGTGATGATCATATCAAACACCCACAAGCCGCAAGCGGTCTGCTAAATGTAACGGCCACCCGGGTATTGAGCGATCAGAAGATCGACGAGCAAGCCCGCTCACACTCCTGTGAATCCAACCAGTAACACTTACCGTACAGTCCGGTCTCGTCGTCTGCTATGTCGCATATCTCGCCTAAGGGTGGTAAACGTCAGACCCCAATAGCTCGATAAGTCGTGTCGATATGAGGTCTATAACATTTTGAGAAACTACAGGCAACACTTACCAGTAAATCTCAGCAACCCTGGCCAGGGATTTCCGGTTATAGCCAATCGAACACAGCGCAACATCAACCCCCTATACCGGGAGAGACGAATCCCCTCCTATCGCTCATTGCCTCCATGTGACTCGGGACTGTACCCAAAAACCACCGTTTTGCACGCCCTCTTGGACGTGGTAAGGTGGAAATCAAAGCACAGTGGGAATCACACAAGACTCTATGACGATCTCGGGTCAACAAACTACTCTGTACCAGTGTCACCAGAGAACTGCCATCTGACGTAAGGTATAATACCATCTGGGAGTTCTCGGCGAGTCCGTCCAGTGTACCCAGTCTCCATTGAGCACCCGTATATCATCTCTGATGTCAAACACCAATGGATATGGGATCATCCATCGCCCATCTGTATGGGTCGAGAAGGTATACGCTAGTCTACTCTGGTATATCGATGCCCCGTCTCGATATACCCACGACTAGGGACCTTGAAGGATGTACTTATGGACTACCCTGTCCCCACTAGTATGATCCGCATCATAGTCCAGGTAGTCAAGTACACATCCTAAGGGCTTTACTAACATGTATCAGAGAGACAATCAGTGTACACGTTAAAGTAAAGATCAACCAGATAGCATACTATCATGTCGAGCAAGAAAGTCCTCCCTATATATGTCCAAGCATCCACTACAATATACATCCTATGTATAGTAATGGCCTCTAGGGCATACATATAACTAACAGATATAATGTTGCATATCAAGTTCGGCATGTAATAGCATTCGTTCAGAATCAATGTATTACCAGTTGGCAATACAAGGTGATATTCCCTGACGGTTTTAGCTGCAACAATTGCACCATTTCCAACCCTTATGTCTTTATCACCTTCTCCAAGTTCTCTACCTTTCCTAAGCCCATGTAACTGATTACATATATGGGATCCTGACCCGGTATCTAATACCCAGGACGTAGAGGAAATGGAGAAACAGTTCTCTGTAACGAACACACCCGAAGAAAATGCATCAACATGTACTTTCTTCATATGGGTGGCATGGGAATTCTGGTGTTCCCCTATATCCTGTTCAGTCTTATAACTCTTATAAGAAAGAACGGAACCAACGTTCCCCAGCACAGTATAATATGCGGGTTCGATCAATACATCCATATTATTATCTTTTTTAAGGCATGATATGGTCGCTACCTGGAGAGAGAGAGAAGAAAACACTTTAGCATATGCTCTTGCAAGTTCAGATTGGTTATTATTTTATCTAATCAGGATGGCTCCCACTGTTTTTATCAAATCTTCCTTCAAACCCTAAAAGGAAAGACTAGCCGGGATTAATTACACCCTACAACTTCGCCAATCTTTCAGCCAGGCCAGTGTCGGTACTTTGAGGGAGGTTCCCCGTGCTTTCGCACGGACCTAATTAAAGTAAACCTCGTTTTCCCAGAGGCGTAACCCCGTTGACACCTTTCTAGACACCTACTTGGTCGGCTAAATGTCCTGTGTAAAACTCCCCCGGGAGTAACAATTACTCGCAGTGGGTATCGGGATCCAACTATCTCATAGAAGGTATGCAATCTCATTGCAAATCTCAACACTTGAAATTCCCAATAATATTTTGCCCCTAGCGTCCCATGACCTTGACGCAGGCCAACAAACCATAGTGCGCTAGTCAAGTTCAACCCGTCATTTCTTGATTGAATTAAACCCACCCGTACGACCCTTGACGCAGGCCAACAAAGTCGCACGACTATCCTAATCCAATCTGCATCATATGCATAAGCAGATAAATACTAGTTAGCTACCGCACACTACGCCTTGACGCAGGCCAACAAACGTAGCACGAATACTAAGTAGGACTTATCTGAAATGACAGAGGGCTACGACAGGTTTTTCTAAAAACCTATTGCGTAATGAACTTGATATCGTTGTAGAATCTAGTGAATTTTGAAATGGAGTGATTTTGAGGCCTTTAATAGTTTTGCTAAAGATGTCACTCTCTGTGAAGGGATCTCGGCTCTTTCCTTATGGAATAAGGTGCAGGATATATCATATACATCACTATGCAAAGCAAAACTCCAAAAGCAGTCAAAAGCAAACGAAGTGTTGTAGCATCTGCCAGTTTTGCTAAAGAGGTCACTCCCGGTGAAGGGATCTCGGCTCTTTCCTCATCGAATAAGGTGCGGGATATATCATATATATCGCTATGCAAAGCAAAACTGTAGCTACCCTTCTTTATTAAAATTTGATTCTACAACATCTTTTAGGTTTCTTTTCTTTCATCACATTAATGAAGTTCCATCATTTAAGTCACCTAAACATCACAGATAAATACGACGTACACTTATGCCATCCGCATTCGCCTCGATGTCCCATCATGAACCGTTAGGTTAGGTGACTAACGGCAGAGCAGGGCAGGGCTAGCGCGGGTGTAAAACATCGTCCGCCAACCTGGGACCTCTCGAGGGGAGGGAAGGCAGATGTTGACGTGGTCTATATAATATATCATATATACTATATACAGTATTTATCGCAGCACATCACATAATCACATCACAGATATTGTAGCAGAAGAAACATATGAAACATTGGATATATTAGGACGTCCGTGTTTTATTTTGAGCCTCTATAAAACACGGATTCCACGGTCACGACGAATAGCCAAACCCACACCCCTAGACCCCTACGAGAGCGGCAAGAAACCCTACCAATTCTGGAGTTAGGAGACCCGGACTCGACTGCTCGAGTTGGTCTCCCACTGGACTCCAGAACCCGGTTACTTATGCTCTCCTTCTTGGGTCTATCCTAGTGCGGAAAAGTAAATAATATACAAATGGTGACATCGACCTCATCCCGGAAGTGCCCCAATAAAAGAATATTACATAAATTTAATTTTACATGAATGAAAATAAAAAACTCTCATCTCACACAAAAACCCCCGGCTATTCTGAACGCGACGATCCAATATAACATATCCAGCAACACATAACATCACATGTCATCAACGTAAGTAAATATGCGCATCCCAATTGTCGTTGATATATAGCAACGAAACCGGCGATATCACATATTACACTTACGGTCACAGAAAAGAAAGTGTAAAACTATAACATTTGGAATCCACAATCTCTTTGGACATCGTAAATCCGAAATATCACATATTTCGCATTTCATGCCTAACTGTATGAATTCCACATATTGTATCACATTCCAGATAAATAGACAGTATTAAACTTTCCGATCGAATAATCAAATACCCAAGATTTCCATAATAGCTCAACACTTGAGCGGAATTCAAAAATTCCAGAATACGTCACAGTAGCAACGGTCCAGCCGTAGAAGGGTCAAGCCAACGCCTCACATGTGGCACGCCGTACTGCCCCAAACCCTAAGGTTCAAATGGCAGTTCAAGACGGTCACATAATCGAGTTAAGGTTTGTTGTCTTCTAGAGGGTCCATCGCGTCACATGCACGTTTTTCCGAAAGATTTAAAACCCGATAAAAATTCCACACTTGAATGTTTTTCGTGCCGGAAAAAATTGAGTTAATGATATCCGTTCGAACATTTTAATACTTTCTAAATTATCCGGAATAACAATAACGAATTTAAAATTCCCGATCGAATCGACGATTACAAAACAAACCCCTGAATACTCAACACTTGAGTCAAATTTAAAATACCCATAAAAATCCAACAGCAGAATAAAACATTACTGTGCAAACACAAAACCCCAATGTCACTATACCGCCGCGGTTTCGCGGCACAAGCAGGGATTTGCCGCGGAACCGTGGTGTTCCGTACGATTCATGTTCTCGTTTTGCACAACAATGCGTAGAAAACCCTGCAGATTTTTTTTACGTATTTTTAATTCAGAAAAATCACAGATTTGAAAAAATGTCCCGAGAGGGGTTGATTTTGACGTGTTCGGGTTCGTTCGGAGTTTTAACTTCATTAACACATCGCCTAATGCTCTAGCTAGGCTCTGATACCACTGTAGGGTTACTAGGCACACTAACAAGGCTCTACAAGGCATCGACCATGCCAAAATAAAAAAATTTATGTGCCGAACAACCCTAAGCAAGATCGTATACTAGAGTTTAGGCGAGACAAAAAGCAAGTAAACAACTTTACTCTAAAGGGAATACGAAATACAACCTTTGTAGATCGGTCCTTCACTCCTAGAGCTCCTTGTCGTAGTCCCTTCGCTGCGATCAAAGTTCTCCCGGGCTCTTGCATGGCTTCACGAGGCGAAAGATGCGACCTTGCTTGAAGTCTCCGAGGCCGAAGATGATCTACGTCGAGGGAATTCCGACTCAAGCTACTACTTCACTAACTGGAGAATTAGCGAAGTAAACACCCTAAACTAAAGTGCTAATCTAGTAGAGGATGGAGAAATAGGAAGTGGGTTCTCTTTGGAATTTTATTTCTCACAAAGTTTCACTCTTTTTTCAAAACCCTAGCAAGATTTTTCTCTTGCTCAATGAAGAAGAAGATGAACAAAAGAAAAGAATGAGGATAATGATCAAGTGTGAAGGGTAACCATGGTGAGTGAGTATCATATACTAACCCTTGTAGAGCCATAACCATAGCTAATTGATTATGGTTGGGTTAAAAGGAATCTAAGGTAAAGACAAAGCTAGTAGACTTTGTCAAAGCAAAGTAAGCTTCTACAAGCTTCATGCTCATTCCAAAACTCCACTAATTTTGTAATTATCTTAAATAATCATAACCCACCATAATACATAGAATGGTGTATGTCTCATACACACAAGTCAAGTGTATCATCAACCATGATACAATAATATATTTTAATATATATCATATATATAGTAAAGATGTGTACATGTGAGAAAAAACCCTAAGTGAACTTGTGTTAGTAATGTAAACTAGTATATCTAATATACAATTATACACTTAATTATTAAATCAACACTTGACTTAATAATCCGGTCATATCTCATATAACCGACTAACATCCAATGTATCGACTTATCGAATCAACACTTGATTCGATAACCCGGCTATATCATATATAACCGACTGATACAAAAAGTAGCGAGAATAGAATACGGTATCACATACACGCATTATTCTCGGTCCTGCACATATCACATACGTGCTCCTATTTCGTTTTGCCTGAGCCAGTAAAACCTCTATGTAGGACTCTAAAGACTCGTCAATACGCCGGCAGTAGGTGATGATCACATCAAGCACCCACAAGCCGTCAACGGTACTAACTGGACGTAACGGCTACCCGGGGATTGACCGATCAGAAGATCAGCAAGCAAGCCCGCTCCAACTCCTGTAAAAGCCTGCCGGTAACACTTTCCGTACAGTCCGGTCTCCTCGTCTGATATGTCGCATATCAAGTCTAGGGGTGGTAAACGTCAGACCCTAATAACCGATAAGTCGTACCGATGTGAGGCTCATAACGGGTCGAGAAACTACTGGTAATACTTACCAGTAAATCTCTAAATCAGCCCTGGCCAGGGACTTCCCTGTCACGGCCAATCGAGCACAGCGCAACATCAACCCCCAATACCGGGAGAGACGAAACCCCTCCTATCGCTCATTGCCTCCATGTGACTCGGGACTGTACCTAAAAACCACCGTTTTACACGCCCTCATGGACGTGGTAAGGTGGAAATCAAAGCACAGTGGGAATCACATAAGACTCTATGACGATCTCGGGTCTACAGACTAACCTGCACAAGTGTCACCAGAGAACTGCCATCTGACGTGAGGTATAATACCATCTGGGAGTTCTCGGTAAGTCCGTCCAGTGTACCCAGTCTCCACTGAGCACCCGTATACCATCTCTGATGTCAAACACAAATGGATATGGGATCATCCATCGCCCATCTTATGGGTCGAGAAGCGTATACACTAGTCTACACTGGTATATCGATGCCCCGTCTCGATACACCCACGACTAGGGACCTTGAAGGATGTACTTATGGACTACTATGTCCCCACTAGTATGATCCGCATCATAGTCCAGGTAGTCAAGTACACATCCTAAGGGCTTTACCAACATGCAACTATAAGACAGTTTAAAGAGACAAGTATACATGTTAAAGTAAAGTGCAACCAGATAGCATACTATCATATCGAGCAAGAAAGTCCTCTCTATATATGTCCAAGCATCCAATATAATATACATCATCTGTATAATACTGGCCTCTAGGGCATACATACAACTAACAGTTAGGGACGCGTTTGTGTACCTGATGTTATTGGGTAGAGACGTGGAATCCTAGAGTGGGCACATCAGTCAACTCTCTGTATTCATTCAAGTTCCACCAGCATTGACGTGACTTGTGTGATAGTTACGGGTGGGCAAGGATGTAAAGATAACTTTCAAGTTTCGTTTCAAGGTGTCTGTCTTTTGTGTGTTTGGGTTGAGCATCTGAGGCCGGCTGGAGAGTTGCAACTTTTAACCGTTCTGAAGGAGGAGTGGGAGCAGATCTCCACGAATTTCGTTATGGTGTTTACCCAGGTTCAGTCAGGGTGTGACTCCATTCGGATTCTTGCCGTCCGGTTATACTCAGTTCGCTCAGTTGTTCTTTGTTAAGTTGTGCGTTTGTGTTAATTGTTTTCGGCAGTTGGGGATCGTCACTCACCATTGCTAGGGTTCTCCTTCGATAGCTGTTATCAGGAGACACTCCAATTGGCAACCTTTAGCTTTAGGGGTTAGGTCGTGTCGATCACCAGTCTGTTGTTTTTCTGACTCTGCGTAAGTAGGATTTTGGACCCCAGCTAGTCTAGAGACTTCGGAGATGATCCAGTTGTTTCAGGTCAGGATGAGAGTAGCCCGGTGCAAATAGAGGTCTTATGCCGACTGTGTTGGTCGTAGACTTAAGTGCGCAGTAGTAAATCATGTATTTTAGCGGATTTTTCCGATAAATGACGTGTTGAATTTTGGGAAGCTTATCCCAGGATTGTAGGTCCTTCGAGATCCTATAAGCGAGTTAGTTTCGTTGCCTTTAGGTTGGCACTTCCGCCCAGATTATTGAGTTTTCACCCCGTATTCCTTGTGATGATACTTTACGATTACCTTCATGACCTTTCTCACATGATTTGGCACCAGACCATTTGGCTTGGACGCGATCGTTTCGCTCACCGGCAGCCATTTGTGTTAATGGCCCGGCAGGTGGAGAAACGTCGGTCAAGGGTCTTGCCATCTGTGAAGGGCTTTCTTGGACGTAGCCGTATGGTGAGGTAATCACTTGGGAGGTTGCGAGCGAGATTGAGAGTTGTAATCTTCTCTTTGAAGGTATGCGTAGCAGTATATTTTTAAATTCGGGGACGAATTTCTTTTAAGGGGGGAGATTGTAACACCTTAGAATGTGTTTTGTGGATAATTATATTTTAATATATAGTTTTTAATAAAAAGTTTACCAAATTGATTTCCAATTATTTTATCCTATTTAATGAATATTTTATTATATTTTTCCTAGGCTTGCACACACTTGTGCATGTTAACTAGGGTTGTAATTTGGGTTTAAACCATGATTAGCAATCATGGTAAGCTAACCATTTTTCTTTAAGCTAGTTTTAATAATTGTTTAAGTGTTATGGGTTTTTAAGTTTGCATGGTTGTTAAAAATGAAAAAGGGTTTTAAAATTGACTTTCTTTGTTGACTTTAAGAGAGAGAGAAAGCATGGGCTACATGGTGTGAGCCATGCCTCATTTATGAGGAGAGAGAGAGGGGGGGTCTTGGCTTTGTTTCTCTCATTCTCCTCTCATTTTCTCTTTCTCTCATTCTCACACACACTCACACCAGCAGCCATCAGCAGCAGCAGAGAAGCAGCATTAGCACAGCAGCAGCTCCATCAGCAGCTTCAACAAACAACAACAACAACAACATCAGCAGCTTCAACAGCAGAGGCAGCAACACCAGCATCAGCTCCAGCAGCTCGAGAAGCAACGGCAGCAGCTGAAGCAAGCATCAGCACCATCAGCATCAGCAGCAAGCAGCTCCAGCATCAGCACCAGGAGCAACAACAGCTTCTGCAACAGCAACGGAAGGAGCCTAGTAACCTGCAGCAGCTCTTCTCCTCTATAGACTCCTTCACCTGCTTCCTAGGACCCTTTAGGGTATATTTTCTGAACCCAATTCCCCTTATTGCTTAACTTGTGTAGGTTTAGTTTCGATTAGTGTTAAATAGTTAACTTTTGTGCTAATTAAGGTGATTATGTGGAAGTTGGTTAAGTGGTGATTGTGTTAGTTAACCTAACCTATTTTAGTGTTATTAGGGTCACCCCAACTGGGAATTAACCCAGGTTTCACTAAAATACCATAGGGTTTGCTTTTTGTGCAAAATTAGCGTTTTTAAGCGACATTGTGGCATTCTGTGATCTGTTATTGACCCGGACCTTTCAGGTTAAAATTGAGAATACTGGAGCATGCCCACTAGGTATAGACAACACCACCAGAACACGAGCCACCCTTTCCTAATCCAGGCCGCAAATTTAATACATCTGGCCGCAAATTGCGGCCAGGAAGGGGAGTGGGGTGTTGGGGTCTTGGCTAGGGTTCTCTGCAGTGTTTTCTAGTGATTTGGCATGTATAGTTTTGTAAGATTTGACCTGTAGGAAAATTTGGGACAATATATCGTATTGCATGTCCGTTTTGTTTGCGCGACACGCGTGATACGTGAGTTGGTTCTGCGATCCAGCGTGTCGCGGCGTGTCGCGGTAGTTTTAGACGCGTATACACACGTTTCAGCGTATCATGCACATGCGCGTCTAGTTCGCGACGCGAGTTTCTCGTTTGGTCTCGAAATCGCGTTTTGCGAAATATTTGACTTATATAGAATTCTTGTCTCATTTTCAGGTTTGCAGGCGAGTACATCGGACGCAGCAGCAAAAGGGAATCAGGTGGTAGGATTCATCTAGCTTGGAGCGTAGGTGAGTAGATATAACATCTACAGGGGAATCGACCGCATGGCGTTATGCGTCTGGGCTAGAATTCAAATACTTGTCGTATATTCTACGTCATTGTTAGAAATGCTCCTTTACCCTATTTACTTAGATATAGTTGTACTGTGACTAGTAGCCGTAGGACACTGCACATATTATTGACGGTTCATGTTGCACGAGCACGGATTGTATGCTACACATACACCGTCAATAATTGCCATGTCACACACAAACCATTATAGACATTATATTACTTATCACATTTAACATTTATCTACATAGATACCTTGCTCATATTTTACTTATACCCAGGGAGGTATACTGCATCTTCTACCTATACCCAGGGGGGTATACTACATCCTTTACTTATAGCTAGACACCTATACTTAGCTATACCTTGTTGATCTCGCATACATTTGGTTTTAGCTACAGAAATACCTTACTCACATATTCCACTTATACCCAGGGGGTATACTTCATCAGTTCTTATAGGTAGATACCTATACATTGCTACACCTGTATGTTACACATATATTCAGTTGCAGTTACATCTTTACCTTTACTGATGTTACTTAGCAGTTTTCGTTTTATATGCTCGCATTTCAGTTTATGTCGCATATATTCTATTCATGGATTTGCACATTGATATTTGGATTTTACATGATATTTTCTGGATTTGGGAACCGCGGGAGTTCATGAAATTATGCATACAATGAAAATCCCGGTTTCCTTGATATGATATTTGCGCATCCACCATGAGTTTTATCGGTGCTGATATATATATATATATATATATATATATATATATACCCCTATGAGGAGGCATCGAGGCCGTAGAGGGTACATGGTGGGGCCTGGAGGTACCCCGGGGCAAGAAAGGGATATCGATGTACCATGCCGATGAGCCCGGCAGGGGAGCCATACCATCCGGTGACAGTACCAATGACTCGGCAGTGATCATGGAGATACCGTTGGGAGTCATGTACGTATGGATATGTGGAAAGGCGAGGGTCAGAGCTAGGCACTCGTGCTTTTCAGGATAGCGTATGACACGTACCTATCAAGATGCTAGTCTTGGTGACGGCATCTGATAGATCAGTATTTCTGTGTTGATGCTTGGCACATTGGTTTTCATGATATTTCCAATTACTTTGTATATATAACAGGGAATTTAGCCGTTGTTATATATACC
Organism: Agapanthus africanus; assembly: GCA_030015575.1. Classification (NCBI taxonomy): domain Eukaryota; kingdom Viridiplantae; phylum Streptophyta; class Magnoliopsida; order Asparagales; family Amaryllidaceae; genus Agapanthus; species Agapanthus africanus. The sequence goes on from CM057337.1 coordinate 518,146,254, forward strand.
CTTACACCAATATTAGTGGAGTGGTACGCTAATATATGTGTATTGACCCCATCATATTTATTTCTGCAAATATATATATATATATATATATATATATATTTAGGATGTTAGAATTTTACTTGAGCTTGATTTGGGATATTAGGTGATTCATTGAGATTGGATACCGGATACATATGAGATTACTGATTTGTACATTCAGGATATAGGAGATTACTCGATATTGTACATTGGGGAGATGTGAGACTTATATGATATGAGAGCCCAAGTCTTATATGATATGAGAGCCCAACTTGGGGGCTGATTTGAGGAATTGGAATTTGAGTGTCTTGATGGATTGTGATCCTACCACGATGTCAGGATTCCGTGGGAATGACATATTTCACTCCATACCTCATACTTATCTACTTATGCACTGTTCCGTGTATTAGGAGTACCTGTTAGTGTGCCCTTCATGATTGCCGCATATCTACATTCTCATATCCCTATTGCATGATTATTGCATACCATTGTCATGTTATTATTGCTTCACATATTGATTGTACCTGCTAGTGTACTTTCCATTATTCTGCATTCACATGACCTGTTATTACTGTAAATTGCATATCTTAGATTCATGCTGTACGTACATACCTGCGATTTCCTGCATATGTTATCTACTATTCATGAGTTGGCAACTCACCCCTGTTATGCCACAGTTGTTTTGCAGGGTGTTTCCCCAGAGTAGTCGAGGCAGGCTATTCATCTATCATCTTTTGCTACAGATACCGCATCGGCTCACAGTGTACTATTTTGCTTAGGTGGGTTTTGATGATTATCTGTATTTCATATTGTATATTCGTTGTATCTTGTACTCTCCATCTACTATTATGTTGTTGACTTAGAGACTTGGTGAGGACGATATCGTATATTATTTATGGATTTGTTGTCTTTTATATACAGTTTCCTTCCTACTATCTTTTATTTCTTCGCTGCGGCGTCGTATATTTGTGGTGGTGATTGTTTTCCGCCTTTGGGCGTGTATTTGCTCCCGTTTGGGGAAGCTTTATTTATCTTTATCTGGTGTACCCATTTTGGGGTTAGTTTTTACAAAGGGGGTGCTGCCAAAATTTTAAAGAAAGAAGTTGGACTTTTAAAGAATTTGGGTTGCGATTTCAAATGTTTCAAAAACTTTTATTATCTTTTCCGTATTTTCATGGTTTAGATTTCTGGGTTTTGGCTTTCTTTTATTGCGTTACATCTTTAGGCGTTGCGTAGTATTAGAGCCGTCACGTGCCAATTTCGGGTCGTGACACATCTAGTCTTGTACATAACATCGCATACATGATAAAGCCTAGTGCCGAAGCATCGGATATCCCTTGCATGCGAGCTCTCTCCAAATCAGTCTCGGGAGACATCTTTTTGGAGAGAGTGATTCATGAGTAAGTGGGCAAACAACCACGCTTAGAATCTTTCATACTAAACCCTTTTAGTGTGGTGTTAATGTACCTGGATTTAGGACACTCCCAACATCCACTTAGATCTATCACCATAGATCATAATACACAAGATGTAGTAGGTATCATCCAAATCTTCCATGGAGAATCTTCGTGATAAGAAGAGCTTGACCGAGTGTAGCATAGGAAACCCTTTTTTCTATCAAGAGTATGTCATCTATGTACAATACGAGGAGACAACCTTACTCTCTACAACCTTCTTGTATATACAAGGTTCATCTACCTTTTTGATGAAGTCAAACTCTTTGATTTCTTCATCAAAATAGATGTTCCAACTCCGCGATGCGTGCTTTAATCCTAATGGACTTAAGTATAGCTTTGAAAGTCACAAATTTTCTATTTACACCAAGAATCTTCTCAAGATCCATTTGCTCCTGATGGGTTTTACCCCTTCAGGTGCAAGATTCAAAGTCATGCTTTGTTGGTGTACATGGATTCCATCTTTGATTGCATAGCATCCAGCCAATTCACAGAGTCCCCACTCATGATGGCCTGCCTGAACCTAGTTGGGTCATCATCTACCATGATGCAATCCTCTCTCCCACCGTCACCGAGGAAACTGTAGTATCTCTCAGGTGGATGAGGAACCCTACCAGATTTGCGGAGAAGCTGAGGTTCGTTGGAGACTATTGAATCCTTTGGTTTCATAAAATCATTAGCTGTTAGTTTGTCTAGCTGGAACTCCTTCCATTTCTACCTCATGATCACTAATTTCTTCACAAGAAATTCCTTTTCTAAAAAGGTGGTATGCTGAGAAACAAAACATCTTTTGCTCCTCTGTTTGGTAGAAGATATACCCTTGCTAATGTTCGGATATCCAACAAACTTATACAGAACTGACCTTGCCTCGAGCTTGTCCGGATTTTGCTTTTCAACATAGGTCGGACAACCCCATATCTTAACTCGTTTAAGACATGGTCTCTTCCTATTCCATATCTCATATGGAGTGATAGGCACTGATTTGGATGGAACCCCATTCAATAGGTATGCAGCTTCTCAAGTGCATAACTCCAAAAGGAAACAGGCAACTCAGCAGTACTCATCATAGAGCTCACCATATCTCATAGGGTGCGATACCTCCGCCCGATACACCGTTGTGCTGTGGTGTACTAGAAGGAGTAAGCTGAGAGAGAATCACATTCTCCTTTTAAAAACTCCAGGAACACCATTCCCGAGTATTTTCCTTCTCGATCACATCGAAGGACTTTAATACTTCTACCCGTTTAGTTCTCTACTTCGTACTTATATTCCTTGAATTTCTCAGAAGTTTCAGACTTGTGTTTCAACAGGAACACATGTCCGAATCTTAAGAGATCGTCGATGAATGTAATGAAGTACAAATAACCAACCCTGGCATTTGTAGACATCGGACCGTATACATCATCATGTATCCGTCCCAAGAGTTCAGCAACTCTTCCTCCGTTTTCAGTAAACGGAGTATTGGTCATTTTACCTTTGAGACAAGATTGGCAAGTATCATAAGATGAAAATTCGAACGGATTCAATATTCATCCATATGTAACTTAGCTAGTTATGTCGCATTGATATGACCTAGTCTACAATACCACAAAAAGGATTCATTCATTTCTGAACTATTCCTCTTGTGTGCGTTCTAATTACCTTGAGCTATGGTTTGATTTAGAACGTATATGCCATTACATAACGTGCCTGATCCAATCAACTCTTGATTAAAGAAAATGTTCACAACATTATCCATCAATAAAAAATTATATCCTTCTTTAACTTATTAAAGAAACCGATATAATGTTGTATATCAGGTTCGATATGTAATAACATTCGTTCAGAATCAATGTATTAATACAAGGTGATATTTGCCAACTGGTTTGGCTGCAACACTTTTACTATTCTCTACACTTAGAGACATATCACCATATCCCAGTTCTCTACCTTTCTGTAGCCCATGTAACATATTATATATGCGGGATCCTGATCCGGTATCACATACCCAGGACGTAGAGAATACTGAGAAACAGTTCTCGGTAATGAACACACCCGAAGAAGATGCATCAACATGCACTTTCATCGATTGGGTGGCATGGGAATTCGGAAATTCCTATATTTCCTGCTCAGACTCATAACAATTATAAGAAAGAACGGAACCAACGTTCTCTAGCTCAGTATAATAAGCAGGTTCGGTCAAAACATCTATATTATTATCTTGATTAAGGCATGATATGGTCGCTAGCAGGAGAGAGAGAAGAAAACACTCTGTGTGCGCTCTTATAAGATTAGATTGGTTATTATTTTATCTAATCAGGATGGCACTCACTTTTTTTATCAAATCTTCCTTCAAACCCTAAAAGGTAAGACTAGCCGGGATTAATTACACCCTGCAAATTCGCCAATCTTTCGGCCAGGCCAGTGTCGGTACTTTGAGGGAGGTTCCCCGTGCTATCGCACGGACCTAATTAAAATAAACCTCATTTTCCCAGGGGCGTAACCCCATTAACACCTTTCTAGACACCTACTTGATCGGCTAATTGTAATGCGTAAAACTCTCTTAGGAGTAACTCTTAGTGGGTATCGGGATCCAACTATCTCATAGAAGATATGCAATCTCATTGCAAATTTCAACACTTGAAATTACCGATAATATTTTACCCCTGGTGACTTATGACCTTAACTATGTTCAACAAATCATAAGCACTAGTCAAGTTCTACCCATCATTTCGTGATTAATTAGACCTACCCACATGACCCTTAACTATGGTCAACAAAGTCACATGACTGTCCTAATTAATCGCATCATATGCTGTGTAGGAAGATATCACTTAGCTACCGCACACTATGCCTTAACTATGGTCAACAAACGTAGCACGAATACTAAGTACTCTACTTCCTAAAATGACGAAGTGTTATGACAGGTTTTAAGAAAACCTTTTGTGTAATGAACTTGATATCGTTGAAAAAAGAGTGATTTGAAAAGGAGTGTTTTTTTAGGCTTTTGCTAGTTTTTCTAAAGAGGTCACTCCCGGTGAAGGGATCTCGGCTCTTTCCTCATCGAATGAGGTGCTGGATATTTCTCAAATACCACTATGCAAAGCATGAACTAAAAAATCAATCAAAAACAAAACCGAGTGGGTTGTAACATCTGCTAGTTTCGCTAAAGAGGTCACTCCCGGTGAAGGGATCTCGGCTCTTTCCTTATCGAATAAGGTGCTGGATATTCTACAAGGAATACCGCTATGAAAAGCAAGAACTAGAGTTACCAGTTTTTTTTAAACAAGATGCTACAACATCTTTAGGTTTCTTTTTCTTTCATTAATCTCATTAATGAAGTCCCATCATGTATGCTTCCTAAGCATCACAGAAGAAACGAAAGCAGCAATATTTATTATATATCATATATACAATATAAGCATTCGTCTCAACATATCATGTGATCACATCACAGAATATCAGCAGCAGAAGAACACATATGGAATATTGGATATACTAGGAATTCTTTGTTTTAAATTAAGCCAGTAAAAAAACACGGATTCCACGGTCGCGATGAATAGCCAAACCCACATCCCTAGACCCCTACGAGAGCGGAATGCAACCCTACCAATTCTAGAGTTAGGAGACCCGGTCGCGACTCCTCGAGATGGTCTCCCACTGGACCCTAGAACCCGGTTACTTGTACTCCCCACCTTAGGTCTATCCTAATGCGGAAAAGTAAATAATATACATCAACGGTGACATCATCCTCAACCCGGAAGTGCCCCAATAAAAGAATATTACATACAAGTTTTTACATGAATGAAAATGAAAAACTCTTAGCTCACATAAAACCCCCCGGCTATTCAAACACGATGATCCAATATAACATATCACAGCAACACATAGCATCACATGTCATCAACGTAAGTAAATATGTGTATCCCAATTGTCGTTGACATATAGCAACAAAACCGGCAATACACCACATATTACACTTACAGTCGCAGAAAAGAAAGTGAAAAACTACAACAATTGGAATCTGCAACGACCTTAGACATCATAAACCCAATGTATCACATACTTTGGATTTCATGCCTAACCAAATGAATTCCTTAGACAACAAATGCCTAACAATTATAAACCCCGCATTTTAGTCTCATTATTGGAAACACTTTCCAATAATCAGTCGGGTAATTCAACAAGATTACTGACAACCTGATTGAATGCACGTCAGAAACTTTAGTAGATGGCCGCACCCCCAATGCCGTCGACGAAGTGCACTTAGGCGGAACATCGTGGCCGCGAGCAGCCGAACGGATGCTTTTGGCAATGGGGTTCTCTTACGGTCACTTGGTCGTGGCTATCTAGTAAGGTTACCCAGCGAGTATCCGTGTACGCTACATAATTGCGACGGACTTTTGATCCACATCAAAATCCCGTGGCAACCGACCAAATGAGACTAACTTGCTAGATTCATAAAATTCAAATTAGTTATCTCATAACTAATTGTTGTAGATTCCAAATATTGTATCACAATCACAGATAGCTAGACGATGTTAAAACTTTCGATCGAATAAACAAACACCCAAAATTTCCCGAAAAGCTCAACACTTGAGTTTAAAAAGTACCCAGAACATGCCACAGCACCTATGGACCAACCGTAGAAGGGTCAACCCTTGCCTCACTTATGGCGCCGCGGAACTACTACAAACCCAAAGGTTTAGTGGCGGTTCCAACGGTCACAGAATCGAGTTAGGGTTTCGTTCTTCTAGAGGGTTCATAGAAAACACCTGAAAGATTTTCTGAAGATTTTAAACTTGGAAAAAATCCAACTCTTGGAAAATTTCCAGCGAGGGAAAATAAGGGTTATTGATATCCGTTCGAACATTTTAACGTCGTCTAAATAACTCTAAATGATGTTAGAATTACGATTACGAAACACTCCGAATTGCCTTTGCACAAAGATAACATCACATGCAATTTTAGCAAAAACAAGCAACACATGAAACACCAAAACCCAGAGACTGGAACACCCTAAAAATTCAACCCAGAACTACACTACAAAACCGAGCAGGCTAGTTTTTACTGAGGTGTGGCCGGCCAAAATCCGGCGATGGGGGTTGAATTTTCTACTGTGTTCATGTTACATCTCATATAACATTCTGCAGTTGCTTTAAAAAATTTAGACACACTGAAAATTTCGACAAAAACTGGGTCTTTGTTTCGGGTGTTTCGGAGTTGTTTCGGTTTCTTAATTCTAAAATATCGTCTAATTCTCTAACATGGCTCTGATACCACTGTTGGGTTCCCTAATGTCGCCGCTGGGTTTCCGGAGGCATCGACCATGCCGTTTTCAAAAGATTGGCGCGCTAAAGAACCCTAACGCTAGAATCTAAACTAGAGAATTAAACGAACAAGCATGTAAACATCTTTACATCTAAGTGAACGAGAAATACAACCTTTGTAGACCGGTCATTCACTTCAATAGCTCCGTGTAGTAGTCCCTTCGCTCCAAGTAGTGATCTCCCGAACTCTAGTGAGGCTCCACAAGGTGAAATGAATAAGCTTTCTTGAAGTCTTCGAGGACGAAGATGATCTACGTCGAGGAGATACTAACTCAAGCTACCTCTTCACTAAGTGATGATCTTGTGAAGAAACAACCCAATCTAAATGGCTAGCAGAGAAGAGGTTGATGAAGTTGGAATTTTGCTCACTTTAGAAATAATTTTCTCACTGTTTTTCTTCGTCTCCCATAAACCTAGAAAGCTAAGCTCTTGATGAAGAAGAAGATGAAGAGAGAAGAGAATGAAACTCATGAGGTGAGAATAGCAACCCTAAGTGAGTTTATGTCATACACTAACTCATGTAGAGAATAAACCATGGCTAAACAATAATGGTTGGGTTAATAAATATCTTCAAGTAAAACAAAAAGAGTGGACTTGGTCAATGGTTCCACAAGCTTCTACAAGCTTCAACCATGTGACAATTTCCAACTAATTTGATTTAGTTTAAATAAACAAAACCCTTCATTATTATTTGCATGGTGTGAGTCTTATACACCCATGTAGCATGACACAAAAGATGTACAATAATATATATCACATATATACTAAGTGTACACTACTGAGAAAAAGAAATCTTATGTGAGCTAATATTAGTTAATGTAAGATAATATATCAAATATATAATTATATATTAAATTATTAAATCAACGCTTGATTTAATAATCCGGCTATATCGCATACAACCGACTAATATCAAATGTATCAACTTGTCGAATCAACACTTGATTCGACAGCCCGGCTATATCACATATAACCGACCAATATCATATATCGTGAGAATAAAATACAGTATCACATACGTGCAATAATCTCGGTCCTGCACATATCATATATGTGCTCCTATTTTATTTCGCTTGAGCCAAGAAACCTCTATGTAGGACTCTAAAGACTCGTCAATACGCCGGCAGTAGGTGGTGATCATATCAGTCACCTATAAGCCGCAAGCGCTCTGCTAAACGTAACGGCCACCTAGGTATTGAGCGATCAGAAGATCAACAAGCAAGCCTGCTCATACTCCTGTGAATCCAATCAGTAACACTACCGTACAGTCCGGTCTTTTCGTCTGATATGTCGCATATCATAGCCTGGGATAGTATAACGTCATACCCCAATAGCCCGATAAGTCATGCCGATGCAAGGTCCATTACGGTTCGAGAAACAACTGATAACACTTACCAGTAAATCTCAGCAACCCTGGCCTGGGATTTCCTATTATGGCCAATCGAGCATAGCGCAACATCAACCCCCAATACCGGGAGAGACGAATCCCCTCCTATCGCTCATTGCCTCCATATGACTCGGAACTGTACCTAAAAACCATCGTTTTGCATGATCTCTTGAACATGGTAAGGTGGAAATCAAAGCACAGTGGGAATCACACAAGACTCTATGACGATCTCGGGTCGACAGACTAACCTATACCAGTGTCACCAGAGAACTACTATCTGACGATAGGTATAATACCATCTAGGAGTTCTCGGCGAGTCCGTCCAGTGTACACAGTCTCCACTGAGCACCCGTATACCATCTCTGATGTCAAACACCAATGGATATGGAATCATCCATCGCCCATAATATGGTTCAAGAAGCGTATACGCTAGTCTACTCTGGAATAACGATGCCCTGTCTCGATACTCCCACGACTAGGAACATTTGAAGGATGTACTTACCGACTAACTCTGCCCCACTTGTATGATCTGCATCATAATCTTGGTAGTCAAGTACTCATCCTAAGGGCTTTATCAACATGTAATAGAGAGACAATAAGTGTACATGTTAAGATAAAGTGCAACCAGATAGCATACTATCATGTCGAGCAAGAAAGTCCTCCCTGTATATGTCCAAGCATCCACTACAACGTACATCGCATGTACAGTAATGGCCTCTAGGGCATACATATAACTAACACTTAAGTGCTTGTGTGTCACGACCCGAAATTGGCACGTGACGGCCCTAATACTACGTAACGTCTACAAGCGTAACGCAGTAAAAGAAAGCCAAAACCCAGAAATCTAAACTATTAAAAGACAAGAAAAGATAAGAAACATTGTTTAAAAGTCTTTGAAATCACAACCCAAATTCTTTAAAAGTCCAACTTTCTTTCTTTAAAATTATGGCAGCACCTCCTTTGTAAAAACTAGCCCCAAAAATGGGTACAACATAAATAAAAGTAAAGCATCCCCAAACGGGAGCAAATACACGCCCAAAGGCGGAAAACAACCACCACAACAAATATACGACGCCGTAGCGAAGAAATAAAAGACGATAGAAAGGAAACTGTATAAAAGACAACAAGTCATAAAAAAAATATACAACATCGTCCTCACACAAGTCTCTAAGTCAAACATGAAAATATAGTAGATGGAGAGTACAAGGATACAACGAATATACAATACAACAATGAATAACCACAAAACCCACCTAAGCAAACTGCACACTGTGAGCTGATGCGGTATCCGTAGTAAAAGATGATAGATAGATGAATAGCCTGCCTCGACTACTCTGGGGAACACCCTGCAAAACAACTGTGGCACAACAGGAGTGAGTTGCCAACTCGTGAATAGTAAATAACATATGCAGGTAATCGCAAGTATGCACATACAGCGCGAATCTAACATATATAGGTTAAAAGCAGTAACAGGTCAGATAAATGCAATAATCATGAAAGTACACTAGCAGGTACAACTAATACATGAAGCAATAATAATATGACAATCGGTATGCAATAATCATGCAATAATGATATGAAAATGTATATATGCAACAGTCATGAAAGGTACACTAACAGGTACTACTAATACATGAAATTGTGCATAAACAAAAATTGTAGAGTATGGAATGAAACATGTCAATTCCACGGAATCCTGACATCGTGGTAGGATCACAATCCATCAAGACAAATCCAAATTCCAGTTCCTCAAATCAGCCCCCAAATTGGCTCTCATATCATATAAGTCTCATAAATTCTGAATGTACAATATCGAATAAATCTCATATATCATGAATGTACAAATCAGCAATCTCATATATATCCTGTATCAAATCTCAAATAAATCCCCTATATCCCAAATCCAATATCAAGTAAAATTCTAACACCCTAAATATATTTCTAACACCCTAAATATATTTGCATGAATAAATATGATGATGTATATAAATTAAAGTCAATACACATATATTAGCGTCCCATTCCACTAATATTGGTGTAAGGGCATATATAACAGCGTCCTAACCCACTATTATATATACAAAGAAGTAAGATAGTCAATACACATATATTAGCGTCCCATTCCACTAATATTGGTGTAAGGGCATATATAACAACGGCCTAATCCCCTATTATATATACAAAGGATTTCCATAATCCCCTATTATATATACAAAGAATTCCACATATTGTATCACATTCCAGATAAATAGACAATATTAAACTTTCCGATCGAATAATCAAATACCCAAGATTTCCATAATAGCTCAACACTTAAGCGGAATTCAAAAATTCCAGAATACGTCACAGTAGCAACGGTCCAGCCGTAGAAGGGTCAATCCAACGCCTCACATGTGGCACGCCGTACTGCCCCAAACCCTAAGGTTCAAAGGGCAGTTCAAGACGGTCACATAATCGAGTTAAGATTTGTTGTCTTTTAGAGGGACCATCGCGTTACTTGCACTACTTAGAACGTCATTAAACTACGGAAAAATCCAACAATTGGAAATTTCCCGGCAGGGGAAAAAGTGGGTATTTATATCCGGTCGAACTTTTTAACATATTCTAAAATTACCCGGAAAAACACATAGACAAAATTTGACAATCCGATCGAATCTACGAACTCCCAATACTACCCAGAAAACTCAACTCTTGAGTAGAAGTTAAAAATTCCGAGAAAACACAGCACTGATAGATAGGAATTACTGTGCGAAGAAAGTGCCAAGATGCTCCTATATGGCCGCGGAACCGCCGCACATGCCATGCTCGTGCCGCGGTTCCGCGGCAATGTGGTCGAGTTACGCTCACGTGCTTCACAGTAATTCTTAAAAAAGCCTGCTGAATTTTCTGGATATTTTTAATTCACAAAAATCCCCGATTTCAAAAAATGTATAGAGAATGGTTTAGGGTTAGGGTTTCGCTTTCGATCGGACTTCTAACATCGTCTACTCATCGCCTAAGGCTCTAGCTAGGCTCTGATATCACTGTAGGGTTCCTAGGCACACTAATGAGGTTCTACAACTGATCAAACATGTCCAATTCAAAATTTTCATGTGCCAAAGAAACCCTCTGCAAGATCGATAACTAGAGGTAAGGCGAAACAAGCAAGTTAACAACTTAACTAGAAAGGGAAAGTGACCACAACCTTTGTAGATCCGGTCCTCCACTTCCTTAGCTCCGTGATGACGTCCCTCCGCTGCAATCATCAGATCCCAGACTCTAGCGATGGTTTCGTCGAAGAAATGATCGGGCTAGGTCGTCGACTTCGATGCCGAAAATGATCTACGTCGAGGCGACTCAAACTCAAGCTCCACCTTCACTAGGTCATAAAACATGTGAAGATAACACAATCTACTACATGGCAAGTGGTAGAGAATGAAGAAATAGGAAGTGGGTTCACTTTGGATTTGGATTTCTCACTTTGAATCATCACTTGGAAATTTCTAGCAATGGTTTCTTCTCTTCAAGAAGAAGATGAAGAAGAAGAAAAGAAAAAGAATAAAATGAATATCTCCAAAAAGAAAATCCAAGTGATTCTTATCATAATACAACCATGGGTGAGATTAACTCATGTAGAGAATAAACTAGGGTTTAGATAATGGTTAGGTTTTAGAATAAAAACAAAATGGTTTTGACCTTTTTCAAAGATGCTTGAAGCTTCTAGCAAATAAATAAGAAAGCAACCATTTTGTTTTCATAAAATAAATAAATAAATAAAGTAATGGAAACCCTAACCATTAACTAAACATGGTTTGAAGCAAACACACACCCAAGTTTGCATGTATCATCAAACATGATACAAACTAGTGCACAAAACTATATCATATATACAATGTGCACACTAAGTGAGAAAATCCATCTTAAGTGAACAAATACTAGTTAATGTAAAATAATATATCAAATATATAATTATACATTAAATCATTAAATCAACACTTGATTTAATGATCCGGTCATATCGCATATAACCGACTAATATCAAGTGTATCAATGTATCGAATCAACACTTGATTCGGTAACCCGGCTATATCATATATAACCGTCCAATGACACAAATCGCGAGAATAGAATAAAGTATCACATACTGGTATTATTCTCGGTCCCGCACATATCTCATATGTGCTCCTATTTCGTTTCGCTTGAGCCAGGAAACCTCTGTGTAGGACTCTAAAGACTCGTCAATACGCCGGCAGCAGGTGATGATCATATCAAACACCCACAAGCCGCAAGCGGTCTGCTAAACGTAACGGCCACCCGGGTATTGAGCGATCAGAAGATCAACGAGCAAGCCCGCTCACACTCCTGTGAATCCAACCAGTAACACTTACCGTACAGTCCGGTCTGTTCGTCTGATATGTCGCATACCTCGCCTAGGGGTGGTAAACGTCAGACCCCAATAGCTCGATAAGTCGTGTCGATATGAGGTCTATAACAGTTCGAGATTCTACTGGTAACACTTACCAATAAATCTCAGCAACCCTGGCCAGGGATTTCCGGTTATAGCCAATCGAACACAGTGCAACATCAACTCCCTATACCGGGAGAGACGAATCCCCTCCTATCGCTCATTGCCTCCATGTGATTCGGGACTGTACCCAAAAAACCACCGTTTTGCACGCCCTCTTGGACGTGATAAGGTGGAAATCAAAGCACAGTGGGAATCACACAAGACTCTATGACGATCTCGGGTCTACAGACTAACCTGTACCAGTGTCACCAGAGAACTGCCATCTGACGTAAGGTATAATACCATCTGGGAGTTCTCGGCGAGTCCGTCCAGTGTACCCAGTCTCTACTGAGCACCCGTATATCATCTCTGATGTCAAACACCAATGGATATGGGATCATCCATCGCCCATCTTTATGGGTCGAGAAGCGTATACGCTAGTCTACTCTGGTGCATCGATGCCCTGTCTCGATACACCCACGACTAGGGACCTTGAAGGATGTACTTATGGACTACCTTGTCCCCACTAGTATGATCCGCATCATAGTCCAGTAGTCAAGTACACATCCTAAGGGCTTTACTAACATGTACCAGAGAGACAATCAGTGTACACGTTAAGGAAAAGAGCAACCAGATAGCATACTATCATGTCGAGCAAGAAAGTCCTCCCTATATATGTCCAAGCATCCACTACAATATACATCCTATGTATAGTAATGGCCTCTAGGGCATACATATAACTAACAAGAATATGTCTGGATATCTGATGGGACCTAGTTCATAAATGAACTCCAAATCCAAACTTCTTAGACTGTATCGATAACTGAACCTAATCAGCATCCCGCACCATGCCTCCTACATTATCTTCTTGGACCATCTGTCCATAATACTGTCCCTCGTCAGAGGGAAAATTATAACTCTGACAATCACTCTGTCATCCATGTCACTTTTGAAGCCTGGAATGATAACCATCTCCCGAAGGAGGCTGCCGTCATCAAATCCGTAAAACATGCACTTATGTTCTAAAACTTCTTCCTTATGTTTCTTCAGGATTGGATTAATATAAACTTATCGCATCTAGTGCAAAAACAACATCTGGTGTGGTACTTGACATCTCATGATTGACTCAATTGCCTAAGCAAGTGATCTGCCAATCATGCACATCCTTCTCCCCTTTAGTCTGTAAGACACCTTTAAAGAGGGTGACTCCATCATCTGCAGGTACACCACCATGCCAGGAGTCATCTATTCTAAAATACTATTAGAATACTGTCAAAGTACCCATATTAGGAAATTACCCAAATCCAGATCTAAAACCATAGATCTAGAAACCGGAATGTCTGATATTATATCCATATCCTATCTGGAGAAACAACTATGTGACGACCACAGTACAACCGTTCGTAGTATAGGAATTTTACTTCCTACTCTGTGTATGTCATCTAAATACTAGGACATCACACCCTACTACCTTCTTAACAGATCCATCCCCTATTCTGATGAAGTCAAACCCATGACTGTCACATCAAAAATAGATGATCTATCTCCGCTATATCTGCTCTAGTCTATTAATAGACATAAGCTACTTGCCCACTATGCTTCCGCTGCTCCCACTAACTACGACAACCCTCTGGCAGAATAATATATACGTGCACTTCTAAAGCTAGTTTAGAACGACGCTATACTTAACCTCCTGCCGGGTCTCATAGCCTGGAACAACCGTAGTGTCAAGTCTGGGTAAACAAGAATCTCCTTGTCACCGTCCTTGAGGCTACCGGAGTACCTCTCGGATGTCTGAGGTTACCCACCATATCTGCGGAGTGGCTAATGGAATGTCAAACCTGATTGAATCTTTAGGTCCTATTAAATTTTCCGTAATCGTTTGCGGTTCTGGAATCACTTCCAGTTCTACCATACTCCCACTACTGTTTTCTGAAAAAATCCATTTTACTAAAACTGTAGCGAGTCAAGAACAATATCACTATTGATCTTCCAGAAAGTAGAAAGTCAACCCTCGTCATAGCCTGGGCCAACCTACAAACTGCCATTACAGAAACGTGCCTTGTGTTAGTGTATATGCCCTAGAGGCCATTACTGTATCATACTAGCTTGTATATTACTTGATGGAAGCTTAGGATATTCACAGTTGTATTGACAATCTTGCTCAAAATGGTAGTATGCTACTTGGTTTGTCTCTACTTCAATATGTGCATGTGTTTCTTTTAGCATATCGCTTATATACATATTAGTAGAGCTCTTAGGATTTTTGCTTGATTACCAGCGTTGTGATGGCGCTCACACTCGTGGGGGCTGGGTAATCCATAAGCACATCCTTATACAGGTCCCTAGTCGTTGGACTATCGAGACAGGGCATCGATACTCCGGAGTAGACTAGCGTATGCGCTTCTCATCCCAGCGGGGAGACGGTCTGTCCCACAGCCGTCAGTACGTCGTACTTGAGATAGTATGCGGGTGCTCGTTAGGTTACGAGTACACTGGACAGGACTCGTCGGGAACTGTTGGTTGATATTATACCTATCGTCAGTTATCAGTTCCCAGGTGACATGAGTACAGCTTAGTCCGCCGACTTGACACTGTCACTTCGCCTCGAGTGTGTTCCCACAGTACTTAGATTACTACCCTACCACGGCTCAAAGGAGTCGTGCAAACAGGTAGTAGTTGGGTGCAGTCCCGAAGCACTTGGAGGCAGTGACGATTAGACAGGATTCGTCTCTCCCGGTATTGGGGGTTGACATCGCGCTGTGTCTAGGAGAGCCGTTACACGAGTAGTCCCTGGCCAGGGCAAGCGAGATATACTGGTAGGTTTCCAGTGTTATCTCAGGGTGTTTTGGGCTACACTCCGACACGACTTGTACCGCTATTAGGGAACTGACGTTCACCTTCCCCTTAGGCCCGCCATGCGATGTATCAGACGAACAGACCGGACTGTACGGAGATTGTCACATACAGGCTCAGTAGGAGTTCGGATGGGTTTACCTCATCGGCCTTCTTATCGATATCTACCTGGGGACAGTTACGTACAGCTAGTGCCGCTTGCGGTCTGTGGTTAAACCCACTGCCAGCGTAGTGTCGAGTCTTTAGAGTCCCACACAGAGAGTTTCCCTGCACTGAGCGAAACGTGTAGAGGCCGTATGGTTTTACGGCAGGGCTACGATCACTTACGTGCACTTGTGTGCGTATGCTGTTCGGGCAGGCAATACTAGTGGGCTTTGGTTTAAGCCAGATCCTAGTATTGCATAGATGGATTTGATTTGTCTTCTATGCATTCGCATTCTACGGAATGCGGATGCGGGTGTGTATGCACAGTTTTGAGGAGCGATGAAGGAGGAGGTGCCCCATTAGGGTTTTGGCAGTTGGTTCGGCCAAAACCGTAATGTGGCACGCTCATTAGGGTTTTGACAGTTCGTTTGGTCAAAACCGTTATGAGCCGGACACATTGTTTACTAATCCTTTTAGTGATAGATTTGTGATAGCTAATTGCATTGACCATTTGACCACCATGACCTCTCTTGACTTTGTTGACCGGTTGACCGAGTTTGACCATTGACCTTCATGAGAGATCTACACTCTTCTTTTGATTTCTTTTTCTTTTGATTATGAAAATGGTCATTTCAATGTAGCCATCAACTTTATCTTGATGGGATTAGTAATGATAATGTTTTTGCATTATTGAACCATGGCTCATTTTCTTTAGCTCATAATTCATTCTCATTTCTCTCTCTTGCTCTTTCTCATGAGAAGAAAAAGAAAATGAGCTCTCATGGTTGCTAAGTTCTCCTCCTTCTTCCTCCTCTTGATTCTTCCTTTGATCTCATGTGTTGAGAGAAAAAGGATTCCACAAGACAAACACATCCATACATCTCCTCTATACTTTCTAGGGCTTCTTGACTAGCAATCACTTTGCCCTAGTTGCCTCGGCTTGAGGCGGAGCTTAGTGTACATCTCTCGGGTGGATCGTCTTCGACTCAAGAAGGCCGCGGAGGTGCCCAAGGTCCGGATCGACACTTGGAGCTTGGATGGACGAGCGGGACAGCGGAATGAAGACCCGAAGGACCGGTTTCGTGAGGTATACTTTCTACAGCATAGTAGTTAAACCTCTTAGTGTTTACTAGTTTCTAGTTTAGCAAAGATCCGACTTTTAGTCCATGTTGCCTTGTGCCAAAATTATTGTTTTCCGCCGTTTCCGCCTCCCCGTAAGAACCGGGGTGAGCAACGTGGACTTACACCTTGAGTTATCCAGAGTCTGGTTTTAAGCATAAGCCGGACAACTCCCCGTATCTTAACATCGTTAAGACATGAACCATTCTATATCCAATATAGAAACTTTGGCACTTATTTAATTCGAACCAGATTCTAATCATGCAGCTGTCTCCAGTGCATGTCAACTTTATGGAGAGAGGCTAATCAGCATTACTCAACTTAGGAATGCATCCAATTATGAGTAACCCGAAAGAGAAACAAGTTTCTCAAAACCATTACTATCAACTGAATACCAATCACAAGAATCTACATCTTCGATCTCTTTGAAGAATCCCGATACTTGCGACACCTGGTTCTCTATTTTATTCTTATACCCACAACTTCCAAAACTTAGACCTTATATTTCTACGAAACGCTTGTCTAAAAACTAGAGAAGTCACAAGTAAACAGAACATAGTACGAGGACCAACCCCTTTGTCCCGACGGACACTGGACAACATACAATACTCTGTATAAGTCCGCTGAGTTGAATAACTCAAAACCTGTGCGTCGTAGGTTGAAAACTTGTACCCAGGCGATTTCCTCAAATATCACCAATTACAACGAATTCCGATATAATGAGGATAATCACCTGATTCCCAATAACTTACTCCCACTCATCATCTGTAAAACCATACAGATATGAAATGAAACCTGGTAAATACATACCCTGGAGTAAGTATCTAATCGGGAAAACAGTTTTCTTTTAACAATGCACTGAAACATGAAAATGTTTCATAGGGGTATCCTGGTATTCATAGTAATGCCTCTTCCATAATCTAATTCATGACTTTAACCGTATATCTCTTTGCCATCTCTCCAAATCCCTTTATTTGTCTTTATTCATTACCTTCTGTACACCATCGTTAGGCTAAGTGGTTTTCTTCCTTCCCTACCGTTCGGCATCAGCCTATGGTTTGGAAGAAGACTATCCAGTAAGCATAATAGGTGTACTCTCCTAAACCAAGGAGTACTCGCAACTTGAGAGAAAGTGATGATAAAAGACAACTGAATAATACCTTATTCTATTTCTCCCGAACTGGGGAAAAAAGCAAAGGTGAAATAGGAGTGGCGATGAAGTACGCGGTTTGGTCGTGAATGATAACAGTCACAATTTACTTTGCCTTCTTTCTAATCCCTTTATTTTGTCTTTAGTTATTACCTTCTGTACACCCTACGTGGGCTAATTGGTTTTCTTCATTCCCTACCTTTCGGCACCTGCCTATTGTTTGGAATAAGACTATCCAATAAGCTTAATAGGTGTACTCTCCTAAACTAAGGAGTCCTCGTAACCTGAGAGAAGGTGATAATAAAAGACAACTGAATAAACCAATTCTATTTCTCCTGAACCTGGATCCATCCTCGAAGAAGTCCCTCCGAGTTCGTATATAACCATACGATGGATCTGTGGATGTCCGTAGTAATACGAGATGTTCTGAGTAATGCAAAGGGTAAAAGAAAGAGCGGCAATGACTTATGCAACTCGGACAATCCAAAAGCCAGTTTTTTAAGAAGGTTCGGTCAACTTGGTCACTGAGTCATAGTCTAGGGTCGGTCAAAGGTCGTTGCCAAAGAGAGAAAGAAAAGAAACACTCTGCGTGCACTCTAACCTAGATCAGAATGGTTATCACTTTATCTAATCAGGAAACCTCCCACTGTACTGTCAAATTCTCCTCCAAACCTGAAAGAAAAATCAATCGAGATCACCCGAAGAGTAAACCAAGTCATCAGTGGGAATCGGGATCCAACTCTCATCGCGTGATAACGTGACGGAATCCACTCACGTTATCACACTCCAGAAGGTATGCGCATGCCTGGCAAGTTTCAGTTTCTTTAGAAACTCCCGATATGATTTTTGCCCCATGCTCTTATGACCTTGGCGTTGGTCAAAATGTCATAAGTGACATGCCAAGTTCTACCATCACTATCTTGTTAATTTGAACCCACCCGCACATGCCCTTGACGTTGGCCAAAATGGCAGAACGACTGTCCCAAACCAACTCATCTATCTATGCAATAAATGAATACCCAGCAGCTACCAAACACTATGCCTTGGCGTTGGTCAAAATACATAGCTTGAATACTACTGAATACCCAAAAGAAATGACGGAGGGCTACGGCTGGTTTTTGGCGAAAAACCTTTAACGTAATGAACTTGATATCGCTGAAGGAACCCGATAGCTTTTTATAAAAATATAGTGG
Source organism: Agapanthus africanus (assembly GCA_030015575.1). Taxonomy (NCBI): domain Eukaryota; kingdom Viridiplantae; phylum Streptophyta; class Magnoliopsida; order Asparagales; family Amaryllidaceae; genus Agapanthus; species Agapanthus africanus. The sequence goes on from CM057337.1 coordinate 518,165,370, forward strand.
CGAAAACCTTTGCTAAAGAGGTCACTCCCGGTGAAGGGATCTCGGCTCTTTCCTCGTGGAATGAGGTGCAGGATATTCCAACTGAATACCGTGATGCAAAGCAACTTGTAATCGACTATAGTGAAGTTATTATCCTGACGCAAACTTCTACCCAAGGGGTCATTCCCGGTGAAGGGATATCGGCCCTTGCCTCGTCGAATGAGGTACAGGATATTCCAACCGAATACCACTATGCAAAACACAAGGAAACGTCTTTGTAACAACACTTTTTAAAAATATTCCAACAACTGCCAAATAGGTTTGTTTTCCTTTTGCATTGATCAGAATCAACGCAGTCCCATCAATTAATCACACCAGAAAAGAACGAAAATAAAATGTACGTATATGCCATCCGCATTTGCCACTGGGTCCCGTCATCACCCGTTAGGTTACTTAACTAACGACAGAGCGGGGACTGAACTAGCGCGGGTGTAAAACATATACAACATCTACTAGTATATATACTAATATACAATAATCGCTCCAGGCGTGATAATATGCAACATTACAGAAAAGTAATAAGTATCACAGAACAATACAGATAATCTGGGATCCCCGGGTTTCACAGAGCCGCTGCTGAAACCCGACGTTCCCCTGGTCGTGTTGATAGCCTGTGCAATGAAACCTAGACCCCTACGGGTGCGGCAAGTTACCCGCCAAAACCTGAAGCGAGGCAGCCCCCTACAGCATAGTGAATGGATAACCCTGCACTTCACGGAATCCGGTAACTTGAGCAACCCTCCTTGGGTCAACCTGTACCCCCTACGAGTGCGGCGAATAGTCTGCCAATTCTATAGTGAGGCCCCTCTGCCTCTCAATGCCATGAGATGCGGACCCGATGCCCTCCAGAACCCGGCTATCCGTGCACTCCGTCGCGGGGTAAAACCTAGTACAGAAATGAAATATATGTACAACGGGTACATCGACCTCAGCCCGGTCGTGCCCCAAAAGAATATTATACAAACAGGCAGTGACGGCAGTCCACATGTTGGACGCTCGCCCCGCAATATCAAATGTACAAATAAATTCAAACTGCACTACCAGTGCACACTGCTATCCACCACGACAAATCCGCAACATCACAGCACAACACAGAACATCAACGCGAATGTCACGTTCGCAAACCCGTCCAAAAGAGCTATAGCAATTAGACGCGGTTTACCGCTCGAATGACATTCACGGTCGGAGATATAATTTAAGTACTGTAAACTAACAAGTTTAAAATTTCGATCGACAAAACTTCCCGAAGTGGGCCTTATGTACATCTGCAGTACAGTAACAAAATATGGGCCCAAAAGAAATATTCCAGAAACCACAATTTTACATGAAGACCCTACTGTAGAAAAATGGTTTACTGCTGCTCCAAAACGGCGGCGGAACCACGGCCAAACTAGGGTTTGCGCAGCGGTTCCGCGGCTCTTTGGAAGCTTAAGTCTACCAAATTTCACCAGAATGCTTAAAAAAGCCTACACGATTTTCTGAGATGCTCAAAATAATTTTTAGACCAGATTTAAAATTCGACAGAAACTTTACACAGAAAATTGTAGTTTTCGAAATTTCGTCCGATCGATATTTTAAACACATTAGCACAAGTTAGTAAAGCTTAATGGCTTGGCTCTGATACCAATGTAAGTCTACGGTAGCGCCCCGGCCGTCTAACATACGCCAAATGCGGAACAAAAACTTTTTAACTGGCGCTATCGTATACTGTAACCTGGATCTGCCATTATTGCTAAACTAACAAACTACAAAGTGGGTAGAAATGTTATACCGAACGATCCGATTCCTTCGTTCTTTAACCATCATCCCACGCTTTGTTGCGGCTGCTCCGGTCTCGTCGATCTCCGATCTCCTCGTCCAGGTGGCACCACGTCAACGGATCTTTAAACGGGCTCCCGCCTCTGACCCGAGGCAACTCGGTCATCAAGTTTGCTAAAAGAGATGACCAAGATTGATATAGAGAATGAGTAGAACACTTTGTCTTGTAGGGTTCCTAGGCACGCTAATGAAGTCTCACAAGGTATCAACCATACCAATTTCAAATTTTACGGGTGCCGAGAAACCCTAATACGGATCGTTAACTAGAATTCTAGGCGAAAACAAATGCGAGCAAACAACTTTACTCTAAAGTGAACGGAAATACAACCTTTGTAGATCCGGTGCTCCACCTCCATAGCTCCGCAATGATGTCCCTTCGCTGTCCAAAACGAATCCCGGGCTCTAGCGTCGGCTTCATCGGAGAGATGGGCGGGCTAGGTCATCGACTACGATGCCGAAGATGATCTACGTCGAGGCATCACAAGATCAAGCTCCCACTTCACCAAGTCATGAAACTTGTGAAGAAAACACCCTATACTACTTGGCAAGAGGTAGAGGATGAAGAAATAGGAAGTGGGTTCACTTTAGAATTGGATTTCTCACTTGATTTCTTCACTTGCCATTGATGAGGCAAGCTTTCTTCATGTGAAGAAGAAGAAGAAGATGAAGATAATGATATGATAAGTTCATTAGAATAGAAAAGAAAAAGAATACTTAACATAACATTAACTATAGTTAGGTGTAGAGAATTGACTAAGGTTAAAAGAATGGTTAGGGTTAAGCTTGAAGACAAAATGGTCATATGGTCAAAGCTTCATGAAGCTTCATCAAGCTTCATGAAAGAAAGAAAGAAAGAATGAAACCATTTTGTTTTCTTTTGTCATTTCATTTAATCCAAAATAAAAAGATAAATGAATGGACAAATAAATAGAAACCTTAACCATTTACTTAACCTAGGTTTAATTCTTTACACAAACCAATTTTGCATGCATCATCAAACATGATACAATCAAGTGCACAAAAATATATCGCATATACAATGCGCACATCCGAGTGAGAAAATCCATCTTAAGTGAACCGATACTAGTTAATGCAAAGTGATATATCAAATATATAATTATACATTAAATCATTAAATCAACACTTGATTTAACGATCCGGTCATATCGCATATAAACGACTAGTATCCTATGTATCGTCTTATCGAATCAATCCTTGATTCGATAACTAGGTTATATCGCATATAACCATTCGATACATTCATCGCGAGAATGGAATACGGTATCACATACACGCATTATTCTCGGTCCCGCACATATCTCATATGCGCTCCTATTTCGTTTCGCTTGAGCCAGGAAACCTCTGTGTAGGACTCTAAAGACTCGTCAAAACGCCGGCAGCAGGTGATGATCATATCAAACACCCACAAGCCGCAAGCGGTCTGCTAAACGTAACGGCCACCCGGGTATTGAGCGATCAGAAGATCGACGAGCAAGCCCGCTCACACTCCTGTGAATCCAACCAGTAACACTTACCGTACAGTCCGGTCTGATCGTCTGATATGTCGCATATCTTGCCTAGGAGTGGTAAACGTCAGACCCCAATAGCTCGATAAGTCGTGTCGATATGAGGTCTATAACAGTTCGAGAAACTACTGGTAACACTTACCAGTAAATCTCAGCAACCCTGGCCAGGGATTTCCGGTTATAGCCAATCGAACACAGTGCAACATCAACTCCCTATACCGGGAGAGACGAATCCCCTCCTATCGCTCATTGCCTCCATGTGATTCGGGACTGTACCAAAAAACCACCGTTTTGCACGCCCTCTTGGACGTGGTAAGATGGAAATCAAAGCACAGTGGGAACCACACAAGACTCTATGAGGATCTCGGGTCAACAGACTACTCTGTACCAGTGTCACCAGAGAACTGCCATCTGACGTAAGGTATAATACCATCTGGGAGTTCTCGGCGTGTCCGTCCAGTGTACCCAGTCTCCACTGAGCACCCGTACATCATCTCTGATGTCAAACACCAATGGATATGGGATCATCCATCGCCCATCTGTATGGGTCGAGAAGGTATACGCTAGTCTACTCTGGTATATCGATGCCCCGTCTCGATATACCCACGACTAGGGACTTTGAAGGATGTACTTATGGACTACCATGTCCCCACTAGTATGATCCCCATCATAGTCCAGGTGGTCAAGTACACATCCTAAGGGCTTTACCAACATGTAACAGAGAGACAATCAGTGTACACGTTAAGGTAAAGAGCAACCAGATAGCATACTATCATGTCGAGCAAGAAAGTCCTCTCTATATACGTCCCAGCATCCACTACAATATACATCCAATGTACAGTAATGGCCTCTAGGGCATACATATAACTAACAATCTCCCACTTGCACTAGGGCCATCTGATAGCAGTGGTTGTAGTATCTCATACTCAACCATCCCATAAAAGTCTCTCTCTGGGAAAAGGCCTTTGTGAGTGGATCCGCCGTGTTGTCCTCTGAGTCTACTCTCCTAACCCTGATCACCCTGGAGATCAACCATCTCCATGATCAGGTGATACTGCCTTAGAATATGTCTGGATCACTGATGGGACGGACGTTCCTCGGCATAAGCCACAACTCCGTTGTCTCACAATGGGAGGAACTAAGTTCATCTCATGAACAAATATACATCCAGACTGCCTCTTTGGTAGCATCTTAAGTAGCGATATATGTAGCCTTTATCGTCTAGTATGCCACGGTATCTAGCTTGGAACTCTTCCAACATACCGTCCCTTTACTGAGGGTAAAGACAACGCCTGTGACTGACTTTCAGTCGTCCTTATCACCCTGGAACCCTTGCAGTGATTCTCCCCAGGATCGGTTGATACCATCTCACTATAACTAGTGAGAATCCTAACATCCAATTAGATCTATCTCATAGATCCAAAATCCAGGATTTAGGAGGTATCACTTTGATCCTTTATGGAGAATCATTGTGATAAGCGGAGATTGACCGAGCGTAGCATAGGAAACTCCTTTCTTATCAAGAGTATGTCATCCACGTACTCTACGAGGATCATCACCATACTCCCTACTACCTTTTTATTTATACAAGGTTCATCTACCATTTTGATGATGTCAAACTCTTTGACTAACACATCAAAACAGATGTTCCAACTCCGCGATACCTGCTTTATCCTATAAAGTATCTTGTACACGTTTCCGCTGCTCCCACTGTCTACGAAGCCCTCTGGCTGTGTACTTATAGACGTTCTCTTCTAAAACATTATTTAGAAAAGCAATCATGGCACCCAACCGCCAGATATCGTAGTCATGGTATGTAGCCGTGGCAAGTAGGATCTGGATGGACTTAAGCATAGCCACTTGAAAAGGTTTCATCATTATCCACGCCTGGTCGATGACGAAAAGCTTTAACAAGTCTAGCTTTGAAAGTCTCAACTTTTCCATCTACACCAAGTAATCTTCTCAAGATTTACTTGCTCCTGATGGGGATTTAACCCTTCAGATATAGCAACCAAAGTCCATACTTTGTTGGTGTACATGGATTCCATCTAAGATCGTTAAGCATCCAGCCATTCTTACAGAGTCCCACTCCTGATGGCCAGCTCGAAACTAGTTGGGTCATCATCTTATGATGCAATCCTCGCCCCCACTGTCATAGAGCAACCGAAGTATCTCTCAGGTGGGCGAGGAACCCTACTAGATCGGCGGAGAGGCTGAGGTTCGTTGGTTTCTACTGAATCTTTTGGTTCTATCAAATCATCAGCTGTTGTTTGTATAGCTGGAACCTTTCCAGTTGTACATAACAGACCTTGCCTCGAGCTTGTCCGGATTATGCTTTTAGACATAGCCCGGACAACCCCAAATCTTAACCAACTTAAGATATGGGCTCTTCCCTTTCCATATCAAATATGAAGTGGTAGGCAACTGTTAGTTATATGTATGCCCTAGAGGCCATTACTGTACATTGGATGTATATTGTAGTGGATGCTGGGACATATATAGGTAGGACTTTCTTGCTCGACATGATAGTATGCTATCTGGTTGCTCTTTATCTCAACATGTATACTTTCTGTCTCTCTGATTACATGTTGATAAAGCCCTTAGGATGTTTACTCGACTTCCAGGACTATGATGCAGATCATACTAGTGGGGCCTGGGTAGTCAATGAGTACATCCTTCATTGTTCCTAGTCGTGGGAATATCGAGACGGGGCATCGATATTCCAGAGTAGACTAGCGCATATCTTCTCGACCCATGCGATGGGCGATGGATGATCCCATATCCATTGGTGTTTGACATCGAAGATGGTATGCGGGTGCTCAGTGGAGACTGGGTACACTGAACGGACTCGCCGAGAACTCCTAGATGGTATTATACCTCACGTCAGATGGCAGTTCTCTGGTGACACTGGTACAGCTTAGTCTGTTGACCCGAAATCGTCATAGAGTCTTGTGTGTCTCCCACTGTGCTTTGATTTCCACCCTACCACGGATCTACTGAGTTGTGCAAACAGGTGGTTTTTGGGTACAGTCCCGATTCACATGGAGGCAATGAGCGATAGGAGGGGATTCGTCTCTCCCGGTATTGGGGGTTGATGTTGTGCTATGCTCGACTGGACATAACAGGAAATCCCTGGCCAGGGTTGCTGTGATATACTGGTAAGAGTTATCAGTAGTTTCACGAATGTTATGGACCTCAAGTCGGCATGACTTATCGAGCTATTGGGGTCTGACGTTTACCACCCCTAGGCGAGATATGCGACATATCAGACGAACATGACCGGACTGTACGGTAAGTGTTACTGGTTGGATTCACAGGAGTGTGAGCGGGCTTGCTCGTCGATCTTCTGATCGCTCAATACCCGGGTGGCCATTACGTTTAGCAGACCGCTTGCGGCTTGTGGGTGCTTGATATGATCATCACCTGCTGCCGGCGTATTGACGAGTCTTTAGAATCCTACACAGAGGTTTCCTGGCTCAAGCGAAACGAAATAGGAGCGCATATGAGATATGTGCGGCACCGAGAATAATGCGTGTATGTGATACCGTATTCCATTCTCGCGATGAATGTATCAATTAGGTTATATGCGATATACCCTAGTTATCGAATCAAGGATTGATTCGATAAACCGATACAAAGGATACTAGTCGGTTATATACGATATGACCGGATCGTTAAATCAAGAGTTGATTTAATGATTTAATGCATAATTATATATTTGATATATATTACTTTACATTAACTAGTATCGGTTCACTTTAAATGGATTTTCTCACTCGGGTGTGCGCATTGCATATGCGATATGATTTTGTGCACTTGCTTGTATCATGTTTGATGATACATGCAATACTTGGTTAAATGTATGTTTAAACCATAGTTAATTAATGGTTAAGGGTTTTAAATGATTTATTTATTGTTTTATTTATTTTTGGCAAAAGGAAAATGGTGGCTTTATTTATTTCTTTTGTTGAAGTTTCTTGAACTTTTGAAAAGTCCACCATTTTTGTTTTATGCCAAACCCTAACCACTCACTAACTTTGGTTAACTCTCTACACTTAACTATGGTAAGTGTTATGATAAGATTGAATTTTCTTTTCTATTCATTTTAACTTATCATAATATTTATCATCTTCTTCCTCTTCTTCTTCTTCATGAAGATACCTTCCTCCATCAATGGTGATTGATGCAAATGAGTGAGAAATCCAATTCTAAAGTCTACCCACTTCCTATTTCTTCATCCTCTACCTCTTGCCAAGTAGTAGAGTGTGTTTCCTTCACAAGTTTTCATGACTTGGTGAAGTTGGAGCTTGATCTAGCGATGCCTCGACGTAGATCATCTTCGGCATGGACATCGACGACCTTGCTCGCCTATTCTCCGATGAAGCCGACGCTAGAGCCCGGATTCTTTTTGGATAGCGGAGAGGACTTCATCATGGAGCTATGGAGGTGGAGAAACGGATCTACAAAGGTTGTAGTCACTTTCCCCTAGCATTTAATTCGATTACTTGCTTGCTTTGCCTAAATATCTAGTTAACGATCCGTTCTAGGTTTTCTCGGCACCGTAATTTTTAGAAATTTGCATGTTTGATCACTTGTGAGACCTCACTAGGGTGCCTAGGAAGCCTACAGTGGTATCAGAGCCTAGCTAGAGCCTTAGGCGAAGTCTAGACGGAATTTGAAATCCGAACAAACCCCGAAACCCTAATCCGACCCATTCTCTGGACATTTTTGAAATATCTGGATTTTTCTGAATTAAAAATTACTAAAAAATTCAGCAGGGAAAAATAAGAATTACGGTGCAAAATATTTTTGGTGAACAGTGAAGAGTGCGGCGGAACCGCGGCAGAAGCCTGGCTTCTGCGGCGGTTCCGCGGCATTTATGTGACGTCAGCCCTAAATAGATGCACAGTAATTCCTGATAAATTGTGTTGAGTTTTCTGGGAATTTTTAAAATTTATTCATGAGTTGAATTTTCTGGGGTGTTTTGGGGATTCGATTGTTCGATCGGATTATCAGATTTTGTCTATGTGGCTTTCCGGATATTTTACAATATGTTAAAAAGTTCGACCGGATATAAATACCCAACTTTTCCCCTGTCGGGAAATTTCCAAATGTTGGATTTTTCCGTAGTTTAACGACGTTCTAAGTAGTGCAAGTAACGCGATGGTCCCTCTAGAAGACAACAAACCTTAACTCGATTATGTGACCGTCTTGAACTGCCCTTTGAACCTTCGGGTTTGGGGCAGTACGGCGTGCCACATGTGAGGCGTTGGCTTGACCCTTCTACGGCTGGACCGTTGCTACTGAGGCACGAACTGAATGCTGTTAGACTTATTTCATGTGTTGAGCTGTTTCGGGAAAACTTGGGTGTTCGATTGTTCGATCGGAAAGTTTAACATTTTCTATTTATCCGGGATGTGATACAATAATTGGAATTCACAAGTAGTTATGAGATAACTGAATGAATGTTATAAACATAGCAGTTTAGTCTCACTTGATCGGTTGCCACGGAATTTTGATGTGATCAAAAGTCCGAAGCAATCACGTAGCGTACGCGGATACTCGCCGGGTAAACTTAATAGACAGCCTCACTCCATTGCCCCGACCAAGTGACTGTAGGAGAACCCCGTCGCCGAAAGCATCCGTTCGGGTGCTCGCGGTAGCGGTGTTCCGCCTTGGTGCACTTCGTCGACGGTTTCGGGGGTGCGGCCGTCTACTAAAGTTTGCGACGAGCATTCGATCAGAATGTCGGGAATCTTGTTGAATTGCCCGACTTGATATTGAAAAGTGTTTTCGATAATGAGACTAAAATGCGGGGTTTATAATTGTTAGGCATGAGATGTCTAAAAAATTCATTTGGTCAGGCATGCGATGTCTGAGGTGGTTATGGATTCCAACTGTTGTAGTTTTACACTTTCTTTTCTATGACCGTAAGTGTAATATGTGATATCGCCGGTTTCGTTGCTATATGTCAACGACAATTGGGATGCGCATATTTACTTACGTTGATGACATGAGATGTTATGTGTTGCTGGATATGTTATATTGGATTGTCGTGTTTGAATAGCCGGGGGGGTTTTATGTGAGATGAGTGTTTTTCATTTTCATTCATGTAAAAACTTGTATGTAATATTCTTTTATTGGGGCACTTCCAGGTTGCGGATGTTATCACCATTTGTATATTATTTACTTTTCTGCACTAGGATAGACCCAAGGAGGGGAGCACAAGTAACCGGGTTCTGGGGTCCAGTGGGAGACCATCTCGAGGAGTCGAGTCCGGGTCTCCTAACCCTAGAATTGGTAGGGTTGCTTGCCGCTCTCGTAGGGGTCTTGGGGTGTGGGATTGGCTATTCATCACGACCGTGGAATCCGTGTTTTATACTGGCTCGTATTGAAAACACGGACGTCCTAGTATATCCAATATTTCATATGTTTCTTCTGCTGTGATTTATCTGTGATCATGTGATGTTCTGTGACAGGTATTATATATAGTATATATGATATATTATATAGACGTTGCTCATGTTTTACACCCGCGCTAGCCCTGCCTCGCTCTGGCGTTAGTTACCTAACCTAACGGTACAGACAGGACATCGAGGCGAATGCGGATGGCATAAGCGTACGTTATATTTATCTGTGATGATTAGATGGACTTAAATGATGGGATATTCATTAATGAGATTAATGAAAGAAAATAAACCTAATTGATGTTGTGGAATCGAATTTCAAAATAAAACAGGTAGCTACAGTTCTTGCTTTGCATCGCGGTGTTCATTATAGAACATCCTGCACCTTATTCGATGAGGAAAGGACCGAGATCCCTTCACCGGGAGTGACTCCTTTAGCAATAACTGGCAGATGCTACAACCCTCGGTTTGTCTTTGATCGCTTCTATAGTTTCCGCTTTGCACAGTGATATATATGATATATCCCGCACCTCATTCGACGAGGAAATGGCCGACGATCCCTTCACCGGGAGTGACCCCTTTAGCAAAACTAGAAAAGCCTCGAAAACATTCCATTTAAAAACCATTTGATTCCGCAACGAGATCAAGTTCAAAGCGTTAAAGGTTTTCACAAAAACCAGCCGCAACCCTCCGTCATTTTAGGAAGTAGAGTACTTAGTATTCGTGCTGTGTTTGTTGACCATAGTCAAGGCACAGTGTACGGTAGCTAAGTGATGTCTTCCTACACCGCATATGATGCGATTAGTTAGGACAGTCGCGTGACTTTGTTGACCTTAGTTAAGGGTCATGTGGGTGGGTCTAATTAATCACGAAATGACGGGTAGAACTTGACTAATACTTATGATTTGTTGACCATAGTTAAGGTCATAGGTGCTAGGGGTAAAAACCTATTATCGGGAATTTCAAGTGTTGAAATTTGCAATGAGATTGCATACCTTCTATGAGATAGTTGGATCCCGATACCCGCTGCGAGTAAGAGTTACTCCTGGGAGAGTTTTATACATTACAATTAGCCGATCAAGTAGGTGTCTAGAAGGTGTCAACGGGGTTACGCCTCTGGGAAAACGAGGTTTACATTAATTAGGTTCGTGCGAAAGCACGGGGGACCTCCCTCAAAGTACCGACACTGGCCTGGCTGAAAGATTGGCGAACTTGTAGTGTGTAATTAATTCCGGCTAGTCTTTCCTTTTAGGGTTTGAAGGAAGATTTGATAAAAAGCAGTGGGAACCATCCTGATTAGATAAAATAATGACCAATCTATTCTTGCAAGAGCGCACGCTGAGTGTTTTCTTCTCTCTCTCTCTCCAGGTAGCGACCATATCACGCCTTAATCAAGATAATAATACGGAATATTGACCGAACCCGCTTGTTATACTGAGCTGGGGAACGTTGGTCCCGCTCCAACTTATAATTGTTATAAGACAGAGCAGGAAATTGGGGAATACCAGATTTCCCGTGCCGCCCAAACGAAGAAAGTGCATATGATGCATCATCTTCGGGTGTGTTCATTACAAAGAACTGTTTCTCAGTATCCTTTACGTCCTGGGTATGTGATACCAGATCAGGATCCCAGATATGTAATATGTTACATAGGGCTACAGAAAGGTAGAAAACTGAGAACGGGTGATAAGTTTCATGAGGCAGAAAACGGGGCAAGTGTTGCATCCAAGTCTGTTGGTCACTGTCACCCTGTATTACCAATACATTGATTCTGAACGAATGTTGTTAGATACCGAACCTGATATACAAAATCATATCAGTCTCTTTATTAGTAAAGAAATGATAAAATTTTGTATTGTTGGATAATGTTTTGAACATTTCCTATATCAAAAGTTGATCGGTTCAGGCACGTTATCTAAAAGCATTAATGTTCTAAATCAAACTACAGTTCTTAGTATACGGAACACACAAAAGAGGAAGAGTTCAGAAATGAACGAATTCTTCTTGAGGCATTGTAGACTAGGTCATATCAATGCGACCCGACTGGCTGAAGTTACATTTAGATGCATATTTAAATTAGTTTGAATTTACATCTTGTGAAACTCGCCAGTCATGTCACAAAGATAAGATGACCAAAGCTCTGTTTATTGGAAACAGAGAAAGAGTTAGTAAACTCTTGGGATGATACATGTTGATGTATGTAAGGTCCCCTGTCTACATATGCCAGGATCGGTTCTTTGTACTTCATTACATTCTTTGATGATCTCTTTCGAGTTTCAGACCTATGTTCCTGTTGAAACACAAGTCCGAACCTTTTGAGATATTCACAGAATATAAGTTAGAAGTAGAGAACCAAAATACGGGTATAAGTATTATATCCTATGATGAGATCAGGGAGGAGAATACTTGTGCATGGAATTCCTGGACTATTCTAAAGGAGAATGAGATTCTCTCTCAGCATTACTCCTCTGTATACACCATAGCACGATGGTATATCGGGGCGGAGCAATCACACCCTATATGATAAGGTGTGCTCTATGATGAGTACTACTGAGTTACCTTTTTCCTATTGGGTGTTATGCACTTGAGAAGTTGCATACCTATTGAATAGGGTTCGAATCAAATCAGATGCCTACCACTTCATATGTGATATGGAAAGGGAAGAGCCCATATCTTAAGCTAGTTAAGATTTGGGGTTGTCCAGCCTTTGTCTAAAAGCAAAATCCGGACAAGCTCAAGGCAAGGTCTGTTAAGTAGAACTGGAAATGATCCAGCTATACAGACTGCAGCTGATGATTTGATAGAACCAAAGGATTCAGTAGATTCCAACGAACCTCAGCCTCTCCGCCGATCTAGTAGGGTTCCTCACCCACCTGAGAGATACTTCTGTTTCTCTATGACAGTGGGAGCGAGGACTGCATCATGAGATGATGACCCAACTAGTTTCGAGCTGGCCATCAGGAGTGTGACTCTGTAAGAATGGCTGGATGCTTAGCGATCTGAGATGGAATCCTTATACACCAACAAAGTATGGACTTTGGTTGCTATATCTGAAGGGTTAAATCCCCATCAGGAGCAAGTATATCTTGAGAAGATTACTTGGTGTACATCGAAAAGTTGAGACTTTCAAAGCTAGACTTGTTAAAAGTTTGCATCATTGACCAGCTGTGGATAATGATGAAACCTTTTCAAGTACCTATGCTTAAGTCCATCCAGATCCTACTTGCCATGGCTACATACCATGACTACGATATCTGGTGGTTGGGTGTCATGACAGCTTTTCTAAATGATGTTTTAGAAGAGAACGTCTATAAGTACACAGCCAGAGGGCTTCGTAAACAGTGGGAGCAGCGGAAACGTGTGCAAGATGCTTTATAGGATTAAAGCAGGCATCGCGGAGTTGGAACATCTGTTTTGATGAAGTAGTCAAAGAAGTTGACATCATCAAAATGGTAGATGAACCTAGTATATACAAAAAGGTAGTAGGGAGTATGGTGGTAATCCTCGTAGAGTACATGGATGACATACTCTTGATAAGGAAGGAGTTTCCTATGCTACGATCGGTCAATCTCCGCTTATCACAATGATTCTCTATATAGGATTAAAGTGATACCTCCTAAATCCTAAGCTTTGGATCTATGAGATAGATCTAATTGAATGTTAGGATACTCACTAGTTGTAGTGAGATGGTATCAATCGATCCTGGGGAGAATCACTGGAAGTGTTCCAGGGTGATAAAGACGACTGAATGTCAGTCACAGGCACTGTCTTTACCCTCAGTAAAGGGACGGTATGTTGGAAGAGTTCCAAGCTCGATACCGTTGCAAACTAGACGATAAAGGCTGGTAACATCGCAATTAAAGATACTACCAAAGAGGAAGTTTGGGTGTACATTGGTTCATAAGATGAACTAGGTTCCTGCCATTGTATGACAATGGAAGCGTGGCTTCAACCCTGGAACCCTGGTCCCATCAGTGACCCAGACATATTCTGAGGCAGCATCACCTGATCATGGAGATAGTTGATCTCCAAGGTGATCGAGGTTAGGAGAGTAGACTCAGAGGAGAACACGGCGGATCCACTCACGAAGGCATTTTCCCAAAGAGAGACTTTATGGGATGGTTGAGTATGTGATACTGCAACCACTGCTACAGATGGCCCTAGTGCAAGTGGGAGATTGTTAGTTATATGTATGCCCTAGAGGCCATTACTGTACATTGGATATATATTGTAGTGGATGCTGGGACATATATAGGTAGGACTTTCTTGCTCGACATGATAGTATGCTATCTGGTTGCTCTTTATCTCAACATGTATACTTTCTGTCTCTCTGATTACATGTTGATAAAGCCATTAGGATGTTTACTCGACTTCCAGGACTATGATGCAGATCATACTAGTGGGGCCTGGGTAGTCAATGAGTACATCGTTCATTGTTCCTAGTCGTGGGAATATCGAGACGGGGCATCGATATTCCAGAGTAGACTAGCGCATATCTTCTCGACCCATGCGATGGGCGATGGATGATCCTATATCCATTGGTGTTTGACATCGAAGATGGTATGCGGGTGCTCAGTGGAGACTGGGTACACTGAACGGACTCGCCGAGAACTCCCAGATGGTATTATACCTCACGTCAGATGGCAGTTCTCTGGTGACACTGGTACAGCTTAGTCTGTTGACCCGAGATCGTCATAGAGTCTTGTGTGTCTCCCACTGTGCTTTGATTTCCACCCTACCACGGCTCTACTGAGTTGTGCAAACAGATGGTTTTTGGGTACAGTCCCGATTCACATGGAGGCAATGAGCGATAGGAGGGGATTCGTCTCTCCCGGTATTGGGGGTTGATGTTGTGCTATGCTCGACTGGCCATAACAGGAAATCCCTGGCCAGGGTTGCTGTGATATACTGGTAAGAGTTATCAGTAGTTTCACGAATGTTATGGACCTCAAGTCGGCATGACTTATCGAGCTATTGGGGTCTGACGTTTACCACCCCTAGGCGAGATATGCGACATATCAGACGAACATGACCGGACTGTACTGTAAGTGTTACTGGTTGGATTCACAGGAGTGTGAGCGGGCTTGCTCGTCGATCTTCTGATCGCTCAATACCCGGGTGGACGTTACGTTTAGCAGACCGCTTGCGACTTGTGGATGCTTGATATGATCATCACCTGCTGCCGGCGTATTGACGAGTCTTTAGAGTCCTACACAGAGGTTTCCTGGCTCAAGCGAAACGAAATAGGAGCGCATATGAGATATGTGCGGGACCGAGAATAATGCATGTATGTGATACCGTATTCCATTCTCGCGATGAATGTATCAATTAGGTTATATGCGATATACCCTAGTTATCGAATCAAGGATTGATTCGATAAACCGATACAAAGGATACTAGTCGGTTATATACGATATGACCGGATCGTTAAATCAAGAGTTGATTTAATGATTTAATGCATAATTATATATTTGATATATTACTTTACATTAACTAGTATCGGTTCACTTTAAATGGATTTTCTCACTCGGGTGTGCGCATTGCATATGCGATATGATTTTGTGCACTTGCTTGTATCATGTTTGATGATACATGCAATACTTGGTTAAATGTATGTTTAAACCATAGTTAGTTAATGGTTAAGGGTTTTAAATGATTTATTTATTGTTTTATTTATTTTTGGCAAAAGGAAAATGGTGGCTTTATTTATTTCTTTTGTTGAAGTTTCTTGAACTTTTGAAAAGTCCACCATTTTTGTTTTATGCCAAACCCTAACCACTCACTAACTTTGGTTAACTCTCTACACTTAACTATGGTAAGTGTTATGATAAGATTGAATTTTCTTTTCTATTCATTTTAACTTATCATAATATTTATCCTCTTCTTCCTCTTCTTCTTCTTCATGAAGATACCTTCCTCCATCAATGGTGATTGATGCAAATGAGTGAGAAATCCAATTCTAAAGTCTACCCACTTCCTATTTCTTCATCCTCTACCTCTTGCCAAGTAGTAGAGTGTGTTTCCTTCACAAGTTTTCATGACTTGGTGAAGTTGGAGCTTGATCTAGCGATGCCTCGACGTAGATCATCTTCGGCATGGACATCGACGACCTTGCTCGCCTATTCTCCGATGAAGCCGACGCTAGAGCCCGGATTCTTTTTGGACAGCGGAGAGGACTTCATCATGGAGCTATGGAGGTGGAGAAACGGATCTACAAAGGTTGTAGTCACTTTCCCCTAGCATTTAATTCGATTACTTGCTTGCTTTGCCTAAATATCTAGTTAACGATCCGTTCTAGGTTTTCTCGGCACCGTAATTTTTAGAAATTTGTATGTTTGATCACTTGTGAGACCTCACTAGGGTGCCTAGGAACCCTACAGCAACTGATTTGATTTGAACCCTATTCAATAGGTATGCAGCTTCTCAAGTGCATAACTCCCAAAAAGGAAATAGGTAACTCAGTAGTACTCATCATAGAGCACACCTTATCATATAGGGTGAGATTGCTCTGCCCCGATATACCATCGTGCTATGGTGTAGTTGGAGGAGTAATGCTGAGAGAGAATCCCATTCTCCTTTAGAAAAGTCCAAGAACTTCGTGCTTAAGTATTCTCCTCCTTGATCTCATCAAAGGACATAATACTTATACCCGTATTGGTTCTCTACTTCTAACTTATATTCTGTGAATATCTCAAAAGGTTCTGACTTATGTTTCAACAGGAACATATGTCTGAATCAAAAGAGATCATCAGAGAATTTAATGAAGTATAAAGAACCGGTCTTGGCAAGTGTAGACAGGGGACCTACATACATCAACATGTATCATCCCAAGAGTTCATCAACTCTTTCTCTGTTTCCAATAAACAAAGCTGGTGTCATTATATCTTTGTGACATGACTGGCAAGTTTCATAAGATGTAGATTCTAACTGATTTAAATATGCATCTTCATGTAACTTCAGCTAGTCGGGTCGCATTGATATGACCTAGTCTACAATGCCTCAAGAAGGATTCGTTCATTTCTGAACTCTTCCTCTTTTGTGTGTTCAGTATACTAAAGAACTGTAGTTTGATTTAGAACATCAATGCTTTTAGATAACGTGCCTGAACCGATCAACTTTTGATATAGGAAATGTTCAAAACATTATCCAACAATACAAAATTATATCTTTCTTTACTAATAAAGAGACTGATATGATTTTGTATATCAGGTTCGGTATCTAATAACATTCATTCAGAATCAATGTATTTGTAATACAGGGTGACAGTGACCAACAGACTTGGCTGCAACACTTGCCCCGTTTTCTGCCTCATGAAACTTATCACCCGTTCTCAGTTCTCTATCTAGCTGTAGCCCTATGTAACAGATTACACATCTGGGATCCTGATCTGGTATCATATACCCAGGATGCGGAGGATACTGAGAAAAAGTTCTCTGTAATGAACACACCCGAAGATGATGCATCAACATGCACTCTCTTCGTTTGGGCGGCACGGGAAATCTGGTATTCCCCAATTTCCTGCTCTGTCTTATAACAATTATAAGTTGGAGCGGGACCAACGTTCCCCAGCTCAATATAACAAGCGGGTTTGGTCAATACATCCATATTATTATCTTGATTAAGGCGTGATATGGTCGCTACCTGGAGAGAGAGAGAAGAAAACACTCAGCGTGCGCTCTTGCAAGAATAGATTGGTTATTATTTTACCTAATCAGGATGGCTCCCACTGTTTTAATCAAATCTTTCTTCAAACCCTAAAAGGAAAGACTAGCCGGGATTAATTACACACTACAAGTTTGCCAATCTTTCAGCCAGGCCAGTGTCGGTACTTTGAGGGAGGTCCCCCGTGCTTTCGCACGAACCTAATTAATGTAAACCTCGTTTTCCCAGAGGCGTAACCTCGTTAACACCTTTCTAGACACCTACTTGATCGGCTAATTGTAATGTATAAAACTCTCCCAGGAGTAACTCTTACTCGCAGCGGGTATCGGGATCCAACTATCTCATAGAAGGTATGCAATCTCATTGCAAATTTGAACACTTGAAATTCCCGATAATTTTGCCCCTAGCGTCCTATGACCTTGACGCAGGCCAACAAACCATAGTGCGCTAGTCAAGTTCAACCCGTTATTTCCTGATTGAATTAAACCCACCCGCACGACCCTTGACGCAGGCCAACAAAGTCGCATGACTACCCTAATCCAATCTGCATCATATGCATAAGCAGATAAATACTAGTTAGCTACCGCACACTACGCCTTGACGCAGGCCAACAAACGTAGCACGAATACTAACTAGCACTTATCTGAAATGACGGAGGGCTACGACAGGTTTTTCTGAAAACCTATTGCGTAATGAACTTGATATCGTTGTAGAATCAAATGATTTTAAAATGGAGTGCTTTTGAGGCTTTTCTAGTTTTGCTAAAGGAGTCACTCCCGGTGAAGGGATCGTCGGTCCTTTCCTCGTCGAATGAGGTGCGGGATATATCATATATATCACTGTGCAAAGCAAAAACTCCTAAAAGCAATCAAAAGACAAATCGAGTGTGTAGCATCTGCCAGTTATTGCTAAAGGAGTCACTCCCGGTGAAGGGATCTCGGTCCTTTCCTCATCGAATAAGGTGTAGGATATATCACATATACCGCTGTGCAAAGCAAGAACTGTAGCTACCTGTTTTATTTTTGAAATTCGATTCTACAACATCTTAGGTTTCTTTTATTTTATTAATCACATTAATGAAGCCCCATCATTTAAATACCTAATCATCACAGATAAATACGACGTACACTTATGCCATCCGCATTCGCCTCGATGTTCCCTCATGCACCGTTAGGTTAGGTAACTAACGGCAGAGCAGGGCAGGGCTAGCGCGGGTGTAAAACATAAGTAACGCCTATATAATATATCATATATACTATATACTGTATCTATCACAGAACATCACATGATCACATCACAGATATCGCAGCAGAAGAATCATATGAAATATTGGATATACTAGGACGTCCGTGTTTTCAATACGAGCCAGTATAAAACACGGATTCCACGGTCACGATGAATAGCCAAACCCACACCCTTAGACCCCTACGAGAGCGGCAAGCAACCCTACCAATTCTAGAGTTAGGAGACCCGGACTCGACTCCTCGAGTTGGTCTCCCTTTGGACTCCAGAACCCGGTTACTTATGCTCCCCTCCTTGGGCCTATCCTAGTGCGGAAAGGAAAATAATATACAAAGGGTGACATCTTCCGCAACCTGGAAGTGCCCCAATAAAAGAATATTACATACAAGTTTTTACATGAATTAAAATGAAAAACACGCATCTCACATAAAAACCCCCGGCTATTCAAACACGACGATCCAATATAACATATCGAGCAACACATAACATCACATGTCATCAACGTAAGTAAATATGCGCATCCCAATTGTCGTTGACATATAGCAACGAAACCGGCGATATCACATATTACACTTACGGTCACAGAAAAGAAAGTGTAAAACTACAACAGTTGGAATCCGCAACCTCCTTAGACATCACATGCCTAATCAAATGAATTACTTAAACATCACATGCCTAACAATTATAAACCCCGCATTTTAGTCTCATTATCGAAAACACTTTTCAATATCAAGTCGGGCAATTCAACAAGATTCCCGACATCCTGATCGAATGCTTGTCGCAAACTTCAATAGACGGCTGCACCCCCGATACCGTCGACGAAATGCACCAAGGCGGAACACTGCTACCGCGAGCACCCGAACGGATGCTTTCGTCGACGGGGTTCTCCTACAGTCACTTGGTCGGGGCTATGGAGTGAGGCTGTCTATTAAGTTTACCCGGCGAGTATCCGCGTACGCTACGTTATTGCGACGGACTTTTGATCACATCAAAATTCCGTGGCAACCGATCAAGTGAGACTAAACTGCTATGTTTATAACATTCATTCAGTTATCTCATAACTTCTTGTGAATTCCAATTATTGTATCACATTCCGGATAAATAGAAAATATTAAACTTTCCGATCGAACATTCGAACACCCAAGTTTTCCCGAAACCGTTCAACACATGAAATAGGTTCAAAGACATTCACTTCATGCCTCAGTACCAACGGTCCAGCCGTAGAAGGGTCAAGCCAACGCCTCACATGTGGCACGCCGTACTGCCCCAAACCCGAAGGTTCAAAGGGCAGTTCTAGACGGTCACATAATCGAGTTAAGGTTTGTTGTCTTCTAGAGGGACCATCGCGTTACTTGCACTACTCAGAACGTCCTTAAACCACAGAAAAATCCAACACTTGGATATTTTCCGGCAGGGGAAAGATTGGGTATTTACATCCGGTCGAACTTTTTAACATATTCCAAAATATCCAGAAAGCCACATAGACAAAGTCTGATAATCCGATCGAATCTGCGAACTCCGAAAACACCGCAGAAAATTCAACTCTTGAATAAATATTAAAAATTCCCATAAAACTCAGCATTTAAATAAAGAAGTTACTGTACAAAAATGGCTGACTGAAGAGACTAAATGGGCGCGGAACCGCCGCAATAGGCGGATAATGCCACGGATCCGCCGCGCTTTAGACAGATCGTTAGGTAATTTTTGCATCGTAATTCTTAGAATTTCCTGCTGAATTTTTTAAGCATTTTTAATTTGGAAAAAACCACTTTTTCAGAAAAAGTCCAGAGAGGGTTAAAAGTTAGGGTTTCGGGGTTCGATCGGGTTTCTAACATCGTCTACGCATCGCCTAAGGCTCTAGCTAGGCTCTGATACCACTGTAAGGTTCCTAGGCACGCTAATGAAGTCTCACAAGGCATCGACCATGCCAATTTCAAATTTTACGGGTGCCGAGAAACCCTAATACGGATCGTTAACTAGAATTCTAGGCGAAAACAAATGCGAGCAAACAACTTTACTCTAAAGTGAACGGAAATACAACCTTTGTAGATACGGTGCTCCACCTCCATAGCTCCGCAATGATGTCCCTTCGCTGTCCAAAACGAATCCCGGCTCTAGCGTCGGCTTCATGAAAGAAACCATTTTGTTTTCTTTTGTCATTTCATTTTAATCCAAAATAAAAAGATAAATGAATGGACAAATAAATAGAAACCTTAACCATTTACTTAACCTAGGTTTAATTCTTTACACAAACCAATTTTGCATGCATCATCAAACATGATACAATCAAGTGCACAAAAATATATCGCATATACAATGCGCACATCCGAGTGAGAAAATCCATCTTAAGTGAACCGATACTAGTTAAAGCAAAGTGATATATCAAATATATAATTATACATTAAATCATTAAATCAACACTTGATTTAACGATCCGGTCATATCGCATATAACCGACTAGTATCCTATGTATCGTCTTATCGAATCAATCCTTGATTCGATAACTAGGTTATATCGCATATAACCATTCGATACATTCATCGCGAGAATGGAATACGGTATCACATACACGCATTATTCTCGGTCCCGCACATATCTCATATGCGCTCCTATTTCGTTTCGTTTGAGCCAGGAAACCTCTGTGTAGGACTCTAAAGACTCGTCAATACGCCGGCAGCAGGTGATGATCATATCAAACACCCACAAGCCGCAAGCGGTCTGCTAAACATAACGGCCACCCGGGTATTGAGCGATCAGAAGATCAACGAGCAAGCCCGCTCACACTCCTGTGAATCCAACCAGTAACACTTACCGTACAGTCCGGTCTGATCGTCTGATATGTCGCATATCTTGCCTAGGGGTGGTAAATGTTAGACCCCAATAGCTCGATAAGTCGTGTCGATATGAGGTCTATAACAGTTCGAGAAACTACTGGTAACACTTACCAGTAAATCTCAGCAACCCTGGCCAGGGATTTCCGGTTATATCCAATCGAACACAGCGCAACATCAACTCCCTATACCGGGAGAGACGAATCCCCTCCTATCGCTCATTGCTTCCATGTGATTCGGGACTGTACCCAAAAACCACCGTTTTGCACGCCCTCTTGGACGTGGTAAGATGGAAATCAAAGCACAGTGGGAACCACACAAGACTCTATGACGATCTTGGGTCAACAGACTACTCTGTACCAGTGTCACCAGAGAACTGCCATCTGACGTAAGGTATAATACCATCTGGGAGTTCTCGGCGAGTCCGTCCAGTGTACCCAGTCTCCACTGAGCACCCGTACATCATCTCTGATGTCAAACACCAATGGATATGGGATCATCCTGTAGGGTTCCTAGGCACTCTAATGGAGTCTCACAAGGCATCAAACATGGCAATTTCAAATTTTATAAGTGCCGAGAAACCCTAATACGGATCGTTAACTAGATGTATAGATGATGCGATGCAAGTAAACGGAAATATAGCTAAAGGGAAGGGGCTACAACCTTTGTAGATCCGGTCCTCCACCTCCTAGGCTCCGTGATGAAGTCCTCTCCGCTGTCCAAATCGAACCATGACTCTCACGGTGGTTTCATCGGAGAAAAAGGCGGGCTAGGTCGTCGACAACGTGCCGAAGATGATCTACGTCGAGGCATCACTAGATCAAGCTCCACCTTCACCAAGCCATGAAAACTTATGAAGGAAACACCCTATACTACTTGGCAAGAGGTAGAGGATGAAGAAATAGTAAGTGGGTTCACTTTAGAATTGGATTTCTCACTTGTTTTCAACACTTGCCATTGATGTAGCAAGCTTTCTTCATGGAAGAAGAAGATGAAGAAGAAGAAGAATATATGATAAGTCTTTTTTAAATTAGATAAAAATCAATACTTATCATACTTTCAACTATAGTTAAGTGTAGAGAATTAACTTGGGTTAGTTAAATGGTTAGGGTTAAGTATAAGACAAGAATGGAGACTAAGTCAAAACTTCATGAATGTTCAACTAAAAACAAAACAAGTAACCATTCAATTATCCTTTTCATTTTCCAAAATGAATAAATAAATAAGATAAATGAATAAGTAATTAAGTAAACAAAACCTTAATCATTAACTTAACCATAGTTTAATTCTTTACACTTAACCAAATAAGCATGTATCATCAAACATGATACAATCATGTGCACAAAAGTATATCACATATACAACTTGCACAATTCAAGTGAGAAAATCCTTTTAAAGTGAACCAATACTAGTTAATGCAAAGTAATATATCAAATATATAATTATACATTAAATCATTAAATCAACACTTGATTCAATGATCCGGTCATGTCGCATATAACCGGCTAGTATCCAATGTATCGGCTTATCGAATCGATCCTTGATTCGATAACTAGGTTATATCGCATATAACCAATCAATACATTCATCTCGAGAATGAAATACGGTATCACATACACGCATTATTCTCGGTCCCGCACATATCTCATATGCGCTCCTATTTCGTTTCGCTTGAGCCAGGAAACCTCTGTGTAGGACTCTAAAGACTCGTCAATACGCCGGTAGCGGATGATGATCATATCAAACATCCACAAGCCGCAAGCGGTCTGCTAAACGTAACGGCCACCCGGGTATTGAGCGATCAGAAGATCGACGAGCAAGCCCGCTCACACTCCTGTGAATCCAACCAGTAACACTTACCGTACAGTCCGGTCTGTTCGTCTGATATGTCGCATATCTCGCCTAGGGGTGGTAAACGTCAGACCCCAGTAGCTCGATAAGTCATGCCGACGTGAAGTCCATGACATGTGTGAAACTACTGATAACTCTTACCAGTATATCACTGCAACCCTGGCCAGGGATTTCCTGTTATGGCCAGTCGTACATAGCGCAACATCAACCCCCAATACCGGGAGAGACGAATCCCCTCCTATCGCTCATTGCCTCCATGTGAATCGGGAATGTACCCAAAAACCACCTGTTTGCACGACTCAGTAGAGCCGTGGTAGGATGGAAATCAAAGCACAGTGGGAGACACACAAGACTCTATGACGATCTCGGGTCAACAGACTAAGCTGTACCAGTGTCACCAGAGAACTGCCATCTGACGTGAGGTATAATACCATCTGGGAGTTCTCGGCGAGTCCGTTCAGTGTACCCAGTCTCCACTGAGCACCCGCATACCATCTCCGATGTCAAACACCAATGGATATGGGATCATCCATCGCCCATCGCATGGGTCGAGAAGATATACGCTAGTCTACTCTGGAATATCGATGCCCCGTCTCGATATTCCCTCGACTAGGAACATTGAAGGATGTACTCATAGACTATCCAGGCCCCACTAGTATGATCTACATCACAGTCCTGGAAGTCGAGTACACATCCTAAGGGCTTTATCAACATGTAACAGAGAGACAGAAAGTATACACGTTAAGATAAAGAGCAACCAGATAGCGTACTATCATTTCGAGCAAGAAAGTCCTACCTATATATGTCCCAGCATCCACTACAATATACATCCAATGTACAGTAATGGCCTCTAGGGCATACATATAACTAACAATCTCCCACTTGCACTAGGGCCATCTGTAGCAGTGGTTGCAGTATCACATACTCAACCATCCCCTAAAAGTCTCTCTTTGGGAAAAGGCCTTCGTGAGTGGATCCGCCGTGTTGTCCTCTGAGTCTACTCTCCTAACCTTGATCACCCTGGAGATCAACTATCTCCATGATCAGGTGATGCTGCCTCAGAATATGTCTGGGTCACTGATGGGACCAGGGTTCCAGGGCCAAAGCCACAGTTCCATTGTCACACAATGGTAGGAACCTAGCTCATCCTATGAACCAATATACACCCAAACTGCCTCTTTGGTAGTATCTTTAATAGCGATGTTACCAGCCTTTATCTTCTAGTTTGTCACGGTATCTAGCTTGGAAATCTTCCAACATACCGTCCCTTTACTGAGGGTAAAGACAATGCCTGTGACTGACATTCAGTCGTCTTTATCACCCTGGAACCCTTCCAGTGATTCTCCCCAGGATCGATTGATACCATCTCACTACATTTAGTGAGAATCCTAGTATCTAATTACATCTATCTCATAGATGAAAACTCAGGATTTTAGGAGGTATCACTTTGATCCTATTGGAGAATCTTTGTGATAATAGGAGATCGACCGATCGTAGCATAGGAAACTCTTTTCCTATAAAGAGTATGTTGTCCACGTACAATACGAGGATAACTACCTTACTCTCTACTACCGTTTTGTATATACAAGGTTCATCTACCATTTTGTTGAAGTCAAATACTTTGACTACCACATCAAAACAGATGTTCCAACTCCGCGATGCCTGCTTCATCACATAAAACATCTTGCACACGTTTCCGCTGCTCCCACTGTTTACGTAGCCCTCTGGCTGTGTTCTTATAGACATTTTCTTCTAAATCATTATTTAGAAAATTAGTCATGGCACCCAACCACCAGATATCGTAGTCATGGTATGTAGCCGTGGCAAGTAGGATCTGGATGGACTTAAGCATAGTCCCTGGAAAAGGTTTCATCATTATTCGTGCCTGGTCGATGACGAAAACCTTTAACAAGTCTAGCTTTGAACGTCTCAACTTGTCCATCTACACCAAGTAATCTTCTCAAGATATACTTGCTCCTGATGGGGATTTAACCCTTCAGATATAGCAACCAAAGTCCATACTTTGTTGGTGTATAAGGATTCCATCTCAGATCACTAAGCATCCAGCCATTCTTACAGAGTCCCACTCTTGATGGCCAGCTCGAAACTAGTTGGGTCATCATCTCATGATGCATTCCATGCTCCCACTGTCATCGAGAAACCAAGGTATCCCTCAGGTGGGTGAGGAACCCTACTAGATCGGCGGAGAGGCTGAGGTTCGTTGGAATCTACTGAATCCTTTGGTTCTACCAAATTATCTGCTGTAGTTTGTATAGCTGGAACCTTTCCAGTTCTACATTACAGACCTTGCCTCGAGCCTGTCCGGATATTGCTTTTAGACATAGGCCGGACAATCCCAAATCTTAACTGACTTAAGATATGGGCTCTTCCCTTTCCATATCACATATGAAGTGGTAGGCAGTGATTTGATTCGAACCTAATTCAATAGGTATGCAGCTTCTCAAGCGCATAACATCCAAAATGAAATAGGTAACTCAGTAATACTCATCATAGAGCACACGATATCTAATATTGTGTGATTGCTCCTCCCCGATACACCGTTGTGCTGTGGTGTATTCAGAGGAGTAATACTGAGAGAGAATCTCATTTTCCTTTAGAATGGTCCAGGAATGCCATGCACAAGTATTCTCCTCCCTGATCTTATCATAGGACATAATACTTATACCCGTATTTTGGTTCTCTACTTCCTACTTATATTCTGTGAATACCTCAAAGGGTTCGGACTTATATTTCAACGGGAATATATGACTGAATCTTGAGAGATTATCAGAGAATATAATGAAGTGTAAAGAACCGGTCCTGGCATTTGAAGACAGGAGACTTCACATACATCATCATGTATTAGTCCCAAGAGTTTACTAACTCTTTCTCTGTTTCCAATAAACAGGGCTGAGGTCATTATATCTTTGTGACATGACTCGCAAGTTTCATAAGATGTAAATTCAAACTGATTTAAATATGCATCTAAAATGCAACTTCAGCCAGTCGGGTCGCATTGATATGACCTAGTCTACAATGCCTCAAGAAGAATTTGTTCATTTCTGAACTCTTCCTCTTGTGTGTGTTCAGTATACAAGGAACTGTAGTTTGATTTAGAACGTCAATGCTTTTAGATAACGTGCCTGAACCGATCAACTTTTGATATAGGAAATGTTCAAAACATTATCCAACAATACAAAATTATATCATTTCTTTACTAATAAAGAGACTGATATGATTTTGTATATCAGGTTCGGTATCTAATAGCATTTGTTCAGAATCAATGTATTGGTAATACAGGGTAACAGTGACCAACAGACCTGGCTGCAACACTTGCCCCGTTTTCTGTCTCATGAAACTTATCACCCGTTCTCAGTTTTTCTACCTTTTTGTAGCCCTATGTAACAGATTACATATCTGGGATCCTGATCCGGTATCAGATACCCAGTATGCAGAGGATACTGAGAAACAGTTCTGTATAATGAACACACCCGAAGGAGATGCATCATATGCACTTTCTTCGTTTGGGCGGCATAGGAATTCTGGTATTCCCCTATTTCCTGCTCTGTCTTATAACAATTATAAGTTGGAGCGGGACCAACGTTCCCCAGGTCAGTATAACAAGCGGGTTCGGTCAATACATCCATTTTATTATCTTGATTAAGGCGTGATATGGTCGCTACCAGGAGAGAGAGAGAGAAGAAAACACTCAGCATGCGCTCTTGCAAGATTAGATTGGTTATGTATTTTATCTAATCAGGATGGCTCCCACTGTTTTTATCAAATCTTCCTTCAAACCCTAAAAGGAAAGACTAGCCGGGATTAATTACACTCTACAAGTTCGCCAATTTTTCAGCCTGGCCAGTGTCGGTACTTTGAGGGAGGTTTCCCGTGCTTTCGCACGGACCTAATTACAGTAAACCTCGTTTTCCCAGAGGCGTAACCCCGTTGACACCTTTCTAGACACCTACTTGATCGGCTAATTGCAAAGTGCAAAACTCTCCCAGGAGTAACAATTACTCGCAGTGGGTATCGGGATCCAACTATCACATAGAAGGTATGCAATCTCATTGCAAATTTCAACACTTGAAACTCCCGATAAAGATTTTTACCCCTAGCACTTATGACCTTAACTATGGTCAACAAATCATAAGCACTAGTCAAGTTCTACCCGTCATTTCGTGATTAATTAGACCCACCCACATGACACTTAACTAAGGTCAACAAAGTCACGCGACTGTCCTAACTAATCGCATCATATGCGGTGTAGGAAGACATCACTTAGCTACCGTACACTGTGCCTTGACTATGGTCAACAAACACAGCACGAATACTAAGTACTCTACTTCCTAAAATGACGGAGGGTTGCGAATGGTTTTTGAGAAAACCTTTAACGTTTTGAACTTGATCTCGTTGCGGAATCAAATGGTTTTTAAATGGAATGTTTTTGAAGCTTTTCTAGTTTTGCTAAAGGGGTCACTCCCGGTGAAGGGATCGTCGGCCCTTTCCTCGTCGAATGAGGTGCAGGATATATCATATATATCACTGTGCAAAGCAGAAACTATAGAAGAAATCAAAGGACAAACTGAGTGTGTAGCATCTGCCAGTTATTGCTAAAGGAGTCACTCCCGGTGAAGGGATCTCGGTCCTTTCCTCATCGAATAAGGTGCAGGATGTTCTATAATGAACACCGCGATGCAAAGCAAGAACTGTTGCTACCTGTTTTATTTTGAAATTCGATTCCACAACATCAATTAGGTTTATTTTCTTTCATTAATCTCATTAATGAATATCCCATCATATAAGTCCACCTAACCATCACAGATAAATATGACGTACGCTTATGCCATCCGCATTCGCCTCGATGTCCCGTCTGCACCGTTAGGTTAGGTAACTAACGCCAGAGCGAGGCAGGGCTAGCGCGGGTGTAAAACATAAGCAACGTCTATATAATATATCATATATACTATATATAATGTCTGTCACAGAACATCACATGATCACATCACAGATAACGCAGCAGAAAATATCATATGAAATATTGGATATACTAGGACGTCCGTGTTTTCAATACGAGCCAGTATAAAACACGGATTCCACGATCGTGATGAATAGCCAATCCCACACCCCTAGACCCCTACGAGAGCGGCAAGCAACCCTACCAATTCTAGGGTTAGGAGACCCGGACTCGACTCCTCGAGTTGGTTTCCCACTGGACCCCAGAACCCGGTTACTTGTGCTCCCCTCCTTGGGTCTATCCTAGTGCAGAAAAGTAAATAATATACAAAAGGTGACATCATCCGCAACCTCGAAGTGCCCCAATAAAAGAATATTACATACAAGTTTTTACATGAATGAAAATGAAAAAACACACATCTCACATAAAAACCCCCGGCTATTCAAACACGACGATCCAATATAACATATCCAGCAACACATAACATCACATGTCATCAAAGTAAGCAAACATGCGTATCCCAATTGTCGTTGACATATAGCAACGAAACCGGCGATATCACATATTACACTTACGGTCACAGAAAAGAAAGTATAAAACTACAACAGTTGGAATCCACAATCTCATTAGACATCGCATGCCTAACCAAATGAATTCTTTAGACATCGCATGCCTAACAATTATAAACCCCGCATTTTAGTCTCAAAATTGAAAACACTTTTCAATATAAAGTCGGGCAATTCAACAGGATTCCCGACATTCAGATCGAATGCTCGTTGCAAACTTAAGTAGGCGGCCGCACCCCCGACGCCGTCGACGAAGTGCACCAAGGCGGAACACCGCTGCCGCGAGCACCCGAACGGATGTTTTCGGCGACGGGGTTCTCCTACAGTCACTTGGTCGGGGCTATGGAGTGTAGCAGTCTATTAAGTTTACCCGGCGAGTATCCGCGTACGCTACGTGATTGCGACGGACTTTTGATCACATCAAAATTCCGTGGCAACCGATCAAGTGAGACTAAACTGCTATGTTTATAACATTCATTCAGTTATCTCATAACTCTTTGTGAATTCCAATTATTGTATCACATTCCGGATAAATAGAAAACGCTAAACTTTTCTATCGAACAATCGAACACCCAAGTTTTCCCGATACAGCTCAACACATGAAATAAGTCTAACAGCATTCAGTTCGTGCCTCAGTACCAACGGTCCAGCCGTAGAAGGGTCAAGCCAACGCCTCACATGTGGCACGCCGTACTACCCCAAACCCGAAGGTTCAAAGGGCAGTTCAAGACGGTCACATAATCGAGTTAAGGTTTGTTGTTTTCTAGAGGGTCCATCGCGTTACTTGCACTACTTAGAACGTCGTTAAACTACGGAAAAATCCAACAATTGGAAATTTCCCGGCAGGGGAAAAAGTGGGTATTTATATCCGATCGAACTTTTTAACATATTCAAAAATACCCGGAAAAACACACTGACAAAATTAGACAATCCGATCGATACACTGAGTTCCCAATACAACCCAGAAAATAAAACTCTGGAATAAATATTAAAAATTCCCAGAAACACCAACAATAAACTATAAGAATTACTGTGTAGAAAAATGTGCCAGAGGAGACCAACTTGCCGCGGAACCGCCGCATTATGCATGCATTTGCGGCGGTTCCGCCGCACTATGAACAATTCAGGGCCCCCGTTTTAAACAGTAATTCTTATAATATTGCACTGAGGTTTCTGCATATTTTTAATATACAAAATCCACATTTTACAGAATTGTCCAGAGAGCATTTTAAAGTCAGGGTTTTGGGTCGATCGGACTTCTAACTCCGTCTACGCATCGCCTAAGGCTCTAGCTAGGCTCTGATACCACTGTAGGGTTCCTAGGCACTCTAATGGAGTCTCACAAGGCATCAAACATGGCTATTTCAAATTTTATAAGTGCCGAGAAACCCTAATACGGATCGTTAACTAGATGTATAGATGATGCGATGCAAGTAAACGGAAATATAGCTAAAGGGAAGGGGCTACAACCTTTGTAGATCCGGTCCTCCACCTCCTAGGCTCCGTGATGAAGTCCTATCCGCTGTCCAAATCGAACCATGACTCTCACGGTGGTTTCATCGGAGAAAAAGGCGGGCTAGGTCGTCGACAACGTGCCGAAGATGATCTACGTCGAGGCATCACTAGATCAAGCTCCACCTTCACCAAGCCATGAAAACTTGTGAAGGAAACACCCTATACTACTTGGCAAGAGGTAGAGGATGAAGAAATAGGAAGTGGGTTCACTTTAGAATTGGATTTCTCACTTGTTTTCAACACTTGCCATTGATGTAGCAAGCTTTCTTCATGGAAGAAGAAGATGAAGAAGAAGAAGAATATATGATAAGTCTTTTTTAAATTAGATAAAAATCAATACTTATCATACTTTCAACTATAGTTAAGTGTAGAGAATTAACTTGGGTTAGTTAAATGGTTAGGGTTAAGTATAAGACAAGAATGGAGACTAAGTCAAAACTTCATGAATGTTCAACTAAAAACAAAACAAGTAACCATTCAATTATCCTTTTCATTTTCCAAAATGAATAAATAAATAAGATAAATGAATAAGTAATTAAGTAAACAAAACCCTAATCATTAACTTAACCATAGTTTAATTCTTTACACTTAACCAAATAAGTATGTATCATCAAACATGATACAATCATGTGCACAAAAGTATATCACATATACAACTTGCACAATTCAAGTGAGAAAATCCTTTTAAAGTGAACCAATACTAGTTAATGCAAAGTAATATATCAAATATATAATTATACATTAAATCATTAAATCAACACTTGATTCAATGATCCGGTCATGTCGCATATAACCGGCTAGTATCCAATGTATCGGCTTATCGAATCGATCCTTGATTCGATAACTAGGTTATATCGCATATAACCAATCAATACATTCATCTCGAGAATGAAATACGGTATCACATACACGCATTATTCTCGGTCCCGCACATATCTCATATGCGCTCCTATTTCGTTTCGCTTGAGCCAGGAAACCTCTGTGTAGGACTCTAAAGACTCGTCAATACGCCGGTAGCGGATGATGATCATATCAAACATCCACAAGCCGCAAGCGGTCTGCTAAACGTAATGGCCACCTGGGTATTGAGCGATCAGAAGATCGACGAGCAAGCCCGCTCACACTCCTGTGAATCCAACCAGTAACACTTACCGTACAGTCCGGTCTGTTCGTCTGATATGTCGCATATCTCGCCTAGGGGTGGTAAACGTCAGACCCCAGTAGCTCGATAAGTCATGCCGACGTGAAGTCCATGACATGTGTGAAACTACTGATAACTCTTACCAGTATATCACTGCAACCCTGGCCAGGGATTTCCTGTTATGGCCAGTCGTACATAGCGCAACATCAACCCCCAATACCGGGAGAGACGAATCCCCTCCTATCGCTCATTGCCTCCATGTGAATCGGGAATGTACCCAAAAACCACCTGTTTGCACGACTCAGTAGAGCCGTGGTAGGGTGGAAATCAAAGCACAGTGGGAGACACACAAGACTCTATGACGATCTCGGGTCAACAGACTAAGCTGTACCAGTGTCACCAGAGAACTGCCATCTGACGTGAGGTATAATACCATCTGGGAGTTCTCGGCGAGTCCGTTCAGTGTACCCAGTCTCCACTGAGCACCCGCATACCATCTCCGATGTCAAACACCAATGGATATGGGATCATCCATCGCCCATCGCATGGGTCGAGAAGATATACGCTAGTCTACTCTGGAATATCGATGCCCCGTCTCGATATTCCCTCGACTAGGAACATTGAAGGATGTACTCATGGACTATCCAGGCCCCACTAGTATGATCTACATCACAGTCCTGGAAGTCGAGTACACATCCTAAGGGCTTTATCAACATGTAACAGAGAGACAGAAAGTATACACGTTAAGATAAAGAGCAACCAGATAGCGTACTATCATGTCGAGCAAGAAAGTCCTACCTATATTTGTCCCAGCATCCACTACAATATACATCCAATGTATAGTAATGGCCTCTAGGGCATACATATAACTAACACATCCATCGCCCATCTGTATGGGTCGAGAAGGTATACGCTAGTCTACTCTGGTATATCGATGCCCCGTCTCGATATACCCACGACTAGGGACTTTGAAGGATGTACTTATGGACTACCATGTCCCCACTAGTATGATCATCATCATAGTCCAGGTAGTCAAGTACACATCCTAAGGGCTTTACCAACATGTAACAGAGAGACAATCAGTGTACACGTTAAGGTAAAGAGCAACCAGATAGCATACTATCATGTCGAGACAGAAAGTCCTCCCTATATACGTCCCAGCATCCACTACAATATACATCCAATGTACAGTAATGGCCTCTAGGGCATACATATAACTAACATGTCTCACTTCGTCCAAAGCCATGGACGAACAGTTAATGAAGTTGCCTTTTGGATTGAATGAAATGAGAAATGAACAATCTAATTTCCATGAACCAAATTTCATAAACTTTGTTCCAAATACAACCATAATCTTTTCTAGAGGGGGTCGGCCACTATAAATGAGGAGGGGGGTGAGTGTAGGAACCAAAAAGGTGACCATTAGCACTAAAACAAATGTATGAGTCATATAGAACACCTTGCATAACATTAAATGAAACCTAATGAGTCATAAGCCAAGTCACCTTTCATTTAATGCATACATTGAACCAAAACCAAGTCACCACATCTAGAACCTTCTAGAACCATGACTCGCCCTCATGAAGAAAAGATAAATCCGCATTTAACCGAATGTTTAATACGGGTGATAGAAAACTGGAAACTGGCAACTTCCAAAAGCGACCCTGAAACGAATTTCAGGATAACCCTGTAACAGTATAAACATACCCGCATTTGTATTACAACCGAATACAAATGCAACTAAGACAAAGATATTATATCTACACAGTATAATACATGGATCCGGCTTAAACCAAAGCCCACCAGTATTATCTGCCCGAAATATGACACGTGCGTAAACGCACGTGCATTTTTCGAACCCTGCCAAAAAACCATACGGCCTCTACAATGTTTCGCCCGAACTTGGAAACTATCTGTGGGGGACTCTAATGACTCGTCAGTACCCTGGCAGTGGGTTTAACCACAAGCCGTCAGGGCACAAGCTGTGCGTAACGGCTGCCCATGTACTGACCTCAAGGGAAGCCGATGAGCGAACTCATCCTAGAACCCTACTGAGCCTAACAGTGACAATATATATACAGTCCGGTCTGTTCGTCTATGAGTATCGCATATCGTCCTAGGGGGCTGGTAACGTCAGACCCCCAATAGCGGTATAAGTCGTGTTGGAGTGAAGCCCAGAACACCCTAAGATACTACTGGAGTACCTACCAGTAAATCTCCTACCTCGACCGAGGATTTGTGTAATGGCTCTCCTAGACACAGTGCGATCTCACCCCCAATACCGGGAGAGACGAATCCGCTGCCGATCCGCTCACTTGCCTCCATGTGGCTCGGGACTGTACCCAAAAAAGACCTGTTTGCACTACTCCTTTGAGCCGTGGTAGGGTAGAAATCAAAGCACAGTGGGAACTCACACGAGACAAATGACGACCTCAGGTCGATGAACTAACCTGTACACATGTCACCAGGGAACTGCTATCTGACGATAGGTATAATACCAACTAGCAGGTTCCCGGCGAGTCCTGTCCGGTGTACTCATAACCTAATGAGCACCTGTAAACATCTTAGGTGATCCAACTAACACCAGTAGCTTGTGAGACCGGCCACCGCCCCTCGTCTGGGTCTCGACTGTATACACTAATCTACTCCGGAGAATCGATGCCCTGTCTCAAAACTCCCACGACTAGGGACCACAATTAAGGATATGCTTATAGACCACCCAACTCTCACGTATATGATCGCCATCATACTGTTGGTAGTCAAGAAAGATCCTAAGAGCTCTATCAACATGTAATAGTGATCATTCACCTGAACCTGTACACGACTGATAAAGGCAAACCCGATAGCATACTATCATCTCGAGTAAGACTGTACTACCGGTATAGGTCCTCCTCAATCATTGCAATCACGTGCCTGCGATCCAATAATTGACTTTGAGGGCACTATATCCAACAGTGTTGGCCTCAGTTGATAGTATATACCATAGGCAGCACGAGAAGATGGACTTAGTTTCTATCTTCCTCTATTACAAAGTTTTATATGGAGAGCAATCTCATATCGCAAGATATGAAACCTCGAAAGAATTGCTTCAAGAGAGATTGGCTGTCGGGTCATCTGTAGGGGACCACGTCCCTACAATGTTAGCTATATTAAAAAGCTCATGGACCTGGAGACCACGTTGGAGAACGAGTCGTATGCTGACTTGATTCTACAGTCCTTACCTCCTACTTACGCCCAGGGGAAGAAAGCTATACTTCCAGCTGAGGGCACCCTGAAGGAAACCAGGAAGACACCCGATCTGCTTATTGGAGAATCTTCCTCTTCTAGATCTAAGGCGGATGCCAAGGGTAAGAAGAAGAAGACCTCCACAAAACCGATAGGCGGTATCAGTAAGCTAAAGGGACAGGAAAGGGCAAAAGTTTTAGGGTTAACAGTAGGGAGGGAGGGATGTTCCTATTGTTACGGGAAAGGGCATTGGCGGAAGGGATGCAGGGCTTGGAAAGCCAGAATCCAGGATCCGAAGCATGTTGTGGCTTCGACTTCAGGTGTGTAAATGATTGGAATCAGTCTGTCAATTAACTCTACTTCCTAGGTATAAGATACCGGATCAGGATCTCATATCTATAATTCATTACAGGCTTTGAGAAACCGTAGAGTTATCAGGGCAAGTGATATGACTCTCAGGGATGCTAACGGAATGAGCGTGGACGCTATATCCGTAGGGTATATCATCTAAAATTGACTAGTGGGCAGATATTGATTCTACGTAGCTGTTTGTGTGTGCCAAGTCTAGTTTGTAAGCGATGTGGTTCACATCTACCTAAATCAAAGTTTGATTAGGTCAGGTATACTAGAGGACAGTATATATTGAATCAAGCTCGGGTTTTCAAATGTCCAGAACACACTTAAAAGAAAGTCTCCAGAATTAAATAAGGCTCTCTTAAGGCATTGTAGACTGGGTCACATCAATGAAACACGGTTGACAAAGTTACATAGAGAGAGATATTTGGATCCGTTCGAATATCAGTCTTATGTAACTTGTCAATCTTGTCTTATAGGAAAGATGACAAAGACTCCATTCACTAGACACGGAGTAAGAGCGAGAGAGCTTTTAGGACTCATATACAGCAACTTGTGTAGTCCAATATCTATTAATGCATGAAGTGGTTAATATGAGGACTCGTTGTATTACCCCTTAACCGATTCGGGTTAGGAGCTTTCGCAATAAGCGCAGGGTCCATCACAGGAGAAGGAAGAGGGGGTAGACGCGGTCCCAAAAGCGGTGTGGGGACCGTCTGTGGAGAACTAGAAGGGCTATACTGAGGTGTCGAGCCTAATGGGAAATGGAGAATAGGCTCGCGAGAAGATGGTGTGGTAGAAGAAGAAGGATCAGAAGGAGAAGTGTGTGTGTGTGGAAAGGTCTCAGCCGGGGTGTTGATATGATTTTCAGTATCATCAATACCTTCCCCGACATGGTTGTTCAGCACTCTTCCCGATCTCAACGTTGTGACGGCATTTACATTGTAATGCCCAGGATTCTGTAGGGGTTGAGAGGGAAGTTTCCCTTTTTCTCTCGCACTCATTTCGGTTTTAAGTCGTGCGATTTCAGCTTCCATCATTTTGATACTCTCAGCTTGGGACGCTGAGTTTTTCTTTATCTCACCGACAGAAGATCTAACCTCAGCCGAAACCTCTATGAAATTTGACAAAAGTGATTTCATGGTTTGAGTGAATTGAGAGAACTCGTCAGAACAGGTCATAGGATTAGACTGTGCAGGAGTGTTGACCTGATTTTGGAAGTTTTGTGACTGATAGGGGTGCTGAGTGAGTTGAAGGGGTTGCTGTTGTGGTGGAGGAAGAGCCCTTTGAAAATTATTCATGTTTGGAACCGTGTTTTGAGATTGGTTTTGGTTCCAAGCGAAATTCGGGTGATTCCTCCAACCCTGATTGTACGTGGAAGAATAAGGATCGTTTCGAGGTCTTTGAAATGCGGCATTAGAATGCTCGTGACCTTGAAACACAGAGTTTAATGGACATTCTTCCGTTAAATGAGACAGATCAGAACAGCACCCACAAACAGTTTTGGGGAGTGACACTGGGTTTAGGGAGGCTGCTGCAAATTTGTGTTCCATAGCGTCGAGCTTCTTTTGCATTGCTGCCATTTCAGCTCAAACACCTATGGACACATCTATTTGGTGTACGCCACCCCTATTCAATGGTTGGGTTCCACTCTCCCACTGTAGTGATTTTTCGGCGAACTCTTCTAAATACTTCCAAGCTTCCCCATCATCTTTGGTCATAAAGGTACCTTGACACATGTTTTCAAGGCTCTGTTTAGTGTTTGGGTTAATGCCCTCATAAATGATTCGGCACAATTCCCATCTCGGGATGCCGTGATGAGGACACAGAACTAATAGATCCTCGAAACGTTCAAAGCATTTAGAAAATGGTTCAGTAGGGAGCTGGGCAAATTGATTCAGTTCGCTACGGATTTGAGCTGTCTTTTGTATTGGGTAAAATTTCTTAAGGAATGCAGCGACGAATTCTTCCCAATTCGTGATAGAGTGTGCGGTAGTGTTATATAGCCACTTCTCGGCTATATCGCACAATGTAAATGGAAGAAGTCGTAGACGCATAGCATCCACTGAAAGTTGTGACGTACCCATCATTGCGCATACGTTTTCAAATTTGGTAATGAAAACGTAAACGTCCTCAGTCTCGAGTTCATGGAATTTGGGTAAAAGATTGATATACTGGGGCTTAATCTCGAAGTTATCCCCGTTGGCTGGTGGTGTGGATAAGCAGGTCGAAAGAGGACCTCGAATAGGGTAGCACCTCTCCTGGAGAGAGATGTGGGGTGGATTCTGCGCACCAACGGACGGCGGCAGATTAGGGTTAAAGAAGTTTGATGGATTCGGATCCATCGGTGTGGGTGTGGTAGTGGGTAAAGAAAAGGTAAATGGAGAAATATCGACTTCGGAGTCGATAAAGGGCACGCGGACTAAACGGGCACTAGAATCCCGTGTCCAGCCTATCTTGCACTAAAAAGGGTTAGTACAAGTGGCAGCGTTGACTTATAATTAGGGGTAAATGAATGAATGCGGTGTTTGCTTTGAAAAATGGACGGATTTTTGAAAAAATGATGCAACAAAACAAATGCAACAACAAAAACCCAAGAATCTAGTGGTCACCTAGGTCCGGCTCTAGACCGCTCCTAACTGCCAAAAGACAAGTCGCAGGATAGAATCCTCCACTGCTTCTTTGTCCCCCTGTGGCCGGATAAGTGCCAGGTAAGTGGGAAGGTACTCCACTACGTAAGTAGTGGGCCTAATTAAAAACCACTAGCCTTAGACACACTCGTCTTAGGCACCACAAGAAAACGCGGATAAGCAATGAATTACCCACGGCCTTCTCTTGTCCTAATTGAGCGCGACAGTCCTTAGAGTCTTCTCTAGATTTCTTTTAGTTAATGTGGGTCAATGCGGATGCAAGTTTTGTGGTTTTCGGGGCCTAGGAAGGGTAATGAAATCCCCACCTAATTTGGATTTGGCCGTGCCCCTTAAATTCCATATTTAGAATGCAAACAACCAAGAAACAAAATCACGCACAAATTTAATTTTTGCTTTTGCGGGGTTGCGATTATTTGCAAAGAAGCCTGCAGAAAATTGTTAGTTGGAGCTAAAAGAGGAGAGAAGAGAAGGTAAGAATTCACCTGAAGCAAAAATTTTGCAGAGATCCCCCAGGCTTGCCGCGGTTCCGCCGCAAATGCCCTCTAATGCCGCGCTTCCGCGGTCTCTTGATGAGATCACCCCATAAAATTTTTTCAGGGAGCTTCTGTAGACCCCCACTGCTCTCTGGTATTTTCCAAAAATTTTCTTCAGTTTCCAAACAGCTCCAGATTTCCTTGCAATGAATCACAACAAATCGTTTAGGGTTTGCACGGATTTTGATCTCAAAATAACAATGGAATAATTCTTTCAATTCAAACTATAATATGAAACGAATTAGCGCGTAATCCCCGGCAACGGCGCCATTTTGATTTAAGTGTAATTCTCGGATGTGTTTGTAAAAAGCAAGTATCGAATCAATTACTCAAATGATTCCCGATAACGGTTTCATTTGATTGTAATGATTTCTTGTATCGGTATTTAGAAAGTTGTATAAAGAATTCACAATCAAAGAATTATATTTGACCGCAATCAACTACGGTGTCAGTTGTAGATCGTAAGCGAGTGTGGATCGTCCACAGGGATTGTGCGATTCGTTTCTGTATTTAATTTGTTTGAATTGAAAAGTTAATCGAAAGGAAAAGAAAACATGATTCAAGAATTTATCGATTGATTCAGGTGTCACGATGTTTAATCAAGAATCAAGAAACTGATAAACAAATCAAGAATCGGTGTTTCGATGATATTTCCAACCAAAATGTCAAGAATCTAAATGAGGCTCGTAGGAATCGATCGGATCTATAGACATGATGTAATCTCAAGATTTCGTGTTCTTGTCCTTCGAAGAATTGATACTAGATCGATGATGATCGACGAGAGTTAGGGCTTTCTTGATGAAACTAGGGTTTCATCGTTTAACCCTTGTTCTTTCGTAGATATCATTCACATTCTAGCCTCTAGCAATTTCAAGAAACGATCGTAACTCCCCAATCTCGAGCGATATCAATCAAGAAAGCATCGCAACGAATTGGGTTGTCGGTTCTTGAACTTGCTAGGGTTTACAAAACTCGTAGGATTCAAGAATCGATTTAAGATATATTACATCATCATTCTATTGATCGTTTTGACTCCTTGACGAGCAGAGTATTACTCAAACATCATCACACAGAAAGCATTCAAGAATTGAAAAGATATCATGATGCGAGAATTTAAAGAAAACAAGATAAAAGAATATCACCTTTTATTTATATCAACAATTTGATTACAGTCGCTCAAGAACTACAAGAGGAAGAACTAAATTGTTGAATTGGCGTTGCTCGGCTCCGTGAGTCGTGGATCAGCTTGGACCACTTGCTCCGTTGAAGATCAGCTCGGCTCATAAAAGGTTGCAAGGCTTCTTGCTTGATGGGTACTCGGGATCTTGGCTTTTGATTGGAATTAGGGTTAGGGTTTCACACAAGTCTTCTCACTAGACTTGTGGAAGAAGAAGATGAAGAAAAGATAGTGAATGGATTTAGATTGGCTACTAAAAATTTCAATGAATGAATAATCCCCCCTTTACAAGTGAGCCTAGGGTCCTATTTATAGATTTCCCAAACCCTAAGCCTTGAGTTTGAAATAGAAGTTCCCTCCAAAAGTTTGTTGAAAGACTTCTAGAAGTAGTTATTTAGGCTTAGCTTAGGGTTTAAGCTAGGGTTTAGGGAGAAGTTTCTAGAATGATAGGCTAGTTTAGTGTTGATCCCAAAGCTTGCTGATCTGGCAGAAGTCTCTGGAGTCTTCTGGAAATTGTTGTGTCTTTCTGAAGTGTGGGTCCTGAGAGAAACATTTTGCACCAAAATTGAGGAGCTAACTCCTTGGACCCACCGCGGATCCGCGACGCAAGCAGGCTCTTGCCGCGGATCCGCGGCTCTTTGTGGGGCTTGGGCCTTGGGTTTTCTGGTGTGGTCTTGGAATGCCATTTGGGGCTTTATCTGATATGTTGATTTGTATTTTCCCCTTTGGATTGATACCAGAACTGAAATCATTGAGTTGGCGTAATGTTTGATCGGTACCCTGTACATTTTGGCCTTTCTTCTGGATTTTCCTGCACAGATCTCAAAACAAGTGTTGCGCAAATGTAGGGATGATGCGATGCCATGAAATATGGTCAATTTCCTTTATAGTGTCGGTTTCAGAGTCTAATACATGCAATCTGATATTTTGCGACAGTTTTGCTAATACATAAAATATGAATGCCGAACACTTCTATATGAATGCAAATGATGAGGAAATGGCTGGCTAAAATATGCAATATTTTCGACTAATCAAGTGCGATCTAATAACATCTCTATATGATAAGCAGGGTATGCAATAATTGTGCATAACAGGTGAAATCTAATAGCATCTATCTATGATGAGCAGGGTATGCAATAATCATGCAAAAGTACTCTATCAGGTACTATAGCTATAGGATGATATGCAAAATGATGAATGCTAGCATGGGAATAAATACATCTACACGGAATGTCAACGTGGAAGAATAACCGATGTCTATCAATGCACCCAAAACCCAATAAACCTCAGGCGCTGTCACTCTGATCGGCCCTCAAATCCTGTACAGCTCATGGAATCGTGAATGCCTAGCATCGGCACTCAAAAATATCATAAATCATCATGCCAAGCATCGACACGCAAATCTTCAAGTATCGGGCTCCGTCTGCGGAATCGGCCCTCGGCCTCGGTAGTACGTGTCGTCCCGTATCCATTTCTCAACTCTGGTCAGTATCCTCCGGATAACCGCCAGATCTAACCAATCATCGGTAGGTACTAGCCACCCTGCCAGGCTCATCGTTTGCTCCACGAAAAACATTTCTCGCCCCGGGGAACCATACCGGGTCCACCATGTACCCGCAATCGACCTCGTCCAACTCCTCGATTCGGGTTCATATGTCACACGTCTCAGAACCGAGAAAACGCATGGTGGACGCACTGAAATATCATATCAAGGGAAACTGGGTTTTTAAGACAGTGCATATTTCTTAAAATAATACCCCGGTTCCCAAATCCAGAAATCACATAAATCCAAAGTAAATGCGTAAATCCATGCAATGTGTCGTATGACATTATGAGTAAAAAGGGAAAACCGCTCTTTTAAAAAGATCCAGTTTTGAAAATATCACGTGCGGTCCCTTAGTTTTTAAATCATGACAATATCATCCATGTATGTAACATATGTATATATATAGGTATGAATGTGCAAATGAATATATACGCAATGTGAGTGTAGCAATGTACATGTGCACTAATATGGATATATCAAGGACAGTATGCACTAATGTGAATATACAGTGTACATGTGCGCAAGTAGTGATGTATCAATGAAGGTATGCACTAATGTGAATATACAGTGTACATGTGCGAAAGTAGTGATGTATCAATGAAGGTATGCACTAATGTGAATATACAGTGTACATGTACGCAAGTAGTGATGTATCAATGAAGGTATGCACTGTTAGTGTTTATGCCCTAGAAGGCCATTACTGTATCATACTAGTTTGTATATTACTTAATGGAAGCTTGGGATATTCACATGTATATAACAGTCTTGCTAAACATGGTAGTATGCTACTTGGTTTTTCTATCTTAATATGTGAATATACGTATTGATAGAGCTCTTAGGATCTTGCTTGACTACCAGCGTTGTGATGGCAGTCACACTAGTGGGGGCTGGGTAGTCTACAAGCACATCCTTATTCAGGTCCCTGGTCGTTGGATTATCGAGACAGAGCATCGATACTCCGGAGTAGACTAGTGTGTACGCTTCTCATCCCAATTGGGGAGATGGTCTGTCCCACAGCCGTCAGTACGTCGTACTGGAGATAGTATGCAGGTGCTCGTTAGGTTACGGGTACACCGGACAGGACTCACAGGGAACTGTTGGTTGGTTTTATACCAGTCGTCAGTGAACAGTTCCCAGGTGACATGAATACAGCATAGTCCGCAGACTTGACACTGCTACTTCGCCTCGAGTGTGTCCCACTGTTCTTAGATTGCTACCCTACCACGGCTCAAAGGAGTCGTGCAAACAGGTAGCAGTTGGGTGCAGTCCCGAGCACTTGGAGGCAGTGGCGGTTAGACAGGATTCGTCTCTCCCGGTATTGGGGGTTGATATCGCGCTGTGTCAGAGAGCCATTATGCAAAGTCCCTGGCCAGGGCAAGCGAGATTTGCTGGTAGGTTCCAGTAGTTTCTCAGGGTGTAATGGGCTTCCCTCCGACACGACTTATACCGCTATTAGGGGACCGACGCTTGCCGCCCCCCTAGGCCCGATATGCGATAGTCTAAGACGAACGGACCGGACTGTATAGAGATTGTCACAGCAGGCTCAGTAGGAGTTCGGATGGGTTTCCTCATCGGCCTTCTTATCGACATCTACCTGGGGACCGTTACGTACAGCTAGTGCCGCTTGCGGTCTGTGGTTAAACCCACTGCCAGCGTGTAGTCGAGTCTCTAGAATCCCACACAGAGAGTTTCCCTACTCCAGGCGAAACGATATAGAGGTCGTATGGTTTTACGACAAGGGTTCGGACGCATACGTGTGTTTACGCACGTACGACTTTCGGACAGTTTTTACCAGTCGGCTTTGGTTTAAGCCAGTTACTGGTATCCGGTTATTGGATTTATACAGTCTAAAGTTTTTCCGTATTTTTGCGGAAAGGAGGGGCGTTCTCGTAATTGCACGAGAAGCTTCTAGAAGATGGTGACTAAGGAGGTTTAGGTGGCATATACAATGAATGTGATTAGTGAGTCATATGGATGATTCGTCCATGTCATTAATGCATCATAAATGCTTAATGACTCATGGATGTGAATCATCACTAGATATTATCAAGCATGGTTGTTAAATTCATTTCTTTTCTTTTCTTGATAAAAAGAAATGCTTGATATATATTATGATAACTCATTATTCTCACTTCATTATTATCTTCATCTTCTCTCTCCTCAAGCTCTCCCTCTTCAAACCCTAATCCTCCCCTCTCATGTGTTGAGTACAAGGATTAGTTAGACTCATTAAACCATAACCCTCACTCTATTTCACCTAGCTTCTTTGATTAGCACTTAAAGAAGTTTAGTTGCCTCAAGTTTAGAGGCTAAGCTTGGAGTAAAGCTCTCGGGTGGATCGTCTACTACTTCGAGAAGGCCGAGGAGGAGGTGGACTTCGTAAAGACGAAGGACACGGTTCTTTAGGTATAATCCCTTTACATATTAGTATAGAACTTCTATGTTTCATGTTAGTTATCGTTTAGCTTCGATTCTTGCGGTTAGTCGATGTTTAAGCAAAGAACAAGATCGTTTTTCATATTTC
Organism: Agapanthus africanus; assembly: GCA_030015575.1. NCBI lineage: Eukaryota > Viridiplantae > Streptophyta > Magnoliopsida > Asparagales > Amaryllidaceae > Agapanthus > Agapanthus africanus. Next base: position 518,208,935 of record CM057337.1, read on the forward strand.
CGCCTCCCCGCAAGTCGTGGGGTGTTGTACATCGACTTACAGTGGTATCAGAGCCTCGCTAAACAATAAATAACTTACTTGCAAATTTGTATGAATTTCGAACGGAAAAAACGAAACCGGAAAAACCCGAAATCACAAGTTTCTGTCGATTTTTAAATGAAGTCCAAAAATTTTTCAGGGAGGTTCAGAAAGCTTAAAAAGACAGTAGAAGAACACCCAAGAAATTTGGGCCCCTGAATCGTTTAAAGCTCCGTGGAACCGCGGCGGATCGCACCGATCCGCCGCGCTTCCGCCGCCGAATTGGCGATTCAGGAACCCAAATTTCCTGTGTTGCTTCTATGTGATATTTGGTATTTTCTGGAAGTTTTTATTTTTGCTCAGGTTTCAGATTTACAGAGAAGTATTGGAGCAAAATTAAAAGTGTTTAATCGATCGAAATTATACAGTATTTGCTTGATGGATTATATCTGTGTTTGTATAATGTGTTCGTAAACCTCCCCTAACTGCTAGTATGTCGGTTGGCAGGGGGTTGCACATTTCTGTAATGGTTTTTACTGTTTGTGGATATGAACTGTGTTGGACTGTTGTGATGTATAGCCGGGGTTATGTGATGGGTTATTATTTAATTCATTTGATGTAAATGTAATTTGTTGTAATATTATTTTGCGGGGCACATCCAGGTTGCGGTTGTAGCCACCGTTGTATTATTTCATTTTACTGTTTTTGCTCCTAGGACAGACCCAAGGTGGGGTGCACAAACTGCCGGGCGGGTAGTTTGCCGTACCCGTTGGGGTCTTGGGTGGGGTAATGGCTATTCATCACAACTGTGTAATCCGTCTTTTGTTGCAGGCTCAAAACAAACACGGATTACTTGCAAATCCAATAAAGTTCATCTGTGATCTGGAATGCCTATTATTGCGTCTGAAGAATGTACAATATCTATATGTGATAGCTATTTAGACGTCACTTATGTTTTACACCCGCGCTAGCCCAGCCCCCGCTCTGTCGTTAGTTAAGTAACCTAACGGGTGATGACGGGACCCCGTGGCGAATACGGATGGCATAAGAGGACGTTGTATTTTCGTTGTTTTCTGCAATGATAGGTTAATGATGGGACGCATTATTTATAATGCAAAGAAAATAAACCAAAAGTTAATCGTTGGAACAATTTAAAAGAAACCACTCGGTTAATTTTAAAAACAGATATTTTTAAATGCGGAGCTTTAACCACTCCTTTTAAAAGCTATCAGGTTCCTTCGGTTATATCAAGTTCACTACGTTCACGGTTTCGCCAAAACCATTCGTAGCCCTCCGTCATTTCATTTGGGTATTCAGTAGTATTCAAGCTATGCATTTTGGCCAAAGTCAAGGCATAGTGTTTGGTAGCTGCTGGGTTTTCATTTGTTGCATAAGATAGATGAGTTAGTTTGGGACAGTCGTATTATCATTTGACCAAAGTCAGGGGTATATACGGATGGGTTCAAATTGACAAGATAATGACGGGTAGAACTTGACATGTGACTTATGACATTTTGACCAAAGCCAAGGTCATAAGAGCATGGGGCAAAAATATATATCGGGAAATTTTAAAGAAACTGAAATTTGCAAAAAGTTGCATACCATTTGGAGTTTGATGAATGTTGGTAGGATTCCTTCAACATTATCATACGATGATATTTGGATCCCGATCCTACTGTGAGTATATGCTACTTATCAGGAGATTCGTCACTTAACGATCAATGCTATAAACCAAGTAGGTGTCAAGAAAGGTGTCAGCGGGGTTACGCCCCCAGAGAAAAGAGGTTATTTAATTAAGGAACTTCGCGAAAGCGTTGGAAAACCTCCCTCGAAGTATCGACACTAGCCTGGCTGAACGGTTAAGCAAGTATTGTACAGTGAGAATAGTCCTGGCTAATTCTTCTTTTATGGTTTGAGGAAGGATTCGAGAAACAGTGGGAGCCATCCAGTTTAGATAAACTAAAAACCACTCTAAACTTGCAAGAGCATCATGCTAAAGAGTTTTCTTCTCTCTCTCCTAATTGCAGCGACCCTGAAAATGACTGGACTTAAGTTACTTTTAGAGAAAAATATACTGACAGGGCCAAACTATAAAGATTGGCTGCGGAATGTCAAAATGGGTTTGACCTATGACAAATTGGGGTACGTCCTCACCGCTACGGCACCTGCTGTCCCTGGTCCCAAATCCAGCAATGCGGATAAGGAAATCCGCAAAACCTGGGATTTAGATTGCGCGAAAGCCAAGTGCATCGTGCTTGCCTCAATGAACAATGAACATCAGAGGAGGCACGAGGATATGAACCTAGATGGCATATTTCTCCATACAAAGGAACTTTATGGAGAGCAATCTCGTATAGCAAGATACGAGACCTCTAAGAACTTGTTTCGAGCGAGGTTGGCTGTCGGGTCATCGGTAGGAGAACATGTCCTAAAGATGATCGGCTATATTGAAGAGCTCGCAGACCTTGGGACGACTTTGGATAATGAGCTCTATACAGACCTTATTCTCCAGTCCCTTCCTCACACCTACGCCCAGTTTATCCTGAACTTCAACCTTCAAAGAAAAGAAGTTGAACTTCCGGAACTCCTGAACATGTTAAGGAGTGCAGAGGGCACCTTGCAGAAAGCAAGGGAAACACCCGCTATGTTTGTTAGCGGTGCATCTTCTTCCGGGTCCAAGGCTAAGGCCAAAGGAAGGAAGAAGAAGGCCGCCACCAAACCTAGAGGAGGTGTTAGTAAGGTGGGAGGGAAGGGAAAGAAAAAGTTTGCGGTACCGGTAGTTGGCCAGGATGAGTGCTTCCATTGTCACAGGAAAGGGCACTGGAAGAAGGATTGCAAGGCGTGGAACGCCAAGAACCAGGAACCGAAGCAAGCTGTGGCTTCGACTTCAGGTGTGTTTGTAATTGAGAATTGTCTGTCGATCAACTCTACTTCCTGGGTATTGGATACCGGATCAGGATCTCATATTTGCAATTCATTGCAGGCACTGAGAAACCGTAGAGTGCTGAAGGAAGGTGATATGACCCTAAAAGTTGCTAACGGAGCTAGCATGGGAGCTGCGTCCGTCGGGGATTATCACCTAGGATTGACGAGTGGACACATTTTGGTTTTACATAACTGTTTTTTTGTACCAAGCTTAACGTGTAATATCATATCAGTTTCCTTGTTATCAAATAAAGGTTATGATTTCACGTTTGTAAGAGATGTTGTTAACATCCACCTTAATCATGGTTTGATTGGGTCTGGTACACTAAATAACGGTATATATGTTTTAAACCAACTCCAAATTTTCAATGTCCAGAACACACTTAAAAGAAAGTCTCCAGATTTAAATAAAGCTTTTTTATGGCATTGTAGACTGGGTCACATCAATGAGAGAAGGTTGACTAAGTTGCATAGAGAAGGATATTTGGACTCGTTCGAATATCAAACTTATGACACTTGTCAATCTTGTCTCAAAGGAAAGATGACAAAGACTCCATTTACTGGACAAGGAGTAAGAGCGAGCGAGCTCTTAGGACTCATACACAGCGATGTATGCGGTCCAATGTCTACACATGCAAGAGGTGGTTTTTCCTATTTCATTACTTTCACGGATGATTACTCAAGGTACGGATTCATTTATCTTATGAAACATAAATCCGAGGCTTTTGAGAAATTCCAAGAGTATAAGAATGAAGTAGAAAACCAAACCGGCAAAAGTATCAAGACACTTAGATCTGATCGAGGTGGTGAATACTTGAGTGCCGAGTTCCTAGGTTACCTAAAAGAGAAAGGAATTCTCTCTCAGCTTACTCCTCCATACACTCCACAGCATAACGGTGTATCGGAGAGACGGAATCGAACCCTATTGGATATGGTACGATCCATGATGAGTAATGCTGAGTTACCGCGATCTTTCTGGGGCTATGCGCTAGAATCAGCGGCATATCTTTTGAACATGGCTCCTACCAAGACTGTGTCTACCACTCCATATCAGATGTGGACTGGGAAGAAACCCCATCTTCAGCATATGAAGATTTGGGGATGTCCAGCTTTTGTTAAAAAGCAGCATGTGGACAAGCTCGAGGCACGATCTGTAAAATGTATGTTTGTGGGATATCCAAAGAACTCCAAGGGATATTATTTCTATTACGCAGAGGAACAAAAGGTTTTTGTTTCTCGTAATGCCCATTTTCTAGAACATCAGTTTTTAGAAAAGGAAATAAGTGGGAGCGAAATAGAACTGGAAGAAATTCCAGAACCACAAGCTGCTACTGAAAGTTTGGTAGAACTGGAAGTTCAAGAAGAACAGGACATTCCCGCACCCCTCCGCAGGAGTAGTAGGCCGTCTCATCCGCCTGAGAGATACTACGGTTTTCTTATAGATGGGGATAGAGAGGATTGCATCATAGATGATGATGAACCTACTGACTTCCAGCAGGCCATCCAGAGCGGCGACTCGGTACGATGGCTAGATGCAATGTGGACCGAAATGGAGTCCATGTACACCAACAAAGTATGGACTTTGGACTTTGCTCCAGATGGGGTAAAACCCATAGGATGCAAATGGATCTTCAAGAAAAAGATTGGTATAGATGGACAGGTAGAAACCTATAAGGCTAGACTTGTTGCAAAGGGTTTTCGTCAAAGACCTGGTTTGGACTATGACGAAACTTTTTCTCCAGTGGCTATGCTCAAATCCATTCGGGTCCTTCTTGCTATTGCTGCCTTCCATGATTATGAAATCTGGCAGATGGACGTAAAGACGGCTTTTCTGAATGGAAATTTAGAAGAGTGCGTCTATATGGATCAGCCAGAGGGTTTCAATCAGAGTGGGAGCAGCGGGAAAGTATGCAAGCTGCTTAAGTCCATTTATGGACTAAAGCAGGCATCGCGGAGTTGGAACATCTGTTTTGATGAGACAGTCAAAGAATATGACTTTATCAAAAATCCAGATGAACCGTGCATATATAGTAAAGTTGTAGCCAGAAGTGTCGTATTCCTCGTCTTGTACGTGGATGACATTCTATTGATAGGAAATGACATTCCTATGCTACAATCTGTCAAAGGATTCTTGTCACACAGGTTCTCCATGAAAGACCTGGGTGATGCCTCTTACATTCTGGGGATCCGGATCTATCGTGATAGATCCAAGAGGATGTTGGGACTTTCGCAGTCCAGGTATATCGACACTGTACTGAAAAGATTCAGTATGGAAGATTCGAAGCGCGGTAATCTACCGGCTTGTCACGGAATCACCCTCTCCAAAGAGATGTCTCCCAAGACTGATTTGGAAAGGGAACGCATGTCCATTATACCCTACGCTTCTGCGGTAGACTCTATAATGTATGCGATGTTGTGCACCAGACCAGATGTAGCTTACGCACTGAGCGTGGTAAGCCGGTATCAGTCAGACCCAGGGGAGAAGCACTGGATAGCAGTAAAGAACATTCTCAAGTACCTGAGAAGGACTAAGGAGATGTTCTTGGTTTACGGCGGAAAAGACCTCAGGTTGGAGGCCTTTGCTGATTCCGGCTTCCAGAGTGATAAGGACGATTCCAAGTCCATGTCGGGTTATGTCTTTACCCTCAATGGAGGGGCGGTGTGCTGGAAGAGCTCCAAGCAGGACACTGTTGCTGACTCGACAATGGAAGCGGAGTATATAGCTGCTTTCGATGCCGCAAAAGAAGCAGTCTGGATGAAGAAGTTCCTAACAGAACTTCAGGTGGTTCCTACCATAGTTGATCCAATACCTCTGTATTGCGACAACAACGGAGCTATAGCTTTAGCAAAGGAACCAAGGTCCCATCAGAAGTCCAGACACATCTTAAGGCGGTATCACCTGATCAGGGAGATCATTGATCGTCAGGAGATCGAGGTTCGGAGAGTTGCTTCTGAAGAGAACATTGCTGATCCATTCACGAAGGCCCTACCTCAGATTCAGTTCGAGAGGCTACTCGAGATCATCGGTCTTCGATACGCCAGTACATGGCCCTAGTGCAAGTGGGAGATTGTTAGTGTTTATGCCCTAGAAGGCCATTACTGTATCATACTAGTTTGTATATTACTTAATGGAAGCTTGGGATATTCACATGTATATAACAGTCTTGCTAAACATGGTAGTATGCTACTTGGTTTTTCTATCTTAATATGTGAATATACGTATTGATAGAGCTCTTAGGATCTTGCTTGACTACCAGCGTTGTGATGGCAGTCACACTAGTGGGGGCTGGGTAGTCTACAAGCACATCCTTATTCAGGTCCCTGGTCGTTGGATTATCGAGACAGAGCATCGATACTCCGGAGTAGACTAGTGTGTACGCTTCTCATCCCAGTTAAGGAGATGGTCTGTCCCACAGCCGTCAGTACGTCGTACTGGAGATAGTATGCAGGTGCTCGTTAGGTTACGGGTACACCGGACAGGACTCACAGGGAACTGTTGGTTGGTTTTATACCAGTCGTCAGTGAACAGTTCCCAGGTGACATGAGTACAGCATAGTCCGCAGACTTGACACTGCTACTTCGCCTCGAGTGTGTCCCACTGTTCTTAGATTGCTACCCTACCACGGCTCAAAGGAGTCGTGCAAACAGGTAGCAGTTGGGTGCAGTCCCGAGCACTTGGAGGCAGTGGCGGTTAGACAGGATTCGTCTCTCCCGGTATTGGGGGTTGATATCGCGCTGTGTCAGAGAGCCATTACGCAAAGTCCCTGGCCAGGGCAAGCGAGATTTGCTGGTAGGTTCCAGTAGTTTCTCAGGGTGTAATGGGCTTCCCTCCGACACGACTTATACCGCTATTAGGGGACTGACGCTTGCCGCCCCCCTAGGCCCGATATGCGATAGTCTAAGACGAACGTACCGGACTGTATAGAGACTGTCACAGCAGGCTCAGTAGGAGTTCGGATGGGTTTCCTCATCGGCCTTCTTATCGACATCTACCTGGGGACCGTTACGTACAGCTAGTGCCGCTTGCGGTCTGTGGTTAAACCCACTGCCAGCGTGTAGTTGAGTCTCTAGAATCCCACACAGAGAGTTTCCCTACTCCAGGCGAAACGATATAGAGGTCGTATGGTTTTACGACAAGGGTTCGGACGCATACGTGTGTTTACGCACGTACGACTTTCGGACAGTTTTTACTAGTCGGCTTTGGTTTAAGCCAGTTACTGGTATCCGGTTATTGGATTTATACAGTCTAAAGTTTTTCCGTATTTTTGCGGAAAGGAGGGGCGTTCTCGTAATTGCACGAGAAGCTTCTAGAAGATGGTGACTAAGGAGGTTTAGGTGGCATATACAATGAATGTGATTAGTGAGTCATATGGATGATTCGTCCATGTCATTAATGCATCATAAATGCTTAATGACTCATGGATGTGAATCATCACTAGATATTATCAAGCATGGTTGTTAAATTCATTTCTTTTCTTTTCTTGATAAAAAGAAATGCTTGATATATATTATGATAACTCATTATTCTCACTTCATTATTATCTTCATCTTCTCTCTCCTCAAGCTCTCCCTCTTCAAACCCTAATCCTCCCCTCTCATGTGTTGAGTACAAGGATTAGTTAGACTCATTAAACCATAACCCTCACTCTATTTCACCTAGCTTCTTTGATTAGCACTTAAAGAAGTTTAGTTGCCTCAAGTTTAGAGGCTAAGCTTGGAGTAAAGCTCTCGGGTGGATCGTCTACTACTTCGAGAAGGCCGAGGAGGAGGTAGACTTCGTAAAGATGAAGGACACGGTTCTTTAGGTATAATCCCTTTACATAGTAGTATAGAACTTCTATGTTTCATGTTAGTTATCGTTTAGCTTCGATTCTTGCGGTTAGTCGATGTTTAAGCAAAGAACAAGATCGTTTTTCATATTTCCGCCTCCCCGCAAGTCGTGGGGTGTTGTACATCGACTTACATGCACTAATGTGAATATACAGTGTACATGTGCGCAATCAAATGATATGTAGTTCGTAGCAATCCTATAGTGCAAGTGTCATGGCAATCACTAACGGTGTGAGTGTATCATACAAATAGTGCTCGTGCAGCTTTAACCGTTAGTGACAGTACAATGTTATATACTATCAATTCTATATGCAACAAGAAAGTACGCTACAATAGTCCATATGAGCATCTACGACTAAATATCCTATCACGCCCTGACGCTTAACGCCATACGGGCGATTTCCACGTAGATGTTAAATCTACTCACCCGTGATCTCGCGCTAAGTGTATCCGACCACCTGCTACCCTTTCTCCGCGGTGCTCGAAGTCCCCGCCTGCGAACCTAGAATTTACACAAAGTAACACACGTAAAGCAAAAACCCTACAAAATGCGATATCACGATCAAAGGAAAAACTTGCGTTGGAAACTAAACGCGCGTGCACTCGATACGTCAAAGCGTGTGCAACCACACCAGAAACCACCCCGACTCGCTGTGTCGCGCAGTGCACCACAGACCCAACACACAAAACACACGTGTCGCACAAGTTAAAAAGTATCGAAAAAGGGTTTTAAGCTCCAGATTTTGACTCGAGTGAGAATATAAAAAGTTGCATACACCAACAACCCTAATTATACAGCAGACTCCTACAGACCAAAACCAAACACCCACACCCACCTTCTGGCCGCAATTTGCGGCCAGACAGAATAAATCTGCGGTCTAAAGGGGGAGAGGGAGCCCTATACTTCGTGTGTGTGTCTCTGGCTTGTTCACTATGCTACAGTATCAGAAACTTTTTCCTGAAGTACCCGGGTCAAGAGCAGATCACAGAATGGCTAACAAAACTAAAATAAAGTCTAATTTACACTAATTTGAAACAATCTGGTATTTTAATGAAATCTGAAGCAAAACTTAGTTTAAATAGCCTTAAAAACACTTAGTTAAGCTACACTAACCATTAAAACCATCACTTGGCCAAATCTTCACCCAAATCACCATAACTAGCACTGAATCACATTAAACACTAATCTTAAGCTTAAATAACCATATTTTGTAAAAGCAAGAAGTCAAGTTTAAAGACTATACCTCTAGGGATCCTAGGATGCAGGAGAAGGAGAAGAAGAAGGGAAGAAGAAGAGAGGGTGTGCTGCTGCTATTGGTGCTGCTGCTGCTATTGCTGCTGCTGCTGCTGAGCTGCTGCTGTTTTTGCTGTTGCTGTTGCTTCAGATGCTGCTGCTGTTGTTACTGTTTTTGCTGCTGCAGCTGCTGAGCTGCTGCTGTGTGGGGGTGTGTAAGTGAGAGGGAGAGAGATGTGAGGAAAGGAGTGGAAGTTTGAGCGTGTGAGAGAGTGGGGGTTTTAGAAAAAAAGGGGTGAGATTAGTGGGGCCATACCTCAAGCCATCCCTCCCTCTCTCTCTCTCCTCACACAAGTCAAACCCCAAAACAAAACAAAATTTTAAATTTAAATTAACTAAATGATATGCTTAAGTTTATCATGGCTACTTAAACCTTTCCTAACCCTAAACTTAGCCCTAGATAACATGCACAAGTGTGTGCAAGCTTAGGAAAAATCTAATAAAATATTCATTAAATTTGATAAAATATTTAAAAATCGATTTGGTAAACTTTTTATTAAAAACCATATATTAAAGTATAATTAGCCACTAAACACATCCTAAGGTGTTACACTGTCTCATCCGCCTAAGAGATACTACGGCTTTCTCATTGACGGGGATAGAGAGGATTGCATCATTGATAATGATGAGCCGACTAACTTCCAGCAGGCCATTCAGAGCCCTGACTCGGTAATATGGCTGGATGCAATGCGGACCGAAATGGAGTCCATGTACACCAACAAAGTATGGACTTTGGACATTGCTCCAGAAGGGGTAAAACCCGTAGGCTGCAAATGGATCTTCAAAAAGAAGATTGGTGTAGATGGACAGGTTGAAACCTATAAGACTAGACTTGTTGCAAAAGGATTTCGTCAAAGACCTGGTTTGGACTATGATGTAACCTTTTCTCCAGTGGCTATGCTCAAATCCATTCGGATCCTTCTTGCCATTGCTGCCTTCCACGATTATGAGATTTGGCAGATGGACGTAAATACCGTTTTTCTAAATGGAAATTTGGAAGAGTGTGTCTATATGGACCAGCCAGAGGGTTTTATTCAGAGTGGGAGCAGCGGAAAAGTGTGCAAGTTGCTTAAGTCCATCTATGGACTAAAGCAGACATCGCGGAGTTGGAACATCTGTTTTGATGAGACAGTCAAGGAATTGACTTTATCAAAAATCCAGATGAGCCATGTATTTATAGTAAGGTTGTAGCACGAACTATTGAATTCCTCGTCTTGTACGTGGATGACATTCTCTTGATAGGAAATGACATTTCTATGCTACAATCTGTCAAAGGGTTCTTGTCACACAGGTTCTCCATGAAAGACCTAGGTGATGCCTCTTACATTCTGGGGATCCAGATCTATTGTGATAGATCTAAGAGGACGTTGGGACATTCGCAGTCCAGGTACATCGACACCATACTGAAAAGATTCAGTATGGAAGATTCTAAGCGCGGTAATTTACCGGCTTGTCACGGAATCACTCTCTCCAAAGAGATGTCTCCCAAGACTGATTTGGAAAGGGATAGCATGTCTATTATACCCTACGCTTCTGCGGTAGGCTCTATAATGTATGCGATGTTGTGTACCAGATCATATGTAGCTTATGCACTGAGCGTGGTAAGACGGTATCAGTCAAACCGTGGGAAGAAGCACTGGATAGCAGTAAAGAACATTCTAAAGTACCTGAGAGGGACTAAGGAAATGTTCTTGGTTTATGGCGGAAAAGACCTCCAGATCGAGGCCTTTGCTGACTCTAGCTTCCAGAGTGATAAGAATGACTCCAAGTCCATGTCAGGTTATGGCTTTACCCTCACTGGAGGGGCGGTCTATTGGAAGAGCTCCAAGCAGGACACCGTTGCAAACTCGATGTTGGAAACGGAGTAGTTCGCTGTATGAGACGCCGCAAAAGATGCAGTCTGGATATGGAAGTTCTTAACTGAACTTCAGGAGGTTACTTCCATTTGTTGGTCCAATACTTTAGTATTGTGACAACATACGGCGCTATAGTTTTAGGGAAGGAACCCAGGTCCCATCAGAGATCCAGACATATCTTGAGGCGGTACCACCTGATCAGGGAGATCGTTGATCCCTAGGGGATCGAGGTGAGGAGAGTAGATGCGGAGAACAACACTGCAGATCCACTCACAGAGGTCATCCCTCAGACAGTGTTCGAGAAGCTATTCGAGACCTTCGGTCTGCGATATGCCAGTATATGGCCTTAGTGCAAGTGGGAGATTGTTGGTGATATATGCCCTAGAGGTCATTATTGTATCATACTGGATTGTATATTACTTAATGGGAGCTTGGGATATACACAGATATAGTAACAGTCTTGCTCAAAATGGTAGTATGCTACCTGGTTTGTTTCTATCTTAATATGTGTATGTGTTTCTTTTAACATATCACTAATACATATTGATAGAGCCCTTAAGATCTTTGCTTGACTACCAGCGTTGTGATAGCAGTCACACTAGTGGGGGCTGGGTAGTCTATAATCACATCCTTATACAGATCCTTAGTCGTAGGATTATCGAGACAGGGCATCGATACTCCAGAGTAGACTAGTGTATACGCTTCTCATCCCAGGAGGGGAGATGGTCTGTCCCACAGCCATCAGTACGACGTACTGGAGATAGTATGCAGGTGCTCGTTAGGTTACGAGTATACTGGACAGGACTCATCGGGAACTGTTGGTTGGTATTATACCTATCGTCAGTTAGCAGTTCCCAGGTGACATGAGTACAGCTTAGTCCGTTGACTTGACACTGCTGCTTCGCCTCAAGTGTGTTCCCACTGTTCTTAGATTACTACCCTACTACGGCTCTATTGAGTCGTGCAAACAGGTAGTAGTTCGGTGCAGTCCCGAAGCACTTGGAGGCAGTGGCGGTTAGATAGGATTCGTTTCTCCCGAGATTGGGGGTTGATGTCGCGCTGTGTTCGGAACACCATTACACAAAATCCCTGGCCAGGGCAAGTGAGATTTACTGGTAGGTACTCCAGTAGTTTCTCAGGGTGTTTTGGACTGTACTCCGACATGACTTATACCGCTATTAGGGATCTGACGCTTGCCGCCCCCCTAGGCCTGATATGCGACACTCTTAGACGAATAGACCGGACTGTATGGAGATTTTCACATTCAGGCTCAGTAGGAGTTCGGATAGGTTTTCCTCATCGGCCTTCTTATCGACATCTACCTGGGGACCGTTACGTACAGCTAGTACCGCTTGCGGCTTATGGTTAAACCCACTGCCAGCGTAGTATCGAGTCTTTAGAGTCTCACATAGAGAGTTTTCTACCTTTGAGCAAAACGATGTAGAGGTCGTATGGTTTTACGACAGGGTTCGTTCACATACGCATACTTGTGCGTGTTTGGTGTTCGAGCAGTTGATACTAGTGGGCTTTGGTTTAAACCGGATCCTAGTACTAGATTTTCGGTTGGTTTAGTCTCATTGTATTCGTATTTCTTGGAACACGGATGCGGGTATTTATATACGCCTGATAGGGGCACAGAAGAAGACACCTCATTAGGGTTTTGACCATTGACTTGATTAAAACCATTATGAGGTGGAGGAAATTGTTTGCTAATTTTTATTAAAGATAATTATGTCATGGCTAATTGGTTTGACCATTTGACTTTGTTGACTATTGTTGACTTGGATATTTTTGTTGAGCGCTAGATATTTTGCTTAGCATTAATTGTGACATGATAATGGTCAAATCAATGTAGCCATCACAATTATCCTAATAAAACTAAGTTTTCTCTTTCCTCAAATGAGAGCTCTCTTCATTATTCTCATACTCACTCTCTCTCAAGGTTCTCTCCTTCTTCCTCTCTCAAACCCTAGTGTCTCATGAGTTGAGAATCAAGGGTCATTGAGACTTAGCCACCAAAATCCTTCTCTACTCACTTTAAGCTACTTAGTTTGGCAAACCAAGTGCCCTAGTCACTTAATTTTAGAGGTTGGATGTAGCGTCTTGAAAAGGTCGTTTTGGTGTTTTCCTGAAATTCGGTGAAAATTCGGTATTTTTCCGAAAACCGTCTTTCTTGTTATTTTGCAGTTTAGGGCTAATTATACCTAAAATGGATAGGTAATTGCTTGTTTTTAGTAGCTAATGAGTTAATTATGAAATTCTGGTCGTTTAAAAATTTTCCCTAATTTTTCAATTTTTTAATATTATTTTAAGCCGGTAAGAAAATACATTAAATTAGCGATAAATACAAATTTTTCCGGGCTAATTTTAATCTCTAAAATTATGATAATTAAAATCTAGTGGTAACATAAATTTTTAGTAATTTATTTTGATTTTTAACAAATTTTTATGATATGAAACGAATTTATTGAATTTTGAGCTAAAACTTGCAAGTTTTGACTTGTAGGGGGCCTTTTTGCATAAAATTTCTTTTGTAAAACCCCTCTCTCTTTTCCCTCATCCCTAGGACAGCCCCACCTTGTGCAAGTCCAGAAATTTCTGGCCTCATTTCTTTGTTCTCTTTCTTGGGTTGAATTAGTGGTTTATTGAATTATTTTAAATATAGTTAATAAGGTATGGTGCATTGACTTTTGTGGAGTTGACCCTTGACTTTCCCACTCACCCACACCCCTCCCCCTCACCTCATACTGGCCGAAACCTGCACCTCCCCCTTCTTCATCTCTTTTCTTTTCATTTTGTTCAAATTTCTTCAAGAAAACACATCAAAATTTCAAATTAAAGCTTGCAACTTAAAACCCTCCTTCATCTTTCTTTTCCTTCACCTCCCGAGCTTGGATCTTGATGCTTGAGGCCATCATTTGGAGAAAAATTTATTCTTGCTAGATCTCAATTGAGGTATAATTTCCATCAAGTTACTTTCTTTTTTTGCTAAATTCCTTTAATTATATGGTATTAGTGTTAAAAGTTAGCTAATTTCTAATCTTGTTTTTTTAAAAAGAGTAGTTTGTTTAAACTAGGGTATTGAAGCCATGATAGTTAATTAAATTGTTTTGTAGTTGATCTAGTTGTTAATTAACTAATCTATATGGTTACCTTGTTCATGTAGTCTTCAACTTATGCTAATTTAGTTAATTTTAGAAGTGTGATTTGGTTGTAAATTGTTGTTTTAGGAAAATCTAGAAAGGGGTTAGTGTATGGAAATGGGTTGTGAAGCATGATTAATGAGTTGAATTAAGATTTAGAAACCATTATTTAGTTGATTAAACCTAATTTGTTATCTAGTTGTTTTGCTAACCTAATCTAGAAGGTTAACTTGCTAATTGGGTTTGAAATTAGTGTTAGTTAAGTTTTTCTAGTATGGATTTTGATTTGCAATTGCTTTTGAGAAAAATCAAGAAAGGGTTGGTTGTGGAATTTAGGTTTTGGAGCATGGTTAATGTGTTGAAATTTTGTGTAGTGGTTATCTAATGGTGTGACTTGGGTGATTATGCTAGATTGTAGTCGTTTTGTCGCAAATCGGCGATTTTTGCACCGATTTTGGAATGCAAATGCTTACTAGTTTTGTTATAAAATTATGTGATGAATTATTTTTGATATCTTGATGATTGTAATGGCTCAAGATATCAAAAATAATTCATCACATAATTTTATAACAAAACTAGTAAGCATTTGCATTCCAAAATCGGTGCAAAAATCGCCGATTTGCGACAAAACGACTACAATCTAGCATAATCACCCAAGTCACACCATTAGATAACCACTACACAAAATTTCAACACATTAACCATACTCCAAAACCTAAATTCCACAACCCACCCTTTCTTGATTTTTCTCAAAAGCAATTGCAAATCAAAATCCATACTAGAAAAACTTAACTAACACTAATTTCAAACCCAATTAGCAAGTTAACCTTCTAGATTAGGTTAGCAAAACAACTAGATAACAAATTAGGTTTAATCAACTAAATAATGGTTTCTAAATCTTAATTCAACTCATTAATCATGCTTCACAACCCATTTCCATACACTAACCCCTTTCTAGATTTTCCTAAAACAACAATTTACAACCAAATCACACTTCTAAAATTAACTAAATTAGCATAATTTGAAGACTACATGAACAAGGTAACCATATAGATTAATTAATTAACAACTAGATCAACTACAAAACAATTTAATTAACTATCATGGCTTCAAAACCCTAGTTTAAACAAACTACTCTTTTTAAAAAAACAAGATTAGAAATTAGCTAACTTTTAACACTAATACCATATAATTAAAGGAATTTAGCAAAAAAAGAAAGTAACTTGATGGAAATTATACCTCAATTGAGATCTAGCAAGAATAAATTTTGCTCCAAATGATGGCCTCAAGCATCAAGATCCAAGCTCGGGAGGTGAAGGAAAAGAAAGATGAAGGAGGGTTTTAATTTGCAAGCTTTAATTTGAAATTTTGATGTGTTTTCTTGAAGAAATTTGAACAAAATGAAAAGAAAAGAGATGAAGAAGGGGGAGGTGCAGGTTTCGGCCAGTATGAGGTGAGGGGGAGGGGTGTGGGTGAGTGGGAAAGTCAAGGGTCAACTCCACAAAAGTCAATGCACCATACCTTATTAACTATATTTAAAATAATTCAATAAACCACTAATTCAACCCAAGAAAGAGAACAAAGAAATGAGGCCAGAAATTTCTGGACTTGCACAAGGTGGGGCTGTCCTAGGGCTGAGGTAAAAGAGAGAGGGGTTTTACAAAAGAAATTTTATGCAAAAAGGCCCCCTACAAGTCAAAAATTGCAAGTTTTAGCTCAAAATTCAATAAATTCGTTTCATATCATAAAAATTTGTTAAAAATCAAAATAAATTACTAAAAATTTATGTTACCACTAGATTTTAATTATCATAATTTTAGAGATTAAAATTAGCCCGGAAAAATTTGTATTTATCGCTAATTTAATGTATTTTCTTACCGGCTTAAAATAATATTAAAAAAATGAAAAATTAGGGAAAATTTTTAAACGACCAGAATTTCATAATTAACTCATTAGCTACTAAAAACAAGCAATTACCTATCCATTTTAGGTATAATTAGCCCTAAACTGCAAAATAACAAGAAAGACGGTTTTCGGAAAAATACCGAATTTTCACCGAATTTCAGGAAAACACCAAAACGACCTTTTCAAGACGCTACAATCTTCCCCTCTTAAAGAAATTCGGTCCCCGAATTTAAAAATATAGCTACGCGTACCTTCAAAGAGATGGGGATATTTCTTCCTCATCTCGCCCTCGGTCTCCCAGGTAACCTCCTCGCTGCTCGGGCTACGCCAAAGGACCTTGACGGTTGGTATAATCTTCGACCTCAACTTCTTCACCTGCCGATCCAGGATGGCCACCGGCTGCTCTGCAAAAGAAAGGTCGCGCTCTAGCTGGACTGTCGGGTGCTGAATCGCATGCGAAGGGTCGTGAAGGTACTTACGGAGCATCGAAACATGGAAGACGGGGTGAACATCAGGAAAGCTGGGTGGAAGAGCCAAACGATAAGCAACAGCGCCAACCCGCTCGAGGATCTCGAAGGGACCTACGAATCTAGGGCTAAGCTTCCCCTTTCGCCCAAAACGCATCACGCCCTTCATCGGAGAGACTTTCAGAAAAACATGGTCGCCAACTGCGAACTCTAATCTGCGACGGTGCCTGTCTGCATAGGATTTCTGCCTGCTCTGAGCCGCTCTCATCCGGTCTCGGATCAACTGTATCTTCGCTGTCGTCTCCTCAACAAGCTGCGGCCCCAAAATGCTGCTCTCGCTGAGCTCTGTCCAACAAACGGGCGATCTGCATCTCCTCCCATACAATGCCTCGAAAGGTACCATCTGAATAGTATCCTGGAAGCTGTTGTTGTAGGAGAACTCCACTAGAGGTAAATGACAATCCCAGCTACCACCAAAGTCTAAAACGCACGCTCTGAGCATGTCCTCGAGAGTCTGAATGGTCCGCTCTGACTGTCCGTCTGTCTGCGGATGAAACGCTGTGCTGAAGCTCAAACGAGTGCCCAAAGCCTCCTGAAGTCTCTGCCAAAGCCGGCTGGTGAACTGAGTGCCTCGATCTGACACGATACAAGTCGGTACGCCATGTAGTCGCACGATCTCGTCAATATAGAGCTGAGCATACTGAGCGAAGCTGAAAGTCGTCTTCACTGGCAGGAAGTGAGCCGCTTTCGTCAATCTATCCACGATCACCCAGATGGAGTCGTACCCTCGACTTGTCCTGGGTAGACCCACAACGAAATCCATCGAAATCTGTTCCCATTTCCACTCTGGAATGGGTAACGGCTGTAGCTCTCCTGCGGGCCTCTGGTGCTCGGCCTTGACTTGCTGACAAGTCAGGCATCTCGAAACGAACTCCGCAATGTCCCTCTTCATCCCGTCCCACCAGTAGGTCTCTCTCATATCATGGTACATCTTGGTGGAACCGGGGTGGACACTATACACTGATCGGTGTGCCTCCTTAAGAATGTCGCGCCGCAATCCATCAGCATCTGGTACGCACAGTCTAGATCCATATCGTAAAATCCCCTGATCGTCAACCACGAACTCGGAAAATCTGCCATGTCCCATCTGTGCCATGATCTCTGAGCAACGGTCGTCACTGCGCTGTGCCTCATATATACGGTCAAGCAACTGTGGGCGTGCACGAACATGCGCGAGCTGTCCCCCTGTCTGAGTAAACTCGAACTCAACTCGGCTGTCGCATAACATCTGCCAATCTGCTGACGACTGCCTCTGCACTGCGCGCAAAAAGGATAGACTACCCCCGGGCCTCCTACTCAACGCATCTGCCACCACATTCGCCTTGCCAGGGTGATATAAGATCTCGCAGTCGTAGTCTTTCACCAACTCCATCCAACGACGCTGTCTGAGGTTCAGGTCTCGCTGCTGAAATATGTACTTTAAGCTCTTGTGATCGGTGAATATCTGACACGACTCGCCGTAAAGGTAATGTCGCCAAATCTTCAGTGCAAAGACCACTGCAGCCATCTCCAAATCATGAGTGGGGTAGTTCTGTTCATGCTTCTTCAACTGCCGAGAAGCATAAGCGATCACCCGGCCATGCTGCATCAATACGCATCCTAATCCCACTCGCGAAGCATCACAGCAGACAACAAATCCGCCTGATCCCGAAGGTAAAGATAATACCGGCGCCGTAGTCAAACAAGTCCGTAGCTGCTGAAAACTGCGCTCGCACTCCTCTGTCCAAACGAAAGGAACTCCCTTCCGGGTCAAACCGGTCAACGGTGCAGCTATACGGGAGAAGTCCTGAACAAAACGCCTGTAGTAGCCCGCCAAGCCTAGAAAACTACGGATCTCAGTCACCGATGTAGGTCGGGGCCACTGCTGAACAGCCTCAATCTTCTTCGGGTCCACACAAATGTCGTCTCTCGTAACCACGTGACCCAAGAATCCGACGCTGTCCAGCCAGAATGCACACTTGGAGAACTTCGCGAACAGCTGGTGCTCCCTCAGAGTCTGTAACGTAATCCGCAAGTGCTGCTCGTGCTCCTCTCTGCTCCGGGAGTACACCAAGATATCGTCGATAAACACGATGATGAACAAGTCAAGATACGGCCTGAATGTACGGTTCATCAAATCCATGAATGCTGCTGGGGTGTTGGTGAGTCCGAACGACATCACCAAAAACCCGTACTGGCCGTAGCGCGTGCGGAAAGCTGTCCTCGGTATATCCTCCTGTCGAACTCGCAGCTGATGGTATCCTGATCGCAAGTCGATCCTCGAAAAATACCCCGCACCCTGAAGCTGGTCGAACAAATCATCAATGCGCGGCAACGGATATCTGTTCCGAACGGTAACTTTGTTCAGCTGGCGGTAGTCGATACATAAGCGCAAACTTCCATCCTTCTTCTTGACAAACAGGACCGGAGCACCCCACGGAGAAACACTCGGTCGAATAAGCCCCTTATCTAACAAATCCTGCAACTGATCCTTCAGCTCTCGAAGCTCTGCCGGGGCCATCCGATAAGGAGGTATAGAAATAGTCCCCGAGCCGGGAATCAAATCAATGCAGAACTCAACATCGCGCTCAGGCGGTAGCCCAGGTAGCTCATCAGGGAAAACATCAGGGAACTCAGAAACAACCGGGACTCGGTCCAACGGAACCTCTGCAGCTCGAGTATCACAAATACACGCTAAGAATCCCTGACATCCCTTCCGCAAGAGCTGACCAGCGCGAAGAGACGAAATTAAGCTGGGAAGGGTGACACTGCGGTCTCCCCGAATAACAAGGACTGGCTCTCCCGGAAAGATAAATCGGACTGCCTTCTCACGGCAGTCCACCGAAGCATAACAAGTGGCTAGCCAATCCATGCCCAGAAGCACATCAAAGTCCAACATATCGAGGAGTATCAAATCAACTGATGAATCCCTCTCCCCGATACGAACGGAACACAAACGAAAAACAAAACGAGCGATAAACGACTCGCCTACCGGAGTAACAACAACAAGCGGATGATCTAACGACGACGACTCACGGCCCAACATCGGTGCAAAGTGTGTAGATACGTACGAATGTGTGGAACCTGGGTCGAATAATACCTGTGCGTCGAAAGAACAAACTGGCAAGGTACCTGTCACAACGGCATTGGATGCCTGCGCATCCTGCGGTGTCAAAGCAAAAACTCGGGCCTGTCCTCCACCGATAGCAGGCTGACCTCGACCTCGGCCTCTGCCTCCTCGTCCTCTCTGAACAGGACCGCCGCGTCCACGGCCTCTGGGTGCACCTAACTGGCGTGGAGCATCGCCTGGGGTAGGAAGTAGGGCTCTCTGAGGAGGGGGTGGTGATGGTGGTAGGGTCACATGCGGAACTGTCGCTGCTCCCTGTCGTCTCACCGGACAGTCTCTGAAAAGATGGTGCAAACTCCCGCACCCAAAACACCCTGGCGACGGCTGCTGCCCCTGGGGATAAGAACCATATAACTATCCCTGCCCAAATCCTCTGCCAGGCCTATCTCTCGGAAAGAATCTGGCGCGTTGCCTCTGAGACGGTACATCGGTGCGCATCCTCTTCGGCCCAGAAACGGCCGAAGTCCGTGATATGCGTGCCTCCATCCGCAATGCCGTATCCATAGCAGCTGAATAAGTGTCGTAGTGCTGGGCGCCAATGGCAAGATATAGCTGGGCATCAAGTCCCTGTACGAACCTCTTCACCATCTTCTCCTCGGTATCCACCAAATACGGAGCATATCGGGATAACTGTGTAAACTGGATGTCATACTCAGACACCGTCATCTCAGGTGTCTTGACTAAGGCCTCGAAGCTGCGAGCTCTGGCGTCACGAACGCTCTCTGGAAGGAAACGGGCTAGAAAGACCGCTGTAAACTCGGCCCAAGTCATAGGCGGTAGACCTGCAGCTCGACCTCTCAAGACTGACTCCCACCATGTCTGCGCGAGACCCTCTAGTCGGAAACTCGCAAGCTCTACCCATCGATCATCCGAACATCTCAGCGAACGGCAGATCCTGGCTAAACTGTCAAGGAACGTCTGTGGGTCCTCCGCTGCCTCGGTGCCGGTGAATACTGGAGGTCTCAGCCTCATGAAATCCTGTAGCGAAACCGGAATGGCCACGGTGGTAGTAGTAGGAGCAGGTATCATGGTCGTCTGTGATGTAGTAGGTACGTCATCCGGCCTCGGTGTACGACTGACTGCAACTAGGGATCCTACCATCTGAAGTAGCTCCTGCATGCCTCCCATCATCTGTCGCAACTCCTCCATACCAGTCTCGAGCCTATCCATATGGCCTGGGGAAGGTGGATCGGTCTGTCCCTGCGGCGTAGGCATACCACCCTGCTCAGTCCTAGTCTCGGACGAGCCAGCTTGAATCTCGTCTCTGGCGGCAGCCCTCTGTGCCCTCGTAGCCTTCGGCGGCATAGTGGTTGTTACAGGAAAACGGATAGTAAGGACAGTGCAATAGGATCATAGGATACACGGAATTGAAGAAGGAATTTTTTCAAGCAAGTATATCCTAAAGTCACTTAGGCGGAGTACCGTATCGTAAGTATGCCGCGGACATACGCACGCTACGTTACCCTGCTTAAGTCACTTACTCCATCTACCAAGGGTCATCCTACACTCAAAAAGGTAAAACCTATCGCTCTGATACCAACTTTGTCACGACCCGCAGGGTACGGAACGTGACTGGCACTTAAGTTTACGAAACGTCTAAAGACGTCCGTAAAATAAGTAAGCCAAAGCCCAGAAAACAAAACCAATTAAGCAAAAGAGTGATGAAAACCCAATCAATTGAAAGCGAGTTATCAAATAAGTCATGTAAAACCCTTTTTTAAAAACAATACCAATTTTTCCGAAAATTTCGGCAGAGTCTCCTTTGTAAATACTGGCCCCCAAAATGGGTACAACAAAAATATACATGAATCCAACAAAATACGGCATCCCCAAGCGGAAGCTAGCTCTTCGCCACAAGGCGGTCACAAATCCCACGCAATATAAATGACAACAAGCATAATAATCATAATAAAGCATAAGAAAACATCATGTCGACTCAAGTGAGCTCGACCCCAAAATACAGCATAAAAGTCCATAAACCTCACAGTCTCATCTCTAGGTCAATATACAATAAAACTGGTAGAAACATTAGATGGAGTACACTAGATACAAAGAATATACAAGGTGGTACAAAAATAATAACATAACCCACCTATGAGCAAATCTCGAGCTCAGGCAAAAGAGGCAAAAGAACAAGTGCGCCCGCCGCTACTGAACTGACGGAGCGGACCTGCAAAGGACTGTGGCACAACGGGGGTGAGTTGCCAACTCGTGAGTAATAAATAACATCTACAAAGTCTATCGTATGCATGCACACAAGCATCCTAGCATCTATAATACAGGTATGACTGGATGCACTAGCAGGTGTGTATACAACATCAGTGTACGAATATGTATGCAACATGAATATCTGAGGTCTCAATAGGTATATATAAGAAACATTTATCTCTTTTTGTTTTTGAAACTCTTTTAGAATGCCAGCATAATACTCAAAGAATCGACGAGAACCGGTGTCCAGCAACGACACCCAAAAGCTGTCTCAAATATCATAAATGTATCTCTGGCCTCAGCCGTCCGGCTGACCCATCTCAAATATCAATATCTCATCATCTAGCGGCCACGGTCGGTATCCTCTGGATATCCGCCGTCCCAAACAGTCACCGGTAGGCAATCCGTCCCCTGCCAGGCTCAACGTCAACACCACATTCCTCTTGCCCCGGGGTACCTTACCGGGCCCACCATGTACCCGTGCCGGTTCCTCCACTCCTCGACACGGATTTCCAAAACCACAGCAAACTCATGGTGGACGACACTTACATCACTAGAAAACCGCAATTTACATATTTTAAAAATATAATAAGTTTAGAAATTTTACGGTTTTTCCCCGAAATCCAGCAATATCATAAAATCTCAAGAAATCCTCATAAGTGCATATATCAATGATAATGAATGCGTATGATATCAATAATCAAGTTGCGATGTGTGATCAATGGATTAAGCATGAACAATTAATATGATGAAGTACATGCACATGAATAGCAATTCTACGGTTTCATTTTAAGGAATTAAAGGCAATAGCACAAGTTTAAGTATCAATTGGTAAAAGGTTTAAATTTAAAGGTTATCTAGTGTGGTGGCATGGCAATTACCAGGGTGTGTGTGTAAGCATGAATAGTGCTCGTGCTGCATATAAAAACCCTGGCAATGGTGCAGGTGTCCTATAAAATGGTTTCGTATAGGTATGTCAATATAATGCATGGATGCAGCAAATAGTCAAATAAGTATTTCACCCCTAATTACTAACATCACTAAGGGTCTTGTAAGTTACTAAAACTATCGGGCGGCTTGCGCCATCCAACGATAGTCCCCCGTAGATATTACATCTACTCACCGGAATCCCTGGCTAGCTGTGTCCAATCACCGCTTTCCCCTTTCGCGCCGCGTCTGACGTCTCCGCGACCGAACCTGGAATTAACATCAATACCAAACATAAGGTTACATATCAAGAACGACGCAAAACCCAAACGAAACTACTAACGTTCGCTAGCTAGGTACAACGTGCACAACGTGCGCGGAACACACGCGAAAATCGCAAAAACTGCCAAAAAACACCGATTTGGTCGCCCGGCAAAACTAAAACCCGACTACCCAAAAATCCGCACTCACGCATCCTAAAAGTCGTAGGACAAGCCATTACAATCATCAAGATATCAAAAATAATTCATCACATAATTTTATAACAAAACTAGTAAGCATTTGCATTCCAAAATCGGTGCAAAAATCGCCGATTTGCGACAAAACGACTACAATCTAGCATAATCACCCAAGTCACACCATTAGATAACCACTACACAAAATTTCAACACATTAACCATGCTCCAAAACCTAAATTCCACAACCAACCCTTTCTTGATTTTTCTCAAAAGCAATTGCAAATCAAAATCCATACTAGAAAAACTTAACTAACACTAATTTCAAACCCAATTAGCAAGTTAACCTTCTAGATTAGGTTAGCAAAACAACTAGATAACAAATTAGGTTTAATCAACTAAATAATGGTTTCTAAATCTTAATTCAACTCATTAATCATGCTTCACAACCCATTTCCATACACTAACCCCTTTCTAGATTTTCCTAAAACAACAATTTACAACCAAATCACACTTCTAAAATTAACTAAATTAGCATAATTTGAAGACTACATGAACAAGGTAACCATATAGATTAGTTAATTAACAACTAGATCAACTACAAAATAATTTAATTAACTATCATGGCTTCAAAACCCTAGTTTAAACAAACTACTCTTTTTTAAAAAACAAGATTAGAAATTAGCTAACTTTTAACACTAATACCATATAATTAAAGGAATTTAGCAAAAAAAGAAAGTAACTTGATGGAAATTATACCTCAATTGAGATCTAGCAAGAATAAATTTTGCTCCAAATGATGGCCTCAAGCATCAAGATCCAAGCTCGGGAGGTGAAGGAAAAGAAAGATGAAGGAGGGTTTTAATTTGCAAGCTTTAATTTGAAATTTTGATGTGTTTTCTTGAAGAAATTTGAACAAAATGAAAAGAAAAGAGATGAAGAAGGGGGAGGTGCAGGTTTCGGCCAGTATGAGGTGAGGGGGAGGGGTGTGGGTGAGTGGGAAAGTCAAGGGTCAACTCCACAAAAGTCAATGCACCATACCTTATTAACTATATTTAAAATAATTCAATAAACCACTAATTCAACCCAAGAAAGAGAACAAAGAAATGAGGCCAGAAATTTCTGGACTTGCACAAGGTGGGGCTGTCCTAGGGCTGAGGGAAAAGAGAGAGGGGTTTTACAAAAGAAATTTTATGCAAAAAGGCCCCCTACAAGTCAAAAATTGCAAGTTTTAGCTCAAAATTCAATAAATTCGTTTCATATCATAAAAATTTGTTAAAAATCAAAATAAATTACTAAAAATTTATGTTACCACTAGATTTTAATTATCATAATTTTAGAGATTAAAATTAGCCCGGAAAAATTTGTATTTATCGCTAATTTAATGTATTTTCTTACCGGCTTAAAATAATATTAAAAAAATGAAAAATTAGGGAAAATTTTTAAACGACCAGAATTTCATAATTAACTCATTAGATACTAAAAACAAGCAATTACCTATCCATTTTAGGTATAATTATCCCTAAACTGCAAAATAACAAGAAAGACGGTTTTCGGAAAAATACCGAATTTTCACCGAATTTCAGGAAAACACCAAAACGACCTTTTCAAGACGCTACAATATCATACGCATTCATTATCATTGATATATGCACTTATGAGGATTTCTTGAGATTTTATGATATTGCTGGATTTCGGGGGAAAACCGCAAAATTTCTAAACTTATTATATTTTTAAAATATGTAAATTGCGGTTTTCTAGTGATGTAAGTGTCGTCCACCATGAGTTTGCTGTGGTTTTGGAAATCCGTGTCGAGGAGTGGAGGAACCGACACGGGTACATGGTGGGCCCGGTAAGATACCCCGGGGCAAGAGGAATGTGGTGTTGACGTTGAGCCTGGCAGGGGACGGATTACCTACCGGTGACTGTTTGGGACGGCGGATATCCAGAGGATACCGACCGTGGCCGCTAGATGATGAGATATTGATATTTGAGATGGGTCAGCCGGACGGCTGAGGCCAGAGATACATTTATGATATTTGAGACAACTTTTGGGTGTCGTTGCTGGACACCGGTTCTCGTCGATTCTTTGAGTATTATGCTGGCATTCTAAAAGAGTTTCAAAAACAAAAAGAGATAAATGTTTCTTATATATACCTATTGAGACCTCAGATATTCATGTTGCATACATATTCGTACACTGATGTTGTATACACACCTGCTAGTGCATCCAGTCATACCTGTATTATAGATGCTAGGATGCTTGTGTGCATGCATACGATAGCCTTTGTAGATGTTATTTATTACTCACGAGTTGGCAACTCACCCCCGTTGTGCCACAGTCTTTTGCAGGTCTGCTCCGTCAGTTCAGTAGCGGCGGGCGCACTTGTTCTTTTGCCTCTTTTGCCTGAGCTCGAGATTTGCTCATAGGTGGGTTATGTTATTATTTTTCTACCACCTTGTATATTCGTTGTATCTAGTGTACTCCATCTACTGTTTCTACCAGTTTTATTGTATATTGACCTAGAGATGAGACTGTGAGGTTGTGGACTTTTATGCTGTATTTTGGGGTCGAGCTCACTTGAGTCGACATGATGTTTTCTTATGCTTTATTATGATTATTATGCTTGTTGTCATTTATATTGCGTGGGATTTGTGACCGCCTTGTGGCAAAGAGCTAGCTCCCGCTTGGGGATGCCCTATTTTGTTGGATTCATGTATATTTTTGTTGTACCCATTTTGGGGGCCAGTATTTACAAAGGAGACTCTGCCGAAATTTTCGGAAAAATTGGTATTGTTTTTAAAAAGGGGTTTTACATGACTTATTTGATAACTCGCTTTCAATTGATTGGGTTTTCTTCACTCTTTTGCTTAATTGGTTTTGTTTTCTGGGCTTTGGCTTACTTATTTTACGGACGTCTTTAGACGTTTCGTAAACTTAAGTGCCAGTCACGTTCCGTACCCTGCGGGTCGTGACAAAGTTGGTATCAGAGCGATAGGTTTTACCTTTTTGAGTGTAGGATGACCCTTGGTAGATGGAGTAAGTGACTTAAGCAGGGTAACGTAGCGTGCGTATGTCCGCGGCATACTTACGATACGGTACTCTGCCTAAGTGACTTTAGGATATACTTGCTTGAAAAAATTCCTTCTTCAATTCTGTGTATCCTATGATCCTATTGCACTGTCCTTACTATCCGTTTTCCTGTAACAGCCACTATGCCGCCGAAGGCTACGAGGGCACAGAGGGCTGCCGCCAGAGACAAGATTCGAGCTGGCTCGTCCGAGACTAGGACTGAGCAGGGTGGTATGCCTACGCCGCAGGGACAGACCGATCCACCTTCCCCAGGCCGTATGGATAGGCTCGAGACTGGTATGGAGGAGTTGCGACAGATGATGGGAAGCTTGCAGGAGCTACGTCAGATGGTAGGATCCCTAGTTGCAGCCAGTCGTACACCGAGGCCGGATGACGTACCTACTACATCACAGACGACCATGATACTTGCTCCTACTACTACCACCGTGGCCATTCCGGTTTCGCTACAGGATTTCATGAGGCTGAGACCTCCGGTATTCACCGGCACCGAGGCAGCGGAGGACCCACAGACGTTCCTTGACAGTTTAGCCAGGATCTGCCGTTCGCTGAGATGTTCGGATGATCGATGGGTAGAGCTTGCGAGTTTCCGACTAGAGGGTCTCGCGCAGACATGGTGGGAGTCAGTCTTGAGAGGTCGAGCTGCAGTTCTACCGCCTATGACTTGGGCCGAGTTTACAGCGGTCTTTCTAGCCCGTTTCCTTCCAGAGAGCGTTCGTGACGCCAGAGCTCGCAACTTCGAGGACTTAGTCAAGACACCTGAGATGACGGTGTCTGAGTATGACATCCAGTTTACACAGTTATCCCGATATGCTCAGTATTTGGTGGATACCGAGGAGAAGATGGTGAAGAGGTTCGTACAGGGACTTGATGCCCAGCTATATCTTGCCATTGGCGCCCAGCACTACGACACTTATTCAGCTGCTATGGATACGGCATTGCGGATGGAGGCACGCATATCACGGACTTCGGCCATTTCTGGGCCGAAGAGGATGCGCACCGATGTACCGTCTCAGAGGCAGCGCGCCAGATTCTTTCCGAGAGATAGGCCTGGCAGAGGATTTGGGCGGGGACAGTTATATGGTTCTTATCCCCAGGGGCAGCAGCCGTCGCCAGGGTGTTTTGGGTGCGGGAGTTTGCACCATCTTGTTAGAGACTGTCCGGTGAGACGACAGGGAGCAGCGACAGTTCCGCATGTGACCCTACCACCATCACCACCCCCTCCTCAGAGAGCCCTACTTCCTACCCCAGGCGATGCTCCACGCCAGTTAGGTGCACCCAGAGGCCGTGGACGCGGCGGTCCTGTTCAGAGAGGACGAGGAGGCAGAGGCCGAGGTCGAGGTTAGCCCGCTATCGGTGGAGGACAGGCCCGAGTTTTTGCTTTGACACCGCAGGATGCGCAGGCATCCAATGCCATTGTGACAGGTACCTTGCCAGTTTGTTCTTTCGACGCACGGGTATTATTCGACCCAGGTTCCACACATTCGTACGTATCTACACACTTTGCACCGATGTTGGGCCGTGAGTCGTCGTCGTTAGATCATCCGCTTGTTGTTGTTACTCCGGTAGGCGAGTCGTTTGTCGCTCGTTTTGTTTTTCGTTTGTGTTCCGTTCGTATCGGGGAGAGGGATTCATCAGTTGATTTGATACTCCTCGATATGTTGGACTTTGATGTGCTTCTGGGCATGGATTGGCTAGCCACTTGTTATGCTTCGGTGGACTGCCGTGAGAAGGCAGTCCGATTTAGCTTTCCGGGAGAGCCAGTCCTTGTTATTCGGGGAGACCGCAGTGTCACCCTTCCCAGCTTAATTTCGTCTCTTCGCGCTGGTCAGCTCTTGCGGAAGGGATGTCAGGGATTCTTAGCGTTTGTTTGTGATACTCGAGCTGCAGAGGTTCCGTTGGACCGGGTCCCGGTAGTTTGTGAGTTCCCTGATGAGCTACCTGGGCTACCGCCTGAGCGCGATGTTGAGTTCTGCATTGATTTGATTCCCGGTTCGGGGCCTATTTCTATACCGCCTTATCGGATGGCCCCGGCAGAGCTTCGAGAGCTGAAGGATCAGTTGCAGGATTTGTTAGATAAGGGGCTTATTCGACCGAGTGTTTCTCCGTGGGGTGCTCCGGTCCTGTTTGTCAAGAAGAAGGATGGAAGTTTGCGCTTATGTATCGACTACCGCCAGCTGAACAAAGTTACCGTTCGGAACAGATATCCGTTGCCGCGCATTGATGATTTGTTCGACCAGCTTCAGGGTGCGGGGTATTTTTCGAGGATCGACTTGCGATCAGGATACCATCAGCTGCGAGTTCGACAGGAGGATATACCGAGGACAGCTTTCCGCACGCGCTACGGCCACTACGAGTTTTTGGTGATGTCGTTCGGACTCACCAACGCCCCAGCAGCATTCATGGATTTGATGAACCGTACATTCAGGCCGTATCTTGACTTGTTCATCATCGTGTTTATCGACGATATCTTGGTGTACTCTCGGAGCAGGGAGGAGCACGAGCAGCACTTGCGGATTACGTTACAGACTCTGAGGGAGCACCAGCTGTTCGCGAAGTTCTCCAAGTGTGCTTTCTGGCTGGACAGCGTCGGATTCTTGGGTCACGTGGTTACGAGAGACGGCATTTGTGTGGACCCGAAGAAGATTGAGGCTGTTCAGCAGTGGCCCCGACCTACATCGGTTAATGAGATCCGTAGTTTTCTAGGCTTGGCGGGCTACTACAGGCGTTTTGTTCAGGACTTCTCCCGTATAGCTGCACCGTTGACCATTTTGACCCGGAAGGGAGTTCCTTTCGTCTGGACGGAGGAGTGCGAGCGCAGTTTTCAGCAGCTGCGGACATGTTTGACTACGGCGCCGGTATTATCTTTGCCTTCGGGATCAGGCGGATTTGTTGTCTACTGTGATGCTTCGCGAGTGGGATTAGGATGCGTATTGATGCAGCATGGCCGGGTGATCGCTTATGCTTCTCGGCAGTTGAAGAAGCATGAACAGAACTACCCCACTCATGATTTGGAGATGGCTGCAGTGGTCTTTGCACTGAAGATTTGGCGACATTACCTATACGGCGAGTCGTGTCAGATATTCACCGATCACAAGAGCTTAAAGTACATATTTCAGCAGCGAGACCTGAACCTCAGACAGCGTCGTTGGATGGAGTTGGTGAAAGACTACGACTGCGAGATCTTATATCACCCCGGCAAGGCGAATGTGGTGGCAGATGCGTTGAGTAGGAGGCCCGGGGGTAGTCTATCCTTTTTGCGCGCAGTGCAGAGGCAGTCGTCAGCAGATTGGCAGATGTTATGCGACAGCCGAGTTGAGTTCGAGTTCACTCAGACAGGGGGACAGCTCGCGCATGTTCGTGCACGCCCACAGTTGCTTGACCGTATATGTGAGGCACAGCGCAGTGACGACCGTTGCTCAGAGATCATGGCACAGATGGGACAGGGCAGATTTTCCGAGTTCGTGGTTGACGATCAGGGGATTTTACGATATGGATCTAGACTGTGCGTACCAGATACTGATGGATTGCGGCGCGACATTCTTGAGGAGGCACACCGATCAGTGTATAGTGTCCACCCCGGTTCCACCAAGATGTACCATGATATGAGAGAGACCTACTGGTGGGACGGGATGAAGAGGGACATTGCGGAGTTCGTTTCGAGATGCCTGACTTGTCAGCAAGTCAAGGCCGAGCACCAGAGGCCCGCCGGAGAGCTTCAGCCGTTACCCATTCCGGAGTGGAAATGGGAGCAGATTTCGATGGACTTCGTTGTGGGTCTACCCAGGACCAGTCGAGGGTAAGACTCCATCTGGGTGATCGTGGATAGATTGACGAAAGCGGCTCACTTCCTGCCAGTGAAGACGACTTTCAGCTTCGCTCAGTATGCTCAGCTCTACATCGACGAGATCGTGCGGTTGCATGGCGTACCGACTTGTATCGTGTCAGATCGAGGCACTCAGTTCACCAGCCGACTTTGGCAGAGACTTCAGGAGGCTTTGGGCACTCGTTTGAGCTTCAGCACAGCGTTTCATCCGCAGACCGACGGACAGTCAGAGCGGACCATTCAGACTCTCGAGGACATGCTCAGAGCGTACGTTTTAGACTTTGGTGGCAGCTGGGATCGTCATTTACCTCTAGTGGAGTTCTCCTACAACAACAGCTTCCAGGATACTATTCAGATGGCACCTTTCGAGGCATTGTATGGGAGGAGATGCAGATAGCCCGTTTGTTGGACAGAGCTCAGCGAGAGCAGTATTTTAGGGCCGCAGCTTGTTGAGGAGACGACAGCGAAGATACAGTTGATCCGAGACCGGATGAGAGCGGCTCAGAGCAGGCAGAAATCCTATGCAGACAGGCACCGTCGCAGATTAGAGTTCGCAGTTGGCGACCATGTTTTTCTGAAAGTATCTCCGATGAAGGGCGTGATGCGTTTTGGGCGAAAGGGGAAGCTTAGCCCTAGATTCATAGGTCCCTTCGAGATCCTCGAGCGGGTTGGCGCTGTTGCTTATCGTTTGGCTCTTCCACCCAGCTTTCCTGATGTTCACCCCGTCTTCCATGTTTCGATGCTCCGCAAGTACCTTCACGACCCTTCGCATGCGATTCAGCACCCGACAGTCCAGCTAGAGCGCGACCTTTCTTTTGCAGAGCAGCCGGTGGCCATCCTGGATCGGCAGGTGAAGAAGTTGAGGTCGAAGATTATACCAACCGTCAAGGTCCTTTGGCGTAGCCCGAGCAGCGAGGAGGTTACCTGGGAGACCGAGGGCGAGATGAGGAAGAAATATCCCCATCTCTTTGAAGGTACGCGTAGCTATATTTTTAAATTCGGGGACCGAATTTCTTTAAGGGGGGAAGATTGTAGCGTCTTGAAAAGGTCGTTTTGGTGTTTTCCTGAAATTCGGTGAAAATTCGGTATTTTTCCGAAAACCATCTTTCTTGTTATTTTGCAGTTTAGGGCTAATTATACCTAAAATGGATAGGTAATTGCTTGTTTTTAGTAGCTAATGAGTTAATTATGAAATTCTGGTCGTTTAAAAATTTTCCCTAATTTTTCAATTTTTTAATATTATTTTAAGCCGGTAAGAAAATACATTAAATTAGCGATAAATACAAATTTTTCCGGGCTAATTTTAATCTATAAAATTATGATAATTAAAATCTAGTGGTAACATAAATTTTTAGTAATTTATTTTGATTTTTAACAAATTTTTATGATATGAAACGAATTTATTGAATTTTGAGCTAAAACTTGCAATTTTTGACTTGTAGGGGGCCTTTTTGCATAAAATTTCTTTTGTAAAACCCCTCTCTCTTTTCCCTCAGCCCTAGGACAGCCCCACCTTGTGCAAGTCCAGAAATTTCTGGCCTCATTTCTTTGTTCTCTTTCTTGGGTTGAATTAGTGGTTTATTGAATTATTTTAAATATAGTTAATAAGGTATGGTGTATTGACTTTTGTGGAGTTGACCCTTGACTTTCCCACTCACCCACAACCCTCCCCCTCACCTCATACTGGCCGAAACCTGCACCTCCCCCTTCTTCATCTCTTTTCTTTTCATTTTGTTCAAATTTCTTCAAGAAAACACATCAAAATTTCAAATTAAAGCTTGCAAATTAAAACCCTCCTTCATCTTTCTTTTCCTTCACCTCCCGAGCTTGGATCTTGATGCTTGAGGCCATCATTTGGAGAAAAATTTATTCTTGCTAGATCTCAATTGAGGTATAATTTTCATCAAGTTACTTTCTTTTTTTGCTAAATTCCTTTAATTATATGGTATTAGTGTTAAAAGTTAGCTAATTTCTAATCTTGTTTTTTTAAAAAGAGTAGTTTGTTTAAACTAGGGTTTTGAAGCCATGATAGTTAATTAAATTGTTTTGTAGTTGATCTAGTTGTTAATTAACTAATCTATATGGTTACCTTGTTCATGTAGTCTTCAACTTATGCTAATTTAGTTAATTTTAGAAGTGTGATTTGGTTGTAAATTGTTGTTTTAGGAAAATCTAGAAAGGGGTTAGTGTATGGAAATGGGTTGTGAAGCATGATTAATGAGTTGAATTAAGATTTAGAAACCATTATTTAGTTGATTAAACCTAATTTGTTATCTAGTTGTTTTGCTAATCTAATCTAGAAGGTTAACTTGCTAATTGGGTTTGAAATTAGTGTTAGTTAAGTTTTTCTAGTATGGATTTTGATTTGCAATTGCTTTTGAGAAAAATCAAGAAAGGGTTGGTTGTGGAATTTAGGTTTTGGAGCATGGTTAATGTGTTGAAATTTTGTGTAGTGGTTATCTAATGGTGTGACTTGGGTGATTATGCTAGATTGTAGTCGTTTTGTCGCAAATCGGCGATTTTTGCACCGATTTTGGAATGCAAATGCTTACTAGTTTTATTATAAAATTATGTGATGAATTATTTTTGATATCTTGATGATTGTAATGGCTTGTCCTACGACTTTTAGGATGCGTGAGTGCGGATTTTTGGGTAGTCGGGTTTTAGTTTTGCCGGGCGACCAAATCGGCGTTTTTTGGCAGTTTTTGCGATTTTCGCGTGTGTTCCGCGCACGTTGTGCACGTTGTACCTAGCTAGCGAACGTTAGTAGTTTCATTTGGGTTTTGCGTCGTTCTTGATATGTAACCTTATGTTTGGTATTGATGTTAATTCCAGGTTCGGTCGCGGAGACGTCAGACGCGGCGCGAAAGGGGAAAGCGGTGATTGGACACAGCTAGCCAGGGATTCCGGTGAGTAGATGTAATATCTACGGGGGACTATCGTTGGATGGCGCAAGCTGCCCTATAGTTTTAGTAACTTACAAGACCCTTAGTGATGTTAGTAATTAGGGGTGAAATACTTATTTGACTATTTGCTGCATCCATGCATTATATTGACATACCTATACGAAACCATTTTATAGGACACCTGCACCATTGCCAGGGTTTTTATATGCAGCACGAGCACTATTCATGCTTACACACACACCCTGGTAATTGCCATGCCACTACACTAGATAACCTTTAAATTTAAACCTTTTACCAATTGATACTTAAACTTGTGCTATTGTCTTTAATTCCTTAAAATGAAACCGTAGAATTGCTATTCAGTGCATGTACTTCATCATATTAATTGTTCATGCTTAATCCATTGATCACACATCGCAACTTGATTATTGATATCATACGCATTCATTATCATTGATATATGCACTTATGAGGATTTCTTGAGATTTTATGATATTGCTGGATTTCGGGGGAAAACCGCAAAATTTCTAAACTTATTATATTTTTAAAATATGTAAATTGCGGTTTTCTAGTGATGTAAGTGTCGTCCACCATGAGTTTGCTGTGGTTTTGGAAATCCGTGTCGAGGAGTGGAGGAACCGGCACGGGTACATGGTGGGCCCGGTAAGGTACCCGGGGCAAGAGGAATGTGGTGTTGACGTTGAGCCTGGCAGGGGACGGATTACCTACCGGTGACTGTTTGGGACGGCGGATATCCAGAGGATACCGACCGTGGCCGCTAGATGATGAGATATTGATATTTGAGATGGGTCAGCCGGACGGCTGAGGCCAGAGATACATTTATGATATTTGAGACAGCTTTTGGGTGTCGTTGCTGGACACCGGTTCTCGTCGATTCTTTGAGTATTATGCTGGCATTCTAAAAGAGTTTCAAAAACAAAAAGAGATAAATGTTTCTTATATATACCTATTGAGACCTCAGATATTCATGTTGCATACATATTCGTACACTGATGTTGTATACACACCTGCTAGTGCATCCAGTCATACCTGTATTATAGATGCTAGGATACTTGTGTGCATGCATACGATAGCCTTTGTAGATGTTATTTATTACTCACGAGTTGGCAACTCACCCCCGTTGTGCCACAGTCTTTTGCAGGTCCGCTCCGTCAGTTCAGTAGCGGCGGGCGCACTTGTTCTTTTGCCTCTTTTGCCTGAGCTCGAGATTTGCTCATAGGTGGGTTATGTTATTATTTTTGTACCACCTTGTATATTCTTTGTATCTAGTGTACTCCATCTACTGTTTCTACCAGTTTTATTGTATATTGACCTAGAGATGAGACTGTGAGGTTGTGGACTTTTATGCTGTATTTTGGGGTCGAGCTCACTTGAGTCGACATGATGTTTTCTTATGCTTTATTATGATTATTATGCTTGTTGTCATTTATATTGCGTGGGATTTGTGACCGCCTTGTGGCAAAGAGCTAGCTCCCGCTTGGGGATGCCCTATTTTGTTGGATTCATGTATATTTTTGTTGTACCCATTTTGGGGGCCAGTATTTACAAAGGAGACTCTGCCGAAATTTTCGGAAAAATTGGTATTGTTTTTAAAAAGGGGTTTTACATGACTTATTTGATAACTCGCTTTCAATTGATTGGGTTTTCTTCACTCTTTTTCTTAATTGGTTTTGTTTTCTGGGCTTTGGCTTACTTATTTTACGGACGTCTTTAGACGTTTCGTAAACTTAAGTGCCAGTCACGTTCCGTACCCTGCGGGTCGTGACATTGGAGCTGAAGGTAGAGACCTTCGGATGGATCATCTTTGACGTGGAGAAGCCGGTGAGGAGGCACCGTCCACCACCACAACAAGGAGAAGAAGGACTAGTAGCTTAAGGTATAATCGTCTAATATAGTAGTTAACTCTCCTAATTAGTTTGTTAGTTAGTGTTTAGCAAAGATCCTTTTGGGTAGTCTATGTTACCTTGCAAAGAAAAATTCGATTTTTACCTATTCCGCCTCCCCGTTAACTAGCGGGGTGAGTAACATAGACTTACAGCTAGTGTATCTCGAGTTGAGTGACTGATATGATTCTTCTGATTTGATGCGCCGACGCAGGCTCGGTTGAGTTGATGATTTCCAGTGTGGAGAATCTTATGCAGATCTAGAGTAGATCGATCAAGAGAGGACATTGTTCGTCGGATGACCCAATGTGAGATCGGTAAGTTGACTAGTTTCAGATAGAAGGACCTCACCCGGATGCGTTGTGAGTTGATTGAGAACGGATGAATATGGTATATTCCTTCGATGATATGGACGAGTTCCCGAAGACGTGTTCGGCTAGATGTCTTCTAAAGAGTGATGAAGATACCGAGTTCGTAATTTTGAGTCCGTATGAAAGACTCCAGATTGACTGTAGCCGAGAACAATTGCAGTACGCAGATAGCATGACGTGATTTCGATATGGACGATAATGAAGACGGGTGAAACAAGTGGTTCGTGCAAGATGTTAACGAGTTGTTGTTACTTCCCGTTGAGATTAGAGATCTGATATGTATACAGAGGTGATGGGATACGGCCAGTTCCCGAGGAAATGTTGTGTTGAGAACGCAGATGTCTAAAAAACGAGAAAAGATTATGCAAGAGTACCAGCCTCCGTACAGTTCGGCATAGGCGAGATTAGAAGAGACCTTGAGCAGGTTCCTTCCAGGACACTACTGCGATAAGAGTTGCACCAAGAATCAGTTGTGTTACGTGTATTCAGAAGGCCAGAGACCGACGCTAGTGACGTGCTGCTTTACAAGTGGTCATGCTAATTGGACGAGTGATGACCAGAGGAGTGCCAGAGTGGAATCGTTTCCGTTAGTACACCTGACCGGGCCGAAAAGCCGATGGATTGCGAGATTGGTAATCCATAGTGAAAATGAGGACCCAGATACAGAGGACACCAGACCGTGAGCAGGAGACAAGCGGATGTTCTTGCTCTGCCAGTTTTGGCGCACCAACATATTTTTCGACATTGTAGGAGGTGTACCTCAATGTCATTTATTGCGATTTGTGTTTTTTAATCCGAGTATCACTTTTATATCGCGAGGATTGAGTTTTGATGATTGAGTTTCATGATATTGTTTTCGTGCACCATGGCTGCACCTACTGGGTATTTACATTTTGTGCATAATTATTGCACTTGATATATGTTTTATACACCATTGAGTTGGGTTATGATTTGTACATATCTATTGCACTTGATAGCGGTTTTGTGCCTTGGCTGCAGTGGTTATGAATTCGTGGATTTCATACGGTTGATTTGATTTTTATGCATGTGGTACGCACTCGATTTGATTTTTGCACACGGTACGGCTCACATAGGCTTGCAGTGCATTGATTCGTGTTTTGTGCACGCAATTGCACACGGTTATGATTTTATACACCTTGGTATACTCGGGGTTGTTTTTATACGCATTTGAGTTATGGATGAGTTTCCGTTCACTTGTTTCACCCGATTTATGTCTTTGAGCATTTATTTCACCAGATTTGTGTTTTTGTGTGCATTTGCACTTGACGTTCGTTTTTGTGCATGCTGCTGCACTAGATGCTTTATACGGACATGACGTGCTTGGGTTGGATTTTTGCGCATATTAGGCGCTTCGTATTGGATTTTGTGCCCATCGGATGCACTTGAGTGAGATTTTATTCTTGCATGTTGGATGCACTTGATTTAGATTTTATTCGTGCATATTGGATGCACTTGGTTTAGATTCCATTCGTGCATGACAGATGTAATTGATTTGGATCTTCACGTATGTTGGGCGCATGATATGAGATGTGATTTTGTGCACTATAGATGCACTTGATATTATTGTCGTGCACACCCGTTCCACTGGACAGATGCTTTTGTGGACACCCGTTGCACTTAGTTTGGTTTTGTGCACATTCGTAGCACTTGTATTTGGCTTGATTTCCGTGCGCACCAGACGCACGTGATTATTGGATACGCCTTTTGAGGCTGATTTTGCTCTTGAGCACTTTGTTTTCATTATAGGTATTATATTATGTAGTAGCCGAACAGGACTGATCTGAGGACAGTACCTGAGTACTTTGCATGCATTAAAAGTTTAACAAGAAGTTTTCAAAAAGAAGCTATAGTCTCACTATTTCCTACGTGTCCGCGAGCGACACGAACGTTTACAAAGGAAAACCTTTTGGGATATTTCAAAACGGCGGAACGTATATTTGAGCAAAACATATATGAACGTATATTTATTACTTTACAAATGAGCGTCCATCACTTGTTCCGTGAGTTACTGTTCATATCAGATTTTTGCATTTTCATACCGCCCAATTTTTATCACATTGCATATCGGTAGATACTCTTGAGCCGTGTTTGCTAGTCAATTGCAGGATACAGGTTCTCGGCTCTAAACGGTGAAATTCATGGAAAAACACGACAAAACCCGGGTTCCTGCCAACCACAGATAAAACACGGATCTCCACTCTTTATCCGTCTGTTGCCACACACCAGTTTAAAAGACAAAATGGCAAATCAATGTCGTTTTCATGCACAAGGCTCAATGGCAGCACAAGATCCAAGAAATCTACACGGAGCTCGAGAAAATCATGACAAAAAGATCCATGTCCAATCACCTTTTGATCCACTAGAATTCTGGAAGAAATGTGGAAATATTATTAGAAACAACATGTACCAGACAAAAGGGGACAGCAGACCAGGGAAGCACAGAAAATACCATGCCCCAACTCCATCAAACGGCCGCGGAACCGCTGCCAATAGGGGGTCTTGGCCGCGGTTCCGCGGCCGTACTGGCGCCGCAGTTGGTAAAATTGCAGGGGCATTTGGGTCTTTTCATGAAGGGTCAGAATTTTGCCCTAGGTTTTCATTCTCCAGCCTATAAATAGCCCAGAACCTTGTGAAGCCAAGGGGGTGCATAATCTTGTATTTTTCTAGGTTTAGAATACTTGTTTCTTCTTCCTCTTCTCATCTCTTCTCCATTGAAAATCTTGTAGTGAGCTTTTGTGAGTGAAGAATGATGAATAAAGAAGAACCGTTTACTTATCATGCTTGTCTTGTTCTATTAGTTAACTTGTTAATTGTTGTAATTTTCATTTGTTAACTTAGTTGTTGTTATTTCTTGTTGTTTCTTTCTTTCTCTTTTTCTTTATCCTTAAAACAACTATGATGCTTACGCTTGATCCTTGCCAAGGTGAGGTCGCAAATAGCTAGTTGTTATCTTCTAATCTCCTTCTTTATATCTTCCTCTTTTGTTTTGTTTTCTTTTCATTATGATGTGTGAGTAGTTTCATACTTGTTAGGGTAGGATAAGGGAAGTTTGAGAGAAGGAAATCTCTCTCACTCTTTCCTTGCCCAACATCTTAAATCGACTCCCGTTAATTGAACCACAATCCGCTCCTTACGGCACCCTATCCTACATGATAGCGGTGATTCCGTAGTGAGACCGGTTGTGGTTGAATTAACCGGAGGTTATGGCTAAGAGCCAAGAACGGACGGACAAGCACCAAAAGGAAGAACTTAAGCGTTGGAAAGCCTAGCTTATACTCGCAAGTTCCTTCCTAGTCGTGCTAATCCCCGTTGTTGCCGATTACCGTAACACCGACATTAAGAGTGGCGATGAAAGAAGTGAGGGACTCCTAACTCAAACTAACCTAATCCTAACCCTAACAAGCTCTCTTTACATATCATTTTAACACTTAGTTAATCACAAACAAATCTGGAAAACTGGACTTAACTCGTTAAAGTACATAGAAAAAGATTCCCATCTCCCTGCGGACGACCCGTACTCAACCGGCTAGCTACAAGCGAAACCGTCTTGATTGCGGTAATTAACTAAAACTTGAACACGCAGAATCTCTAACAATCAAATGGCGCCGTTGCCGGGTAGACGGTAGTTTATTTCCTTGTGTAATTTCGGGTTAACTTGTGAATATAAATATAACCAAAACAAAAAATATATATATACATTGTAAAAAGCAACCATCTTGTTATTTTTGATTAGTTTTTGTGCAAGTGTGCAGGATAATACGAAGTTTGAAGTTCAGTACCAAAGAAGTGGGATATACGGAGTTCAAGTACAGTGCCAAAGACGTGGGAAGATAGACCCACATTTCGCGGCTACACCACGACGGATCAAAACGAAAAAGACGGTCTATTGAAAAATTCTGGAGCAGATACAGTGAACAATTCAAGATTCAGGACATCCAGACAACAAGAGGACACCCAACTGAGCATAACTCAGAAAAATGAAGATCCAAGCCCACCATATTGCCGCGGTTCCGCGGCATAAGCTAGCTTAGGCCGCGGTTCCGCGGTCGTTTGGTGGCCTCAGGGTTCCAATTTCCCTGTAAGTGTTTCTCTCCTCCTCACTCCTCTGGACTCCAATAAATTGTGTTTTCTGCAGCATTCTTTGCGCAAACTCTCTTCCCCCTTCCAATAAACTGTTCTTGTGCAGGATTCTTTGCGCCGCGCTAAAAATAAAAATTGTTTGCAGTTGATTTGTTATCACTTTGCATTCATTAATACGGACTTAAGGGGCATGAAACCAATTCAGATTGGGTGGGGATTTCATCACCCTTCCCAGGACCCCAGAAATCATAAAAAGCATATGCATTGACCATTATTAATTAAAAAAATACTAGACTCAGCCCTAAGGACTTCGCGCTCAATAGGACAGAGGACTAATTACAGGCATCGGCCGTTTATCCTATCCTGACTTTGCGGTGTCTAGGCAAGTGTGACGAAGGCAAGTGGTTATTTAATTAAGGAACTTCGCGAAAGCGTTGGACAACCTCCCACTTACCTGGCACTTATCTGGCCGCAATTGGCGGAGAAGAGGCGGTTTGAGGTCCTGTTTCTAGTTCTTTGGAATAGTTAGGAGCTGTCTAGTTGACCTAGGTGACCCTAGATCTAGGTGTGATTGTGCATATCTTGTTTGTGATTGCTTAAAGCCGTAAATCCATACATATTTCTGTAAAGCTCTTTCTAAAAAAAACAAAGGAAAAAAAATCAAAAAACTTTTATAAAAACTTGCCCTTTGTTGCCAAAATCCATTTTTTCACCCACCACCCATCGCCTTTCTCCATTGACGTTTTCTTACCCTCACCTTCTCCGCTTTGACTATACTAAACTCGTTTAGTGTATGTCCGCTTGGACTCGGGACACTAGCGCCCGCCTAGTCCGCGTTACGTTAGTCGCTACCGACTACGCGATCGACTCAGACGTCGAAACTCCGTCCACTCCTCTTTCACCTTTACCTTTGCCGGCCAACTCCGACGTTGACCGGAATTCTGTTCATACATCTTCACCATCACCAACCTCTTCTTCCGCGATGTCAGGATTTAATCCGAACATCTCTTTGACTACCCCTGGATTGGCTCCACCTCCGACGGAGACCAATAACCCACCACCACCGCCTGTTGTAGCGCCGCAGCGAATCGCGCTCCAGGATCGTTTCTATCCCACCCGTTCTGCACTTCCCACCTGCCTTTCTCTTCCACCGGCCAATGGGGATAATTTTGAAATTAAGCCCCACTTCATCAACATGCTTCCACGATTTCATGGACTTGAATCTGAAGATGCCTATATCTTCATCAATAAATTTCAAAACGTTTGTGCCATGATGAAAACCACCCAGCTGTCGGACGATGCTATACGTCTACGGGTCATTCCGTTCACCTTATGCGATCTTGCTGAAAAATGGCTGTATAGCACCGCTTCCCACTCCATAACCAGTTGGGACGAGTTTGTTAAAGCGTTTCTCAAAAAGTTCTATCCGAATCATAAAACCGCAAGGATTCGTAATGAAATAAACCAATTCTCTCAGCTTCCTTCTGAACCCTTCTGGAAGTGCTTTGACCGGTACAAAGACCTTCTTGTTCAGTGTCCTCACCACGGTATAGAGAAATGGCAACTTTGCCAAACCTTATACGAGGGCCTGAACCCAGCAACGAAGCAGTTGTTGGAAACCATCTGTCAGGGCCACTTCCTATCGAAATCTGACGAGGAAGCGTGGCAATTCTTTGACGACCTTGCGGAGCAAACGCTACAATGGGAGAGCACCAGACCGACTTCTTCTTCTTCTACCTCCACTTCTACCGGTCAGTCTAGGGTAGGAATTCACCAACTTGACGTCTCTATTGCGATGAAAGCTGAAATGGCTACGATAACGAGAAAGCTTGAAGCGATAGAGAGCAAATTTTCTTCTCCTGCCCCTGTTCTTCCCCTTCGTACCATTTGTGCTTGTTGTTCCGATCCTTCTCACTTGACCGAAGAGTGTCCTTACAATTCACCATCGCAAGGACAGGATCAGGTTAATGCTGCATTCCAGCAAAGACCGAGGAATGATCCATACTCTTCCACCTACAATCCCGGTTGGAGGAACCTCCCCAATTTTTCCTGGAATCAGAATCAGAATCAATTCCAAGGCAACAATTTCCAAAGGCCCCCTCCGCCGCAACAACAAGCGCAACAACAAACTCAACAGCAGTTTCAGCAACCTTTCCAACCCCAACCTTTCCAAAATCAGACGAACAACTTTGGACCCAACAATTCTTTTCCACCAAACAACTTTGTTCCGTCAAACAACGATAAGGTTTCCTCGCTCGAACGAAGTCTGGAGGCGTTCGTCAAACAATCGACACAATCCACTGCCAACATCCAGTCTTCCATTCAGTCCTTAATGCAACACACTGCCGCACATGGGCAAAGCATCAAAACCATCGAGGCCCAGATTGCACAGCTGAATGCGGCCTTAAGCGAGCGAGAGAAGGGGAAGCTCCCGTCCCAACCACTCCCAAATCCCGGTCACCCACAGAATGTACATGTTGCTCTTGAACAACAGAACCATAATGTGAGTGCCGTGACAACATTGAGATCGGGAAGGATGCAGCAAAACAACATTGGCACACGAATCAACGATGACACCCCGGCCGCTTCTTCTTCTTCTTCTTCTTCTTCTTCTTCTCCTGCTTCTTCGTCTTCTGAGCCTATTCTCCATTCTTCAAAAGGCTCTCCTTCTGCTTCTTCTTCTGCTCGGAATGGACCCACTTCTCACTCCACGAAAACACCTGTTCTGGGATCCGTTCCAACTCCACAATCTCCTCTTCCAACATTAGACTCAACCAATTTTAAAAATGTTCCATTTCCAAACCGGTTGAGGTCTAATAAACAAAATCCTCAAATGGAGAAGATTCTGGAGTTATTTAAGCAGGTTAACATTAACATTCCTCTTTTAGATGCTGTCCAACAAGTCCCGTCCTACGCGAAAATCTTAAAGGACTTGTGCATGAAAAAGAGGAAGTCTCAGGTACCCAAGAAAGTTTTCTTGGCTAGTGCTGTGAGTGATGCCCTTACCCAATCTTTACCACAAAAACGGAAGGACCCTGGCTGTCCTACGATTTCTATTACCATTGGGGATAAGAACATCAACCGCGCACTATTAGATCTTGGTTCCAGTGTTAACCTGCTTCCGTACTCAGTATACGAGCAATTAGGCGTTGGAGAGCTGAAACCCACACACTGTACTCTCCAAATGGCCGACCGATCGATCACCCATCCTAGGGGTGAGCTAGAGGATGTGTTAATCAAAGTCGGGGACTTCATATTCCCCGTTGACTTCATTGTATTAGACACACAGCCTGTAGCTAACCCCCGGAATCAAATTCCGGTGATACTCGGTCTCCCTTTCCTTGCAACCTCAAATGCTGTGATCAATTGTCGCAATGGTTCGATGAACCTATCTTTTGGAAACATGACGATTGAACTCAACATTTTTAGGTTGGGGAATCAGCCCTCCGAACCTAATGCTCATATACTGGACGTCTGCTCGATCCAGGAGATCACCACAGAATAATGTGAATTAAAGGAGTTTCTGTTTGATCACGATAATCTTGACGCCACTAGTGCGTTCCTCCTCGAACCTGCTGCTGTTTCTGCGCCCGACAACGACTACGAGTGTTTTACGTTCTTGAACGATCATAGCCGCTCGCAACCCGAGTTTGAATCCTTCGAATTTCCGGATGAGTTACCTGAACCATCCGACTCAGTCACTTACACTCGTTTCGAACCTTTGCTGGAATCTTTTGAGTTCAAGACCGTTTCACCAATCTTGCCTTCCATCATTTCACCTCCAACGCTCGAACTCAAGCCTTTGCCGTCTCACCTTAAGTACGCTTACTTAGGTGAGAACGAGACCCTTCCCGTCATCATCTCGGCTTCTCTAGCTCCCACGCGAGAGAAAGCCCTTCTCGCGGTCTTGCACAGCAACAGGCAAGCTTTTGGCTGGTCCATGGCGGACATCAAGGGGATTAGTCCCCTGATCGTTGAGCATCACATTCATCTAATGGATGATGCCAAACCAGCCCGGGATCCACAAAGACGTCTCAATCCAGTCATGAAAGAGGCTGTGAAGAAGGAGATCGTAAAATGTCTAGATAGTGGTATCATTTACCCTATCTCTGATAGCCAGTGGTTTAGC
Organism: Agapanthus africanus; assembly: GCA_030015575.1. NCBI lineage: Eukaryota > Viridiplantae > Streptophyta > Magnoliopsida > Asparagales > Amaryllidaceae > Agapanthus > Agapanthus africanus. The sequence goes on from CM057337.1 coordinate 518,252,457, forward strand.
CCCATTCATGTTGTCCCCAAGAAGTCGGGCATCACGGTCATCACTAACGAGGCGAACGAGTTAATCCCTACTCGCACCCAAACTGGGTGGCGAGTATGCATTGATTACAGAAAACTCAACGCCGCAACGCGGAAAGACCACTTTCCGCGACCTTTCATTGACCAGATGCTTGAACGATTGGCCGGACACGAGTACTACTGCTTTCTTGATGGCTACTCCGGCTATAATCAAATTCCCATCGCCGAAAAAGACCAGGACAAGACCACTTTCACTTGTCCTTTCGGCACGTTTGCATATCGTCGCATGCCCTTTGGGTTATGCAATGCGCCCGCTACCTTCCAGCGGTGTATGATGGGAATCTTCTAAGACATGGTGGAAAAATTTCTGGAGATTTTCATGGATGATTTCTCCATCTTCGGCGATTCCTTCAACGAGTGTTTGCTGCATCTTGACGCTGTCCTTACCCGATGTAAGGACAAGAATCTCACTTTGAATTGGGAGAAGTACCACTTAATGGTGCGCGAAGGTATTGTCTTAGGACATATCATCTCGCAAAATGGCATAGAGGTTGACAAAGCAAAGATTGAGGTCATTTCCAATCTACCTCCTCCCCGATGCGTCAGAGATATCCGAGCCTTCCTTGGCCATGCCGGTTTCTATAGACGGTTCATCAAGCACTTTAGCAAGATTGCTAGGCCTTTGACTCTTTTACTGGCCAAGGATACGCCATTCGACTTCAACTCGAGCTGTGTGACTGCATTCGAGTCATTGAAACACTCACTCACTTCTGCTCCCGTTCTTTCTTCACCTGACTGGACGCACCCATTTGAGATTATGTGCGATGCATCCGACTTTGCCATTGGTGCTGTCCTTGGACAACACATCAACAAGATGCCGCATGTAATCAATTATGCGAGCCGAACCCTGAACGACGCCCAACTCAATTATACAACAACTGAGAAGGAATTCTTGGCTGTTGTATTTGCTTTAGAAAAGTTCAGGCCCTACCTCATCGGCTCTCCAGTCATTGTCTACACAGACCATTCTGCTCTGCGCCATCTTTTTGCGAAGAAAGATGCAAAATCTCGGTTAATACGTTGGATCCTCTTGCTTCAAGAGTTTGACCTTGTCATTAAGGACAAACGAGGATGTGAAAACGTAGTTGCCGACCATCTCTCACGACTTCCTTCTTCGCCTTCGCTTCCAATTCCGATCAACGACGTTTTCTCGGAGGAACAGCTCTTGACAGTATCTTACGAACCCTGGTTCGCAGATATTGTGAACTATTTGGCCACGGGATTACTACCGACTGAATGGTCAAGTCAGGACAGACTTCGCTTCTTATCCCAAGTAAAACACTTTTACTGGGACGAACCTTATTTGTTCAAGTACTGTCCTGACCAGATTATTCATCGGTGTGTCCCTGACGAGGAATTCAAGAGTGTGCTGTCATTTTGCCACGATCAAGCGTGTGGCGGGCATTTTGGCCCCAGAAATGTTAGTTCCACGTTACCTCTCCCGGTACTTTCGGGGAAGCGGAAACGGTAAAACAAAAATTTTCTAAACTTTGTAACATGGACCATAAAAGCCGGATCTTTGCTAAACTAAACTAGCATACTTGCAAAGAAGAGTTAACTACTCGGCAAAGTGGTTATACCTCAACTTGAACTCCTTCTCTTCTTGTTGTTCTTCTTCTTTCTTGCTCTTTGTAGTAGCTTGAATGGCTTCCCCTCCTCGTCTCCTCTTTGCCGAAGATAGATCCACCTGAGGGCTTCATCCTTGGGCTCCTTTCTCGGTCTTGAGAGAACTAAGGTATTCGGCCTGCTAGACCTTCTACCTTAGAGTGAGTAGAGTGTGCTTTGGGGTGTTGTATCTTCAAGGAGATGATTCTCAACACATGAGATTTGCTCTCCTTGAACAAGAGGAGGAAGAAGATGAAGTGAGGAGAGAGAATCAATATGATAGAATGAGCTATTTTCCTCTTTAAACCATAACAAAAGGAAAAAGATTTATCAAATTAATAATAATAAATCAAAATGAAATAGTTGATGGTTGTATTTGGAATGACCATCATCATCACTTCATTAAATGAATGTAAGTTAGAATCAAGGAGTATCCTTGCAAAGCAATGATGATGGTCAACATTAAACCATGGTCAACAAGTCAACCATGGTCAACAAGTCAACAAAATCAACCATAACATTATTTCATTTAATTACTATTATTAATTGATATTTCATAAATCCATTAGGGTTTGGAAAAAGACGACTGTCAACTGTGCATGCGCACCCGTTCCGAAACCCTAATGAAAGTCCTCTTCCTCCGCCTCAAACAACTGTGCATACACACCTGCATTCTCGTTCCGAGGAACATGAATACTGAGAGATAAAAGCAACCCCAAAACATATACCAGTATCTGACTCAAACCAGAGTCTGCTAGTATAATCCGTCCGGACTCCAAACGTGCACAAGTGCGCGGATGAGAACGAACCCTGCCGTAAAACCATGCGACCTCTACTCATTTTTACCCAGAGGCGAATAGCCCTCTGTGTGGGACTCTAAAGACTCGACACTACGCTGGCAGTGGGTTTAACCACAGACCGCAAGCGGCACTAGCTGTGTGTAACGGTCCCCAGGTAGATGCCGATAAGAAGACTGACGAGGTAAAACCCATCTGAACTCCTACTGAGTCTGAATGTGACATTCTCCGTACAGTCCGGTCTGTTCGTCTGATACATCGCATGGCGGGCCTAGGGGGCGGTAAACGTCAGTCCCCTAATAGCGGTACAAGTCGTGTCGGAGTGAAGCCCAATACACCCTGAGATAACACTGGAAACCTACCAGTATATCTCGCTTGCCCTGGCCAGGGACTACTCGTGTAATGGCTCTCCTAGACACAGCGCGATGTCAACCCCCAATACCGGGAGAGACGAATCCTGTCTAACCGTCACTGCCTCCAAGTGCTTCGGGACTGCTCCCAACTACTACCTGTTTGCACGACTCAGAAGAGCCGTGGTAGGGTAGTAATCAAAGAACAGTGGGAACACACTCGAGGCGGAGTGACAGTGTCAAGTCAGCGGACTAAGCTGTACTCATGTCACCTGGGAACTGATAACTGACGATAGGTATAATACCAACCATCAGTTCCCGACGAGTCCTGTCCAGTGTACTCGTAACCTAACGAGCACCCGCATACTATCTCAAGTACGACGTACCGACGGCTGTGGGACAGACCGTCTCCCGTGCTGGGATGAGAAGCGCATACGCTAGTCTACTCCGGAGTATCGATGCCCTATCTCGGTACTCCCACGACTAGGTACGTGTATAAGGATGTGCTTGTAGATTACCCAGCCCCCACGAGTGTGATCGCCATCACAACGCCGGTAATCAAGCAAAGATCCAAAGGGGTCTACTAATGCGTATAGGTGATATAATAAATAAACACATAAGTACACATCAAAGCAGAGACAAACCAAGTAGCATACTACTATATTGAGCAAGATTGTCAGTACAACTGTGAATATCCCAAGCTTCCATCAAGTAATATACATACTAGTATGATACAGTAATGTCCTCTAGGGCATATACACTAACAATCTCCCACTTGCACTAAGGCCATGTACTGGCGTATCGAAGACCTATCATCTCGATCAGCCGCTCGAACTGAGTCTGGGGTAAAGCCTTTGTGAATGGGTCCGCAGTGTTGTCCTTTGTGTCCACTCTCCGCACCTCGATCTCCTGTCGATCAATGATCTCCCTGATCAGGTGATACCGCCTTAAGATGTGCCTAGATTTCTGATGGGACCTTGGTTCCTTCGCTAAAGCTATAGCCCCATTGTTATCGCAATACAAAGGTATTGGGTCAACAATGGACGGAACCACCTGAAGTTCACTAATGAACTTCTTCATCCAGACCGCCTCTTTTGCGGCATCGCTTGCAGCAATGTATTCAGCCTCCATCGTCGAGTCTGCGACGGTATCCTTCTTGGAACTCCTCCAACATACCGCCCCTCCGTTGAGGGTAAACACAAAACCCGAGACAGACTTGCTGTCATCTTTGTCACTCTGGAAGCTTGAATCGGTAAAGGACTCGACCCTGAGGTCTCCATTACCGTAAACCAGGAACATCTCCTTAGTCCTTCTCAGGTACTTGAGAATGTTCTTCACTGCTGTCCAGTGGTCCTCCCCTGGGTCTGACTGATACCGGCTTACCGTGCTCAACGCGTAAGCTACATCTGGTCTTGTACATAGCATCGCATACATTATAGATCCTACCGCTGAAGCGTAGGGTATAGTGCTCATGCGAACCCTCTCCTCGTCAGTCTTAGGAGACATCTTCTTGGAGAGGGTAATTCCGTGCAATGCGGGTATGTTACCGCGCTTGGAACCCTCCATACTAAATCTCTTTAGTACGGTCTCTATGTACCTGGACTGCGAAAGTCCCAATAGTTTCTTGGATCTATCTCTATAGATCTTGATCCCCAGAATGTACGAGGCATCACCCAGGTCCTTCATGGAGAACCTTTGTGACAAAAATAGCTTGACCGATTGTAGCATAGGAATATCATTTCCTATCAAAAGAATGTCGTCCACGTACAAAACTAGGAATACGACAGTTCGTCCTACAATCTTCTTATATACACAGGGCTCATCTTCGTTCTTGATGAAATCAAATTCCTTGATTGCCTCATCAAAACAGATGTTCCAGCTCCGCGATGCCTGCTTTAATCCATAAATGGATTTAAGCAACTTGCACACCTTTCTGCTGCTCCCACTGTCTACGAAACCTTCTGGTTGATCCATGTAAACGCACTCTTCCAAACAACCGTTTAGGAAAGCCGTTTTAATATCCATCTGCCAGATTTCATAGTCATGGAAGGCAGCAATGGCAAGTAGGATCCGAATGGATTTGAGCATAGCCACCGGAGAAAAAGTTTCATCATAGTCCAAACCAGGTCTTTGACGAAAACCTTTTGCAACGAGTCTAGCTTTATAGGTTTTCACCTGCCCATCTATACCAAGTTTCCTTTTGTAGATCCATTTGCATCCAACGGGTTTTACCCCAGGTGGAGCAATATCCGAGGTCCACACTTTATTGGTGTACATGGACTCCATCTCGGATTGCATTGCTTCCTGCCACTTATCAGAGTCCCTACTGATAATGGCCTGCCTGAAACTGGTAGGGTCATCTTCTTCCAAGATGCAATCCTCTCAATCCCCGTCTATGAGAAAACCGTAGTATCTCTCGGGCGGATGAGAAATCCTACCAGATCTGCGGAGTGGCTGAGGTTCTTCTGGGGTTATTGAATTCTGAGGTTCTGTCAAATCTTCAGTTTCATTTTGTGGTCGCTGAATTTCTTTCAGTTCTACCAAACTCCCACTCGTTTCTTTTGCAAGAAATTGCCACTCTAAAAAGGTGGCGTGGCGAGATACAAACACCTTCTGTTCCTCGGTGTGGTAGAACAGATATCCTGTGGAGTTCTTAGGATATCCCACAAATTTACATAGAACTGAACGTGCCTGAAGTTTGTCCGGATTTTGTACTTTTACATAGGCCGGACAACCCCATACCTTAATACATTTAAGATACGGCTTTTTACCATTCCATATCTCGAACGGTGTCTTTGGCACAGATTTAGACGGAACATCATTCAACAGATATGCTGCTGTCAAGAGCGCATGTCCCCAAAATGAAAGAGGTAACTCAGCATTACTCATCATGGAGCGAACCATATCCAGTAGGGTACGATTCCTCCGCTCCGATACACCGTTGTGCTGTGGTGTATAAGGAGGAGTAAGCTGAGAGAGAATACCATTCTCTTTTAAGTAATCTAGGAATTCCGTGCTTAAGTACTCCCCTCCCCTGTCAGACCGGAGGATCTTGATACTTTTGCCTGTCTGGTTCTCTACTTCGTTTCTGAATTCCTTGAATTTCTCAAAAGCTTCAGATTTGTGTTTCATCAGATACACATATCCGAACCTAGAGAGATCGTCAGTGAATGTGATGAAGTACAAGAACCCACCCCTTGCATGTATAGACATCGGACCACATACATCACTATGTATGAGTCCCAAGAGCTCTGCTGCTCTTTCTCCATGTCCGGTGAACGGAGATTTGGTCATCTTCCCTTTGAGACAAGATTGACAAGTTTCATAAGATGAAAACTCGAACGCATCCAAGAGTCCATCTTTATGCAACTTACTCAGTCTTTTCTCTCCCACATGACCAAGTCTACAATGCCACAAGTAGGATTCATTCGTATCTGAATTCTTCCTCTTGCGTGTGTTTTGTATATTGAGAACTGTATTCTGATTTAGAACGTAGATACCATTACACAGTGTACCCTCTGCAACCAGTACCTTATGAAGGTAAATGTTCATGATATTCTTTTCAAGAACAAAGTTATATCCATCTTTATCGAGTAAAGAAACTGATATGATGTTGCAAACCATGGAGGGTACATAGTAGCAATCGTTCAAAATCATAACCTTGCCATTTGGCAATACTAGGTGATATTCACCGACGGCTGCCGCATTAACTTGTGCTCTGTTCGCTACTCTGAGCGACATATCACCCGGTGCAACTTTCCTACTTTTTCTCAGTCCCTGCAATAAATTACAGATATGAGATCCTGATCCGGTATCAAGTACCCAGGAGGTAGGGCTGACCGTAAAACAGTTCTCAATTACAAGAACACCTGAAGTAGATGCAAAACCATGCTTCTTCTTCAACTGGGTATCCTGGAAATCCATACTTTCCTCTATCCCATTCTCATACTCATGACTATTGTCACAAGTTAGAGCTGAACCAACTTTCCCCAGTCCCGAATAAGAATTCGGATCGGTCAAGCGATACATTTTATTATCTTAATTAGGGCGTGAAAAGGTTGCTGCCTGGAGAGGGAGAAAAGAAACACTCAGCGTATGCTCTTGCAAGATTAGATTGGTTTATTAATTTATCTAACCAGGATGTCTCCCACTGTTTACTCAAATTCTTCTTAAAACCTTTTTAAAAGAAGAACTAGCCGGGATTTAATTCACGTCACAATACTTGCTTAACCTTTCAGCCAGGCCAATGTCGGTACTTCGAGGGAGGTTTTCCAACGCTTTCGCGAAGTTCCTTAATTCAAGAACCTCTTTTCCCTGGGGGCGTAACCCCGCTAACACCTTTCTAGTCACCTACTAGGTTTATAGCATTGATTGTTAAGTGAAATAATCTCCCGAGGGGTAATCCAACTCATCAGTGGGATCGGGATCCAACTATCATTGTGTGATGACCTAGATGGAATCCACTCTAGTCACCACACTCCAGAAGGTATGCTAAATCTGCAAGTCTCAGTACTTTTGAAACTCCCGATGAGGTTTTTGCCCCTAGGACCCAAGTGACCTTGACTGAGCCAACATATCAAAGGATCCTAGTCAAGTTCAACCCGTCATTATCTTGACTGCAATAGACCCACCCGTACGAGTCCTTGACTGAGCCAAAATGACCGTACGACTGTCCTAACCAATCACTTTGTATCCTACGGAAAAATATTACATAGCTACCGTACACTACGCCTCGGCTGAGCACGAAATACGTAGCACGAATACTAAGCAATATCAATCCGAAACGACGGAGAGCTACGACTGGGTTTTGGCGAAAAACCCGTTAACGTAATGAACTTGATGTCGTTGAAGGAACGTTATACACTTTTGAAAATAGTGGCGAAAACTTTTTGCTAAAGAGGTCACTCCCTGTGAAGGGATCTCGGCTCTTTCCTCGTCGAGTGAGGTGCTGGGCATTCGTAAGATGAATACCTCGATGCAAAGCAAGAATAATCGACTATGGTGAAGTTATTACCCTGACGCAAACCTTTTGTCCAAGGGGTCACTCCCGATGAGGGGATCTCGGCCCTTGCCTCGTCGATTGAGGTGCTGGGTATTCATAACCGAATACCTCGATGCAAAACAAAAAGATGAACGTCCTTGTAATAACAGCTTTTGAAAAACTTGTTCCAACAACGCCTTTTAGGTTTATTTTCTTGCATTAGTTCTTTTAATGCGTCCCATCATTTAAATCCTACCATTGCAGAAAACAACCAAAATATGACGTACGCTTATGCCATTCGCATTCGCCACGGGGTCCCGTCATCACCCGTTAGGTTACTTAACTAACGACAGAGCGGGGGCTGGGCTAGCGCGGCTGTAAAACATAAGCAACGCCTAAATATAAAGCAATGATAGACATTACAGATCACAGATGAATACATTGGATATACTAGGAATCCGCAATCCGTTCGAGCCTGCAACGAAAAGCGGATTACACGGTCGCGGTGAATAGCCAAAACCCCACCCAAGACCCCTACGGGTGCGGCAAACTACCCGCCAAGTACCCGGTAGTTTGTGCACCCCTCCATGGGTCTATCCTAGGAGAAAAAACAGTAAAAAGAATTATACAATGACGGCTACAACCCCGACCCGGTTGTGCGGCCATACAAATAATATTATTACATCAATTTACATTTACAAATGAATGAAAGAAAAACAAAAGCTCATCTCACATCCACCCCGGCTATTCACCCGCGACAGTCCAACACATTCATATACACATTCCAATGTCAAACACAGATCACAGAGATGTATAACCCCGACTAATCGACTTATAGCGATTAGCCGACGTTCAATACATACAAACATCACAGATATAACCAATATAGCCAAAGTGTAGCATAGTTCGAAAAAAAATACGGATTTATAGGACCCCAAAAGTAAATTTCTTTTCTGGAAAATCTGGGCACATATAACATATTTGAAAAATCCCAAAACCCTACCAGAAGAACACTGCACAAAACACGATCACATGAAGAGCCTAAACGGCGGCGGATCCGCGGCTAAGAGAATAGCTGAGGCCGCGGATCCGCGGCGGTTTGAAGGTTTCATGTGATCGTTTTTCTTAGGTGTTCTCAAAAAACCCTGAGCCGATTTTAGGAGTAAAAGGTTTTACATTTAGAGCACAAAAAATTTCAACAGAAACTTAGGGTTTTAGAATTTCCGGTTTTGCGATTTTTCGGTTTCGAACTTCCATACACTTCGCTACCAAGCTAGTTTAAGTTTAGTTAGGCTCTGATACCACTGTTAGGTCCACGTTACCTCTCCCGGTACTTTCGGGGAAGCGGAAACGGTAAAACAAAAATTTTCTAAACTTTGTAACATGGACCGTAAAAGCCGGATCTTTGCTAAACTAAACTAGCATACTTGCAAAGAAGAGTTAACTACTCGGCAAAGTGGTTATACCTCAACTTGAAATCCTTCTCTTCTTGTTGTTCTTCTTCTTTCTTGCTCTTTGTAGTAGCTTGAATGGCTTCCCCTCCTCGTCTCCTCTTTGCCGAAGATAGATCCACCTGAGGGCTTCATCCTTGGGCTCCTTTCTCGGTCTTGAGAGAACTAAGGTATTCGGCTTGCTAGACCTTCTACCTTAGAGTGAGTAGAGTGTGCTTTGGGGTGTTATATCTTCAAGGAGATGATTCTCAACACATGAGATTTGCTCTCCTTGAACAAGAGGAGGAAGAAGATGAAGTGAGGAGAGAGAATCAATATGATAGAATGAGCTATTTTCCTCTTGCAACCATAACAAAAGGAAAAAGATTTATCAAATTAATAATAATAAATCAAAATGAAATAGTTGATGGTTGTATTTGGAATGACCACCATCATCACTTCATTAAATGAATGTAAGCTAGAATCAAGGAGTATCCTTGCAAAGCAATGATGATGGTCAACATTCAACCATGGTCAACAAGTCAACCATGGTCAACAAGTCAACAAAATCAACCATAACATTATTTCATTTAATTACCATTATTAATTGATATTTCATAAATCCATTAGGGTTTGGAAAAAGACGACTGTCAACTGTGCATGCGCACCCGTTCCGAAACCCTAATGAAAGTCCTCTTCCTCCGCCTCAAACAACTGTGCATACACACCTGCATTCTCGTTCCGAGGAACATGAATACTGAGAGATAAAAGCAACCCCAAAACATATACCAGTATCTGACTCAAACCAGAGTCTGCTAGTATAATCCGTCCGGACTCCAAACGTGCACAAGTGCGCGGATGAGAACGAACCCTGCCGCAAAACCATGCGACCTCTACTCATTTTTGCCCAGAGGCGAATAGCCCTCTGTGTGGGACTCTAAAGACTCGACACTACGCTGGCAGTGGGTTTAACCACAGACCGCAAGCGGCACTAGCTGTGCGTAACGGTCCCCAGGTAGATGCCGATAAGAAGACTGACGAGGTAAAACCCATCTGAACTCCTACTGAGTCTGAATGTGACATTCTCCGTACAGTCCGGTCTGTTCGTCTGATACATCGCATGGCGGGCCTAGGGGGCGGTAAACGTCAGTCCCCTAATAGCGGTACAAGTCGTGTCGGAGTGAAGCCCAATACACCCTGAGATAACACTGGAAACCTACCAGTATATCTCGCTTGCCCTGGCCAGGGACTACTCGTGTAATGGCTCTCCTAGACACAGCGCGATGTCAACCCCCAATACCGGGAGAGACGAATCCTGTCTAACCGTCACTGCCTCCAAGTGCTTCGGGACTGCTCCCAACTACTACCTGTTTGCACGACTCAGAAGAGCCGTGGTAGGGTAGTAATCAAAGAACAGTGGGAACACACTCGAGGCGGAGTGACAGTGTCAAGTCAGCGGACTAAGCTGTACTCATGTCACCTGGGAACTGATAACTGACGATAGGTATAATACCAACCATCAGTTCCCGACGAGTCCTGTCCAGTGTACTCGTAACCTAACGAGCACCCGCATACTATCTCAAGTACGACGTACCGACGGCTGTGGGACAGACCGTCTCCCGTGCTGGGATGAGAAGCGCATACGCTAGTCTACTCCGGAGTATCGATGCCCTATCTCGGTACTCCCACGACTAGGGACGTGTATAAGGATGTGCTTGTAGATTACCCAGCCCCCACGAGTGTGATCGCCATCACAACGCCGGTAATCAAGCAAAGATCCAAAGGGGTCTACTAATGCGTATAGGTGATATAATAAATAAACACACAAGTACACATCGAACCAGAGACAAACCAAGTAGCATACTACTATATTGAGCAAGATTGTCAGTACAACTGTGAATATCCCAAGCTTCCATCAAGTAATATACATACTAGTATGATACAGTAATGGCCTCTAGGGCATATACACTAACAAGAAAGACAGCTGAGAAGATCTTGCAATGTGGTTTCTACTGGCCACAACTCTTCAAAGACGCTCATGACTATTGCAAGACTTGCTCCCGGTGCCAACACTTGGGCCGGATATCCCGGAGGAACGAGATGCCGCTCCAACCGATCTTGGTTGTGGAGATTTTCGATGTTTGGGGGATAGATTTCATGGGGCCGTTTCCCAGCTCTTTTGGGAACTTGTACATCCTTCTCGCTGTTGATTACGTCTCTAAGTGGGTCGAGGCTGTGCCCAGCCGGACTAATGACAACAAGGTTATTGTTAGGTTTCTTAAAGAAAACATTTTCTCCCGTTTTGGGCACCCCCGAGCGATCATTAGTGACAATGGAAGTCATTTCTGCAATAAGACTTTCGAGGCCTTGATGCGGAAATATTCCATTAATCATAAGCTTTCTACACCCTACCACCCCCAAACCTGCGGGCAGGCCGAAGTTTCAAATCGGCAAATCAAGCAGATACTGGAGAAGACGGTTTCTAAGAACCGTAAGGATTGGTCGTTGAAACTCACTGATGCCCTTTGGGCATTTCGAACCGCTTATAAGAACCACCTGTCAGGGCCACTTCCTCTTTTAGATGCTGTCCAACAAGTCCCGTCCTACGCGAAAATCTTAAAGGACTTGTGCATGAAAAAGAGGAAGTCTCAGGTACCCAAGAAAGTTTTCTTGGCTAGTGCTGTGAGTGATGCCCTTACCCAATCTTTACCACAAAAACGGAAGGACCCTGGCTGTCCTACTATTTCTATTACCATTGGGGATAAGAACATCAACCGCGCACTATTAGATCTTGGTTCCAGTGTTAACCTGCTTCCGTACTCAGTATACGAGCAATTAGGCGTTGGAGAGCTGAAACCCACACACTGTACTCTCCAAATGGCCGACCGATCGATCACCCATCCTAGGGGTGAGCTAGAGGATGTGTTAATCAAAGTCGGGGACTTCATATTCCCCGTTGACTTCATTGTATTAGACACACAGCCTGTAGCTAACCCCCGGAATCAAATTCCGGTGATACTCGGTCGCCCTTTCCTTGCAACCTCAAATGCTGTGATCAATTGTCGCAATGGTTCGATGAACCTATCTTTTGGAAACATGACGATTGAACTCAACATTTTTAGGTTGGGGAATCAGCCCTCCGAACCTAATGCTCATATACTGGACGTCTGCTCGATCCAGGAGATCACCACAGAAGAATGTGAATTCGAGGAGTTTCTGTTTGATCACGATAATCTTGACGCCACTAGTGCGTTCCTCCTCGAACCTGCTGCTGTTTCTGCGCCCGACAACGACTACGAGTGTTTTACGTTCTTGAACGATCATAGCCGCTCGCAACCCGAGTTTGAATCCTTCGAATTTCCGGATGAGTTGCCTGATCCATCCGACTCGGTCGCTTACACTCGTTTCGAACCTTTGCTGGAATCTTTTGAGTTCAAGACCGTTTCACCAATCTTGCCTTCCATCATTTCACCTCCAACGCTCGAACTCAAGCCTTTGCCGTCTCACCTTAAGTACGCTTACTTAGGTGAGAACGAGACCCTTCCCATCATCATCTCGGCTTCTCTAGCTCCCGAGCAAGAGAAAGCCCTTCTCGCGGTCTTGCACAGCAACAGGCAAGCTTTTGGCTGGTCCATGGCGGACATCAAGGGGATTAGTCCCCTGATCGTTGAGCATCACATTCATCTGATGGATGATGCCAAACCAGCCCGGGATCCACAAAGACGTCTCAATCCAGTCATGAAAGAGGCTGTGAAGAAGGAGATCGTAAAATGTCTAGATAGTGGTATCATTTACCCTATCTCTGATAGCCAGTGGTTTAGCCCCATTCATGTTGTCCCCAAGAAGTCGGGCATCACGGTCATCACTAACGAGGCGAACGAGTTAATCCCTACTCGCACCCAAACTGGGTGGCGAGTATGCATTGATTACAGAAAACTCAACGCCGCAACGCGGAAAGACCACTTTCCGCTACCTTTCATTGACCAGATGCTTGAACGATTGGCCGGACACGAGTACTACTGCTTTCTTGATGGCTACTCCGGCTATAATCAAATTCCCATCGCCGAAAAAGACCAGGACAAGACCACTTTCACTTGTCCTTTCGGCACGTTTGCATATCGTCGCATGCCCTTTGGGTTATGCAATGCGCCCGCTACCTTCCAGCGGTGTATGATGGGAATCTTCTCAGACATGGTGGAAAAATTTCTGGAGATTTTCATGGATGATTTCTCCATCTTCGGCGATTCCTTCAACGAGTGTTTGCTGCATCTTGACGCTGTCCTTACCCGATGTAAGGACAAGAATCTCACTTTGAATTGGGAGAAGTGCCACTTCATGGTGCGCGAAGGTATTGTCTTAGGACATATCATCTCGCAAAATGGCATAGAGGTTGACAAAGCAAAGATTGAGGTCATTTCCAATCTACCTCCTTCCCGATGCGTCAGAGATATCCGAGCCTTCCTTGGCCATGCCGGTTTCTATAGACGGTTCATCAAGGACTTTAGCAAGATTGCTAGGCCCTTGACTCTTTTACTGGCCAAGGATACGCCATTCGACTTCAACTCGAGCTGTGTGACTGCATTCGAGTCATTGAAACGCTCACTCACTTCTGCTCCCGTTCTTTCTTCACCTGACTGGACGCACCCATTTGAGATTATGTGCGATGCATCCGACTTTGCCATTGGTGCTGTCCTTAGACAACACATCAACAAGATGCCGCACGTAATCAATTATGCGAGCCGAACCCTGAACGACGCCCAACTCAATTATACAACAACTGAGAAGGAATTCTTGGCTGTTGTATTTGCTTTAGAAAAGTTCAGGCCCTACCTCATCGGCTCTCCAGTCATTGTCTACACAGACCATTCTGCTCTGCGCCATCTTTTTGCGAAGAAAGATGCAAAATCTCGGTTAATACGTTGGATCCTCTTGCTTCAAGAGTTTGACCTTGTCATTAAGGACAAACGAGGATGTGAAAACGTAGTTGCCGACCATCTCTCACGACTTCCTTCTTCGCCTTCGCTTCCAATTCCGATCAACGACGTTTTCCCGGATGAACAGCTCTTGACAGTATCTTACGAACCCTGGTTCGCAGATATTGTGAACTATTTGGCCACGGGATTACTACCGACTGAATGGTCAAGTCAGGACAGACTTTGCTTCTTATCCCAAGTAAAACACTTTTACTAGGACGAACCCTATTTGTTCAAGTACTGTCCCGACCAGATTATTCGTCGGTGTGTCCCTGACGAGGAATTCAAGAGTGTGCTGTCATTTTGCCACGATCAAGCGTGTGGCGGGCATTTTGGCCCCAGAAAGACAGCTGAGAAGATCTTGCAATGTGGTTTCTACTGGCCACAACTCTTCAAAGATGCTCATGACTATTGCAAGACTTGCTCTCGGTGCCAACACTTGGGCCGGATATCCCGGAGGAACGAGATGCCGCTCCAACCGATCTTGGTTGTGGAGATTTTCGATGTTTGGGGGATAGATTTCATGGGGCCATTTCCCAGCTCTTTTGGGAACTTGTACATCCTTCTCGCTGTTGATTACGTCTCTAAGTGGGTCGAGGCTGTGCCCAGCCGGACTAATGACAATAAGGTTGTTGTTAGGTTTCTTAAAGAAAACATTTTCTCCCGTTTTGGGCACTCCCGAGCGATCATTAGTGACAATGGAAGTCATTTCTGCAATAAGACTTTCGAGGCCTTGATGCGGAAATATTCCATTAATCATAAGCTTTCTACACCCTACCACCCCCAAACCTGCGGGCAGGCCGAAGTTTCAAATCGGCAAATCAAGCAGATACTGGAGAAGACGGTTTCTAAGAACCGTAAGGATTGGTCGCTGAAACTCACTGATGCCCTTTGGGCATTTCGAACCGCTTATAAGACCAACCTTGGCATGTCTCCCTATCGGCTTGTGTACGGAAAAGCCTGCCACCTACCTGTCGAAATAGAGCATCGCGCATTTTGGGCGATAAAGGAGCTGAATCTGTCTCTCGAAGATGCGGGCAGCCATCGGAAGCTGCAGTTGAACGAATTGAGCGAGCTTAGGGATGAGGCTTACGATAACGCGGTTGTCGTTAAGAACCGAACGAAGGTGTTTCACGATAAACACCTTTTGCGCAAAACTTTCGCACCTGGTCAGCAGGTACTGCTTTACGACACCTGACTTCACTTCCATCCAGGAAAGCTCAGATCTCGCTGGAAAGGGCCGTATTTTGTGCGGAATGTGTATCCGCATGGCGCTGTGGATTTGGAAAATCCAAAGGACGGTTCATTTTTCAAAGTGAACGGACACCGACTTAAACCGTACCTTAGCGCCGAGCCAACAGAAGAGCTCCTGTTCTTACAGGAGCCGGTTTACCCTGCATAATCTTCCTCTGCCTACCTCCAAGCTTCGGTTATCCAGCCAAGAACAAGTGGACACTGTTCCAAATAAGTTTGGGGGTATGTATAAACCTTTTTGTATATATTTGTGGATATTCTTTTTCTTTTTTCTTTTCTTTAAAAAACAGAAAAATAAAAAAATAACAAAAATAAATTTTTTTTGTATATCTAACCGACAATTTTAACCCTTCAAATGATCTCTTCATACAATGACAGTGAGGACACTGTCCAGTTTAAGTTTGGGGGTACGCTCGGTACGCATTTCTTACCTTCGCATTCATATGTATATTTTGCATCTGCATATTTAAATCCATAAAATCCATAAAAATCTGAAAATTTTCTAAAAACATAAAAACTTTTTTGTCAAGTTAGCTAGTGGGAGGACTCTGATTCAACATTTCGACGGTTTGGTTTGATAAAATAAGAATAACTAAATCTTATGTTTAGATTTTGAAAACCTGAAAAATAACTCTCCTTTGAAGTTAACTATAGCTGATATACGTCTTTACATCACACTACACGTGTCGTGAGTTTTTGGGAATTAGATGACAAGTCTTTTATGTCGAAAAACTTTTAAATGGATAAATGATTTTCTGAGGATCAAATAGGTTTGTTCGGAAATAAGTAATATCAAGAATAGTTTATAAAGTGAAGTGAATATGAAGGAATGTTATTGATGACTTAATTGGAACTAAGCCTGAAAAATAACCCATCTGAAACTTGATTGGAATGATTACACACCGAACCCACTAAACACGTCTTTTATCCAAAAAAAATAATTGAACTGCCGGTTATGTCTCCGTCGTATTGAATCATCATGATTTTCACGCCCAACTGTCTTTTGTTTGTGGACCTAGGTAACTTGAGTAATTAAGTCCGCTGGGGTGTTTCTACACCTAATACCCTTAAGCCAACTGGTTTGGGTGCATTGGCCCAAAGCTCGCTAAGAAGCCTAGAAAGTCCATATTAAAACAAAGTCAAGCAAGTGTTCTCTCCGAGTTAACATTCCTAACGGTTCTTTGTGTGAGAATAATCTTGATAAAAGACAGGCTTTTATAAAAATTTTAGCGGAGATATGAAGGTTTTATTCTATGATAAAGACTATTGCATGTTCACAGAGGTGTGTATGAAATGAAAACAAGAAACAGGTGGAGTGAAAAATAAGACCTAGTTTCCTGTTAAGGAAGATAGAAATTCTAAAGTTGAAACTTTACTGGAAAACGAAACTTGAAAAATGCTTAACTCTTTATGAAACTTATGTGATCCTTTCAAAATTTTTTGCTGGGCTTTATTGTGTGACATGATGACGTAAATCGATCCTTCTGGAATCTTAACGACACTATTTGCACTGCACGTAAAGACATATAAAATCTGTAGTTAAATAAGAAGCGAGGTGTGAAAAATAAAGGTTCGATAGTCTAGACTTAGGATAATAGAATTGTTATTTTCTGAAACAAAACTTTAGGGTTTGAATCATAGTTATTTTGCAAAACTAGCTTGACAGGATTTTGTGGGTAGTATCCGCTGAAAACCCTCAGGAGACAACACTCCTCCTACTAGGGACACCTAGAGGTTTAACGGCTTGTTGCACATGCTCAGTGCAATCGCGTTCCCTGCGAAAGTGAGGTTAGGATTTTTTGTGAATAAATTGGCTTTGCTCGGGACGAGCAAAAGATAAGTTTGGGGGTATTTGTTCATATCAGATTTTTGCATTTTCATACCGCCCAATTTTTATCACATTGCATATCGGTAGATACTCTTGTGCCGTGTTTGCTAGTCAATTGCAGGATACAGGTTCTCGGCTCTAAACGGTGAAATTCATGGAAAAACACGACAAAACCCGGGTTCCTGCCAACCACAGATAAAACACGGATCTCCACTCTTTATCCGTCTATTGCCACACACCAGTTTAAGAGACAAAATGGCAAATCAATGTCGTTTTCATGCACAAGGCTCAATGGCAGCACAAGATCCAAGAAATCTACACGGAGCTCGAGGAAATCATGACAAAAAGATCCATGTCCAATCACCTTTTGATCCACTAGAATTCTGGAAGAAATGTGGAAATATTATTAGAAACAACATGTACCAGACAAAAGGGGACAGCAGACCAGGGAAGCACAGAAAATACCATGCCCCAACTCCATCAAACGGCCGTGGAACCGCGGCCGTTTGATGGAGTTGGCCGTGGTTCCGCGGCCGTACTGACGCCGCAGTTGGTAAAATTGCAGGGGCATTTGGGTCTTTTCATGAAGGGTCAGAATTTTGCCCTAGGTTTTCATTCTCCAGCCTATAAATAGCCCAGAACCTTGTGAAGCCAAGGGGGTGCATAATCTTGTATTTTTCTAGGTTTAGAATACTTGTTTCTTCTTCCTCTTCTCATCTCTTCTCCATTGAAAATCTTGTAGTGAGCTTTTGTGAGTGAAGAATGATGAATAAAGAAGAACCGTTTACTTATCATGCTTGTCTTGTTCTATTAGTTAACTTGTTAATTGTTGTAATTTTCATTTGTTAACTTAGTTGTTGTTATTTCTTGTTGTTTCTTTCTTTCTCTTTTTCTTTATCCTTAAAACAACTATGATGCTTACGCTTGATCCTTGCCAAGGTGAGGTCGCAAATAGCTAGTTGTTATCTTCTAATCTCCTTCTTTCTATCTTCCTCTTTTGTTTTGTTTTCTTTTCATTATGATGTGTGAGTAGTTTCATACTTGTTAGGGTAGGATAAGGGAAGTTTGAGAGAAGGAAATCTCTCTCACTCTTTCCTTGCCCAACATCTTAAATCGACTCCCGTTAATTGAACCACAATCCGCTCCTTACGGCACCCTATCCTACATGATAGCGGTGATTCCGTAGTGAGACCGGTTGTGGTTGAATTAACCGGAGGTTATGGCAAAGAGCCAAGAACGGACGGACAAGCACCAAAAGGAAGAACTTAAGCGTTGGAAGGCCTAGCTTATACTCGCAAGTTCCTTCCTAGTCGTGCTAATCCCCGTTGTTGCCGATTACCGTAACACCGACATTAAGAGTGGCGATGAAAGAAGTGAGGGACTCCTAACTCAAACTAACCTAATCCTAATCCTAACAAGCTCTCTTTACATATCATTTTAACACTTAGTTAATCACAAACAAATCTGGAAAACTGGACTTAACTCGTTAAAGCACATAGAAAAAGATTCCCATCTCCCTGCGGACGACCCGTACTCAACCGGCTAGCTACAAGCGAAACCGTCTTGATTGCGGTAATTTACTAAAACTTGAACACGCAGAATCTCTAACAATCAGTTACGCATCACACGGCGATTCAAAAAAGATTTTGCATGTGTTTTATTCAGTTTTAAGAGATTTTTCCAAAGATGCGTACTATATACGTATTATAGTACTCGACTGGTATATATTGGATTTCAGTAGTGGATTTAGAGATCTATATCTACATTGTAACTCCGATGATTGTGTGACGCTTGACAGAGTTCGATTTTGAGTTTCGTACTCATTTTCAGGCGCACACGATGCGCTATGGTATTTCTATATCTTCCGTAATTTCGGAGCCCCGTGATTTGAGCTGATTATTGAAATGTGTTAGTATTTAAAATTAAATTCGGGGATTTAAAATTAAATTCGGTAACCGAATTTATTTAAGGGGGAAGATTGTAACATTTCAGAAAATATAAAATATCATTTTTGGAATTTAATATTAAAATAATATATTTCGCGAAAACTAGTCGATTTGCGAAATAGGGATTTTCATAAAATGATATAATTATATATCAATATTTGGAAAAAAATGGGAGATTAAAATGATTTATTCATTTAAAAATATATTTATCGGATTTGGCATTTTTATAATTTATTATATGCAGTTTAAAATTTAATTTAATTAGTGCACTACTAATCACAATTAAGCCAAACCCGTCTTTTTATATTTACCATGGTTAGTGCACCATGTTATGTTGCATTCTTGTTGCATGTTATTTCATTTTGCTTGTTCATTTGTGTCACGACCCAAAATTCACCCGTGACGGCCCTAATACTACGCAACGCCTAAAGACGCAACGTAGTAAAAGAAAGCCAAACCCAGAAATCTAAACCATGAAAATACGGAAAAGAGAATGCAAGTTTTTGAAACATTTGAAAGCACAACCCAAATTCTTTAAAAAGTCTTACTTTCTTTCTTTAAAATTTTAGCAACACCCCCTTTTTGTAAAGACTAATCAAGACGAATACAACAGAATATACGACGCCGTAGCGAAGAAATAAAGACAATAGAGAAAAGCTGTATATAAAGACATCAAATCCACAAAGATACATATTAACGTCCTCACCAAGTCTCTAAGTCAACAATACAATAGTAGATGGAGAGTACAAATACAACGAATATACAAAATGAAATACAGATGACCACCAAAACCCACCTAAGCAAAATAGTACTGTGAGCTGATGCGGTATCTGTAGCAAAAGATGATAGATGGAAAGCTGAATAGAAGAATAGCCTGCCTAGACTACTCTGGGGAAAAACCTGAAACACCTGTGGCACAACGGGGGTGAGTTGCCAACTCGTGAATAGTAGATAACATATGCAGGTAATCGCAAGAATGCACGTACAGCATGAATCTAAGATATGCGATTACAGTAATAACATGTCATGCAAATGCTGAAATAAGGGAAGTACAGTAACAGGTACAATCCATATGTGAAACAGTAATAACATGACAATAATATGCAATAACCATGCAATAGGGATATGTGAAAGTAGATATGCAACTATCATAAGGGTATACTAACAGGTACTACCAATATATGAATCTGTGCATAAGGTAGATGAGGGTGTGGTATAGGGTGGAATATGTCATTTCCACAGAAACCTGACATCGTGGTAGGATCACAATCCATCAAGACACTCACATTCCAGATCGTCAAATCGGCCCCCAAACTGGGCTCTCACATCACATAGGTCTCACATCACCCCAAAGTACAATATCGAATAGCTCTCCTATATCTCGAATGTACAAATCAACCATATCTTTCATATCCAATATCCAATCTCAATGAATCACCTAATAACCCAAGTCAAATCTCAATTAATCTCTAACATCCTAAACATATATATATACAGAAATAAATATGATGGGGGCAATACACATATATTAGCGTCCCATTCCACTAATATTGGTGTAAAGGTATATATAACAACGGCTAAATCCCCTGTTATATATACAAAGGTATTAAAAGAAATATCATGAAAACAGTGTGCCAAGCATCGACACAGAAATCCTCGTATATCGGGCTCCGTCGGTCCGGATCGGCCCACGGGGTCCGTCTGCGGTGTCGGCCCTCGGCCCCGGCAGTACAGATCATCCCGCATCCATCTGTCGACTCTGGCCAGTATCCTCCGGACAACTGCCAGGTCCAACCAGTCACCGGAAGGTACTCGCCCGCCTCCAGGCTCAATCGGCAAACCCATCGATCTTCTTGCCGAGGGGAACCATACCGGGCCCCACCATGTACTCTCATACGGCAACCACACCTCGTATGGAGCATATAATCAGCACCGATAAAACTCATGGTGGACGCGCAAATATCATATCAAGGAAACCGGGTTGTTCAATGTATGCATAATTTCATGAACCCCCGCGGTTCCCAAATCCCGAAAACATCATATAAAATCCAGATAAACAATGCGTAAATCCAGGAATAAATATATGCGATATATCTGAATGCGAGTAGGTAAACAAAAGTATATAGCTGAACCAGATGTATGCAAAATCAATAAGGTACAGCCAAGTATGGGTATCTACCTATAAGTAAAGGATGCCGTATACCCCCCTGGGTAAAAGTAACATATGTAGGAAATCCCCCCCGGTATAACTAAAATATGTGCATGGTATACCTGTAGCTGTATCTCTAGGTGTATATGTACCTATCACTAAAGGTATGATACACTATAGGTATGCCATAAGCTAGATGTCAAGTGTGATAGGCAATATAGTATCAATAAGGGGTTATGTGTGACATGGCAATTATTGACGGTGTGTGTGTAGCATACAATCCGTGCTCGTGCAACATGAACCGTCAATAATGTGTGCAGTGTCCTACGGCTGCTAGTCACAGTACACTATATCAAGGAAATAAAGTAAAGGCGCAATTCTACAATGACGTAGAATGTGCGATAGGTATTTGAATCCTAGCCCAGACGCATAACGCCATGCGGGCGATTCCCCTGTAGATGTTAAATCTACTCACCTACACTCCACGCTAGGTGAATCCTACCATCTGCTCCCCCTATAGCCGTGTCCGTAGTTCCTGCCTGCAAACCTGCAAATACGACATGAAAATCATATATAAGCCAAAATATTCCGCGAAACGCGATATCGAACCAAAACGAGAAACTCGCGTCGTGAACTAAACGCGCGTGTGCACGATACGCTGAATCATGTGTGTACGCGTCTAAAACCATCGCGACACGCCGCGATACGCTGGATCACAGAACCCACTCACGTATCGCGCGTATCGCGCAAACACAACGGACACAAAAACGATATATAGTCCCAGATTTTCCTACAGTTAAGATATCACAAAACTATACATGCCAAAGACCTAGACAACACAGCAGGGAACCCTACACAAAACCCCAACACCCCAGTCCCCTTCTTGGCCGCAAATTGCGGCCAATATGAATTAATTGGCGTCCAGAATTGGGAAGGGTGGGTTCGTGTTCATGTGGTGTGTTCTAGACCGAGGTATCATGTCCCAGTCTTCTCAATTTCACTCTGTAAGGTCCGGGTCAATAGCAGATTCCAGATATCCACTATATCACATAAAAACGACAATTTTGCACAAAAAGGAAAACCTATGGTATTTTAGTGTAATCTGGCCATTTCTCAGTTGAAGGTGACCAACAACACTACAAAGAGCTAGGTTAACCAATTCCAACACATTCCAACCAAAATTCCACACAAAACACCTAAACTAGCACTAAACTAGCTAATTTAGCACTAATCGAAGCAATCGATGCACAACTAAGCAAACCATGAAATGGGGTTAAGGAAATATACCCACTGAACCCTAGAAGGCAGGTGAAGATGTGGAGAAGAGCTTCTGCGAGTTGCTGGAGCTGTTACTGCTGATGCTGCTGCCCTGGGCTGCTGCTGCTGCTACTTCTCCTGACATGCTGCTGCTGGTGCTGTTCCAGTTATTGTTGTTGCTGTCTTTGTTGCTGCTGCTGAGAGTGTGAGGGGGTGTGTGTGTGTGAGAGAGTGAGAGAATGAGAGCAAGAAAATGAGATAGAGAGATGAGCTCACACAAAGACCCCCTTCTCACTCTCTCTCTCTCCTCATTAAGTGAGGCATGGCTCATGCCATGATGCCCATGCTCACTCTCTCTCTCTCCCAAAGTCAACCAATTTAAAATTCCATTTTATTTTCATTTTCATTTTAAATCTATCATGACTAATTACAACCATGACACTTAAACAAATATTAAAACTAGATTAGGGAGAAATGGTTAGTTAACCATGGTTGCTAATCATGGTTTAACCCCAAAAACAACCCAAGTTATCATGCACAAGTGTGTGTGTGCCTAACAAAATTCTAATAAAATACTCAATAAATAGCATATAATATTTAAAACTTCATTTGGTAAACTTTTTATTAAAAACCACACATTAAAATATAATTAGCTACAAAACACATTCTAAGGTGTTACAATTTGCATTTAGTTTTATATGAGTGAGGAATAAAGAGGAAAGAAAAAGAAAAGGAAAGCCATGAGAGGATAATTGAAGAGAGAGAGAGGGGACAACATGATGATGGCATAGCATGCTACATGTGAGAGAGAGTGAAGGTGAGAGAGAGAGAGAGAGACCCTTGACCAATTCTCGCCCATTCATTTTCCTTCCTCATTTTCATTATTTCCTTCATCATCTCCTTCATCTTCATCTTCATGTCTCCTCCAACCCCTCTACCCCATGGCAACCATCCTAAATCTTTATCAAAACCCTATACTCCCTTCATTAAAAATAATCCCCACCTCATCCTACACCTTATGGACCTTCCAAGCTTGGATTTTGAAGACTTTGAGCAACTCAAGAAAATTCTTGAGTTTTCAAACGAGGCAATTCCTACGCTTCTAGTTTAGATTTTTAGTTTCCTAGCACCCTATAGTAGTTTAGAGTTAAATCGATTTAGATTAGCGATGTTTGGAAATTTCAAGAGAGGGTTTGGGTGATTGTGTGGACTTGTGATCTATAGTGGGTGTTTACATAACCCTTAGTGAGGTTTTACTAGCCAAGACCCGAGATTAGAACCAAAATACGAACTTAGAAACTTTCCGTGTCGGTTTTGTGACATTTTTGGAGGTCTACAGGAAATCTGGAGCAACCCGGGACCTTTAAAAAAAATCAAAAATATACATTAACCTAATTAGACCAATAGGAGACCACCACGAGAAGACGAGGCCCAAACTCCAAGGTAAGGCCGGCGGGGGCGGTTACTGTAGCAAGTAGACCGACCAAAATTTGGGGAATTGTGCTGGGGTTTTGCCTGTAGCTCACATACCTTATAACATAGCTACAATATTTTTAGTTTTGTTCCAAATTACATGAGCCAAAATCTGGGAGCATATTAGGGTGGTTTTGGTTATGTTTTGCGATATTGGAATTCTTAGTTTTGGTATTTGATATTGTATTGGGTCGTTGGATGTTTGTACGTCAACGACGAGGGTTGTTTGGTAGTTTTTGCATGCGTAGGCTATAGGTTCTAACCTATTAGCACATCGTGTGTCGTATCGGTTTTCCGGATTTGGTTTTCATAACATGGCGATATGTGTTGATTTGTAGGTACCTTCGCGTGGTATCTGAGACGACGAAGCACATCGACTACGGCTAAACAAGGAGTTCCGCAAATGAGTAGATTTATATCTACGGGGGAAGTCGGGTGGATGGCATATAGCACCCCCGTAATTATAAAATGGAAACCGATATATAGGATATAGTCGGAGAAACCTATACTAGGAACCTACGGATGTGATTAGAAGTTTTAGTATGAAATGATATGATTGATAAGGATGTCTCGAATTGATATATGAGGATATGAAATGTGAATGTGAATCGCGATATATATGTAGTGCAAGAGAACAAGTATGAGATTTGTATTAGCATGATATGAGATCGATGACTACGACATGAGATTAATAAGATAGAATGTATATATATAAGATGACTTGATGTGAGATATTGATATGATGAAAAGAGTATACGATGAGATATGATGACTTGGGTTGATATATCGTTATACGGATGCGAGGCGATATGAGATAATTGATACCCTTGTCGGTCCCCTGATATGAGATTGATACGGATGTGACCTGAGATATAGGTATATATATATATATGATTATATGAATGATGAGTGAGATGTCGTACAAGACTTTAGATCCGTACCCTCATTATCGTATAGGTTGATAGAATCCCTAATTGTTTAATGCCGTCGTACGATGGATTACCGTACGTGATGAGTTTTACCTGATAATTGATCAATACCCTTGACTAGAGGATGTCGTATGATGGATTATACCGTACGTGATGTTGTGAGGATGGATGCCGATTGATAGATTCACCGACTCGGAGATGTTATAGATATCTAATCCCTGTCTACGCCGCTTAGTTTAGCCTTTACGTATATGTTAGATTAGATACGTATACCCTATAAAATTTTGCGTACGATGTACTTATTGGTTCATTCATGATATTCTCATTGCATTACATATACCTGTGTTAGTACACCTACAAAATTATCGATAATGCGTATGTTACACTTACACAGATTGCCTGCTCACACACTTTCATCATCGATAATTTCTGTGTCACTTACACAGTAGAATTGCCACATCATGCTATTACTCTTAATTGTTCAGTACTGTCACATGACTCTTTGGCATGATATACTTGCTATGCTCACATCACTATACTATGTCGCATGATATACTTGATATGCTCACATTTCTGTTCTATATTTGCATACATCATGCTTTAAGATTATATGCATTGAGATGTTGTTTTCATGAGATTCTGGATTTGAGAACCGTGGTTATATTTCAAAAGAAATTATGTATTGTTTTAAAAACCCGGTTTCTCTTGATATGATATTTCGAGACGTCCACCATGAGTTTTCTTGGTTCTGAGATTGGTATGTGAAACCCGATTCGAGGAGCGGTAGGCACCGTCTGTGGGTATATGGTGGACCCGGTGAGGGACCCCGGGTGTCACGACCCAAAATATTAGTTCATGACCAGCACTTAAATCACGCAACGTCTAAAGACGCAACGGAATTCAAGTAAGCTGAAAACCCAGAAATCTAAACCCTTTTGAAAAATAAAGGAGGTGGGGTTTTGAAATAAGTGTATAATGAAATCAAGTTTTCTTAAATGCATAGAATAGGAACATGAAAAATGCAAGTGGATTATGCAAGTTTAAAAACATGTTTTGTTTTTTTAGAAAATTTGGGCAGCACCTTCTTTGTATATTTTGATCCAAAACTACATATACAAGATAATGATAAAGGCATCCCCAAGCGGGAGCTAGCTCTTCGCCAAACGGCGGATCACAACAACGCAAGACAGTATAAATAAGTATACGACGCCCAACGGCGAAGTTCACCACAAAGATAAAGAAAAACAAGACATAAAAACCACCAGTAGCGGAAAACCCCTCGCTCTAAGTCTCGCAACCACCATCTCACTAAGTCTCATTACTTATACAATTTACAAATTTTCATTGATGGAGTCGACTATATACAATATGAAATATAAATACAAGAGTGGGTACGATACAAATGCCCCACCTATCAATGCAAAACACCCAAATGAAGCTGTGTGCCAGCGACGTCACTACTGATCCGTGCGGTCAACCTGCAAGAACTGTGGCACAACGGAGGTGAGTCGCCAACTCGTGAGTAGAAAAATATCAACAGATAGAAATCGAATAAACAACGACTCCTAGGTCAACTATATCATAAAGGTAATACTATGATATCTAGGGTGACCGGGTTTGTATATGTGCCAACACTAATACCAACGTCAATCATCATGTGGATATCATCCAACAATATAATCAATGTATGTATATGGATCTCGTCCAACAATAATAAAGGTATGTATGCATGTGGATCTCGTCCAACCATATAATCAAGGTATTTATGCATGTGGATATCATAAAAGAGTGTGCATGAATGTATAAGGATATAAATCAACGGTGTCCCTCGCGACACATCAAAATCATGGAACCTGGGTGTCCAACATCGACACCCGAAAACATCATGAAACCCGTGTCCAGCATCGACACGTAAATCCCCATATATCGGGCTCCGTCAGTCCGGATCGGCCCACGGGCTCCGTCAGTCCGGATCGGCCCATATCATCTCTCGACTCCGGTCGGTATCCTTCGGATATCCGTCAGGTCCAACCAATCACCGGTAGGTAGAAATCCCTCTTCCAGGCTCATCTTCTGTAGCACAGCAATCCGTTCTCGCCCCGGGATACCATACTGGGTCCACCATGTACCCGCAATCAGCCTCATCCAGCTCCTCGAATCGGGTTTCACATGTCACACGTCTCAGAACCGAGAAAACGCATGGTGGACGTACTGAAATATCATATCAAGAGAAACCGGGTTTTTAAAACAACACATAATCTCTTTAAAAATGTCCAAGGTTCTCAAATCCAGAAATCTCATGAAAACAGCATATCTCAACACGTAAAATCATAGAGCATGATGTATGCGACATGTAATAAAAATGTAAGCATATCCGTATATCATGCAACATGGAACAGTGATATGACATAATAAGGGAAAACCGCTCTTTTAAATGGATCTAGTTTTTAAAATGCAACATGCGGTTCCTAATTTCCCAATAAAACCAGTTATCTATTTAGGTACAATATGTGTATGCGCAAGTATAGAGGTACTAATTTGTATATGCGCCAATATGGGTATGCAATGTGTATATGCGCAAGTATGGATGTACCAATGTATGTGTGCACCAATATGGGTATACACGTTGTTGGATATATGTATGCCCTAGAGGCCATTATATGATAGTGGATGTATTTGTACATGTATATATATTCAGTATGCATTCTTGCTCGACATGATAGTATGCTATCTGGTTTTTCTTTATCTGACATGTTGATTTGATCGTGCTTTTATTCATTCATACATGCTGATAAAGCCCTGAGGATATCGGCTTGACTACTCTGATTATGATGGAGATCATACTAGTGGGACATCTGTAGTCTATAAGCATATCCTGGAAAGTCCCTAGTCGTAGGTATATCGAGACGGGGCATTGATATACCAGAGTAGACTAGCGTATATGATTCTAGACCCATACGATGGGCGATGAATGTTCCCGCATTCATCGATGTTTGACATCAAGATCATATACGGGTGCTCAGTAGTGACTGGGTACACTGGACGGACTCACCGAGAACTCCTATATGGAATTATATCTATCGTCGGATAGCAGTTCTCAGGTGACACTGGTACAGGTTAGTCTGTAGACCCGAGATCGTCATAGAGTCTTGTGTGTTCTCCCACTGTACTTTGATTGCCACCCTACCACGGCTCTACTGAGTCGTGCAAACAGGTGGCCGTTGGGTACAGTCCCGAGACACACGAAGACAATGAGCGATAGGAGGGGTTTCGTCTCTCCCGGTATTGGGAGTTGATGCTGTGCTGTGCCCGACTGGTTATATCAGTAAGTCCCTGGCCAGGGCTGCTGAGATTTGCTGATAAGTGTTATCAGTGGTTTCTCGATCTGTTATAGACCATTCACAGGCATGACTTATTGAGTTATTGGGGTCGACGTGACCATCCCTAGGCTCAATATGCGGCATATCTGACGAAGAGACCGGACTGTACGGTAGTGTTGCCGGTTGGCTCGACGGGAGTCGTAGGAGGTTCGCTTATTTTCTTCTGATCGCTCAATACCCGGGTGGCCGTTACGTTTAGCTGACCGCTTGCGTCTTGGGGGTGCTTGATGTGATCATCACCCACTGCCGGTGTATTGACGAGTCTTAGAGTCCCACAAAGGAGTTACCTAATCCAGGCGAAACGTTGTGGTGCGCGTATGCGATATGCGCTTGGACCCGATTAAAATGCGCGTATGGGATACCGTATATTAATTGGGTGGCTTGCTAATGGTCGGGTCGTATGTGATATGACCGGATTAGTAAATCAAGTGTTGATTTATCATTAGCTTCTCACTACAAATCCTATCTTGTTTATTTTGGATGTATGCATGCATGTATGCATTCATTTTTGTTCATGCACATATGGATGTGCATGCACACATGCATACATACATCATTTTATCATGGTTGCTTATACATTGAGAATGGTGGCAATATAAGAATCACACCATGGTTATTTTTATGGATTATTATTGCTTTTGAATTAAAACAAAAAGGAAATAAAAATGGGTTAAATCATAAAAGGTTTCTACACTCTTCTTAACCTTACCATGCTCACCTACCTTTTAACCCATGGTTTATTTTCTTTTTGTGCTTTTAACTTCAATTCAATAATATCTTTAGAATTAACCATGGTTGGATATGAGAGATGAAAAATATATATATGCTTATTTTTCATTTCTTTTTCAATGGTTCATTATTCTCTTCTTCACAAAAGGTCATCATCTTCATCAACCTTGATCTTTTGCTTTCTAGTTCTTTCAAGAGAGCAAAATACTCATAAAAATAGGATTTTGAAGTGAGAACCTTAGCCACAACATCATTCTACACAAGTTTAGCCAACTTGTTTAGAGTGTTCACTTTGTTTTTCAAAGTTGCGCGCTTGGACGGGGAACTCCGGGTGGATCGTCGTGGACGTGAGAAGACTACAAGAGGACCTTCTTCCAACACCTAAGAGACTAAGGAGTCAAGCATAAGGGGAGCTACAAAGGTTGTAGTCTCGAAACCCTAATTTGATTAGCTTTATGTTTCGTAACCCTAATTGTCTAGGATCGATTCCTTTGCATGTTTGTTTAGCACCATCAAAATCCATACTTTGAGACATGTGATGCTTCAGAACTCAACCTAACAATGGTATCAGAGCCGACCTAAAACATTAGGCGTTGCTTTAGCAAAGTAAAAACTCCGATCGAACCAAAATACGAAATTACGGGACACTCTCTGGAAATTTTTTAAAAAATGACTTTTTTCAGAATTAAAAATACTCAAAAAATAAAGCAGGTAAATATAAGACAAACTGGAAAATTCGAGCCAATGAACAGTACTTATGGGCGCGGAACCGCGGCCCAAGCAAACTAAGGCCGCGGATCCGCGGCCATACAAGGGGATCTTTCACTCATTTTGGTACAGTGTTTTTCCTTACCTGCTTTTGTATATTTTGAGTATGTTTAATCTGAATCTACTGTTGAATTTTCTGGAGACGGTTTTTGACGCGTAGATTCGATCGGAATTTTCATTTCGTTGTTTATCCAGGTAAATTAGAAAGTATTAGAGTGTTTGAACGAGTGTCATTTGCTCACTATTCACGGGGTTTAAATACTTTGGAGATACGTGCAAGTCTTTTTGTGGTGGACCCTCTAGAAGACAACAAACCTTAACTCGATTATGTGACCGTCTTGAACTGCCCTTTGAACCTTAGGGTTTGGGGCAGTACGGCGTGCCACATGTGAGGCGTTGGCTTGACCTTTCTACGGCTGGACCGCTACTACTGTGTCACACTCCGGATTTTTGAACCCTGCTCAAGTGTTGAGCTTTAGTGAATCTTGGGTACTTGATCGTTCGTTCGAAAACTTTAATACTGTCTGTTTATCTGGAATGTGATACAATATGTGGAATTCATATAGTTTAGGCATGAAATACGAAATATATGATATTTCGCATTTATGATGTCTAAAGAGAATGTGGATTCCAAATATTGTAGTTTTACACTTTCTTTTCTGTAACCGTAAGTATAGTATGTACGATATCGCCGGTTCGTTGCTATACATCAACGACAATAGGGGTATGCATACTTACGTACGTTGATGATATGAGATATTATGTGTTGCTGAGATATGATGTGCAGGATTGTCGCGATTGAATAGCCAGGGGGTTTTTATGTGAGATGAGAGTTTTATATTTTCATTCATGTAAATTCATATGTAATGTAATATTCTTTTATTTGGGGCACTTCCGGGTTGAGGTTGTGTCACCGGTGTTGTATATTATTTACTTTTCCGCATTAGGATGGACCCAAGGAGGGGAGCACAGGTGACCCGGTTCTGGGGTTCAGTGGGAGGCCATCTCGAGGAGTCGAGACCGGGTCTCCTAAACTCCAGAATTGGTAGGGTCACTTGCCGCTCTCGTAGGGGTCCAGGGTGTGGGCTTGGCTATTCATCGCGATATTTTCTATTCTGGCTAAATACTAAATACGGACGTCCTAGTATACCCCACGTTATATCTATGTTTCTGCTGCCTGTGTTCTGTGATATCTGAGACGAATGACATATTATATATATGATATATAGTAGACGTTGCTTATGTTTTACACCCGTGCTAGTCCCGTCCCGGTATGCCGTTAGTTAAGTAACCTAACGGTGCATATCGGAACATTGCGGCGAATGCGGATGGCATAAGCGTACGTGTTATTTTCGTTTCTTTTCTATGATTGGCTTAAGGACTTAAATGATGGGATTACATTAATGTGATTAATGTAAAGAAAATAAACCTAAAAAGATGTTGTAGAATCAGATTTAAAAACCACTCGGCTATTTATGAAAAAGCTATACTTCAAAACTGCGAAGATTAAGCCACTCCTTTTAAAAACCATTTGATTCTACAACGATATCAAGCTCAAAGCGTTAAAGATTTTCTTAAAAATCATCCGCAACCCTCCATCATTTTAGGAAGTAGAGTACTTAGTATTCGTGCTACGTTTGTTGACCTTAGCCAAGGCGTAGTGTACGGTAGCTAAGTGATGTCTTCCTACAAATGCATATGATGCAGATTAATTAGGACGGGCATATGACTTTGTTGATCATAGCCAAGGGTCATGTGAACGGGTCTAATTAATCAAGAAATGACGGGTTGAGCTTGACTAGTACTCGTGATTTGTTGACCTTAGCCAAGGTCACGAGTATTAGGGGTAAAAACCACATCGGGAATTTCAATAGTTGAAATTTGCAATGAGATTGCATACCTTCCATGTGATGGTTGGATCCCGATCCCACTGTGGGCAATAGTTGCTCCTAGGAGAGTTTTACAGTTTATAATTAGCTAACTCATTAGGTGTCTAGAAAGGTGTTAACGGGGCTCCGCCTCTGGGAAAACGAGGTTTACTTTAATTAGGTCCGTGCGAAAGCACGGGGAACCTCCCTCAAGTACCGACACTGGCCTGGATGAATGGTTAGCGAAGTTGTAGACTGTAATTAATCCTGGCTAGTTTTTCTTTTTAAGGTTTGAAAGAAAAACTCGATAAAAGCAATGGGAAACATCGATTAGACAAGATAATAACCAATCTGATCTATGCAAGAGCTTTCGCTGAGTGTATTCTTTTCTCTCTCTTAATGGCAGATACCCATGACTGGACTCAAGCTTTTACTAGATAAAAACAAACTGAATGGAACCAACTATAAAGACTGGCTGAGGAATCTGAAAATCGCCTTGACTTATGATAAAGTATCATATGTCCTCACGGCTTCAGCCCCGCCCGTCCCAGGTCCAAAATCCTCAGTTGCGGACATTGAAGTCCGCAAGACATGGGACGCTGACTGTGCCACGGCAAAATGCCTCGCGCTTGCATCGATGGATAACACACATCAAAAGCAGCACGAGGATATGGACATTCACGGTATATTGCTCCATACAAAGGAGTTGTATGGAGAGCAATCCCGCGTATTACGATACGAAGCATCAAAGAAATTGTTTCAGATGCGAATGGCCCCTGGCACACCAGTAGGAGACCATGTTCTGAAGATGATAGCTCTTATAGAAGAGCTTGAGGACCTTGGATGGACAATGGACAATGAACAATATATAGATATTATTCTGCAGTCCCTTCCCTCCACCTTTGCTCAATTCATGGTGAACTTCAACATGCATGACATGGAGAAGGAACTCCCTGAACTCCTTAACATGTTAAGGAGTGCAGAGAGCACTATGAAGTCAGCAAGAACTCCCGTTATGACTATTGGACAATCTTCTTCTTCTCGCCCGAAAGCTAAGGCCAAGGGAAAGAAAAAGAAGAAGCCCACCAATCCTAAAGGTGGAGTTAAAAAGGTGAAGGGAAAGGAAAAGTCCAAGGCTGGAGACTCGGGGAAGGGCGAATGTTTTCACTGCCACAAGACAGGACATTGGAAGCGCAACTGCACGGAGTACTTAAGTCTCAAGAAGAAGCAGGGGATGCTTCTGCATCAGGTGCGTTTGTGACAGAAAACTGTTTTTCAATAAACTCTGCTTCCTGGGTATTAGATACCGGTTCAGGTTCTCACATTTGCAATTCTATGCAGGGACTGAGAAATAGCAAGGTTTTGAAGACAGGTGAACATACTCTCCGTGTTGGAAATGGTTCCAATGTACATACAGTCGCAGTAGGAGAGTATCACTTGGGGTTGCCATCTGGATGTATTTTGGTTTTGAATCCATGTTATTTTGTACCAAGCATGCTATGTAATATAATATCCGTTTCTTTGTTGGACAATGAAGGATATAATTTTGTATTGCAGAACAATGTTATGAACATTCACCTGAATCAAATGTTGGTTGGGTATGGTACGCTTAATAACGGAATATATGTCCTAAATCAACACACAGTTTTCAGTATACAACACACTAATAAAAGAAAACTTTCAGAATTTAATGAAGCTTTTCTTTGGCATTGTAGACTTGGTCATATTAACGAAACAAGACTAAACAAGTTACACAAAGATGGATATTTAAACTCTTTTGAATATAAATCTTATGCGACTTGCCAGTCTTGTATCAAGGGTAAAATGACCAAAACTCCGTTTACCGGACACGGAGAAAGAGCTGCTCAGCTCCTAGGCCTCATACATAGTGATGTATGTGGGCCAATGTCTACACAGGCTAGAGGCAGTTTTTCATACTTCATTACATTCACTGACGATTTCTCAAGATTCGGTCATGTATTTTTATTAAAACACAAGTCCGAAGCCGAGAAATTCATAGAATATAAACAAGAAGTAGAAAAACAAACCGGCTTGAGTATCAAGATGCTTCGATCAGATCGAGGTGGTGAGTATCTCAGTACAGAATTTGCAAACTTCCTAAAAGAGAATGGGATTCTCTCTCAGCTCACTCCCCCTTACACACCACAGCACAACGGTGTGTCAGAACGACGGAATAGGACCCTATTAGATATGGTCCGGTCCATGATGAGTGACACTGAGTCACCCGTCTCGTTTTGGGGGCATGCATTGGAGACTGCAGCATTTCTGCTAAACAGGGTTCCAACCAAAACCGTATCTACCACGCCATATGAGATATGGCATAGGAAGAGACCATCTCTTAAGAGAATTAAGATTTGGGGTTGCCCGGCCTATGTTAAAAAGCAGAATCCGGACAAGCTCGAGACACGGTCAGTCATGTGTAACTTTGTGGGATATCCAAAGAATTCTTATGGATATCTATTCTACCACAAAGAGGAACAAAAAGTGTTTGTTTCTCAACATGCCACATTCTTGGAAAAATAGTTTTTCGCAGATAAAGATGATGGCAAGGTGGTGGATCTAGAAGAGGTTCTAGAGACACAAACTACAAATGACGATTTGGTTGAACCGGCTGTTGCAACAGAAACTGAAGAACCTCGGCCACTCCGTAGGTCTGGTAGGACTTCTCGCCCACCGGAGAGGTACTACGGTTTCCTCATTGATGGTGACAGAGAAGATTGTATCATAGATGATGATGATCCTACCAGTTTTCAGCAAGCTATCACGAGTAGAGACTCTGTGATGTGGCTGGATGCCATGAGATCCGAAATGGAGTCTATGTACACCAACAAAGTATGGACTTTGGACGTTGTACCCCTGGGGTAAAACCTGTGGGGTGCAAATGGATCTTTAAAAGAAAGATTGGTGTAGATGGGCAGGTAGAGACCTATAAGGCAAGACTTGTGGCGAAAGGCTTTCGTCAAAGACCAGGTTTGGACTATGACGAAACTTTTTCGCCCGTAGCCATGCTTAAATCAATTCGGATCCTACTTGCTATTGCTGCTCACTACGACTATGAAATCTGGCAGATGGACGTTAAAACAGCATTTCTAAATGGAGATTTAGAAGAATGCGTTTATATGGATCAGCCAGAAGGCTTCATTGACAGTGGGAGCAGCGGGAAAGCATGTAGATTGCTTAAATCCATATATGGGTTAAAGCAGGCATCTCGGAGTTGGAACATCTGTTTCGATGATGTTATCAAAGAGTTTGATTTCATCAAAAATCCAGATGAACCTTGTGTTTATAAGAAGGCTGTAGGAAGAGCTGTAGCATTCCTCGTATTGTACGTGGATGACATTCTTCTGATAGGAAATGATATTCCTATGCTACAGTCGGTCAAATCTTTCTTATCACTAAGGTTCTCCATGAAGGACCTGGGTGATGCCACATACATCCTGGGCATAAGGATCTATAGGGATAGATCCAAAAAGTTATTGGGATTGTCCCAAACCAGGTACATTGACACTATCCTAAAAAGGTTTAGTATGGAAGACTCCAAGCGGGGTGCCTTACCCGCTTGCCATGGGGTCACTCTCTCCAAGGACTCTTGCCCAAAGACCGATGAAGATAGAGCTCGCATGAGCCTTATACCCTATGCTTCGGCAGTAGGATCTATAATGTATGCGATGTTATGTACACGCCCAGATGTAGCTTATGCACTTAGTGTTGTAAGAAGGTATCAATCCAACCCAGGGGAGAACCACTGGATAGCTGTGAAGAACATTCTTAAGTACTTACGAAGGACTAAAGAATTATTCTTGGTATATGGTAATGGAGATCTCCAAATGGAGGCCTTTACTGATTCGAGCTTCCAGAGCGATAAGAACGACAGCAAATCTATCTCTGGGTTTGTATTTACCCTCAATGGAGGGGCGGTGAGTTGGAAGAGTTCCAAACAAGATACCGTTGCAGACTCTACGATGGAAACTGAGTACATTGCTGCAAATGATGCTGCCAAGGAAGCCGTCTGGATGAAGAAGTTCGTCTCAGAGCTAGGAGTAGTTCCAACCATTATTGATCCAATACCTTTGTATTGTGATAATAATAGGGCTATGGCGTTAGCCAAGGAGCCCAGATCCCATCAGCGATCCAGACACATCCTGAGGCGTTTTTCATTTGATCCGTGAGATTGTAGATCGCCGCGAGATCGAGATTAGGAGAGTAGACACAAAGGATAACGCCGCAGATCCATTCACCAAGGCCCTCCCTCAGCCGCAGCATGAGCGACTTTTTGAGATGTTGGGTATGAGATACGCCAATAACTGGCCTTAGTGCAAGTGGGAGATTGTTGGATATATGTATGCCCTAGAGGCCATTATATGATAGTGGATGTATTTGTACATGTATATATATTCAGTATGCATTCTTGCTCGACATGATAGTATGCTATCTGGTTCTTCTTTATCTGACATGTTGATTTGATCGTGCTTTTATTCATTCATACATGCTGATAAAGCCCTGAGGATATCGGCTTGACTACTCTGATTATGATGGAGATCATACTAGTGGGACATCTGTAGTCTATAAGCATATCCTGGAAAGTCCCTAGTCGTAGGTATATCGAGACGGGGCATTGATATACCAGAGTAGACTAGCGTATATGATTCTAGACCCATACGATGGGCGATGAATGTTCCCGCATTCATCGATGTTTGACATCAAGATCATATACGGGTGCTCAGTGGTGACTGGGTACACTGGACGGACTCACCGAGAACTCCTATATGGAATTATATCTATCGTCGGATACCAGTTCTCAGGTGACACTGGTACAGGTTAGTCTGTAGACCCGAGATCGTCATAGAGTCTTGTGTGTTCTCCCACTATACTTTGATTGCCACCCTACCACGGCTCTACTGAGTCGTGCAAACAGGTGGCCGTTGGGTACAGTCCCGAGACACACGAAGACAATGAGCGATAGGAGGGGTTTCGTCTCTCCCGGTATTGGGAGTTGATGTTGTGCTGTGCCCGACTGGTTATATCAGTAAGTCCCTGGCCAGGGCTGCTGAGATTTGCTGATAAGTGTTATCAGTGGTTTCTCGATCTGTTATAGACCATTCACAGGCATGACTTATTGAGTTATTGGGGTCGACGTGACCATCCCTAGGCTCAATATGCGGCATATCTGACGAAGAGACCGGACTGTACGGTAGTGTTGCCGGTTGGCTCGACGGGAGTTGTAGCAGGTTCGCTTATTTTCTTCTGATCGCTCAATACCCGGGTGGCCGTTACGTTTAGCTGACCGCTTGCGGCTTGGGGGTGCTTGATGTGATCATCACCCACTGCCGGCGTATTGACGAGTCTTAGAGTCCCACAAAGGAGTTAACTAATCCAGGCGAAACGTTGTGGTGCGCGTATGCGATATGCGCTTGGACCCGATTAAAATGCGCGTATGGGATACCGTATATTAATTGGGCGGCTTGCTAATGGTCGGGTCGTATGTGATATGACCGGATTAGTAAATCAAGTGTTGATTTATCATTAGCTTCTCACTACAAATCCTATCTTGTTTATTTTGGATGTATGCATGCATGTATGCATTCATTTTTGTTCATGCACATATGGATGTGCATGCACACATGCATACATACATCACTTTATCATGGTTGCTTATACATTGAGAATGGTGGCAATATAAGAATCACACCATGGTTATTTTTATGGATTATTATTGCTTTTGAATTAAAACAAAAAGGAAATAAAAATGGGTTAAATCATAAAAGGTTTCTACACTCTTCTTAACCTTACCATGCTCACCTACCTTTTAACCTATGGTTTATTTTCTTTTTGTGCTTTTAACTTCAATTCAATAATATCTTTAGAATTAACCATGGTTGGATATGAGAGATGAAAAATATATATATGCTTATTTTTCATTTCTTTTTCAATGGTTCATTATTCTCTTCTTCACAAAAGGCCATCATCTTCATCAACCTTGATCTTTTACTTTCTAGTTCTTTCAAGAGAGCAAAATACTCATAAAAATAGGATTTTGAAGTGAGAACCTTAGCCACAACATCATTCTACAAGTTTAGCCAACTTGTTTAGAGTGTTCACTTTGTTTTTCAAAGTTGCGAGCTTGGACGGGGAACTCCGGGTGGATCGTCGTGGATGTGAGAAGACTACAAGAGGACCTTCTTCCAACACCCAAGAGACTAAGGAGTCAAGCAAAAGGGGAGCTACAAAGGTTGTAGTCTCGAAACCCTAATTTGATTAGCTTTATGTTTCGTAACCCTAATTGTCTAGGATCGATTCCTTTGCATGTTTGTTTAGCACCATCAAAATCCATACTTTGAGACATGTGATGCTTCAGAACCCATTATAGGGTGCTAGGCTAACCTAACACACGTGGTATATACGCAAGCATGAGTGTACAATATATATGTGCGCCAATATGGTGTACAATTGGTATATACGCAAGCATGAGTGTACCATATGTATGTGCGCCAATATGGTGTACAAATGGTATATACGCAAGCATGTTATGCGAAGAGTCATATCATGATGCAGCAATCCTTCTGTGTAGTGACATGGCAATTATCGATGATGAAGTGTGTGAGCCTACTATCTGTGTACGTGTAATATACGCATCATCGATAATGGTGCAGATGTACTATCGCAGGTATAAGTAATGCAATGCGAATAACATGAAGGCAGCATAAGGTAAATCATATGCAAATACTGACGGGTATACGTATCTAACATGATCGAGTCAGTGAATCAATCAATCGGCATCCAGCTACACAATGTCACGTACGGTATAATCCATCATACGACATCCTCTAGTCAAGGGTATGGATCAATCATAAAATCAAACTCATCACATACGGGAAAGATCATCGTACGGCGGCATTTAAAACATTAGGAATCCTATCAACCTTTACGACAGTGAGGGGGGTACGGACTTAACGTCACGTACGGCATATCACACATGTTCACAACATATATAAATGTAACTATATACCTATGTCCCAGGTCATATCCATAACGATCTTATATCAGGGGACTGACAAGGTATCAACCATTTCAATCGACTCGCATCCGTATACCAAAACATCGTCATATCATCATATCCGTCTTATATTCTTTCATCACATTTATATCTCACATCAAGTCGAGTTTACATAACACTCTATCTCAACTAAAAGTATAGGTATCTAATCTAACATACACACCCGAACCATACAATCAGATTTTTAAAGAGCGAGTCGTAGTTTTTAAAATAGGGGTTACGGTGTTTTTAAGGAAAAGATATCATTTGAAATTCCATAACGTCCCTCAAGATATCTGTTTAAAAGATGCATACGACTCTTCAGTTTAGAAATATGTATGGTTCGGATGACACATCTACGTCGAATATCTAGTCTTATAGTATCATAAACGGCAATATCGTCAAACATCATCCTCAAATCCCGTCATCACATATTAGCCGTATTATATCATTTCAAACTATCCTTAGTTTCTAATATGGTTTCACTAACTATCATTTAACTCTAACCCTAGTTTCTAAATCTAGGTTTTCTTAATCATATTCTACAATCGGTTTCCAACAAAACTTTGCGGGGGTGCTATACGTCATCCACCCGACTTCCCCCATGGATATAGATCCACTCACAGTAGTCTTCGCTTGCCGAAGTCTATGAAGCCACGCTCCATCTCCTCGGAATCCACACGAGGGTACCACAATAATAAACAATCGCAATCGCTATTAACATCAAGTCCGGAAACCAAAACGGCACACGGATCGCCTATAGGTTAGAACCTATAGCCCACGTATGCAAAACCAACAAATTACCCCTAGTCGTTGATGTACAAACATCCAACAACCAAATACAAATCCAAATATCAAAACTAAACATTTCAAAATATGGAAACATAGCCAAAAACCACACTAATGTGTTCCGAGATTTTGACTCAGGCCAAAAGGAGTTGCACAAACAAGTCCAGGATGCTGTATATGATGTATATGACCTACTGGATCAACCCCGACACCAGAACCCACCAAGTGGCCGGCCACTCCTCTATAAAATCCGGCCTCCTCGGGTCCCCCTGCTCCTATGGGCTTCGTTTTGTCATGGTGGTCTCCTATGGTCAAAAATGGGTCCTTGGTGTTGTTTGCTAAACTCAGAAATCCCCCGGGTTGCTCCAGATTTCTCTGCACACCCTTTATCCTCACAAAACCGACATGGATCAATTCCTAAATCTGTGTTTTGGGTTTCTAAGCTCTGGTCTAGGTCAAGAATCATCTCAAAAGTCTTATTAACAGCCACAAAACATCACCAATTTCCCAAACCCTTCTCTTGGGATTTCAAAGTTCACACATCCATCACTAAACGACATCTAAACTTAAACAAAAAGCTAGGAAATCAAAACTACTCTAAATGAAAAGAGATATACCTCATGGTTACTCCCAAACAAAACCCTAGAAGTCCCAAAGTTGCCAAAATCCCAATTTGCTTGGTTCAATGTGATGGGCACGAAGAGGGGATCGTTTTTTGTGAAAGGGGTATATGGTTTGGATGGAGTTTTGGAGATGGATTTAGGGTTTGAAGGTGGAGGGAGATGAGGGTGAGGAAGATGAAGAATGAGATGCAAAAATGTTGGGGAAAAGGTATGAGGCAGCCCCCCTCTCTCTCTCTCAATTATTCTCACTGTCTCTCTCTCCAAGTCATCATTATGTCTCCTTTCTCTCTCCTCGCTCATCATGACACCTTTTTCTTTCTCTTTTCTCACCAAAAAACATACACCCAAATAAAACAACACCATGAAATAACATGTAACATGTCATGGTGCACTTACCATGAAGAACTGTAGAAACACGGATTTGGCTTAATCGCGATTAGTAGTGCACTAATCGGGTTTTTATCAAAACTGCATATAATAAATTTTTTAAATGCCAAATCCATTAAATATATTTTTAAATAAATAAATCATTTTAATTTCCATTTATTTCATAAATATTGGTATATATTTATACCCTTTTTCGAAAACCCCAATTTCGCAAATCGGGCAGTTTTCGGGAAATATATTATTTTAATATTTAATTCCAAAAATAATATTTTATATTTTCTGAAATGTTACAATCTTCCCCCTTAAAGAAATTCGGTCCCCGAATTTAAATTTAAACCCCCAAATTCTAAAACATTTCAATAATCAGCTCAAATCAACGGGGCTACGAAAACACGGAAGATACAGAAACAACACAGCGCGTCATGTGCGCATGAAAACGAGTACAAAACTCAAAAACCGAACTCCGTCAAGCGTCACGCAAATTGTCGGATTGCACGCATATCCTCGGAGTTACAATAGAGATACAGATCTCGAAATCCAATACCGAAATCCAATATACACTAGTCAAATACTATAATATGTATATAATACGCATCTTTGGAAAACTTTCAAGAACTGAATAAACTCATGCAAAAATCTTTTCTAATTCGCCGCGTGAATGCGTAACTCACGGCATAAGTGACGGACGCTCGTTTGTAAAATAATAATATATGTCCATATATGTTTTCCTAAATACACGTTCCGTCGTTTTCAAAATATCCCAAAAGGTTTTCCTTTATAAACATTCGTGTCGCTCACGGACACGTAGGAAATAGCGAAACTATAGCTCTTTTTCAAACACCACTTGGTAAACTTTTAATGCATGCAATGTACTCAGGTACTGTCCTCAGATCAGTCCTGTTTGGACACTAAATAATATGGTGCCTATCATGAAAACAAGGTGCTCAAAAACAGAATTAGCCTCAAAAGGCTTATCCAACAATCACATGCGTCTGGTACGCACGGAAATCAAATCCGAATACAGGTGCCACAATATGCACGAAAGCCAAAACTACATGCAACGGGTGTGGACGAAAGCATCTGTCCAGTGCAACGGGTGTGCACGACGACAATATCAAGGGCATCTAGAGTGCATCCGGTGCAACTAACATGCACGAATAAAAATCCTAAACGCGTGCATCCGGTGTGCACAAAAGCACATCTCATATCATGCGCCCAACATGTGTGAAAATCTAAATCAAGTGCATCCATCATGCACTAATGAAATCTAAATCAAGTGCATCAAACATGCACGAAAGAAATTTAAATCAAAGGCATCCGATATGCACGAGCAAAATCTCACTCAAGTACATCCGATGCGCATAAAATCCAAAATCAAGCGTCTAATATGCGCAAAAATCCAACCCAAGTGCGTCGGGTCCGTAAAAGCATATAGTGAAGTAGCATGCATGAAAACTAACGGCAAGTGCCAATGTGCACGAAAACACAAATCTGGTAACACAAATGCTCAAAGACATAAATCGGTGCAACAATGTACGGAGTATAAA
This sequence comes from Agapanthus africanus, assembly GCA_030015575.1. Taxonomy (NCBI): domain Eukaryota; kingdom Viridiplantae; phylum Streptophyta; class Magnoliopsida; order Asparagales; family Amaryllidaceae; genus Agapanthus; species Agapanthus africanus. The sequence continues at coordinate 518,294,651 of CM057337.1, forward strand.
TCTAGTGCAACCAATGCACAAAATACCGAACTGGCGCAACCAATGCACAAAACATAAATCCAGTGCCACAAATGTACGAAAGAAAATCTAGTACAACAAATGCACGAAACAAAAATCCGGTGCATCCAGGGCACGAAATACAGTGCATAAATGCGTAAATACAAATCTGGTGCATCAAGTGCACGAAATACAAATACGGTGCATCCTGTGCACAAAATATCGATCAATAACTCAAATGTGTAAACAGCAACACCGAGTGTACCAGGGTGTATAAAATCATAAACGTGTGCAACGGCGTGCACAAAACACATATCAATGCACTACAAGCACATATAAGCTATACCGAGTGCAAAATCAAATCGAGCGCGTACCACACGCGCAAAATCGAATCAACTGTATGAAATCTATGAAATCATAAACATGTGCAGCCAAGGCACAAAACCGATATCAAGTGCAATAAATATGCACAAATCAAAAACCAACACAACGGTGTATAAAAACATATCTTAAGTGCAATAACTATGCACGAAATGTAAATTCCCAGTAGGTGCAGCCATGGTGACGAAATCAATATCAGGAAACTCGTCATCAAAACTCAAATCCAAGCGATATAAGCGTGATACTCAGATCACAAATGCAAATCGCAACAAAGGACATTGAGGTACACCTCCTACAAAGTCGAAGAATAAATCGGTGCGCCTAAAACCGGCAGAACAAGAACATCCGCTTGCCTCCTATTCATGGTCTGGCGTCCTCGATCTCTTGGTCCTTATCTTCTCTGTGGATTTACCAATCTCGCAATCCATCGGCTCATCGGCCTTGTCAGGGGTGCTAACGGGGACGATTCCGTTCTGGCACTTCTCTGGTCATCTCTTGACCAATCATCACGACCACTCGTAAAGAAGCATGTTACTGGCGTTGGCTTCTTGTCCTATGAATACACGAGACACAACTGATCCTGGGTGCAAATCTCATTGCAGCAGTGTCCTGGAAGGAATCCTGCTCAAGGTCTCTTCCCATCTCGTCTATGCTGAACTGTACGGAGGCTGGTACTCTGACATAATCTTTTCTCACTTTCTGGACATCTGCGTTCTCAGCACACATTTCCTCGAAAACTGGCCATATCCCAACGCCTCTGTATGCATATCAGATCTCTAATCTCGACGGGAAGTAACAACAGCTCGTCAGCGTCTCACACGAACCTCTGGTTCCACTCTTCTGTATCATCGTCCACTATGACGTCACGTCTTGCTGTCTGTGTACTGCTACTGTCCTCGGCCACGGTCAATCCGGAGTCTCTCATACGGACTCGAAGTCACGAACTTGGTATCTTCATCACTCTGTAGATGATATCTGGCCGAACACGTCCTCGGGAACTCATCCCAACCATCAGAGGAATACTCAATACTCGTCCGTCCTTGATCAACTTACAATGCATCTGGGTGAGGTCTTCTATCCGAAGTTAGTCAGCTTGCTGATCTCTTATCATATGATATCTGGACGACGTCAAACTTTTCGATCGAGTCATCGAAGTCCCAAAATTTTCCGAAAGCTCAATACCTGAGCACAGTCTAAAAATATCTGGTACATACCACAGTACCTCTGGACCAGCCGTAGAAGGGCAAACCCAAGCCTCACTGATGGCACCGCTAAACTGCTGCAAACCCAAAGGTTTAAAAGAGGTTCCATGTTCATCATGTCGAGTTAGGGTTTCATTCTTCTAGAGGGTCCACAGAATTACCTGCATGGTCCTCCGAACACTTTAAACTTGGGAAAAATGGGTTTCTGACACTCGTCCGAACTTTTTAGCTTTGCCTATACAGCACGTGAATACCCTTCGTCCACATGCTAGACAATGCCTCAATCCTCCAGGAAAGGCGATACATCGACGGTCATCTCTGGATCGGTCAGCTCTAGATCTGAGTAAGACATTCCGCCCTGAAAATCTTCAACTCAACTGGGCCTGCGTCGGCGCATCAATCTAACGAATCACCTTCGTCTCTCAACTCGCGGTAGACTAGCTATCATCAGTCGCATTTCTGCCTGATAGCTCCGGCGATCTCAGCTCGTAAGCTCTGGAAGCGACATCCTATCAATCTCAGCAACAGCTGGGTCATCTGTCTACACGGTAGGCGACATCACAATCTCTGAGGTACAATGTACATCAACAGTCCTCTCGCAACTGGCAGCTCCAACAATGGCCCGATCATCCGGTGTAAAACCAAGCACTCGCCTCCACAAGAGGTCACAACATAACACTACATCGAGACGTTCCCATGTCACCAGAAAACACAATGGTCAGCCCTCGTACCAAATGAACTCGCCCTGATCGAAACACCAGTAGCAGCTCAATCTGCGCTCAACCATGGTGACAGGAACCTCAATCGAGTATCGATGAAAACAGATCAACGGCATAAGAGGAAACGACGGATCCAGAATGGATACATGATCATAAGAAGGAACAGCATCAATAGGAGTATGATCATGGAAACAAATAGAATCAAGGATCTCAAATGGATGTATAATCATGGATACAAAGAGAATCACTGGTCTCAAAATATGTACATCTTAAGGTTTCTTAAGTGGAGTATCGTGTCGTAAATATGCCGCGGAACATACGTACGGTACGTCACTCTTCTCAAGCTACCTGTTCCATCAATCAAGGTCAGCCTATGAAACGAAAGTTCGGGTCTAATACCCCCCCTCCCCGTTCAAGTCTAAGTTCCGTAAGGTCAAGCCTAGGTTCCGAAATACATACCCGCCCTAGACTCCGCATAGTCAAACATAGACTCGAACAAAAGTTAAACCTAGAGCTCTGATACCAACTTTATCACGACCCGAAATATTAGCTCGTGACCAGCACTTGAATCACGCAACGTCTAAAGGCACAACGGAATTCAAGTAAGCTGAAAACCCAGAAATCTAAACCCTTTCGAAAAATAAAGGAGGTGAGGTTTTGAAATAAGTGTATAATGAAATCAAGTTTTCTTAAATGCATAGAATAGGAACATGAAAAATGCAAAACGATTATGCAAGTTTAAAAACATGTTTTGTCTTTTTAGAAAATTTGGGCAGCACTTCTTTTGTATATTTTGATCCAAAACCACATATACAAGATAATGATAAAGGCATCCCCAAGCGGGAGCTAGCTCTTCGCCAAACGGCGGATCACAACCACGTAAGACAGTATAAATAAGTATACGACGCCCAACGGCGAAGTTCACCACAAAGATAAAGAAAAACAAGACATAAAAACCACCAGTAGCGGAAAACCCCTCGCTCTAAGTCTCGCAACCACCATCTCACTAAGTCTCATTACTTATACAATTTACAAATTTTCATTGATGGAGTCGACTAGATACAATATGAAATATAAATACAAGAGTGGGTACGATACAAATGCCCTACCTATCAATGCAAAATACCCAAATGAAGCTGTGTGCCAGCGATGTCGCTACTGATCCGTGCGGTCAACCTGCAAGAACTGTGGCACAACGGGGGTGAGTCGCCAACTCGTGAGTAGAAAAATATCAACAGATAGAAATCAAATAAACAACGACTCCTAGGTCAACTATATCATAAAGGTAATACTATGATATCTAGGGTGATCGGGTCTGTATATGTGCCAACACTAATACAAATGTCAATCATCATGTGGATATCATCCAACAATATAATCAATGTATGTATATAGACCTCATCCAACCATAATCAAGGTATGTAGGCATGTGGATCTCGTCCAACCATATAATCAAGGTATGTATGCATGTGGATATCATAAAAGAGTGTGCATGAATTTATGAGGATATAAATCAACGGTGTCCCACGCTTTCCATCAAAATCATGGAACCTGGGTGTCCAACATCGACACCCGAAAACATCATGAAACCCGTGTCCAGCATTGACACGTAAATCCTCATATATCGGGCTCCGTCAGTTCGGATCGGCCCACGGGCTCCGTCAGTCCGGATCGGCCCATATCATCTCTCGACTCCGGTCGGTATCCTCCGGATATCCGCCAGGTCCAACCTTTACCGGTAGATAGTAGTCCCTCTGCCAGGCTCACCGTCTTCAGCACAGCAATCCGTTCTCGCCCCGGGGTACTATACCGGGTCCACCATGTACCCGCAATTGGCCTCATCCAGCTCCTCGAATCGGGTTTCACATGTCACGCGTCTCAGAACCGAGAAAACGCATGGTGGACGCACTGAAATATCATATCAAGAGAAACCGGGTTTTTTAAACAACACATAATCTCTTTTAAAATGTCCACGATTCTCAAATCCAGAAATCTCATGAAAACAGCATATCTCAACACGTAAAATCATAGATCATGATGTATGCGACATGTAATAAAAATGTAAACATATCCGTATATCATGCAACATGGAACAGTGATATGACATAATAAGGGAAAACCGCTCTTTTAAATGGATCCAGTTTTTAAAATGCAACATGCGGTTACCAATTTCCCAATAAAACCAGTTATCTATTTAGGAACAATATGTATATGCGCAAGTATAGAGATACCAATGTGTATATGCGCTAATATGGGTATGCGATGTGTAAATGCGCAAGTATGGATGTACCAATGTATGTGTGCACCAATATGGGTGTACACGTGGTATATACACAAGCATGAGTGTACAATATGTATGTGTGCCATTATGGTGTACAAGTGGTATATACGCAAGCATGAGTGTAAAATATGTATGTGCACCAATATGGTATATAAGTGGTATATACGCAAGCATGTTATGCGAAGAGTCATATCATGATGCAGCAATCCTACTGTGTAGTGACATGGCAATTATCGATGATGAAGTATGTGAGCCTACAATCTGTGTACGTGTAACATACGCATCATCGATAATGGTGCAGGCGTACTATCGCAAGTATAAGTAATTCAATGCGAATAACATGAAGGCAGCATAAGGTAAATCATATGCAAACACTGACGGGTATACGTATCTAACATGATCGAGTCGGTGAATCAATTAATCGACATCCAGCAACACAATGTCATGTACGGTATAATCCATCGTACGGAATCCTCTAGTCAAGGGTATGGATCAATCATAAAATCAAACTCATCACGTACGGAAAAGATCATCGTACGGCGGCATTTAAAACATTAGGGATCCTATCAACCTTTACGACAGTGAGGGGAGTACGGACCTAACGTCACGTACGGCATATCACACATGTTCACAACATATATAAATGTGTAACGTTTTGAAAATCGTTTCGGTGAAATTTCGAAAAAACGGTAAAATAAGGGGGTTTTCTGTAAAAAGTCAAAATGCAAATATCTTTATTATAAAATTAAATATACATATTCTAGCTATGTAATTGCTAGTATTTGGTGTTTATTGAGCCACTGCTGAAATTTCAAATTTTCTGAAAATTTTTCCGAAATTAATTATTTTAATATTATTTTAAGCCGGTAAGAAAATACATTAAATTAGCGATAAATACAAATTTAAATGGGCTAATTTTAATCTTTAAAATCATTTTAATTAAAATCTAGTTGTAATATAATTTTTTAGTATTTTATTTCAAGTTTTAATTGATTTATTTTATGGAAAACAAAAATATAGTTATTTTGAACTAAAACTTGCAAATATGGTATTGTGTGGGGTCTTTTTGCATAGAATTTTTTTGTAAAGTCTCTCACACTCACCCTCACTCCCTTTGGCTGGCCCCACACTATTGTAGCAGCCCAAGAATTGTATTTCCCTCTTTTTGACCTTAAATCATGTGAGAAATGGGTTAAAATAAGGTTTTTATATATAGTAAAGTAGGTGGGGGTATTATGGTAATTGGGAGGGGCTTTGACCTTAGAATTTCCACCCCAATTTCCTCACCTCATTCCAGCCCCTCTACTGGCCGAAATTCTGCTACAACAGCCCCCATCTTTTTCCCCCATTTTCCATCTCTTTTGCTTCAAAAATTGCCTCAAAATCCATCAAATAAATCCCAAAATCCAAATCCAACTCCTACCCATTTCTCATTAGCCAAACTTACATGGATCTAGGGAACAAGTTGGCATTTTAGAGGCTTTGATTTCCATAATTGATCTCTTGATCATGAGGTATAATTCTAACCTTTTTCTTAAATTGTTGTTAATTGCTTTAGGTTAGCTTAATTATATATTGAAATAGGTTTTTATTTTAGTTCTATGTGCATGATTTGAAATTCAAGAGTGGGATTTGAATTCAAATTGGGGTTTTGTGTTGTGAGTTTAGGGTTGTGTGATGTATTTGACATATTAGGTTATGCTAAATCCAATTTAAGTTGCTAGTTTGCATATTTATTGATTTAAATTGTGATAATTATATAAATTGTAAACTAGGTTTTTGGAATTTGATTAAATAATGGAGATAAAAATCTAATTAGGGTATTCATGGCATTATTAACATTTTTAAGTGTAGTTTAATACTTTAGTTCATGAAAATCCAAGCTAGATTGTAGTTTGTGCATTTTTGCTATAAAATTGTTAAAATTTAGGTATTTTGTAACTAGAATTTTGGGGTTAATGAAATTTATTGGGAATAAATTATAGAAATGGTTTAGATGATTTAATTAAGATGTTTAATAAGTATTATGGCCGCTAGATTTATTTAAACATCGAGTTTTGTACTAAAACGGTTAATTATGCTTGCTAGATTTTCGGAAAAATAGCTTTTAAAGTGAGTTTGAGGTTTTTGTGAATTGCAACCTATATCATATTATAATTAGTGTTTGTGAATGTGTAAATGAGTGTGTTTGGGCTTTTTCTCGATGGTTTGGCGTTTGTACGCCGACGTCGAGGGTTTTTGAGTTGATTTGTGAAAGAAACCATAGGTATTGACCTATGTGGGATTCGTGTGTCGTTTTGATCATGAGTCGGATTTTAATGTGATACGGTGCGTTATGATATGTAGGTACCCATGTGGACTTCGAGACGACAAGAAAGCGCGTGGCGACGTCGGCACCGGCGAGCGAGGACCAGGTGAGTAGATTTATATCTACGGGGAGAAGTCGGGTGGATGGCGTATAGCACCCCCGCAGTTCGTGGTGATGTATACGAATACGTATACACACATATATATATATATTGTTTATTTTGTTGAGTTATTGATGATAAATATAGATATTTGGTGTTCTTGGATGTTATAGTGTCGCGAAACCCTAGAGTAGCGGTCGCACCACACTTGCACACACCCACCCATACTTGCATACTTTCTTCTTTCATTTGTACTTACGGGAATATATTGTTATGTGTTCACATGGTTATGGGACTATGTGTTCACATACGGATTGAGATGAGTCGATGAGATTTATGTTGAGATTGTGATATCGGTGATAGGGCAGGATTCGTACTTGAGGTACGTCCTGGTGTTATAGTGGATCTTGGGGCAACGATACGGGTGAATAGTGTTATAAATAAAGTGGTCGACATGTGATCGTAATATGAGATATGATATGCTAGGATATTGATCCTAGGTTGTATTGGGCGATGTATACCCCTTGATGATGATATGTGCTGATGATATCAGTTTGTACGAGACTGTCGATCAGTAGCCAAATCATGTCTATATTGATGATATCAGTATTGTACTAGACATAGGTCAGTACCCTAGACTATGATCTTGGATAAAGAGGATACCAGAGGAATAGTGTGAGGAATATGATATTGACCCGTATCCAGATTTGGAGATGCCGTACGACGGATTTACGTACGAGCTATATCTTGATGATTGATCCGCACTCTTGACTTAGGATGTCTGATTATAGATATGGTATCGGATATGATATTATTGAGGCGGGATCACCGACTAATATATATACAGGTATGTATATGGATCGACTCAGATGTTAGGCGGTTTCCTTACCTGTAGTCCAGCTTGTTAGCTTAGCCCTTTAGTTTAGTTTAGTTGTTAGATTAGATTCGATTCTTACCTATTTCAAAACTAACGAATCGTGGGTATTTTAAAAGACAGCCCAAGGGATCCTACGGATATTTCAAAAGACGTATCTTTTCATAAAAACACCGTAGCCCCTATTTTCAAAACCCCATGATTCGTGTTATTTCAAAAGGCACCATTTGTAGGACTTATATTAGATTAATGCAGATTAGTTATAGTTGCGTCTAGTATTCAGCTCCCGCTCATTATTGTGGTTCGCTTCGCATCGCATGCTTATATTATGTTTCATACTCCATTATTGATATCATGCTGTTAGGACACCAGCACCATTACCGATGATGCGTATGTACCACGTACACTTACTTGCCGGCTCACACACATCTTCATCGGTAATTGCCATGTCACGTACACCTTAGAAAATATTATTGCTTGACATAGCCTGTTAGCTAATAGTTTAGACATGATATTAGCGTACTTGCCTTATATGTTAGTTTAGACATTGTAGTTATTACCTGCTACTTCATGCATACTGTTATTCATTGTTATGCCGCATTCATGGATTCTCATGCATATATTCACTATTTTACGTTTTATTGAGGTTTTGAATTCGGATTTCCATGAGATTTTCTGGATTTGGAGGAAAACCGCAAAAACATAAATAAACCTTTTCTCTCTTTTAAAATAAAAAGTGCGGTTTTCCCATGATGTATGAGTCATCCACCATGAGTTTGCTGATGGATTTCGAGACCCGATTCGAGGAGTGGAGGAACCGTTTCGGGTACATGGTGGGCCCGGTGCGGTACCCCGGGGCAAGAGGATCGTGTTGTTGACGTTGAGCCTGGCAGGGGAGCACTACCGACCGGTGATATTACCCGACGCGTCGGATATCCGGAGGATACCGTCGTGGTCTTGAGATGGATGGTAGGGGCCGGTCTGGATTGACGGCGGCCTAGATATTGTGATTGAGATTTTGAGATTTTGAGATATTGAGGTACAGAGATTGTGATACAGAGGTATCGAGATATTTGGACACTTGTTTTGTGTCGATGCTGGACACTGTTTTATGCTGATTTCATTTATGGTACCTCACTTTTAAAATACAGAAATCTCACTGATTTATGAAAGCAGTTTTCGTCAGTACATGCATTCTGTTCCATGCATTCATACCTCAATCATATGATATATTGCTACCTGAGGCACTGACACGGGCACATGAGATCACACTCGGGTTAGATATTACCCTAGCCATTGTTATAGGCTGCATGTTATTCATATATTTGAGGATATATTATGATCATTGACCTAGGTTGCGTTATTTATGCGATTTCTGTGCGTAGATTTTTTTCTATTCACGAGTTGACAACTCACCCCCGTTGTGCCCCAGTTTCTTGCAGGTTTGCCGTACAGGTTTCATTACGGCTTGCGGGCATAGTTTCCTTCGGGTGATTTGCTAGTTGGTGGGTTTACTTGTATTGTACCCCCCATTATATAACTTGTATATTATTACTCTGTTGTATCTAGAAGTTCCATCGACCAAACATGTATTTATTTTGAGATAGAGACCAGTGATGTTATTCCTTCGACCTTAGAGTCGCGCGTTATATTTCTGTGGTTTTCTTGTGGTTTTGAGTTTCCTTTTGAATTTTGATCCTCGCCGTTGGTGTTGTATATTATATTGCTTGTGTGGTTGTGACCGTCGATTGACGAAGAGCTAGCTCCCGCTTGGGGAAGCCTTTTTATTGATTTCGTATACTATTCATGTTGTATCCCGTTTGGGAGCCAGTATTTACAAAGGAGACTCTGCCGAAATTTTCAGGAAATATTTAATGTTTTTAAAAAAGGCATAATTCGGCTTATGCTATTAAAACTACTTGATTTAAATTGGTTTTCCTTCACTCTACTACTTTTCTTGGTTTGGATTTTTGGGTTTTCGGCTTACTTAGATTACGTACGCCTCGAGACGTTCGTAGTTTAAGTGCCGGTCATATTCCGTAATTGCGGGACGTGACAAAATGTAACTATATACCTATGTCCCAGGTCAAATCCATAACGATCTCATATCAGGGGACTGACAAGGTATCAACCATTTCAATCGACTCGCATCCGTATACCAAAACATCGTCATATCATCATATCCGTCTTATATTCTTTCATCGCATTTATATCTCACATCAAGTCGAGTTTACATAACACTCTATCTCTACTAAAAGTATAAGTATCTAATCTAACATACACACCCGAACCATACAATCAGAATTTTAAAGAGCAAGTCGTAGTTTTTAAAATAGGGGTTACGGTGTTTTTAAGGAAAAGATATCATTTGATATTCCGTAACGTCCCTCAAGATATCTATTTAAAAGATGCATACGACTCTTCAGCTTAGAAATATGTATGGTTCGGATGGCACATCTACGTCGAATATCTAGTCCTATAGTATCCTAAACGGCAATATCGTCAAACATCATCCTCAAATCCCGTCATCACATATTAGCCGTATTATATCATTTCAAACTATCCTTAGTTTCTAATATGGTTTCACTAACTATCATTTAACTCTAACCCTATTTTCCAAATCTAGGTTTTCTTAATCATATTCTACAATCGGTTTCCAACAAAACTTTGCGGGGGTGCTATACGCCATCCACCTGACTTCCCCCGTGGTTATAGATCCACTCACAGTAGTCTTCGCTTGCCGAAGTCGTTGAAGCCACGCTCCTTCACCTCAGAATCCACATGAGGGTACCTACAATAATAAACAATCTCAATCGCTATTAACATCAAGTCCGGAAACCAAAACGGCACACGGATCGCCTATAGGTTAGTACCTATAGCCCACATATGCAAAACCAACAAATTACCCCTAGTCGTTGATGTACAAACATCCAAAAACCAAATACAAATCCAAATATCAAAACTAAACATTTCAAAATACGGAAATATAGCCAAAAACCACACTAATGTGTTCCCAGATTTTGACTCAGGCCAAAAGGAGTTGCACAAACAAGTCTAGGGTGATGTATATGATGTATATGACCTACTGGATCAACCCCGACACCAGAACCCACTAAGTGGCCGGCCACTCCTCTATAAAATCCGGCCTCCTCGGGTCCCCCTGCTCATATGGGCTTCATTTTGTCATGGTGGTCTCCTATGGTCAAAAATGGGTCCCTGGTGTTGTTTGCTAAACTCAGAAATCCCCCGGATTGCTCCAGATTTCTCTGCACACCCTTTATCCTCACAAAACCGACATGGATCAATTCCTAAATCTGTGTTTTGGGTTTCTAAGCTCTGGTCCAGGTCAAGAATTATCTCAAAAGTCTTATTAACAGCCACAAAACATCACCAATTTCCCAAACCCTTCTCTTGGGATTTCAAAAAGTTCACATATCCATCACTAAACGACATCTAAACTTAAACAAAAAGTTAGGAAATCAAAACTACTCTAAATGAAAAGAGATATAGCTTATGGTTACTCCCAAACAAAACCCTAAAAGTCCCAAATTTGCCAAAATCCCATTTTGCTTGGTTCAATGTGATGAGCATGAAGAGGGGATCGTTTTTTGTGAAAGGGGTATATGGTTTGGATGGAGTTTTGGAGATGGATTTAGGATTTGAAGGTGGAGGGAGATGAGGGTGAGGGAGATAAAGAATGAGATGCAAAAATGTTGGGGAAAAGGTATGATGCAGCCCCCCTCTCTCAATTATTCTCACTCTCTCTCTCTCTCTCTCTCTCCAAGTCATCATTATGTCTCCTTTCTCTCTCCTCACTCATCATGACACCTTTTTCTTTCTCTTTTCTCACCAAAACACATACACCCAAATAAAACAATACTATGAAATAACATGTAACATGTCATGGTGCACTTACCATGAAAAACTGTAGAAACACGGATTTGGCTTAATCGCGATTAGCAGTGCACTAATCGGGTTTTTATCAAAACTGCATATAATAAATTTTAAAAATTCCAAATCCTTTAAATATATTTTTAAATGAATAAATCATTTTAATTTCCATTTATTTCACAAATATTGGTATATATTTATACCCTTTTTCGAAAACCCCAATTTCGCAAATCGGGCAGTTTTCGGGAAATATATTATTTTAATATTAAATTCCAAAAATAATATTTTATATTTTCTGAAATGTTACACCGGGGTAAGAAGACTCGTATAGTTAGGCGGTGAGCCTGGCAGGGGAGCACAACCTACCGGTGATAGTATTTAGACTTGGCGGTTATCCAGAGGATACCGACCGGAGTCGTGAGATGGATATGAGGGCCGACCAGAGTATGCGGCGCCTGAGATATGAGGATTTACGTGTCGATGCTGGACACTGGTTTCATGATATTTCGATTGTCGGTGTTGGACACTCATGTTCCATGATTTTGATGTGTCGTTGATGGACACACGTTGGTTGATATCCTCATATTTACATGCATATGCTTTCATGATATTTCGAGTGTCGATGTTGGACACTCAGGTTCCATGATGTTATTGTGTAATACACGTAGATGATATCCACATGCATACAGGCATTGATTATATTGTTGGTATATATGTAAACACGGTCACCCTAGATATCATAGTATTACCTTTATGATATAGTTGACTTAAGAAATCGTTGTTTTATTCGATTTCTACCTGCTGATGTTTTCTATTCATGAGTTGGCAACTCACCCCCGTTGTGCCACAGTTCTTATAGGTTTGACCGCATGGATCAGTAACGGTATCGTTGGCACACAGCTTGCTTTCGGGTGATTTGCTTTGGTAGGTGGGACATATTGGATCGTGCCACTCTTGTATTTACTATTCCGTTATATCTAGTTAACTCCATCAATCAGAAACTAGTATTTGTATAAGTAGTAAGACTTAGAAGAGACCTGCGATTGCGAGACTTAGAGCAATGGGTTATATGTTCGCTTGGTGGGTTGATATCTTGCTTTATTCATTATTCTTTGTGTTGATCTTCTCCGTTGGGCGTCGTATACATATATTTTGACTTGCGTGATTGTGATTCCGCCGATTGGCGAAGAGCTAGCTCCCACTTGGGGATGCCTTTTATATTATCATGTATATGTGGTTTTGGATCAAAATATATAAGGGAAGTGCTGCCCAAATTTTTAAAAGACGAAACATGTTTTTCAACTAGTAAAATCCACTTGCATTTTTCATGTTCCATTATCTATGCATTTAAGAAAAACATTTGATTTCATCATACCTTTATTTCAAAACTTCACCTCTTTTATTTTGTTTAAAAGGTTTAGATTTCTGAGCTTCGGCTTACTTAATTTACGTTACGCCTTTAGACGTGGCGTGATTTAAGTGCCGGTCACGAACTAAATTTTGGGTCGTGACAGGTGTACAGAAGATAACAGGTAAAGACATATAAAGGGATTAGAGAGAGGGCAAGGAAGTATATGGTTACTATCATGAATCAGGATAATGGAAGAGGCATTACTAGGAATACCCGGCTACCTCTTCAAAACATTTTCATGTTTCAATTTTTCTGTGCGGTGTTAAGTGAAAACTGTTTTCCCATTTGGATTCTAACTCCAGGGTATGTGTTTACCAGATTTGATTCTCATATCTGTATGGCGTTACAGATGGTGGGTGGGAGTAAGATATTAGGAATTGGGTGATAAGATCCTCAATACATATCAGAATTCTTTGTAATTAGTGATATTTGAGGAAAATCACCTGGGTTTTGCCTGACGGAAAACATTTAGTTTAGAATATCCGTCGTTACGCACCAATTTCAAACTGATATATCTATACGTTTATTTTATAAAGTGAGATATAACTTTTTGAAATTATGTCTATGACATTTGCCTATATCAGTTGGTGATTAGGTAAGCTGTATTCAACAGCGATGTAATTCTTCTTAACCATAGCACAGTTTTCAACCTACGACGCACAGGTTTTGAGTTATTGAACTCAGAGGACTTATACAAAGTATTGTATGTTGTCCGATGTCCGATAGGATAAAGGGGTTGGTGCTCGTACTATATTCTCTATACTTTTGACTTCTCTAGATTTAGACAAGTATTTCGTTGAAATGCGGGGTCCAAGTTTTGAGAAGTAATGGGTATAAGAATAAAGTAGAGAACCATTTGTTGGAAGTATCAGGATTCTTCGAGGTAGTCGAAGATGTAGATACTTGTGCTAGGTATTCCATTTTAAGTAATGGTTTCAAGAACTTGCTTCTCTTTCGGGTTACTCATATATAGATGCACTCCTAGATAAGTAATGTTGCCTGGCTTCTTTCCATTTGGTTGATATGCACTGGAGACAGCTGCATGATTTTGAATCTGGTTCCAATTAAATTAGTGCCTTTGTTTCTATATGAATATATAGAATGGATTCATATCTTAACGATGTTAAGATATATGAAGTTGTCCGGCTGATGGTTAAAACCAGAATCCGGATAAACTCTAGGCACGTTACAGTAATGGCAGTTTGTGGTTATCCCGGACTTTGACGAGGGTTAACTTTCTACCATCAGGAAGATCAATAGTGGGAGTACGGTAGAACTGGAAGTGATTCCAGAACCACAAACGATTACTGAAAATTTAGTAGAACCTAAAGATTCAATTGGATTCGACATTCCATTAGCCACTCCGTAGATTTGGTGGGTAACCTCAGACACCGGAGAGCTACTTCGGTCTTCTTAGAGATGGTGACAGGAAGGTTCTTGTTTACCCAGACTTGCCATTGTTGCTGTTCTTGTTAGTGTATATGCCCTAGAGGCCATTACTGTATCATACTAGTTTGTATATTACTTAATGGAAGCTTGGGATATTCACCGTGTATATACAATCTTGCTCAAAATAGTAGTATGCTACTTGGTTTGTTTCTACTTCAATGTGTACATGTGTTTATTTTAGTATATCACCTCTACACATTAGTGGAGCCCTTAGGATCTTTGCTTGATTACCAGCGTTGTGATGGCAGTCACACTAGTGGGGCTGGGTAATCTATAAGCACATCCTTATGCAGGTCCCTAGTCGCAGGACTATCGAGATAGGGCATCGATACTCCGGAGTAGACTAGCGCATGCGCTTCTCATCCCAGTGTGGGGGACGGTCTGTCCCGCAGCCGTCGGTACGTCGTACTTGAGATAGTATGCGGGTGCTCGTTAGGTTACGAGTACACTGGACATGACTCGTCGGGAACTGACTAGTTGGTATTATGCCTATCGTCAGTTATCAGTTCCCAGGTGACATGAGTACAGCTTAGTCCGCTGACTTGACACTGTCACTTCTCCTCGAGTGTGTTCCCACTGTACTTTGATTACTATCCTACCACGGCTCAAAGGAGTCGTGCAAACAGGTAGTAGTTGGGTGCAGTCCCGAAGCACTTGGAGGCAGTGACGGTTAGACAGGATTCGTCTCTCCCGGTATTGTGGGTTGACATCGCGCTGTGTCTAGGAGAGCCATTACACGAGTAGTCCCTGGCCAGGGCAAACGAGATATACTGGTAGGCTTCCAGTGTTATCTCAGGGTGTTTTGGGCTTCACTCCGACACAACTTGTACCGCTATTAGGGGACTGACGTTTACCGCCCCCTAGGCCCGCCATGCGATGTATCAGACGAACAGACCGGACTGTACGGAGAATGTCACATTCAGGCTCAGTAGGAGTTCAGATGGGTTTTTCCTCGTCAGTCTTCTTGTCGATATCTACCTGGGGGCCGTTACGCACAGCTAGTGCCGCTTGCGGTCTGTGGTTAAACCCACTGCCAGCGTAGTGTCGAGTCTTTAGAGTCCCACACAGAAAGCTATTCGCCTTTAGGCAAAAGAGTAGAGGTCGAATGGTTTTGCGACAGGTCGCATGGTTTTGCGACAGGGTTCGGTCACATCCGTGCACTTGTGCACGTACAGTGTCCGGACAGTTTACACTAGCGGGCTTTGGTTTAAGCCAGATCCTAGTGTACCTTTTGGGATTGGTTTTATCCAGTATGCATTCGTGTTCCTCGGAACGCGGATGCGGGTGTGTATGCACAGTTGACGGAGAGACAGAGGCAGAGAATTCTCATTAGGGTTGTTGACCATTGACCGTTGACTTTTTCCTCAACCCTAATGAGAATATGATTAACAATTATATTAATTAAGTATTATGGTGACATGGTTGTTGAGGGGTTGACTTTGTTGACTTGTTGACTTTGTTGACTTTGTTGACCGGTTGACTAGGCTTGACTAGTTGACCATCATGATAACAATAGCTATCATTTCATGGCAAAGACTTTTGCTTGCTTGCTCTCTTGTGCAAAATGAGTGCATGAAATGATATGGCTATTGTTGCTTAAACCATCACATAATACTTGATTGCTATGAGGTGTTATGATGGTTTTGGATTATGATAGCCAAATGAAAAAAAAAGTCTTCTCTCATTCTATCATTCTCATTCTCTCTCTTGTTTTTGAGCTCTCATCTTCCTCCTCTTGCTCTCCCTCTCTTGAGTCTATGGTTCACTTGTCTCATGTGTTGAGAACCAAGAACCATAGATAAAATCCCAACAAAACTCTTCTCTACTCACTCTAGTTCACGAGGTTTAGCAAACCGAGTGAACTAGTTTCTTCAAAGTTCGAAAAAGGAGCCAAAGGTAGAAGCTTTCAGGTGGATCGATCTTCGGCGCAAGGAGACGACGGGGAGAAGCCGATTCGGACAACCATCGAGGCTTGAAGACGAAGGAGTTCAAGAAAAGAAAAGTATAACCCCCTAACCGAGTAGTTAATAACTCCTAGTTAGGTTGTTAGTTAGATGTTTAACAAAGATCCGGGTTTTAAGTCCATGTTACCACTTCTAAGAAAATTGTTTTTCATCATATTCCGCATGCCCGAAAGTACCGGGAGAGGTAGCATGGACTTACAGTTCTAAACTATAAGACCAGGCAGGAGAATGAGTTTAACGCCGTTCTAAATTAGTTTTAGAAAGTGCACATGTATATGACTCTGCCAGAAGGTTGTGGTAGTCAGTGGAAGCAGCGAAAGCATAGTGGGAAAGTAGCTTATGTCTATTTATAGACTAAAGCAGGTATAGCGGAAATAGATCATCTATTTTTGATATGACAGTCATAGGTTTTGACTTCATCAGAATAGTAGATGGATCTGGTAAGAAAGTAGTAGAGAGTGATGTCCTGGTATTTGGATGACATGCACTTGATAGGAAGTGATATTTCTATACTACGATCGGTTATACTATGGTTGTCACAAGGTGGTTGTAACGACCGTGTTTTCTAATACCTAATAAAATATATTCTATTTAAATTCTAGTATCAAATAATTATTTACGTGTTTCGTTGATAGAAAAATATTTTTGTAATATTAATAAATTTCAAAGCATTGAATAGGATTAAAAGAATTTTCCAAAAACTATTTATTGTTTTTATAGGCTTAAAAATGTTTTAATAAAATTTTATAACGCCTTAAAATAATCTACATATTTTTATTATCAATTAAAGTAATTAATTCGAAATTAAAAATATTTTAAAGATAAACTAGATATTATATAATTATAATAACTAGCTAACAATTTAGAAATGGATATATTATTTGTTTTTAGCCCAAAATTATTTTTATACTAAAGATAATAATAAAATATATTTTCTGAAATTTTTCCATAATTTTCCCGTGCTTTTAACTATTTTTAACAATTTTTTTAAAGCCAAATTCAATTTTTAAAATAATAAACAGTTATTATTTTTATTAAAAATATAAATAAAAAAAATTAAATTAAATTCGCTTTAACCTGGACCATTGGATCACAAGATCCAACGGTCCAGACCTTCACGGCGGCGCCCACATGCTGGGGACCACGCGAAAACGCGTGGTCTCCACTCGTAGGCGCACGAGGTGACATGTGGCGACGGCGGTGGGAATAGCGGCGCGTTCCAGACCATTGAATCTTGATCCAACGGCTGATGGATGAGGCGGCGGTGGCTAATCATCAACTGATGATTCGCAAATCATTGGCCGGCGCGATTTTTCGTATATTTTAACTGAATTTTGGATTTTATGGTTAGAAATAAAGCCCTATAAATAGGCACTTCAAACACTGATTTCTCACACCTCAGAACTCCAAAAATTCTGAAAAAAATATCGGTGCCTTCAAATCGACGACGCCGACGCTACGGCTCTACACAATCGCCAAGGAAAAATCGGGGCATGGAGCTTTTGAGGAGTTTTGCACCAGCCTACGTCTTCAACCGTCCACGTCTAAACTCTAATCAAAGGTAGGATCCGCCTCTCTCCCCTTTTCCTATCACCTTCTCCTTTCTCAATAACCTAGTTCTAACTTCTAATCATCAACCCCCTATTTAAAATGATGTTATAATATTCGTGCATGCCTATTCCTTGTACCCTCAATAATAATAATGTTAACCCATATTTTAAAACGGTGTTTAATTTCCTCTGTACACAAGAATATATTGCACTCTTATACTACCTGGAATCTGATATGCTTAATGTCATAACCCATGAATTGTCAATTTACCTCTGACATACCCACACTTACCCATACTATCAAAATGATCTCGAAATAGGTTACTTCCACAAAATACGCTCGTTTAATTAAAATGTTATATTTGTTTAAAATATCCATAAGATATAAGATATGTGAAATAAATATTTTAGATACGACATACATATATTTTACTTACACTTTTTCATGAACTACTATAATATTGTTAAACCCCCTTCAACCTTTATAAAGAAGAAAATACTAAATTTAAATAACGACTTATGGTTTTTCCAAAACGAACGTATTTTCTAAAACGTTACCCCATACCTAAAACACTATAATTTCATAAAATTAATAATTTCATTTAAATACCTCGACCTTTATTGAATGGCCATTTTCAATAAGGACCATAATCCGTATAACGACATCTTTTCAAAAGGAATATTTAGTGCCTTATTAAAAGGTAATTTTAAAATAACACCAATCGAGGATAAAGGAAATGTTGTAGACATCGGTCGTTTATCTAAACCAGAATTTGTGGTGCCTAGGCTAGACAAGTGGGAAAGGTAATTTTAAAAGGCCCGTCTCACGGTGATTCGTGAGCGGATCCCTCCTTTCCTTACTTGTGCTTACCTGGCTACAATTGGTGGTGAAAAGGCGATTTGAGGATATCACAACTTGCCCTTTTGAAAAAATTAGGAGCAGTCTAGTTTTTCAAATAAAACCTCTTATAACTTGTCCTTATAAAAATCTCTTGCAAAAGATTTTCAAATAAACATCACAACCTTTTATCGAAAGGATATTTTTCCGTAAAACATTATGTTTTTTTTTTCCAAAATGAAAAATATCCTAAATCTCATAGTTTTTCTTAGAAGTGATAAAAGATAATTAAACACTATTATTCTTTTTACTAAGCATTTCCTAAGATGACACGAAGTACTATACGAAGTTTAGAAAATAAAACGAGTGGTTGTGGAAGGCCATATTAAACGAGATCAATACTTTTAAAAATAAAGTTCCAGTTTATGACATACCTGACATATACAAAACATATTACGGTTAGGGTTAGAATGCGCGGACCTAGGTATGGAATACTTATTATGAAGATCCCGATATTCCGGGTGACCAGTCCAATATATGGGCGACTATATAAATATGAAGATCCCGATATTCCGGGTTACCAGTCCAATATATGGGCGACTATACAAATATGAAGATCCCGATATTCTGGGTGACCAGTCCAATATATAGGTGACTATACAAATATGAAGATCCCGATATTCCGGGTGACCAGTCCAAAATATGGATGACTATACAATGTGGAAATTCCATGCCTAGAGGTATACGCACTAACTCTAATTCGTCCGAACCTTTATACTGAATCACGGGGATGGGCAGTTTGATTAGGCAAGGAAATTCAGAACTCGGATTCCCCTACTACTCGATCATGATCCCAGGAAGTGAAACGGTACATTTCACTTCCCCAGTTGTTGTTCCGTGGCCACAACGGAATAATCGCGAGTATCCAGACCCTTATTTAACAAACTAATATGAACTTTTACCTTCACCTATACTTCCTACTACTTACCTACATATAACTTACAACATACTCATGCTCATATATACCTCTCTTCAAAACGTCTTAAGTTTGTGCATTTACAGCCCTTACTTTATGTCTGCATGCATACATCATACTTTTATATACACCTGTTCATTTTTATACTCCTATTTCCTTATGAGGCAATCCTACCAGAGTATAACTCGCTGACGGACCTTCCTTTTCTTCCTCTATCTTTGGAATGTCCGTCAGATAAGAATGAGTATTATGGCGAGGATCAAGGTGTGAAGCCAGCTTATGAAGATTAGCTAGTTTTAATTTTTGCTGTTTGCTCACATGTTTAGGGCTTTTGTTTCTCCTTGATGTAATTAAACTACTTAGTTTATTATACTCTTTCTTTTGGGATGTAATAAAGTTTGGTTAATGGAAATAAATGCCTTTCGCTTTTATTATTTTTGTTTTAGTACACATCCTGCATGTTATATATTCATACGCTTAATGTAACTCTATTGAATAGACCACCTTCAATACAGTTAGGTTGCGGACTTTGCCACGTCATCCTTCACCTTCTTTTGGGAAGCGGGCGTGACAGGTTTTTGTGGTGGCCCATGCAGGTCATCTTGTGTACTAAAATGAAACCGTTAACTGACTTATTATATTTGTGAATCTTATCCATCTATACCGATTTCATAGTTTTCCTATGTCCCTTGTCCCTTCATTGACATTCTGTACCCTGACCATGACCTTTCCTTCTGGTTATGGCAAATCTTTCCAACGAGGATGGCATGTCTGATATTACTTTTGAAGCTACAACTGGAGATTCATACGACGAAGTCATAGACCCTCAGGCGGTTATTTCCGACTGCGACTCGGAAGTCGAAGAATTGGATGCTGCAACTCCGGAGCCTATGATGTCCAATGACTCCGAAGACGAAGGAAAAAAAAAGATACCATGGAAGGGGAGCATATAGAGGAGGGGCCAGAAAAAGAGGCTATTGCGGCGGAAGAGAATCCTATGGAATATGATCCGGATGAGGATGTTCCTGCAAAGGAACAAAACCCTATATAGAGGTGGAATCAGAGAGCGAGGTTCCTGCCGAAGGACGAAGCTTCAAGTGAGAAGGAACTCGAGGCCGAAGAAACTCAGGCAGTTGTCCCCGCAAGACACCATGGAAATGGAAGTACCTTTCTTAGTACGAAGGCCTATCGCAACTTGTTGAACTCTCATAATCGAGATTAATAAGTCTTTTCCTTTTCTTTGGCCGAATAAAACGATGCATGTCCCTACTTTTCGGTTGTACTCTCCATATTGAAGTTGGATAATAAAATCTTAGTTTCGAGCAAAAATCTCTCTTGTGTCTCTTGCTCTTCCTACTAGTCTCTCCCTTGCATTAATTGTTATTCTTCCATATAAGTTATTATCTTGTCTCATCCCTCAGCCTGTTTGTAACCTAACCTATTCTGATCATCAATGGCCGGACGACACCATGACTACAACCGAAGGGGAAACGGAGACAATGAAGCCACTGCTCAACAAGCAGCTATGCTACAAAGGATGTAAGGACTACTGGAGCAACAGTAGTAGCAGACAGCTGCCCTTCATCAGGAGCTACGAGAAAGTAGGCAGCAACAAGCAGAGATTTTAAGTAAGGCACTAACCCCAGTTCCTCAAGATTCGGCGGGAGTGAAGCAATTCAGATCACTCCACCCTAAGACTTTTTCAGGGAAGGAAACTCCCTTAGAAGCAGAGGAATGGCTCAAGGAAACAGTCAATGATCTCAGTGCCGCTCAAATTTCGAAGGACGCGTAGGTGAACATCGCTAAGCTACAACTTACGGATAATGCCAGGATATGGTGGGAGGCAGAGGAAAGTAGATTGAAGGAGCCCATCGACTGGGAAACGTTCAAACAGCGTTTTGTTACCAAGTGTTTTCCAGTCGTGGCACACTTAAGGATGGAAAGAGAGTTTATACATTTCCAACGAGGGAGCATGTGGGATAAGTCGGTGGACGAGTATGCTTCGGAGTTCGCAAGGTTAAGTCGGTTCGCGCATCATCTGGTGGCAACCCCAGAACTTTATGCTAAGAGATTCAGACAAGGATTGGAACTGAAGACGCAGTCCTCCATGTCTTCTGCTACTCTTTTGACTTATGATGAAATCTTAGAGGCGGCACGAAACTTTGAAGACCTTCAGAGACGGATGAGGAAGGATGACCGTTTGTCTGGCATTAAGTAACCAGCCAATCAAATTCTTGGAAGATCATCTTCCAGATCCCACGAGAAACAACAAGCTAAGAGGCCGGCAGGACCAACTATCTTCGGAAAACCAGCCGTTATATGCAACCATTGCGGTAGAACCGGACACTTCATGAGAGATTGTTGCATTGTGAATAAACTTTGCATAGTCTGTGGGTCTCCGGATCATGCTGTTGGGGACTGTCCTCAGAGAGGGAGACAATCAGACCCCGTCAACAAGCCGGCTAATTATGGGGAACCAACACAGGAAAACAGGCCACTTTCCACCACTAAACCAACCGGTCAAGAGGCATCACCAAAGAGACCACCCTTGTCATCACAGGAGCGTGTTTTTCAGCAAGCGCGGAGGAATGGACCCAAACGCCAGACTTTTACCATGACAGCCAAGAAGGCTGATACCACGTGGCAAGACAGCAGAGATACTCTTTTCTTTTTCAACCTTTCTTTTGATACCGTGCTTATTTATCCTTCGATGCAAATCTTAGTTAAACTCACAATAATTCCTCTAGTTTTCATAATTTCGACTAGTTGCCTTTATGTTATATCTCTCATCAATTCACAACCTTCCTTCAACTTCCAAACCTTTCTACCCAGAAGCAACTACTGATTTTGCATTTTCCGAATTCCTTGTACCTAAACCCTTCAGAGACTTTCCATGCATCAAGTGATACACCAACTCGCGGGAGCGACACATGCAACAAAGAGGATTCCTAACAGCGTTACTGATTTCCGTGCCTAGTAGTGGCCACTCCTTTGAAAATTTCAAATATGAAATTATTCTAAGGAGGGTAGATCGTAACTATCCTAACCATTCTTGCCATTCATAGCAAACCCAGAAGTTTTAAACATCCACAACGATTTTTCGGAGAAGGGACTTGGTGGTGTGATATATCAGCATGGCGATATAGTTACATATGCGTCAAGACAATTAAAGGTGCATGAGCGAAACTACCCAACGCACGATTTAGAACTTGCCGCAGTTGTTTTCGCACTCAAGATTTGGAGGCACATTTATTGGGTGAGAGGGTAGATATTTACACCGATCACAAGAGCTTGAAGTATATTTTCACCCAGAAGGAACTCAATATAAGGCAGAGGAAATGACTGGAATTAATGGCAGATTTTGAGTAAATTTACAATACCATCCAGGAAAGGTGAATGTAGTCCCGGACGCTTTGAGTCGCCAACCAACGATTTCGAGTCTGGATACTCATTGGAGGAATCGTCAAAGATCTTAATGAACTAGAGACCGAGTTGATAATTCCCGGAATGCTTACATCCTTCATGAATTTGCAAATTCACTCAACTTTAGTCGAACGGATCAAGACCGCTCAAATGGAGGACCCAAGGTTGCGAAGGATCGGAGAACAAGTGGACGCAAATCTGCGGACGGACTTCATCATCCACGAAGATGGTTCCTTGAGATATGGATGCAGAGTCTGTGTACCTAAGGGGGAGATGAGAGAGGAATTATTAAAAGAGGCACATAGTTCTCCATACTCTGTTCATCCGGGAGGAACAAAGATGTACAAGGACCTCAGACAAAACTATTGGTGGCATAGGATGAAGCGGGAGATAGCCAAGAGTGTATCCAAATGTCTTGTTTGCCAACAAGTAAAAACCGAACACCACAGGACGGCAAGTCTATTACAGCCGTTACCAATACCCGAATGGAAATGGCAAAACATTACTATGGATTTTGTGACCGCACTCCCTCGCAGCTCTAAGGGAAATGACGCTGTATATTGTGGACTGACTCACCAAGTCGACGCATTTCATTCCTTTTCGAGTGGGTCAATCAACCGAAAGCCTTGCAAAAGGGTATATGGAGAAGATTGTCAGATTGCACGGCGTACCGATTTGCATCGTGTCCGACCGAGATATACGTTTCAGATCTCAGTTTTGGAAGAGCCTACAAGAGAGTCTGGGCACGAATCTGAGTTTCAGTACTGCCTACCATCCTCAAACCGATGGCCAATCAGAAAGGGTTATTCAAATTCTCGAAGACATGCTCCGTGCCTGTATGTTAGATTTTAAAGGATCTTGGGAAGATCACCTGCACTTGGTAGAGTTTGCTTACAATAATAGCTACCAGTCTAGTATCAGCATGGCGCCTTTCGCCGCTTTGTATAGACGAAAGTGTAGGTCACCGTTAAGTTGGGACGATGTTGGGGACCGAGAACTTCTAGGCCCCGAGATGATTGTCGAGACAGTGGAGGTGATAAGAACCATCAGAGAACAATTACGCATAGCACAAGATCGGCAGAAGCATTGGGCAGATACGAAGAGAAGGCCACTAAAGTTCCAAGCAGGAGAACACGTGTTTCTGAAGATTTCTCCTAACCGGGGAGTGATACGTTCAGCCCACGACTCATCGGCCGTTTAACATCTTGGAAGGAGACGGTGGGTTTGTGTATAGACTAGCTTTGCTATTTTCAATGGAGGGTGTGCATAATACTTTTATATCCCACAGCTTGGAGGGTATGCTGGCAACCCTAGCCATACTTTTGATCATTCTGAGATCACGAAAAGGTTAGCATAACCTATGAGCAGCAACCGGTCGGGATACCAGAAAGATGAAACCTTGAGGGACAAGATAATCCAGCTGGCTAGAGTTATGTGGGGAAGGAACTACCAGGCAAGATATACGCGGAAGCGAGAATACGGAAGAGAAAGCGAGACCCAAAATATTTAACCGCGATAATCCCTTCTTAGTGATTTCTTCCTTTCCTTGACCTACCTTCTAAAATTTCGAGGACGAAATTATTTTAAGGAGGGTAGATTGTAACGACCGTGTTTTCTAATACCTAATAAAATATATTCTATTTAAATTCTAGTATCAAATAATTATTTACGTGTTTCGTTGATAGAAAAATATTTTTGTAATATTAATAATTTTCAAAGCATTGAATAGGATTAAAGGAATTTTCTAAAAACTATTTATTGTTTTTATAGGCTTAAAATGTTTTAATAAAATTTTATAATGCCTTAAAATAATCTACATATTTTTATTATCAATTAAAGCAATTAATTCGTAATAAAAAATATTTTAAAGATAAACTAGATATTATATAATTATAATAACTAGCTAACAATTTAGAAATGGATATATTATTTTTTTAGCCCAAAATTATTTTTATACTAAAGATAATAATAAAATATATTTTCTGAAATTTTTCCATAATTTTCCCGTGTTTTTAACTATTTTTAAAAAATTTTGTAAAGCCAAATTCAATTTTTAAAATAATAAAAAGTTATTATTTTTATTAAAAAAAATAAATTCCCTTTAACCTGGACCGTTAGATCACAAGATCCAACGGCCCAGACCTTCACGGCGGAGCCCCCGTGGTGAGGACCACGCAAAAATGCGTGGTCTCCACTCGCAGGCGCACGAGGCGAAACGTGGCGACGGCGGTGGGAATAGCGGCGCGATCCAGACCGTTGGATCTTGATCCAATGACTGATGGATGAGGCGGCGGCGGCTAATCATTAACTGATGATTCGCAAATCATTGGCCGGCGCGATTTTTCATATATTTTAACTGAATTTTTGATTTTATGGTTAGAAATAAAGCCCTATAAATAGGCACTTCAAACACTATTTCTCACACCTCAGAACTCCAAAAATTCTGAAAAAAATACCGGTGCCTTCGTATCGACGACGCCGACACTGCGGCTCCACCCAATTGCCGAGGAAAAATCAGGGCACGGAGCTTTTGAGGAGTTTTGCACCAGTCTACGTCTTCAACCGTCCACGTCTAAACTCTAATCAAAGGTAGGATCCACCTCTTTCCCCTTTTCCTGTCACCTTCTCCTTTCTCAATAACCTAGTTCTAACTTCTAATCATCAACCCCCTATTTAAAATGATGTTATAATATTCGTGCATGCTCAATAATGATAATGTTAACCCATATTTTAAAACGGTGTTTAATTTCCTCTGTACACAAAAATATATTGCACTCTCATACTACCTGGAATCTGATATGCTTAATGTCATAACCTATGAATTGTCAATTCACCTCTGACATACCCACACTTACCCATACTATCAAAATGATCTCGAAATAGGTTACTTCAACAAAATACCCTTGTTTAATTAAAATGTTATGTTTGTTTAAAATATCCATAAGAAATAAGATATGTGAAATAAATATTTTAGATACGACATACATATATTTTACTTACACTTTTTCATCAACTACTATAATATTGTTAAACCCCCTTCAACCTTTATAAAGAAGAAAATACTAAATTTAAATAACGACTTGTGGTTTTTCCAAAACGAACGTATTTTCTAAAACGTTACCCCGTACCTAAAACACTATAATTTCATAAAATTATTAATTTCATTTAAATACCTCGACCTTTATTGAAGGGCCATTTTCAACAAGGACCATAATCAGTATAACGACATCTTTTCAAAAGGAATATTTAGTACCTTATTAAAAGGTAATTTTAAAATAACACCAATCTAGGACAAAGGAAAGGTTGTAGATATCGGTCGTTTATCTAAACCAGATTTTGTGGTGTCTAGGCTAGACAAGTGGGAAAGGTAATTTTAAAAGGCCCGTCTCACGGTGATTCATTAGCGGATCCCTCCTTTCCTTACTTGTGCTTACCTGGCCACAATTGGCGGTGAAGAGGCGATTTGAGGATCTCACAACTTGCCCTTTTG
Organism: Agapanthus africanus; assembly: GCA_030015575.1. Classification (NCBI taxonomy): domain Eukaryota; kingdom Viridiplantae; phylum Streptophyta; class Magnoliopsida; order Asparagales; family Amaryllidaceae; genus Agapanthus; species Agapanthus africanus. The sequence goes on from CM057337.1 coordinate 518,321,505, forward strand.
AAAAAGTTAGGAGCAGTCTAGTTTTTCAAATAAAACCTCTTGCAACTTGTCCTTATAAAAATCTCTTGCAAAAGATTTTCAAATAAACATCACAACCTTTTATCGAAAGGATATTTTTCCGTAAAACGTTATGTTTTTTTTTCCAAAATGAAAAATATCCCAAATCTCATGGTTTTTCTTAGAAATGATAAAAGATAATTAAACACTATTATTCTTTTTACTAAGCATTCCCTAAGATGACACGAAGTACTATACGAAGTTTAGAAAATAAAACGAGTGGTTGTGGAAGGCTATATTAAACGAGATCAATACTTTTAAAAATAAAGTTCCAGTTTATGACATACCTGACATATACAAAACATATTACGGTTAGGGTTAGAATGCACAGACCTAGGTATGGAATACTTATTATGAAGATCCCGATATTCCAGGTGACCGGTCCAATATATGGGCGACTATATAAATATGAAGATCCCGATATTCGGGGTGACCAGTCCAATATATGGGCGACTATACAAATATAAAGATCCCGATATTCTGGGTGACCAGTCTAATATATGGGCGACTATAAAATTATGAAGATCCTGATATTCCGGGTGACCAGTCCAAAATATGGACGACTATACAATATGGAAATTCCATGCTTAGAGGTATACACACTAACTCTAATTCGTCCGAACCTTTATACTGGATCACGAGGATGGGTAGTTTGATTAGGCAAGGAAATTCGGAACTCGGATTCCCCTACTACTCGATCATGATCCCGGGAAGTGAAACGGTACATTTCACTTCCCCAGTTGTTACTCCGTGGCCACAACGGAATAATCGCGAGTATGCGGACCCTTGTTTAACAAACTAATATGAACTTTTACCCTCACCTATACTTCCTACTACTTACCTACATATAACTTACAACATACTCATGCTCATATATACCTCTCTTCAAAAGGTCTTAAGTTTGTGCATTTACACCCCTTACTTTATGTCAGCATGCATACTGTTAGTTATATGTATGCCCTAGAGGCAATTACTATACATACGTTGTATATTGTAGTGGATGCTTGGACATATATAGGGAGGACTTTCTTGCTCGACATGATAGCATGCTATATGGTTACTCTTTATCTTAACATGTACTCTGATTGTCTCTATGTCACATGTTGATAAAGCCCTTAGGATGAGTACTTGACTACCAGGACTATGATGCAGATCATACTAGTAGGGACAGTGTAGTCGCCAAGTACACCCTTCAAATGTTCCTAGTCGTGGGAGTACCAAGACAGGGCATCGATACTCCAGAGTAGACTAGCGTATGCGCTTCTTGACCCATATGATGGGCGATGGATGATCCCATATCTATTGGTATTTGACATCAGAGAAGGTATACTGGTGCTCAGTGGAGACTGGGTACACTGGACGGACTCGCCGAGAACTCCCAGATGGTATTATACCTCACGTCAGATGGCAGTTTTATAGTGACACTGGTACAGGTTAGTCTGTAGACCCGAGATCGTCATAGAGTCTTGTGTGATTCCCACCGTGCTTTGATTTCCATCATACCACGTCCAAGAGGGCGTGTAAAAAGGTGGCTTTTGGGTACATTCCCGAATCACATGGAGGCAATGAGCAATAGGAGGGGTTTCGTCTCTCCCGGTATAGGGAGTTGATGTGGCGCTGTGTTCGATTGGCTATAACTGGAAATCCCTAGCCAGGGTTGCTGAAATTTACTGGTAAGTGTTATCAGTAGTTTCTCGAACTGTTATGGACCTCATATCGACACGACTTATCAAGCTACTGGGGTCTGACGTTTACGACCCCTAGGCGAGATATGCGACATATCAGACGAAGAGACCGGACTGCACGGGAGTGTTACTGCTTGGATTCACGGGAGAATGTACAGGCTTGCTTATTGATCTTCTGATTGCTCAATACCTGGATGGCTGTTACATTTAGCTGACCGCTTGAAGCTTGTGGGTGTTTCATATGATCATCACCTACTGCCGGCGTATTGACGATTCTTTAGAGTCCTACACAGAGGTTTCTTGGCTCAGGGAAAACGGAGTAGGAGCACATATATGATATGTGCGGGATCGAGAACAATACGTGTATGTGATACTGTATTAGATTCTCGCGATATGAGATATCGGCCGGGTATATGTGATATAGCCGGGTCATCGGATCAAGTGTTGATTCGATGAACTGATACAGATTATATTAGTCGGTTATTTGTGAAATAGCCGGATTATTGGATCAAGTGTTGATTCGATAATTTAATGTATAATTATATATTTGATATATTAAATTATATTAACTAATATAAGCTCACTTAAAGATTCTTTTTCTCACTCGGGTAATACATTGATATATATGTGATATATGTTAATTGTATTGTTTTATTTTGTTACAATAAATATTGAATATGTGATATATAATATTGTAACATGTTATGGTTATAAATGCAACATGATTTGTGGAGTTTAAATATGGTTAGGGTTTGGATTAGGGTTAAGCTTTCATGAAGCTTTCAAGAAGCTTCTTGAAGCTTTGACTTTGACCTTGATATTTTGTGATATTTTGCAAAGATATTTCTTTAACCCAACCCAACCTTTTAACCATAGTTAAATCTCTACAAGGGTTAAGTCTTCTTACTTAACCCATGGTTGCAATTCTAACCTCACACCAGATTTCATTATTCATCACAAAAGGTTTTGATCTTCTTCTTCTTTTTCCTTTGATGAAAAGCTTTCTAGCGTTTTCATTTGTGATGTTTATATGTGAGAAATTGAAAACAAAAGAGTGCTAAATTCCTACTTCACCATCATCATCTATTCTAGCCACTTAGATTAGGGTGTTTGCTTTGCTAATATTTGATTAGCAAAGCAAGAGCTTGTAAGTCTACGGTAGCGCTCCGGTCGTCTACAGACGCCAAATGCGGAACAAAAAACTTTTAACTGGCGCTATCGTATACTTTAACCCGGATCTGCCATTATTGCTAAACTAACAAACTGTAAAGAGTGTAGAAAGGTTATACCGAACGATCCGAGTCCTTCGTTCTTTAACCATCATCCCACGCTCCGTTGCGGCTGCTCCGATCTCGTCGATCTCCGATCTCCTCGTCCATGTGGCACCACGTCAACGATTCTTTAAACGGGCTCCCGCCTCTAACTCGAGGCAACTCGGTCGTCAAGTTTGCTAAAAGAGACGACCAAGAATGATATAGAGAATGAGTAGAAGACTTTGTCTCGTTCCGTCCAAAGCTATGGACGAACGGTTAATGAAGTTGCCGTGGGAATCGGGTGATGGAATGAAATGAGCTGTGAAATTCCATACACCGAAAACTATCATAATCTTTTTCTCAAATGAAACTCAAGTGAGTGTGAGTGAGAGAGGGGGAAGGGGGGCCCGGCCATATATAGCAAGAGAGAGGGGTGAGTGTAGGAGGGAAGTGGTGACCTTAAGAGAAAAATATCAAGTGTGAACACAAGAAAATATCTCAAGTGTGAACACAAAGTGAACACACCAAAAGCAACCAATAAGGAACAAGTGAGTCATTAGCCTTGTCACCACCTTCTAGATGCTTCTATAACCTTCCACACTCATCTCAAGAAAAGATAAATCCGTCTTTAACCGAATGTTAAAAGACGGCTGATAGATAACAGGAATCTGGCAACTTCCAAAAGTGATCCCGAAACGAATTTCAGGATAACCCCGTAACTGTATAAATATACCCGCATTTGTATTACGACCGAATACAAATGCAACTGAGACAAAGATATTATATCTACTCAATATAATACTCGGATCCGGCTTAAACCAAAGCCGACCAGTATCATCTGCCCGAAATCTGACACGTGCGTAAACGCACGTGCATTTTCCGAACCCTGCCATAAAACCATACGGCCTCTATAACGTTTCGCCCGAACTTGGGAAACTGTCTGTGGGGAACTCTAATGACTCGTCAGTACCCTGGCAGTGGGTTTAACCACAAACCGTCAGTGGCACTAGCAATGCGTAACGGCTGCCCATGGACTGACCTCAAGGGATGCCGATGAGCGAACTCATCCGGAAACCCTACTGAGCCTAACAGTGACAATGTATATACAGTCTGGTCCGTTCGTCTATGAGTATCGCATATCTGCCTAGGGGGCTAGTAACGTCAGACCCCCAATAGCAGTATAAGTCGTGTCGGAGTATAGCCCAATAACACCCTGAGATACTACTGGAGTACCTACCAGTAAATCTCCTGCCACGGCCGTGGGCTTTGTGTAATGGCTCTCCTAGACACAGCACGATCTCGCCCCCAATACCGGGAGAGACGAATCCCCTGCCGATCCGCTCACGTGCCTCCATGTGGCTCGGGACTGTACCCAAAAACTACCTGTTTGCACGACTCCTTTGAGCCGTGGTAGGGTAGAAATCAAAGCACAGTGGGAACTCACACGAGACAAATGACGACCTCAGGTCGATGAACTAACCTGTACACATGTCACCAGGGAACTGCTATCTGACGATATGTATAATACCAACTAGCAGATTCCCGGCGAGTCCTGTCCGGTGTACTCAAAACCCAATGAGCACCTGTATACATCTTAGGTGATCCAACTGACACCAGTGGTTCGTGAAACCGGCCACCGCCCCTCGTCAGGGTCTCGACTATATACACTAGTCTACTCCGGAGTATCGATGCCCTGTCTCGAAACTCCCACGACTAGGGACCACAATTAAGGATATGCATATAAACTACCCAACTCTCACGTATATGATCGCCGTCATACAGTTGGTAGTAAAGCAAGATCCTAAGGGCTCTATCAAAGTGTAACATGTAATCAGTCACCTGAACATGTACACGACTGATAAAGGCAAACCAGATAGCATACTATCATCTCGAGTAAGACTGTCCTACTGGTATAGGTCCTCCGCAATCATTGCAATCACGTACCTGCGATCCAATAATTGAGTATGAGGGCACTATCTCCAACAATCTCCCACTTGCACTCAAGGCTAATTATTGCGATGTCGACTACTCACAGCCTGTGTGAAACCGAACATCCAACTCCTCTACTAATAAGTTTCACAAAGCCCGTTTGTAAAACTATTGTGTTCGAGAAATAGCCTCAGTGAGTGGATCCGCCTAGATGTTTCTTTCTATATCTCTCTAAATCTCAAGTTCGCGGAGAAAACTATCTCCCGAATCGAGAAATGCCTGTCTTAGAATATGTCTGGATATCTGATGGGACCTAGTTCATAAATGAACTCCAAATCCAAACTTCTTAGACTGTATCGATCACTGAACCTAATCAGTATCCGGCACCATGCCACCCACAGTATCCTCTTGGACCACCTGTCTATAATACTGTCCCTCGTCAGAGGGAAAACTAAAACTCTGACAATCACTCTGTCATCCACGTCACCTTTGAAGCCCGGAATGATAATCGTCTCCCGAAGGAGGCTGCCGTCATCAAATCCGTAGAACATCCACTTATGTTCTAAAACTGCTTCCTTATGTCTCTCCAGAATTGGATTAATACAAACTTATCGCATCTAGTGCAAAAACAACATCCGGTGTGGTACTTGACACCTCACGATTGACTCAATTGCCTAAGCAAGTGATCTGCCAATCATGCACAGCCCTCTCCCCTTTAGTCTATACGACACCTTTAGAGAGGGTGACTCCATCACCTGCAGGTACACCACCATGCTAGAAGTCAACTATTCTAAAAACCATTAGAATATCTGTCAAAGTACCTACATTGGGAAACTACCCAAATCTAGATCTAAAACCATAGATCCAGAAACCAGAATGTCAAATATTATATCCATATCCTTTCTGGAGAAACAACTGTGTGACGACCACAGTTTAACCGATCGTAGTATAGGAATTTTACTTCCTACTCTGTGTATGTCATCCAGATACCATGACATCACACTCTACTACCTTCTTAACAGATCCATCCCCTATTCTGATGAAGTCAAACCCATGACTGTTACATCAAAATTAGATGATCTATCTCCGCTATAACTGCTCTAGTCTATAAATAGACATAAGCTACTTGCCCACTATGCTTCCGCTACTCCCACTGACTACGACAACCCTCTGGCAGAATAATATACACATGCACTTCTAAAGCTAGTTTAGAACGACGCTATACTTATCCTCCTGCCTGGTCTCATAGTCTGGAACAATAGTAGTGTCAAGTCTGGGTAGATAAGAACCTCCCTGTCACTGTCCTTGAGGCTACCGAAGTACCTCTCGGGTGTCTGAGGTTACCCACCATATCTGCGGAGTGGCTAATGGAATGTCAAACCTGATTGAATATATAGGTCCTATTAAATTTTCCGTAATCGTTCGCGGTTCTGGAATCACTTCCAGTTCTACCATACTCCCACTACTGTTTTCTGAAAAAATCCATTTTACTAAAACTGTGGCGAGTCAAGAACAATATCACTATTGATCTTCCAAATGGTAGAATATCAACCCTCGTCATAGCCAGGGTCAACCCACAAATAGCCATTACAGAAACGTGCCCTGAGTTATCCAGTGTCTGGTTTTAAGCATAAGCTGGACAACTCCCCGTACCTTAACATCTTTTAAGGTACGAACTATTCTATATCCAATATAGAAACTTTGGCACTTATTTAATTGGAACCATATTCAATCATGCAGCTGTCTCCAGTGCATATCAACTTAATGGAAAGAGACTAATCAGCATTACTCAACTTAGGAATCCTTCCAATTATGAGTAACCTGAAAGAGAAACTAGTTTCTCAAAATCATTACTATCATCTGAATACCAAACACAAGAATCTACATCTTCGATCTCTTTGAAGAATCCCGATACTTGTGACACCTGGTTCTCTACTTTATTCTTATACCCACAACTTCTCAAAACTTAGACCTTGTATTTCTACGAAACACTTGTCTAAAAACTAGAGAAGTTATAAGTAAACAGAACATAGTACGAGCACCTACCCCTTTGTCCTGATGGACACTGGACAACATACAATACTCTGTATAAGTCCGCTGAGTTGAATAACTCAAAACCTGTGCGTCGTAGGTGGAAAACTGTACCCTGGCGATTTCCTCAAATATCACCAATTACAATGAATTCCGATATAATGAGGATAATTACCGAATTCCCAATAACTTACTCCCACTCATCATTCGTAAAACCATACAGATATGAGAATGAAACCTGGTAAATACATACCCTTGGAGTAAGTATCTAATCGGGAAAACAGTTTCCGTTTAACAATGCACTGAAACATGAAAATGTTTCGTAGGGGTATCCTGGTATTCCTAGTAATACCTCTTCCATAATCCAATTCATGACTTTAACCGTATATTTCTTTGCCTTCTCTCCAAATCCCTTTATTTGTCTTTAGTCGTTACCTTCTGTACACCTTCGTTAGGCTAAATGGTTTTCTTCCTTCCCTACCGTTCGGCACCAGCCTATGGTTTGGAAGAAGACTATCCAGTAAGCATAATAGGTGTACCCTCCTAAACCAAGGAGTACTCACATCTTGAGAGAAGGTGATGATAAAAGACAACTGAATAATACTTTATTCTATTAAAGGTGAAATAGGAGTGGCGATGAAGCACGCGGTTTGGTCGTGAATGATATCAGTCGCAATTTACTTTGCCCTCTTTCTAATCCCTTTATTTTGTCTTTACATATTACCTTCTGCACATCATATTTAGGCTAATTGGTTTTCTTCATTCCCTACCTTTCGGCACCTGCCTATGGTTTGGAATAAGACTATCCAATAAGCGTAATAGGTGTACTCTCCTAAACCAAGGAGCTCTCGCAACCTGAGAGAAGGTGATAATAAAAGACAACTGAATAAACCAATTCTATTTCTCCTGAACCTTGATCCATCCTCGAAGAAGTCCCTTCGAGTTCGTATATAACCATACGATGGATCTATCCAATGGAAGTGGATGTCCGTAGTAATACGGGGTGTTCTGAGAAATGCAAAGGGTAAAAGAAGGAGTGGCAATGACTTATGCAACTCAGAAAATCCAAAAAGCCAGTATTTTAAGAAGGTTCGGTCAACTTGGTCACTGAGTCATAGTCTAGGGTCGGTCAAAGGTCGCTGCCAAAGAGAGAGAGAAAAGAAACACTCTGCGTGCACTCTAACCTAGATCAGAATGGTTATCACTTTATCTAATCCGGAAACCTCCCACTGTCCTGTCAAATTCTCCTCCAAACCTGAAAGAAGAATCAATCGGGATCACCCGAAGAGTAAACCAACTCATCAGTGGGAATCGGGATCCAACTCTCATCGCATGATAACGCGATGGAATGCATCCACGTTACTCATACTCCAGAAGGTATGCGCATACTTGGCAAGTTTCAGTTTCTTTAGAAACTCCCGATAAGATTTTTGCCCCATGCTCTTATAACCTTAGCGTTAGGTCAAAATGTCATAAGTCGCATGCCAAGTTCTACCCGTCACTATCTTGTTAATTTGAACCCACCCGCACATGCCCTTGGCGTTAGGTCAAAATGGCAGAACGACTGTCCCAAACCAACTCATCTATCTATGCAACAAATGAATATCCAGCAGCTACCAAACACTATGCCTTGGCGTTAGGTCAAAATACATAGCTTGAATACTACTGAATACCCAAAAGAAGTGATGGAGGGCTACGGATGGTTTTTGGAGAAAAAACCTTTAACGTAGTGAACTTGATATCGCTGAAGGAACCTGATAGCTTTTTAAAATATAGTGGCGAAAACCTTTTGCTAAAGAGGTCATTCCCGGTGAAGGGATCTCGGCTCTTTCCTCGTGGAATGAGGTGCAGGATATTCCACTGAATACCGCGATGCAAAGCAACTTGTAATCGACTATAGTGATGTTATTACCCTGACGCAAACTTCTGCCCAAGGGGTCAGTCCCGGTGAAGGGATATCGGCCCTTGCCCCGTCGAATGAGGTGCAGGATATTCCACTGAATACCGCTATGCAAAACAAAAGGAAACATCTTTGTAATAACACTTTTTAAATTGTTCCAACAACTGCCAAAAAGGTTTGTTTTCCTTTGCATTGATAAGAATCAACGCAATCCCATCAATCAATCACACCAGAAAAGAACGAAAATAAAATGTACGTATATGCCATCCGCATTCGTCACTGGGTCCCGTCATCGCCCGTTAGGTTACTTAACTAACGACAAAGCGGGGACTGGACTAGCGCGGGTGTAAAACATATACAACATCTACTAGTATATAAACCAATATACAATAATCGCTCCAGGCGTGATAATATGCAACATTACAGAAAAGTAATAAGCACCACAGAACAATACAGATAATCTGGGATCCCCGGGTTTCACAGAGCCGCTGCTGAAACCTGACGTTCCCCTGTCGTGTGGATAGCCTGTGCAATGAAACCTAGACCTCTACGGGTGCGGCAAGTTACCCGCCAAAACCTGAAGCGAGGCAGCCCCCTACAGGAAAGTGAATGGATCACCTAGCACTTCACGGAATCCGGTAATCTTGGGCACCCCTCCTTGGGTCAACCTGCACCCCTTACGAGTGCGGCGAATAGTCTGCCAATTCTAGAGTGAGGCCCCTCTGCCTCTCAAAGCCATGAGATGCGGACCCGTTGCCCCCCAGAACCCGGCTATCCGTGCACTCCGTCGCGGGGCGAAACCTAGTACAGTAATAAATAATAGTACAACAGGTACATCGACCGCAACCTGGTCGTGCCCCAAAAGAATATTATACAACAGGCAGTGACGGCAGTCCACATATTGGACGCTCGCCCCGCAATATCAAATGTACAAATAAATCCAAACTGCACTATCATTGCACACTGCTATCCACCACGACAAATCCGCAACATCACAGCATAACACAGAACATCATCGCGAATGTCACGTTCGCAAACCCGTCTAAAAGAACTATAGCAATCAGACGCAGTTTACCGATCAAATGACATTCCCGGTCGGAGATATAATGTAAGCACTGTAAACTAACATGTTTAAATTTCGATCGACTAAATATCACGAAGTGGTCCCCACGAACATCTGTTGAACAGTAACAAAATCTGGGCCCAAAAGATATATACCAAAAACCCCAATTTCCAGAGAAGAATACACTGTGCAAGTTTGGGGCATGATCACACATAATGGCCGCGGGTGCGCGGCCAAACCATGGGTTTGGCCGCGATTCCGCGGCAGTCTTGTCGATTCATGAGCCCAAATTTGTACGGCGTTCTTATAAAACCCTGCACAGTTTTCTGAGATATGTAGAATAATTTTAGGACATCATTTAAAATCGACAGAAACTGTGAAGCTTGAAAATTGTGTTTTTCGATATCCGGTTCGATCGATATTTTAAACGCGTTAGCACAAGTTAGTATAGCAAAATGGTGAGGCTCTGATACCACTGTAAGTCTACGGTAGTGCCCCGGCCGTCTACAGACGCCAAATGCGGAACAAAAAACTTTTAACTGGCGCTATCGTATACTTTAACCCGGATCTGCCATTATTGCTAAACTAACAAACTGTAAAGAGTGTAGAAAGGTTATACCGAACGATCCGAGTCCTTCGTTCTTTAACCATCATCCCACGCTCCGTTGCGGCTGCTCCGATCTCGTCGATCTCCGATCTCCTCGTCCATGTGGCACCACGTCAACGATTCTTTAAACGGGCTCCTTCCTCTGACTCGAGGCAACTCGGTCGTCAAGTTTGCTAAAAGAGACGACCAAGAATGATGTAGAGAATGAGTAGAAGACTTTGTCTCGTTCCGTCCAAAGCTATGGACGAACGGTTAATGAAGTTGCCGTGGGAATCGGGTGATGGAATGAAATGAGCTGTGAAATTCCATACACCGAAAACTATCATAATCTTCTTCTCAAATGAAACTCAAGTGAGTGTGAGTGAGAGAGGGGGAAGGGGGGGCCGGCCATATGTAGCAAGAGAGAGGGGTGAGTGTAGGAAGGAAGTGGTGACCTTAAGAGAAAAATATCAAGTGTGAACACAAGAAAATATCTGAAGTGTGAACACAAATTGTGAACACACCAAAAGCAACCAATAAGGAACAAGTGAGTCATTAGCCTTGTCACCACCTTCTAGATGCTTCTAGAACCTTCCACACTCATCTCAAGAAAAGATAAATCCGTCTTTAACCGAATGTTAAAAGACGGCTGATAGATAACAGGAATTTGGCAACTTCCAAAAGTGATCCCGAAACGAATTTCAGGATAACCCCGTAACTGTATAAATATACCCGCATTTGTATTACGATCGAATACAAATGCAACTGAGACAAAGATATTATATCTACTCAATATAATACTCGGATCCGGCTTAAACCAAAGCCGACCAGTATCATCTGCCCGAAATCTGACACGTGCGTAAACGCACGTGCATTTTCCGAACCCTGCCATAAAACCATACAGCCTCTACAACGTTTCGCCCGAACTTGGGAAACTGTCTGTGGGGGACTCTAAAGACTCGTCAGTACCCTGGCAGTGGGTTTAACCACAAACCGTCAGTGGCACTAGCAATGCGTAACGGCTGCCCATGGACTGACCTCAAGGGATGCCGATGAGCGAACTCATCCGGAAACCCTACTGAGCCTAACAGTGACAATGTATATACAGTCTGGTCCGTTCGTCTATGAGTATCGCATATCTGCCTAGGGGGCTAGTAACGTCAGACCCCCAATAGCAGTATAAGTCGTGTCGGAGTATAGCCCAATAACACCCTGAGATACTACTGGAGTACCTACCAGTAAATCTCCTGCCACGGCCGTGGGCTTTGTGTAATGGCTCTCCTAGACACAGCACGATCTCGCCCCCAATACCGGGAGAGACGAATCCCCTGCCGATCCGCTCACGTGCCTCCATGTGGCTCGGGACTGTACCCAAAAACTACCTGTTTGCACGACTCCTTTGAGCCGTGGTAGGGTAGAAATCAAAGCACAGTAGGAACTCACACGAGACAAATGACGACCTCAGGTCGATGAACTAACCTGTACACATGTCACCAGGGAACTGCTATCTGATGATATGTATAATACCAACTAGCAGATTCCCGGCGAGTCCTGTCCGGTGTACTCATAACCCAATGAGCACCTGTATACATCTTAGGTGATCCAACTGACACCAGTGGCTCGTGAGACCGGCCACCGCCCCTAGTCGGGGTCTCGACTGTATACACTAGTCTACTCCGGAGTATCGATGCCCTGTCTCGAAACTCCCACGACTGTAAGTGCACGGCGGCGCCCCGGCCGTCATTCCGACGCCGGAATGCGGAAACGGTGATAAACTTAAATTTTGCGGACTTTGCAAACCGGCACCACCGCGCACTATAACCGGATCGAACCATTAACTAGTCTAACTATCTACAAGAATGGGAATAGAGATATACCGACGATCCAAGTCCTCCGGTCTTCTCGTCATGGTCCCGATCTCCTGCGGAAAAATCCCGTCTCCTCCTCGTCGCCGGAAGTGCACCACATCGCCTTCTTCATTTACGGGCTCCCACCTCAATGCCGAGGCAACTCGGGCACGAAGCCGGCTACTCGACGTGCCCAAGATTTGCTGTAGGAAATGTAGTGTAGAATGCATGTCTCATCTTGGGGCTATGTTGCCATTGATGGAGGTGAAGGAAGAATGAACTTTGAGGGAAATCATGCTATCAATTTTTAGCAAGCCAAATGAGATGATAAAAATGCAACCCACAAAATCAATCTCTCTCTTTTTCTCTCCTCAAGAAGTGGCCGGCCAATCCTCTTTTGAAATGGTGGTGGAGATGTATACAAATTGCAAGAGGGAGGTAAGTGTAGGAGAAACAAAAGAGGTGACCACATCAAAAGACATCAACCATGCTCATACACTATTGAACCCATACCCTCACTTTATCACAATAAATGCAAAAGCATGGTGGAAAAAAAAATGAAAGCTATCATATCAATCTTTTACAAGAAAACCCCTCCACAAATGTAATTTGCAAAACTGCAAATTACCCCCTCCATCGGAAAAGTCCGGCCGGGAAAGAACAAAGGAAAACCGGCCGGAACGGAATGCAAACTGGCAACTCCAGAAAACTGGTCCCGTAATAAATTACAGGAAAACCCCGATACTGTGCATACACACCCGCATCTGTATTCCGTCCGGATACAAATGCAATGAGACAAAATCTACACAGTACTAAACTAGGACCGGCTTAAACCAAAGCCGGCTAGTATTATCCGTTCGATCCTGATCCGTGCAATACCGCACGTATCTGATCGAACCCTGCCATAAACCTATACGGCTACTAGTACAAACCGTCCGATCCTGATCCGTGCAATACCGCACGTATCTGATCGGACCCTGCCATATCTCCATACGGCCTCTACAGCGTTTCGCCCGAAACTTGAGTAACTGAAAGTGTGGTGGACTCTAAAGACTCGTCAATACTATGGCTGTGGATTTAACCACTAGCACGTCAGAGGTATAAGCCAATACGTAACGGGCCACCAGCTATTGACTAAAAGGGACGTCGATGAGCGAACTCATCCTGACACCCTACTGAGCCTGTCAGTGACAATATCCGTGCAGTCCGGTCCGTTCGTCTATGAGCATCGCATGGCGGGCCTAGGGGGTTGGTAAAAGTCAGACCCCAAAAGCGGTACAAGTCGTGTCGGAGTGTAGCCCAGAACACCCTGAGATACTACTGGAATACCTACCAGTAAATCTCCTTGCCTTGGCCAAGGACTTTGTGTAATGGCTCTCCTAGACACAGCACGACCTCACCCCCAATACCGGGAGAGACGAACCCCTGAAGATACGCTCACTGCCTCCATGTGGCTCGGGACTGTACCCAACTAAAACCTGTTTGCACGACTCCTTTGAGCCGTGGTAGGGTAGTAATCAAAGTACAGTGGGAACTCACACGAGACAAATGACGATCCCCAGGTCGATGAACTAACCTGCACACATGTCACCAGGGAACTGCCATCTGACGTCTGGTATATGACCAACTAGCATGTTCCCGGCGAGTCCTGTCCGGTGTACTCATAACCCAATGAGCACCTGTATACATCTTAGGTGATCCAACTGACACCAGTGGCTTGTGAGACCGGCCACCGCCCCTCGTCGGGGTCTCGACTGTATACACTAGTCTACTAATGGAGTATCGATGCCCGGTCTCGAAACTCCCACGACTAGGGACCTTTTAAGGATATGCTTGTAGACCCCCAGCTCCCACTTATATGATCGCCCTCATACTGCTGGTGGTCAAGCAAGAATCCTAGGGGCTCTATCAACGTGTAATAGCGACGTGTCATGTCACCTAAAGCAGTACACGATGATAAAGGTAAACCAGATAGCATACTATCATCTCGAGTAAGACTGTCCTACTGGGATAGGTCCTCCCTCAATCATTACAATCACGTACCTGTGACCTAATAATTGACTCTGAGGGCACTATCTCCAACAATCTCCCACTTGCACTCAAGGCTAATTATTGCGATGTCGCATACTCACAGCCCGTGTGATACCGAACATCCAACTCCTCTACTAGTCAGTCTCACAAAGCTCGTTTGCGGAACTATTGCGTTCGAGGAATAGCCTCAGTGAGTGGATCCGCTTAGTTGTTTCTTCCTATGTCTCTCTATATCTTAAGTTCGCGGAGAAAACCATCTCCCGAAATGAGCAATACATGTCTTAGAACGTGTCTGGATGTCTGATGGGACCTAGCTCATAAATAAACTCCAAATCCAAACTTCTTAGACTGTATCGTCAACTGAACTTAATCAGTATCCTGCGCGCCATGCCTCCCTCAGTATTGCCTTGGACCACCTGTCCAAAATACTGCCCCTCATCAGAAGGAAAACTATAACTCTGACAACCTCCTTGTCGTCCATGTCACCTTGGAAGCCTGGAATGATAACTGTCTCCCAAATGAGGCTGTCGTTATCATTTCCCTAGAACATCCACTTATGTTCTAAAACTGCTTCCGACTGTTTCTCCAGGATTGGATCAATGTCAACTTATTGCATCTAGTGCAAGAACAACATCTGGTGTGGTACTTGACATCTCACGATTGACTCAATTGCCTGAGCAAGTGATCTGCCAATCATGCCCGTCCCTCTCCCCTTTAGTCTGTAAGACACCTTTGGAGAGGGTGACTCCATTACCTGCAGGTACACTACCGTGCCAGGAGTCGTCCATCCTAAATACTTTTAGAATGCTGTCAAGTACCCTGATTGGGAAACCACCCAAATCTAGATCTAAAACCATAGATCTAGTAACCAGTATGTCTGATATAAAATCCATTTCCTTTGTGGAGAAACAACTGTGTGACGACCAAAGTATAACCGATCGTAGTGTAGGAGTTTCTTTTCCTACTCTGTGTATATCATCCAAATACCAGGATATCACACCCTACTACCTTCTCAACAGATCCATCCCCTATTCTGATGAAGTCAAACCCATGACTGTCACGTCAGAAATAGGTGATCTATCTCCGCTACATCTGCTCTAGTCTATAAATAGACATAAGCAACCGGTCCACCAATGCTTCCGCTGCTCCACTGACTACGACAACCCTCTGGCAGAGTCATATAGACGTACACTTCTAAAGCAAGTTTAGAACGACGCTATACTCATCCTCCTGCCGGGTCTCGCAGCCTGGAACAACAGCAATGGTAATTGTGGGTAAACAAGAACTTCCCTGTCACCGTCCTTGAGGCTACCGTAGTACCTCTCGGGTGCCTGAAGTTACCCACCTTATCTGCGGAGTGGCCAATGGAATTGTCAATCCAGATTGAATCTTTAGGTTCCTTATCAAATCTTCAGTAATCGTTTGTGGTTCTGGAATTACTTCCAGTTCTACCATACTCCCACTACTATTTTCTGAAAAAATCCATTTTTAATAAAACTGTGGCGAGTCTAGAACAATATTGCTATTGTTCATCCAGATGGTAGAAAATCAACCCGCGTCATAGCCTGGGTCAACCCACAAACAGCCATTACAGAAACGTGCCTTGAGTTGTCCAGTGTCTGGTTTTAAGCATAAACCGGACAACTCCCCGTACCTTAACAATGTTAAGATATGAACTGTTCTATATACAATATAGAAACAGAGGCACTGATTTAATTGAACCAGATCCAAATCATGCAGCTGTCCCCAGCGCATGTCAACTAAATGGAAGGAGGCCGATCAGCGTTACTCAACTTAGGAGTGCTTCCAATTATGAGTAACCTGAAAGAGAAGCAAGATCTCTTAGTCATTACCATCAACTGAATACCATATACAAGTATCTACATCTTCGATCACTTTGAAGAATCCCGATACTTGCTACACCTGGTTCTCTACTCTATTCAAATACCTATAACTCCTCAAAACTTAGACCCTGTGTTTCTACGAAACACATGTCTAAGAACTAGAGAAGTTAAAAGTAAACAGAATATAGTATGAGGACCAACCCCTCTGTCCTAATGGACACTGGACAACATACAATACTCTGTATAAGTCCGCTGAGTCTAACAACTCTTTCACTGTGTGTTGTAGGTTGAAAAACTGTACTTATGGTTAAGAAGAATTACACCGCTGTTTAATGCTCCTTACCTAACCATCCACTGATATAGGTAAATGTCGTAGACATAATATCAAAAGGTATATCTCACTCCATGAAAATAGACGTACAGATATATCAATTTGAAATTGGTGCATAACAGCGGATATTCAAAACCAAATATTTGCCGACCGGCAAACAGCCCAGGTGATTTCCTCAAATATCACCGATTACAACGAATCCCGATATAATGAGGATGATCACCTAATTCCCAATAAGTTACTCCCACTCATCATCTGTAAAACCATACAGATGTGAGAATCGTACCTGGTAAATACATACCCTGGAGTAAGCGTCTAATCAGGAAATCAGTTTTCTTTTAACATTACACGGTGAAACTGAAACATCGAAATGTTTCGATGGGGTATCCTGGTATTCTTAGTAATGCCTCTCCCAAATTCACGACTGTAACCGTATAATTCTTTGCCACCTCATCAAATCCCTTCATTTGTCTTTAGTCTTTACCTTCTGCACACCCCTTTAGGCCAAATGGTTTTCTTCCTTCCCTACCGTTCGGCACCAGCCTATGGTTTGGAAGAAAACTATCCAATAAGCATAATGGGTGTACTGTCCCAATCCTAGGAACACTCGCAATGAGAGAGGGTGAAGATAAAAGACACCTGAATGTACTTTATTCCTATTTCTCCTGAACCAGGATCCATCCCCGAACTGGAACAAGTTCCTTTCGAGTTCGTATATAACCATACGATGGAATATCCAATAAACTGTGGATCTTCGTAGTGATACGGAGTGTCCTGGAGAAATACAAAGGTGATGTGGGAGTGGTAACGAAATATTTGGTTTGGTCGTGAATATCTGTTGCAATTTACTTTGCCCTCTTACTAATCCCTTGCTTTGTCTGAACTTAATACCTTCTGCACACCATCGTTAGGCTAATTGGTTTTCTTCATTCCCTACCGGTCGGCACCAGCCTAAGGTTTGGAAGAAGACTATCCAATTTGCGTAATAGGTGTACTATCTCCTAAACCAAGGAGTACTCGCAACCTGAGAGAAGGTAAAAGGAAAAGACAACTGAATAATCCTATCCGTTTTCTCCAGAACCGGAAACCATCCTCGAATAAATTCCTTCGAGTTCGTATCTAACCATACGATGGTTTTGTCCAATGGAAGTGGACGTTCGTAGTAACACGGGGTGTCCTGGAGAAAAGGGTATAAGTAGGAGTGGCAATGAGGTCTGCAACTCTGACAATCCAAAAGCCAGTGTTAAGTAGGTTCGGTCAACTTGGTCACTGAGTCATAGTCTAGGGTCGGGTCAATGGTCGCTGCCAGAGAGAGAGAGAAAAGAAACACTCAGCGTGCACTCTAACCTAGATCAGAATGGTTACCAATTTATCTAATCTGGAATCCTCCCTCTGTACCTCAAATTCTCCTCCAAACCTGAAAGAAGAATTAGTCGGGGTCACTCGAGGAGTAAACCAACTCATCAGTGGGAATCGGGATCCAACTCTCATCGCACGATAACGTGACGGAATCCGCTCACGGTATCACACTCCAGAAGGTATGCGCATATCTGGCAAGTTTCAGTACTTTTGAAACTCCCGATGTGATTTCTGCCCCATGCTCTTATGACCTTGACTTTGGCCAACATATCATAAGTCACATGTCAAGTTCTACCCGTCATTCTCCAGGTTAATTTGAGTCCACCCGTACATACCCTTGACTTTGGCCAAAATGGCAGCACGACTGTCCCAAACCAACGCATCTATCTATGCTGCATATGAATACCCCAATAGCTACCAATCACTGTGCCTTGACTTTGGCCAACATACACAGCTTGAATACTATTGACCACCCATATGAAACGACGGAGGGCTACGAATGGTTTCTGGCGAAAACCTTTAACGTAATGAACTTGATATCGTCGAAGGAACAGATAGCTTTTAAAAAATATAGTGACGAAAACCGTTGCTAAAGAGGTCACTCCCTGTGAAGGGATCTCGGCTCTTTCCCCGTAGAATGAGGTGCAGGATATTCCAAATGAATACCACGGTGCAAAGCAAAAGTAATCGGCTATAGTGAAGTTAATGCCCTGACGCAAACTTCTGTCCAAGGGGTCACTCCCGGTGAAGGGATCTCGGCCCTTGCCTCGTCGACTGAGGAGCAGGATATTCCAATGAATACCACGATGCAAAACAAAAGTAAACGTCCTTGCAATAACAGCTTTTTGAAAAGTGTTCCAACAACATCAGATTAGGTTTGTTTTTAACTTTGCATTGATCCGAATCAATGCAGTCCCATCAATTGATCACACCACAAAGAACGAAAATATACTGATGTACGTATATGCCATCCGCATTCGCCACTGGGTCCCGTCATTACCCGTTAGGTTAGCTTACTAACGACAGAGCGGGGACTGGACTAGCGCGGATGCAAAACATATACAACATCTACTAATATATATACCAATATATTATATTTCGCTCAAGGCGTGAATAGAATGCAACATCACAGAGAATGAACAGCATCACAGAAACAATACAGATATCTGGGATCCCCGGGTTTCACAGAGCCGCTGAAACCCGACGTTCCCCTGGTCGTGTGGATAGCCTGTGCAATGAAAACCTAGACCCCTACGGGCGCGGCAAGTCACCCGCCAAAACCTGAAGCGAGGCAGCCCCCTTCAGCGCCGTGAATGGACCACCCAGCACTTCACGGAATCCGGCAACTTGGGCACCCCTCCTGGGTCAACCTGTACCCCCTACGAGTGCGGCGAATAGCCCGCCAATCCTAGAGTGAAGCCCCCTCCGTCTCAATACCATGAGATGCGGGCTTGTTGCCCTCCAGAACCCGGCTATCCGTGCACCCCTCCGCGGGGCAATCCTAGTACAGAAAGTAAAATATACATACACCGGGTACATCGACCGCAACCAGGTCGTGCCCCAAAATAATAATACAATCAGGCAGTGACGGCAGTCCACATGTCGGACGCTCGCCCCGCAATATCAAATGTACATAATACAACAGCACAGTACTAGCATTGCATCCAGGCTATCCCCCACGACCGATCCGCAACATCACAGCAAATACATAGAACATCAACGTGAAAGTCACGTTCGCAAATCCGTCTAACCGGGCTATAGCAGTTAGACCGGATTTACCGATCGAGTGACATTCACGGTCGCAGATATAATGTAAATACTGTGAAAAATGTGTTTAAAAAATTTCCGATTGATCAAACAATTAACAAGTGGGCCCCAAAGAAAACTGTAGCACTCACAGAAACAATTGGCCCAACATTAATATTCCAAAGCCCATATTTTAAGCCCAGAAGGCCTCTGTAAAAAAATGGTGAAGTGATGTGAATAGTGCGCGGCGGAAGGGCCGCACTAAGGGGGTTTTCGCGGCGGTTCCGCGCTCCAACTGTGGAGTTACTTCGTCAAATTTTTACAGAACTCTTATATTTTCCAGTACATCAATATTTTATAACCTGAAAAATTTTTCGAGACCAAAAATTTTCAACAGAAACTGATGCGAACTAAAATGCAGTTTTGGAACTTTTTTGATCGATCGGAAATGCAAACACATTACACAAAGCTAGACTAAGTTAATGGGGAGGCTCTGATACCACTGTAAGTGCACGGCGGCGCCCCGGCCGTCATTCCGACGCCGGAATGCGGAAACGGTGATAAACTTAAATTTTGCGGACTTTGCAAACCGGCACCACCGCGCACTATAACCGGATCGAACCATTAACTAGTCTAACTATCTACAAGAATGGGAATAGAGATATACCGACGATCCAAGTCCTCCGGTCTTCTCGTCATGGTCCCGATCTCCTGCGGAAAAATCCCGTCTCCTCCTCGTCGCCGGAAGTGCACCACATCGCCTTCTTCATTTACGGGCTCCCACCTCAATGCCGAGGCAACTCGGGCACGAAGCCGGCTACTCGACGTGCCCAAGATTTGCTGTAGGAAATGTAGTGTAGAATGCATGTCTCATCTTGGGGCTATGTTGCCATTGATGGAGGTGAAGGAAGAATGAACTTTGAGGGAAATCATGCTATCAATTTTTAGCAAGCCAAATGAGATGATAAAAATGCAACCCACAAAATCAATCTCTCTCTTTTTCTCTCCTCAAGAAGTGGCCGGCCAATCCTCTTTTGAAATGGTGGTGGAGATGTATACAAATTGCAAGAGGGAGGTAAGTGTAGGAGAAACAAAAGAGGTGACCACATCAAAAGACATCAACCATGCTCATACACTATTGAACCCATACCCTCACTTTATCACAATAAATGCAAAAGCATGGTGGAAAAAAAAATGAAAGCTATCATATCAATCTTTTACAAGAAAACCCCTCCACAAATGTAATTTGCAAAACTGCAAATTACCCCCTCCATCGGAAAAGTCCGGCCGGGAAAGAACAAAGGAAAACCGGCCGGAACGGAATGCAAACTGGCAACTCCAGAAAACTGGTCCCGTAATAAATTACAGGAAAACCCCGATACTGTGCATACACACCCGCATCTGTATTCCGTCCGGATACAAATGCAATGAGACAAAATCTACACAGTACTAAACTAGGACCGGCTTAAACCAAAGCCGGCTAGTATTATCCGTTCGATCCTGATCCGTGCAATACCGCACGTATCTGATCGAACCCTGCCATAAACCTATACGGCTACTAGTACAAACCGTCCGATCCTGATCCGTGCAATACCGCACGTATCTGATCGGACCCTGCCATATCTCCATACGGCCTCTACAGCGTTTCGCCCGAAACTTGAGTAACTGAAAGTGTGGTGGACTCTAAAGACTCGTCAATACTATGGCTGTGGATTTAACCACTAGCACGTCAGAGGTATAAGCCAATACGTAACGGGCCACCAGCTATTGACTAAAAGGGACGTCGATGAGCGAACTCATCCTGACACCCTACTGAGCCTGTCAGTGACAATATCCGTGCAGTCCGGTCCGTTCGTCTATGAGCATCGCATGGCGGGCCTAGGGGGTTGGTAAAAGTCAGACCCAAAAGCGGTACAAGTCGTGTCGGAGTGTAGCCCAGAACACCCTGAGATACTACTGGAATACCTACCAGTAAATCTCCTTGCCTTGGCCAAGGACTTTGTGTAATGGCTCTCCTAGACACAGCACGACCTCACCCCCAATACCGGGAGAGACGAACCCCTGAAGATACGCTCACTGCCTCCATGTGGCTCGGGACTGTACCCAACTAAAACCTGTTTGCACGACTCCTTTGAGCCGTGGTAGGGTAGTAATCAAAGTACAGTGGGAACTCACACGAGACAAATGACGATCCCCAGGTCGATGAACTAACCTGCACACATGTCACCAGGGAACTGCCATCTGACGTCTGGTATATGACCAACTAAGCATGTTCCCGGCGAGTCCTGTCCGGTGTACTCATAACCCAATGAGCACCTGTATACATCTTAGGTGATCCAACTGACACCAGTGGCTTGTGAGACCGGCCACCGCCCCTCGTCGGGGTCTCGACTGTATACACTAGTCTACTAATGGAGTATCGATGCCCGGTCTCGAAACTCCCACGACTAGGGACCTTTTAAGGATATGCTTGTAGACCCCCAGCTCCCACTTATATGATCGCCCTCATACTGCTGGTGGTCAAGCAAGAATCCTAGGGGCTCTATCAACGTGTAATAGCGACGTGTCATGTCACCTAAAGCAGTACACGATGATAAAGGTAAACCAGATAGCATACTATCATCTCGAGTAAGACTGTCCTACTGGGATAGGTCCTCCCTCAATCATTACAATCACGTACCTGTGACCTAATAATTGACTCTGAGGGCACTATCTCCAACAACGACTAGGGACCACAATTAAGGATATGCATATAAACTACCCAACTCTCACGTATATGATCGCCGTCATACAGTTGGTAGTAAAGCAAGATCCTAAGGGCTCTATCAAAGTGTAACATGTAATCAGTCACCTGAACATGTACACGACTGATAAAGGCAAACCAGATAGCATACTATCATCTCGAGTAAGACTGTCCTACTGGTATAGGTCCTCCGCAATCATTGCAATCACGTACCTGTGATCCAATAATTGACTATGAGGGCTCTATCTCCAACAGAGCTTGGGTTTGAGTTTCTTCAAGGTAGATCATCTTTGTTATTGAAGATCGGAAGCAAGCTTGCATCTTTCTCTTCATGGAGCTCTCTTGAGTCCAGGTACTCGATGATCGCAGCGAAGGGACCTTAACACAAAGCTTTAGAAGTGAAGGAATGGACTACAAAGGTTGTAATACCAAACCCTTAGAAGTAAAGTTGTTTACTTGTTCTTTGTTCGCCTAATCTCTAGTCTGAGATCTTGGTTAGGGTTGTTCGGCACGTCTAAATTTTAAATCGGGCATGGTTGATGCCTCATAGACCCTTGTGACAGTTCCTAGTAACCCTACAGTGGTATCAGAGCCAAGCTAGAGCTTTAGGCGAAATCTAAACGAAGTTTAAAGTCCGATCGATCCCCGAAATGTTGCAATACACCCCCTCTCAGGAAATTTTTTAAAAAGTTGATTTTTTCTTTATTATAAATACTCAGAAAATTAAGCAGGGAATTCTAAGGATTACAGTGAAAAACGACATCCTAATTCCCTTAAAGCGCCGCGGAACCGCGGCAATATCATGCCTTGCGCGGCGGTTCCGCGGCCGTACAGGGGTATTAGGGTTAGCTTTTTTCACAGTAACATCCGTAGGTGTTTCTACATGCTTCTGGGAATTTTTAATATTACTCAAGTGTTGAGTTTTCTGGAGATCTTTTGTATTCGTTGATTCGATCGGAAAGTTTAACTTCGTTTAAGTTTTCTGGGTAATTTAGAACGTGTTAAAAAGTTCGAACGGATATCAATAACTCACTTTTTCCCCTGCCAGAAAATTTCCAAGTGTTGGATTTTTCCTTAGTTAAAGAACGTTCTAAGTCGTGCAAGTAACGCGGTAGACCCTCTAGAAGAACACAAACCTTAACTCGATTATGTGACCGTCTGAACCGCCTTTAAACCTTCAGGTTTGGGGCAATACGGCATCGCCACATGTGAGGCATTGGTTTGACCCTTCTACGGCTGGACCATCAGTACTGTGGCATGTGATGGATACTTTTTGAACTCCGCTCAAGTGTTGAGCTATTTGGGAAATCTTGGGTGTTTGTTTATTCGATCGGAAAGTTTAACATTATCTATTTATCTGGAATGTGATACAATATTTGGAATCCACAAGTAGTTATGAGATAACTAATTTGAATGTTATAAATCTAGCAGTTTAGTCTCATTTGATCGGTTGCCACGGGATTTTGATTTGATCAAAAGTCCGTCGCAATCACGTAGCGTATGCCGATACTCGTCGGGTAAACTTAATAGATAGCCACGCCCTATAGCCCCGACCAAGTGACTGTAGGAGAACCCCGTCGCCAAAAGCATCCGTTCGGGTGCTCGCGACAGCGGTGTTCCGCCTTAGTGCATTTCGTCGACGGCATCCGGGGGTACGGCCGTCTACTAAAGTTTGCGACGAGCATTCGATCAGGATGTCGGGAATCTTATTAAATTGCCCGACTTGATATTGAAAAGTGTTTTCGAGATCGAGACTAAAATGCGGGGTTTATAATTGTTAGGCATGAGATGTCTAAGAAATTCATTTGGTTAGGCATGCGATGTCTAAAGAGGTTGCGGATTCCAACTGTTGTAGTTTTACACTTTCTTTTCTGCGACCGTAAGTGTAATATGTGGTGTATCGCCGGTTTCTTTTCTATACATCAACGACAACTGGGATACGCATATTTACTTACGTTGATGATATGAGATATTATGCGTTGCTGTGATATTTTATATTGGATCGTTGTGTTCTGAATAGTCAGGGGTTTTATGTGAGATGAGAGTTTTTCTTTTCCATTCATGTAAAATTCATTGTATGTAATATTCTTTTATTGGAGCACTTCCAGGTTGAGGATGATGTCACCATTGTATATTATTTACTTTTCCGCATTAGGTAGACCCAAGGCGGGGAGCACAAGTAACCGGGTTCTAGGGTCCAGTGGGAGACCATCTCGAGGAGTCGAGACCGGGTCTCCTAACCCTAGAATTGGCAGTGTTGCTTGCCGCTCTCGTAGGGGTCTAGGGATGTGGGTTTGGCTATTCATCGCGACTGTGGAATCCGTGTTTTATACATGCTCGTATTAAAACACGGACCTCCTAGTATATCCAATATTTCATATATATTCTTCTGCTGCAAATGTTCTGTGATGAGATCATATTACTGCCTGAGACGAATGTTTATATTATATATAAGATATATATGTTATATTGCTGATTTCATTTCAAATATGATGCTTGTGAAGCATAATAAAATGGGACTTCATTAATGAGATTAATGAAACTAAAAGAAACCTAAAGTTGTTGTAGAAACTTGTCTCAAAAACAGGTAGCTCTAGTTCTTGCTTTGCATAGTGGTATTCCTTGTAGAATATCCAGCACCTTATTCGATAAGGAAAGAGCCTAGATCCCTTCACCGGGAGTGACCTCTTTAGCGAAACTAGCAGATGCTACAAACTCGGTTTGTCTTTTGATTGTTTTTATAGTTTTTGCTTTGCATAGTGATATTTGTGAAATATCCTGCACCTTATTCGATGAGGAAAGAGCCGAGATCCCTTCACCAGGAGTGACCTCTTTAGCAAAACAAGAAAAGGCCTCAAAAACATTCCATTAAAAATCACTCGATTCTACAACGATATCAAGTTCATTACGCAAAAGGTTTTCTTAAAAACTTGTCGTAGCCCTCCATCATTTCAGATAAGAAGTATTTAGTATTCGTGCTGCGTTTGTTGGCCTTTGTCAAGGCGTAGTGTGCGGTAGTTGATTACTTCTTATCTGTATAAGCATATGATGTGATTGATTTAGGGTAGTCGTGCGACTTTGTTGACCTTTGTCAAGGGTCGTGCGGGTGGGTTTACTTCAATCAGGAAATGACGGGTTGAACTTGACTAGCAGCCTATGGTTTGTTGGCTTTCGTCAAGGTCATAGGATCCCAGGGGTAAAATATTATTGGGAATTTCAAGAATTGAAATTTGCAATGAGATTGCATACCTTCTATGAGATAGTTGGATCCCGATACCCGCTGCGAGTATGAGTTACTCCTGGGAGAGTTTTACACATTACAATTAGCCGATCAAGTAGGTGTCTAGAAAGGTGTTAACGGGGTTACGCCCCTGGGAAAATGAGGTTTACTTTAATTAGGTCCGTACGAAAGCGCGGGGAACCTCCCTCAAAGTACCGGCACTGCCTGGCTGAAAGATTAGCGAACTTGTTAAGTGTAATTAATCCTGGCTAGTTTTTCCTTTTAGGGTTTGAAGGAAGATTTGACTAAAACAGTGGGAGACATCCTGATTAGATATATTAATAACCAATCTAATCTTGCAAGAGCATACGCTGAGTGTTTTCTTCTATCTCTCTCCAGGTAGTGACCATGTCAAGCCTTAATCAAGATAATAATACGGATGTATTGACCGAACCCGCTTGTTATAATGAGCTAAGAAACGTTGGTCCCGCTCCAACTTATAATTGTTATAAGACAGAGCAGGAAATAGAGGATTACCAGAATTCCCGTGCCACCCAAACGAAGAAAGTGCATGCTGATGCATCATCTTCGGGTGTGTTCATTACCGAGAACTGTTTCTCAGTATCCTTTACGTCCTGGGTATGAGATACCGAATCAGGATCCCGCAAATGTAGTCTGTTACATGGGCTACAGAGAGGTAGAGAACTGAGAATGGGTGATAAGTTTCAAGAGTTGGAAATGATGCAAGTGTTGCAGCCAAGTCTGTTGGCAGTTATCACCCTGTATTACCATAATACATTGATTCTGAACGAATGTTATTAGATACCGAACCTGATATACAACATCATATCAGTCTCTTTATTAGTAAAGAAGGATATAATTTTGTATTGTTGGATAATGTTTTGAACATTTCCGATATCAAGAGTTGATCGGTTCAAACATGTTATCTAAAAGCATAGACGTTCTAAATCAAACCACAGTTCTTAACATACAGAACACACACAAGAGGAAGAGTTCAGAAATGAACGAATCCTTCTTGAGGCATTGTAAACTAGGTCATATCAATGCGACCCGACTAGCTGAAGTTACATAAAGATGCATATTTAAATTAGTTTGGATTTACATCTTGTAAAACTTGCCAGTCATGTCACAAAGATAAGATGACCACAGCTCCATTTATTGGAAACAGAGATAGAGTTTGTGAACTCTTGGGATTGATACATGCTGATGTATGAAGGTCCCTTGTCTACACATGCCAAGACCGGTTCTTTGTACTTCATTACATTCACTGATTATCTCTTAAGATCCGGACATATGTTCCTGTTGAAACACAAGTCTGGAACTTTTGAGAAATTCAATGAATATAAGTTAGAAGTAGAGAACCAAAAACGGGTATAAGTATTATGTCCTTTGATGAGATCAAGGAGGAGAATACTTGAGCACGGAATTCCTGGACTATTCTAAAGGAGAATGAGATTCTCTCTCAGCATTACTCCTCCGTATACACCATAGCACGTCGGTGTATCAGGACGGAGCAGTCGCACCCTATGTGATATGGTGTGCTCTATGATAAGTACTACTGAGTTTCCTATTTTCTTTTGGGGCTATGCACTTGAGAAGTTGCATACTTATTGAAAAGGGTTCCAACTAAATCAGATGCCTACCACTCCATATGTGATATGGTATGGGAAGAGCCCATCTTTTAAAGATGTTAAGATTTGGGGTTGTCCGGCCTTTGTCAAAAGCAAAATCCGGAGAAGCTCGAAGCAAGGTCAGTTCTGTGGAACTTTGTTGGATATTCCAAGCATTCGTAAGGGAATATCTTCTACCACACCGAGAAACAAAAGATGTTTTATTTCTCGGCATACCACTTTTTGAGAAAAAGGGAATTTCTTATGAAGAAATTAGTGGTCATGAGGTAGAACTGGAAGAAGTTCCAGCTATACAAACTGCAGCTGATGATTTGGTAGAACCGGAGGATTCAATAGTTTCCAACGAACCTCGGCCTCTCCGCCGATCTGGTAGGGTTCCTCATCCACCTAAGAGATATTTCGGTTTCTCTATGACAGTGGGAGAGAGGATTGCATCATGAGATGATGACCCAACTAGTTTCGAGCAGGCCATCAGGAGTGGGGACTCTGTGAGAATGGCTGGATGCTTAGAGATCTGAGATAGAATCCTTATACACCAACAAAGTATGGACTTTGGTTTCTTTATCTGAAGGGTTAAATCCCCATCAGGAGCACGTATATCTTGAGAAGATTACTTGGTGTACATGGAAAAGTTGAGACTTTCAAAGCTATGCTTAAGTCCATCCAGATCCTACTTGCCACGGCTACATACCATGACTATGATATCTGGCGGTTGGGTGTCAAGACTGCTTTTCTAAATATTGATTTGGAAGAGAGCGACTATAAGTATACAGCCAGAGGGCTTAGTAGACAGTGAGAGCAGCGGAAACGTGAGCATGATGTTTTATGGGATAAATCAGGCATCGTCTGTTTTGATGAAGTAGTCAAAGAGTTTGACTTCATCAAAATGGTAGATAAACCTTGTATATACAAAAGGTAGTAGGGAGTGTAAGTGCACGGCGGCGCCCCGGCCGTCAATCCGACGGCCAAATGCGGAAGCGGTGATAAACTTTAAATTTTCTTAAACTGGCAAACCGCCGCGCACTATTACCCGGATCGAACCACTAATTAGTCCTAGCTACCAACAAGAAAGGGAATAGAGATATACCGACGATCCATGTCCTCCGGTCTTCTCATCATCGTCCCGATCTCTTGCGGAATGTCCCGTCTCCTCCTCGTCGCCGGAAGTGCACCACATCGCCTACTTCTTTTACGGGCTCCCACCTCAATGCCGAGGCAACTCGGGCACGAAGCCGGCTACTCGACGTGCCCAAGGTTCGCTGTAGAATATGTAGCCCTCAAGTCTCACTTTGGGGTTGTGGAATTGCCTTTTTGGTGGAGGAAATGATATGAGCTTGTGGAGATGAAACATGTGGGATTTTACAAAGCTAGAAGAACAAAAATCCCACCCCAAGAAATTTGGACAGCCCCCTCCCTCAATGTGGCCGGCCATGTATATGGTGGTGGAGAGAGTGAAAGAGTGAGAGAGTATCAAAAAAAATGGGAGCCATTCTCCTCTAATCCCCAAGAGAGAGAGAGGAAAGCTATCATGCAAAAGGGAATGATCACAAGGCAATGCCAACACTCCACACAACCATCATCAACAACCATGATGCTAACAAAGTCAAGCCATCATGAAGTATGAAGTCAAGCAAGTCAATGGATGGTGCACCATCATGAAGACTATCATGATGCTACAAAAAAAACAAAGAACCCCTCCACAAATGCCTATTTGCAACAATGCAAATAAACCCTCCTCCACCAATCTTCGGCCAATGAACGGAACAATGGAAATTGGCCAAAACGGAAAGCAAACTGGCAACTCCAGAAAACTGGTCCCGTAATAAATTACAGGAAAACCCCGATACTGTGCATACACACCCGCATTTGTATTCCGACCGAAATACAAATGCAATGAGACAAACTCTACACTGTACTATACTAGGATCCGGCTTATACCAAAGCCGGCCAGTAATATCCGTTCGATCCTGATCCGTGCAATACCGCACGTATCTGATCGAACCCTGCCATATAACCATACGGCCTATAGTACAAACTGTCCGATCCTGATCCGTGCAATACCGCACGTATCTGATCGGACCTTGCCATATCTCCATACGGCCACAACAACCTTTCGCCCGAAAGCTGAGTAACTGAATGTGGGGGACTCTAAAGACTCGTCAACACCATGGTTGTGGATTTAACCACTAGCACGTCAGAGGTATAAGCCAATACGTAACGGGCCACCAGGTACTGACTAAAAAGGGATGTCTGTGAGCGAACTCAGCCTGACAACCCTACTGAGCCTGTCAGTGACAATATCCGTACAGTCCGGTCCGTTCGTCTATGAGTATCGCATGGCGGGCCTAGGGGGTTGGTAAAAGTCAGACCCCCAAAAGCGGTACAAGTCGTGTCGGAGTGTAGCCCAGAACACCCTGAGATACTACTGGAATACCTACCAGTAAATCTCCTTGCCTTGGCCAAGGACTTTGTGTAATGGCTCTCCTAGACACAGCACGACCTCACCCCCAATACCGGGAGAGACGAACCCCTGAAGATACGCTCACTGCCTCCATGTGGCTCGGGACTGTACCCAACTAAAACCTGTTTGCACGACTCCTTTGAGCCGTGGTAGGGTAGTAATCAAAGTACAGTGGGAACTCACACGAGACAAATGACGATCCCCAGGTCGATGAACTAACCTGCACACATGTCACCAGGGAACTGCCATCTGACGTCTGGTATATGACCAACTAGCATGTTCCCGGCGAGTCCTGTCCGGTGTACTCATAACCCAATGAGCACCTGTATACATCTTAGGTGATCCAACTGACACCAGTGGCTTGTGAGACCGGCCACCGCCCCTCGTCGGGATCTCGACTGTATACACTAGTCTACTAATGGAGTATCGATGCCCAGTCTCGAAACTCCCACGACTAGGGACCTTTTAAGGATAAGCTTATAGACCCCCAGCTCCCACTTATATGATCGCCCTCATACTGCTGGTGGTCAAGCAAGAATCCTAGGGGCTCTATCAACGTGTAATAGCGACGTGTCAGGTCACCTAAAGCAGTACACGATGATAAAGGTAAACCAGATAGCATACTATCATCTCGAGTAAGACTGTCCTACCGGGATAGGTCCTCCCTCAATCATTACAATCACGTACCTGTGACCTAATAATTGACTCTGAGGGCACTATCTCCAACAATCTCCCACTTGCACTCAAGGCTAATTATTGCGATGTCGCATACTCACAGCCCGTGTGATACCGAACATCCAACTCCTCTACTAGTCAGTCTCACAAAGCTCGTTTGCGGAACTATTGCGTTCGAGGAATAGCCTCAGTGAGTGGATCCGCTTAGTTGTTTCTTTCTATGTCTCTCTATATCTCAAGTTCGCGGAGAAATCCATCTCCCGAAAAGAGCAATACCTGTCTCAGAATATGTCTGGATGTCTGATGGGACCTAGCTCATAAATGAACTCCAAATCCAAACTTCTTAGACTGTATCGGCAACTGAACTTAATCAGTATCCTGCGCGCCATGCCTCCCTCAGTATTGCCTTGGACCACCTGTCCAAAATACTGCCCCTCATCAGAAGGAAAACTATAACTCTGACAACCTCCTTGTCGTCCATGTCACCTTGGAAGCCTGGAATGATAACTGTCTCCTGAATAAGGCTGTCGTTATCATATCCCTAGAACATCCACTTATGTTCTAAAACTGCTTCCGACTGTTTCTCCAGGATTGGATTAATGTCAACTTATTGCATCTAGTGCAAGAACAACATCTGGTGTGGTACTTGACATCTCACGATTGACTCAATTGCCTGAGCAAGTGATCTGCCAATCATGCCCGTCCCTCTCCCCTTTAGTCTGTAAGACACCTTTGGAGAGGGTGACTCCATTACCTGCAGGTACACTACCGTGCCAGGAGTCGTCCATTCTAGATACTCTTAGAATGCTGTCAAGTACCCTGATTGGGAAACCACCCAAATCTAGATCTAAGACCATAGATCTAGTAACCAGTATGTCTGATATAAAATCCATTTCCTTTGTGGAGAAACTACTGTGTGACGACCAAAGTATAACCGATTGTAGTATAGGAGTTTCTTTTCCTACTCTGTGTATGTCATCCAAATACTAGGATATCACACCCTACTACCTTCTCAACAGATCCATCCCCTATTCTGATGAAGTCAAACCCATGACTGTCACGTCAGAAATAGATGATCTATCTCCGCTACATCTGCTTTAGTCTATAAATAGACATAAGCTACCTGTCCACCAATGCTTCCGCTGCTCCCACTGACTACGACAACCCTCTGGCAGAGTCATATAGACGTACACTTCTAAAACTGGTTTAGAACGACGCTATACTCATCCTCCCGCCGGGTCTCGTAACCTGGAACAACAGCAATGGCAATTATGGGTAAACAAGAACTTCCCTGTCACCGTCCTTGAGGCTACCGTAGTGCCTCTCGGGTGCCTGAAGTTACCCACCTTATCTACGGAGTGGCCAATGGAATGTCAATCCAGATTGAATCTTTAGGTTCCTTATCAAATCTTCAGTAATCGTTTGTGGTTCTGGAATCACTTCCAGTTCTACCATACTCCCACTACTGTTTTCTGAAAAAATCCATCTTTAATAAAACTGTGGCGAGTCTAGAACAATATCGCTATTGTTCATCCAGATGGTAGAAAGTCAACCCTCGTCATAGCCTGGGTCAACCCACAAACAGCCATTACAGAAACGTGCCTTGAGTTGTCCAGTGTCTGGTTTTAATCATAAACCGGACAACTCCCCGTACCTTAACATCGTTAAGATATGAACTGTTCTATATCCAATATAGAAACAGAGGCACTGATTTAATTGAACCAGATTCAAATCATGCAGCTGTCCCCAGCGCATGTCAACTAAATGGAAGGAGGCCGATCAGCGTTACTCAACTTAGGAATACTTCCAATTATGAGTAACCTGAAAGAGAAGCAAGATCTCTTTATCATTACTATCAACTGAATACCATACACAAGTATCTACATCTTCGATCTCTTTGAAGAATCCCGATACTTGCTATACCTGGTTCTCTACTCTATTCAAATACCTATAACTTCTCAAAATTCGGACCCTGTGTTTCCACGAAACACTTGTCTAAAAACTAGAGAAGTCATAAGTAAACCGAATATAGTACGAGGACCATCCCCTCTGTCCTGATGGACCCTGGACAACATACAATCCTTTGTATAAGTCCCTTGAGTCTGATAACTCATTCACTGTGTGTCGTAGGTTGAAAACTGTACTTATGGTTAAGAAGAATTACACCGCTGTTTAATGCTCCTTACCTAACCATCCACTGATATAGGTAAATGTCGTAGACATAATTTCAGAAAGGTATATCTCA
The DNA here is from genome assembly GCA_030015575.1 of Agapanthus africanus. NCBI lineage: Eukaryota > Viridiplantae > Streptophyta > Magnoliopsida > Asparagales > Amaryllidaceae > Agapanthus > Agapanthus africanus. The sequence continues at coordinate 518,354,163 of CM057337.1, forward strand.
CTCTATGAAAATAGACGTACAGATATATCAATTTGAAATTGGTGCATAACAGCGGATATTCAAAACCAAATATTTGCCGACCGGCAAACAGCCCAGGTGATTTCCTCAAATATCACTGATTACAACGAATCCCGATATAATGAGGATAATCACCCAATTCCCAATAACTTACTCCCACTCATCATCTGTAAAACCATACAGATGTGAGAATCGTACCTGGTAAATACATACCCTGGAGTAAGTATCTAATCGGGAAATCAGTTTTCCTTTAACATTACACAGTGAAACTGAAACATTGAAATGTTCCGATGGGGTATTCTGGTATTCCTAGTAATGCCTCTTCCAGATTCACGACTGTAACCGTATAGTTCTTTGCCACCTCTCCAAATCCCTTCATATGTCTTTAGTCTTTACCTTCTGCACACCCTTTTAGGCCAAATGGTTTTCTTCCTTCCCTACCGTTCGGCACCAGCCTATGGTTTGGAAGAAGACTATCCAATAAGCATAATGGGTGTACTGTCCCAATCCTAGGAACACTCACAATGAGAGAGGGTGAAGATAAAAGACAACCGAATAAACCTTATTCCTATTTCTCCTGAACCAGAATCCATCCCCGAACTGGAACCAGTTCCATTCGAGTTCGTATATAACCATACGATGGAGTATCCAAATAAACTGTGGATCTTCGTAGTGATACGGAGTGTCCTGGAGAAATACAAAGGTGATGTGGGAGTGGTAACGAAATATTTGGTTTGGTCGTGAATATCTGTTGCAATTTACTTTGCCCTCTTACTAATCCCTTGCTTTGTCTGAACTTAATACCTTCTGCACACCATCATTACGCTAATTGGTTTTCTTCATTCCCTACCGGTCGGCACCAGCCTAAGGTTTGGAAGAAGACAATCCAATTTGCGTAATAGGTGTACTACCCCTAAACCAAGGAGTACTCGTAACCTGAGAGAGGGTAAAAGGAAAAGACAACTGAATAATCCTATCCGTTTTCTCCAGAACCGGAAACCATCCTCGAATAAATTCTTTCGAGTTTGTATCTAACCATACGATGGTTTTGTCCAATGGAAGTGGACGTTCGTAGTAAAACGGGGTGTCCTGGAGAAAAGGGTAAAAGTAGGAGTGGCAATGAGGTTTGCAACTCTGACAATCCAAAAGCCGGTGTTTAAGAAGGTTCGGTCAACTTGGTCACTGAGTCAAAGTCTTAGGGTCGGGTCAATGGTCGCTGCCAAAGAGAGAGAGAAAAGAAAACACTCAGCGTGCACTCTAACCTAGATCAGAATGGTCACAATTTATCTAATCTGGAATCCTCCCACTGTACCTCAAATTCTCCTCCAAACCTGAAAGAAGAATTAGTCGGGGTTACCCGAGGAGTAAACTAACTCATCAGTGGGAATCGGGATCCAACTCTCATCGCATGACAACGTGACGGAATCCGCTCACGTCATCACACTCCAGAAGGTATGCGCATATCTGGCAAGTTTCAGTTCTTTTGAAACTCCCGATGTGATTTCTGCCCCATGCTCTTATGACCTTGACTTTGGCCAACATATCATAAGTCACATGTCAAGTTCTACCTGTCATTCTCCAGGTTAATTTGAATCCACCCGTACATACCCTTGACTTTGGCCAACATGGCAGTACGACTGTTCCAAACCAACGCATCTATCTATGCTGCATATGAATAACCAACAGCTACCAAACACTGTGCCTTGACTTTGGCCAACATACACAGCTTGAATACTATTGACTATCCATATGAAACGACGGAGGGCTACGAATGGTTTCTGGCGAAAACCTTTAACGTAATGAACTTGATATCGTTGAAGGAACGGATAGCTTTTTAAAAATATAGTGACGAAAACCGTTGCTAAAGAGGTCACTCCCTGTGAAGGGATCTCGGCTCTTTCCCCGTAGAATGGGGTGCAGGATATTCCAAATGAATACCGCGATGCAAAGCAAAAGTAATCGGCTATAGTGAAGTTAATGCCCTGACGCAAACTTCTGTCCAAGGGGTCACTCCCGGTGAAGGGATCTCGGCCCTTGCCTCGTCGACTGAGGAGCAGGATATTCTAACTGAATACCACGATGCTAAACAAAAGTGAACGTCCTTGCAATAACAGCTTTTTGAAAAAGTGTTCCAACAACATCAGATTAGGTTTGTTTTTAACTTGCATTGATCCGAATCAATGCAGTCCCATCAATTGATCACTCCAAAAAGAACGAAAATATACTGATGTACGTATATGCCATCCGCATTCGCCACTGGGTCCCGTCATTACCCGTTAGGTTAGCTAACTAACGACAGAGCGGGGACTGGACTAGCGCGGATGTAAAACATATACAACATCTACTAATATATATACCAATATATTATATTTCGCTCAAGGCGTGAAATAGAATGCAACATCACAGAGAATGAACAGCATCACAGAAACAATACAAATATCTGGGATCCCCGGGTTTCACAGAGCCACTACTGAAACCCGACGTTCCCCTGGTCGTGTGGATAGCCTGTGCAATGAAATCCAAGACCCCTACGGGCGCGGCAAGTCACCCGCCAAAACCTGAAGCGAGGCAGCCCCCTTCAGCTCCGTGAATGGACCACCCAGCACTTCACGGAATCCGGTAACTTGGGCACCCCTCCTGGGTCAACCTGTACCCCCTACGAGTGCAGCGAATAGCCCGCCAATCCTAGAGTGAAGCCCCCTCCGTCCCAATGCCATGAGATGCGGGCTTGTTGCCCTCCAGAACCCGGCTATCCGTGCACCCCTCCGCGGGGCAATCTTAGTACAGAAAGTAAAATATACATACAACGGGTACATCGACCGCAACCAGGTCGTGCCCCAAAAGAATAATACAAACAGGCAGTGACGGCAGTCCACATGTCGGACGCTCGCCCCGCAATATCAAATGTACATAATACAACAAAACTGTACTAGCATTGCATCCAGGCTATCCCCCACGACCGATCCGCAACATCACAGCAAAAACAGAACATCAACGTGAAAACCACGTTCGCAAATCCGTCTAACCGGGCTATAGCAGTTAGACCGGATTTACCGATCAAGTGACATTCACGGTCGCAGATATAATGTAAATACTGTGAAAAATGTGTTTAAAATATCCGATCAATCAAATTTTAACAAGTGGGCCCCTAAGCAATACTGTAGCAGTTAAAGAAATTCTGGGCCCAATGTTATTATTCCAAAACCCCACTTTCTACCCCAGAAAGCCTCTGTAAAAAATTGGTGCAGTGATCCCCACAGTGTGCGGCGGAAGAGCGGCGGGAAGGGGGGTTGTGCGGCGGTTCCGCGCTCCCACTGTGGAGTCACTTCATCGAATTTTTACAGAGATCTTAGATTTTCCAGTACATCAATATTTTACAACCTGAAAATTTTTTCGAGACTAAAAATTTCCAACAGAAAACTGATGTGATCAAAATACGGGTTTTGGAACTTTTTGATCGATTGGAAATGCAAACACATTACACAAAGCTAGACTAAGTTAATGGCCTGGCTCTGATACCACTGTAAGTGCACGGCGGCGCCCCGGCCGTCAATCCGACAGCCAAATGCGGAAGCGGTGATAAACTTTAAATTTTCTTAAACTGGCAAACCGCCGCGCACTATTACCCGGATCGAACCACTAATTAGTCCTAGCTACCAACAAGAAAGGGAATAGAGATATACCAACGATCCATGTCCTCCGGTCTTCTCATCATCGTCCCGATCTCTTGCGGAATGTCCCGTCTCCTCCTCGTCGCCGGAAGTGCACCACATCGCCTACTTCTTTTACGGGCTCCCACCTCAATGCCGAGGCAACTCGGGCACGAAGCCGGCTACTCGACGTGCCCAAGGTTCGCTGTAGAATATGTAGCCCTCAAGTCTCACTTTGGGGTTGTGGAATTGCCTTTTTGGTGGAGGAAATGATATGAGCTTGTGGAGATGAAACATGTGGGATTTTACAAAGCTAGAAGAACAAAAATCCCACCCCAAGAAATTTGGACAGCCCCCTCCCTCAATGTGGCCGGCCATCTATATGGTGGTGGAGAGAGTGAAAGAGTGAGAGAGTATCAAAAAAAATGGGAGCCATTCTCCTCTAATCCCCAAGAGAGAGAGAGGAAAGCTATCATGCAAAAGGGAATGATCACAAGGCAATGCCAACACTCCACACAACCATCATCAACAACCATGATGCTAACAAAGTCAAGCCATCATGAAGTATGAAGTCAAGCAAGTCAATGGATGGTGCACCATCATGAAGACTATCATGATGCTACAAAAAAAACAAAGAACCCCTCCACAAATGCCTATTTGCAACAATGCAAATAAACCCTCCTCCACCAATCTTCGGCCAATGAACGGAACAATGGAAATTGGCCGAAACGGAAAGCAAACTGGCAACTCCAGAAAACTGGTCCCGTAATAAATTACAGGAAAACCCCGATACTGTGCATACACACCCGCATTTGTATTCCGACCGAAATACAAATGCAATGAGACAAACTCTACACTGTACTATACTAGGATCCGGCTTATACCAAAGCCGTCCAGTAATATCCGTTCGATCCTGATCCGTGCAATACCGCACGTATCTGATCGAACCCTGCCATATAACCATACGGCCTATAGTACAAACTGTCCGATCCTGATCCGTGCAATACCGTACGTATCTGATCGGACCTTGCCATATCTCCATACGGCCACTACAACCTTTCGCCCGAAAGCTGAGTAACTGAATGTGGGGGACTCTAAAGACTCGTCAACACCATGGTTGTGGATTTAACCACTAGTACGTCAGAGATATAAGCCAATACGTAACGGGCCACCAGGTACTGACTAAAAAGGGATGTCTGTGAGCGAACTCAGCCTGACAACCCTACTGAGCCTGTCAGTGACAATATCCGTACAGTCCGGTCCGTTCGTCTATGAGTATCGCATGGCGGGCCTAGGGGGTTGGTAAAAGTCAGACCCCCAAAAGCGGTACAAGTCGTGTCGGAGTGTAGCCCAGAACACCCTGAGATACTACTGGAATACCTACCAGTAAATCTCCTTGCCTTGGCCAAGGACTTTGTGTAATGGCTCTCCTAGACACAGCACGACCTCACCCCCAATACCGGGAGAGACGAACCCCTGAAGATACGCTCACTGCCTCCATGTGGCTCGGGACTGTACCCAACTAAAACCTGTTTGCACGACTCCTTTGAGCCGTGGTAGGGTAGTAATCAAAGTACAGTGGGAACTCACACGAGACAAATGACGATCCCCAGGTCGATGAACTAACCTGCACACATGTCACCAGGGAACTGCCATCTGACGTCTGGTATATGACCAACTAGCATGTTCCCGGCGAGTCCTGTCCGGTGTACTCATAACCCAATGAGCACCTGTATACATCTTAGGTGATCCAACTGACACCAGTGGCTTGTGAGACCGGCCACCGCCCCTCGTCGGGGTCTCGACTGTATACACTAGTCTACTAATGGAGTATCGATGCCCAGTCTCGAAACTCCTACGACTAGGGACCTTTTAAGGATAAGCTTATAGACCCCCAGCTCCCACTTATATGATCGCCCTCATACTGCTGGTGGTCAAGCAAGAATCCTAGGGGCTCTATCAACGTGTAATAGCGACGTGTCAGGTCACCTAAAGCAGTACACGATGATAAAGGTAAACCAGATAGCATACTATCATCTCGAGTAAGACTGTCCTACCGGGATAGGTCCTCCCTCAATCATTACAATCACGTACCTGTGACCTAATAATTGACTCTGAGGGCACTATCTCCAACAGGGAGTATGGTGGTGATCCTCGTATAGTACGTGGATGACATACTCTTAATAGGGAAGGAGTTTCCTATGCTACGCTCGGTCAATCTCCTCTTATCATAATGATTCTCCATATAGGATCAAGATGATACACCCTAAATCCTGAGTTTTGGATCTATGAGATAGATCTAATTGGATATTAGGATTCTCACTAGTTGTAGTGAGATGGTATCAAATCGATCCTGGGGAGAATCACTAGAAAGGATCCAGGGTAATAAGGACGACTGAATGTCAGTCGCAGGCATTGTCTTTACCCTCAGTGGAGGGACGGTATGTTGTAAGAGTTCCAAGCTAGATTCCATGACTTACTAGACGATTAAAGGCAAGATACATCGTTACCAAGGATGCTACCAAAGAGGCAGTCGGGATATATATATATATATAAGTTCATGAGATGAACTTCGTTCCTGCCATTGTGTGATAATGGAGTTGTGTCTTATGCCTAGGAACCCCCGTCCAATCAAAGATCCAGACATATTCTTAGGCAGTATCACCTGATCATGGAGATGGTTGATCACCAGGGAGATCGAGGTTAGGAGAGTAGACACAGAGGACAACAGCGCGGATCCACTCACAAAGGCCTATTTCCCAGTAGAGACTTTTATGGGATGGTTGAGTATGAGATACTTCAACCACAGCTTATATGTTGGGTATGAGATACTAAAACAGATGGCCCTATTGCAAGTGGGAGATTGTTAGTTATATGTATGCCCTAGAGGCCATTATTGTACATACATTGTATATTGTAGTGGATACTTGGACATATATAGGGAGGACTTTCTTGCTCGACATGATAGTATGCTATCTGGTTACTCTTTATCTTAACATGTACTCTGATTGTCTCTATGTCACATGTTGATAAAGCCCTTAGGATGTGTACTTGACTACCAGGACTATGATGCAGATCATACTAGTGGGGACAGTGTAGTCGCCAAGTACATCATTCAAATGTTCCTAGTCGTGGGAGTACCGAGACAGGGCATCGATACTCCAAAGTAGACTAGCGTATGCGCTTCTTGACCCATATGATGGGCGATGGATGATCCCATATCTATCGGTGTTTGACATCAGAGAAGGTATATGGGTGCTCAATGGAGACTGGGTACACTGGACGGACTCGCCGAGAACTCCCAGATGGTATTATACCTCACGTCAGATGGTAGTTCTCTGGAGACACTGGTACAGGTTAGTTTGTAGACCCGAGATCGTCATAGAGTCTTGTGTGATTCCCACTGTGCTTTGATTTCCACGTCTAAGAGGGCATGCAAAATGGTGGCTTTTGGGTACAGTCCCGAATCATATGGAGGCAATGAGCGATAGGAGGGGTTTCGTCTCTCCCGGTATAGGGAGTTGATGTTGCGCTGTGTTCGATTAGCTATAACTGGAAATCCCTAGCCAGGGTTGCTGAGATTTACTGGTAAGTGTTATCAGTAGTTTCTCGAACTGTTATGGACCTCATATCGACATGACTTATCAAGCTACTGGGGTCTGACGTTTACCACCCCTAAGCGAGATATGCGACATATCAGACGAAGAGACCGGACTGTACGGGAGTGTTACTTCTTGAATTCACGGGAGAATATACAGGCTTGCTTGTTGATCTTCTGATTGCTCAATACCTGGGTGGCTGTTACGTTTAGCTGACCGCTTGCATCTTGTGGGTGTTTGATATGATCATCACCTACTGCCGGCGTATTGACGATTCTTTAGAGTCCTACACAGAGGTTTTCTGGCACATGCAAAATGGAGTAGGAGCACATATATGATATGTGCGGGACCGAGAACAATACGTGTATATGATACCGTATTAGATTATCGCAATATGAGATATCGGCCGGGTATATGTGATATAGCCGGGTCATCAGATCAAGTGTTGATTCGATGAACTGATACAGATTATATTAGTCGGTTATTTGTGAAATAGCCGGATTATCAGATCAAGTGTTGATTCGATAATTTAATGTATAATTATATATTTGATATATTAAATTATATTAACTAATATAAGCTCACTTAAAGATTCTTTTTCTCACTCGGGTAATACATTGATATATATGTGATATATGTTAATTGTATTATTTTATTTTGTTACAATAAATATTGTATATGTGATATATAATATTGTAACATGTTATGGTTATAAATGCAACATGATTTGTGGAGATTAAATATGGTTAGGGTTTGGATTAGGGTTAAGCTTTCATGAAGCTTTCAAGAAGCTTCTTGAAGCTTTGACTTTGACCTTGATATTTTGCGATATTTTGCAAAGATATTTATTTAACCCAACCCAACCTTTTAACCATAGTTAAATCTCTACAAGGGTTAAGTCTTCTTACTTAACCCATGGTTGCAATTCTATCCTCACACCAGATTTCATTATTCATCACAAAAGGTTTTGATCTTCTTCTTCTTCTTCCTTTGATGAAAAGCTTTCTAGCTTTTTCATTTGTGATGTTTATATGTGAGAAATTGAAAACAAAAGAGTGCTAAATTCCTACTTCATCATCCTCATCTATTCTAACCGCTTAGATTAGGGTGTTTGCTTTGCTAATACTTGATTAGCAAAGCAAGAGCTTGGGTTTGAGTTTCTTCAAGGTAGATCATCTTTGTTATTGAAGATCGGAAGCAAGCTTACATCTTTCTCTTCATGGAGCCTCTCTTGAGTCCGGGTACTCGATGATCGCAGCGAAGGGACCTCAACACGGAGCTTTAGAGGTGAAGGAACGGACTACAAAGGTTGTAATCCCAAACTCTTAGAAGTAAAGTTGTTTACTTGTTCTTTGTTCGCCTAATCTCTAGTCTAAGATCTTGGTTAGGGTTGTTCGGCACGTCTAAATTTTAAATCGGGCATGGTTGCTGCCTTATAGACTCTTGTGACAGTGCCTAGTAACCCTACACATACATCATACTCTTATATACACCTGTTCATGTTTATACTCCTATTTCCTTATGAGGCAATCCTACCCGAGTATAACTCGCTGACGGACCTTCCTTTTCTTCCTCTGTCTTTGGAATGTCCGTCAGATAAGAATGAGTATTATGGCGAGGATCAAGGTGTGAAGCCAGCTTATGAAGATTATGCAGACTGGACGATGGAAGATTAGCTAGTTTTAATTTTTGCTGTTTGCCACATGTTTACGGCTTTTGTTTCTCCTCGATGTAATTAAACTACTTAGTTTATTGTACTCTTTGTTTTGGGATGTAATAAAGTTTGGTTAATGGAACTAAATGCCTTTCGCTTTTATTATTTTTGTTTTGGTACACATCCTGCATGTTATATATTCATATGCTTAACGTAACTGTATTGAATAGACCACCTTCAATACAGTTAGGTTGCGGACTTTGCCACGTCATCCTTCACCTTCTTTTGGGAAGCGGGGCGTGACAGTGGTTTCTCCACATAGGATATGGATATAATATCAGGGATTCTGGTGACTAGATCTATTGTTTTAGATCTAGATTTGGGAAGTGTCCCAATTCGGGTACTTTGACATTATTCTAAAGGGCTTTAGAATGGACAACTCCTGGCGTGGTGGTGTACCCGCAGGTGATGGAGTCACCCTCTATAAAGAGATGTCTTACAGACTGATGGGGAGAGAGAGTTGCATGATAGGCATATCACTTGCTTAAGCAATTGAGTCAATCATGAGATGTTAAGTACTACACTAGACATTGCTTTTGCACTGGCTGCAATAAGCATATTTATTAATCCAATCCTGGAGAAACATTGGGAAGCAGTTATGAACATAACTGGATGCTCTTGGGATATGGTAACGGCACCCTCCTTCGGGAGACGGTTATCATTTCAAGCTTCTAAGGTGACCAAGATGACAGAGTGGCTGTCGGAATTATAGTTTTCCCTCTTTTGAGGGACAGTATGTTAGACAGGTAATCCAAGCGGATACTGTGGAAGTCATGGTGCAAGATACTAATTAAGTTCAGTGGACGATACAGTCTAAGAAGTTTTTTGGATTTGGAGTTCATTTATGAACTGGGTCCCATCAGATATCCAGACAAATTCTAAGACAGGTATTGCTTATTTCGGGAGATAGTCTTTCTCCGCAAAGTTGAGATATAGAGAGATAGAAAGAGACATTGGAGTTGATCCACTCACTGAGGCTATTTCTCGAACACAATAGTTTCAAAAATGAGCTTTGCGAAACTGATTAGTAGAGAAGTTGGGTTTTCGGTATCATACGAGCTGTGAGTATGGGACACTGCAATAATTAACCTTAAGTGCAAGTGGGAAATTGTTGGCTATAGTTCCCTCAAGTCAATTATTGAATCGCAGGCACGCGATTGCGATGATTGAGGGAGGACCTATATGGATAGAACGGTCTTACTCAAGGTGATAGTATGCTATCTGATTTGTCTTTATCATCATGTACATGCTTTATATGGTATTACAGATCACTATTACATGTTGATAGAGCCCATAGGATTCTTGCTTGACTACCAGCATTATGATGGCGATCATATACGTGGGAGCTGGGTAGTCTATAAGCACATCCTTAAATGTCCCTAGTCGAGTGAGTATTGAGACTGGGCATCGATACTCCGAAGTAGACTAGTGTATACTGATCGAGACCTCGACGAGGGGCGGTGTCCAGGTCTCACAAGCCATTGCTGTCAGTTTGTTCACCTAAGAATGTATACAGGTGCTCATTGGGTTATGAGTACACTGGATGGACTCGCCGGGAACCTGCTAGTTGGTAGTATACCAATTGTTAGATAGCAGTTCCTAGGTGACATGTATATAGGTTAGTCTGTCGACCTGAGATCGTCATTTGTCTCGTGTGAGTTCTCACTATGTTTTGATTACTACCTTACCACGGCTCAAAGGAGTCATGCAAACAGGTTTTAGTTGGGTACAGTCCCGAGCCACATGGAGGCAGTGAGCGGATTGTCGGGGATTCGTCTCTCCCGGTATTGGGGGTTGATGTCGCGCAGTGCACGGGTGGCCATCACCAGAAATCCTTGGCCAAGGTAGTCGAGAATTACTGATTTGGATCAGTAGTTTCTCAGTTGGTGATGGGCTTCATACCGACACGAAATGTCGCGTTATTATGGGTATGACTTTATCCACCCCCCTAGACTCGATATGCAATACTCTTAGACGAACCGACCGGACTGGACGGATATTGTCACGGACAGGCTCAGTAGGGGTCAGGATGAGTTTGCTCGTCGGCCTTCCTTTCGCTCAATACCTAGGTAGCCGTTACGTACAGCTAGTGCCGCTGACGTGCTTGTGGTTAAACCCACTGCCAGCGTATTGACGAATCTTTAAAGTCCCACACAGAGGGTTTCCCTGTTTCGGGCGAAAGGATGTAGAGGTCGTATGGTTTTATGGCAGGGTTCGATCATATATGTGCACTTGTGCACATATCAGGATTCGGACGGATAATACTAGTAGCTTTGGTTTAAGTCGGATTCTAGTATTATATTGTTGGATTATTTTCGTCTCATTGTATTCGTATTTTTTGGAATACAGATATGGGTATGTATATACGGATGAGGGGTATTCTTGTAATTTATTACAAGGTGCTTTTAGAAGATGCCGCCTCATTTAGTTTTAACCATTTAGGATTAAATGGTTAATGAGGTGGAGAGGATGAAGTGTGGTTTGCATTTATTGTAGCATGGCTTTGTAGTGACTCATGGTTACATTCTAGCAAACTTGTTTTTGTTTGTTGTGAGATATTTTGGAGTCTTGAGATATTTTGTGTTGACTTAAGATATTTTGGAGACCTGAGATATTTATTGGATGGCTTCAATTATTGCTCACAACACACAACAACAAAAGACTTAGCCTTTTTCTTGAGTTACCTCTCACTCTCATCCTCAAACTTCTTCTTCTACCTCCACCCTTCAAGTCGCATGTGTTGAGAAACCTAGGGTGTTTGGAGACAAATTAATCCACCACTACACTATACATCCTCTAGTCTATCTAGTTTAGCGAACTAGGTACCCTAGTTACCTCGGCTATTAAGATAGGAGCTCGGAATACAAATCCTCAAGTGGATCATCTTCGATCGAGGGAGACTGAAGATCTAGCTAGATCAAGGTGGCCTCTAGGAGATTGGGAAGGCGGTTGAAGACCAAAGGACACGGATCAATTCGGTATAACCATTCTTAACTCATCTCTTTATAGTTTGCTAGCTTTAGGGTTTATGGTCGATTCGTATTTGGGGTTGTGTTAGCGCAGGTTTAGAAAAATTTTGTTCCGCAATCGGCCACGGTTTGATGGCTTGGGCGCTTGCATATCCCAAAAGATTCCACCCCCCAGACTCGATATGTGACATATCAGACAAAGAGACCGGACTGTACGGTAAGTGTTGCATATAGGCTCTACGGGAGTTTGTACAAGTTTTCTTATTGATCTTCTAATCATTCAATACCTGGATAGCTATTACGTCCAGCTAGTACCGCTGATGGCTTGTGAGTATCTGATGTGATCATTACCTACTGCTAGTGTATTGGTGAGTCTTTAGAGTCCCACATAGATGTTTTCTAGCTCAAGCGAAATGAAGTAGGGCATGTATGGAGATATGTGCGGGAACATGATTAAATGCGTGTATATGATACCGTATTCTAATCTAGCGTTAATTGATATTAGCCGGGTTATATATGATATAACCGGTTATTGAATCAAGAGTTGATTTGATAATTATATATATATATATATATATATATATATATATAAATTGGATATGTATGTCTTAGAGGCCTTCATTGTACAGGATGCTAGGGATATGTATATATAGAACAACTTTGTTCGATATGATAGTATGCTATTTGGTTTGTCTTTATCTTAACATGTGATGTGTTTTACTTTGTATTTCATATCTTGTATACATGTTGATAAAGCCCGTAGGATCTTTGCTTGACTACCAGCGTTGTGATGGCAATCATACTTGCGGGAGCTGGGTAGTCAATAAGCACATCCTTAAATTGTCCCTAGTCATGGGAGTATCGAGACTGGGTATCGATACTCCAGAGTAGACTAGTGTATACATATCTAGACCCTAACGAGAGACGATGGATTAGTCCCACAGCCATTGGTGAGGTGAACCTAAGATTGTATATAGGTGCTCACTGGGAGTGAGTACACTGGACAGACTCGCCGAGAACTGGCTAGATGGTATTATACCTAGCGTCCGATAGCAGTTCTCTGGTGACATGAGTGAAGATACTCTGTCGACCTGATGTCATCATTTGTCTCGTGTGAGTTCCCACTGTGCTTTGATTACTACGCTACCACGGCTCTACTGAGTCGTACAAACAGGTTTTAGTTGGGTACAGTCCCAGGCCACATGAAGGCAGTGAGCAACTGTTGAGGATTTGTCTCTCCCAGTATAGGGAGTCGATGTCGCGCTATGATCGGTTGGTCAACACCATAAGTCCATGGACAGGGAGGATTGAGAATTACTGGTCGTTGGACCAGTAGATTCTCGGATGGTCTTGAGCTACACCGACATGACTTGTCAGGTTATTAAGGGTCTGATGTTTTCCACCCCTAGACCCGGCATGCGATACTCTCAGACGAACAGACCGGACTGCATGGAGATTGTCATGGACAGGCTCAGTAGGGGTTCGGATGAGTTCGCTTGTCGGCCTACTTTTCGACATGTACCTGGGTAGCCATTACGTACAGCTAGTGCCACTGATGGACTTATGGTTAAACCCACTGCCAGCGTACTGTCGAGTCTTTAGAGTCCCACATAGAGGGTTTCCCTAGATCACGCAAAATGATGTAGAGGCCATATGGTTTTACGGTAGGGTTCCGATCATATACGTGTATTGGCTACACGGGTGTTGTTCGGATGGATAATACTAGTTGGCTTTGGTTTAAGCCGGATTCTAGTATTATATTATTAGATTATTATTATCTCATTGTATTCGTATTTTTACAGTACGAATATGGGCATGTATATACGGTGAGGGAATTCTTGTAATTTCACAAGACATGCTTCTAAAAGGGGACACCTCATTATTTGGATTTATCTATTTTGTAAATAGATTAATAAGGTGGAAAATAGAGATATTTGTGGCATGGTTGAAGCATAGCTAAGTCATTTGTTTATTGCATTTGACTTCACTATTCAAGCATGGTTGTTTATTTTCTATTATAAATAATGCATGCTTAATTATTTGACTTAGCTATTCTTCTCTTCACTCCACAACCTAGCTCATTTGCTCTTGCTCATTCTCTCTCCATTTTTCCTCTCCTCCTTCTTCCTCAAGCCCTAACCCTTATATGTATTGTGAGTCCTAGGGCTCTTGAGATAAAATACTCTAATCATCTCTATATATCTCCTAAGTTGCTAGATTAGCAAACTAGACATCTTAGTTACCTCACTCTTGAGGTTGAAACTTGAACCAAAGACTCTCAGGTGGATCATCTTCGACATGAGAAGGCCGACAACCGAAGTTGATTTAAGACATATAGGAGCCAAGAAGAGGAGAAGAAGATTCAAGCCATCTAGGAGGTAAGAAGAGGAGAAGAAGACCTGAAGGACTTGATCAAGGAGGTATAAACTCTCACCGAGTAGTTAGAACCTCTTTGTAGTTATTTTTAGTTAGTTATGGTTTACAATAGATCCTGGGTTCTAGGTCGATGTTGTGAAGTCTCTCAAAAGAAAAAAAATCGTTTTTTGTGTTTTCCGCCTCCCCGCGGACCCGCGGGGTATGCAACATCGACTTTATATATATATTTATATAAACTAATATCGTGCTCACTTTAATCTATTCTACTCTTTATATATTACTTATATTTGATATAAATAACATATAAAAACATCTTGACATGGTTGAATATACACAAGAGTTGTGTATATGAGAATTACATGAGAGGTTAAAGTAAGAAGATAATGATTCACATATATGAATTGAAGAAAAGATTTAATGAGTCATTTTTTGGATGCTTGGAAAAGGCATGACTCATTAATCTTTTTCTTTTCATATTGATATATATTTTATCACTCATTCTTATCATCACCTCACTCTCATTCTCATCACCATCTTCATCTTCTTCATCTTAATCTCTTCATGTGACACTATTCATTCAAGAATGAAAATGAGAAAACAAAATATTTTTAAGTGAGCTTAAACCCTACTTCATCAAGCTAAACCTATCTCGAAAATTAGTATAGGTTGTTCTCTTCACTAATTCATTGATTAGTGAAGTGTGGGCTTGAGTGTAAGAAGCTTCAAGGTGGATCATTTTCGACGACGAAGATTTCGAGCAAGCTCGTTCCATCTTTCAAGTGGAGTCAAAGAAAATTTCTAGGGACTACTACTTGGAGCTTTTGAAGTGAAGGACTAGACTACGATGGTTGTATCCTCTCTTCACTTAGTTTAGAACTTTTTTTTGCTTACGTTGAAACCCTAAAATTCTAGTATGATCTTGTTTAAGTAGACTTAGCCCTCTAAAATTATCAAATTGCATACTTGATGTTCATAAAACCCTAGTAGAGGTGCTAAGATATACTTTCAAGCGAAAAATGATCCTTACGAGTTGCTACATTAATCTTTTTGTAATCAATACAGACCCTCCAACCTGTCTGTGTGCGGGTTGGGACTAGCTCGTTCACTTCTTTTGTAATCACTGTGATTCCTGATTTCTCTGGTACGACATGAATGAGGCTTACCCATTTGCTATCGGATATGGGATAAATGATCTCATTGTCAAATCACTTCAGCATTTTCTTCCGTACTACTTCTTTCATTATCGGGTTTAGCCGGTGTTGAGGATCCTTGAAGGGCTTGGAATCATCGGTCATATGAATTCTGTGCTGAAAGATTGCATGGATGATTCCTTTAATATCAGCTATCGACCAACTTATTGCCTCCACATTCTTTCTCAGAACATTCATGAGTGTCGACTCTTGCTCAAGCGCAAGGTCGGTTGCGATTATAACTGGAAGCGTTTTGTTATCACCTAAGTATGCATACTTGAGGTGGTCGGGAAAAACCTTGAGGTCAAGTTTAGGAGGCTCCTCTATAGATGGTCGCACTTCGGGGGTCAGTTCAGTATGAAGAGGTTCGAATTTGAGCCCCCAATGTGTGTAGGAGACCTGCTCAGGACTTCGATTCTCAAGCAAAAGAAGCTCCTCAGAGAATAGTTCTTCAAAAGTTTCATCAAGACACTCATCGTTGAAGTCAAATACCTCCTCCTCAGACATATCATGTACAACGTTGACTTCATACGTGTCATTGTGTTGATCACTCGCTTGGTTTCCTAGACTGAAAATGTTGAGGTCATTTGTCATAATTCCGAATGAGAGTTTCATGGATTCATTACGACAATTGATCAACCCATTGGACATGGCTAGAAAAGGCCACCCCAGTATGACTGGAATCTGACCGCTGGGATTGGCTATGGGTTCAGTCTCCAAAACGATGAAATCTACGGTGAATATGAATTCCCTGACCTTAATCAGAACATCATCGATCTCTCCCCTCGGTATCTTTATGGATCGGTCTGCCAATTGCAGAGTCACTTTGGTCGGTTTTAATTCTCCTAAACCCAGCTATTCGTAAACTGAGTAAGGGAGCAGGTTCACGCTTGCACCTAAGTCTAACAAGGCACGATTGATTTCCTTTTCCCCGATAGTGCAAGAAATAGTAGGACAGCCATAGTCCTTATATTTCACCGGAATGGATTTGGATAAGACATCGCTTAAAGTGGCGGCCAAGAAGACTTTTTTAGGCACATTCGTGCGTCATTTTTGTGTGCACAAATTCTTGAGGAATTTTGCATACGCCGGGACTTATTGGACTGCGTCCAATAGCGGGATGTTTATTTCACAACGTTTAAATACTTCTAACACCTTCTCCATACTTGCAGAGGGCTTCTTCAACCTTAACCTATTGGGGTAGGGAGTCTTAGGCTCAAACATTTGGTTCGAAGAAGGTGCGGATGGAGTAGGTGCAGAAGGCATCATCGTTCATTCTGGTACTGCTGGACGAATTTGCGGCATTGACTCTTGTTGTTTCGAAGGACTTACAGCTAACGACAAACAAGAAGAAGGTGAAGCTGAAGAAGACAAAGAAGTAGACGGGCCGGGGGATGAAACATGCGACGAAACATGTGCCGGTGAATTGACAACCGCACGTTTGGATGTATCGTTAGGTTTGACAACCCTATTGTCAATCTTGCATCCTGATCTTAGGATAGTGACGGCATTCGCATTCTCTACGTTTTTCTGTTGAACAACGTAAGCGTTACGGTTCCTCTGTTCTTTCGGGTTCGTCACCGATTGGGAAGAAAATATTCCCTTCTCTCATTCATTCACTGTATCAGCGAGTTGACTGATTTTAATCCCTAGCCTGGCTATGGCTTGTGTGTTAGCGCTATATAACTGACCAAACGTTTGCATGAAAATAGCCTGACTAGATGCAGTCTGCACAGATATTTTGATCAAAGCTACCAACTGTAACGTTTTAGAAATCGTTATACGAATTTTTCCGTTTTAGGGCAAAATAGTCGGTATTTTCCGTTTTAACCCGATTTCGATCAAACGTCCGTATAAACTTGCCGGCACCTAGTTGAGAGAAAATAAAGCTAGTGCGCGAACTTTGGGGGTATATGGGAAGTTTTGGTTCACATAGATTTTTTTCCAAACAAAATATTATTTTAAGTGGTAAATTTAGAACGTAAAACGGGAAATTTCTTCCCTTGAGACTAAATTAAATTTTATCACTAGAATTGTTGGAAACTACTTTTTAAATATCTAGATATTTTTTTTGATGACTAATGTGTAGGGTTACTAGGCACTGTCACAAGGTTCTACAAGGCATCTACCATGCCAAAATCAAAATTTATCATGTGCCGAACAACCCTAACCAAGATCTTAGACTAGAGATTAGGCGAAACAAAGAGCAAGTAAACAACTTTACTTCTAAGAGTTAGGAATTACAACCTCTGTAGTCCGTTCCTTCACTTCTAAAGCTCCGTGTTGAGGTCCCTTCGCTGCGATCATCGAGTACCCGGACTCTAGAGAGGCTCCATGAAGAGAAAGATGCAATCTTGCTTCCGATCTTCAATAACAAAGATGATCTACCTTGAAGAAACTCAAACCCAAGCTCTTGCTTTGCTAATCAAGTATTAACAAAGAAAACATCCTAATCTAAGCGGCTAGAATAGATGAGGATGATGAAGTAGGAATTTAGCTCTCATTTGTTTTCAATTTCTCACTCATTTTCATCACATTAGAAAAGGCTAGAAAGCTTTTTCAAGAGGAAGAAGAAGAAGAATCTATTTGTGATGAATAATGAAACTTGTGTGAGGTTAGAAATGCAACCATGGGTTAAGAATGAAAACTTAACCCATGTAGAGAATTAACTATGGTAAAGGGTTGGGTTGGGTTAAAGAAATATCTATGCAAAATATCACAAGTCAAAGTCAAAGCTTCAAGAAGCTTCTTGAAAGCTTCATGCAAGCTTAACCCTAATCCAATCCCTAACCATATTTAAACTCCACAAAACATGTTGCATTTATAACCCTAACTTGTTACAATATTATATATCACATATACAATATTTATTGTAACAAAATAAAATAATACAATTAACATATATCACACATATATCAATGTATTACCCGAGTGAGAAAATGAATCTTTAAGTGAGCTTATATTAGTTAATGCAATTTAATATATATCAAATATATAATTATACATTAAATTATCGAATCAACACTTGATCCGATAATCCGGCTATTTCATAAATAACCGACTAATATAATCTGTATCAGTTCATCGAATCAACACTTGATCCGATGACCCGGCTATATCACATATCGTGCGAATCTAATACGGTATCACATACACGTATTGTTCTCGGTCCCGCACATATCATATATGTGCTCCTACTCCATTTTGCCTGAGCCAGGAAACCTCTGCATAGGACTCTAAAGAATCGTCAATACGCCAGCAGTAGGTGATGATCATATCAAACACCCACAAGCTGCAAGCGGTCAGCTAAACGTAACAGCCACCCAGGTATTGAGCAATCAGAAGATCAACAAGAAAGCCTGTACATTCCCCCGTGAATCCAAGCAGTAACACTCCCGTACAGTCCGGTCTCTTCGTCTGATATGTCGCATATCTCGCCTAGGGGTGGTAAACGTCAGACCCCAGTAGCTTGATAAGTCATGTCGATATGAGGTCCATAACAGTTCGAGAAACTACTGATAACACTTACCAGTAAATCTCAGCAACCCTGGCCAGGGATTTCCAGTTATAGCCAATCGAACACAGCGCAACATCAACTCCCTATACCGGGAGAGACGAAACCCCTCCTATCACTCATTGCCTTCATGTGATTCGGGACTGTACCTAAAAGCCACCTTTTTGCACGCCCTCTTGGACGTGGTATGATAGAAATCAAAGCACAGTGGGAATCACACAAAACTCTATGACGATCTCGGGTCTACAGACTAACCTGTACCAGTGTCACCAGAGAACTGCCATCTGACGTGAGCTATAATACCATCTGGGAGTTCTCGGCGAGTCTGTGCAGTATACCCAGTCTCCACTGAGCACCCATATACCTTCTCTGATGTCAAACACCAATGGATATGGGATCATCCATCGCCCATCATATGGGTCAAGAAGCGCATACGCAAGTCTACTCTGGAGTACCGATGCCCTGTCTCGGTACTCCCACGACTAGGAACATTTGAAAGATGTACTTGGCGACTACTCTGTCCCCACTAGTATGATATGCATCATAGTCCTGGTAGTCAAGTACTCATCCTAAGGGCTTTATCAACATGTGACATAGAGACAATCAGTGTACATGTTAAGATAAAGAGTAACCAGATAGCTTGCTATCATGTCGAGCAAGAAAGCCCTCCCTATATATGTCCAAACATCCACTACAATATACAGCGTATGTACAATAATGGCCTCTAGGGCATACATATAACTAACAATCTCCCACTTGCACTAGGGCCATCTGTTGTAGTATCTCATACCCAACAATAAGTTGTGGTTGAAGTATCTCATACTCAACCATCCCATAAAAGTCTCTACTGGGAAATAGGCCTTTGTGAGTGGATCCGCGTTGTTGTCATCTATGTCTACTCTCCTTACCTCGATCTCCCTGGAGATCAACCATCTCCATGTCAGGCGATACTACTTAAGAATATGTCTGGATCTTTGATGGGACGGGGGTTCCTTAGCAAAAGCCAAAACTCCATTGTCATACAATGGTAGGAACAAAGTTCATCTCATGAACTTATATATATCCAGACTGCCTCTTTGGTAGCATCCTTGGTAACGATGTATCTTGCCTTTAATCGTCTAGTAAGTCACGGTATCTTGCTTGGAACTCTTCCAACATACCATCCCTCTACTGAGGGTAAAGACAATGCCTGCGACTAACATTCAGTCGTCCTTATCACCCTGCAACCTTTCCAGTGATTCTCCCCAGGATCGATTGATACCACCTCACTACAACTAGTGAGAATCCTAACATCCATTTAGATCTATCTCATAGATCCATAATCCAGGATTTATGAGGTATCACCTTGATCCTATATGGAGAATCTTTGTGATAAGAGGAGATTGACCGAGCGTAGCATAGGAAACTCCTTCCCTATCAAGAGTATGTCATCCACGTACTATACGAGGATCACCACCATACTCTCTACTACCTTTTTGTACATACAAGGTTCATCTACCATTTTGATGAAGTCAAACTCTTCGACTACCATCAAAACAGATGTTCCAACTCCGCGATGCCTGATTCATCCCATAAAACATCTTGCACACATTTCCGCTGCTCCGACTTTCTATGAAGCCCTCTGGCTGTGTACTTATAGACGCTCTCTTCCAAATCATCATTTAGAAAAGCAGTCATGACACCCAACCACCAGATATCGAAGTCATGGTATGTAGCAGTGGCAAGTAGGATCTGGATGGACTTAAGCATAGCTTAGAAAGTCTCAACTTTTCCATGTACACCAAGTAATCTTCTCAAGATATACTTGCTCCTGATGAGGATTTAACCCTTCAGATAAAGCAACCAAAGTCCATACTTTGTTAGTGTATAAGGATTCCATCTCAAATCTCTAAGCATCCAGCCATACTCACAGAGTCCCCACTCCTGATGGCCTGCTCGAAACCAATTAGTTCATCATCTCATGATGCAATCCTCTCTCCCACTGTCATAGAGAAACCGAAGTATCTCTCAGGTGGATGAGGAACCCTACTAGATCGGCGGAGAGGCTGAGGTTCGTTGGAAACTATTGAATCCTCCGGGTTTTACCAAATCATCAGCTGTAGTTTGTATAGCTGGAACTCCTTCCAGTTCTACCTCATGACCACGAATTTCTTCACAAGAAATTCCCTTTTTCTCAAAAAGTGGTATGTCGAGAAATAAAACATCTTTTGTTCCTCGATGTGGTAAAAGATATTCCCTTGTGAATGCTTGGGATATCCAACAAACTTCCACAGAACTGACCTTGCCTCGAGTTTGTCCGGATTTTTCTTTTGACATAGGCCGGACAACCCCAAATCTTAACTTCTTTAAGAGATTGGCTCTTTCCATACCATATCACATATGGAGTGGTAGGCATCTGATTTGGTTGGAACCCTATTCAATAGGTATGCAACTTCTCAAGTGCATAACCCCAAAAGAAAATAGGCTACTCAGTAGTACTCATCATAGAGCACACCATATCATATAGGGTGCGATTGCTCCGCCCCGATACACTGACGTGCTGTGGTGCATGCGGAGGAGTAATGCTGAGAGAGAATCTCATTCTCCTTTAGAATAGTCCAGGAATTCCGTGCTTAAGTATTCTCCTCCTTGATCACATCAAAGGACATAATACTTATACCCATTTTTGGTTCTCTACTTCTAACTTATATTCTGTGATTATCTTAAAAGTTTCGGACTTGTGTTTCAACAGGAACATATGTCTGAATCTTGAGAGATCATCAGGGAATGTAATGAAGTACAAAGAACCTGTCCTGGCATATGTAGACATAGGACTATCATACATCAGCATGTATCAATCCCAAGAGTTCACTAACTCTTTCTCTGTTTTCAATAAACGGAGCTGTGGTCATCTTATCTTTATGACATGACTGGCAAGTTTTACAAGATGCAAATCCAAACTAATTTAAATATGCATCTTTATGTAACTTCAGCTAGTCGGGTCGCACTGATATGACCTAGTCTACAATGCCTCAAGAAGGATTCGTTCATTTCTAAACTCTTCCTCTTGTGTGTGTTTTGTACGTTAAGAACTGTGGTTTGATTTAGAACGACCATGCTTTTAGATAACGTGTCTGAACCGATCAACTCTTGATATAGGAAATGTTCAAAACATTATCCAACAATACAAAATTATATCTTTCTTTATTAAATAAAGAGACTGGTATGATGTTGTATATTAGGTTCGGTATCTAATAACATTCGTTCAGAATCAATGTATTCTGGTAATACAGGGTAATAACTGCCAACAGACTTGGCTGCAACACTTGCATCTTTTCCAACTCTTAAAACTTATCACCCGTTCTCAGTTCTCTATCTATCTGTAGCCCATGTAACAGATTACATTTGCGGGATCGTGATCCGGTATCTCATACCCAGGATGTAAAGGATACTGAGAAACAGTTCTTGGTAATGAACACACCCGTAAATGATGCATCAGCATGCACTTTCTTCATTTGGGTGGCACGGAAATTCTGGTAATCCCCTATTTCCTGCTCTGTCTTATAACAATTATAAGTTGGAGCGGGACCAACGTTACTTAGCGCAGTATAACAAACGGGTTCGGTCAATACATCCGTATTATTATCTTGATTAAAGCGTGACATGGTCACTACCTGGAGAGAGATAGAAGAAAACGCTCAGCGTATGCTCTTGCAAGATTAGATTGGTTATTAATATATCTAATCAGGATGTCTCCCATTGTTTTAGTCAAATCTTCCTTCAAACCCTAAAAGGAAAGACTAGCCAGGATTAATTACACCCTACAAGTTCGCCAATCTTTCAGCCAGGCCAGTGCCGGTACTTTGAGAGAGGTTTCCCGTGCTTCCGCACGGACTTAATTAAAATAAACCTCATTTTCCCAGGGGGCGTAACCCCGTTGACACCTTTCTAGACACCTACTTGATCGGCTAATTGTAATGTGTAAAACTCTCCCAGGAGTAACTCTTACTCGCAGCGGGTATCGGGATCCAACAATCTCATAGAAGATATGCAATCTCATTGCAAATTTCAACACATGAAATTCCCAATAATATTTTACCCCTAACCTCCTATGACCTTGACAAAGGCCAACAAACCATAGGATGTAGTCAAGTTCAACCCGTCATTTCCTGATTGAATTAAATCCACCCACACGACCCTTGACAAAGGCCAACAAAGTCGCACGACTACCCTAACTCAATCACATCATATGCTTATACAGATAAGCAGTAATCAGCTACCGCACACTACGCCTTGACAAAGGCCAACAAATGCAGCACGAATACTAAATACTACTAATCTGAAATGACGGAGGGCTACGACAGGTTTTTAAGAAAACCCTTTGCGTAATGAACTTGATATCGTTGTAGAATCGAGTGATATGGAATGTTTTTAGGCCTTTTCTAGTTTTGCTAAAGAGGTCACTCCCGATGAAGGGATCTCGGCTCTTTCCTCATCGAATAAGGTGCGGGATATTTCACAAATATCACTATGTAAAGCAAAAACAATAGAAACAATAAAAAGACAAACCGAGTTTGTAGCATCTGCTAGTTTCGCTAAAGAGGTCACTCCCGGTGAAGGGATCTCGGCTCTTTCCTTATCGAATAAGGTGCTGGATGTTCTACAAGGAACACTGCTATGCAAAGCAAGAACTAGAGCTACCAATTTTTGAGACAAGTTTCTACAATATCTTTAGGATTCTTTTAGTTTCATTAATCTCATTAATGAAGTTCCATTTTATTATGCTTCATAAGCATCACATTTGAAACGAAATCAGCAATATAACATATATCTCATATATATAATATAAACATTCATCTCAGGCAGTAATATGATCTCATCACAGAACTTTGCAGCAGAAGATAACATATGGGATATTGGATATACTAGGACGTCCGTGTTTTAATACGAGCCTGTATAAAACACGGATTCCACGGTCGCAATGAATAGCCAAACCCACATCCCTAGACCCCTACGAGAGCGGAAAGCAACACTGCCAATTCTAGGGTTAGGAGACCCGGTCTCGACTCCTCGAGATGGCCTCCCACTGGACCCTAGAACCCGGTTACTTGTGCTCCCCGCCTTGGGTCTACCTAATGCGGAAAAGTAAATAATATACAACGGTGACATCATCCTTATCCCGGAAGTGCCCCAATAAAAGAATATTACATATAATGAATTTTACATGAATGAAAAAGAAAAACTCTCATCTCACATAAAACCCCCGGCTATTCAAAACACGACGATCCAATATAACATATCACAGCAACACATAATATCACATGTCATCAACGTAAGTAAATATGCGTATCCCAATTGTCGTTGATGTATAGCAACAAAACCGGCGATACCACATATTACACTTACGGTCGTAGAAAAGAAGGTGTAAAACTACAACAGTTGGAATCCGCAACCTCCTTAGACATCTCATGCCTAACCAAATGAATTCCTTAGACATCGCATGCCTAACAATTATAAACCCCGCATTTTAGTCTCAATATCGAAAACTCTTTTCTATATCAAGTCGGGCAATTCAACAAGATTCCCGACATCCTGATCGAATGCTCGTCGCAAACTTTAGTAGACGGCCGCACCCCCGGATGCCGTCGACGAAGTGCACTAAAGCGGAACACCGCTGCCGCGAGCACCCGAACAGATGCTGTTGGTGACGGGATTCTCCTACAGTCACTTGGTCGGGGCTATGGGGCGTGGCTATCTTTTAAGTTTACCCGGCGATTATCCACGTACACTACGTGATTGCGACGGACTTTTGATCACATCAAAATCCCGTGGCAACCGATCAAATGAGACTAAACTGCTAGATTTATAACATTCAAATTAGTTATCTCATAACTACTTGTGGATTCCAAATATTGTATCACATTCCAGATAAATAGACAATTTTAAACTTTCCAATCGAATAAACAAACACCCAAGATTTCCCAAATAGCTCAACACTTGAGCGGAGTTCAAAAAGTATCCATCACATGCCACAACACCAATGGTCCAGCCGTAGAAGGGTCAAACCAACGCCTCACATGTGGCAACGCCGTACTGCCCCAAACCCTAAGGTTTAGAGGCGGTTCAGACGGTCACATAATTGAGTTAAGATTTGTGTTCTTCTAGAGGGTCCACCGCGTCACTTGCACGACTTTGAATGTGTAAGTGCACGGCGGCGCCCCGGCCATCAATCCGACGGCCAAATGCGGAAGCGGTGATAAACTTAAATTTTCTTGAACTGGCAAACCGCCGCGCACTAAAACCCGGATCGAACCATTAATTAGTCCTAGCTAACAACAAGAAAGGGAATAGAGATATACCGACGATCCAAGTCCTCCGGTCTTCTCATCATCGTCCCGATCTCTTGCGGAATGTCCCGTCTCCTCCTCGTCGCCGGAAGTGCACCACATCGCCTACTTCTTTTACGGGCTCCCACCTCAATGCCGAGGCAACTCGGGCACGAAGCCGGCTACTCGACGTGCCCAAGATTTGCTGTAGAATATAATGTGGATTACATGTCTCATTTGGGATTATGGAGTTGCCTTTTTTGGTGGAGGAAGAAGAACTTGGAGAGAGGTGAAGGAAAAAATGTGATAGACCAAGAAGCATGAGAGTATCATATTTTTCCCACTCAAAAGAGAAGCATTTTCCTCATCCTAACAAAGTGGCCGCCCCCCCCCCCATTAGTGTGATTGGAGAGAGAGAGTAAGGTCAAGGGGGTGGGTGGAATGCAATGATGCAAGCAAGTGATAATGAAAGAATCCAATGATCACAACCATAACCCACACTCCAAAACAAGTAATCAACAACCATGATTGCTACAAAAAGTCAAGCAATCATGAAGCATGGAAGGTCAAGGGATGGGCTCCATCATGAAACCATCATGATAAAACAAAAATGCAAAGACCCCCTCCACAACCACTTATTTGCAACAATGCAAATAAGCCCTCCTCCACCAAACTTCGGCCAATGAACGGAACAATGGAAATCGGCCGAAACGGAAAGCAAACCGGCAACTCCAGAAAACTGGTCCCGTAATAAATTACAGGAAAACCCCGATACTGTGCATACACACCCGCATCTGTATTTCGACCGAAATACAAATGCAAGGAGACAAAATCTACACTGTACTATACTAGGATCCGGCTTATACCAAAGCCGGCTAGTAATATCCGTTCGATCCTGATCCGTGCCATACCGCACGTATCTGATCGAACCCTGCCATATAACCATACGGCCTATAGTACAGACTGTCCGATCCTGATCCGTGCAATACCGCACGTATCTGATCGGACCTTGCCATATCTCCATACGGCCTCTACAACCTTTCGCCCGAAAGCTGAGTAACTGAATGTGGGGGACTCTAAAGACTCATCAACACCTTGGTTGTGGATTTAACCACTAGCACGTCAGAGGTATAAGCCAATACGTAACGGGCTACCAGGTACTGACTAAAAGGGACGTCTGTGAGCGAACTCAGCCTGACACCCTACTGAGCCTGTCAGTGACAATATCCGTACAGTCCGGTCCGTTCGTCTATGAGCATCGCATGGCGGGCCTAGGGGGTTGGTAAAAGTCAGACCCCCAAAAGCGGTACAAGTCGTGTCGGAGTGTAGCCCAGAACACCCTGAGATACTACTGGAATACCTACCAGTAAATCTCCTTGCCTCGGCCGAGGGCTTCGTGTAATGGCTCTCCTAGACACAGCACGACCTCACCCCCAATACCGGGAGAGACGAACCCCTGAAGATGCGCTCACTGCCTCCATGTGGCTCGGGACTGTACCCAACTAAAACCTGTTTGCACGACTCCTTTGAGCCGTGGTAGGGTAGTAATCAAAGTACAGTGGGAACTCACACGAGACAAATGACGATCCCCAGGTCGATGAACTAACCTGTACACATGTCACCAGGGAACTGCCATCTGACGTCTGGTATATGACCAACTAGCATGTTCCCGTCGAGTCCTGTCTGGTGTACTCATAACCCAATGAGCACCTGTATACATCTTAGGTGATCCAACTGACACCAGTGGCTTGTGAGACCGGCCACCGCCCCTCGTCGGGGTCTCGACTGTATACACTAGTCTACTAATGGAGTATCGATGCCCAGTCTCGAAACTCCCACGACTAGGGACCTTTTAAGGATAAGCTTATAGACCCCAGCTCCCACTTATATGATCGCCCTCATACTGCTGGTGGTCAAGCAAGAATCCTAGGGGCTCTATCAACGTGTAATAGCGACGTGTCAGGTCACCTAAAGCAGTACACGATGATAAAGGTAAACCAGATAGCACACTATCATCTCGAGTAAGACTGTCCTACCGGGATAGGTCCTCCCTCAATCATTGCAATCACGTACCTGTGACCTAATAATTGACTCTGAGGGCACTATCTCCAACAGAATGTTCTTTAACTAAGGAAAAATCCAACACTTGGAAATTTTCCGACAGGGGAAAAATTGAGTTATTGATATCCGTTCGAACTTTTTAATACGTTCTAAATTACCCGGAAAAACTTAAACGAAGTTAAACTTTTCGATCGAATCAACGAATACAAAAGATCTCCAAAAAACTCAACACTTGAGTGATATTAAAAATTCCCAGAAGCACTTGGTAACACCTACGGATCAACTGTTGAAAATATGATCCCTCAATCCTCAAGACTTGCCGCGGAACCGCCGCCAATACCTTGGTTTGGCCGCGGTTCCGTAGCGCTTTGATGGATTCAGGGGTTCGTTTTTCTCAGATATCCATAAATTTACCTGCTTAATTTTCTGAGTATTTTTAATACAGAAAAAATCAACATTTTAAAAAATTTCTAGAGAGGGGGTCTTATTCGACTTTTCGGGGTTCGATTGGACTTTAAACTTCGTCTAGACTTCGCCTAAAGCTCTAGATTGGCACTGATACCACTGTAGGGTTACTAGACACTGTCACAAGGTTCTACAAGGCATCTACCATACCAAAATCAAAATTTATCATGTGCCGAACAACCTTAACCAAGATCTTAGACGAGATATTAGGCGAAACAAAGAGCAAGCAAACAACTTTACTTCTAAGAGTTAGGGATTACAACCTTTGTAGTCCGTTCCTTCAGTTCTAAAGCTCCGTGTTGAGGTCCCTTCACTGCGATCATCGAGTACCCAGACTCTAGAAAGGCTCCATGAAGAGAAAGATGCAATCTTGCTTCCGATCTTCAATAGCAAAGATAATCTACGTTGAAGAAACTCAAACCCAAGCTCTTGCTTTGCTAATCAAGTATTAACAAAGAAAACATCCTAATCTAAGCGGCTAGAATAGATGAGGATGATGAAGTAGGAATTTAGCTCTCATTTTTTTTCAATTTCTCACTCATTTTTATCACATTAGAAAAGGCTAGAAACCTTTTTCAAGAGGAAGAAGAAGAAGAATTTATTTGTGATGAATAATGAAACTTGTGTGAGGTTAGAAATGCAATCATAGGTTAAGAATGAAAACTTAACCCATGTAGAGAATTAACTATGGTAAAGGGTTGGGTTGGGTTAAAGAAATATCTATGCAAAATATCACAAGTCAAAATCAAAGCTTCAAGAAGCTTCTTGAAAGCTTCATGCAAGCTTAACCCTAATCCAAACCCTAACCATATTTAAACTCCACAAAACATGTTGCATTTATAACCCTAACTTGTTACAATATTATATATCACATATAAAATATTTATTGCAACAAAATAAAATAATACAATTAACATATATCACATATATATCAATGTATTACCCGAGTGAGAAAATGAATCTTTAAGTGAGCTTATATTAGTTAATGCAATTTAATATATCAAATATATAATTATACATTAAATTATCGAATCAACATTTGATCCGATAATCCGGCTATTTCACAAATAACCGACTAATATAATCTGTATTAGTTTATCGAATCAACACTTGATCCGATGACCCGGCTATATCACATATACCCGGCCGATATGACATATCGCGAGAATCTAATACGGTATCACATACATGTATTGTTCTCGGTCCCGCACATATCATATATGTGCTCCTACTCCGTTTTGCCTGAGCCAGGAAACCTCTGTGTAGGACTCTAAAGAATCGTCAATACGCCGGCAGTAGGTGATGATCATATCAAACACCCACAAGCTGCAAGCGGTCAGTTAAACGTAACAGCCACCCAGGTATTGAGCAATCAGAAGATCAACAAGCAAGACTGTACATTCTCCCGTGAATCCAAGATGTAACACTCCCGTACAGTCCGGTCTCTTCGTCTGATATGTCGCATATCTCGCATAGGGGTGGTAAACGTCAGACCCCAGTAGTTTGATAAGTCGTGTCGATATGAGCTCTATAACAGTTCGAGAGACTACTGATAACACTTACCAGTAAATCTCAGCAAGCATGGCCAGGGATTTCCAATTAAAACCAATCAAACACAGCGCAACATTAACTCCCTATACCGGGAGAGATGAAACCCCTCCTATCACTCATTGCCTCCATGTGATTCAGGACTGTACCTAAAAGCCACCTTTTTGCACACCCTCTTGGACGTGGTATGATGGAAATCAAAGCACAGTGGGAATCACACAAGACTCTATGACGATCTCGGGTCTACAGACTAACATGTACCAGTGTCACCAGAGAACTACTATCTGACGTGAGGTATAATACCATCTGGGAGTTCTCGGCGAGTTCGTCCAGTGTACCCAGTCTCCACTGAGCACCCGTATACCTTCTCTGATGTCAAACACCAATGGATATGGAGCATCCATCGCCCATCATATGGATCAAGAAGTGCATACGCTAGTCTACTTTGGAGTATCGATGCCCTGTCTCGGTACTCCCACGACTAGGAACATTTGAAGGATGTACTTGGCGACTACTCTGTCCCCACTAGTATGACCTGCATCATAGTCCGGGTAGTCAAGTACTCATCCTAAGGGCTTTATCAACATGTGACATAGAGACAATCAGTGTATATGTTAAGATAAAGATTAACCAGATAGTATGCTATCATGTCGAGCAAGAAAGTCCTCCCTATATATGTCCAAGCATCTACTACAATATACAACGTATGTACAGTAATGGCATCTAGGGAATACATATAACTAACATAATGGTTATATTTTAAAAAGAAAAGAAAGGATGAAAAGGTGGCAAATAGCTTTAATTAGCATTTATTGAAACATTAAATAATATTAGCTAGAACTTTCTCTTTTTTCACAACACACACCCCCCATCAATTGGCCGAGCCCCCATTTCTGCCCCCTCTTTGTATTAAGCTCATTTCTACAATTTCTTGCTCATTAAATCCTTCAAAAATCCCAAAAATAAATCCACAAATCCTAAATAAAAAATAAAACCATCAATTTCCTTCACTAAGCCTTCTTGGATCTTCAACAAAGCATGGTTTTTTTAGGCTAAGATGATGGATCAAGTTAATATTTTGTGTTCTTGTTAAGGTATAATCTCTTACCTTAATCCTTAATTAATTGTTTAGATCTTAATCTAGCTATTTAAGTTAGCTAATTATATGTTTAATATAGCTTTTAAATCATGATAAATTCATTATTCATAATTTTTTTTATGAAATTCAAGTTAGGGTAAAACTTGATTAAGTGTTTAATGTTAATTGAAGTGTTAATTTGTGATTAGAAAAAGCTTAACCTAGTAGAAAATGATAATTATTGTTAATTACTATTTTGTTTAATTAAGGATTTTGCTTACTAGGTTTTTCCTAAAACTTAATTAGCAAGTGTTAAAAATAAGGAAATGGTTTGGATAGCTTAGTTAAGCTATTATAAAATGTTTGATAGCGCTAGAATTATATTAGCGTTAATCTTGTGCGAAATATTGCGATAAGTTGCTTACTAGGTTTCGGGGTTTTTCCGACGTGGGTTCGATTGGTCGTTGCGAGATTATATCTATTGTATTCCTCGTAATTGTTTGTGTTGTGTTGCACGATCAGGACGATCGGGGTCTAGACTTGGTGTTTTGTAGTTTAGCGACCCTAGTTAGGGTTTTTGGCCGATGTCGTGCGCGATAGCTAAGTGCGCAGTGCAATTTTCAGGGCGTTATCCTTGCGTTTCAATGTCTTTTCATCGATGTAGGATATTTAGCTTATGCGATGTGTTTGTGAAATTTTAGGTTCGCAAGCGGGGACTTCGAGCACTGCGAACAAGGGGAAGTAGGTGGTCGGATTTTCATAGCTCGAGACCATCGGTGAGTAGATTTAACATCTACGGGGAAATCGCCCGTATGGCATTATGCGTCGGGGCTGATATGATATGGTAGCTGCATGTTATTGCATATTAGTTGATTTCATATGAACGTCATTGCATAGTATTATCTGTTGTACCTAGACTTGTACCTTTGGATATAACACATTACTGACGGTTCATATTGCACGAGCACTAATTTGTATGCTATACCCACACCGTCAGTAATTGCCATGACACGCACAAACTACCTACATACATACGTGATATGGTAGTGGATAGGGATAGTTAAGGTAGTAACTCTTATTCCATTGTGCATATGAATTACTGTGGACACATACATACGTGATATTGCATTGGGCAGGGATAGTTGAGATAGTGACCCTTATTCCATTTCACGTATATCTTGCTATAGCTACTTGTACATCATGCATACATATTGACCTGTACATCCACATACTCGATTACAGCTACATGTACATCATGCACACATACTGACATGTACACCCATATATTTTTGCTATAGTTGTATATACCTTAAGTGGTATTGTTTTGACATGTGATATTGAAACGTTGACTGTTGTGCTTATGAAATACATCATACATATTTGCTTACATGTAGATACTTAAACCTTGCTACAATTACATGTACACTTCATATGATGCTGCACTTGTTTCCGGAGGATTTTGGGAACCGCTTGATATATTTTAAAGCTGGATTCATTTTAAAGAGTGGTTTTCCCTTTATATGCTCATATTGATGTTTTATGTTGCGTATATTAGTTTTATATGGATTTTACACATTGAGATATGGATTTCATGTGATTTATGGATTTGAAAACCGTGGGGGTATTTTCAAGAAACTATATATTGTTTGAAAACCCGGTTTCTCTTGATATGATATTTTGATGCGTCCACCATGAGATTTCTCGGTTCTGAGATTTGTGATATATACCTGATGCGAAGGGTGAGTGGGCCGTATGCAGGTACATGGTGGGGCCCGGTATGGTTCCCTTCGGCAAGATGTTCGTGGTACAGACGATGAGCCTGGAAGGTGGGCAAGTACCTACCGGTGATTGTATTTGGACTCGGCGGTTATCGTGGGGATACCGACCGGAGTGATGTATGATATATCGTCAGGGCCAGTCGTGGTGACAGTGCCTAAGTTATGAGGATTTACGTGTCGATGCTAGACACGGGTTTCATGATGTTTCGAGTGTCGGTGTTAGACACTCAGGTTTTCCATGATTTCTACGTATCGTCGGTGGACATACGGGGTTGATATCCTCATACTTATATATATACACACACAGGTATATGTTTTCATGATGTTTCGGGTGTCGATATTTGACACTCAGGTTCCATGAGACTTATAGGATGTGAGGGCCGATCTTAGAATGCGGTGCCTGAGGATTTGGGTTTTGATGTGTCAGTGAGGGACACTGGTGTTTTCCTGTGCTAATGATTTTGCATGAGGTTTTATTATATCATCCCACACACTCAGGATTATTTGATATGCATTGCTTCATGTAGTTGTAGTACCCGGATGATGTACCTTTACATGATTATTGCATATTCATATTGTCATACTTATGTTATCGGATTACATGTGATAGATTAATCATTGTTCGTGCATACTTGTGATTACAGTATGATGTTAATTACTATTCATGAGTTGTCAACTCACCCCCATTGTGCCACAGTGTTTTGCAGGACTTACCCTCTAAGTAGTCGCGGCATGGCGTCTTATCATCTCTACTTTTGCGGATACCGCTACGGTTGGCTATGAGGCCTTTGCTTTTAGGTGGGTTTGCGGTTATCTGTTTGTACATTGTATATCTTTTTATTGGATCTAGTATTCTCCATCTACCACTTCTTTTATTTGACTTAGAGACGAGTTGTGAGGATTCGGTGTTGTATTATTATTTTGGTGACTTTGGGTGCCGTGCTCGTGGAAGCCGGTTTTGTTGAAAAGTTTTACTTCTTTATGCAGTTTTCTTTTATATTTCTTCGCTTCGGCGTCGTATATATGTTTGTGGCGGTTGTCTCCGCCGTTGGGCGTGATTTGCTCCCATTTGGGATGCTTTATATATTATCTATTTTGTACCCGTTTTTGGGGCTAGTTTTTACAAAGGAGGTGCTGCCGAAATTTTTAAGAACGAAAACTAAACTTAAAGATTATTTTACTTGAGAATTTCCGAATGTTTTAAACTATGTTTTTCTCCGTTTATCCAGTTTTGGGTGGTTTAGATTTCTGGGTTTCGGCTTACTTAAATTGCGTACGCCTGTAGACGTTACGTAGTTTAAGTGCTAGTTACTGTCCAAAATTTTGGGTCGTGACACCAACCCTGTTTTCAATGGTTGACACCCTCTTGTCGTCTTGGACAAACCCAGGGGATGCAAAGGTTGTGCTGATTCAGCTATCGGGGCTGGTTGTTGGAATATCCTAAATTCTGATTTTGAAATTTTGAATTTTGAAATTGTTGGAACGATGGGTTTGAATTGTTGATTTGAAAAGGAGCATGATTCCAAGCAAAATTAGGATGGTTCTTCAAATCAGGATTATACGTTTGTGAGAATGGGTCGTTCCTGGGACGCTGGTTCTGATACAGCGCATTAACATTTTCGTGTCCTTGGGACCCGACGAGAAAAGAACATTCATCTGCTATGTAGTTAGGGTGCTGACTGTTGGATATAGTGCCCTCAGAGTCAATTATTGGATCACAGGCACGTGATTGCAATGATTGAGGGAGGACCTATACCGGTAAGACAGTCTTACTCAAGATGATAGTATGCTATCTGGTTTATCTTTATCATCGTGTACTGCTTTAGGTGACCTTACAGATCACTATTACACATTGATAGAGCCCTCAGGATTCTTGCTTGACTACCAGCAGTATGATGGAGATCATATACGTGGGAGCTGTGGTCTATAAGCACATCCTTAAAGTGGTCCCTAGTCGTGGGAGTTTCGAGACTGGGCATCGATACTCCATTAGTAGACTAGTGTATACAGTCAAGACCCCGATGAGGGGCGGTGGCCAGTCTCACAAGCCATTGGTGTCATTTGGATCACCTAAGATGTATACAGGTGCTCATTGGGTTATGAGTACACCGGACAGGAATCGCCGGGAACATGCTAGTTGGTATTATACCTGACGTCAGATAGCAGTTTCCTGGTGACATGTGTACAGGTTAGTTCATCGACCTGAGATCGTCATTTGTCTCATATGAGTTCCTACTGTGCTTTGATTACTACCCTACCACGGATCAAAGGAGTCGTGCAAACAGATTTTAGTTGGGTACAGTCCCGAGCCACATGGAGGCAGTGAGCGGATCGGCAGGGGTTTCGTCTCTCCCGATATTGGGGGTGAGATTGCGCTGTGTCTAAGAGAGCCATTATACGAAGTCCTTGGCCAAGGCAGGAGATTTACTGGTAGGTATTCCAGTAGTATCTCAGGGTGTTCTGGGCTACACTCCGACACGACTTATACCGCTTTTGGGGGTCTGACTTTTACCAACCCCCTAAACCCGACATGCGATGCTCATAGACGAACGGACCAAACTGTATGGATATTGTCACTGACAGGCTCAGTAGGGTGTCAGGATGAGTTCGCTCATCGACCTCCCTTTTGGTCAATACCTGGTAGCCCGTTACGTACGGCTAGTACCACTGACGTGCCAGTGGTTAAATCCACAGCCAAAGTATTGACGAGTCTTTAGAGTCCCCCACAGACAATTTCTCAAGTTTCGAGCGAAACGTTGTAGAGGCCGTATGATATATGGCAGGGTTCGATCATATACGTGCAGTAGTGCACAGATCATAATCGGGCGGATCATACTAGTAGGCTTTGGTTTAAGCCGGATCCTAGTATTAGATTTGTTGGATTACTTTTGTCTCATCGCATTCGCATTCAGTCGGAATGCGGATGCTGGTATGTATATACAGGTGAGGGGTATCCTTGTGATCCTTCACGAGTTTACTTTAGATGTTGCCGTATCTTTTGTTGTTGTAAACATTTGGGTTAATGTTTACAAATGGAAATTGTGAGCTTAAGTCATCATTTTGTGCATTAAATGAGACATGTACTTCATAGGTGACTCATGGTCTCATTTCTTGTGCAAATGTCACATTATTTGATTGATTTATGAGTTGAAATGAGAGGGAGAGAGAGAGAGGGCAGCCAAGGAGAGGTTTGCTCTTGTATTATTCTTGATCTCTCACTCTCATTTTGATATATCTCACATAAGAAAAAGAAAGGCTTCTTCTTCTTCTTCTTACTCTAGCTCACAACCTCCATTGATGGCATCATCTCCAATCTCCATCCATACACTCTCATGTGTTGAGAATCAATGGATGCTTGAGACAAAGTGATCACACACATTCTCTACTTCACCTTGGACACGTCGGCTAGCAAACTGCGTGTCCGAGTTGCTTCGGACGAAGCGGGAGCCCGTAAAGGCTTATTGATGTGGTGCCCTTCCAACGAGAAGACCGGAGATCGGAGATGCCGCGAGGAGCTTGGGTTGGTGGCCAAAGACCGAAGGACACGGATCAATCGGTATAGCTTTTCTAACCCTTCTCTAGTTTGCTAGTTATAGATTAATGGTTTGATCCGGGTTTGAAGTCTGCGATAGCGCCGGTTTCAAGTTTAGAAAAAGTTTTCGTTTCCGCTTTTTGGCCTCGGATCGATGGCCGGGGCGCTACCGTAGACTTACATGGTATCAGAGACACGCCATTAATCTTTAGTAGCTTGTTCTAACGTATTTAAAACATCGAATGAACAAAATTTCCGAAACCGCAATTTCAAAAACGAAGTTTCTGTCGAATTTTTTTTGTGGTCAAAAAATTATTTTGAGTATTGCAGAAAATCAAGCAGGCTTTTCTGAGAACACTGCAGAAATTTTGTAGAAAGATCTCACTTTAGCGCCGCGGAACCGAGGCCGTACCTACGTTTTGGCCGCGGTTCCGCCGCAGTACTGTAGCAACACTGCACCAAATTTTCTGCAGTGGTCTCTGACTTGGAATTGGGGTTTCTAGTATTTTTTGTTTTGGCCCAGATTATTTTGAGTACTGGGAATTGTGCTTGGGGCCCACTTCGGGAAATTTTGTCCATCGAAAATTTTAAATATGTTAGTTCACAGTGCTTACTTTATATCTGTGACCGTGAATGTCATTTGATCGGTAAATCTGGTCTAATTGCTATAGCTCTTTTAGACGGATTTGCGAACGTGACATTCACGTTGATGTTCTGTGTTGTGCTGTGATGTTGCGGATTTGTCATGGAGGATGGCCTGGATGCAATGGTAGTACAATTTGGTTGTTTTTGTACATTTGATATTGCGGGGCGAGCGTCCGACATGTAGACTGCCGTCACTGCCTGTTTGTATATTATTCTTTTGGGGAATGACCGGGCTGAGGTCGATGTACCCGTTGTATATTTTACTTTCTGTACTAGGATTACCCCGCGGTGGGGTGCACGGATAGCCGGGTTCTAGAGGGCAACGGGCCCGCATCTCATGGCTTTGAGACGGAGGGGGCTTTACTCTAGAATTGGCGGGCTATTCGCCGCACTCGTAGGGGATATAGGTTGACCCAAGGAGGGGTGCTCAAGCTACCGGATTCCGTGAAGTGCTGGGTGGTCTACTCACTTTGCTGTAGGGGGCTGCCTCGCTTCAGGTTTTGGCGGGTAACTTGCCGCGCCCGTAGGGGTCTAGGATTTCATTGCACAGGCTATCCACACGACCAGGGGAACGTCGGGTTTCAGTAGCGGCTCTATGAAACCCGGGGATTCCAGATTATCTGTATTGTTCTGTGATGCTTATTACATTTCTGTGGTGTTGCATTTTATCACGCCTCGAGCGATTATTATATATTGATATATATACTAGTAGATGTTGTATATGTTTTACACCCGCGCTAGTCCAGTCCCCACTCTGTCGTTAGTTAAGTAACCTAACGGGTGATGACGGGACCCAGTGGCGAATGTGGATGGCATATACGTACATCATATTGTGGTGTGATTAATTGATGGGACTGCATTGATTCGGATCAATGCAAGCTAAACAAACCTATTCTGATGTTGTTGGAATATTTTTCAAAAAGCTATTATTGCAAAGACGTTCTCTTTTGTTTTGCACAGTGGTATTCGGTTATGAATATCCAGCACCTCAGTCGACGAGGCAAGGGCCGAGATCCCTTCACCGGGAGTGACCCCTTGGACAGAAGTTTGCGTCAGGGTAATAACTTCACTATAGCCGATTGCCTTTTTGCTTTGCATCATGG
The DNA here is from genome assembly GCA_030015575.1 of Agapanthus africanus. Lineage (NCBI taxonomy): Eukaryota > Viridiplantae > Streptophyta > Magnoliopsida > Asparagales > Amaryllidaceae > Agapanthus > Agapanthus africanus. Next base: position 518,391,708 of record CM057337.1, read on the forward strand.
TATTCAGCTGGAATATCCTGCACCTCATTCTATGGGGAAAGAGTCGAGATCCCTTCACCGGGAGTGACCTCTTTAGCAAAGGTTTTCGCCACTATATTTTTATAAAAAGCTATTTGGTTCCTTCAACGATATCAAGTTCATTACGTTAAAGGTTTTTCGCCAAAAACCATTCATAGCCCTCCGTCATTTCAGACGGGTAGCACTTAGTATTCATGCTATGTTTGTTGGCCAAAGTCAAGGCATAGTGTATGGTGGCTATTTGTTACTTTTCTGTTGCATAGATAGATGTGTTGGTTTGGGACAGTCGTACTGCTTTGTTGGCCAAAGTCAAGGGCAGGTACGGGTGGGTTCAAATTAACCTGGATAATGACGGGTAGAACTTGACATGTGACTTATGATTTGTTGGCCAATGTCAAGGTCATAAGAGCATGGGGTAAAAATCACATCGGGAGTTTCTAAAGAAACTGAAACTTGCCAGGCATGCGCATACCTTCTGGAGTGTGATAACGTGAATGGATTCCATCACATTATCATGCGATGATAGTTGGATCCCGATTCCCACTGATGAGTTGTTTTACTCCTCGGGTGATCCCGACTAATTCTTCTTTCAGGTTTGGAGGAGAATTTGAGGTTACAGTGGAGGTTTCCTGATTAGATAAATTGATAACCATTCTGATCTAGGTTAGAGTGCACGCAGAGTGTTTCTTTTCTCTCTCTCTTTGGCAGCGACCATGACCCGACCCTTGACTATGACTCAGTGACCAAGTTAACCGAACCTTCTTGAAACACTGGCTTTTGGATTGTCTGAGTTGCATACCTCATTGCCACTCCTACTTTTTACCCTTTTCTCCAGAACACCCCATATTACTACGAACATCCACTTCCATTGGATAAAACCATCGTATGGTTATATACGAACTCGAAGGAACTTGTTCCAGATTCGAGGATGGTTTCCGGTTCTGGAGAAAATGAATAGGACTATTCAGTTGTCTTTTTCCTTTTACCTTCTCTCAGGTTGCGAGTGCTCCTTTGATTAAGACGGTACACCTATTACGCTAATTGGATAGTCTTCATCGAAACCATAGGCAGGTGCCGAAAGGTAGGGCATGAAGAAAACCATTTGGCCTAAAAGGTGTACAGAAGGTATTAATTAAAGATATATAAAGGGATTAGTAAGAGGGCAAAGTAAATTGCGACTGATATTCACGACCAAACCAAGTATTTCATCGCCACTCCTATTTCACCTTTGTATTTCTCCAGAATACCCCGTATCACTACGAAGATCCACAGTTTATTGGATACTCCATCGTATGGTTATATACGAACTCAAAGGGACTTGTTCCAGTTCGGGGATGGATTCTGGTTCAGGAGAAATAGGAATAAGGTTTTATTCAGTTGTCTTTTATCTTTACCTTATCTCGGGTTGCGAGTGCTCCTAGGATTAGGACAGTACACCTATTACGCTTATTGGATAGTCTTCTTCCAAACCATAGGCTGGTGTCGAACGGTAGGGAAGGAAGAAAACCATTTAGCCTAAAGGGGTGTACAGAAGGTAATGACTAAAGACATATAAAGGGATTTGGAGAGATGGCAAAAAAATATACGGTTACAGTTGTGAATCTGATAATGGAAGAGGCATTACTAGGAATGCCCGGATACCCCTCCGAAACATTTACATGTTTCAGTTTCACTGTGTATTGTTAAAAGAAAACTGATTTCCCAATTAGCCCTTGCTCCAGGGCATGTATTTACCAGGTTTGATTCTCACATCTGTATGGTTTTACAGATGATGAGTGGGAGTAAGTTATTGGGAATTGGGTGATCATCCTCATTATATCGGGATTCGTTGTAATTGGTGATATTTGAGGAAATCGCCTGGGTTGTTTGCCGGACGACAAATATTTGGTTTTGAATATCCGTTGTTATGCACCAATTTCAAACTGATATATCTGTACGTTTATTTTTATAAAGTGAGATATAACTTTTTTGAAATTATGTCCATAACATTTACCTATATCAGTTGATGGTTAGGTAAGGAGTATTAAACAGTGGTGTAATTCTTCTTAACCATAAGTACATTTTTCAACCTACGACACACAGGGAATGAGTTATTAGACTCAGGGGACTTATACAGAGTATTGTATTTTGTCCAGTGTCCATGAGGACAGAGGGGTTAGTACTCGTACTATATTCTGTTTACTTATGACTTCTCTAGTTCTTAGACATGTGTTTCATAGAAATACAAGGTCCAAGTTTTGAGAAGTTATAGGTATATGAATAAAGTAGAGAACCAGGTATTGCAAGTATCAGGATTCTTCAAGATAATCGAAGATATAGATACTTGTGTATGGAATTCAGTTGATAGTAATGATTATGAGAACTTGCGTCTCTTTCAGGTTACTCATATCTGGATCTATTCCTAAGTTGAGTAATGCTGATCGGCCTCTCTCCATTTAGTTGACATGCACTGGAAACAGCTGCATGATTTGAATCTGGTTCTAACTAAATCAGTGCCTCTGTTTCTATATTGGATATAGAATAGTTCATATCTTAACAATGTTAAGGTAAGGGGAGTTGTCCGGCTTATACTTAAAACCAGACTCTGGATAACTCAAGGCACGTTTCTGTAATGGCTGTTTGTGGGTTGACCCGGGCTATGACGAGGGTTGATTTTCTACCATCTGGAAGATCAATAGTGATATTGTTCTTGACTCGCCACAGTTTTAATAAAAATGGATTTTTTTATAAAACAGAAGTGGGAGTATGGTAGAACTGGAAGTGATTCCAGAACCGCAAACGATTACTGAAAATTTAATAGGACCTAAAGATTCAATCTGGATTGACATTCCATTGGCCACTCCGCAGATATGGTGGGTAACCTCAGGCACCCGAGAGGTACGCCGGTAGCCTCAAGGACGGTGACAGGAAGGTTCTTGTTTACCCAGACTTGACACTACTGTTGTTCTAGACTATGGGACCCGGCAAGAGGATGAGTATAGCGTCGTTCTAAACTAGCTTTAGAAGTGCACGTGTATATGATTCTGCCCGAGGGTTGTCGTAGTCAGTGGGAGCAGCGGGAGCATAGTGGACAAGTGGCTTATGTCTATTTATAGACTAAAGCAGATATAGCGGAGATAGATCATCTATTTCTGACGTGACAGTCATAGGTTTGACTTCATCAGAGTAGGGGATGGATCTGTTAAGAAGGAAGTAGAGTGTGATGTCCTAGTATTTGGATGACATACACAGAGTAGGAAGTGAAATTCCTATACTACGATCGGTTATACTTTGGTTGTCACGCGGTGGTTTCTCCACATAGGATATAGATAAAATATCAGACATTCTGGTTACTAGATCTATGGTTTTAGATCTAGAATTGGGTAGTTTCCCAATCTGGGTACTTAGACAGCATTCTAAAGGTGTTTTAGAATGGACGACTCCTGGCACGGTAGTGTACCAGCAGGTGATGGAGCCACCCTCTCTAAAGGTGTCTTACAGACTAAAGGGGAGAGGGATGCGCATGATTGGCACATCACTTGCTTAGGCAATTGAGTCAATCATGACACGTCAAGTACCACACCAGATGTTGTTTTTGCACTAGATGCAATAAGTTTTGATATTAATCATATCCTGGAGAAACGTTCGGAAGCAGTTTTAGAACATAAGTGGATGTTGTAGGGATATGATAACAACAGCCTCTTTTAGAAGACAGTTATCATTCCAGGCTTCCAAGGTGACCTGGATGACAGAGTGACTGTCAGAGTTATAGTTTTCCCTCTGACGAGGGGCAGTGGTTTGGACAGGTGATCCAAGCGGACACTGAGGGAGGCATGACGCAGGATACTGATTAAGTTTAGTTGACGATACAGTCTAAGAAGTTTGGATTTGAAGTTCATTTATGAACTAGGTCCCATCAGACATCTAGACATATTCTAAGACAGGTATTGCTCATTTCGGGAGATGGCTTTCTCCGCGAACTTGAGATAAAGAGAGACATAGAAAGAAACATTAGGGCGGATCCACTCACTAAGGTTATTCATCGAATACAATAGTTTCGCAAACGGGCATTATGAAACTGATTAGTAGAGGAGTTGGGTGTTCGGTATCACACGGGCTGTGAGTATGCGACATCGCAATAATTAGCCTTGAGTGCAAGTGGGAGATTGTTGGATATAGTGCCCTCAGAGTCAATTATTGGATCACAGGCACGTGATTGCAATGATTGAGGGAGGACCTATACCGGTAAGACAGTCTTACTCAAGATGATAGTATGCTATCTGGTTTATCTTTATCATCGTGTACAGCTTTAGGTGACCTTACAGATCACTATTACACATTGATAGAGCCCTCAGGATTCTTTCTTGACTACCAGCAGTATGATGGCGATCATATACGTAGGAGTTGTGGTCTATAAGCACATCCTTAAAGTGGTCCCTAGTCGTGGAAGTTTCGAGACTGGGCATCGATACTCCATTAGTAGACTAGTGTATACAGTCGAGACCCTGACAAGAGGCGGTGGCCAGTCTCACAAGCCATTGGTGTCAGTTGGATCACCTAAGATGTATACAGGTGCTCATTGGGTTATGAGTACACCGGACAGGACTCACCGGGAACATGCTAGTTGGTATTATACCTGACGTCAGATAGCAGTTCCTTGGTGACATGTGTACAGGTTGGTTCATCGAACTGAGATCGTCATTTGTCTCGTGTGAGTTCCCACTGTGCTTTGATTACTACCCGACCACAGCTCAAAGGAGTCGTGCAAACAGGTTTTAGTTGGGTACAGTCCCGAGCCATATGGAGGCAGTGAGCGGATCGGCAGGGGTTTCGTCTCTCCCGGTATTGGGGGTGAGATCGCGCTGTGTCTAGGAGAGTCATTACACGAAGTCCTTGGCCAAGACAGGAGATTTACTGGTAGGTATTCCAGTAGTATCTCAGGGTGTTCTGGGCTACACTCCGACACGACTTGTACCGCTTTTAGGGGTTTGACTTTTACCAACCCCCTAGGCCCGACATGCGATGCTCATAGACGAACAGACCGGACTATATGGATATTGTCACTGACAGGCTCAGTAGGGTGTCAGGATGAGTTCGCTCATCGACCTTCCTTTTGGTCAATACCTGGTAGCCTGTTACGTACGGCTAGTACCACTGACGTGCTAGTAGTTAAATCCACGGCCAAAGATTGACGAGTCTTTAGAGTCCCCCACAGACAGTTTCTTAAGTTTCAGGCGAAACGTTGTAGAGGCCGTATGATATATGGCAGGGTTCGATCATATACGTGCAGTAGTGCACGGATCATGTTCGGGCGGATCATACTAGTGGGCTTTGTTTTAAGCCGGATCCTAGTATTAGATTTGTTGGATTACTTTTGTCTCATCGCATTCGCATTCAGTCGGAATGCGGATGCAGGTATGTATATACAGGTGAGGGGTATCCTTGTGATCCGTCACGAGTTTACTTTAGATGTTACCGTATCTTTTTGTTGTTGTAAACATTTGGCTTAATGTTTACAAATGGAAATTGTGAGCTTAAGTCGTCATTTTGTGCATTAAATGAGACATGTACTTCATAGGTGACTCATGGTCTCATTTCTTGTGCAAATTTCACATTATTTGATTGATTTATGAGTTGAAATGAGAGGGAGAGAGAGAGGGCAGCCAAGGAGAGGTTTGCTCTTGTTTTATTCTTGATCTCTCACTCTCATTTTGATATATCTCACATAAGAAAAAGAAAGGCTTCTTCTTCTTCTTCTTGCTCTAGCTCACAACCTCCATTGATGGCATCATCTCCAACCTCCATCCATACACTCTCATGTGTTGAGAATCAATGGATGCTTGAGACAAAGTGATCACACACATTCTCTACTTCACCTTGGACACGTCGGCTAGTAAACTTCGTGTCCGAGTTGCTTCGGACGAAGCGGGAGCCCGTAAAAAGACTTATTAATGTGGTGCCCTTCCGACGAGAAGACCGGAGATCGGAGATGCCGCGAGGATCTTGGGATGGTGGCCAAAGATCGAAAGACACGGATCGATCGGTATAGCTTTTCTAACCCTTCTCTAGTTTGCTAGTTATAGATTAATGGTTCGATCCGGGTTTGAAGTCTGCGGTAGCGCCGGTTTCAAGTTTAGAAAAAGTTTTCGTTTCCGCATTTTACCTCGGACAGACGACCGGGGCACTACCGTAAACTTACACTGACAATTAGCATACATCGGTTGAGAACTTGATTAACTGGTGACGGTGGATTTTTTCCCTTTAAAGCTTCCATTCGCCGTACAAGAGCGGCAATTTTTGCTTCGGCTGCTACAAAGGTGTCAAGTATGCATGCACCGTCCCTAGTTGATGATGATGGTTTCTCGCTTACACTCTCCCACTGAATAGTCTTGTCAACCAACTCTTCTAAAATTTTCCATGCGACTTTACCATCATAGCTCAAGAATTTGCATTGACAAATGAATTCTAACATCATGCGTGAGCTGGAGTCTAAACCTTCATAGACTATCTGACAAAGTCGCCATTGTTTTAAACCGTGGTGGGGACATTTGATTAGGATATCCTTGAATCTTCCAAGTATTTCCAAAAGATTTCACCCTCTTTTTTTGAAATTGTGAATTTCATTTCTAATTCGAACAGTTTTGTGAATCGAGTAAAAATTTTTAAGAAATACTTTCATAAAGTCATCCCGCATCGCAATCGATCGAGCTAGCAAACTGTTTAACCAACTCTTTGCGTTGTCCTTAAGTGCAAAGGTAATGAACTTAAGCTTAACAACATCCTCCCCCACTCCTTGGATTTTCATCATAGCGCATACTCCCTCAAATTCACTGATTAAAAGGTAGGCACCCTCGGACTCGAGTCCATGGAATTTTGGGAGTAGCGGTATGAATTGCTGTTTGATTTCATAGTTACTAGCCGCGTTGGTGGGCAATACTTGTTAGTGTATATGCCCTAGGGTCCATTATTGTATCATACTAGTTTGTATATTGCTTAATGGAAGCTTGGGATATTCACAGTTATATTAACAGTCTCACTCAACATAGTAATATGCTACTTGGTTTATGTCTATCTTAATATGTGTATATGTTAGCATATCATGAATACATATTGATAGAGCCCTTAGGATCTTGCTTGACTACCAGCATTGTGATGGCAGTCACACTAGTGGGGGATGGGTAGTCTACAAGCACATCTTTTTTCAGGTCCCTAGTCGTAGGATTATCGAGACAGGGCATCGATACTCTGGAGTAGACTAGTGTGTACGCTTCTCATCCCAGTTGGGGAGATGGTCTGTCCCACAGCCATCAGTACGTTGTACTGGAGATAGTATACAGGTGCTCGTTGGGTTACGGGTACACCGGACAGGACTCGCAGGGAACTGTTGGTTGGTATTATACCCGTCGTCAGTTAACAGTTCCCAGGTGACATGAGTACAGCATAGTCTGCAGACTTGACACTGCTGCTTCGTCTCGAGTGTGTTCCTACTGTTCTTAGATTGCTACCCTACCACGGCTTAAAGGAGTCATGCAAACTGGTAGCAGTTGGGTGCAGTCCCGAAGCACTTGGAGGCTGTGGCGGTTAGATAGGATTTGTCTCTCCCGGTATTGGGAGTTGATATCGCACTGTGTTTGGAGAGCCATTACGCAAAGTCCCTGGCCAGGGCAAACGAGATTTACTGGTAGGATTTCCAGTAGCTTCTCAAGGTGTAATGGGCTTCACTCCGACACGACTTATACCGCCTTTTAGAGGACTGACGCTTGCCGCCCCCTAGGCCCGATATGCGATAGTCATAGATGAACAGACCGGACTGTACGGAGATTGTCACATCAGGCTCGGTAGGAGTTCGGATGGGTTTCCTCATCAGCCTTCTTATCGACATCTACCTGGAGACCGTTACATACAGCTAGTACCGCTTACGGCCAGTGGTTAAACCCACTGCCAGCGTAGTGTCGAGTCTTTAGAGTCCCACACAGAGAGTTTCCCTACTTCAGACGAAACGATATAGAGGTCGTATGGTTTTACGACAGGGTTCGGACACATACGTGCATTTATGCACGTATGATTTTTCGGACAATTTTTACTAGCGGGCTTTAGTTTAAGCCAGGTTCTAGTATTGGATTATTGGATTTATACAGTCTCGGTTTTTCCGTGTTTTACGGATAGGAGGGGCATTCTCGTAATTACTCGAGAAGCTTCTAGAAGAAAGGTGACTCATTATGTTTTAATTCATTTATGAATTAAGCTTAATGAGGTGGAGGAGATGATGTGTAATTTGCATTAATTATACATGAGTCATGAGGTGATTCAACTCAAAGTAATTAATGATGCATGGTTGATATTTTGAGATATTATTTCTAGATATTTTGATGCTTCATTATTTATCCAAATGACTTAAGATATTTATTCATTCTCACTTTCACATTCTCTCTCCTCAAGCTCTCTCTCTTCAAAGACCTAACCCTAATCCTCTCATGTGTTGAGACCCTAGGGTTAGCAAGACTAATAGATCACTAACCCTCTTCTATATCCTCTAGGTTACTTTGATTAGCACTCATAGTCACCTAGTTACCTCAAGTGAGAGGTTAAAGCCTGGAGAAAGAGCTCTCGGGTGGATCTTCTATCACATCGAGGAGGCCGACGAGGAAGTGAACTACAAGAACAAGAAGGAATTGAATCTTTAGGTATAATCATTTATCATAGTAGCTAATCACTTCTAGATAGTTGTTAGTTAGGGTTTAGCAAAAATCCGTAAAGTTAGTCGATGTTAACTCAAACAAAATGATTGTTTTACCTATTCCGCCTCCCCGCATCTTGTGGGGTGTCTAACGTCGACTTACAGTGGTATCAGAGCCTAGCTAAACCATATCTAACATGTTAGTAAAGTCGTTAGAAATTCGATCGCAAAAAGAACCCGAAAAAACATCATTTTCACCATGTTTCTGCCGATTTTAAAACGGGGTCTAAAAATTTTTTAGGGACCCTTAAAAATACAAGCAGGTAATTTTAAGAATTGTGAAGAAATTTGGGACTGTGACTCGACCATAGCGCCGCGAATTCACGGCCGAGTTGACTCCAAGTCAACCCAAATTTGCTCAGTTATTCTTCTGTGTTGATGTTGTGTTTTCTGGGATGATTTGTTTCTGCTCAGGTTTTATGTGCACAGAGAATTGTTTGGAGTAGAATCATTTGTGTTGCTTGATCGAAATTCTAAGATGTTTGGCTAACTGGATTATATCTGTATTGTGTTTAATGTGTTCGTAAACCTCCCCTAACTGCTAGTATGTCGGTTAGCAGGGGGTTGCACATTTCTGTAATGGTTTTTACTGGTTTGTGAATGTGGACTTGTTGGATTGTCATAAATGGATAGTCGGGGATGTGAGACGAGTGTTTCTTTCATTCAAATGTAAATTGTAATTTGTTGTAATATTCTTTTGCGGGGCACATCCGGGTTGAGGTTGTAGCCACCGTTGTATTATTTCATTTATGGTTTTCTGCTTCTAGGATAGACCCAAGGTGGGGTACACAAACTACCTGGTACTTTGAATTGTTTAGTGGCCTACTCACGTTGTTGAGGGAGACTGCTTCATTTCGGGTACTAGGCGGGTAGTTTGCCGTACCCGTAGGGGTCTAGGGTGGGGTTTTGGCTATTCATCGCGACTGTGTAATCCGACTTTCTTTGCAGGCTCAAAAGGAATGCGGATTCGTAGAAAATCCAATATGTTCATCTGTGATCTGGAATGCTTATTATTGCGTCTGACGAATGTACAATATCTATATATGATATCTAGTAGGCGTCACTTATGTTCTACACCCGCGCTAGCCCAGCCCTCGCTCTGTCGTTAGTTAAGTAACCTAACGGGTGAATGACGGGGCCCAGTGGCGAATGCGGATGGCATAAGAAGACGTTGTATTTTCGTTGTTTTCTGCAATGATAGGTTAATTGATGGGACGCATTATATTAATACAAAGAAAATAAACCAAAGTTGAATCGTTGGAACAGTTTAAAAAAAACCACTCGGTTATTTTAAAAATAAAAGATATTTTTTAAATCGCGGAGCTTAAGCCACTCCTTTTAAAAGCTATCAGGTTCCTTCGATCATATCAAGTTCACTACGTTTACGGTTTCGCCAAAACCATCCGTAGCCCTCCGTCATTTTATTTGGGTATTCAGTAGTATTCAAGCTATGTATTTTGACCAACGCCAAGGCATAGTGTTTGGTAGCTGCTGGGTATTCATTTGTTGCATAGATAGATGAGTTGGTTTGGGACAGTCGTACTATCATTTGGCAACATCAGGGGTATGTACGGATGGGTTCAAATTAACAAGATAATGATGGGTAGAACTTGACATGTGACTTATGACATTTTGACCAACACCAAGGTCATAAGAGCATGGGGCAGAAATTGATATCGGGAATTTCTAAAGAAACTGAAATTTGCTAAGAGTTGCATTGTAGGGTTCCTAGGCATACTAATGAAGTCTCACAAGTGATCAAACATGACTAATTCAAATTTTACAAGTGCCTACAAACCCTAATACGGATCGTTAACTAGATATATAGGCTATGCGATGCAAGTTAACGACTTTTAACTAAAGGAAAGAAGCTACAACCTTTGTAGATCCGGTCCTCCACGTCCTAGGCTCCGTGATGAGGTCCCTCCACTGTCCAAATCAAATCCATGACTCTAGCATCGGCTTCATCAGAGAAATGGGCGGGCTTGGTCGTCGGTTCGATGCCGAAGATGATCTACATCGAGGCATCACAAGATCAAGCTCCAACTTCACCAAGCCTTGAAAACTTGTGAAGGAAACACCCTATACTACTTGGCAAGAGGTAGAGGATGAAGAAATAGGAGGTGGGTTCACTTTAGAATTGGATTTCTCACTCAATTTCATCACTTGCCATTGGAGTAGCAAGCTTTTCTTCATGGAAGAAGAAGATGATGAAGGAAAAAAGAATATGATAAGTATTGAATAATTAGATAAATAAATCAATACTTATCATATATTAACCCTTGGTTAATTGTAGAGAATGGACCATGGTTAACTTGAATGGTTAGGGTTAAGTATAAGACAAGAGTGGTGACTTAGTCAAGGTTTCAAGAAGCTTCAACTAAAAACAAAACAAGTCCACCATTTATCTTTCTCTTTTCCAACAAGAAAAAGATAAATAAATAGATAAATGAATAAGTAAGTGAAATGAAACCCTAATCATTAACTTAACCATGGTTTAATTCTTTACACTTAACCAAGTAAACATGTATCATCAAACATGATACAATCATGTGCACAAAAGTATATCACATATACAACTTGCACATCAAGCGAGAAAATCTATTTAAAGTGAACCAATACTAGTTAATGCAAAGTAATATATCAAATATATAATTACACATTAAATCATTAAATCAACACTTGATTTAACGATCCGGTCATATTGCATATAACCGACTAGTATCCTATGTATCAGCTTATCGAATCAATCCTTGATTCGATATTTAGGTTATATCGCATACAACCATTCGACACATTCATCGCGAGAATGAAATACGGTATCACATACACGCATTATTCTCGGTCCTGCACATATCTCATATGCGCTCCTATTTCGTTTCGCTTGAGCCAGGAAACCTCTGTGTAGGACTCTAAAGACTCGTCAATACGCCGGCAGCAGGTGATGATCATATCAAACACCCGCAAGCCGCAAGCGGTCTGCTAAACGTAACGGCCACCCGGGTATTGAGCGATCAGAAGATCGATGAGCAAGCCCGCTCACACTCCTGTGAATCCAACCAGTAACATTTACCGTACAGTCCGGTCTGTTCGTCTGATATGTCGCATATCTCGCCTAGGGGTAGTAAACGTCAGTCCCCAGTAGCTCGATAAGTCATGCCGACGTGAAGTCCATGACATGTGTGAAACTACTGATAACACTTACCAGTAGGTCACTGCAACCCTGGCCAGGGATTTCCTGTTATGGCCAGTCGAGCATAGCGCAACATCAACCCCCAATACCGGGAGAGACGAATCCCCTCCTATCGCTCATTGCCTCCATGTGAATCGGGACTGTACCCAAAAACCACCTGTTTGCACGACTCGGTAGAGCCATGGTAGGGTGGAAATCAAAGCACAGTGGGAGACACACAAGACTCTATGACGATCTCGGGTCAACAGACTAAGCTGTACCAGTGTCACCAGAGAACTGCCATCTGACGTGAGGTATAATACCATCTGGGAGTTCTCGGCGAGTCCGTTCAGTGTACCCAGTCTCCACTGAGCACCCGTATACCATCTCTGATGTCAAACACCAATGGATATGGGATCATCCATCTCCCATCACATGGGTCGAGAAGATATACGCTAGTCTACTCTGGAATATCGATGCCCCGTCTCGATATTCCCCCGACTAGGAACATTGAAGGATGTACTCATGGACTATCCAGGCCCCACTGGTATGATCTGCATCATAATCCTGGAAATCGAGTACACATCCTAAGGGCTTTATCAACATGTAACAGAGAGACAGAAAGTATACATGTTAAGATAAAGATCAACCAGATAGCGTACTATTATGTTGAGCAAGAAAGTCCTACCTATATATGTCCCAGCATCCACTACAATATACATCCAATGTACAGTAATGGCCTCTAGGGCATACATATAACTAACATGCATACCATTTGGAGTGTGATAATTTTGGTAGGATTCCTTCAGCTTTATCACACGATGATATTTGGATCCCGATCCTACTGTGAGTATCCGCTACTCATCAGGAGATTCGTCACTTAACGATCAATGCTATAAACCAAGTAGGTGTCGAGAAAGGTGTCAGCGGGGCTACGCCCCCAGAGAAAAGAGGTTATTTAATTAAGGAACTTCATGAAAGCGTCGTAAAACCTCCCTCGAAGTACCGACACCGGCCTGGCTGAACGGTTAAGCAAGTATTGTACGGTGAGAATAATCCTAACTAGTTCTTCCTATTTGGTTTGAGGAGGGATTCGAGAAACAGTAGGAGCCATCCTGTTTAGATAAACTAAAAACCACTCTAAACTTGCAAGAGCATCATGCTAAAGTGTTCCCTCTCTCTCTCATTGCAGCGACCCGGAACATGATAGGCTTTAAGTTATTATTAGATAAAAATATTTTGACATGGTCAAACTATAAAGATTGGTTCTGGAATGTTAAGATAGCAATTACTTATGAAAAATTAGGGTATGTCCTTACCATTAAGGCACCTGTTGTCCCTGGTCCAGAATCCAGTGTCGCAGATAAGGAAATCCGCAAGACCTGGGAGATTGACTACGCGAAGGACAAATACATCGTGCTTGCCTCTATGAATAATGAACATCAGAGGAGGCACGAGAATATAGATCTAGAATCCATATTTTTCCACACCAAGGATTTGTATGGAGAGCAATCTCGTATAGCTAGATATGAGATCTCGAAGAACTTGTTTCAGTCGAGGCTGGCCGTCGGATCATCTGTAGGAGAACATGTCCTTAAGATGATTGTCTATATAGAAGAGCTCGCGGACCTCGGGACGACATTAGAGAACGAGCTATATACAGACTTGGTTCTTCAGTCCCTTCCTTCTACCTACGCCCAGTTTATCTTGAATTTCAACATTCAAGGTAAAGAAGTTGAACTTCTCGAACTCCTTAACATGTTGAGGAGTGCAGAGGGAACCTTGCAGAAAGCAAGGGAAACACCCACTATGTTTGTTCATGGTGCTTCCTCTTCCAGGTCCAAGGCAAGGGCCAATGGAAGGAAGAAGAAGGCCGCTACCAAACCAAGAGGTGGTGTTGGTAAGGTGGGAGTCAAGGGAAAGGCAAAGGTTGCGGTGCCAGTAGTGGCAAAGGACGAGTGCTTCCACTGTCGTAGGAAAGGCCATTGGAAGAAAAATTGCAAAGCTTAGATCGCCAAGAACCAGGACCCGAAGCAAGCTGTGGGTTCGACTTTAGGTGTGTTTGTAATTGAAAATTGTCTGTCAATCAACTCTACTTCCTGGGTATTGGATACCGGATCATGATCTCATATATGCAATTCATTGCACGCACTGAGAAACCGTAGAGTGCTGAAGGTTGGTGATATGACCCTCCAGGTTGCTAACGGAGCTAGCGTGAGTGTTGTGTCCGTAGGGGATATCACATTGGATTGGCGAGTGGACATATTTTGGTTTTGCGCAACTGTTTTTGTGTACCTAGTTTAACATGTAATATCATATCAGTATCGTTGTTATTAAAAGAAGGTTATGATTTCACGTTTGTAAGCGATGTTGTTAACATCCACCTTAATCATGGATTGATTGGGTCCGGTACACTAGATAACGGTATATACGTGTTAAACCAATTACAGATTTTCAATGTCCAGAACACACTAAAAAGAAAGTCTCCAGATATAAATCAGGCTTTCTTATGGCATTGTAGACTAGGTCACATCAATGAGACAAGGTTAACTAAGTTACATAGAGAAGGATATTTGGATCCATTCGAATATCAATCTTATGACACTTGTCAATCATGTCTCAAAGGAAAGATGACAAAGACTCCATTCACTGGACATGGAGTAAGAGCGAGCGAGCTCTTAGGACTCATACACAGCGATGTATGTGGTCCAATGTCTACATATGCAAAGGCAATTTTTCATATTTCATTACTTTTACGGATGATTACTCTAGGTATGAATTCATTTTCTTAATGAAACATAAATCCGAGGCCTTTGAGAAATTCCAAGAATATAAGAATGAAGTAGAAAACCAAACCGGCAAAAGTATCAAGACACTGAGATCTGATCGAGGTGGTGAATACTTAAGTGCCGAGATCCTGGGTTACCTAAAAGAGAATGGAATTCTCTCTCAGCATACTCCTCCATACACTCCATAGCATAACGGTGTATCGGAAAGACGGAACCGAACTCTATTGGATATGGTACGTTCCATGATGAGTAATACTGAGTTACCGCGATCTTTCTGGGGTTATGCACTAGAATCAGCTGCATATCTTTTAAACAGGGCTCCTACCAAGACTTTGCCTACCACACCATTTCAGATGTGGAGTAGGAAGAAACCCTATCTTCAGTATCTGAAGTTATGGAGATGTCCAGCTTTTATTAAAAAGCAGCATGCGGACAAACTCGAGGCACGATCAGTGCAGTGTCAGTTTGTGGGATATCCAAAGAACACCAAGGGGTATTTTTTCTATTACGCAGAGGAACAAAAGGTTTTTGTTTCTCGTAATGCCCATTTTCTAGAACAGCAGTTTTTAGAAAAGGAAACAAGTAGGAGAGAAATAGAACTGGAAGAAATTCCAGAACCACAAAATACTACTGAAAGTTTGGTAGAACCAGAAGTTCAAGAAGAACAGGACATTCCCGCACCCCTCCGCAGGAGTAGTAGGCCATCTCATCCGCCTGAGAGATACTACAGTTTTCTCATAGACGGGGATTGAGAGGATTGCGTCATTGATAATGATGAACCTACTAGCTTCCAGCAGGCCATCCAGAGCGGCGACTCGGTAAGATGGCTGGATGCAATGCGGACCAAGATGGAGTCCATGTACACCAACAAAGTATAGACTTTGGACTTTGCTCCAGATAGGGTAAAACCCATAGGATGCAAGTGGATCTTCAAGAAAAAGATTGGTGTAGATGGACAGGTGGAAATCTATAAGGCTAGACTTGTTGCAAAGGGTTTTCATCAAAGACTTGGTTTGGACTATGACGAAACTTTTTCTCCAGTGGCTATGCTCAAATCCATTCGGATCCTTCTTGCCATTGCCGCCTTCCATGATTATGAGATCTGGAAGATGGACGTAAAGACGGCTTTTCTAAATGGTAATTTAGAAGAGTGCGTCTATATAGATTAGCCAGAAGGTTTCAATCAGAGTGGGAGCAGCGGGAAAGTGTGCAAGTTGCTTAAGTCCATTTATGGACTAAAGCAGGCATGGCGGAGTTGGAACATCTGTTTTGATGAAACGGTCAAAGAATATGACTTTATCAAAAATCCAGATGAACCATGTATATATAGTAAAATTGTAGCACGGACTGTCGTATTCTTCGTCTTATACATGGATGACATTCTCTTGATAGGAAATGACATTCCTATGCTACAATCTGTCAAAGGATTCTTGTCACACAGGTTCTCCATGAAAGACTTGGGTGATGCCTCTTACATACTGGGGATCCAGATCTATCGTGATAGATCTAAGAGGATGTTGGGACTTTCGCAGTCCAGGTATATCAACACTATACTGAAAAGATTCAGTATGGAAGATTCTAAGCGTGGTAATTTACCGGCTTGTCACGGAATCACCCTCTCCAAAGAGATGTCTCCCAAGACTGATTTGGAAAGGGATTGCATGTCAATTATACCCTACGCTTCTGCGGTAGGCTCTATAATGTATGCGATATTGTGTACCAGACCAGATGTAGCTTACGCACTGAGCGTGGTGAGCCGGCATCAGTCAGACCCAGGGAAGAAGCACTGGATAGTAATAAAGAACATTCTCAAGTACCTAAGAAGGACTAAGGATATGTTCTTGGTTTACGGCGGAAAAGACCTCAAGATCGAGGCTTTTGCTGACTCCAGCTTCCAGAGTGACAAGGATGACTCCAAGTCCATGTCAGGTTATGTCTTTACCCTCAATAGAGGGGCGGTGTGGTGGAAAAGTTCCAAGCAGGACACCGTTGCTGACTCGACGTTGGAAGCAGAGTATATCGCTGCTTGCGATGCTGCAAAAGAAGCAGTCTGGATGAAGAAGTTCCTAACAGAACTTCAGGTGGTTCCTACCATTGTTAATCCAATACCGCTGTATTGTGACAAAAACGGCGCTTTAGCTTTAGCGAAAGAACCCAGGTCCCATCAGAAGTCCAGACACATCTTAAGGCGGTATCACCTGATCAGGGAGATTATAGATCGCCAGGAGATCGAGGTCCGGAGAGTTGCTACAGAGGAGAACACTGTAGATCCATTCACAAAGGCCTTACCTCATATTCAGTTCGAGAGGCTACTCGAGATGATAGGTCTTCGATATGCCAGTATATGGCCCTAGTGCTAGTGGGAGATTGTTAGTGTATATGCCCTAGGGGCCATTATTGTATCATACTAGTTTGTATATTCCTTAATGGAAGCTTGGGATATTCACAGTTATAGTAACAGTCTCGCTCAATATAGTAGTATGCTACTTGGTTTATGTCTATCTTAATATGTGTATATGTTAGCATATCGCGAATACATATTGATAGAGCCTTTAGGATCTTGCTTGACTACCAGTGTTGTGATGGCAGTCACACTAGTGGGGGCTGGGTAGTCTACAAGCACATCTTTTTTCAGGTCCCTAGTCGTAGGATTATCGAGACAGGGCATCGATACTTCGGAGTAGGCTAGTGTGTACGCTTCTCATCCCAGTTAGGGAGATGGTCTGTCCCACAGCCATCAGTACGTTGTACTGGAGATAGTATACAGGTGCTCGTTGGGTTACGGGTACACCAGACAGGACTCGCAGGGAACTGTTGGTTGGTATTATACCCGTCGTCAGTGAACAGTTCCCAGGAGACATAAGTACAGCATAGTCCGCAGACTTGACACTGCTGCTTCGTCTCGAGTATGTTCCCACTGTTCATAGATTGCTACCCTACCACGGCTCAAAGGAATCGTGCAAACAGGTAGCAGTTGGGTGCAATCCCGAAGCACTTGGAGGCAGTGGTGGTTAGATAGGATTCGTCTCTCCCGGTATTGGGAGTTGATATCGCGCTGTGTTTGGAGAGCCATTACGCAAAGTCCCTGGCCAGGGCAAACGAGATTTACTGGTAGGATTTCCAGTAGCTTCTCAAGGTGTAATGGGCTTCACTCCGACACGACTTATACCGCCTTTTAGGGGACTGACACTTGCCGCCCCCCTAGGCCCAATATGCGATAGTTATAGACGAACAGACCGGACTGTACGGAGATTGTCACATCAGGCTCGGTAGGAGTTCGGATGGGTTTCCTCATCGGCCTTCTTATCGACATCTACCTGGAGACCGTTACGTACAGCTAGTACCGCTTGCGGCCTGTGGTTAAACCCACTGCCAGCGTAGTGCCAAGTCTTTAGAGTCCCAAATAGAGAGTTTCCTTACTTCAGGCGAAACGATATAGAGGTCGTATGGTTTTACGACAGGGTTCGGACACATACGTGCATTTATGCACGTACGATGTTCGGACAGTTTTTACTAGCAGGCATTAGTTTAAGCCAGGTTCTAGTATTGGATTATTAGATTTATACCGTCTCGGTTTTTCCGTGTTTTACGGATAGGAGGGGCATTCTCGTAATTACTCGAGAAGCTTCTAGAAGAAAGGTGACTCGTTATGTTTTAATTCATTTATGAATTAAGCTTAATGAGGTGGAGGAGATGATGTGTAATTTGCATTAATTACATCATGAGTCATGAGGTGATTCACCTCAAAGTAATTAATGAAGCATGGTTGATATTTTGAGATATTATTTCTAGATATTTTGATGCTTCATTATTTATCCAAATGACTTAAGATATTTATCCATTCTCACTTTCACATTCTCTCTCCTCAAGCTCTCTCTCTTCAAAGACCTAACCCTAATCCTCTCATGTGTTGAGACCCTAGGGTTAGCAAGACTAATAGATCCTTAATCCTCTTCTATATTCTCTAGGTTACTTTGATTAGCACTCATAGTCACCTAGTTACCTCAAGTGAGAGGTTAAAGCTTAGAGAAGGAGCTCTCGGGTGGATCTTCTATCACATCGAGGAGGCCGACAAGGAAGTGAACTACAAGAACAAGAAGGACTTGAATCTTTAGGTATAATCATCTATCATAGTAGCTAATCACTTCTAGATAGTTGTTAGTTAGGGTTTAGCAAACATCCGTAAAGTTGGTCGATGTTAACTCAAACAAAATGATTGTTTTACCTATTCCGCCTCCCCGCATCTTGTGGGGTGTCTAACGTCGACTTACAGTATTATGCACAAGGATAGGGATGAACGGTGAGGATGGCATCTTTCATGAAACACGGCTTCTCTCTGCTCCATATCGTCTGTTCTGTCATCGTCGATGATGTGGGAGGAGAAGAAAGTGAAGGAGAATGAAGAATAGATTTGGATGGCTCCGATAAAGCAGAAGGTGATAATGTCTCAAACGGTTCCGTGGAGTCAGACGGTGAAGAAGTGTCGGATGACACAGTCTACAACTGGACTAATCGAGATTTTGAATCTCTAGTCCAAGCTGACATGCATTATCCGAACGCGGTAGGAAAGACTAAGAGAATGGAAGAAAAATGTTGTTTACAAATCCAAATTTTTGTTTGTTTTTCTAGAAATATATACAGAGGTAACTCAAAATAAACTCCGTGATGTTGCCACTGCCCGGCAACCATGATAAAAACTTGTTTGCTGGAGAGCATGTTGTGCGTTAATAAGGTTATGGTTCAAATATCGGATATGTCAGTTTTGTTGAAAAGATAGCTCAATTTGATTCTCAAATTATAAAAATACCGCAAATGCATGGTGCGTTGTAACAATCCGGAAAATACAGGTTGATCTACAAGGAATGGATATCACGATGTTCGTTTTGAGTTAGAAACAAATGAGTTGAATTTGATTTTGTCATGTTTTTATAAAAAGAATACGATGTAATAGCGAAAAGTGATATTTACGGGATACTTAGGCTAAGTTTTAGTAAAATGACTTGTGGCGTTACCCCTAATACGACGTTCCCTGCTGATTTTTTTGAGTATTTTCAATACAGAAAAATCACATTTTTAAAAATTGTCCAGAGAGGGGATCATTTTGACGTTTCGGGGTCGATCGGAGTTTTAACTTCGTATACACGTCGCCTAATGCTCTAACTAGGCTCTGATACCACTGTAGGGTTCCTAGGCACTCTTACAAGGGTTCATAAGGCATTAACCATGCCCGAATAAAATTTTAGACGTGCCGAACAACCCAAAGCCGGGATCTTTGCTAGATTATTAGGGTTTAACATGCAAGTAAACATCTTTACAACTAAGTGTGAGGGATTACAACCTTTGTAGTCCGCTCCTTCGATTCATAAGCTCCGAGTAGAAGTCCCTTCTCCGTGATCCACGATCTCCCAGACTCAAGAGAGGCTCCACGACTCGAACGATTCATGCTAGCTTGTAGTGTTCCTTTTCTCCGATGATCTACGTCGAAGTTTCTATAACTCAAGCTCTCTCACTCTAATGAGGTGAACACCCTAATCTAATTGGCTAGATTAGATGAGTATGATGGAGTAGTATTTATGCTTTCTTTTTATATCAAATTCTCACATGAAATCATCACAAAATGAAAACCTAGAAAGCTTTCTCAAAGCTCAAGGTTGAAGAAGAAGAAGAAATGATGCATAATCCTTTTGTGATGAATAATGAAATGATATATGATTAATAATGTAACCATGGTCAACCATGAGTAGGCTAACCCATGTAGAGAATTAACTAAGGCTAGGGTTTGGGTTGAGTTAAAGAATGAGTCATAAGAAAATATCAACCATAATATCTTTTCCATGACAAAAGAAATCCTTCTAGAAGTATCAAGAAAGAACTAACCCAAATCAAACCCTAACCTTGTTTAATCTCCACTAAACATATTTCATTATTAATCATATCATGTTACAATAATATATATCACATATATATTATATATTTGTAACAAAAGAAAATAATACAATTAATATATATCGCATATATCAATGTATTATCCGGTGAGAAAATGAAATAATAAAGCGAGCCAATATCAGATAATGTAATGCAATATATCATATATATTATTATACATTAAATTATCGAATCAACACTTGATCCGACAATCCGGCTATATCGAATATAACCGACTAATATATCATGTACCGATCATCGAATCAACACTTGATCCGATGACCCGGCTCATATCTAAATATCGCGAGAATATAATACGGTATCTCATATCGCATTATCCTCAGTCGTGCACATATCACATATGTGCCCCTACTCCGTTTTGCCTAAGTCAAGAAACCTCTGTGTAGGACTCTAAAGAATCGTCAATACATCGGTAGCAGGTGATGATCATATCAAACACCCACAAGCTGCAAGTGGTCAGCTAAACGTAACAGCCACCGAGGTATTGAGTGATCAGAAGATCAACAAGCTAGCCTGTACATTCTCCTGTGAATCCAATCAGTAACACTCCCGTACAGTCCAGTCTCTTCGTCTGATATGTTGCATATCTAGTCTAGGGGTGGTATACGTCAGACCCCAGTAACCGATAAGTCGTGTCGATGTGAGGCTCATAACGGGTCGATAAACTACTGGTAACACTTACCAGTAAATCTCTATATCAGCCCTGGCCAGGGACTTCCAGTTATAGCCAATCGAACACAGCACAATATCAACTCCCTATACCGGGAGAGACGAATCCCCTCCTGTCGCTCATTGCCTCCATGTGATTCGGGACTGCACCCAAAAGCCACCATTTTGCATGCCCTCTTGGACATGGTAAGGTAGAAATCAAAGCACAGTGGGAATCACACAAGACTCTATGACGATCTCGAGTCTACAGACTACCCTGTACCAGTGTCACCGGAGAACTGCCATCTGACGTGTGGTATATCACCATCTGGGAGTTCTCGGCGAGTCCGTCCAGTGTACCCAGTCTCCACTGAGCACCCGTACACCATCCTTGATGTCAAACACCGATGGATATGGGATCATCCATCGCCCATCATATGGGTCAAGATGCGTATACGCTAGTCTACTCTGGTGTATCGATGCCCTGTCTCGATATACCCTCGACTAGGAACAGTTATAGGATGTACTCATCGACTACCGTGGCCCTACTAGTATGATCTCATCATAGTCCCAGTAGTCGAGTACAGATCCTAAGGGCTTTATCAACATGTGAGAGTCATACAGTAAACCAATACAAGTCAACATGTTAAGATTAAGTGAAACCAAATAGCATACTATCATGACGAGCAAGAAAGTCCTCTCTATATATATCCAAGCGTCCATTATAATATACATCATATGTACAACAATGGCCTCTAGGGCATATACATAACTAACAATCTCCTACTTGCACTAAGGCCAGCTACTGTAGTATCTCATACCTAGCATCTTGAATAATCTCTCAAACTGTATCTGGGGAATGGCCTTCGTGAGTGGATCCGCAGTGTTGTCCTTCGTATCTACTCTCCTGACCTCGATCTCCCGGCGATCAACTATCTCTCTGATCAGGTGTTACCGCCTCAGAATATGTCTGAACTTTTGATGGGACCTGGGTTCCTTGGCCAAAGCCACGGCTCCATTGTTATCGCAATACAAAGGTATTGGATGCTCAATGGATGGAACCACACCATGTTCACTAATGAACTTCTTTATCCAGACAGTCTCTTTGGCAGTATCGTTGGCAGCGATGTATTCAGCCTCCATCGTCGAGTCTGCAACGGTATCCTGTTTGGAACTCTTCCAACACACCGCCCCTCCATTGAGGGTAAAGACAAATCCCAAGTGCAACTTAGAGTCATCCTTATCACTTTAGAAGCTCAAATCGGTAAAGGACTCCACCTGGAGTTCTCCGTTACCATACACCAAGAGCATCTCTTTAGTCCTTCGCAGGTACTTAAGAATGCTCTTCGCAGCTGTCCAGTGACTCTCTCCAGGATCTGCTTGATACCGACTCACTACACTTAGTGAGTATGCTATATCGGGTCTGGTACATAGCATCGCATACATGATTGAGCCTACTGCCGAAGCATAGGGTATCCCTTGCATGCGAGCTCTCTCTAAATCAGTCTTGGGAGACATCTCTTTGGAAAGAGTGAGTCCAGAGATCGTGGGTAGGTTCTCACGCTTGGATTCTTCCATACTAAACCTCTTTAGTATGGTGTCAATGTACCTGGATTGGGACAATCTCGGTATCCTTTTAGATCTATCTCTATAGATCATAATTCCCAGTATGCAGGAGGCATCACCTAGATCTTTCATTGAGAATCTTTGTGATAATAAGAGCTTGACTGATTGCAGCATAGGAACATCATTTCCTATCAAGAGTATGCCATCGACGTACAATACGAGGAAGACAACCTTACTCTCTGCAACCTTCTTTTAGATACAAGGTTCATCTATATTTTTGATGAAGTCAAACTCTTTGACTACAACATCAAAATAGATGTTCCAACTCCGCGATACTTGCTTTAACCCATAAATGGATTTAAGCAGCTTGCACACCTTTCCACTGCTCCCACTATCTATGAAGCCCTCTGGCTGAGTCATGTACACGCACTGTTCTAAATCACCGTTTAGAAAGGCGGTCTTAACATCAATTTGCCAAATTTCGCAGTCATGGTATGCAGCAATGGCAAGTAAGATCCGGATGGACTTAAGCATAGCCACTAGAGAAAAGGTTTCGTCATAATCCACACCTGGTCGTTGACGAAAACCCTTTGCAACAAGTCTAGCTTTGAAAGTCTCAACTTTTCCATCTACACCAATTTTCTTTTTAAAGATCAACTTGCTCCCAATGGGTTTTACCCCTTCAGGAGCAATTTCCAAAATCCATACTTTGTTGATGTACATGGATTCCATCTCAGATCGCATTGCATCCAGCCATTTCACAGAGTCACCACTCGTGATGGCCTGCTCGAAACTAGTCGGGTCATCATCTTCCATGATGCAATCCTCGCTTCCACCATCAATGAGAAAACCGTAGTATCTCTCAGGTGGATAAGAAACCCTGCTAGATCGGCGGAGTGGCTGGGGTTCGTCGGGTACTACTGAATCCTCTGGCTCCAATAAATCATCAGTTGTAGTTTGTGGTGCTGGAACCTCTTCCAGCTCTACCTCTTCGCCACTAATTTCTTTTGAAAGAAATTCCTTTTCTAAAAAGGTGGCATGTTGAGCAACAAACACCTTTTGTTGTTCACTGTGGTAGAATAGATATCCATATGAATTGCTTGGATATCCTACAAACTTACAAAGAACTAATCGTGCCTCGAGCTTGTCCGGATTTTGCTTTTTAACATAAGCCGGACAACCCCATATCTTAACTCTTTTAAGAGATGGTCACTTCCCATTCCATATCTCATATGGAGTGGTAGGAACAGATTTAGTTAGAACTCTATTCAATAGGTATATGGCTGTCTCCAGAGCATACCCCCAGAAGGAAATAGGTAACTCAGCTGTACTCATCATAGAGCGTACCATATCTAATAGGGTGCGATTCCTCCGTTCCGATACACCGTTGTGCTGTGGTGTATAAGGAGGAGTAAGCTGAGAGAGAATCACATTCTCTTTTAGATAATCTAGGAACTCATTGCTCAAGTATTCTCATCCTCGATCAGATCGAAGTATCTTAATACTTTTGCCCGTTTGGTTCTCTACTTCGTGCTTATATTCTCTGAATTTCTCAAAAGCTTCAGACTTGTGTTTCATCAGGAACTCATGTCCGAATCTAGAGAGATCGTCAGTGAATGTAATGAAGTAGGAAGAACCATTCCTAGTATGCGTAGACATGGGACCGCATACATCACTATGTACCAGTCCTAAGAGTTCGGTAACTCTTTCTTCCACTAAACAGAGTTTTGGTCATTTTTCCTTTGAGACATGAATGGCAAGTATCATAAGATGATAATTCGAACGGATTCAAATATCCATCCTTATGTAACTTAGCCAGTCGTGTCGCATTGATATGACCAAGTCTACAATGCCACAAGAAGGATTCGTTCATTTCTGAACTCTTCCTCTTGTGTGTATTTTGTATATTAAGGACTGTATTTTGATTGAGAATGAATATGCCATTATGTAACGAGCCTGATCCAATCAACTTTTGATCTAGGAATATGTTCATAATATTATCCTGTACTACAAAATTATATCTTTCTTTACTTAATAAAGAAACTAATATAATGTTGTACATCATGCTCGGTATATAATAGCACTCATTCAGAATCAGTGTATTACTACTTGGTAATACTAGGTGATATTCGCCAACTGCTTTGGCTTCAATACTTGCACCATTCCCTACTTGTACGGAATGATCACCCTTTCCTAGTTTTCTACCTTTACGTAGCCCACGTAACAATTTACATATGTGGGATCCCGATCCGGTATCTAATACCCAGGACGTAGGGTGAACTGAGAAACAGTTCTTAATAACACACCCGAAGAAGATACATCAGCATGCATGTTCTTTGTTTGAGCGGCATGAGAATTCAGATATTCTCCTGTTTCCTGTTTATTCTTATAACTCTTATAAGAAAGAACGGTACCAATGTTCCCTTGCACAGTATAATAAGCGGGTTCAGTCAATACATCCATTTTATTATCTTGATTAAATCCTGACATGGTCGCTACCTGGAGAGAGAGAGAGAAGGAAACACTTTAGCGTATGCTCTTGCAAGATTAGATTGGTTATTATCTTATCTAATCAGAATGTCTCCCACTGTTTTTATCAAATCTTCCTTCAAACCCTAAAAGGTAAGATTAGCTGGGATTAATTACACCCTATAATTTCGTCAATCTTTCAGCCAGATCAGTGTCGGTACTTGAGGGAGGTTCCCCGTGCTTTCGCACGGACCTAATTAAAATAAACCTCGTTTCCCCAGAGGCATAACCCCGTTAATACCTTTCTAGACACCTACTTGATCGGCTAATTGTCCTGTGTAAAACTCTCCCAGGAGTAACTCTTACTCGCAGTGGGTATCGGGATCCAACTATCTCATAGGAAGTATGCAATCTCATTGCAAATTTCAACACTTGAAATTCCCGATAATGCTTTTGCCCCTAGCAACTTATGACCTTGGCTAAGGTCAACAAATCATAAGTGCTAACCAAGTTCAACCCGTCATTTCCCAATTGAATTAAACCCACCCGTACGACCCTTGCCTAAGGTCAACAAAGTCGTACGACTACCCTAACTCAATCATATCTCATGTTTTAGCAAATAAATACTAATTAGCTACCGTACACCACGCCTTGGCTAAGGTCAACAAACTCAGCACGAATACTAACTAGTCTCTATCTAAAATGACGGAGGGCTACACAGGTTTTTCAGAAAACCATGAGCGTAATGAACTTGATATCGTCGTAGAATCAAGTGATTTTTGAAAAGGAGTGTTTTTGAGGCTTTTCTAGTTTCGCTAAAGAGGTCACTCCCGGGGAAGGGATCTCGGCTCTTTCCCCATCGAATAAGGTGCAGGGTATATCATATATACCACTGTGCAAAGCAAGAACTATAGAAGCTGTCAAAAACTAAACCGTGAGTTTGTAGCATCTGCCAATTTCGCTAAAGAGGTCACTCCCGGTGAAGGGATCTCGGCTCTTTCCTCATCGAATAAGGTGCAGGGTATATCATATATACCGCTATGCAAAGCAAAACTGTAGCTACCCTTTTTATAAAGTTTTGATTCTACAACATTTTTTAGGTTTCTTTTCTTTTTATTAATCTCATTAATAAAAATCCCATCAGCTTATGCTTCCTAAGCATCACAGAAGAAACGAAAGCAGTAATATTTATATATCAACATATATATATAGTATAAGCATTCGTCTCAGGCAGTAATATAATCACGTCACAGAACATTGCAGCAGAAGAACATATATGAAATATTGGATATACTAGGATGTCCGTGTTTTTAATACGAGCCAGTATAAAACACGGATTCCACGGTCGCGATGAATAGCCAAACCCACATCCCTAGACCCCTACGAGAGCGGCAAGTAACACTGCCAATTCTAGGGTTAGGAGACCCGGTCTCGACTCCTCGATATGGCCTCCCACTGGACCCTGGAACCCGGTTACTTGTGCTCCCCTCCTTGGGTCTACCTAATACGGGAAAGTAAATAATATACACTGGTGACATCAACCTCATCCCGGAAGTGCCCCAATAAAAGAATATTACATACAAATGAAT
The DNA here is from genome assembly GCA_030015575.1 of Agapanthus africanus. Classification (NCBI taxonomy): domain Eukaryota; kingdom Viridiplantae; phylum Streptophyta; class Magnoliopsida; order Asparagales; family Amaryllidaceae; genus Agapanthus; species Agapanthus africanus. The sequence goes on from CM057337.1 coordinate 518,418,621, forward strand.
TTTACATGAATGAAAATAAAAACCCTCATCTCACATAAAACCCCCGGCTATTCAGAACATGACGATCCAATATAACATATCACAGCAACACATAATATCTCATATCATCAACATAAGTAAGTATGCATACACCGATCGTCGTTGATGTATAGCAACGAAAACCGGCAATACAACTACATACTACACTTACGGTCACAGAAAAGAAATTGTAAAACTACAACATTTGGAATCCACAATCACTTTAGACATCGTAAATCCGAAATATCACATACTTCGCATTTCATGCCTAACTATATGAATTCCACATATTGTATCACATTCCAGATAAATAGACAGTATTAAACTTTCTGATCGGATAATCAAATACCCAAGATTTCCTAAATAGCTAAACACTTGAGCGGAGTTCAAATAATCCCAGAATATGTCACAGTACCGATGGTCCAGCCGTAAAAGGGTCAAGCCAACGCCTCATATGTGGCACGCCGTACTGCCCCAAACCCTAAGGTTTAGAGGCGGTTCAGACGGTCACATAATCGAGTTAAGGTTTGTGTTCTTCTAGAGGGACAACCGCGTTACTTGCACGTTTTTCCGAAAGATTTAAACCCAAGAAAAATGCAACACTTGAAAGTTTTTCATGCCGGGAAAAAGTGAGTTAATGATATCCGTTCGAACATTTTAACAGTTTCTAAATTATCCGGAAAAAGAACGAAATTAAATTTTCCGATCGAATCAACGAATTCAAAATAATCCCCAGAACACTCAACACTTGAGTCAGATTAAAAATACCCAGAAATATGCACTAACAGCTACGGATATTACTGTGCCAAAATAAAAACCAAATTCAACTGTACGGCCGCGGATCCGCGGCGCAAGCAAGGTATTGTCGCGGTTCCACGGCCGTCCGTATGAATTACCTGCTAGTATTTCACAGCAATACTTATAATTCCCTGCTGATTTTTTTGAGTATTTTCAATACAGAAAAATCACATTTTTAAAAATTGTCCAGAGAGGGGGTCATTTTAACGTTTCGGGGTTCGATCGGAGTTTTAACTTCGTATACACGTCGCCTAATGCTCTAACTAGGCTCTGATACCACTGTAGGGTTCCTAGGCACTCTTACAAGGGTTCATAAGGCATTAACCATGCCCGAATAAAATTTTAGACGTGCCGAACAACCCAAAGCTGGGATCTTTGCTAGATTATTAGGGTTTAACATGCAAGTAAACATCTTTACAACTAAGTGTGAGGGATTACAACCTTTGTAGTCCGCTCCTTCGCTTCATAAGCTCCGAGTAGAAGTCCCTTCTCCACGATCCATGATCTCCCGGACTCAAGAGAGGCTCCATGACTCGAACGATCCATGCTAGCTTGTAGTGTTCCTTTTCTCCGATGATCTACGTCGAAGTTTCTATAACTCAAGCTCTCTCACTCTAATGAGGTGAACACCCTAATCTAATTGGCTAGATTAGATAAGGATGATGGAGTAGTATTTATGCTTTCTTTTTATATCAAATTCTCACATGAAATCATCACAAAATGAAAACCTAGAAAGCTTTCTCAAAGCTCAAGGTTGAAGAAGAAGAAGAAATGATGCATAATCCTTTTGTGATGAATAATGAAATGATATATGATTAATAATGTAACCATGGTCAACCATGACTAGGCTAACCCATGTAGAGAATTAACTAAGGCTAGGGTTTGGGTTGAGTTAAAGAATAAGTCATAAGAAAATATCAACCATAATATCTTTTCCATGACAAAAGAAATCCTTCTAGAAGTATCAAGAAAGAACTAACCCAAATCAAACCCTAACCTTGTTTAATCTCCACTAAACATGTTTCATTATTAATCATATCACGTTACAATAATATATATCACATATATATTATATATTTGTAACAAAAGAAAATAATACAATTAATATATATCGCATATATCAATGTATTATCCGGTGAGAAAATGAAATAATAAAGCGAGCCAATATCGTATAATGTAATGCAATATATCATATATATTATTATACATTAAATTATCAACACTTGATCCGACAATCCGGCTATATCGAATATAACTGACAAATATATCATGTACCGATTCATCGAATCAACACTTGATCCGATGACCCGGCTCATATCTAAATATCGCGAGAATATAATAGGTATCTCATATCGCATTATCCTCAGTCGTGCACATATCACATATGTGCCCCTACTCCATTTTGCCTGAGTCAAGAAACCTCTGTGTAGGACTCTAAAGAATCGTCAATACGCCGGTAGCAGGTGATGATCATATCAAACACCCACAAGCTGCAAGCGGTGAGCTAAACGAAACAGCCACCCAGGTATTGAGCGATCAGAAGATCAACAAGCTAGCCTGTATATTCTCCTATGAATCCAATCAGTAACACTCCCGTACAGTCCGGTCTCTTCGTCTGATATGTTGCATATCTAGTCTATGGGTGGTATACGTCAGACCCCAGTAACCGATAAGTCGTGTCGATATGAGGCTCATAACGGGTCGAGAAACTACTGGTAACACTTACCAGTAAATCTCTATATCAGCCCTGGCCAGGGACTTCCAGTTATAGCCAATCGAACACAGCACAATATCAACTCACTATACCGGGAGAAACGAATCCCCTCCTATCGCTCATTGCCTCCATGTGATTCGGGACTGCACCCAAAAGCCACCGTTTTGCACGCCCTCTTGGACATGGTAAGGTGTAAATCAAAGCATAGTGGGAAACACACAAGACTTTATGACGATCTCGGGTCTACAGACTACCCTGTACCAGTGTCACCGGAGAACTGCCATCTGACGTGTGGTATATCACCATCTGGGAGTTCTCGGCGAGTCCGTCCAGTGTACCCAGTCTCCACTGAGCACCCATACACCATCCTTGATGTCAAACACCGATGGATATGGGATCATCCATCGCCCATCATATGGGTCAAGATGCGTATACGCTAGTCTACTCTGGTGTATCGATGCCCTGTCTCGATATACCCTCGACTAGGAACAGTTATAAGATGTACTCATCGACTACCGTGGCCCCACTAGTATGATCTCATTATAGTCCCAGTAGTCGAGTATAGATCCTAAGGGCTTTATCAACATGTGAGAGTCATACAGTAAACCAATACAAGTCAATATGTTAAGATAAAGTGAAACCAAATAGTATACTATCATGACGAGCAAGAAAGTCCTCTCTATATATATCCAAGCATCCATTATAATATACATCATATGTACAACAATGGCCTCTAGGGCATATACATAACTAACATGTAGTGGTGGGAATCGGGGTTGGGGAATGAAGAAGGTGATGAAGGCGGTAGGGTGATGGTAGTAGTAGGGTGGTGATGAAAAGAAGATGGTGGTGAGAAGGTGATGGTTAGGGGATGAAGAAGAAGATGATGGTGGTGGTAGGTTGGTGATGGTGAAGATGGCAATGGGTTGTTGATGGAGGTGATGGTTTGTGGATGAAGAAGAAGATAATGGTGGTAGGTTGGTGATGGTGATGATTGTGGTGGTAGTCCGACAAAATAGCGATGGTGAGACGGTGGTGATCGGGAATGGAGGTCGGGGGGTATGATGGTAGTGGTAGTGGTGATCGAGAGAGGGTGCAGTGAGATGATGAAGAAGAAGATGATAATGGAGGTGGCGGCGACGAAGAGGTCGGAAAGATTAGAGTTAGAGTTTGAAGAAGATGAAGTCATGGGTATTTTGGGAATTTTTTTTAATGAGATGGCAAAATGCTGACATGGCGCCGTTAAAAAGGGTAGTTACGTAGGTTTGCAAGGCACCGGCACAAAGGTCTATAAGGCATCAACCATGCCCGATTTAAAAATTAGTCGTGCCGAACAACCCTAAACAAGATCTTTAAACTAGAGATTAGGCGAAAACAAGCATGTTAAACACTTTAACACTAAAAATTTGGGATTACAACCTTTGTAGTCCGGTCCTTCACTTCATAAGCTCCGTGTTGTGGTCCCTTCGCTGCGATCATCAAGTTTCGGACTCTCGAGAGGCTCCACGAAGAGAAAGATGCAAGCTTGCTTCCTATCTTCGATAACAAAGATAAGCTACCTTGAAGTTTCATTAACACAAGCTCTCACTCACTAAATGAAATGAACACCCTCATCTAAATGGCAAGGATAGATGAGGATGATGAAGTAGGAATTTAGCACTCTTTTGTTTTCAATTACTTACTCATAATCATCACTTAGCAAAAAGCTAGAAAGATTTTTCCAAGGAAGAAGAAGAAGAAGAATATCCAATTCCATTTGTGATGAATAATAAAAATGTAATAATAATTACTTATGCAACCATGGTTCATGTAACCTTTGTAGAGATTTAACTAGGGCTAGGGTTTGGGTTGGGTTAAAGCATGAGTCACTTAAAATATCAACACTAAATATCTTTGCACATGACAAAAGAAAAACCTTCTAGAATGTTCATGAAAGAACTAACCCAATTCAAACCCAAACCTTGTTTAATCTCCACTAAACATATTGCATTAGTAATCATATCATGTTACAATATTATATATCACGTATATAATATTTATTGTAACAAAATAAAATAATACAATTAACATATATCGCATATATATCAATGTATTACCCGAGTGAGAAAAAGAATCTTTTAGTGAGCTTATATTAGTTAATGTAATTTAATATATCATATATATTATTATACATTAAATTATCGAATCAACACTTGATCCGACAATCCGGCTATATCGCATATAACCGACTAATATATCATTTACCGATTCATCGAATCAACACTTGATCCGATGACCCGGCTGATATCATATATCGGGAGAATAGAATATGGTATCTCATATCGCATTATCCTCGGTCCTGCACATATCACATATGTGCTCCTACTCCGTTTTGCCTGAGTCAAGAAACCTCTGTGTAGGACTCTAAAGAATCGTCAATACGCCGGTAGCAGGTGATGATCATATCAAACACCCACAAGCTGCAAGCGGTCAGCTAAACAAAATAGCCACCCAGGTATTGAGCGCTCAGAAGATCAACAAGCAAGCCTGTACATTCTCCTGTGAATCCAGTCAGTAACACTCCCGTACAGTTCAGTCTCTTCGTCTGATATGTCGCATATCTCGCCTAGGGGTGGTAAAACGTCAAACCTCGGTATCTTAATAAGTCATGTCGATATGAGGTCTATAACAGTTCAAGAAACTACTGATAACACTTACCAGTAAATCTCAGCAACCCTGGCCAGGAATTTCCAGTTATAGCCAATCGAACACAGCGCAACATCAACTCTCTATACTGGGAGAGACGAATCCCCTCCTATCGCTCATTGCCTCCATGTGATTCGGGAATGTACCCAAAAGCCACCTTTTTGCACGTCCTCTTGGACGTGGTATGATGGAAATCATAGTACAGTGGGAATCACACAAGACTCTATGACGATCTCGGGTCTACAGACTAACCTGTACCAGTGTCACCAGAGAACTGCCATCTGACGTGAGGTATAATACCATCTGGGAGTTCTCGGCGAGTCCGTCCAGTGTACCCAGTCACTACTGAGCACCCGTACACCATCCTTGATGTCAAACACCGATGGATATGGGATCATCCATCGCGTATCATATGGGTCATGATACGTATACGCTAGTCTATTCTGGTGTATCGATGCCCTGTCTCGATACACCCTCGACTAGGAACAGTTATAGGATGTACTCATCGACTACCGTGGCCCCACTAGTATGATCTCATCATAGTCCCAGCAGTCGAGCATATATCCTAAGGGCTTTATCAACATGTAACATAGAGACAATCAGAGTACATGTTAAGCTATAGTACAACAAGATAGCGTACTATCATGTCGAGCAAGAAAGTCCTCCCTATATATGTCCAAGCATCCATTACAATATACATCATATGTACAGTAATGGCCTCTAGGGCATACATATAACTAACAATCTCCCACTTGCACTAGGGCCATCTGTTGTGGTATCGCATACCCAACAATTAGCTGTGGTTGAAGTATCTCACACTCAACCATCCCATAAAAGTCTCTGCTGGGAAAAAGGCCTTTGTGAGTGGATCCGCGCTGTTTTCCTCTGTGTCTACTCTCCTAACCTCGATCTCTCTGGAGATCAACCATCTCCATGATCAGGTGATACTGCCTAAGAATTATATCTGAATTTCTGATGGGACGGGGGGTTCCTTGGCAAAAGCCACAACTCCGTTGTCACACAATGGTAGGAACGAAGTTCATATCATGAACTTATATATATCCAGACTGCCTCTTTGGTAGCATCCTTGGTAACGATGTATCTTGCCTTTAATCGTCTAGTAAGTCACGGTATCTAGCTTGGAACTCTTCCAACATACCGTCCCACCACTGAGGGTAAGGACAATGCCTGCGACTGACATTCAGTCGTCCTTATCAGCCTGGAACCTTTCCAGTGATTCTCCCCAGGATCGATTGATACCATCTCACTACAACTAGTGAGTATCCTAACATCCAATTAGATCTATCTCAAAGATCCAAAACCCAGGATTTAGGAGGTATCACTTTGACCCTATATGGAGAATCCTTGTGATAAGCGGAGATTGACCGAGCGTAGCATAGGAAACTCCTTCCCTATCAAGAGTATGTCATCCACATACTCTACGAGGATCGCCACCATACTCCCTACTACCTTTTTGTATATACAAGGTTCATCTACCATTTTGATAAAGTCAAACTCTTTGACTACCACATCAAAACAGATGTTCCAACTCCGCGATGCCTGCTTTATCACATAAAACATCTTGCACACGTTTCCGCTGCTCCCACTGTCTACGAAGCCCTCTAGCTGTGTACTTATAGATGCTCTCTTCCAAATCAACATTTAGAAAAGCAGTCATGACACCCAACCGCCAGATATCGTAGTCATGGTATGTAGCCGTGGCAAGTAGGATCTGGATGGACTTAAGCATAGCTTTGAAAGTCTCAACTTTTCCATGTACACCAAGTAATCTTCTCAAGATAGACTTGCTCCTGATGGGGATTTAACCCTTCAGATAAAGCAACCAAAGTCCATACTTTCTTGGTGTATAAGGATTCCATCTCAGATCGATAAGCATCCAGCCATTCTTACAGAGTCCCACTCCTGATGGCCAGCTCGAAACTAGTTGGGTCATCATCTCATGATGCAATCCTCGCTCCCACTGTCATAGAGAAACCGAAGTATCTCTCAGGTGGTTGAGGAACGCTACTAGATCGGCGGAGAGGCTGAGGTTCGTTGGAAACTATTGAATCCTTTGGTTCTACCAAATCATCAGCTGCAGTTTGCATAGCTGGAACTCTTTCCAGTTCTACCTCATGACCAATAATTTCTTCACAAGAAATTCCCTTTTACAAAGGTGGCATGCTGAGAAACAAAACATTTTTTGTTCCTCGGTTTGGTAGAAGATATTCCCTTTCGAATGCTTGGGATATCTAACAAACTTCCACAGAACTGACTTTGCCTCGAGCTTGTCCGGATTGTGCTTTTAGACATAGGCTAGACAACCCCAAATATTAACATACTTAAGATATGAGCTCTTCCCATTTCATATCACATATGAAGTGGTAGGCAACTGATTTGATTGGAACCCAATTCAATAGGTATGCAGCTTCAAAAGTGCATAACTCCCAAAAGGAAATAGGAAACTCAGTAGTACTCATCATAGAGCGCACCATATCAAATAGGGTGTGATTGCTCCGCCCCGATACACCGACGTGCTGTGGTGTATTCGGAGGATTAATGCTGAGATAGAATCTCATTCTCCTTTAGAATGGTCCAGGAATTCCATGCTCAAGTATTCTCCTCCTTGATCTCATCAAAGGACATAATACTTATACCCAGTTTTTGGTTCTCTACTTCTAACTTATATTCTGTGATTATCTCAAAAGTTTCGGACTTGTGTTTCAACAGGAACATATGTCTGAATCTTGAGAGATCATCAGTGAATGTAATGAAGTACAAAAAACCGGTCCTGGCATGTGTAGACAGGGGACTTACATACATCATCATGTATCAATCCCAAGAGTTCACTAACACTTTTTCTGTTTCCAATAAACAGAGCTGTGGTCATCTTATCTTAGTGACATGACCGGCAAGTTTCACAAGATGTAAATTCAAACTAGTTTAAATATGCATCTAAATGTAACTTCAGCTAGTCAGGTCACATTAATATGACCTAGTCTACAATACCTCAAGAAGGATTCGTTCATTTCTGAACTCTTCCTCTTGTGTGTGTTCTGTACATTAAGAACTGTAATTTGATTTAGAACATCTATGCTTTTAGATAACGTGCCTGAACCGATCAACTCTTGATATAGGTCCAACTATATAAATTATATCCTTTCTTTACTAATAAAGAGACTGATATGATGTTGTATATCAGGTTCGGTTTCTAATAACATTAGTTCAGAATCAATGTATTCTGGTAATACAGGGCGATAACTACCAACAGACTTGGCTGCAACACTTGCACCGTTTCTATCTCATGAAACTTATCACACGTTCTCAATTCTCTACCTATCTGTAGCCCATGTAACTGTTAGTTGTATGTATGCCCTAGAGGCCAGTATTGTACAGATGATGTATATTATATTGGATGCTTGGACATATATAGAGATGACTTTCTTGCTCGATATGATAGTATGCTATCTGGTTACTCTTTATCTTAACATGTACACTAGTCTCTTTATACTGTCTTATAGTTACATGTTGGTAAAGCCCTTAGGATATGTACTTGACTACCTGGACTGTGATGCAGATCATACTAGTGGGGACATGGTAGTCCATAAGTACATCCTTCAAGGTCCCTAGTCGTGGGTGTATCGAGACGGGGCATCGATATACCAGAGTAGACTAGCGTATACGCTTCTCGACCCATGAGATGGGCGATGGATGATCCCACATCCATTGGTGTTTGACATCAGAGATGGTATACGGGTGCTCAGTGGAGACTGGGTACACTGGACGGACTCGCCGAGAACTCCCAGATGGTATTATACCTCACGTCAGATGGCAGTTCTCAGGTGACACTTGTACAGGTTAGTCTGTAGACCCGAGATCGTCATAGAGTCTTGTGTGATTCCCACTGTGCTTTGATCTCCACCTTACCACGTCCATGAGGGCGTGCAAAACGGTGGTCTTTGGGTACAGTCCCGAGTCACATGGAGGCAATGAGCGATAGGAGGGGTTTCGTCTCTCCCGGTATTGGGGGTTGATGTTGTGCTGTGCTCGATTGGCCGTAACAGGGAAGTCCCTGGCCAGGGCTGATCAGAGATTTGCTGGTAAGTGTTACCAGTAGTTTCTCGACCCGTTATGAGCCTCACATCGGCACGACTTATCGAGTATTGGGGTCTGACGTTTACCACCCCTAGACTTGATATGCGACGTATCAGACGAAGAGACCAGACTGTACGGTAAGTGTTACTGGTCGGATTCGCAGGAGTGTGAGCGGGCTAGCTCGTTGATCTTCTGATCGCTCAATACCCGGGTGGCCGTTACGTTTAGCAGACCGCTTGCGGCTTGTGGATGCTTGATATGATCATCATCTGCTACCGGCGTATTGACGAGTCTTTAGAGTCCTACACAGAGGTTTCCTGACTCAAGCGAAACGAAATAGGTGCGCATATGAGATATGTGCGGGACCGAGAATAATGCGTGTATGTGATACCGCATTTCATTCTCGCGATTTGTAGCATTGATCGGTTATATGCATTATAGCCGGGTTATCGGATCAAGTGTTGATTCGATAAGTTGTTACTATTGATATTAGTCGGTCATATGCGATATGACCGTGTCGTTAAATCAAGTGTTGATTTAATGATTTAATGTATAATTATATATTTGATATATTACTTTACATTAACTAATATGGGTTCACTTTAAATGGATTTTCTCACTTGATGTGCATGATGTATATGTGATATACTTTTGTACACTTGTTTGTATCATTTTAGATGATGCATGTTTATTTGGTTAAGTGTAAAGAATAAACCCATGGTTAAGAGGATAATTAGGGTTTTGGTTTTATCACACATTTATTTATCCATTCCTTTTTATTTGCATTGTTTTATAAAAACAAAATGGTTTTCTTTTGTCGTGAAGCTTAATGAAGCTTCATGAAGGTTTGACTCAAAGACCATTTTGTCTTTATGCTAAACCCTAACTATTCCCACTTACCATGGTTTGCTCTGTACACTTAACCCATGTTAGATTATGATAAGTATCAATTTTATTTCATTATTGAAAAACACTTATCATATTTCTTTCTTCATCTTCATCTTCTTCTTCAACAAAAGCTCAAGGTCCATCAATGGCAACTTGAGCTTGAGAGTGAGAAATCCAATTCTAAAGAGAACCCACCTCCTATTTCTTCATCCTCTACCTCTTGCCAAGTAGTAGAGTGTGTTTCCTTCACAAGTTTCATCACTTTGTGAAGTAGGGAGCTTGATCTAGTGCAACCTCGACGTAGATCGTCTTTGACACGAAGCCGACGAACTATTCCGCTCACTTCTCCGATGAAGCCGACGCTAGAGCCCGGGGTTCGACATGGACAGCGAGGAGACTTCGTTGCGGAGCCGTGGAGGTGGATATCCGGATCTACAAAGGTTGTAATTTCCATATCCAAGTAGTTAAGTGTTAACTAGTTTACGTTTCGCCTAAACATCTAGTCTTAGATCCGTAGTCTAGGGTTTCTCGGCACTATTTTTTTTTAAAGTGGCATGTTCGATGCCTTGTGAGACCTTACTAGAGTGCCTAGGAACCCTACAGTGGTATCAGAGCCTAGCTAGAGCCTTGGGCGAAGTCTAGACAGAGTTTGAAACCCGGACGAACCGAAAACCCAACCCCGAAATAGCTCTCTGGAAATTTTTCAAATTTGTGGTTTTTTGTCAATTAAAATTGCCTAAAAAAATCAGCAATAAAATCTAAGAATTACTGTGCAAATTGTTTCCTGTGAACAGTACAAACGGCGGCGGAACCGCGGCATAAGCATGGCTTCTGCGGCGGTTCCGCGGCTCCTTGATGACGTCAGCCCCACTTCTTTGCACAGTAATACCTGATTAATTGTTCTGAGTTTTCTAGGAATTTTAATTTGACTGCAGAGTTGAGTATTCTGGGGTTGTGTAGGGAATCATCGATTCGATCGGATTATCGAACTTTGTCTAAGTGCTTTCCGGATAATTTTTGAATATGTTAAAAACTTCGACCGGATATAAATACCCAACTTTTCCCCTGTCGTAAAATATCCAAGTGTTGGATTATTGTGTGGTTTAAGGACGTTCTGAGTAGTGCAAGTAACACGATGGTCCCTCTAGAAGACAACAAACCTTAACTCGATTATGTGACCGTCTTGAACTGCCCTTTGAACCTTCGGGTTTGAGGCAGTACGGCGTGCCACATGTGAGGCGTTGGCTTGACCCTTCTACGGCTGGACCGTTGGTACTGAGGCATGAAACGAATGTCTTGGAACCTATTTCATGTGTTGGACGGTTTCGGGAAAACTTGGGTATTCGAATGTTCGATCGGAAATTTTAATATATTCTATTTATCCGGAATGGGATACAATAATTGGAATTCACAAACAGTTATGTGATAACTGAATGAATGATATAAATCTAGCGGTTTAGTTTCATTTGATATTGAAAAGAGTTTTCGATAATGAGACTAAAATGCGGGATTTATAATAATTAGGCATGTGATGTCTAAGATATTCATTGGATTAGGCATTTGATGTCTAAAGTAGTTGCGGATTCCAATTGTTGTATTTTTACACTTTCTTTTCTGTGACCGTAAGTGTAATATGTGATATCGCCGGTTTCGTTGCTATATGTCAACGACAATTAGGATGCGCATATTTACTTACGTTGATGACATGTGATGTTATGTGTTACTGGATATGTTATATTGGATCGTCGTGTTCGAATAGCCGGGGGTTTTTATGTGAGATGAGTGTTTTTCATTTTCATTCATGTAAAAACTTGTATGTAATATTCTTTTATTTTGGGGTACTTCCAGGTAGCGGAAGTTGTCACCCTTTGTATATTATTTACTTTTCCGCATTAGGATAGACCCAAGGAGGGGAGCACAAGTAACCGGGTTCTGGGGTCCAGTGGGAGACCAACTCGAGGAGTCGAGTCCGGGTCTCCTAACCCTAGAATTGGCAGGGTTGCTTGCCGCTCTCGTAGGGGTCTAGGGGTGTGGGATTGGCTATTCATCACGACCGTGGAATCCGTGTTTTATACTGGCTCGTATTGAAAACACGGACGTCCTAGTATATCCAATATTTCATATGTTGATTCTGCTGCGATATCTGTGTTGTGATTCTGTGATGGATATAGTATATAGTATATATGATATATTATATAGACGTTACTTATGTTTTACACCCGCGCTAGCCCTGCCCTGCTCTGTCGTTAGTTACCTAACCTAACGGTGCACGAGGGGACATCGAGGCGAATGCGGATGGCATAAGTGTACATCATATCTATCTGTGATGTTTAGGTATTTAAATGATGGGACTTCATTAATGTGATTAATGAAAGAAAAGAAACCTAAGATGTTGTAGAATCATATTTCAAACAAAACAGGTAGCTACAGTTCTTGCTTTGCATAGCGGTATATATGATATACCCTGCACCTTATTCGATGAGGAAAGGACCGAGATCCCTTCACCGGGAGTGACTCCTTTAGCAATAACTGGCAGATGCTACACACTCGGTTTGGCTTTGATTGCTTTTAAGAGTTTTTGCTTTGCACAGTGATATATATGATATATCCCGCACCTCATTCGACGAGGAAAGGGCCGACGATCCCTTCACCGGGAGTGACCCCTTTAGCAAAACTAGAAAAGCCTCAAAATCATTCCATTTTAAAACTTCATTTGATTCTACAACGATATCAAGTTCTTTACGCTCATGGTTTTCAGAAAAACCTGCGTAGCCCTCCGTCATTTCAGATAAAGACTAGTTAGTATTCGTGCTGCGTTTGTTGACCTTAGCCAAGGCGTGGTGTACGGTAGCTAATTAGTATTTATCTGCTAAAACATGAGATGTGATTGAGTTAGGGTAGTCGTGCGACTTTGTTGACCTTAGCCAAGGGTCGTACGGGTGGGTTTAATTCAATCAGGAAATGACGGGTTGAACTTGACTAGCGCTTATGATTTGTTGACCTTAGCCAAGGTCATAAGTTGCTAGGGGCAAAATTTTATCGGGAATTTCAAGTGTTGAAATTTGCAATGAGATTGCATACCTTCTATGAGATAGTTGGATCCCGATACCCACTGCGAGTAAGAGTTACTCCTGGGAGAGTTTTACACATTACAATTAGCCGATCAAGTAGGTGTCTAGAAAGGTGTTAACGAGGTTACGCCTCTGGGAAAACGAGGTTTACAGTAATTAGGTTCGTGCGAAAGCACGGGGGACCTCCCTCAAAGTACCGACACTGGCCTGGCTGAAAGATTGGCGAACTTGTAGTGTGTAATTAATCCCGGCTAGTCTTTCCTTTTAGGGTTTGAAGGAAGATTTGATAAAAAGCAGTGGGAGCCATCCTGATTAGATAAGATAATAACCAATCTGATCTTTCACGAGCATACGCTAAAGTGTTTTCTTCTCTCTCTCTCCAGGTAGCGACCATTTCATGCCCTAATGAAGATAATAATATGGATGTATTGACCGAACCCGCATGTTATACTGTGCTGGGGAACGTTGGTTCCGTTCTTTCCTATAAGAGTTATAGGAATAAACAGGATATAGGGGAATACCAGGATTCCCATGCCACCCGATTGAAGAAAGTACATGTTGATGCATTTTCTTCGGGTGTGTTCGTTACAGAGAACTGTTTCTCCATTTGCTCTACGTCCTGGGTATTAGATACCGGGTCAGGATCCCATATATGTAATCAGTTACATGGGCTCAAGAAAGGTAGAGAACTTGGAGAAGGTGATAAAGACATTAGAGTTGGAAATGGTGCAATTGTTGCAGCTAAGACTGTCGGGGAATATCACCTTGTATTACCAACTGGTAATACATTGGTTCTGAACGAATGCTATTACATGCCGAACCTGATATGCAACATTATATCGGTTTCTTTATTAAGTAAAGAGGGATATAATTTTGTATTACAGGACAATGTTATGAACATTTTCCGTAACCAAAAGTTGGTTGGATCAGGCACGTTATGCAATGGCATTTATGTTCTAAATCAATCAACAGTTCTGAGCATAACAAACACACACAAGAGGAAGAGTTCTGAACTCAACGAATCCTTCTTGTGGCATTGTAGACTGGGTCACATCAATGCGACACGACTGGCTAAGTTGCATAAGGATGGATATTTAAATCCGTTTGAATTTTCATCTTATGACACTTGCCAGTCATGTCTCAAAGGCAAGATGACCAAAACTCCGTTTACGGGACACGGAGAAAGAGTTACCGAACTCTTGGGACTTATTCATAGTGATGTATGCGGTCCCATGTCTACACATGCCAGGGATGGTTCTTCATACTTCATTACATTCACTGACGATCTCTCTAGGTTCGGGTATGTGTTCCTGATGAAACACAAATCAGAAGCTTTTGAGAAATTTAGGGAATATAAACAAGAAGTTGAGAACCAAACCGGAAAAAGTATTAAAATCCTTCGATCTGATCGAGGAGGTGAATACTTGAGAAATGAATTCCTGGACTTCCTAAAAGAGAATGGGATTCTCTCTCAGCTGACTCCTCCATATACACCACAGCACAACGGTGTATCAGAACGGAGGAACCGCACCCTATTAGATATGGTGCGCTCTATGATGAGCACAGCTGAGTTACCTATTTCCTTCTGGGGATATGCGCTGGAGACAGCCATATACCTATTGAATAGAGTTCCAACTAAATCTGTGCCTACCACTCCATATGAGATATGGAAAGAGACCATCTCTTAAAAGAGTTAAGATATGGGGTTGTCCGGCTTATGTTAAAAAGCAAAACCCGGAAAAACTCGAGGCACGATCAGTTTTTTGTAAGTTTGTAGGATATCCAAGCAATTCGTATGGATATCTATTCTACCACAGTGAACAACAAAAGGTGTTTGTTGCTCAACATGCCACCTTTTTAGAAAAGGAATTTCTTGCAAAAGAGATTAGTGGCTCTGAGGTAGAACTGGAAGAAGTTCCAGAAACACAAACTATAACTGAAGATTTAGTGGAACCAGAAGATTCGGTAGTACCCGACGAACCTCAGCCTCTCCGCCGATCTGGTAGGGTTTCTCGTCCACCTGAGAGATACTACGGTTTTCTCATTGATGGTGGAAGCGAGGATTGCATCATGGAAGATGATGACCCAACTAGCTTCGAGCAGGCCATCACGAGTGGGGACTCAGTGAAATGGCTGGATGCTATGCGGTCCGAGATGGAATCCATGTACACCAACAAAGTATGGACTTTGGACGTTGCTCCTGAAGGGGTAAAACCCATTGGGAGCAAGTGGATCTTCAAGAAGAAACTTGGTGTAGATGGGAAAGTGGAGACTTTCAAAGCTAGACTTGTAGCAAAGGGTTTTCGTCAAAGACCAGGTGTGGACTATGACGAAACCTTTTCTCCAGTGGCTATGCTTAAATCCATCCGGATCATGCTTGCCATCGCTGCATATCACGACTACGAAATCTGGCAAATGGATGTTAAGACCGCCTTTCTAAATGGTGATTTAGAAGAGTGCGTGTACATGACTCAGCCAGAGGGCTTTGTAGACAGTGGGAGCAGCGGCAAGGTGTGCAAGCTGCTTAAATCCATTTATGGATTAAAGCAAGCATCGCGGAGTTGGAACATCTGCTTTGACGTCGTTATCAAAGAGTTTGATTTCGTCAAAAATCCAGATGAACCTTGTATCTACAAGAAGGTGGCAGAGAGTAAGGTTGTCTTCCTCGTATTGTACGTGGACGACATACTCTTGATAGGAAATGATATTCCTATGCTGCAATCGGTCAAGCTCTTCTTATCACAAAGATTCTCAATGAAAGATCTTGGTGATGCCTCCTGCATATTGGGGATTAGGATCTATAGAGATAGATCCAAACGGATTTTGGGATTGTCCCAATCCAGGTACATTGACACCATACTAAAGAGGTTTAGTATGGAAGAGTCCAAGCGTGGGAACTTGCCCACGATCTCTGGAGTCACTCTCTCCAAAGAGATGTCTCCCAAGACTGATTTGGAGAGAGCTCGCATGCAAGGGATACCCTATGCTTCGGCAGTAGGCTCTATCATGTATGCGATGCTATGTACTAGACCCGATGTTGCATACTCACTAAGTATAGTGAGCAGGTATCAAGCTGATCCTGGAGAGAGTCACTGGACAGCTGTGAAGAGCATTCTCAAGTACTTGCGAAGGACTAGAGATATGTTCTTGGTGTATGGTAACGGAGAGCTCCGAGTGGAGTCCTTTACCGATTCGAGCTTCCAGAGTGATAAGGACGACTCTAAGTCGCAGTCGGGCTTTGTCTTTACCCTTTACGGAGGGGCGGTTAGCTGGAAGAGTTCCAAGCAGGAAACCGTGGCAGACTCGACGATGGAGGCTGAATACATCGCTGCCAACGATGCTGCCAAAGAGGCTGTCTGGATCAAGAAGTTCATTACTGAACTTGGAGTGGTTCCATCCATTGAGCGTCCAATACCTTTGTATTGCGATAACAATGGAGCGGTGGCTTTGGCTAAGGAACCCAGGTCCCATCAGCGGTCCAGGCATATTCTGAGGCGGTATCACCTGATCCGGGAGATAGTTGATCGCCGGGAGATCGAGGTCAGGAGAGTTGACACGAAGAACAACACGGCGGATCCACTCACGAAGGCCATTCCCCAGACACAGTTTGAGAGACTCTTCGGGATGCTCGGTATAAGATACTACAGCAGCTGGCCCTAGTGCAAGTGGGAGATTGTTAGTTGTATGTATGCCCTAGAGGCCAGTATTGTACAGATGATGTATATTATATTGGATGCTTGGACATATATAGAGATGACTTTCTTGCTCGATATGATAGTATGCTATCTGGTTACTCTTTATCTTAACATGTACACTAGTCTCTTTATACTGTCTTATAGTTACATGTTGGTAAAGCCCTTAGGATATGTACTTGACTACCTGGACTGTGATGCAGATCATACTAGTGGGGACATGGTAGTCCATAAGTACATCCTTCAAGGTCCCTAGTCGTGGGTGTATCGAGACGGGGCATCGATATACCAGAGTAGACTAGCGTATACGCTTCTCGACCCATGAGATGGGCGATGGATGATCCCACATCCATTGGTGTTTGACATCAGAGATGGTATACGGGTGCTCAGTGGAGACTGGGTACACTGGACGGACTCGCCGAGAACTCCCAGATGGTATTATACCTCACGTCAGATGGCAGTTCTCAGGTGACACTTGTACAGGTTAGTCTGTAGACCCGAGATCGTCATAGAGTCTTGTGTGATTCCCACTGTGCTTTGATCTCCACCTTACCACGTCCATGAGGGCGTGCAAAACGGTGGTCTTTGGGTACAGTCCCGAGTCACATGGAGGCAATGAGCAATAGGAGGGGTTTCGTCTCTCCCGGTATTGGGGGTTGATGTTGTGCTGTGCTCGATTGGCCGTAACAGGGAAGTCCCTGGCCAGGGATGATCAGAGATTTGCTGGTAAGTGTTACCAGTAGTTTCTCGACCCGTTATGAGCCTCACATCGGCACGACTTATCGAGTATTGGGGTCTGACGTTTACCACCCCTAGACTTGATATGCGACGTATCAGACGAAGAGACCGGACTGTACGGTAAGTGTTACTGGTCGGATTCGCAGGAGTGTGAGCGGGCTAGCTCGTTGATCTTCTGATCGCTCAATACCCGGGTGGCCGTTACGTTTAGCAGACCGCTTGCGGCTTGTGGATGCTTGATATGATCATCATCTGCTACCGGCGTATTGACGAGTCTTTAGAGTCCTACACAGAGGTTTCCTGGCTCAAGCGAAACGAAATAGGTGCGCATATGAGATATGTGCGGGACCGAGAATAATGCGTGTATGTGATACCGCATTTCATTCTCGCGATTTGTAGCATTGATCGGTTATATGCATTATAGCCGGGTTATCGGATCAAGTGTTGATTCGATAAGTTGTTACTATTGATATTAGTCGGTCATATGCGATATGACCGGGTCGTTAAATCAAGTGTTGATTTAATGATTTAATGTATAATTATATATTTGATATATTACTTTACATTAACTAATATGGGTTCACTTTAAATGGATTTTCTCACTTGATGTGCATGATGTATATGTGATATACTTTTGTACACTTGTTTGTATCATTTTAGATGATGCATGTTTATTTGGTTAAGTGTAAAGAATAAACCCATGGTTAAGAGGATAATTAGGGTTTTGGTTTTATCACACATTTATTTATCCATTCCTTTTTATTGAAATTGTTTTATAAAAACAAAATGGTTTTCTTTTGTCGTGAAGCTTAATGAAGCTTCATGAAGGTTTGACTCAAAGACCATTTTGTCTTTATGCTAAACCCTAACTATTCCCACTTACCATGGTTTGCTCTGTACACTTAACCCATGTTAGATTATGATAAGTATCAATTTTATTTCATTATTGAAAAACACTTATCATATTTCTTTCTTCATCTTCATCTTCTTCTTCAACAAAAGCTCAAGGTCCATCAATGGCAACTTGAGCTTGAGAGTGAGAAATCCAATTCTAAAGAGAACCCACCTCCTATTTCTTCATCCTCTACCTCTTGCCAAGTAGTAGAGTGTGTTTCCTTCACAAGTTTCATCACTTTGTGAAGTAGGGAGCTTGATCTAGTGCAACCTCGACGTAGATCGTCTTTGACACGAAGCCGACGAACTATTCCGCTCACTTCTCCGATGAAGCCGACGCTAGAGCCCGGGGTTCGACATGGACAGCGAGGAGACTTCGTTGCGGAGCCGTGGAGGTGGATATCCGGATCTACAAAGGTTGTAATTTCCATATCCAAGTAGTTAAGTGTTAACTAGTTTACGTTTCGCCTAAACATCTAGTCTTAGATCCGTAGTCTAGGGTTTCTCGGCACTATTTTTTTTTAAAGTGGCATGTTCGATGCCTTGTGAGACCTTACTAGAGTGCCTAGGAACCCTACAGTGGTATCAGAGCCTAGCTAGAGCCTTGGGCGAAGTCTAGACAGAGTTTGAAACCCGGACGAACCGAAAACCCAACCCCGAAATAGCTCTCTGGAAATTTTTCAAATTTGTGGTTTTTTGTCAATTAAAATTGCCTAAAAAAATCAGCAATAAAATCTAAGAATTACTGTGCAAATTGTTTCCTGTGAACAGTACAAACGGCGGCGGAACCGCGGCATAAGCATGGCTTCTGCGGCGGTTCCGCGGCTCCTTGATGACGTCAGCCCCACTTCTTTGCACAGTAATACCTGATTAATTGTTCTGAGTTTTCTAGGAATTTTAATTTGACTGCAGAGTTGAGTATTCTGGGGTTGTGTAGGGAATCATCGATTCGATCGGATTATCGAACTTTGTCTAAGTGCTTTCCGGATAATTTTTGAATATGTTAAAAACTTCGACCGGATATAAATACCCAACTTTTCCCCTGTCGTAAAATATCCAAGTGTTGGATTATTGTGTGGTTTAAGGACGTTCTGAGTAGTGCAAGTAACACGATGGTCCCTCTAGAAGACAACAAACCTTAACTCGATTATGTGACCGTCTTGAACTGCCCTTTGAACCTTCGGGTTTGAGGCAGTACGGCGTGCCACATGTGAGGCGTTGGCTTGACCCTTCTACGGCTGGACCGTTGGTACTGAGGCATGAAACGAATGTCTTGGAACCTATTTCATGTGTTGGACGGTTTCGGGAAAACTTGGGTATTCGAATGTTCGATCGGAAATTTTAATATATTCTATTTATCCGGAATGGGATACAATAATTGGAATTCACAAACAGTTATGTGATAACTGAATGAATGATATAAATCTAGCGGTTTAGTTTCATTTGATATTGAAAAGAGTTTTCGATAATGAGACTAAAATGCGGGATTTATAATAATTAGGCATGTGATGTCTAAGATATTCATTGGATTAGGCATTTGATGTCTAAAGTAGTTGCGGATTCCAATTGTTGTATTTTTACACTTTCTTTTCTGTGACCGTAAGTGTAATATGTGATATCGCCGGTTTCGTTGCTATATGTCAACGACAATTAGGATGCGCATATTTACTTACGTTGATGACATGTGATGTTATGTGTTACTGGATATGTTATATTGGATCGTCGTGTTCGAATAGCCGGGGGTTTTTATGTGAGATGAGTGTTTTTCATTTTCATTCATGTAAAAACTTGTATGTAATATTCTTTTATTTTGGGGTACTTCCAGGTAGCGGAAGTTGTCACCCTTTGTATATTATTTACTTTTCCGCATTAGGATAGACCCAAGGAGGGGAGCACAAGTAACCGGGTTCTGGGGTCCAGTGGGAGACCAACTCGAGGAGTCGAGTCCGGGTCTCCTAACCCTAGAATTGGCAGGGTTGCTTGCCGCTCTCGTAGGGGTCTAGGGGTGTGGGATTGGCTATTCATCACGACCGTGGAATCCGTGTTTTATACTGGCTCGTATTGAAAACACGGACGTCCTAGTATATCCAATATTTCATATGTTGATTCTGCTGCGATATCTGTGTTGTGATTCTGTGATGGATATAGTATATAGTATATATGATATATTATATAGACGTTACTTATGTTTTACACCCGCGCTAGCCCTGCCCTGCTCTGTCGTTAGTTACCTAACCTAACGGTGCACGAGGGGACATCGAGGCGAATGCGGATGGCATAAGTGTACATCATATCTATCTGTGATGTTTAGGTATTTAAATGATGGGACTTCATTAATGTGATTAATGAAAGAAAAGAAACCTAAGATGTTGTAGAATCATATTTCAAACAAAACAGGTAGCTACAGTTCTTGCTTTGCATAGCGGTATATATGATATACCCTGCACCTTATTCGATGAGGAAAGGACCGAGATCCCTTCACCGGGAGTGACTCCTTTAGCAATAACTGGCAGATGCTACACACTCGGTTTGGCTTTGATTGCTTTTAAGAGTTTTTGCTTTGCACAGTGATATATATGATATATCCCGCACCTCATTCGACGAGGAAAGGGCCGACGATCCCTTCACCGGGAGTGACCCCTTTAGCAAAACTAGAAAAGCCTCAAAATCATTCCATTTTAAAACTTCATTTGATTCTACAACGATATCAAGTTCTTTACGCTCATGGTTTTCAGAAAAACCTGCGTAGCCCTCCGTCATTTCAGATAAAGACTAGTTAGTATTCGTGCTGCGTTTGTTGACCTTAGCCAAGGCGTGGTGTACGGTAGCTAATTAGTATTTATCTGCTAAAACATGAGATGTGATTGAGTTAGGGTAGTCGTGCGACTTTGTTGACCTTAGCCAAGGGTCGTACGGGTGGGTTTAATTCAATCAGGAAATGACGGGTTGAACTTGACTAGCGCTTATGATTTGTTGACCTTAGCCAAGGTCATAAGTTGCTAGGGGCAAAATTTTATCGGGAATTTCAAGTGTTGAAATTTGCAATGAGATTGCATACCTTCTATGAGATAGTTGGATCCCGATACCCACTGCGAGTAAGAGTTACTCCTGGGAGAGTTTTACACATTACAATTAGCCGATCAAGTAGGTGTCTAGAAAGGTGTTAACGAGGTTACGCCTCTGGGAAAACGAGGTTTACAGTAATTAGGTTCGTGCGAAAGCACGGGGGACCTCCCTCAAAGTACCGACACTGGCCTGGCTGAAAGATTGGCGAACTTGTAGTGTGTAATTAATCCCGGCTAGTCTTTCCTTTTAGGGTTTGAAGGAAGATTTGATAAAAAGCAGTGGGAGCCATCCTGATTAGATAAGATAATAACCAATCTGATCTTTCATGAGCATACGCTAAAGTGTTTTCTTCTCTCTCTCTCCAGGTAGCGACCATTTCATGCCCTAATGAAGATAATAATATGGATGTATTGACCGAACCCGCATGTTATACTGTGCTGGGGAACGTTGGTTCCGTTCTTTCCTATAAGAGTTATAGGAATAAACAGGATATAGGGGAATACCAGGATTCCCATGCCACCCGATTGAAGAAAGTACATGTTGATGCATTTTCTTCGGGTGTGTTCGTTACAGAGAACTGTTTCTCCATTTGCTCTACGTCCTGGGTATTAGATACCGGGTCAGGATCCCATATATGTAATCAGTTACATGGGCTCAAGAAAGGTAGAGAACTTGGAGAAGGTGATAAAGACATTAGAGTTGGAAATGGTGCAATTGTTGCAGCTAAGACTGTCGGGGAATATCACCTTGTATTACCAACTGGTAATACATTGGTTCTGAACGAATGCTATTACATGCCGAACCTGATATGCAACATTATATCGGTTTCTTTATTAAGTAAAGAGGGATATAATTTTGTATTACAGGACAATGTTATGAACATTTTCCGTAACCAAAAGTTGGTTGGATCAGGCACGTTATGCAATGGCATTTATGTTCTAAATCAATCAACAGTTCTGAGCATAACAAACACACACAAGAGGAAGAGTTCTGAACTCAACGAATCCTTCTTGTGGCATTGTAGACTGGGTCACATCAATGCGACACGACTGGCTAAGTTGCATAAGGATGGATATTTAAATCCGTTTGAATTTTCATCTTATGACACTTGCCAGTCATGTCTCAAAGGCAAGATGACCAAAACTCCGTTTACGGGACACGGAGAAAGAGTTACCG
This sequence comes from Agapanthus africanus, assembly GCA_030015575.1. NCBI lineage: Eukaryota > Viridiplantae > Streptophyta > Magnoliopsida > Asparagales > Amaryllidaceae > Agapanthus > Agapanthus africanus. The sequence goes on from CM057337.1 coordinate 518,441,456, forward strand.
AACTCTTGGGACTTATTCATAGTGATGTATGCGGTCCCATGTCTACACATGCCAGGGATGGTTCTTCATACTTCATTACATTCACTGACGATCTCTCTAGGTTCGGGTATGTGTTCCTGATGAAACACAAATCAGAAGCTTTTGAGAAATTTAGGGAATATAAACAAGAAGTTGAGAACCAAACCGGAAAAAGTATTAAAATCCTTCGATCTGATCGAGGAGGTGAATACTTGAGAAATGAATTCCTGGACTTCCTAAAAGAGAATGGGATTCTCTCTCAGCTGACTCCTCCATATACACCACAGCACAACGGTGTATCAGAACGGAGGAACCGCACCCTATTAGATATGGTGCGCTCTATGATGAGCACAGCTGAGTTACCTATTTCCTTCTGGGGATATGCGCTGGAGACAGCCATATACCTATTGAATAGAGTTCCAACTAAATCTGTGCCTACCACTCCATATGAGATATGGAAAGAGACCATCTCTTAAAAGAGTTAAGATATGGGGTTGTCCGGCTTATGTTAAAAAGCAAAACCCGGAAAAACTCGAGGCACGATCAGTTTTTTGTAAGTTTGTAGGATATCCAAGCAATTCGTATGGATATCTATTCTACCACAGTGAACAACAAAAGGTGTTTGTTGCTCAACATGCCACCTTTTTAGAAAAGGAATTTCTTGCAAAAGAGATTAGTGGCTCTGAGGTAGAACTGGAAGAAGTTCCAGAAACACAAACTATAACTGAAGATTTAGTGGAACCAGAAGATTCGGTAGTACCCGACGAACCTCAGCCTCTCCGCCGATCTGGTAGGGTTTCTCGTCCACCTGAGAGATACTACGGTTTTCTCATTGATGGTGGAAGCGAGGATTGCATCATGGAAGATGATGACCCAACTAGCTTCGAGCAGGCCATCACGAGTGGGGACTCAGTGAAATGGCTGGATGCTATGCGGTCCGAGATGGAATCCATGTACACCAACAAAGTATGGACTTTGGACGTTGCTCCTGAAGGGGTAAAACCCATTGGGAGCAAGTGGATCTTCAAGAAGAAACTTGGTGTAGATGGGAAAGTGGAGACTTTCAAAGCTAGACTTGTAGCAAAGGGTTTTCGTCAAAGACCAGGTGTGGACTATGACGAAACCTTTTCTCCAGTGGCTATGCTTAAATCCATCCGGATCATGCTTGCCATCGCTGCATATCACGACTACGAAATCTGGCAAATGGATGTTAAGACCGCCTTTCTAAATGGTGATTTAGAAGAGTGCGTGTACATGACTCAGCCAGAGGGCTTTGTAGACAGTGGGAGCAGCGGCAAGGTGTGCAAGCTGCTTAAATCCATTTATGGATTAAAGCAAGCATCGCGGAGTTGGAACATCTGCTTTGACGTCGTTATCAAAGAGTTTGATTTCGTCAAAAATCCAGATGAACCTTGTATCTACAAGAAGGTGGCAGAGAGTAAGGTTGTCTTCCTCGTATTGTACGTGGACGACATACTCTTGATAGGAAATGATATTCCTATGCTGCAATCGGTCAAGCTCTTCTTATCACAAAGATTCTCAATGAAAGATCTTGGTGATGCCTCCTGCATATTGGGGATTAGGATCTATAGAGATAGATCCAAACGGATTTTGGGATTGTCCCAATCCAGGTACATTGACACCATACTAAAGAGGTTTAGTATGGAAGAGTCCAAGCGTGGGAACTTGCCCACGATCTCTGGAGTCACTCTCTCCAAAGAGATGTCTCCCAAGACTGATTTGGAGAGAGCTCGCATGCAAGGGATACCCTATGCTTCGGCAGTAGGCTCTATCATGTATGCGATGCTATGTACTAGACCCGATGTTGCATACTCACTAAGTATAGTGAGCAGGTATCAAGCTGATCCTGGAGAGAGTCACTGGACAGCTGTGAAGAGCATTCTCAAGTACTTGCGAAGGACTAGAGATATGTTCTTGGTGTATGGTAACGGAGAGCTCCGAGTGGAGTCCTTTACCGATTCGAGCTTCCAGAGTGATAAGGACGACTCTAAGTCGCAGTCGGGCTTTGTCTTTACCCTTTACGGAGGGGCGGTTAGCTGGAAGAGTTCCAAGCAGGAAACCGTGGCAGACTCGACGATGGAGGCTGAATACATCGCTGCCAACGATGCTGCCAAAGAGGCTGTCTGGATCAAGAAGTTCATTACTGAACTTGGAGTGGTTCCATCCATTGAGCGTCCAATACCTTTGTATTGCGATAACAATGGAGCGGTGGCTTTGGCTAAGGAACCCAGGTCCCATCAGCGGTCCAGGCATATTCTGAGGCGGTATCACCTGATCCGGGAGATAGTTGATCGCCGGGAGATCGAGGTCAGGAGAGTTGACACGAAGAACAACACGGCGGATCCACTCACGAAGGCCATTCCCCAGACACAGTTTGAGAGACTCTTCGGGATGCTCGGTATGAGATACTACAGCAGCTGGCCCTAGTGCAAGTGGGAGATTGTTAGTTGTATGTATGCCCTAGAGGCCAGTATTGTACAGATGATGTATATTATATTGGATGCTTGGACATATATAGAGATGACTTTCTTGCTCGATATGATAGTATGCTATCTGGTTACTCTTTATCTTAACATGTACACTAGTCTCTTTATACTGTCTTATAGTTACATGTTGGTAAAGCCCTTAGGATATGTACTTGACTACCTGGACTGTGATGCAGATCATACTAGTGGGGACATGGTAGTCCATAAGTACATCCTTCAAGGTCCCTAGTCGTGGGTGTATCGAGACGGGGCATCGATATACCAGAGTAGACTAGCGTATACGCTTCTCGACCCATGAGATGGGCGATGGATGATCCCACATCCATTGGTGTTTGACATCAGAGATGGTATACGGGTGCTCAGTGGAGACTGGGTACACTGGACGGACTCGCCGAGAACTCCCAGATGGTATTATACCTCACGTCAGATGGCAGTTCTCAGGTGACACTTGTACAGGTTAGTCTGTAGACCCGAGATCGTCATAGAGTCTTGTGTGATTCCCACTGTGCTTTGATCTCCACCTTACCACGTCCATGAGGGCGTGCAAAACGGTGGTCTTTGGGTACAGTCCCGAGTCACATGGAGGCAATGAGCGATAGGAGGGGTTTCGTCTCTCCCGGTATTGGGGGTTGATGTTGTGCTGTGCTCGATTGGCCGTAACAGGGAAGTCCCTGGCCAGGGCTGATCAGAGATTTGCTGGTAAGTGTTACCAGTAGTTTCTCGACCCGTTATGAGCCTCACATCGGCACGACTTATCGAGTATTGGGGTCTGACGTTTACCACCCCTAGACTTGATATGCGACGTATCAGACGAAGAGACCGGACTGTACGGTAAGTGTTACTGGTCGGATTCGCAGGAGTGTGAGCGGGCTAGCTCGTTGATCTTCTGATCGCTCAATACCCGGGTGGCCGTTACGTTTAGCAGACCGCTTGCGGCTTGTGGATGCTTGATATGATCATCATCTGCTACCGGCGTATTGACGAGTCTTTAGAGTCCTACACAGAGGTTTCCTGGCTCAAGCGAAACGAAATAGGTGCGCATATGAGATATGTGCGGGACCGAGAATAATGCGTGTATGTGATACCGCATTTCATTCTCGCGATTTGTAGCATTGATCGGTTATATGCATTATAGCCGGGTTATCGGATCAAGTGTTGATTCGATAAGTTGTTACTATTGATATTAGTCGGTCATATGCGATATGACCGGGTCGTTAAATCAAGTGTTGATTTAATGATTTAATGTATAATTATATATTTGATATATTACTTTACATTAACTAATATGGGTTCACTTTAAATGGATTTTCTCACTTGATGTGCATGATGTATATGTGATATACTTTTGTACACTTGTTTGTATCATTTTAGATGATGCATGTTTATTTGGTTAAGTGTAAAGAATAAACCCATGGTTAAGAGGATAATTAGGGTTTTGGTTTTATCACACATTTATTTATCCATTCCTTTTTATTGAAATTGTTTTATAAAAACAAAATGGTTTTCTTTTGTCGTGAAGCTTAATGAAGCTTCATGAAGGTTTGACTCAAAGACCATTTTGTCTTTATGCTAAACCCTAACTATTCCCACTTACCATGGTTTGCTCTGTACACTTAACCCATGTTAGATTATGATAAGTATCAATTTTATTTCATTATTGAAAAACACTTATCATATTTCTTTCTTCATCTTCATCTTCTTCTTCAACAAAAGCTCAAGGTCCATCAATGGCAACTTGAGCTTGAGAGTGAGAAATCCAATTCTAAAGAGAACCCACCTCCTATTTCTTCATCCTCTACCTCTTGCCAAGTAGTAGAGTGTGTTTCCTTCACAAGTTTCATCACTTTGTGAAGTAGGGAGCTTGATCTAGTGCAACCTCGACGTAGATCGTCTTTGACACGAAGCCGACGAACTATTCCGCTCACTTCTCCGATGAAGCCGACGCTAGAGCCCGGGGTTCGACATGGACAGCGAGGAGACTTCGTTGCGGAGCCGTGGAGGTGGATATCCGGATCTACAAAGGTTGTAATTTCCATATCCAAGTAGTTAAGTGTTAACTAGTTTACGTTTCGCCTAAACATCTAGTCTTAGATCCGTAGTCTAGGGTTTCTCGGCACTATTTTTTTTTAAAGTGGCATGTTCGATGCCTTGTGAGACCTTACTAGAGTGCCTAGGAACCCTACAGTAACAAATTACATTTGTGGGATCCTGATCCGGTATCTCATACCCAGGACGTAAAGGATACTAAGAAATAGTTCTCTGTAATGAACACACCCGAAGAAGATGCATCAGCATGCACTTTCTTCGTTTGGGCGGCACGGGAATTCTGGTAATCCCCAATTTCCTGCTCTGTCTTATAACAATTATAAGTCGGAGCGGGACCAACGTTCCCTAGCGCAGTATAACAAGCGGGTTCGGTCAATACATCCGTATTATTATCTTGATTAAGGCGTGACATAGTCGTAACCAGGAGAGAAAGAGAAGAAAACACTCAGCGTGCGCTTTTACAAGATTAGATTGGTTATCAATTTATCTAATCAGGATGTCTCCCACTGTTTTAGTCAAATCTTCCTTCAAACCCTAAAAGGAAAGACTAGCCGGGATTATTTACACTCTACAAGTTCGCCAATCTTTCAGCTAAGCCAGTGCCGGTACTTTGAGGGAGGTTCCCCGCGCTTTCGCACGGACCTAATTAAAATAAACCTCGTTTTTCCAGGGGCGTAACCCCGTTAACACCTTTCTAGACACCTACTTGATCGGCTAATTGTAATGTGTAAAACTCTCCCAGGAGTAACTCTTACTCACAGTGGGTATCGGGATCCAACTATCTCATAGAAGATATCCAATCTCATTGCAAATTTCAACACTTGAAATTCCCAATAATATTTTACCCCTAGCGTCCTATGACCTTGACGAAGGCCAAACTACCCATAGCCGCTAGTCAAGTTCAACCCGTTCATTTCTTGATTGAATTAAACCCAACCGCACGACCCTTGACGAAGGCCAAACTACGCCTTACGAATACCCTAATCCAATCGCATCGTATGCTAGCAGATAAGCGCTAGTTAGCTACCGTACACTACGCCTTGACGAAGGCCAAACTACCGCAGCATTAATACTAAGTAATACTTATCTGAAATGACGGAGGGCTACAACAGGTTTTTAAGAAAACCCTTTGCGTAATGAACTTGGTATCGTTGTAGAATCGAGTAATTTTGAATGGAATGTGTTTGAGGCCTTTTCTAGTTTTGCTAAAGAGGTCACTCCCGGTGAAGGGATCGTCGGCTCTTTTCTCATCGAATAAGGTGCAGGATATTTCACAAATACCGCTGTGCAAAGCAAGAACTATAGAAGCAATCAAAAGACAAACCGAGTTTCTAGCATATGCTAGTTTCACTAAAGAGGTCACTCCCGGTGAAGGGATCTCGGCTCTTTCCTTATCGAATAAGGTGCTGGATGTTCTACAAGGAACACCGCTATGCAAAGCAAGAACTAGAGCTATCTGTTTTTGAGACAAGTTTCTACAACATCTTTAGGTTTCTTTTAGTTTCATTAATCTCATTAATGAAGTCCCATTTTATTATACTTCACAAGCATCACATTTGAAACAAAATCTTTAATATAACATATATCTCATATATATAATATAAACATTCGTCTCAGGCAGAAATATGATCTCATCACAGAACATTGCAGCAGAAGAACATATATGAAATATTGGATATACTAGGACGTCCGTGTTTTAATACGAGCCTGTATAAAACACGGATTCCACGGTCGCGATGAATAGCCAAACCCACATCCCTAGATCCCTACGAGAGCGGCAAGCAACTCTGCCAATTCCAGGGTTAGGAGACCCGGTCTCGACTCCTCGAGATGGTCTCCTACTGGACCCTAGAACCCTGTTACTTGTGCTCCCCGCCTTGGGTCTACCTAATGCGGAAAAGTAAATAATATACAATGGTGACATCATCCTTAGCTCGGAAGTGCCCCAATAAAAGAATATTACATACAAACGAATTTTACATGAATGAAAATAAAAACCCTCATCTCACATAAAACCCCCGGCTATTTAGAATATGACGATCCAATATAACATATCACAGCAACACATAATATCTCATATCATCAACGTAAGCAAGTATGCGTATCCCAATTGTCGTTGATGTATAGCAACGAAACCGGCGATACACCACATATTACACTTACGGTTGCAGAAAAGAAAGTGTAAAACTACAACAAATGGAATCCGCAACCTCTTTAGACATCGCATGCCTAACCAAATGAATTCCTTAGACATCGCATGCCTAACAATTATAAACCCCGTATTTTAGCCTCATTATCGAAAACACTTTTCAATATCAAGTCGGGCAATTCAACAAGATTCCCGACATCCTGATTGAATGCTCGTCGCAAACTTTAGTAGACAGCCGCATCCCCAGATGACGTTGACGAAGCGCACTAAGGCGGAACACCACTGTCGCGAGCACCCGAACGGATGCTTTTGGCGACGGGGTTCTCCTACAGTCACTTGGTCGGGGCTATGGGGCGTGGCTGTCTATTAAGTTTACCCGGCGAGTATCCGCGTACGCTACGTGATTGCGATGGACTTTTGATCACATCAAAATCCCGTGGCAACCGATCATTTGAGACTGAACTGCTAGATTTATAACATTCAAATTAGTTATCTCATAACTACCTGTGGATTCCAAATATTGTATCACATTTCAGATAAAAAGACAGTGTTAAACTTTCCGATCGAATAATCAAACACCCAAGATTTCCCAAATAGCTCAACACTTGAGCGGAGTTCAAAAAATATCCATCACATGCCACAGTACCAATGGTCCAGCCGTAGAAGGGTCAAACCAACGCCTCATATGTGGCAACGTCGTACTGCCCCAAACCCTAAGGTTCAGAGGCGGTTCAGACGGTCACATAATCGAGTTAAAGTTTAAGTTCTTCTAGAGGGTCCACCACGTTACTTGCATGATTTTCCGGAAGTTTCAAACTCGAGAAAAAATCCAACTTTTGAAAAATTTTCTGACAGGGGAAAAAGTGAGTTATTGATATCCGTTCGAACTTTTTAACAGGTTCTAAAATTACCCGGAAAAACTTAAACGAAGTTAAATTATCCGATCGAATCAACGAGTCCCCAATACAACCCAGAAAACTCAACACTTGAGTATAAATTAAAAATACCCAGAAAAAAGAAGAAACACCTACGGATAATACTGTAGAAACACGTGTCCCCATTTCACCTTTTTGGCCGTGGAACCGCCGCAGCAAGCATATTCTTGCCAGGGTTCCGCGGCGCTTTGGGAGCCTTGGGGGAACGTGTTTTAGGGTTATCCTTAGAATTCCCTGCTGATTTTTTTAAGTATTTTTAATATGAAAAAATCAACATTTTTGAAAAATTTCCAGAAACAAGGTTATATCGGGTTTTCGGAGTTCGATCGGACTTTAAACTTCGCCTAGACTTCGCCTAAAGCTCTAGCTTGGCTCTGATACCACTGTAGGTTTGCTAGGCACAGGCACAAGGGTCTATAAGGCATCAACCATGCCCGATTTAAAAATTAGCCGTGCCGAACAACCCTAAACAAGATCTTTAAACTAGAGATTAGGAGAAAACAAGCATGTTAAACACTTTAACACTAAAAATTTGGGATTACAACCTTTGTAGTCCGGTCCTTCACTTCATAAGCTCCGTGTTGTGGTCCCTTCATTGCGATCATCAAGTTCCGGACTCTCGAGAGGCTCCACGAAGAGAAAGATGCAAGCTTGCTTCCTATCTTCGATAACAAAGATGATCTACCTTGAAGTTTCATTAACACAAGCTCTCACTCACTAAATGAAGCGAACACCCTCATCTAAATGGCAAGGATAAATGAGGATGATGAAGTAGGAATTTAGCTCTCTTTTGTTTTCAATTACTCACTCATAATCATCACTTAGCAAAAAGCTAGAAAGCTTTTTCCAAGGAAGAAGAAGAAGAAGAATATCCAATTCCATTTGTGATGAATAATGAAAATGTAATAATTATTACTTATGCAACCATGGTTCATATAACCTTTGTAGAGATTTAACTAGGGCTAGGGTTTGGGTTGGGTTATGTTAGTGTATATGCCCTAGGGGCCATTATTGTATCATACTAGCTTGTATATTACTTAATGGAAGCTTGGGATATTCACAGTTATATTAACAGTCTTGCTAAACATGGTAATATGCTACTTGGTTTTATCTATCTTAATATGTGTGTATGTATTGATAGAGCCCTTAGGATCTTGCTTGACTACCAGCGTTGTGATGGCAGTCACACTAGTGGAGGCTGGGTAGTCTACAAGCACATCCTTTTTCAGGTCCCTAGTCGTAGGATTATCGAGACAGGGCATCGATACTCCGGAGTAGACTAGTGTGTACGCTTCTCATCCCAGTTGGGGAGATGGTCTGTCCCACAGCCATCAGTACGTCGTACTGGAGATAGTATACAGGTGCTCGTTGGGTTACGGGTACACCGGACAGGACTCGCAGGGAACTGTTGGTTGGTATTATACCCGTCGTTAGTTAACAGTTCCCAGGTGACATGAGTACAGCATGGTCCATAGACTTGACACTGCTACTTCGCCTCGAGTGTGTCCCACTGTTCTTAGATTGGTATCCTACCACGGCTCAAAGGAGTCGTGCAAACAGGTAGCAGTTGGGTGCAGTCCCGAGCACTTGGAGGCAGTAGTGGTTAGACAGGATTCGGCTCTCCCGGTATTGGGAGTTGATATCGCGCTGTGTCAGAGAGCCATTACGCAAAGTCCCTGGCCAGGGCAAGCGAGATTTACTGGTAGGTTTTCCAGTAGTTTCTCAAGGTGTAATGGGTTTCGCTCCGACACGACTTATACCGCTTTTAGGAGACTGACGCTTGCCGCCCCCTAGGCCCGATATGCGATAGTCCTAGACGAACAGACCAGACTGTACGGAGATTATCATATCAGGCTCAATAGGAGTTCGGATGGGTTTCCTTATCGGCCTTCTTATCGACATCTACCTGGGGACCGTTACGTACAGCTAGTGCCGTTTGCGGTCTGTGGTTAAACCCACTGCCAGCATAGTAGTCGAGTCTTTAGAGTCCCACACAGAGAGTTTCCCTGCTCCGGGCGAAACGATATAGAGGTCGTATGGTTTTACGATAGGGTTCGGACACGCACGTGCATTTATGCGCGTACGATGTTCGGACAGTTTTTACTAGCCGGCTTTGGTTTAAGCCAGATTCTAGTATCGGATTATTGGATTTATACAGTCTAAAGTTTTTCCGTGTTTTCACGGATAGGAGGGGCGTTCTCGTAATTTGGCGAGAAGCTTCTAGAAGGATGATGACTTGGGGGCTAAGGTGGCATTTGCATTTATTGATTTAGTGACTCATTTGTGTGATTCATCCATGGAGTTAATGATGCATTTATTGATCTAATGACTCATGGGATGAATCACACAAAGTGAATAAATGAAGCATGGTTGATAAATCATTTGATTTATTTATTTGATAAATCATTATGCTTCATATATTCAAATGAGATATTATTTCAATTCATTCTCGCTCTCACCTTCTCTCTCCTCAAGCTCTCTCTCTTCAAACCCTAACCCTACCCTCGATAAATCATTATGCTTCATATATTCAAATGAGATATTATTTCAATTCATTCTCGCTCTCACCTTCTCTCTCCTCAAGCTCTCTCTCTTCAAACCCTAACCCTACCCTCTCATGTGTTGAGATCAAGGGTTAGAAAGACATATTAATCCATAATCACACTCTATATTACCTAGGTTGCTTAGATTAGCACTTTGAGAAACCTAGTTACCTCAAGATTAGAGGCAAAGCTTGGAGTAGAAGCTCTCGGGTGGATCGTCTATTACAAAGAAGAGGCCGACGAGGAGGTGGTTAACGAGAAAAGAATGACTTGGTCCATTAGGTATAATCTTCTTTCATAGTAGCTAATTACTCCTATGTAAGTGTTAGTTATAGTTTAGAAAAAGATCCTTTCGGTTAGTCGATGTTGTTTCAAACAAAATGATTGTTATTCATATTTCCGCCTCCCCGCAACTCGTGGGGTGTACAACATCGACTTACAGTGGTATCAGAGCCTTGCTAAACAATAATTAACTTATTAGCAAAGTCGTTGCAATTTCGAACGCAAAACAAACCGGAAAAAACATCGAAATCATCAAGTTTCTGTCGAATTTAAAATGAGGTCTAAAAATTTTTCAGGGGCCTCTAAAATTACAAGCAGGGAAATACAAGAATACTGGAAAAAATTGGGTGAATGAACTGGCCAAAGAGCCACGGAACCACGGCCTATCCCACCGATCCGCCGCGGATCCGCGGCCGAGTTGAAGCCAATTCACCCCAAATTTTCCCAGAACTCTTCTGTGATGTCTTTTGTTTTTTCTGGAATGTTTATTTTCTGCTCAAGTCTCAGGTGCACAGAGAAGTTTTGGAGTAGAATCTAATGTGTTTGCTCGATCGAAATTATACGATGTTTGGCTAATTAGATTATATCTGTGATTGTATAATGTGTTCGTAAACCTCCCCTAACTGCTAGTATGTCGGTTGGCAGGGGGTTGCACATTTCTGTAATGATTTTACTGTTTGTGATTATGAACTTGATTGGATTGTTGTGATGATTAGCCGGGGTTTGAGATGGGTTATTATATTCATTCATTCGATGTAATTGTAATATGTTGTAATATTATTTTGCGGGGCACATCCAGGTTGCGGTTGTAGCCACCGTTGTATTATTTCATTTTACTGTTTTTGCTCCTAGGATAGACACAAGGTGGGGTGCACAAACTACCGGATACTTTAAAGTGTTTAGTGGCCTACTCACGTTGTTGAGGGAGACCGCTTCACTTCGGGTACTTGGCGGGTAGTTTGCCGTACCCGTAGGGGTCTAGGGTGGGGTAATGGCTATTCATCACAACTGTGTAATCCGTCGTTCGTTGCAGGCTCAAAAGAAACGCGGATTGCTTGTATATCCAATAATGTTCATCTGTGATCTGGAATGCCTATTATTGCGTCTGACAAATGTACAATATCTATATATGATAGCTATTTAGACGTCACTTATCTTTTACACCCGCGCTAGCCCAGCCCCCGCTCTGACGTTAGTTAAGTAACCTAACGGGTGATGACGGGACCCAGTGGCGAATGTGGGTGGCATAAGAGGACGTTGTATTTTCGTTGTTTTCTGCAATGATAGGTTAATTGATGGGACGCATTATAATAATGCAAAGAAAATAAACCAAAGTTGAATCGTTGGAACAGTTTAAAAGAAACCACTCGGTTATTTTAAAACAGAGGATATTTTTTAAAATTGCGGAGCTTTAACCACTCCTTTTAAAAGCTATTAGGTTCCTTCGGTCATATCAAGTTCACTACGTTCACGGTTTCTCCAAAACCATTCGTAGCCCTCCGTCATTTCATTTGGGTATTAAGTAGTATTCAAGCTATGTATTTTGACCTAACGCCAAGACATAGTGTTTGGTAGCTACCGGGTATTCATTTGTTGCATAGATAGATGAGTTAGTTTGGGACAGTCGTATTATCATTTTGGCCGAACGTCAAGGATATGTACGGATGGGTTCAAATTAACAAGATAATGATGGGTCGAACTTGACATGTAACTTATGACATTTTGACCTAACGTCAAGGTCATAAGAGCATGGGGCAAAAATTTATATCGGGAATTTCTAAAGAAACTGAAATTTGCAAAGAAATGCATACCATTTGGAGTTTGATGAATGTTGGTAGGATTCCTTCAGCATTATCATACGATGATATTTGGATCCTGATCCTACTGTGTGTAAGTCTACGGTAGCACCCCGGCCGTCTTTCAGACGCCAAAATGCAGAACAAAAACTTTTATAACTGGCGCTATCGCATACTATAACCCGGATCTGCCATTAACGCTAAACTAACAATCTACAAAGAGGGAAGAAAGGTTATACCTGTTAGTTGTATGTATGCCCTAGACGCCAGTATTATACAGATGATGTATTTTATATTGGATGCTTGGACATATATAGAGATGACTTTCTTGCTCGATATGATAGTATGCTATCTGGTTGCTCTTTATCTTAACATGTACACTTGTCTCTTTAAACTGTCTTATAGTTACATGTTGGTAAAGCCCTTAGGATGTGTACTTGACTACCTGGACTATGATGCAGATCATACTAGTGGGGGACATGGTAGTCCATAGGTACATCCTTCAAGGTCCCTAGTCGTAGGTGTATCGAGACGAGGCATCGATATACCAGTGTAGACTAGCGTATATGCTTCTCGACCCATGAGATGGGTGATGGATGATCCTATATCCATTGGTGTTTGACATCAGAGATGGTATACGGGTGCTCAGTGGAGACTGGGTACACTGGACGGACTCGCCGAGAACTCCCAGATGGTATTATACCTCACGTCAGATGGCAGTTCTCAGGTGACACTTGTGCAGGTTAGTCTGTAGACCCGAGATCGTCATAGAGTCTTGTGTGATTCCCACTGTGCTTTGATCTCCACCTTACCACATCCATGAGGGCGTGCAAAACGATGGTTTTTGGGTACAGTCCCGAGTCACATGGAGGCAATGAGCGATAGGAGGGGTTTCGTCTCTCCCGGTATTGGGGGTTGATGTTGCGCTGTGCTCGATTGGCCGTAACAGGGAAGTCCCTGGCCAGGGCTGATCAGAGTTTTGCTGGTAAGTGTTACCAGTAGTTTCTCGACCCGTTATGAGCCTCACATCGGCACAACTTATCGGTTATTAGGGTATGAACGTTTACCACCCCTAGACTTGATATGCGACATATCAGACGAACAGACCGGACTGTACGGTAAGTGTTACTGGTTGGATTCACAGGAGTGTGAGCGGGCTTGCTCGTCGATCTTCTGATCGCTCAATACCCGGGTGGCCGTTACGTTTAGCGGACCGCTTGTGGCTTGTGGGTGCTTGATATGATCATCATCTGCTACCAGGCGTATTGACGAGTCTTTAGAGTCCTACACAGAGGTTTCCTGGGTCAAGCGAAACGAAATAGGAGCGCATATGAGATATGTGTGGGACCGAGAATAATGCGTGTATGTGATACCGTATTTCATTCTCGCGATGAATGTTTCGATTGGTCCTAGTTATCGAATCATTGATTCGATAAATCGATACATTGAATACTAGTCAGTTATGTGCGACATGACCGGATCATTGAATCTAGTGTTGATTTAATGATTTAATGTATAATTATATATTTGATATATTACTTTGCATTAACTAGTATTGGTTCACTTTAAAAGGATTTTCTCACTTGATGTGCATATTGTATATGTGATATATTTTAGTGTGCACTAGTTTGTATCATGTTTGATGATACATGCTAACTTGAGTATGTGTAAAGATTAAACCATGGTTGTGTAATGGTTAGGGTTTTCTTTTTCTTACTTATTTATATATTTGTTTATTTTGAAAAAGATAAAGGAGAATATGGTGGCTTTCTTTGGATGCTTGTTGAAGCTTCATGAAGCTTTGAACAAGTCCACCATATTTGTCTCATGCTTAACCCTAACCATTCCCACTAACCATGGTCTATTCTCTACACCTAACCAAGGTTAGGATATGATAAGTATTCATTTTCTTTTCTATTGTAAAATGACTTATCATATTCTATCTTCATCTCCTTCCTCTTGAACAAGAAGAAAAGCTTACTAGCTTTAATGGCATCTTGAGTAAAAGAGTGAGAAATCCAATTCTAAAGTGAACCCACCTCCTATTTCTTCATCCTCTACATCTTGCCAAGTAGTATAGGGTGTTTTCTTCACAAGTTTCACGACTTGGTGAAGTTGGAGCTCGATCTAGAGTTGCCTCGACGTAGATCATCTTTGGCATCGAAGCCGACGACCTAGCCCGCCCATTTCTCCGATGAAGACAATGCTAGAGTCCGGGATCCAAGATGGACAGCGAGAGGACGTCTGCGTGGAGCTAAGGAAGTGGAGAACCGGATCTACAAAGGTTGTAGCTGTTGGAGATAGTGCCCTCAGAGTCAATTATTGGATCACAGGCACGTGATTGCAATGATTGAGGGAGGACCAGTCCCAGTAGGACAGTCTTACTCAAGATGATAGTATGCTATCTGGTTTATCTTTATCATCGTGTACTGCTTTAGGTGACCTTACGAGTCGCTATTACGCGTTGATAGAGCCCCTAGGATTCTTGCTTGACTACCAGCAGTATGAGGGCGATCATATAAGTGAGAGCTGGAGTCTATAAGCACATCCTTAAAAGGTCCCTAGTCGTGGGAGTTTCGAGACTGGGCATCGATACTCCATTAGTAGACTAGTGTATACAGTCGAGACCCCGACGAGGGGCGGTGGCCGGTCTCACAAGCCACTGGTGTGAGTTGGTTCACCTAAGATGTATACAGGTGCCCATTGGGTTATGGGTACATCGGACAGGACTCGCCGGGAACCTGCTAGTTGGGATTATACCAGACGTCAGATAGCAGTTCCCTGGTGACATGTGTACAAGTTAGTTCATCGATCTGAGATCGTCATTTGTCTCGTGTGAGTTCCCACTGTGCTTTGATTACTACCCTACCACGGCTCAAAGGAGTCGTGCAAACAGGTTTTAGTTGGGTACAGTCCCGAGCCACATGGAGGCAGTGAATGGATTTGCAGGGGTTCGTCTCTCCCGGTATTGGGGGTGAGGTCACGCTGTGTCTAGGAGAGCCATTACACAAAGCCCTCGGCCGAGGCAGGAGATTTACTGGTAGGTATTCCAGCAATATCTCAGGGTGTTCTGGGCTTCACTCCGACACGACTTGTACCGCTTTTGGGGGTCTGACTTTTACCAACCCCCTAGGCCCGCCATGCGATGCTCATAGACGAACGGACCGGACTGTACGGATATTGTCACTGACAGGCTCAGTAGGGTGTCAGGATGAGTTCGCTCATCGACGTCCTTTTTAGTCAGTAGCTGGTGGCCCGTCACGTATGGCTGATACCTCTGACGTGCTAGTGGTTAAATCCACAGCCATAGTATTGACGAGTCTTTAGAGTCCACCACACACTCAGTTACTCAAGTTTCGGGCGAAACGCTGTAGAGGCCGTATGGAGATATGGCAGGGTTCGATCAGATACGTGCGGTATTGCACGGATCATGATCGGACGGTTTTTACTAGCCGGCTTTGGCTTAAGCCGGATCCTAGTATTTGATAGTGTAGATATTGTCTCTTTGCATTTGTGTTCAGTGGGAATACAAATGCGGGCATGTATTTGCTGTTGCGGGGTTTTCCTGTAATTTATTATGGGATCAGTTTTCTGAAGTTGCCAGTTTGCATTCCGTTCCGGCCGGTTTTCCTTTGTTCCTTCACGGCCGGACTTTTTAGTTGGAGGGGGTTATTTGCAGTTTGCAAATAACTCTTTTGTGGAGGGATTTATTGCATTTGTGCCTTTATCATGATGAGATTCCATTCTTGTCTTACTCATTTGCTTTTCATATGATGGTGCTTTGATATGATGAGATTTGAAAATGGTTGTGACATATATTCCTTTTTTATACACACCATTTTCTTCATATGTTTTGCTCTTGCATTTTTCTCCTCCATCTTCTTGAGAGGGGCCGGCCATTCCTTGAGTGAGAATGAGAGAGTTTTTCATTTTGTGTAGCATTCTCTTCATCTCATGCCTTGAAAAATTGAGAGCTACATTTCCTTCTCTCAAGTTCATTCACTTCCCTCCACATCCATGGCAACTTCCATAAGCCCCAAAGAGACAAGTTTCTACACTAGTCTACAGAAAATCTTAGACGCGTCGGCTAGCCAACTTCGCGCCCGAGTTGCCTCGGTCCAGAGGTGGGAGCCCGTATACGAACCCGGCTACGTGGTGCCTTTCCGACGAAGACGTGATGGACGGAGATTCCGCGGGAGATCGGAGTGGAGACGAAGACCGAAGGACACGGATCGCTTGGTATATCTCTCACCCCATCTATAGTTAGCTAGTATAGGTTAATGGTTACGATCCGGGTATATTGTCCGCGGTAGCGCCGGTTTAAAGTTAAGAAAAAATTTTGATTCCGCATTTTGGCCTCGAGTAAAAGGCCGGGGCGCTGCCGTGGCGCAACAGTAGCCTCTTTCCTTTAGTTAATATGTTAACTAGTTTCACTTTTCGCCTAAACTCTAGTCAACGAATCCGTATTAGGGTTTCTCGGCACTTGTAAAATTTGAAATTGGCATGGTTGATGCCTTGTGAGACTTCATTAGCGTGCCTAGGAACCCTACAGTGGTATCAGAGCCTAGCTAGAGCCTTAGGCGAAGTCTAGACGACGTTTGAAACCCGAATGAACATCGAAACCCTAAAACAAATTGCTCTCTGGACTTTTTTCAAAAACTGGGTTTTTTCCAGATTAAAAATGCTTAAAAAATTCAGCAGGGAATTCTAAGAATTACGGTGCAAAAATTATCTCATGATGCCTCTAAAGCGCGGCGGAACCGCGGCAGAAGCTTGGCTTCTGCGGCGGTTCCACGGCCACTTGATGGGATTAGCCTTTAAACTTTGCACAGTAATTCATGTTTCAGGTGCTGAGTTTTCTGGGAATTTAAAACTTGCACTCAAGAGTTGAGTTTTCTGGGGTGTTTTGGAGCTTCGATGATTCGATCGGAAATTTCAAACTTTGCCTATGTGTTTTCCGGATATTTAGAATATGTTAAAAGGTTCGACCAAATAAAAATACCCACTTTTTCCCCTACCGGAAAATTTCCAAGTGTTGGATTTTTCTGTGGTTTAAGGACGTTCTGAGTAGTGCAAGTAACGCGATGGTCCCCTCTAGAAGACAACAAACCTTAACTCGATTATGTGACCGTCTTGAACTGCCCATTGAACCTTAGGGTTTGGGGCAGTACGGCGTGCCACATGTGAGGCGTTGGCTTGACCCTTCTACGGCTGGACCGTTGGTACCGAGGCATGAAGTGAACGTCTTTGAACTTATTTCATGTGTTGAACGGTTTCGGGAAAACTTGGGTGTTCGAATGTTCGATCGGAAAGTTTAATATTTTCTATTTATCCGGAATGGGATACAATAATTGGAATTCACAAAAAGTTATAAGATAACTGGATGAATGTTATAAATCTAGCGGTTTAGTCTCACTTGATATTGAAAAGAGTTTTCAATAATGGGACTAAAATGCGGGGTTTATAATTGTTAGGCATGTGATGTCTAAGTATTTCATTTGATTAGGCATGCGATGTCTAAAGAGGTTGCGGATTCCAACTGTTGTAGTTTTACACTTTCTTTTCTGTGACCGTAAGTGTAATATGTGATATCGCCGGTTTCGTTGCTATATGTCAACGACAATTGGGATGCGCATATTTACTTACGTTGATGACATATGATGTTATGTGTTGCTGGATATGTTATATTGGATCGTCGTGTTCGAATAGCCGGGGGTTTTTATGTGAGATGGGTGTTTTCATTTTCATTCATGTAAAAACTTGTATATAATATTCTTTTATTTGGGGCACTTCCAGGTTGCGGAAGCTGTCACCCTTTGTATATTATTTACTTTTCCGCACTAGGATAGACCCAAGGAGGGGAGCACAAGTAACCGGGTTCTAGGGTCCAGAGGGAGACCATCTCGAGGAGTCGAGTCCGGGTCTCCTAACCCTAGAATTGGTAGGGTTGCTTGCCGCTCTCGTAGGGGTCTAGGGGTGTGGGATTGGCTATTCATCACGACCGTGGAATCCGTATTTTATACTGGCTTGTATTAAAAACACGGACGTCCTAGTATATCCAATATTTCATATGTTTTTTTCTGCTGCGATATCTGTGATGTGATCATGTGATATGTTCTGTGATGGATACTGTATATAGTATATATGATATATTATATAGACGTTACTTATGTTTTGCACCCGCACTAGCCCTGCCCTGCTCTGTCGTTAGTTACCTAACCTAACGGTGCACGAGGGGACATCGAGGCGAATGCGGATGGCATAAGTGTACGTCGTATTTATCTGTGATGTTTAGGTGACTTTAATGATGGGACTTCATTAATGTGATTAATGAAAGAAAAGAAACCTAAAAGATGTTGTAGAATCAAATTTTAAATAAAAAGGGTAGCTACAGTTTTGCTTTGCATAGTGGTATATATGATATACCCTGCACCATATTCGATGAGGAAAGGGCCGAGATCCCTTCACCGGGAGTGACCCCTTTAGCAATAACTGGCAGATGCTACACACTCGGTTTGCTTTTGATTGTTTTTGGAGTTTTGCTTTGCACAGCGATATATATGATATATCCCGCACCTCATTCGACGAGGAAAGGGCCGACGATCCCTTCACCGGGAGTGACCCCTTTAGCAAAACTAGAAAAGGCTCAAAAATCACTCCATTTCAAAACTTCACTCGATTCTACAACGATATCAAGTTCATTACGCTCAGGGTTTTCTGAAAAACCTGCGTAGCCCTCCGTCATTTCAGATAAGTACTACTTAGTATTCATGCTACGGTAGTTTGGCCTCCGTCAAGACGTAGTGTATGGTAGCTAACTAGTGCTTATCTGCCAGCATATGATGCGATTGGATTAGGGTATTCGTACAGCGTAGTTTGGCCTCCGTCAAGGGTCGTACGGGTGGGTTTAATTCAATCAAGAAATGACGGGTTGAACTTGACTAGCGCCCTGGGGGTAGTTTGGCCTCCGTCAAGGTCATAGGACGCTAGAGGCAAAAAAATTATCGGGAATTTCAAGTGTTGAAATTTGCAATGAGATTGCATACCTTCTATGAGATAGTTGGATCCCGATACCCACTGCGAGTAAGAGTTACTCCTGGGAGAGTTTTACACATTACAATTAGCCGATCAAGTAGGTGACTAGAAAGGTGTCAACGGGGTTACGCCTCTGGGAAAACGAGGTTTACTTTAATTAGGTCCGTGCGAAAGCACGGGGAACCTCCCTCAAAGTACCGACACTGGCCTGGCTGAAAGATTGGCAAAGTTGTAGGGTGTAATTAATCCCGGCTAGTCTTTCCTTTTAGGGTTTGAAGAAAGATTTGATAAAAACCAGTGGGAGCCATCCTGATTAGATAAGATAATAACCAATCTGATCTTGCAAGAGCATACGCTAAAGTGTTTTCTTCTCTCTCTCTCCAGGTAGCGACCATTTCATGCCCTAATAAAGATAATAATATGGATGTATTGACTGAACCCGCATGTTATACTGTGCATGGGAACGTTGGACCCGTTCTTTCTTATAAGAGTTATAAGACTGAACAGGAATCAGGAGAATATCTGGATTCTCACACTGCCCAAACGGAGAACATGCATGTTGATGTATCATCTTCGGGTGTGTTTGTCATTGAGAACTGTTTCTCAGTTCACCCTACGTCCTGGGTATTAGATACCGGATCAGGATCCCACATATGTAAAATGTTACATGGGCTACGGATAGGTAGAGAACTGGGAAAAGGTGATCATTCCGTTCAAGTAGGGAATGGGGCAAATGTTGCAGCCAAAGCAGTTGGCGAATATCACCTAGTATTACCAAGTGGTGATACACTGATTCTAAATGAATGCTATTATATACCGAACATGATGTGCAACATTATATCAGTTTCTTTATTAAATAAAGAACGATATAATTTTGTAGTAAAGGATAATGTTATGAACATATTCCTAAATCAAAAGTTGATTGCATCAGGCTCGTTATATAATGGCATATTCATTCTCAATCAAAATACAGTCCTCAATTTACAAAACACACACAAGAGGAAAAGTTCAGAAATGAATGAATCTTTCTTGTGGCATTGTAGACTTGGTCACATCAATGCGACACGACTAGCTAAGTTACATAAAGATGGATATTTGAAACCGTTCGAATTATCATCTTATGACACTTGCCATTCATGTCTCAAAGGAAAAATGACCAAAACTCCGTTTAGTGGACACGGAGAAAGAGTTACGGAACTCTTGGGACTGGTGTATAGCGATGTATGCGGTCCCATGTCTACACATAGCAGGGATGGTTCTTCATACTTCATTACATTCACCGACGATCTCTCTAGGTTTGGGTATGTGTTCCTGATGAAACACAAATCAGAAGCTTTTGAGAAATTCAGAGAATATAAAAACGAAGTAGAGAACCAAACGGGCAAAAGTATTAAGATTCTTCGATCTGATCGAGGAGGAGAATACTTAAGCAACGAATTCAGAGATTATCTAAAAGAGAATGGGATTCTCTCTCAGCTTACTCCTCCTTATACACCACAGCACAACGGTGTATCGGAGCGGAGAAACCGCACCCTATTAGATATGGTGCGCTCTATGATGAGTGCAGCTGAGTTACCTATTTCCTTATGGGGATATGCACTGGAGACTGCTGCATACCTATTGAATAGAGTTCCAACCAAATCAGTGCCTACCACTCCATATGAGATATGGAATGGTAAGAGACCATGTCTTAATTTTATACAGATATGGGGTTGTCCGGCCTATGTTAAAACATAAAATCCGGACAAGCTCGAGGCAAGGTCTGTTTTATGTAAGTTTGTTGGATATCCCAAACATTCACGAGGGTATATCTTCTACCACTCCGAGGAACAAAAAGTGTTTGTTTCTCGACATGCCACTTTCTTAGAAAAGAGTTTTCTTATGAAACAGACAAGTGGCATAGAGGTAGAACTGGAAGAGGTTCCAGCGACACAAACTATAACAGAAGACTTGGTAGAACCAGAGGATTCAGTAGTACCCGACGAACCCCAGCCTCTCCGCCGATCTAGTAGGGTTTCTCGTCCACCTGAGAGATACTACGGTTTTCTCATTGACGGTGGAAGCGAGGATTGCATCATGGAGGATGATGACCCAACTAGATTCGAGCAGGCCATCACGAGTAAAGACTCAGTGAAATGGCTGGATGCAATGCGGTCCGAGATGGAATCCATGTACACCAACAAAGTATGGACTTTGGAAGTTGCTCCTGAAGGGGTAAAACCCATTGGGAGAAAGTGGATCTTCAAGAAAAAACTTGGTGTAGATGGGAAAGTGGAGACTTTCAAAGCTAGACTTGTTGCAAAGGGTTTTCGTCAAAGACCAGGTGTGGACTATGACGACACCTTTTCTCCAGTGGCTAGGCTTAAATCCATCCGGATCATGCTTGCCATCGCTGCATATCATGACTACGAAATCTGGCAAATGGATGTTAAGACCGCCTTTCTAAACGGTGATTTAGAAGAGTGCGTGTACATGACTCAGCCAGAGGGCTTCGTAGATAGTGGGAGCAGCGGGAAGGTGTGCAAGCTGCTTAAATCCATTTATGGATTAAAGCAAGCATCGCGGAGTTGGAACATCTGCTTTGACGTCGTTATCAAAGAGTTTGATTTCTTCAAAAACCCAGATGAACCTTGTATTTACAAGAAGGTGGCAGAGAGTAAGATTGTCTTCCTCGTATTGTACGTGGACGACATACTCTTGATAGGAAATGATATTCCTATGCTGCAATCAGTCAAGCTCTTCTTATCACAAAGATTCTCAATGAAAGATCTTGGTGATGCCTCCTGCATATTGGGAATCAGGATCTATAGGGATAGATCCAAACGGATATTGGGATTGTCCCAATCTAGGTACATTGACACCATACTAAAGAGGTTTAGTATGAAAGAATCCAAGCATGGGAACTTGCCCACGATCTCTGGAGTCACTCTCTCTAAAGAGATGTCTCCCAAGACTGATTTGGAGAGAGCTCGCATGCAAGGGATACCCTATGCTTTGGCTGTAGGCTCTATCATGTACGCGATGCTATGTACCAGACCCGATGTAGCATACTCACTAAGTGTAGTGAGCAGGTATCAAGCTGATCCTGGAGAGAGTCACTGGACAGCTGTGAAGAGCATTCTAAAGTACTTGCGAAGGACTAAAGAGATGCTCTTGGTGTATGGTAACGGAGAACTCCAAGTAGAGTCCTTTACCGATTCGGGCTTCCAAAGTGATAAGGACGACTCTAAGTCGCAGTCGGGATTTGTCTTTACCCTTTATGGAGGGGCGGTTAGCTGGAAGAGTTCCAAGCAGGAAACCGTGGCAGACTCGACGATGGAGACTGAATACATCGCTGCCAACGATGCTGCCAAAGAGGCTGTCTGGATCAAGAAGTTCATTACTGAACTTGGTGTGGTTCCATCCATTGAGCATCCAATACCTTTGTATTGCGATAACAATGGAGCGGTGGCTTTAGCCAAGGAACCCAGGTCCCATCAGCGATCCAGGCATATTCTGAGGCGGTATCACCTGATCCGGGAGATAGTTGATCGCCGGGAGATCGAGGTCAGGAGGGTTGACACGAAGAACAACACGGCGGATCCACTCACGAAGGCCATTCCCCAGATACAGTTTGAGAGACTCTTCGGGATGCTCGGTATGCGATACTACAGCAGCTGGCCCTAGTGCAAGTGGGAGATTGTTAGTTGTATGTATGCCCTAGAGGCCAGTATTGTACAGATGATGTATTTTATATTGGATGCTTGGACATATATAGAGATGACTTTCTTGCTCGATATGATAGTATGCTATCTGGTTGCTCTTTATCTTAACATGTACACTTGTCTCTTTAAACTGTCTTATAGTTACATGTTGGTAAAGCCCTTAGGATGTGTACTTGACTACCTGGACTATGATGCAGATCATACTAGTGGGGACATGGTAGTCCATAGGTACATCCTTCAAGGTCCCTAGTCGTGGGTGTATCGAGACGGGGCATCGATATACCAGTGTAGACTAGCGTATATGCTTCTCGACCCATGAGATGGGTGATGGATGATCCTATATCCATTGGTGTTTGACATCAGAGATGGTATACGGGTGCTCAGTGGAGACTGGGTACACTGGACGGACTCGCCGAGAACTCCCAGATGGTATTATACCTCACGTCAGATGGCAGTTCTCAGGTGACACTTGTGCAGATTAGTCTGTAGACCCGAGATCGTCATAGAGTCTTGTGTGATTCCCACTGTGCTTTGATCTCCACCTTACCACGTCCATGAGGGCGTGCAAAACGATGGTTTTTGGGTACAGTCCCGAGTCACATGGAGGCAATGAGCGATAGGAGGGGTTTCTCCCGGTATTGGGGGTTGATGTTGCGCTGTGCTCGATTGGCCGTAACAGGAAAGTCCCTGGCCAGGGCTGATCAGAGTTTTGCTGGTAAGTGTTACCAGTAGTTTCTCGACCCGTTATGAGCCTCACATCGGCACAACTTATCGGTTATTGGGGTCTGACGTTTACCACCCCTAGACTTGATATGCGACATATCAGACAAACAGACCGGACTGTACGGTAAGTGTTACTGGTTGGATTCACAGGAGTGTGAGCGGGCTTGCTCGTCGATCTTCTGATCGCTCAATACCCGGGTGGCCGTTACGTTTAGCGGACCGCTTGCGGCTTGTGGGTGCTTGATATGATCATCATCTGCTACCGGCGTATTGACGAGTCTTTAGAGTCCTACACAGAGGTTTCCTGGCTCAAGCGAAACGAAATAGGAGCGCATATGAGATATGTGCGGGACCGAGAATAATGCGTGTATGTGATACCGTATTTCATTCTCGCGATGAATGTTTCGATTGGTTGTATGCGATATAACCTAGTTATCGAATCATTGATTCGATAAATCGATACATTGAATACTAGTCAGTTATGTGCGACATGACCGGATCATTGAATCAAGTGTTGATTTAATGATTTAATGTATAATTATATATTTGATATATTACTTTGCATTAACTAGTATTGGTTCACTTTAAAAGGATTTTCTCACTTGATGTGCACATTGTATATGTGATATATTTTAGTGTGCACTAGTTTGTATCATGTTTGATGATACATGCTAACTTGAGTATGTGTAAAGATTAAACCATGGTTGTGTAATGGTTAGGGTTTTCTTTTTCTTACTTATTTATTTATTTGTTTATTTTGAAAAAGATAAAGGAGAATATGGTGGCTTTCTTTGGATGCTTGTTGAAGCTTCATGAAGCTTTGAACAAGTCCACCATATTTGTCTCATGCTTAACCCTAACCATTCCCACTAACCATGGTCTATTCTCTACACCTAACCAAGGTTAGGATATGATAAGTATTCATTTTCTTTTCTATTTTAAAATGACTTATCATATTCTATCTTCATCTCCTTCCTCTTGAACAAGAAGAAAAGCTTACTAGCTTTAATGGCATCTTGAGTAAAAGAGTGAGAAATCCAATTCTAAAGTGAACCCACCTCCTATTTCTTCATCCTCTACATCTTGCCAAGTAGTATAGGGTGTTTTCTTCATAAGTTTCACGACTTGGTGAAGTTGGAGCTCGATCTAGAGTTGCCTCGACGTAGATCATCTTCGCCATCGAAGCCGACGACCTAGCCCGCCCATTTCTCCGATGAAGACGATGCTAGAGTCCGGGATCCAAGATGGACAGCGAGAGGACGTCTGCGTGGAGCTAAGGAAGTGGAGAACCGGATCTACAAAGGTTGTATCCTCTTTCCTTTAGTTAATATGTTAACTAGTTTCACTTTTCGCCTAAACTCTAGTCAACGAATCCGTATTAGGGTTTCTCGGCACTTGTAAAATTTGAAATTGGCATGGTTGATGCCTTGTGAGACTTCATTAGCGTGCCTAGGAACCCTACAATACCGAACGATCTGAGTCCTTCGTTCTTTAACCATCATCCCACGCTCCGTTGCGGCTGCTCCGATCTCGTCGATCTTCGATCTCCTCGTCCAGGTGGCACCACGTCATCGGATCTTCAAACGGGCTCCCGCCTCTGACTCGAGGCAACTCGGTCATCAAGTTTGCTAAAAGAGATTACGAAGAATTATGTACAGAATGAGTGGAATACTTTGTCTCGCTTCGTCCAAAACCATGGACGAACGGTTAATGAAGTTGCCATGGGAATCGGGTGATGGAATGAAATGAGCTGTGAAATTCCATACACCGAAATCTATCATCTTTTTTCAAACAACAACCATTTCTTTTTTCTTCCAAGTGAGTGAATGAGAGAGAGGAGGGGGCCGGCCATATATATGGAGGTGGGAGTGAGTGTAGGAGAGGGGGAGGTGACAATAAGAAAATATCTCTAGTGTGAACACAAAGTGTGAACACACTTAATGAAATGATGAATCATTAACCTAGTCATCAAGCATTAATGGAATCATTAAATGCAACCATGACTCACTAAACACCTCACCACTTCTAGAACCTTCTAGAAGCTTCCACACTCATCTCAAGAAAAGATAAATCCGTATTTAACCAAATGTTAAATACGGCTGACAGAAAACTGGAAACTGGTAACTTCCAAAAGTGATCCCGAAACGAATTTCAGGATAACCCTGTAACTGTATAAATATACCCGCATTTGTATTACGACCGAATACAAATGCAACTGAGACAAAGATAATATATCTACTCTGTATAATACTCGGATCCGGCTTAAACCGAAGCCCACCGGTATTATCTATCTGAAATATGACACGTGCGTAAACGCACGTGCATTTTCCGAACCCTGCCATAAAACCATACGGCCTCTACAACGTTTCGCCCGAACTTGGGAAACTATCTGTAGGGGACTCTAATGACTCGTCAGTACCCTGGCAGTGGGTTTAACCACAAGCCGTCAGTGGCACTAGCTGTGCGTAACGGCTGCCCATGAACTGACCTCAAGGGAGGCTGATGAGCGAACTCATCCAGAAACCCTACTGAGCCTAACAGTGACCATGTATATACAGTCCGGTCCGTTCGTCTATGAGTATCGCATATCCGGCCTAGGGGGCTAGTAACGTCAGACCCCCAATAGCTGTATAAGTCGTGTCGGAGACAAGCCCTGAACACCCTGAGATACTACTGGAGTACCTACCAGTAAATCTCACCTGCCTTGGCCAAGGACTTGGTGTAATGGCTTTCCTAGACACAGCGCGACCTCCACCCCCAATACCGGGAGAGACGAATGTCACGACCCAAAATTGGCCCGTGACGGCCCTAATACTACGCAACGCCTAAAGACGCAACATAGTAAAAGAAAGCCAAACCCAGAAATCTAAACCATGAAAATACGGAAAAAAGATAATATAAGTTTTGGAAACATTTGAAATCGCAACCCAAATTCTTTAAAAAGGTCTACTTTCTTTCTTTAAAATTTTAGCAACACCCCCTTTTTGTAAAGACTAATCAAGATGAATACAACAGAATATACGACGCCGTAGCGAAGAAATAAAGACAATAGAGAAAAGCTGTATATAAAAGACATAAAATCCACAAAGATACACATTAACGTTCTCACCAAGTCTCTAAGTCAACAATACAATAGTAGATGGAGAGTACAAATACAACGAATATACAAAATGAAATACAGATGACCACCAAAACCCACCTAAGCAAAATAGTACTGTGAGCTGATGCGGTATCTGCAGCTAAAGATGATAGCTGGAAAGCTGAATAGAAGAATAGCCTGCCTCGACTACTCTGGGGAACAACCTGAAACACCTGTGGCACAACGGGGGTGAGTTGCCAACTCGTGAATAGTAGATAACATATGCAGGTAATCGCAGGAATATACGTACAGCATGAATCTAAGATATGCGATTACAGTAATAACATGTTATGCAAATGCTGAAATAAGGAAAGTACAGTAGCCTGTATAATCAAAATGTGAAGCTATAATAACATGACAGTAATATGCAGTAACTATGCAATAAGGATATGAAAATGTAGATGTGCAACTATCATAAGGGTACACAACGGGTACTACCACTATATGAATCCGTGCAAAAGGTAGATAAGGGTGAGGTATAGGGGGAATATGTCATTTCCATGGAAACCTGACATCGTGGTAGGATCACAATCCATCAAGGCACTCACATCCCAAACATCAAATCGGCCCCCAAACTGAGCTCTCACATCACATAGATCTCACATCATCTCAAGTACAATATCGAATAGCTCTCCTATATCTCGAATGTACAAATCGACCATATCTTTCATATCCAATATCCAATCTCAATGAATCACCTAATAACACAAGTCAAATCTCAAATAATCTCTAACATCCTAAACATATATATATACAGAAATAAATATGATGGGGGCAATACACATATATTAGCGTCCCATTCCACTAATATTGGTGTAAAGGTATATATAACAACGGCTAAATCCCCTGTTATATATACAAAGGTATTAAAAGAAATATCATGAAAACAGTGTGCCAAGCATCGACACAGAAATCCTCGTATATCGGGCTCCGTCAGTCCGGATCGGCCCACGGGGTCCGTCTGCGGTGTCGGCCCTCGGCCCCGGCAGTACAGATCATCCCGCATCCATCTCTCGACTCTGGCCAGTATCCTCCGGATAACTGCCAGGTCCAACCAGTCACCGGTAGGTACTCGCCCGCCTCCAGGCTCAATCGGCAAACCCATCGATTTTCTTGCCGAGGGGAACCATACCGGGCCCCACCATGTACTCTCATACGGCAACCACACCTCGTATGGAGTATATAATCAGCACCGATAAAACTCATGGTGGACGCGCAAATATCATATCAAGGAAACCGGGTTGTTCAATGTATGCATAATTTCATGAACCCCCGCGGTTCCCAAATCCCGAAAACATCATATAAAATCCAAATAAACAATGCGCAAATCCAGGAATGAATATATGCGATATATCTGAATGCGAGCAGGTAAACAAAAGTATATAGCTGAACCAGATGTATGCAAAATCAATAAGGTACAGCCAAGTATAGGTATCTACCTATAAGAACTGATGTCGTATACCCCCCTGGGTATAAGTAACATATGTAGGAAATTCCCCTCCCCCCCGGTATAACTAAAATATGTGCATGGTATACCTGTAGCTGTATCGCAAAGTGTATATGTACCTATCACTAAAGGTAAGATACACTACAGGTATACGATAAGATAGATGCCAAGTATGATAGGCAATAGAATCTATAAGGGGTTGTGTGTGACATGGCAATTATTGACGGTGTGTGTGTAGCATACAATCCGTGCTCATGCAACATGAACCGTCAATAATGTATGCAGTGTCCTACGGCTGCTAGTCACAGTACAACTATATCAAGGAAATAAAATAAAGGCGCAATTCTAACAATGACGTAGAATGCGCGACAGGTATTTGAATCCTAGCCCAGACGCATAACGTCATGCGGGCGATTCCCCTGTAGATGTTAAAGCTACTCACCTACGCCGCACGCTAGGTGAATCCTACCATCTGCTCCTCCTGTAGCCGTGTCCGTAGTCTCTGTCTGCAAACCTGCAAATAAGACATGGAAATCACATATAAGCCAAATATCCCGCGAAACGCGATATCGAACCAAAACGAGAAACTCGCGTCGCGAACTAAACGCGCGTGTGCACGATACGCTGAAGCGTGTGTGCACGCGTCTAAAACCACCGCGACACGCCGCGATACGCTGGATCACAGAACCCACTCACGTATCGCGCGTATCGCGCAAACACAACGGTCACCACAAATCGATATATGGCCCCAGATTTTCCTACAGGTAAGATATCACAAAACTAGACATGCCAAAGACCTAGACAACACAGCAGGGAACCCTAAACAAAACCCCAACACCCCAGTCCCCTTCTTGGCCGCAATTTGCGGCCAATATGAATTAATTGGCGGCCAGATTAGGGAAGGGTGGGTTCGTATTCTGGTGGTGTGTTCTAAACCTAGGTATCATGTCCCAGTTTTCTCAATTTTACCCTGAAGGTATCGGGTCACAAGCAGATTACAAAAGTCACAGGTATCGCTTAAAAACGACAATTTAGCACGAATCACAAACCCTATGGTATTTTAGTGCAATCTGGGGATTTCTCAGTTGAAGTGGCCCTATTAACACTAAAATAAACTAAGGTAGCTAACACAATCAACAATTTACCATCACTTCTCACAAATCACCAAAACTAGCACCAAACTAGCTATTTAACACTAATCGACACAAAACTGTACATAACTAAGCAACTAGGGAAAAGGGTTTCAGAATTATACCCTATGGAGCCCTAGGAAGCTGGTGAAGAGGTGTATGGAGGAGGTGAGAGCTTCTGCAAGTGCTGGGGCTCCTCCTGCTGCTGTTGATGCTTGCTGTTGCTGCTGCTGGTCCTGCTACTGCTGATGATGATGATGATCATGCTGGTGTTGGAGCTGGAGCTGCTGCTGCTCTTGTGCTGGGGCTGCTGCTACTAGTGTTGTTGTTGTTGTTACTGCTGTTGTTGCTTCTTCTGCTGCTGCCTCAGGTGTGAGTGTATGTGTGTGTTTGTGTGAGAGAAATGAGAGAAGTAAGAAGAAATTGAGAGGCAAGGAAATTGTGGCACCAAGGGTCAACCCCCCTCTCTCTCTCTCTTCATTTAATGAGGCATGGCAAGGGCATCATGCCTCATAATGCACTCTCTCTCTCTCTCACACCAAGTCAACACTCATAACAAAATTCAAAATAAAACCCTTTTTAATTTAACAACCATGCACACTTAAAACCCAAAACACTTAATAATAATTAAAACTAGATTAAGGAATGGTTAGTTCACCATGTTACCAATCATGGTTAAACACCAAAAACAAGCCTAGTTATCATGCACAAGTGTGTGCAAGCCTAGTAAAAATCTAATAAAATACACAATAAATAGGATAAAATATTTAAAACTTAATTTGGTAAACTTTTATTAAAAACCATACTTTAAAAAATATAATTAGCAACAAAACACAATCTAAGGTGTTACAATCTCCCCCCCTTAAAAGAAATTCGTCCCCGAATTTAAAAATATACCGATACGCGTACCTTCAAAGAGAAGATTAAAATCCTCAAATCTCGCTCGCAGCCTCCCAAGTGATTACCTCACTATACGGCTACGTCCAAGGAAAACCTCCACAGATAGCAAGACCCTTGACCGATGTTCCTCCACCCGCTGAGCCATTAACACAATTGGCTGCTGGTGAACGAAAGATCGCGTCACGCTAAATGGTCTGATGCTAGATCATATGAGAGAGGTCAAGAAGGTAGTTGTAAAGTATCATCACAAGGAATACGGAGCGAAAATCCAATAATCTGGGCGGAAGTGCCAAATTAAAGGCAACGAAGCTAACTCGCTTATAGGATCTTAAAAGGACCTAAATCCTGGGACAAACTTCCCAAAATCCAACACCGTCATTCATCGGAAAGTCCATAGGAATACATGATCTGTCCCTGCGAACTCGAGTCTATGACCAACACAGTCGTCACAAGACCTCAGTTCGAAATGGACAATCCCCATCCTGACCTAACACAATTGGACCGTCTCCGATGTCTCTAGACTAGCTGGGGTCCAAAGTCCTACTTACACGGAGTCAGAAGAACAACAGACTGGTGATCGACATGACCTAACCCTTAAGCCTAAGGGTGGCCAATTGGAGTGTCTCCTGATAACGGCTATCGAAGGAGAACCCTAACGATGGCGAGTGACGATCCCCAACCGCTGTCAACAAAAGCACAAACACACAACTTTAACAAACAACTGAGTAAACTGAGTATAACCGGACGACAAGAATCCGAATGGAGTCACACCCTAACTAAACTCGGGTAGAAACCATAACGAAATTCATGGAGATCTGCTCCCATCCCTGCTTCGGAACGGTAAAAGGCTGCAACTCTCCAGCCGGCCTCAGATGCTCGACTCAAGCACACAACAAGACAGACACCTTGAAACGAAACCTGAAACTTCTCTTTACATCCTGTCCACCCGTAACCATCTCACAAGTCACGTCACTATTGGCGGAACTTGAATGAAAACAGAGAGTTGACAGATGTGCATGTTCTAGGATTATACGTCTCTACCCGATGAAACCAGGTACTCAAACGCGTCCCTAACTTAGCACATCATTGTCACAAATCAAGGTCTCCGAATCATTACCCAGCCGAGTATGCTCAAGTATCACTGACGATCGAGTATCGGCGGGCAGTGTCTCACGAAAACGATTTAGGGAAGTGGTCGGGCGCGGACATGAGCAAGATGTCCCCTCCGTAGAGATGAACTAAAGCTGTACTCAACGATCACACAAGAACTGTAAATCTGCAGGAGACTATCACAACAATCAAAATCCGCTACAGGAAGATGTTCATTAAGCTTTAGTGGTCCGTGGAAAATCTGACACGACTCTCAAGCAAGTAGTGTCCCTAAATTTCCAACGCAAAACCACCGCGGCCATCTCCAGATCATGAGTGGAATATCCTTCTCGTACTTCCTCTAAATGTAGGGGAGCAAAAGCGATGACTCTGTAGTGTCACACCAGTACACACTCGAGCCCACTCAAGAAACATTACAGTTAAACCACAAAGTAGCCCGAACCAAAGGCAAAGAAAGAACTGATGCAGTTGTTAACCGAATTTCCAACTGCCGAAAACTCCGTACACCTGCCTCAGTCCACAGAAAAGAAACCTCCATCTTGGTCAATTCAGTCGACGGTACAGCACTACTCTAGCAATCCTGCGTGAAACGGCGGTAAAAACCTGCTAAGCCCAAAATCTACGGATCTCCGTCCTGCACACATGTCTGGACCTAAGCCGTACGGTTACGGTCTCCCTCGGAACCATACGAAACCGTCTCCCGTGACTACAAGACCTAGGAGTCAACACAAAACAAGCCTGAAGAAACACTTCGAGAATTTAGCAAACTGCCGGTGCTCTCCTAGTATCTGCAAAACAAATCCTCAAGTGCTGCTTCTGTTCCTCAAGACACATTAGATAGACCAGAAGGTCGTGAATAACACAACGACTACTGGTCGAGGAACGGCCTGAAGAAATCTGGTTCATCACATCTACGAATGCTGCTAGGGCATTAATGAATCCAACGACTCACAAAAACACAAATAGCCCGTAGCACGCACAAGGCAGTCTCCGGAATGCCCTCACTCCGAATCCCGCAATACTGATGACCTGATCCCAAGCAAACTTAGAAAAATGTCTCGCACTCTGGAGCTGATCGAAGAAATCGTCAATGTGAGGTAAGGGACACACATCCGCACCGTAAGCCGGTTCAATTAACGATCCGTCGATACACAACCCTAAACTGCCGTCTTCCTCCTCGACGAACAGAAATTGGAGCTTCCAAAAGCGAAACACTCAGACACACAAAACTCCCTAAACCACAACTCTGCAGCTGATCCTTAAGCTCCCAAGCTTCGCCGGCTCATCCGGAACAACGTCGGAAAAACTCTCGCGCGAAAAGAACCCGGTCCAACAATCCCACTGCGGCTCCGGTATCACAGATGAACGCCAAGAATCCACGACATCTCCTCAGTAGCCGACTAGCGAAAAAGGCTGAATTCAAGCTGTGAAAGGCGACACAACTATCCACCTGCACAACGAGAACTAACTTGCCGGGAAAAACAACCCTGACTGTTTCCTCACGGTAGTCCACAGACGCCTAAC
Organism: Agapanthus africanus; assembly: GCA_030015575.1. Lineage (NCBI taxonomy): Eukaryota > Viridiplantae > Streptophyta > Magnoliopsida > Asparagales > Amaryllidaceae > Agapanthus > Agapanthus africanus. The sequence goes on from CM057337.1 coordinate 518,474,444, forward strand.
ACGTAGTTAACCAGTCCATGCCCAGGAGAACGTCAAATCCAACACCTCTAGAAGGATCGAAACGACGGACGAATCTCTATCTCCTATCCGATTGGCACACAACTGAAATATGCATCGCGCAACAAAAGGATCGCTGACAGAAGTTAACACACTACGGCTAATCTACCCAACTACGATACTAGCATGAAAAACAAACGAATACATCAAAAGAACATATAAATAAAAGATACCTGAAGACTCTACATTGGACGTCTGCGCGTCCCGATGAGTAAAAGCAAACTCCTGTGTCTGCCCTCTACTCGCAGCTGGATGAACTCCTCTGGTAGACTGAGCCCTCTGAGCGAATCTTCTACGTCCACGGCCTCTCTGAATACGACTCTGACGAGGTGCTAAGGGACAATCCCTGACGAAGTGCTGAAGGCTTCCGCATCGAAAACATCCACGTGCTGACTGCTGACCATCCTGGGGATGAGAGCTGAACGACTATCTTCGTCCTAAGCCTCTGCTACTCCCGCGACGGCCACGAAATCTGTCTCGATGACCAAACCTCTGTCTCTGGGCTGGTACACTGGTACGAGTCCTCTATTGTCCTGGAACTCCTCGAGCCTCTGGAATATGCGCCTCATTAACTGGAGCTGCAACTACTGGTGCTATGTAAGTGACGGACTGCTGCATGCTGATCGTAAGGGACAGCTGAGTAACAGGGGTGACAACCTCATGTCGTAGCTCCCGAACGACATCAACCAAGGAACTCAACGTCTGGCGGAAGTCCTGCATCTCTGCCACCAGCCTATCCATAGTATAGATCGTAGGCTGCTCTGTCTGCACCTGTACAACTAGAGTGCCATCCTGGTCAGTACTCGTCTCACCCGAGCCAACTCTGACCTCGGCCCTCGCTGCATCACTCTGAGTCCCCATAGTCATCGGCGGCAAGGTTATAAATAGATATAAGATTCGATGAGAATAAGGAAATCGAATCTTAAGGATAGGAATCATCGAGGAAGGAATTTCAAGCAAATTGTACTTAGGTTACTTAATGCAAGGTACCGCTCCATGGGTATCCTGCAGACATACACACACTACGTTACTCTGCTTAAGCTACCTACTCCATCATACTAAGGTCATCCTACACTCCGAAAGGTAAAACCGAACGCTCTGATACCAACTTTGTCACGACCCAAAATTGGCCCGTGACGGCCCTAATACTACGCAACGCCTAAAGACGCAACGTAGTAAAAGAAAGCCAAACCCAGAAATCTAAACCATGAAAATACGGAAAAAAGATAATATAAGTTTTGGAAAAATTTGAAATCGCAACCCAAATTCTTTAAAAAGGTCTACTTTCTTTCTTTAAAATTTTAGCAACACCCCCTTTTTGTAAAGACTAATCAAGATGAATACAACAGAATATACGACGTCGTAGCGAAGAAATAAAGACAATAGAGAAAAGCTGTATATAAGAGACATAAAATCCACAAAGATACATATTAACGTCCTCACCAAGTCTCTAAGTCAACAATACAATAGTAGATGGAGAGTACAAATACAACGAATATACAAAATGAAATACAGATGACCACCAAAACCCACCTAAGCAAAATAGTACTGTGAGCTGATGCGGTATCTGCAGCAAAAGATGATAGCTGTAAAGCTGAATAGAAGAATAGCCTGCCTCGACTACTCTGGGGAACAACCTGAAACACCTGTGGCACAACGGGGGTGAGTTGCCAACTCGTGAATAGTAGATAACATATGCAGGTAATCGCAGGAATGCACGTACAGCATGAATCTAAGATATGCGATTACAGTAATAACATGTTATGCAAATGCTGAAATAAGGAAAGTACAGTAGCCTGTATAATCAAAATGTGAAGCTATAATAACATGACAGTAATATGCAGTAACTATGCAATAAGGATATGAAAATGTAGATGTGCAACTATCATAAGGGTACACAACGGGTACTACCACTATATGAATCCGTGCAAAAGGTAGATAAGGGTGAGGTATAGGGGGAATATGTCATTTTCATGGAAACCTGACATCGTGGTAGGATCACAATCCATCAAGACACTCACATCCCAAACATCAAATCGGCCCCCAAACTGGGCTCTCACATCACATAGATCTCACATCATCTCAAGTACAATATCGAATAGCTCTCCTATATCTCGAATGTACAAATCGACCATATCTTTCATATCCAATATCCAATCTCAATGAATCACCTAATAACCCAAGTCAAATCTCAAATAATCTCTAACATCCTAAACATATATATATACAGAAATAAATATGATGGGGGCAATACACATATATTAGAGTCCCATTCCACTAATATTGGTGTAAAGGTATATATAACAACGGCTAAATCCCCTGTTATATATACAAAGGTATTAAAAGAAATATCATGAAAACAGTGTGCCAAGCATCGACACAGAAATCCTCGTATATCGGGCTCCGTCAGTCCGGATCGGCCCACGGGGTCCGTCTGCGGTGTCGGCCCTCGGCCCCGGCAGTACAGATCATCCCGCATCCATCTCTCGACTCTGGCCAGTATCCTCCGGACAACTGCCAGGTCCAACCAGTCACCGGTAGGTACTCGCCCGCCTCCAGGCTCAATCGGCAAACCCATCGATCTTCTTGCCGAGGGGAACCATACCGGGCCCCACCATGTACTCTCATACGGCAACCACACCTCGTATGGAGTATATAATCAGCACCGATAAAACTCATGGTGGACGCGCAAATATCATATCAAGGAAACCGGGTTGTTCAATGTATGCATAATTTCATGAACCCCCGCGGTTCCCAAATCCCGAAAACATCATATAAAATCCAAATAAACAATGCGCAAATCCAGGAATGAATATATGCGATATATCTGAATGCGAGCAGGTAAACAAAAGTATATAGCTGAACCAGATGTATGCAAAATCAATAAGGTACAGCCAAGTATAGGTATCTACCTATAAGAACTGATGTCGTATACCCCCCTGGGTATAAGTAACATATGTAGGAAATTCCCCTCCCCCCCCCGGTATAACTAAAATATGTGCATGGTATACCTGTAGCTGTATCGCAAAGTGTATATGTACCTATCACTAAAGGTAAGATACACTACAGGTATACGATAAGATAGATGTCAAGTATGATAGGCAATAGAATCTATAAGGGGTTGTGTGTGACATGGCAATTATTGACGGTGTGTGTGTAGCATACAATCCGTGCTCGTGCAACATGAACCATCAATAATGTGTGCAGTGTCCTACGGCTGCTAGTCACAGTACAACTATATCAAGGAAATAAAATAAAGGCGCAATTCTAACAATGACGTAGAATGCGCGACAGGTATTTGAATCCTAGCCCAGACGCATAACGCCATGCGGGCGATTCCCCTGTAGATGTTAAATCTACTCACCTACGCCGCACGCTAGGTGAATCCTACCATCTGCTCCCCCTGTAGCCATGTCCGTAGTCTCTGTCTGCAAACCTGCAAATAAGACATGGAAATCACATATAAGCCAAATATCCCGCGAAACGCGATATCGAACCAAAACGAGAAACTCGCGTCGCGAACTAAACGCGCGTGTGCACGATACGCTGAAGCGTGTGTGCACGCGTCTAAAACCACCGCGACACGCCGCGATACGCTGGATCACAGAACCCACTCACGTATCGCGCGTATCGCGCAAACACAACGGACACCACAAATCGATATATGGCCCCAGATTTTCCTACAGGTAAAATATCACAAAACTAGACATGCCAAAGACCTAGACAACACAGCAGGGAACCCTAAACAAAACCCCAACACCCCAGTCCCCTTCTTGGCCGCAATTTCCGACCAATATGAATTAATTGGCGGCCAGATTAGGGAAGGGTGGGTTCGTATTCTGGTGGTGTGTTCTAAACCTAGGTATCATGTCCCAGTTTTCTCAATTTTACCCTGAAGGTATCGGGTCACAAGCAGATTACAAAAGTCACAGGTATCGCTTAAAAACGACAATTTAGCACGAATCACAAACCCTATGGTATTTTAGTGCAATCTGGGGATTTCTCAGTTGAAGTGGCCCTATTAACACTAAAATAAACTAAGGTAGCTAACACAATCAACAATTTACCATCACTTCTCACAAATCACCAAAACTAGCACCAAACTAGCTATTTAACACTAATAGACACAAAACCGTACATAACTAAGCAACTAGGGAAAAGGGTTTCAGAATTATACCCTATGGAGCCCTAGGAAGCTGGTGAAGAGGTGTATGGAGGAGGTGAGAGCTTCTGCAAGTGCTGGGGCTCCTCCTGCTGCTGTTGATGCTTGCTGTTGCTGCTGCTGGTCCTGCTACTGCTGATGATGATGATGATCATGCTGGTGTTGGAGCTGGAGCTGCTGCTGCTCTTGTGCTGGGGCTGCTGCTACTAGTGTTGTTGTTGTTGTTACTGCTGTTGTTGCTTCTTCTGCTGCTGCCTCAGGTTTGAGTGTGTGTGTGTGTGTTTGTGTGAGAGAAATGAGAGAATTGAGAAGAAATTGAGAGGCAAGGAAATTGTGGCACCAAGGGTCAACCCCCCTCTCTCTCTCTCTTCATTTAATGAGGCATGGCAAGGCCATCATGCTTCATAATGCACTCTCTCTCTCTCTCACTCCAAGTCAACACTCATAACAAAATTCAAAATAAAACCCTTTTTAATTTAACAACCATGCACACTTAAAACCCAAAACACTTAATAATAATTAAAACTAGATTAAGGAATGGTTAGTTCACCATGTTACCAATCATGGTTAAACACCAAAAACAAGCCTAGTTATCATGCACAAGTGTGTGCAAGCCTAGTAAAAATCTAATAAAATACACAATAAATAGGATAAAATATTTAAAACTTAATTTGGTAAACTTTTATTAAAACCATACTTTAAAAAATATAATTAGCAACAAAACACAATCTAAGGTGTTACAACGAATCCCCTGCCGATCCGCTCACGTGCCTCCATGTGGCTCGGGACTGTACCCAAAAACTACATGTTTGCACGACTCCTTTAAGCCATGGTAGGGTAGAAATCAAAGCACAGTGGGAACTCACACGAGACAAATGACGACCTCAGGTCGATGAACTAACCTGTACACTTGTCACCAGGGAACTGCTATCTGACGATATGTATAATACCAACTAGCAGGTTCCCGGCGAGTCCTTTCCGGTGTACTCATAACCCAATGAGCACCTGTATACATCTTAGGTGATCCAACTGACACCAGTGGCTTGTGAGACCGGCCACCGCCCCTCGTCGGGGTCTCGACTGTATACACTAGTCTACTCCGGAGTATCGATGCCCTGTCTCGAAACTCCCACGACTAGGGACCACTATTAAGGAAATGCTTATAGACCACCCAACTCTCACGTATATGATCGCCCTCATACTGTTGGTAGTCAAGCAAGATCCTAAGGGCTCTATCAACGTGTACCAATGATCAGTCATCTGAACCTGTACACGACTGATAAAGGTAAACCAGATAGCATACTATCATCTTGAGTAAGACTGTCCTACCGGTATAGGTCCTCCTCAATCATTGCAATCACGTACCTGCGATCCAATAATTGAGTTTGGGGGCACTATATCCAACAATCTCCCACTTGCACTTAAGGCTAATTATTGCGATGTCGCGTACTCACAGCCCGTATGAAACCAACATCCAACTCCTCTACTAATCAGTTTCATAAAGCCCGTATGTAAAACTATTGTGTTCGAGAAATAGCCTCAGTGAGTGGATCCGCCCTGATGTTTCTTTCTATATCTCTCCTAATCTCAAGTTCGCGGAGAAAGCCATCTCCCGAATTGAGTAATACATGTCTTAGAATATGTCTGGATATCTGATGGGACCTAGTTCATAAATGAACTCCAAATCCAAACTTCTTAGACTATATCGATCACTGAACCTAATCAGTATCCGGCACCATGCCACCCACAGTGTCCTCTTGGACCACCTGTCCATAATACTGTCCCTCTTCGTCAGGGGGAAAACTATAACTCTGACAATCACTCTGTCATCCATGTCACCTTTGAAGCCTGGAATGATAACCATCTCCAAAGGAGGCTGCCGTCATCAAATCCGTAGAACATGCACTTATGTTCTAAAACTGCTTTCTTATGTTTCTCCAGGATTGGATTAATACAAACTTATTGCATCTAGTGCAAAAACAACATTTGGTGTGGTACTTGACATCTCATGATTGACTCAATTGCCTAAGCAAGTGATCTGCCAATCATGTACATCCCTCTCCCCTTTAGTCTATAAGACACCTTTAGAGAGGGTGACTCTATCACCTGCAAGTACACCACCATGCTAGGAGTCAACTATTCTAAAAATCATTAGAATACTGTCAAAGTACCCACATTGGGAAACTACCCAAATCCAGATCTAAAACCATAGATCTAGAAACCAGAATGTCAAATATTATATCCATATCCTGTCTGGATAAACAACTGTGTGACGACCATAGTACAACCGATCGTAGTATAGGAATTTTACTTCCTACTCTGTGCATGTCATCCAAATACCAGGACATCACACCCTACTACCTTCTTAACAGATCCATCCCCTATTCTGATGATGTCAAACCCATGACTGTCACATCAAAATTAGATGATCAATCTCCGCTATAACTGCTCTAGTCTATAAATAGACATAAGCTACTTGCCCACTATGCTTCCGCTGCTCCCACTGACCACAACAACCCTCCTACTGGGTCTCATAGCCTAGAACAACAGTAGTGTCAAGTCTGGGTAGATAAAAACCTCCCTGTCACCGTCCTTGAGGCTACCAGAGTACCTCTCGAGTGTCTGAGGTTACCCACCAAATCTGCGAAGTGGCTAATGGAATGTCAAACCTGATTGAATCTTTAGGACCCATTAAATTTTCCGTAATCGTTTGCGGTTCTGGAATCACATCCAGTTCTACCATACTCCCACTACTGTTTTCTGAAAAAATCCATTTTACTAAAACTATGGCGAGTCAAAAACAATATCACTATTGATCTTACAGATGGTAGAAAGTCAACCCTCGTCATAGCCTGGGCCAACCCACAAACTGCCATTACAGAAACGTGCCCTGAGTTATCCAGAGTCTGGTTTTAAGCATAAGCCGGACAACTCCCCGTACCTTAACATCATTAAGATACGAACCATTCTATATCCAATATAGAAACATTGGCACTTAATTAATTGGAACCAGATTCTAATCATGCAGCTGTCTCCAGTGCATATCAACTTTAAAGGAGAGAGGCTAATCAGTATTACTCAACTTAGGAATCCATCCAATTATGAGTAACCCGAAAGAGAAAAAAGTTTCTCAAAAACCCATTACTATCAACTGAATACCAATCACAAGTATCTACATCTTCGATCTCTTTGAAGAATCCCGATACTTGCGACATCTGGTTCTCTACTTTATTCTTATACCCACAACTTCTCAAAACTTAGACCTTGTATCTCTACGAAACACTTGTTTAAAAACTAGAGAATTCATAAGTAAACAGAACATAGTACGAGGACCTACCCCTTTGTCCTGATGGACACTGGACAACATACAATACTCTGTATAAGTCCGCTAAGTTGAATAACTCAAAACCTGTGCGTCGTAGGTTGAAAACAGTATCCAGGCGATTTCCTCAAATATCACCAATTACAACGAATTCCGATATAATGAAGATGACCACCTAATTCCCAATAACTTCCTCCCACTCATCATCTGTAAAACCATACAGATAAGAGAATGAAACCTGGTGAATACACACCCTGGAGTAAGTATCTAATCGGGAAAACAGTTTTCCATTAACAATGCACTGAAACATGAAAATGTTTCGTAGGGGTATCCTGGTGTTCATAGTAATGCCTCTTCCATAATCCAATTCACGACTTTAACCGTATATTTCTTTGCCATCTCTCCAAATCCCTTTATTTGTCTTTAGTCATTACCTTCTGTACACCATCGTTAGGCTAAATGGTTTTCTTCCTTCCCTACCGTTCGGCACCAGCCTATGGTTTGGAAGAAGACTATCCAGTAAGCATAATAGGTGTACCCTCCTAAACTAAGGAGTACTCACATCTTGAGAGAAGGTGATGATAAAAGATAACTGAATAATACCTTATTCTTTTAAAGGTGAAATAGGAGTGGCGATGAAGTACGCGGTTTGGTCGTGAATGATAACAGTCGCAACTTACTTTGCCCTCTTTCTAATCCCTTTATTTTGTCTTTACATATTGCCTTCTGTACACCCTACTTAGGCTAATTGGTTTTCTTCAGTCCCTACCGTTCGGCACCTGCCTATGGTTTGGAAGAAGACTATCCAATAAGCGTAATAGGTGTACTCTCCTAAACCAAGGAGCCCTCGCAACCTGAGAGAAGGTAATAATAAAAGACAACTGAATAAACCGATTCTATTTCTCCTGAACCTTGATCCATTCTCGAAGGAGTCCCTTCGAGTTCGTATATAACCATACGATGGATCTATCTAATGGAAGTGGATGTCCGTAGTAATACAGGGTGTTCTGAGAAATGCAAAGGGTAAAAGAAGGAGTGGCAATGACTTATGCAACTCAGACAATCCAAAAGCCAGTATTTTAAGAAGGTTCGGTCAACTTGGTCACTGAGTCATAGTCTAGGGTCAGTCAAAGGTCGCTGCCAAAGAGAGAGAGAGAAAAGAAACACTCTGCGTGCACTCTAACCTAGATCAGAATGGTTATCACTTTATCTAATCCGGAAACCTCCCACTGTACTGTCAAATTCTCCTCCAAACCTAAAAGAAGAATCAATTGGGGTCACCCGAAGTGTAAACCAACTCATCAGTGGGAATCGGGATCCAACACTCATTGCATGATAACGTGACGGAATCCACTCACGTTATCACACTCCAGAAGGTATGCGCATGCCTGGAAAGTTTCAGTTTCTTTAGAAACTCCCGATATGATTTTTACCCCATGTTCTTATGACCTTGACGAAAGCCAACAAATCATAAGTCACATGTCAAGTTCTGCCCGTCATTATCTTGTTAATTCGAACCCACCCGTACATACCCTTGACGAAAGCCAACAAGGTAATACGACTGTCCCAAACCAACTCATCTATCTATGCAACAAATGAATACCCCAGCAACTACCAAACACTATGCCTTGACGAAAGCCAACAAACATAGCTTGAATATTACTGACCATCCATAAGAAACGACGGAGGGCTACGGCTGGTTTTTGGCGAAAAACCTTTAACGTAATGAACTTGATCTCGTTGAAGGAACCTGATAGCTTTTTATAAAAATATAGTGGCGAAAACCTTTGCTAAAGAGGTCACTCCCGGTGAAGGGATCTCGGCTCTTTCCTCGTGGAATGAGGTGCAGGATATTCCACTGAATACCGCGAAGCAAAGCAACATGTAATCGACTATAGTGAAGTTATTACCCTGACGCAAACTTCTGCCCAAGGGGTCAGTCCCGGTGAAGGGATATCGTGTAGGGTTCCTAGGCACACTAGTGAGGTCTCACAAGGCATCAACCATGCCAATTTCAAAAATTACGGTGCCGAGAAACCCTAATACGGATCGTTGGCTAGAAGTTTAGGCGATCAAAGCAAATAGTTTACAACTAAACTAAAAGAACGGAAATACAACCTTTGTAGATCCGTTTCTCCACCTCCATAGCTCCATGATGAAGTCCTCTCCGCTGTCCAAATCGAACCATGACTCTAGCATCGGCTTCAACGGAGAAAAAGCGGGCTAGGTCATCGACGACGATGCCGAAGATGATCTACGTCGAGGCATCACTAGATCAAGCTCCACCTTCACCAAGCCATGAAAACTTATGAAGGAAACACCCTATACTACTTGGCAAGAGGTAGAGGATGAAGAAATAGGAAGTGGGTTCACTTTAGAATTGGATTTCTCACTCATTTTTATCAATCACCATTGATGGAATCAAGGTTCTTCATCTTGAAGAAGAAGAAGAAGATGATAATATTATATAAGTTAATTAGAAAATAGAAAAGAAAAAGAATACTTATCATAAACCAACCATGGTTATGTGTAGAGAGTTGACTAAGGTTAGATGAATGGTTAGGGTTAAGGATGAAGACAAAGTGGTCACTTTGGTCAAAGCTTCATGAAGATTCAAGATGCAAACAAAGAAAGCCACCATTTTGTTTTCTTATCCCATTTCTTTTAATCCAATTAAAAGATAAATGAATGAATAACAAAATAAAAACCCTAACCATTTATTTAACCAAGGTTTAATTCTTTACACAAACCCTAGCAAACATGTATCATCAAACATGATACATCCAAGTGCACAAAAGTATATCACATATACAACTTGTGAACTTCAAGTGAGAAAATCCATTTAAAGTGAACCAATACTAGTTAATGCAAAGTAATATATCAAATATATAATTATACATTAAATCATTAAATCAACACTTGATTTAACGATCCGGTCATATCGCATATAACCGACTAGTATCCTATGTATCTGTTTATCGAATCAATGCTCTAGGTTATATCGCATACAACCAATCGATACATTTATCGCGAGAATGGAATACGGTATCACATACACGCATTATTCTCGATCCCGCACATATCTCATATGCGCTCCTATTTCGTTTCGCTTGAGCCAGGAAACCTCTGTGTAGGACTCTAAAGACTCGTCAATACGCCGGCAGCAGGTGATGATCATATCAATCACCCACAAGCCGCAAGCGGTCTGCTAAACATAACGGCCACCCGGGTATTGAGCGATCAGAAGATCGACAAGCAAGCCCGCTCATACTCCTGTGAATCCAACCAGTAACACTACCGTACAGTCCGGTCTGATCGTCTGATATGTCGCATATCTCGCCTAGGGGTGGTAAACGTCAGATCCCAATAGCTCGATAAGTCGTGTCGATATGAGGTCTATAACAGTTCGAGAAACTACTGGTAACACTTACCAGTAAATCTCAGCAACCCTGGCCAGGGATTTCCGGTTATAGCCAATCGAACACAACGCAACATCAACTCCCTATACCGGGAGAGACGAATCCCCTCCTATCGCTCATTGCCTCCATGTGACTCGGGACTGTACCCAAAAACCACCGTTTTGCACGCCCTCTTGGACGTGGCAAGGTGGAAATCAAAGCACAGTGGGAGCCACACAAGACTCTATGACGATCTCGGGTCAACAGACTACTCTGTACCAGTGTCACCAGAGAACTGCCATCTGACGTAAGGTATAATACCAGCTGGGAGTTCTCGGCGAGTCCGTCCAGTGTACCCAGTCTCCACTGAGCACCCGTATATCATCTCTGATGTCAAACACCAATGGATATGGGATCATCCATCGCCCATCTGTATGGGTCGAGAAGGTATACGCTAGTCTACTCTGGTATATCGATGCCCCGTCTTGATATACCCACGACTAGGGACTTTGAAGGATGTACTTTTGGACTACCATGTCCCCACTAGTATGATCCGCATCATAGTCCAGATAGTCAAGTACACATCCTAAGGGCTTTACCAACATGTAACAGAGAGACAATCAGTGTACACGTTAAGGTAAAGAGCAACCAGATAGCATACTATCATGCCGAGCAAGAAAGTCCTCCCTATATATGTCCAAGCATCCACTACAATATACATCCTATGTATAGTAATGGCCTCTAGGGCAAACATACAACTAACAATCTCCCACTTGCACTAGGGCCATCTGTAGCAGTGGTTGCAGTATCACATACTCAACCATCCCCTAAAAGTCTCTCTTCGGGAAAAGGCCTTCGTGAGTGGATCCGTCGTGTTGTCCTCTGAGTCTACTCTCCTAACCTAGATCATCCTGGAGATCAACTATCTCCATGATCAGGTGATGCTGCCTCAGAATATGTCCGGGTCGCTGATGGGACCAGGGTTCCAGGGCCGAACCCACACTTCCATTGTCATACAATGGTAGGAACCTAGTTCATCTTATGAACTAATATACACCCAAACTGCCTCTTTGGCAGTATCCTTAATAGCGATGTTACCAGCCTTTATCGTCTAGTCTGCCACGGTATCTAGCTTGGAACTCTTCCAACATACCGTCCCTTTACTGAGGGTAAAGACAATGCCTGTGACTGACACTCAGTCGTCTTTATCATCCTGGAACACTTCCAGTGATTCTTCCCAGGATCGGTTGATACCATCTCACTACAACTAGTGAGAATCCTAACATCCATTTAGATCTATCTCATAGATCCGAAATCCAGGATTTTGGAGGTATCATTTTGATCCTATGTGGAGAATCATTGTGATAAGCGGAGATTGACCGATCGTAGCATAGGAAACTCCTTCCCTATCAGGAGCATGTCATCCACGTACTCTACGAGGATCGTTACTATACTCCCTACTACCTTTTTGTTTATACAAGGTTCATCTACCATTTTGATGATGTCAAACTCTTTGACTAATCCATCAAAACAGATGTTCCAACTCCGCGATGCCTGCTTTATCACATAAACCATCTTGCACATGTTTCCGCTGCTCCCACTGACTACGAAGCCCTCTAGCTGTGTACTTATAGACGTTCTCTTCTAAAACATTATTTAGAAAAGCTGTCATGACACCCAACCACCAGATATCGTAGTCATGGTATGTAGCCGTGGCAAGTAGGATCTGGATGGACTTAAGCATAGCTACTTAGAAAAGGTTTCAACAAAATCCATATCTGGTCAATGATGCAAACCTTTAACAAGTCTAGCTTTGAAAGTCTTAACTTTTCCATGTACACCAAGTAATCTTCTCAAGATATACTTGCTCCTGATGGGGATTTAACCCTTCAGATTTAGCAACCAAAGTCCATACTTTGTTGGTGTATAAGGATTCCATCTCAGATCGATAAACATCCAGCCATTCTTACAGAGTCTCACTCCTGATAGCCAGCTCGAAACTAGTTGGGTCATCATCTCATGATGCAATCCTCGCTCCCACTGTCATCGAGAAACCGAAGTATCTCTCAGGTGGGTGAGGAACCCTACTAGATCGGCGGAGAGGCTGAGGTTCGTTGGTTACTATTGAATCTTTTGGTTGCACCAAATCATCTGCTGTAGTTTGCATAGCTGGAACCTTTCCAGTTCTACATTACAGACCTTGCCTCGAGTTTGTCCGGATTCTGCTTTTAGACATAGCCCGGACAACCCTAAATCTTAACCATCTTAAGATATGGGCTCTTCCCATTCCATATCACATATGAAGTGGTAGGCAACTGATTTGGTTTGAACCCTATTCAATAGGTATGCAGCTTCTCAAGTGCATAACTCCCAAAAGAAAACAGGTAACTCAGTATTACTCATCATAGAGCGCACCATATCATATAGGGTGTGATTGCTCCGCCCCGATATACCATCGTGCTATGGTGTATACGGAGGAGTAATCCTGAGAGAGAATCTCATTCTCCTTTAGAATAGTCCAGGAATTCCGTGCTCAAGTATTCTCCTCCCTGATCACATCAAAGGACATAATACTTATACCATTATTGGTTCCCTACTTCTGACTTATATTCTGTGAATATCTCAAAAGGTTCGGACTTGTGTTTCAACAGGAACATAGGTCTGAATCTCGAAAGATCATCAGAGAATGTAATGAAGTACAAAGAACCGGTCTTGGCATATGTAGACAGGGGACCTTACATACATCAACATGTATCATCCCAAGAGTTCAGAAACTCTTTCTCTGTTTCCAGTAAACGGAGCTATGGTCATCTTATCTTTGTGACATGACTGGCAAGTTTCACAAGATGTAAATTCAAACAGTTTTAAATATGCATCTATGTGCAACTTAACTAGTCAGGTCGCATTGATATGACCTAGTCTACAATGCCTCAAGAAGGATTTGTTCATTTCTGAACTCTTCCTCTTGTGTGTGTTCTGTATACTAAGAACTGCAGTTTGATTTAGAACATCAATGCTTTTAGATAACGTGCCTGAACCGATCAACTTTTGATATAGGAAATGTTCAAAACATTATCCAACAATACAAAATTTTATCATTTCTTTACTAATAAAGAGATAGATATGATTTTGTATATCAGGTTCGGTATCTAATAACATTCGTTCAGAATCAATGTATTTGGAATACAGGATGACAGTGACTAACAGACTTGGCTGCAACACTTGCCCCGTTTTCTGCCTCATGAAACTTATCACCCGTTCTCAGTTCTCTACCTTTCTGTAGCCCTATGTAACAGATTACATATATGGGATCCTGATCCGGTATCAAATACCCAGGACGTAGAGGATACAGAGAAACAGTTCTTTGTAATGAACACACCCGAAGATGATGCATCAGCATGCACTCTCTTCGTTTAGGCGGCACGGGAATTCTGGTAATCCCCAATTTCCTGCTCTGTCTTATAACAATTATAAGTTGGAGCGGGACCAACGTTCCCCAGCTCAGTATAACAAGCGGGTTCGGTGAAAGATCCGTATTATTATCTTGATTAAGGCGTGATATGGTCGCTACCTGGAGAGAGAGAGAAGAAAACACTCAGCGTGCGCTCTTGCAAGAATAGATTGGTTTTTATTTTATCTAATCAGGATGGCTCCCACTGCTTTTTATCAAATCTTCCTTCAAACCCTAAAAGGAAAGACTAGCCGGGATTAATTACACGCTACAAGTTCGCCAATCTTTCAGCCAGGCCAGTGTCGGTACTTTGAGGGAGGTTCCCCGTGCTTTCGCACGGACCTAATTAATGTAAACCTCGTTTTCCCAGAGGCGTAACCCCGTTGACACCTTTCTAGACACCTACTTGATCGGCTAATTGTAATGTATAAAACTCTCCCAGGAGTAACTTTTACTCGCAGCGGGTATCGGGATCCAACTATCTCATAGAAGGTATGTAATCTCATTGCAAATTTCAACACTTGAAATTCCCGATAATATTTTGCCCCTAGCGTGCTATGACCTTGACGCATGCCAAACAACCCATAGTCCGCTAGTCAAGTTCAACCCGTACATTTCTTGATTGAATTAAACCCACCCGCACGACCCTTGACGCATGCCAAACAACGCCGTACGAATACCCTAATCTAATCGCATCGTATGCTAGCAGATAAGCACTAGTTAGCTACTGTACACTACGCCTTGACGCATGCCAAACAACCGCAGCACGAATACTAACTAGTACTTATCTGAAATGACGGAGGGCTACGCTAGGTTTTTCTGAAAACCTATTGCGTAATGAACTTGATATCGTTGTAGAATCAAATGATTTTAAAATGGAGAGTTTTTGAGGCTTTTCTAGTTTTGCTAAAGGAGTCACTCCCGGTGAAGGGATCGTCGGTCCTTTCCTCGTCGAATGAGGTGCGGGATATATCATATATATCACTGTGCAAAGCAAAAACTCTTAAAAGCTATCAAAAGTCAAACCGAGTGTATAGCATCTGCCAGTTATTGCTAAAGGAGTCACTCCCGGTGAAGGGATCTCGGTCCTTTCCTCATCGAATAAGGTGCAGGATATATTATATATACCGCTGTGCAAAGCAAGAACTGTAGCTACCTGTTTTATTTTGAAATTCGATTCTACAACATCTTAGGTTTCTTTTCTTTCATTAATCATATTAATGAAGTCCTATCATTTAAATACCTAAACATCACAGATAAATACGACGTTCACTTATGCCATCCGCATTCGCCTCGATGTCCCCTCGTGCACCGTTAGGTTAGGTAACTAACGGCAGAGCAGGGCAGGGCTAGCGCAGGTGTAAAACATAAGTTACATCTATATAATATATCATATATACTATATACTGTATCTATCACAGAACATCACATGATCACATCACAGATATCGCAGCAGAAGAAACATATGAAATATTGGATATACTAGGACGTCCGTGTTTTCAATACGAGCCAGTATAAAACACGGATTCCACGGTCGCGATGAATAGCCAAACCCACACCCGTAGACCCCTACGAGAGCGGCAAGCAACCCTACCAATTCTAGAGTTAGGAGACCCGGACTCGACTCCTCGAGTTGGTCTCCCACTGGACTCCAGAACCCGGTTACTTGTGCTCTCCTCCTTGGGTCTATCCTAGTGCGGAAAAGTAAATAATATACAAACGGTGACATCTTCCGCAACCTGGAAGTGCCCCAATAAAAGAATATTACATACAAGTTTTTACATGAATGAAAATGAAAAACACTCATCTCACATAAAAACCCCCGGCTATTCAAACACGACGATCCAATATAACATATCCAGCAACACATAACATCACATGTCATCAACGTAAGTAAACATGCGTATCCCAATTGTCGTTGACATATAGCAACGAAACTGGCGATATCACATATTACACTTACGGTCACAGAAAAGAAAGTGTAAAACTACAACAGTTGGAATCCGCAACCTCTTTAGACATCGCATGCCTAAGCCAATGAATTCCTTAGACATCGCATGCCTAACAATTATAAACCTCGCATTTTAGTCTCAAAATCGAAAACACTTTTCAATATAAAGTCGGACAATTCAACAAGATTCCCGACATCCTGATCGAATGCTCGTCGCAAACTTCAGTAGACGGTCGCACCCCCGATACCGTCGACGAAGTGCACCAAGGCGGAACATCGCTACCGGAGGCACCCTAACGGATGCTTTCGGCGACAGGGTTCTCCTACAGTCACTTGGTCGGGGCTATGGGATGTAGCTGTCTATTAAGTTTATCCGGCGAGTATCCGCGTACGCTACGTGATTGCGACGGACTTTTGATCACATCAAAATTCCGTGGCAACCGATCAAGTGAGATAAACTGCTATGTTTATAATATTCATTCAGTTATCTCATAACTACTTGTGAATTCCAATTATTGTATCACATTCCAGATAAATAGAAAATGTTAAACTTTTCGATCGAACAGTCAAACACCCAAGTTTTCCCGATACAGATCAACACATGAAACAAGTCTAAAAACATTCAGTTCGTGCCTCAGTACCAACGGTCCAGCCGTAGAAGGGTCAAGCCAACGCCTCACATGTGGCACGCCGTACTGCCCCAAATCCGAAGGTTCAAAGGGAAGTTCAAGACGGTCACATAATCGAGTTAAGGTTTGTTGTCTTCTAGAGCGTCCATCGCGTTACTTGCACTACTTAGAATGTCTTTAAACTATGGAAAAATCCAACACTTGGAAATTTCCCGACAGGGGAAAAATTGGGTATTTATATCCAGTCGAACTTTTTAACAGTTTCTAAAATATCCGGAAAAACATAAACGAAGTTAAATTATCCGATCAAATTAACGAATCCCCAATAAAACCCTAGAAAACTCAACACCTGAGTGGAATTAAAAAATTCACAAAAAAAATGCCAAGAAAGGACCTAAGAATAAATATATGAAATTTGAGGGACTAAGTCCAAATTTGGGCCGCGGAAGCTCCGCCAAAACCCTGTTTTGGCCGCGGTTCCGCGCTCCAATTATTGAATTAGTCAACCAAACTTCACAGTAATTCTTAGTTTTTCCTGCTTATTTTTCTGCATATTTTTAATTCACAAAATTCAATAGTTTTGAAAAATGTACAGAGAGCGATTTTGCTTGGGGTTTCGCGGTTCGATCGGATCTCTAACTTCGTCTACCGATCGCCTAAGGCTCTAGCTAGGCTCTGATACCACTATAGGGTTCCTAGGCACACTAGTGAGGTCTCACAAGGCATCAACCATGCCAATTTCAAAAATTACGGTGCCGAGAAACCCTAATACGGATCGTTGGCTAGAAGTTTAGGCGATCAAAGCAAATAGTTTACAACTAAACTAAAAGAACGGAAATACAACCTTTGTAGATCCATTTCTCCACCTCCATAGCTCCATGATGAAGTCCTCTCCGCTGTCCAAATCGAACCATGACTCTAGCATCGGCTTCAACGGAGAAAAAGCGGGCTAGGTCATCGACGACGATGCCGAAGATGATCTACGTCGAGGCATCACTAGATCAAGCTCCACCTTCACCAAGCCATGAAAACTTGTGAAGGAAACACCCTATACTACTTGGCAAGAGGTAGAGGATGAAGAAATAGGAAGTGGGTTCACTTTAGAATTGGATTTCTCACTCATTTTTATCAATCACCATTGATGGAATCAAGGTTCTTCATCTTGAAGAAGAAGAAGAAGATGATGATAATATTATGATAAGTTAATTAGAAAATAGAAAAGAAAAAGAATACTTATCATAAACCAACCATGGTTATGTGTAGAGAGTTGACTAAGGTTAGATGAATGGTTAGGGTTAAGGATGAAGACAAAGTGGTCACTTTGGTCAAAGCTTCATGAAGATTCAAGATGCAAACAAAGAAAGCCACCATTTTGTTTTCTTATCCCATTTCTTTTAATCCAATTAAAAGATAA
This sequence comes from Agapanthus africanus, assembly GCA_030015575.1. Taxonomy (NCBI): domain Eukaryota; kingdom Viridiplantae; phylum Streptophyta; class Magnoliopsida; order Asparagales; family Amaryllidaceae; genus Agapanthus; species Agapanthus africanus. The sequence goes on from CM057337.1 coordinate 518,492,828, forward strand.
ATGAATGAATAACAAAATAAAAACCCTAACCATTTATTTAACCAAGGTTTAATTCTTTACACAAACCCTAGCAAACATGTATCATCAAACATGATACATCCAAGTGCACAAAAGTATATCACATATACAACTTATGAACTTCAAGTGAGAAAATCCATTTAAAGTGAACCAATACTAGTTAATGCAAAGTAATATATCAAATATATAATTATACATTAAATCATTAAATCAACACTTGATTTAACGATCCGGTCATATCGCATATAACCGACTAGTATCCTATGTATCTGTTTATCGAATCAATGCTTGAATCGATAACTAGGTTATATCGCATACAACCAATCGATACATTTATCGCGAGAATGGAATACGGTATCACATACACGCATTATTCTCGGTCCCGCACATATCTCATATGCGCTCCTATTTCGTTTAGCTTGAGCCAGGAAACCTCTGTGTAGGACTCTAAAGACTCGTCAATACGCCGGCAGCAGGTGATGATCATATCAATCACCCACAAGCCGCAAGCGGTCTGCTAAACATAACGGCCACCCGGGTATTGAGCGATCAGAAGATCGACAAGCAAGCCCGCTCATACTCCTGTGAATCCAACCAGTAACACTACCGTACAGTCCGGTCTGATCGTCTGATATGTCGCATATCTCGCCTAGGGGTGGTAAACGTCAGATCCCAATAGCTCGATAAGTCGTGTCGATATGAGGTCTACAAAAGTTCGAGAAACTACTGGTAACACTTACCAGTAAATCTCAGCAACCCTGGCCAGGGATTTCCGGTTATAGCCAATCGAACACAACGCAACATCAACTCCCTATACCGGGAGAGACGAATCCCCTCCTATAGCTCATTGCCTCCATGTGACTTGGGACTGTACCCAAAAACCACCGTTTTGCACGCCCTCTTGGACGTGGTAAGGTGGAAATCAAAGCACAGTGGGAGCCACACAAGACTCTATGACGATCTCGGGTCAATAGACTACTCTGTACCAGTGTCACCAGAGAACTGCCATCTGACGTAAGGTATAATACCAGCTGGGAGTTCTCGGCGAGTCCGTCCAGTGTACCCAGTCTCCACTGAGCACCCGTATATCATCTCTGATGTCAAACACCAATGGATATGGGATCATCCATCGCCCATCTGTATGGGTCGAGAAGGTATACGCTAGTCTACTCTGGTATATCGATGCCCCGTCTCGATATACCCACGACTAGGGACTTTGAAGGATGTACTTTTGGACTACCATGTCCCCACTAGTATGATCCGCATCATAGTCCAGATAGTCAAGTACACATCCTAAGGGCTTTACCAACATGTAACAGAGAGACAATCAGTGTACATGTTAAGGTAAAGAGCAACCAGATAGCATACTATCATGTCGAGCAAGAAAGTCCTCCCTATATATGTCCAAGCATCCACTACAATATACATCCTATGTATAGTAATGGCCTTTAGGGCATACATACAACTAACATATCGGCCCTTGCCCCGTCGAATGAGGTGCAGGATATTCCAACCGAATACCACTGTGCAAAACAAAAGGAAACATCTTTGTAATAACACTTTTTAAATTGTTCCAACAACATCCAAACAGGTTTGTTTTACTTTGCATTGATCAAAATCAACGCAGTCCCATCAAATAATCACACCAGAAAAGAACGAAAATAAAATGTACGTATATGCCATCCGCATTCGTCACTGGGTCCCGTCATCACCCGTTAGGTTACTTAACTAACGACAGAGCGGGGACTGAACTAGCGCAAGTGTAAAACATATACAACATCTAATAGTATATAAACCAATATACAATAATCGCTCCAGGCGTGATAATATGCAACATTACAGAAAAGTAATAAGCATCACAGAACAATACAGATAATCTGGGATCCCCGGGTTTCACAGAGCCGCTGCTGAAACCCGACGTTCCCCTGTCATGTGGATAGCATGAGCAATGAAACCTAGACCCCTACGGGTGCGGCAAGTTACCCGCAAAAACCTGAAGCGAGACAGCCCCCTACAGCATAGTGAATGGACCACCTGGCACTTCACGGAATCCGGTAGCTTGAGCACCCCTCCTTGGGTCAACCTGTACCCCCTACGAGTGTGGCGAATAGTCTGCCAATTCTAGAGTGGGGCCCCTCTGCCTCTCAAAGCCATGAGATGCGGACCCGTTGCCCTCCAGAACCCGGCTATCCGTGCACTCCATCACGGGGCAAAACCTAGTACAGTAATGAAAAATAGTACAACAGGTACATCGACCGCAACCTGGTCGTGCCCCAAAAGAATATTATACAACAGGCAGTGACGGCAGTCCACATGTTGGACGCTCGCCCCGCAATATCAAATGTACAAATAAACTCAAACTGCACTACCATTGCACACTGCTATCCACCACGATAAATCCACAACATCACAGAACAACACAGAACATCAACGTGAATGTCACGTTCGCAAACCCGTCTAAAAGAACTATAGCAATCAGACCCGGTTTACCGATCAAATGACATTCCCGATCGGAGATATAATGTAAGCACTGTAAACTAACATGTTTAAATTTCGATCGATTAAATATCCCGAAGTGGGCCCCACGCAAATCTGCTGTACAGTAAAAAACACTTGGCCCAAATGAACAGTTCCAGAAGCCACAATTTCCCAAGTAGAATCCACAGAAGAAAAATGGCCCACTGATTCACCTATACGGCCGCGGTTCCGCGGCCAAAGCATGGATTTGGTGGCGGTTCCGCGGCCGTACGGTCGAATCAGTGGGTCGAATTTCTTCTGTGTCCTTTAAAAAGCCTGCTTGATTTTCTGAGATGCTCAAAAAAAATTTTAGACTAGTTTGAAAATTAACAGAAACTTTAGACTTGAAAAATTGTAGATTTTGAAAAACCGTTCGATCGATCTTTTAAATGCGTTAGCACAAGTTAGTAAAGCTTAATGGCGTGGCTCTGATACCATGTAAGTCTACGGTAGCGCCCCGGCCGTCTTTCAGACGCCAAAATACGGAACAAAAACTTTTATAACTGGCGCTATCGCATACTATAACCCGGATCTGCCATTAACGCTAAACTAACAATCTACAAAGAGGGAGGAAAGGTTATATCGAACGATCCGAGTCCTTCGTTCTTTAACCATCATCCCACGCTCCGTTGCGGCTGCTCCGATCTCGTGGATCTTCGATCTCCTCGTCCAGGTGGCACCACGTCATCGGATCTTTAAACGGGCTCCCGCCTCTGACTCGAGGCAACTCGGTCGTCAAGTTTGCTAAAAGAGACGACCAAGAATGATGTAGAGAATGAGTGGAATACTTTGTCTCGCTTCGTCCAAAACCATGGATGAACGGTTAATGAAGTTGCCATGGGAATCGGGTGATGGAATGAAATGAGCTGTGAAATTCCATACACCGAAATCTATCATCTTTTTTCAAACAACAACCATTTCCTTTTTTTTCCAAGTGAGTGAATGAGAGAGAGGAAGGGGCCGGCCATATATATGGAGGTGGGGGGTGAGTGTAGGAGAGGGGGAGGTGACAATAAGAAAATATCTCTAGTGTGAACACACTTAATGAAATGATGAATCATTAACCTAGTCATCAAGCATTAATGGAATCATTAAATGCAACCATGACTCACTAAACACCTCACCACTTCTAGAACCTTCTAGAAGCTTCCACACTCATCTCAAGAAAAGATAAATCCGTATTTAACCAAATGTTAAATACGGCTGATAGAAAACTGGAAACTGGCAACTTCCAAAAGTGATCCCGAAACGAATTTCAGGATAACCCCGTAACTGTATAAATATACCCGCATTTGTATTACGACCGAATACAAATGCAACTGAGACAAAGATATTATATCTACTCTGTATAATACTCGGATCCGGCTTAAGCCAAAGCCCACCAGTATTATCTGTCTGAAATATGACACATACGTAAACGCACGTGCATTTTCCGAACCCTTCCATAAAACCATACGGCCTCTACAACGTTTCGCCCGAACTTGGGAAACTATCTGTGGGGGACTCTAATGACTCGTCGGTACCCTGGCAGTGGGTTTAACCACAAGCCGTCAGCGGCACTAGCTGTGCGTAACGGCTGCCCATGGACTGACCTCAAGGGAGGCTGATGAGCGAACTCATCCAGAAACCCTACTGAGCCTAATAGTGACCATGTATATACAGTCCGGTCCGTTCGTCTATGAGTATCGCATATCCGGCCTAGGGGCTAGTAACGTCAGACCCCCAATAGCTGTACAAGTTGTGTCGGAGACAAGCCCTGAACACCCTAAGATACTACTGGAGTACCTACCAGTAAATCTCACCTGCCTTGGCCAAGGACTTGGTGTAATGGCTTTTCTAGACACAGCGCGACCTCCACCCCCAATACCGGGAGAGACGAATCCCCTGCCGATCCGCTCACGTACCTCCATGTGGCTCGGGACTATACCCAAAAACTACCTGTTTGCACGACTCCTTTGAGCCGTGGTAGGGTAGAAATCAAAGCACAGTGGGAACTCACACGAGACAAATGACGATCTCAGGTCGATGAACTAACCTGTACACATGTCACCAGGGAACTGTTAGTGTATATGCCCTAGAGGCCATTACTGTATCATACTAGTTTGTATATTAATTAATGGAAGCTTGGGATATTCACCTTGTATATACAATCTTGCTCAAAATAGTAGTATGCTACTTGGTTTGTTTCTACTTCAATGTGTACATGTGTTTATTTTAGTATATCGCCTATACACATTAGTGGAGCCCTTAGGATCTTTGCTTGATTACCAGCGTTGTGATGGCAGTCACACTAGTGGGGCTGGGTAATCTATAAGCACATCCTTATGCAGGTCCCTGGTCACAGGACTATCGAGACAGGGCATCGATACTCCAGAGTAGACTAGCGCATGCGCTTCTCATCCCAGTGTGGGAGACGGTCTGTCCCACAGCCGTCGGTACGTCGTACTTGAGATAGTATGCGGGTGCTCGTTGGGTTACAAGTACACTGGACATGACTCGTCGGGAACTGACTAGTTGGTATTATGCCTACCGTCAGTTATCAGTTCCCAGGTGACATGAGTACAGCTTAGTCCGCTGACTTGACACTGTCACTTCGCCTCGAGTGTGTTCCCACTATACTTTGATTACTACCCTACCACGGCTCAAAGGAGTCGTGCAAACAGGTGGTAGTTGGGTGCAGTCCCGAAGCACTTGGAGGCAGTGACGGTTAGACGGGATTCGTCTCTCCCGGTATTGGGGGTTGACATCGCGCTGTGTGTATAGGAGAGCCATTACACGAGTAGTCCCTGGCCAGGGCAAACGAGATATACTGGTAGGCTTCCAGTATTATCTCAGGGTGTTTTGGGCTTCACTCCGACACGACTTGTACCGCTATTGGGGGACTGACGTTTACCGCCCCCTAGGCCCGCCATGCGATGTATCAGACGAACAGACCGGACTGTACGGAGAATGTCACATTCAGGCTCAGTAGGAGTTCAGATGGGTTTCGCCTCGTCAGTCTTCTTGTCGGCATCTACCTGGGGATCATTACGCACAGCTAGTGCCGCTTGCGGTCTGTGGTTAAACCCACTGCCAGCGTAGTGTCGAGTCTTTAGAGTCCCACACAGAAAGCTATTCGCCTTTAGGCAAAAGAGTAGAGGTCGCATGGTTTTGCGACAGGTCGCATGGTTTTGCGACAGGGTTCAGTCACATCCGTGCACTTGTGCACGTACAGTGTCCGGACAGTTTACACTAGCGGGCTTTGGTTTAAGCCAGATCCTAGTGTACCTTTTAGGATTGGATTTATCCAGTATGCATTCGTGTTCCTCGGAACGCGGATGCGGGTGTGTATGCACAGTTGACGGAGAGACAGAGGCAGAGGATTCTCATTAGGATTGTTGACCGTTGACAGTTGACTATTGACTTTTTGCTCAACCCTAATGAGAATATGATATGTGATTAACAATAATATTAATTAAGTATTGTGGTGACATGGTTGTTGAGGGGTTGACTTTGTTGACTTGTTGACTTTGTTGACCGGTTGACTAGGTTGGACTAGTTGACCACCATGATGACAATGGCTATCATTTCATGGCAAAGACTTTTTACTTGCTTGTTTCTTTTGTGAGAAATGAGTGCATGAAATGATTTAGCCATTTTGACTTGAACCATTTTACACAATACTTGATTATTATTTTTGTGATGATGGTTTTGGATTATGAGAGCAAAGAGAGAAAAGTCTTCTCTCATTCTTTCATGCTCATTCTCTCTCTTGTTCTTGAGCTCTCATCTCCTCCTCTTGCTCTCCCTCTCTTGATTCTATGGTTCACTTGTCTCATGAGTTGAGAACCAAGAACCATAGATAAAATCCTATACAAACTCTTCTCTACTCACTCTAGTTCACAAGGTTTAGCAAACCGAGTGAACTAGTTTCTTCAAAGTTCGAAGAAGGAGCCAAAGGTTGAAGCTTTCAGGTGGATCTATCTTCGGCGCAAGGAGACGACGGGGAGAAGCCGATTCGGACGACCATCGAAGCTTGAAGACGAAGGAGTTCGAGAAAAAGAAAGGTATAACCCCCTAACCGAGTAGTTAGCAACTCGTAGTTAGGTTGTTAGTTAGATGTTTAACAAAGATCCGGTTTTGAGTCCATATTACCACCTCTATGAAAATCGTTCTTCACCAAATTCCGCATGCCCGAAAGTACCGGGAGAGGTAGCATGGACTTACAGTGGTATCAGAGCCTAGTTAAACTCTATCTAACATGTTAGGAAAGTAGCTAGAAGATCGATCAAAGAAAAAGTCGCAAAACGAACCCCGTTTTTTAAACTTTCTGTCGATTTTAAAAGTGCTGGAAAAATTTTTTGAGATACACCAAAAATCGACTCAGGGTTTTCTGAAGAAACTGCAAAAATTTGACCCCCTAACTCGATCAAAGCGCCGCGGTTCCGCGGCGGGAGCTTGCTCCCGCCACGGAACCGCGGCCGAGTTGACTCGGTCATGGGGTTTCTTCTTTGCAGTTTGCTCATAGGGGTATTTTGGGAATTTTGGTATATGTATTTTTAGCCCAGATTTTCCAGAACGAAAATTTTATTTTTGGGGTCCTGAAAATCCGTATTTTTGATCGAACTTCTAAAAGACTTAAGCTGACGGGTTTTTCTGTGATGTGATATTTGTATTGAACGTCTGCTAATCGCTATATGTCGATTAGTGGGGGTTATACAAATCTGTGATCTGTAATGTTATTGGAATGTGTATATGAATTCATTGGATTGTCGTGGGTGAATAGCCGGGGGTTGTGAGACGAGAGTTTTCTTTTCTTTCAATTCATGTAAATTTGTAAATTGATGTAATAATTATTTGTATGGCCGCACAACCGGGTCGGGGTTGTAGCCGTCATTGTATAATTTCTTTTTACTGTTTTTGCTCCTAGGATAGACCCATGGAGGGGGTGCACAAACTACCAGGTATGCCGAAGTGCCGAGTGGCCTACTCACGGAGTTGAGGGAGGTTGCTTCGCTTCGGGTACTTGGCGGGTAGTTTGCCGCACCCGTAGGGGTCTTGGGTGGGGTTTTGGCTATTCACCGCGACCGTGTAATCTGCTTTTCGTTACAGGCTCGTACGAATTGCGGATTCCTAGTATATCCAATGTGTTCATCTGTGATCTGAAATGGCTATCATTGCAATATATATCTATATATGATATTATTTAGGCGTTGCATATGTTTTACAGCCGCGCTAGCCCAGCCCCCGCTCTGTCGTTAGTTAAGTAACCTAAAGGGTAATGACGGGGCCCCGTGGCGAATGCGAATGGCATAAGGGTACGTCATATTTTGGTTGTTTTCTGCAATGGTAGGATTAAATGATGGGACGCATTAAAAGAACTAATGCAAGAATATCACGCATTAAAAGAACTAATGCAAGAAAATAAACCAAGTTAAAATCGTTGGAACACTTTCGGAAAACCACTCGGTTCTTTTCAAAACTAACTTTTAAATGCGGAGCTTGAGCCACTCCTTTTAAAAGCTATCTCGTTCCATCGATTATATCAAGTTCACTACGTTCACGGTTTTGCCAAAACCATTCGTAGCCCTCCGTCGTTTCACATGAATAGTCAATAGTATTCAAGCTATGTATGTTGGCCAAAGTCAAGGCATAGTGATTGGTAGCTATTGGGTGTTCTTGTGTAGCATAGATAGATGCGTTGGTTTGGGACAGTCGTACTGCCATTTTGGCCAAAGTCAAGGGTAGGTGCGAATGGATCCAAATTAACCTGGATAATGACGGGTAGAACTTGACATGTGACTTATGATATTTTGGCCAAAGTCAAGGTCATAAGAGCATGGGGCAAAAAATCCACATCGGGAGTTTCATAAGTACTGAAACTTGCTAGATTTGCATACCACTTGGAGTGTGATGATTCTGGTAGGATTCCTTCAGTTTCGTCACGCGATGATATTTGGATCCCGATCCTACTGTGAGTATATGCTACTCCTCGGGAAATTTCTCACTAAACGATCAATGCTATAAACCTAGTAGGTGCCTAGAAAGGTGTTAGCGGGGCTACGCCCCCAGGGAAAAGAGGTTCTTTAATTAAGGAACTTCGCGAAAGCGTTGGAAAACCTCTCTCGAAGTACCAACACTGGCCTGGCTGAACGGTTAAGCAAGTATTGTGCGGTGGGATTGATCCCGACTAATTCTTCCTTTATGGTTTGAGGAGGGATTCGAGAAACAGTGGGAGCCATCCTGTTTAGACAAACTAAAAACCATTCTAAACTTGCAAGAGCATCAAGCTGAGTGTTTCTTCTTTCTCCTAATTGCAGCGACCAATCGACATGACTGGACATAAGTTACTCCTAGATAAAAACATACTGACAGGGCCAAACTACAAAGATTGGCTCAGGAATGTCAAGATGGCAATCACTTACGACAAGGTGGGGTATCTTCTTACCACCAAAGCTCCCCCTGTCCCTGGTCCCACTTCAAGCGTCGCGGATAAGGAAATCCGTAAGACTTGGGAGATTGATAGCGCGAAGGCCAAGTGCCTCGTACTTGCCTCTATGGACAATGAACATCAGAGGAGGCACGAGAATATGGACTTGGAATCCATATTTCTTCATACAAAAGAACTGTATGGAGAGCAATCTCGTATCGCAAGATACGAAGCGTCGAAAAAGTTATTTTCGGCAAGGATGGCCGTCGGATCATCAGTAGCAGAACACGTGCTTAAGATGATCGGCTACATTGAGGAGCTCGCGGACCTAGGGACCACATTGGAGAGTGAACTCTATACGGACTTAGTTCTCCAGTCCCTTCCTTCCACTTACGTCCAGTTTATACTAAACTTCAACTTACAAGAAAAAGAAGTTGAACTTTCAGAGCTCCTCAACATGCTGAGGAGTGCAGAGGGCACCCTACAGAAAGGTAGGGAAACATCCACTTTGTTTGTAGGAGGATCATCTTCTTCTAGGTCCAAGGCGAAAGCCAAGGGAAAGAAGAAGAAAGCCTCCGCCAAACCAAGGGACGGTGTTAGTAAAGTGGATACGAAGGGAAAAGCTAAAGCAACAAAGAAAGCAGGAAAGCTTGTGGATAAGGAAGAATGCTTCTATTGTCATAAGAAAGGACACTGGAAGAATGATTGCAGGGCCTGGAAGGCCAGAACACAGGAATTGAAGCAGGTTGCAGCTTCAGCTTCAGGTGTGTATGTTATTGAAAACTGTCTTTCAATAAACTCTACTTCCTGGGTATTGGATACCGGATCAGGATCTCATTTCTGTAATTCATTGCAGGCGTTGAGAAACCGTAGTGTTTTGAAAGCAGGTGACATGACCCTCAGAGTTGCGAACGGAGCTAGCATGGATGCTAAAGCCGTGGGGGACTATCACCTGGGAATGTCAGATGGACATATTTTGGTTTTGCGTAATTGCTTTTTTGTACCCAACGCAACTTGTAATATCATTTCTGTATCTTTAGTTTCTAAAGAAGGTTATGAATTTGCGTTTGTAAGCAATGTTGTAAACATTCACCTTAATCAAGTTCTGATTGGGTCAGGTACATTGAGCAATGGTATATACGTATTAAACCAACCACAGATTTTCAATGTCCAGAATACACACAAAAGAAAGTCTCCGGAAATCAATCAGACTTTCTTATGGCATTGTAGACTGGGTCACATCAATGAAAGAAGGTTGACGAAGTTACATACAGAAGGATATTTGAATCCGTTCGAATATCAATCGTATGCCACTTGTCAATCCTGTCTCAAAGGAAAGATGACAAAGTCTCCGTTCACTGGACACGGAGTAAGAGTGAGCGAGCCCTTGGGACTCGTACACAGCGACGTGTGCGGTCCAATGTCTACACATGCGCGAAGCGGTTATTCTTACTTCATTACTTTTACGGATGACTTCTCAAGGTACGGTTATGTCTTCTTAATGAAACATAAGTCCGAAGCCTTTAGAAAATTCCAGGAATATAAGAATGAAGTAGAAAAACAAACTGGCAAAAGTATCAAGATCCTAAGATCGGATCGAGGTGGTGAATACTTGAGTGCCGAGTTCCTGGAATATTTAAAAGAGAACGGAATTCTCTCTCAGCTTACTCCTCTATACACTCCGCAACATAACGGTGTATCGGAGAGACGGAACCGAACCATATTGGATATGGTACGGTCCATGATGAGTAACGCTGAGTTACCGCGGTCATTCTTGGGGTATGCGCTAGAATCAGCTGCATACCTTTTGAACCGAGTTCCCACTAAGACTGTGCCTACTACACCATATAAGATGTGGTGTGGGAAGAGGCCCCATCTTAAGCATATTAAGACATGGGGATGTCCAGCTTTTGTTAAAAAGCAGCATGCGGACAAGCTCGAGGCACGCTCAGTACAGTGTAAGTTCGTGGGATATCCATAGAACTCCAAGAGATATTTCTTCTACTGCGAAGAGGAACAAAAAGTTCTTGTTTCTCGTCATGCCCACTTTCTAGAACACCAGTTCTTAGAAAAGGAAATTAGTGGGAGCGCAGTAGAACTGGAAGAAATTCCAGAACCACAGACTATTACTGAAAGTTTAGTGGAACCAGAGGGTTCAAAAGAACAGGACATTCCTACGCCGCTCCGCCGGAGTAGTAGGCAGTCTCATCCGCCCGAGAGATACTACGGTTTTCTCATAGACGGGGATAGAGAGGATTGCATCATAGATTATGATGAGCCTACTAGCTTCCAGCAGGCCGTTCAGAGCGTTGACTCAGTAAAATGGCTGGATGCAATGCGGACCGAAATGGAGTCCATATACACCAACAAAGTATGGACGTTGGACATTGCTCCAGACGAGGTAAAACCCGTAGGATGCAAGTGGATCTTCAAAAGGAAGATTGGTGTAGATGGACAGGTTGAGACCTATAAAGCTAGACTTGTTGCGAAGGGTTTTCGTCAAAGACCTGGTTTGGACTATGACGAAACCTTTTCTCCAGTGGCTATGCTGAAATCCATTCGGATCCTTCTTGCCATTGCTGCCTTCCACGATTATGAGATTTGGCAGATGGACGTAAAGACAGCTTTTCTAAATGGAAATTTAGAGGAGTGTGTCTATATGGACCAGCCAGAAGGTTTCATTCAGAGTGGGAGCAGCGGAAAGGTGTGCAAGTTGCTTAAGTCCATCTATGGACTAAAGCAGGCATCGCGGAGTTGGAACATCTGTTTTGATGAGACGGTCAAGGAATTTGGCTTTATCAAAAATCCAGATGAACCATGCATCTATAGTAGATTTGTAGCGAGAACTGTAGCATTCCTCGTTTTATACGTGGATGACATTCTCTTAATAGGAAATGACATTCCTATGCTACAATCTGTCAAGGGGTTCTTGTCACACAGGTTCTCCATGAAAGACCTGGGTGATGCCTCATACATCCTGAGGATCCGGATCCATCGTGATAGATCCAAGAGGATATTAGGACTTTCACAGTCCAGGTACATCGACACCATACTGAAAAGATTCAGTATGGAAGATTCCAAGCGCGGTAACCTACCGGCTTGTCACGGGATCACCCTCTCTAAAGAGATGTCTCCCAAGACTGATTTGGAGAGGGATCGCATGTCTATTATACCCTACGCTTCTGCGGTAGGCTCTATAATGTATGCGATGTTGTGTACCAGACCGGATGTAGCTTATGCACTGAGTGTGGTAAGCCGGTATCAGTCAAACCCTGGGGAGAAAAACTGGATAGCGGTAAAGAACATTCTCAAGTACCTGAGAAGGACTAAGGAGATGTTCTTGGTGTATGGCGGAAAAGACCTCCAGATCGAGACCTTTGCTGACTCCAGCTTCCAGAGTGACAAGGATGATTCCAAGTCCATGTCGGGTTTTGTCTTTACCCTCAATGGAGGGGCGGTGTGTTGGAAGAGTTCCAAATAGGAAACCGTTGCAGACTCGACGATGGAAGCGGAATACATCGCTGCATCTGATGCCGCAAAAGAAGCTGTCTGGATGAGGAAGTTCTTAAAAGAGCTTCAGGTGGTTCCGTCCATTGTTGATCCAATACCTCTGTAGTGCGACAACAACGGGGCTATAGCTTTAGCGAAGGAACCCAGGACCCATCAGAGATCCAGACACATCTTGAGGCGGTATCACCTGATCAGGGAGATCGTGGATCGCCAGGAGATCGAGGTTCGGAGAGTCGCTTCAGAAGATAACACTGCAGATCCATTCACCAAGGCCTTGCCCCAGACTCAGTTCGAGCGGCTGATCGAGATGATAGGTCTTCGATACGCCAGTACATGGCCTTAGTGCAAGTGGGAGATTGTTAGTGTATATGCCCTAGAGGCCATTACTGTATCATACTAGTTTGTGTATTACTTAATGGAAGCTTGGGATATTCACTTTGTATATACAATCTTGCTCAAAATAGTAGTATGCTACTTGGTTTGTTTCTACTTCAATGTGTACATGTGTTTATTTTAGTATATCGCCTATACACATTAGTGGAGCCCTTAGGATCTTTGCTTGATTACCAGCGTTGTGATGGCAGTCACACTAGTGGGGCTGGGTAATCTATAAGCACATCCTTATGCAGGTCCCTGGTCGCAGGACTATCGAGACAGGGCATCGATACTCCGGAGTAGACTAGCGCATGCGCTTCTCATCCCAGTGTGGGAGACGGTCTGTCCCACAGCCGTCGGTACGTCGTACTTGAGATAGTATGCGGGTGCTCGTTGGGTTACGAGTACACTGGACAGGACTCGTCGGGAACTGACTAGTTGGTATTATGCCTACCGTCAGTTATCAGTTCCCAGGTGACATGAGTACAGCTTAGTCCGCTGACTTGACACTGTCACTTCGCCTCGAGTGTGTTCCCACTGTACTTTGATTACTACCCTACCACGGCTCAAAGGAGTCGTGCAAACAGGTGGTAGTTGGGTGCAGTCCCGAAGCACTTGGAGGCAGTGACGGTTAGACAGGATTCGTCTCTCCCGGTATTGGGGGTTGGCATCGCGCTGTGTCTAGGAGAGCCATTACACGAGTAGTCCCTGGCCAGGGCAAACGAGATATACTGGTAGGCTTCCAGTGTTATCTCAGGGTGTTTTGGGCTTCACTCCGACACGACTTGTACCGCTATTGGGGGACTGACGTTTACCGCCCCTTAGGCCCGCCATGCGATGTATCAGACGAACAGACCGGACTGTACGGAGAATGTCACATTCAGGCTCAGTAGGAGTTCAGATGGGTTTCGCCTCGTCAGTCTTCTTGTCGGCATCTACCTGGGGATCGTTACGCACAGCTAGTGCCGCTTGCGGTCTGTGGTTAAACCCACTGCCAGCGTAGTGTCGAGTCTTTAGAGTCCCACACAGAAAGCTATTCGCCTTTAGGCAAAAGAGTAGAGGTCGCATGGTTTTGCGACAGGTCGCATGGTTTTGCGACAGGGTTCGGTCACATCCGTGCACTTGTTCGCGTACAGTGTCCGGACAGTTTACACTAGCGGGCTTTGGTTTAAGCCAGATCCTAGTGTACCTTTTGGGATTGGATTTATCCAGTATGCATTCGTGTTCCTCGGAACGCGGATGCGGGTGTGTAGGCACAGTTGACGGAGAGACAGAGGCAGAGGATTCTCATTAGGGTTGTTGACCGTTGACAGTTGACTATTGACTTTTTGCTCAACCCTAATGAGAATATGATATGTGATTAACAATAATATTAATTAAGTATTGTGGTGACATGGTTGTTGAGGGGTTGACTTTGTTGACTTGTTGACTTTGTTGACCGGTTGACTAGGTTGGACTAGTTGACCACCATGATGACAATGGCTATCATTTCATGGCAAAGACTTTTTACTTGCTTGTTTCTTTTGTGAGAAATGAGTGCATGAAATGATTTAGCCATTTTGACTTGAACCATTTTACACAATACTTGATTATTATTTTTGTGATGATGGTTTTGGATTATGAGAGCAAAGAGAGAAAAGTCTTCTCTAATTCTTTCATGCTCATTCTCTCTCTTGTTCTTGAGCTCTCATCTCCTCCTCTTGCTCTCCCTCTCTTGATTCTATGGTTCACTTGTCTCATGAGTTGAGAACCAAGAACCATAGATAAAATCCCATACGAACTCTTCTCTACTCACTCTAGTTCACAAGGTTTAGCAAACCGAGTGAACTAGTTTCTTCAAAGTTCGAAGAAGGAGCCAAAGGTTGAAGCTTTCAGGTGGATCTATCTTCGGCGTAAGGAGACGACGGGGAGAAGCCGATTCGGACGACCATCGAAGCTTGAAGACGAAGGAGTTCAAGAAAAAGAAAGGTATAACCCACTAACCGAGTAGTTAGCAACTCGTAGTTAGGTTGTTAGTTAGATGTTTAATAAAGATCCGGTTTTGAGTCCATGTTACCACCTCTATGAAAATCGTTTTTCACCAAATTCCGCATGCCCGAAAGTACCGGGAGAGGTAGCATGGACTTACAGGAACTGCTATCTGACGATATGTATAATACCAACTAGCAGGTTCCCGGCGAGTCCTGTCCGGTGTACTCATAACCCAATGAGCACCTGTATACATCTTAGGTGATCCAACTGACACCAGTGGCTTGTGAGACCGGCCACCGCCCCTCGTCGGGGTTTCGACTGTATACACTAGTCTACTCCGGAGTATCGATGCCCTGTCTCGAAACTCCCACGACTAGGGACCACTATTAAGGAAATGCTTATAGACCAACCAACTCTCACGTATATGATCGCCCTCATACTGTTGGTAGTCAAGCAAGATCCTAAGGGCTCTATCAACGTGTACCAGTGATCAGTCACCTGAACCTGTACACGACTGATAAAGGCAAACCAGATAGCATACTATCATCTCGAGTAAGACTGTCCTACCGGTATAGGTCCTCCTCAATCATTGCAATCACGTACCTGCGATTCAATAATTGACTTTAAGGGCACTATATCCAAGACTGTGAGTATATGCTGCTCATCAGGAGATTCGTCACTTAACGATCAATGCTATAAACCAAGTAGGTGTCGAGAAAGGTATCAGCGGGGCTACGCCCCCAGAGAAAAGAGGTTCTTTAATTAAGGAACTTCGCGAAAGCGTTGGAAAACCTCCCTTGAATTACCGACACCGGCCTGCCTGAACGGTTAAGCAAGTATTGTACGGTGAGAATAGTCCTGGCTAGTTCTTCCTTTTTGGTTTGAGGAGGGATTCGAGAGACAGTGGGAGCCATCCAGTTTAGATAAACTAAAAACCACTCTAAACTTGCAAGAGCATCATGCTAAAGTGTTCCCTCTCTCTCTCTCTCATTGCAGCGACCCAAAACATGACAGGCCTTAAGTTACTATTAGAGAAAAATATACTGACAGGGCCAAACTATAAAAATTGGCTGCGGAATGTCAAAATGGCTTTGACTTATGACAAATTGGGGTATGTCCTTACCACTAAAGCACCTGCTGTCCCTGGTCCTAAATCCAGTCTTGCGGATAAGGAAATCCACAAAACTTAGGAATTAGATTGTGCGAAGGCCAAGTGCATCGTGCTTGCCTCGATGAATAATGAACATCAGAGGAGGCACGAGGATATGAACCTTGAATCCATATTTCTCCAAACAAAAGATCTGTATGGGGAGCAATCTCGTATAGCAAGATACGAGACCTCGAAGAACCTGTTTCAGGCGAAGTTGGCCGTCGGATCGTCTGTAGGAGAACATGTCCTAAAGATGATTGGCTATATAGAAGAGCTCGCAGACCTGGGGACAACTTTGGAGAATGAGCTCTATACAGACTTGATTCTCCAGTCCCTTCCTTCCACCTACGCCCAGTTTATTCTGAATTTCAACATTCAAAGAAAAGAAGTTGAACTTCCAAAACTCCTTAACTGTTGGAGATAGTGCCCTCAGAGTCAATTATTGGATCACAGGCACGTGATTACAATGATTGAGGGAGGACCTATCCCGGGACAACAGTCTTACTCGAGATGATAGTATGCTATCTGGTTTACCTTTATCATCGTGTACTGCTTTAGGTGACCTGACAAGTCGCTATGACACGTTGGTAGAGCCCCTAGGATTCTTGCTTGACCACCAGCAGTATGAGGGCGATCATATAAGTGGGAGCTGGGGTCTATAAGCACATCCTTAAAAGGTCCCTAGTCGTGGGAGATTCGAGACAGGGCATCGATTCTCCAGAGTAGACTAGTGTATACAGTCGAGACCCCGACGAGGGGCGGTGGCCGGTCTCACGAGCCACTGGTGTCAGTTGGTTCACCTAAGATGTATACAGGTGCTCATTGGGTTATGAGTACACCGGACAGGACTCGCCGGGAACATGCTAGTTGGTCTTATACCTGACGTCAGATAGCAGTTCCCAGGTGACATGTGTACAGGTTAGTTCATCGACCTGGGGATCGTCATTTGTCTCGTGTGAGTTCCCACTGTGCTTTGATTACTACCCTACCACGGCTCAAAGGAGTCGTGCAAACAGGTTTTAGTTGGGTACAGTCCCGAGCCACATGGAGGCAGTGAGCGGATCTTCGGGGGTTCGTCTCTCCCGGTATTGGGGGTGAGGTCGCGCTGTGTCTAGGAGAGCCATTACACAAAGTCCTTGGCCAAGGCAGGAGATTTACTGGTAGGTATTCCAGTAGTATCTCAGGGTGTTCTGGGCTACACTCCGACACGACTTGTACCGCTTTTGGGGGTCTGACTTTTACCAACCCCCTAGGCCCGACATGCGATGCTCATAGACGAACGGACCGGACAGTACGGATATTGTCACTGACAGGCTCAGTAGGGTGTCAGGATGAGTTCGCTCATCGGCGTCTCTTTTGGTCAATAGCTGGTGGCCCGTTACGTATTGGCTTATACCTCTGACGTGCTAGTGGTTAAATCCACAGCCATAGTATTGACGAGTCTTTAGAGTCCACCACACTTTCAGTTACTCAGCTTTCGGGCAAAACGCTGTAGAGGCCGTATGGAGATATAGCAGGGTTCGATCAGATACGTGCGGTATTGCACGGATCGTGATCGGACGGTTTTTACTAGCCGGCTTTGGCTTAAGCCGGATCTTAGTATTTGATAGTGTAGTTTTGTCTCTTTACATTTGTATTTCGGTCGAAATACAAATGCGGGTGTGTATGCACAGTATCGGGGTTTTCCTGTAATTTATTATGGGACCAGTTTTCTGGGGTTGCCAGTTTGCATTCCGTTCCGGCCGGTTTTCTCTTTTTCCTTCCCGGTCGGACTTTTCGTTGGAGGGTGTTAATTGCAAGTTTGCAATTAACATTTTGTTGAGGGGGTTTCTTGCAAAAGATTGATTATGATAGCATCATTATCCTTTGCTCCATCCCTTGCATTTATTGTGATTAGATGGTGGTATGGGTTTTGTGATGGAATATGGAATTGGGGGCCGGCCACTGTTCCAGGGAGTGTGGGATTAATTTATTGGTGTGAAGTTTTTTATTTCATGTAGTGGATTAATTTCCTTTTTGTAAGGAATGGAATATATGAGAGTGTGCTGGATTTGTTTTAAAGGATTGATGAATTAATTTATTGATATTCATTCATTGCTTTGTGTGGACAGAGAGAGAGTGCTGGCTTCATTAAAAAATTTCCAGTGAGCACTAATGCCCTGTGGCCGAGCTCATTGCTTGATGGATGCTCCATTTCATTTCCTTAGCAAGCTCCATTTTTCATCAAGTGTTCATGAAAAATCCTTGTGCAAAATTCCTCCATCATGGCAACCATCTTAAACCCCAAAGAGACAAGTATTCTACACTATTCTACAGCAAATCTTGGATGCGTCGGCCAGCCAACTTCGCGCCCGAGTTGCCTCGGTATTGAGGTGGGAGCCCGTAAAAGACGCAGGCGATGTGGTGCCCTTCCGGCAAGGTGGCGACGACCGGAGTTTCCGCAGGAGATCGGGACGACGACGAGAAGACCGGAGGACTCGGATCACTCGGTATATCTCTAACCCGTCTTGTTGTTAGCTAGATCTAGTTTAATGGCCCGATCCGGGGTTTAGTGCGCGGTGGTGCCGGTTTGCAAAGTCAGCAAAAATTAAAGTTTATCACCGCTTCCGCATTCCGGCGTCGGATTGACGGCCGGGGCGCCGCCGTGCACTTACAGTGGTATCAGAGCCTCGCCATTAACTTCATCTAGCTTTGTTTAATGTGTTTTACATTTCCGATCGAACAAAATCCCGAAAACGCGTATTTCAAGCACATCAGTTTCTGTCGAATTTTTTTTTAGTCCAAAAATTTTTCAGGTTGTCTTAGAGTGATGTGCAGGGAATTAGAAGCATACTGTAAAAATTTGGTACCATGAACCCACCATTCCACCGCGGAAGGGCGGCCAAAACCCTACTTCGGCCGCGCTTCCGCGGAAACGTTTACTGTTCATGACCCCAAAACTTTGCAGAATGTTCCTGAGTTGAAAATGTGCTTTCTGGAAGGTTAAAGTTGGGCCAATTTTTTCTGTGAGTGCTACAGTTTTCTTTGGGGCCCACTTGTTAATTGTTTGATCAATCGGAAAATTTTAAACACATTTTTCACAGTATTTACATTATATCTGCGACCGTGAATGTCACTCGATCGGTAAATCCGGTCTAACTGCTATAGCCCGGTTAGACGGATTTTGCGAACGTGACTTTCACGTTGATGTTCTGTGTTTTGCTGTGATGTTGCGGATCGGTCGTGGGGATAGCCTGGATGCAATGCTAGTTCAGTTTTGTTGTATTATGTACATTTGATTTTGCGGGACGAGCGTCCGACATGTGGACTGCCGTCACTGCCTGTTTGTATTATTCTTTTGGGGCACGACCTGGTTGCGGTCGATGTACCCGTTGTATGTATATTTTACTTTCTGTACTAGGGTTACCCCGCGGAGGGGTGCACGGATAGCCGGGTTCTAGAGGGCCACGGGCCCGCATCTCAGGGCATTGGGACGGAAGGGGCTTCAGTGCAGGATTGGCGGGCTATTCGACGCACTCGTAGGGGGTACAGTTTGACCCAGGAGGGGTGCCCAAGTTACCGGATTCCGTGAAGTGCTGGGTGGTCCATTCACGGCGTTGAAGGGGGCTGCCTCGTTTCAGGTTTTGGCGGGTGACTTGCCGCGCCCGTAGGGGTCTAGGTTTTCATTGCACAGGCTATCCACACGACCAGGGGAACGTCGGGTTTCAGTAGTGGCTCTGTGAAACCCGGGGATCCCAGATATCTGTATTGTTCTGTGATGCTGTACATTTCTGTGATGTTGCATTTCTTATCACGCCTTGAGCGAATATAATATATTGGTATATATATTAGTAGATGTTGTATATGTTTTTCATCCGCGCTAGTCCAGTCCCCGCTCTGCCGTTAGTAAGCTAACCTAACGGGTGATGACGGGACCCAGTGGCGAATGCGGATGGCATATACGTACGTCAGTATATTTTCGTTCTTTGTGGTGTGATCAATTGATGGGACTGCGTTGATTCGGATCAATGCAAGTTAAACAAACCTATTCTGATGTTGTTGGAACACTTTTCAAAAAGCTGTTATTGCGAGGACGTTCACTTTTGTTTTGCATCGTGGTATTCATTTGGAATATCCTGCTCCTCAGTCGACGAGGCAAGGGCCGAGATCCCTTCACCGGGAGTGACCCCTTGGACAGAAGTTTGCGTCAGGGCTTTAACTTCACTATAGCCGATTACTTTTGCTTTGGATCGTGATATTCAGTTGGAATATCCTGCACCTCATTCTACGGGGAAAGAGCCGAGATCCCTTCACCGGGAGTGACCTCTTTAGTAAAGGTTTTCGTCACTATATTTTCAAAAGCTATCAGTTCCTTCAACGATATCAAGTTCATTACGTTAAAGGTTTTCGCCAGAAACCATTCGTAGCCCTCCGTCGTTTCAGACAGGTAGCACGTAGTATTCATGCTATGTTTGTTGACCTTCGTCAAGGCATAGTGCATGGTAGCTGCTTGTTGCTTTTCTGCTGCATAGATAGATGCGTTGGTTTGGGACAGTCGTATAGCCTTGTTGACCTTCGTCAAGGGCTTGTACGGGTGGGTTCAAATTAACCTGGACAATGACGGGTGGAACTTGACATGTGACTTATGATTTGTTGACCTTCGTCAAGGTCATAAGAGCATGGGGTAGAAATCACATCGGGAGTTTCAAAAGAACTGAAGCTTGCCAGATATGCGCATACCTTCTGGAGTGTTATACCGTGAGCGGATTCCGTCATGTTATCATGCGATGATAGTTGGATCCCGATTCCCACTGATGAGTTGGTTTACTCCTCGGGTGACCCCGACTAATTCTTCTTTCAGGTTTGGAGGAGAATTTGAGGTACAGTGGGAGGTTTCCAGATTAGATAAAATGGTAACCATTCTGATCTTGGTTAGAGTGCACGCTAAGTGTTTCTTTTCTCTCTCTCTCTGGCAGCGACCATTGACCCGACCCTAAGACTATGACTCAGAGACCAAGTTAACCGAACCTTCTTTACACCGGCTTTTGGATTATCAGAGTTGCAGACCTCATTGCCACTCCTACTTTTACCCTTTTCTCCGGGACACCCCGTATTACTACGAACGTCCACTTCCATTGGACAAAACCATCGTATGGTTATATACGAACTGAAGGAATTTATTCGAGGATGGTTTCCGGTTCTGGAGAAAACGGATAGGTCTATTCAGTTGTCTTTTCTTTTCACCTTCTCTCAGGCTGCGAGTACTCCTTGGTTTAGGAGTAGTATACCTATTACGCAAATTAGATAGTCTTCTTCCAAACCATAGGCTGGTGCCGACCGGTAGGGAATGAAGAAAACCAATTAGCCTAAACGGTGTGCAGAAGGTATTAAGATTAAGACAAAGCAAGGGATTAGTAAGAGGGCAAAGTAAATTGCGACTGATATTCACGACCAAACCAAGTATTTCTTCGCCAATCCTAAATCACCTTTGTATTTCTCCAGGACACTCCGTATCACTACGAAGATCCACAGTTTATTGGATACTCCATCGTATGGTTATATACGAACTCGAAAGGAACTTGTTCCAGTTCGGGGATGGATTCTGGTCCAGGAGAAATAGGAATAAGGTTTATTCGGTTGTCTTTTATCTTCACCTTCTCTCGCATTGCGAGTGCTCCTAGGATTAGGACAGTACACCCAT
Source organism: Agapanthus africanus (assembly GCA_030015575.1). Taxonomy (NCBI): domain Eukaryota; kingdom Viridiplantae; phylum Streptophyta; class Magnoliopsida; order Asparagales; family Amaryllidaceae; genus Agapanthus; species Agapanthus africanus. Next base: position 518,514,458 of record CM057337.1, read on the forward strand.
TATGCTTATTGGATAGTCTTCTTCCAAACCATAGGCTGGTGCCGAACGGTAGGGAAGGAAGAAAACCTTTTGGCCTAAGGGGTGTGCAGAAGGTAACGACTGAAGACATATAAAGGGATTTGGAGAGGTGGCAAAGAATTATACGGTTATAGTTGTGAATCTGGATAATGGTAGAGGCATTACTAGGAATACCAGGATACCCCATCGAAACATTTCAATGTTTCAGTTCAACTGTGTACTGTTAAAAGGAAACTGATTTCCCGATTAGACACTTGCTCCAGGGTATGTATTCACCAGGTTTGATTCTCACATCTGTATGGTTTTACAGATGATGAGTGGGAGTAAGTTATTGGGAATTAGGTGATCATCCTCATTATATCGGGATTCGTTGTAATCGGTGATATTTGAGGAGATCATCTGGGCTGTTTGCCGGTCGGCAAATATTTGGTTTTGAATATCCGCTGTTGTGCACCAATTTCAAATTGATATATCTGTACGTCTATTTTCATAGAGTGAGATATACCTTTTGATATTATGTCGATGACATTTACCTATATCAGTGGATGGTTAGGTAAGGAGCATTAAACAGCGGTGTAATTCTTCTTAACCATAAGTACAGTTTTCAACCTTCGACACACAGTGAAAGAGTTGTTAGACTCGGCGGACTTATACAGAGCATTGTATGTTGTCCAGTGTCCATTAGGACAGAGGGGTTGGTCCTCATACTATATTCTGTTTACTTTTAACTTCTCTAGTTCTTAGACATGTGTTTCATAGAAACACAGGGTCTAAGTTTTGAGGAGTTATAGGTATTTGAATACAGTAGAGAACCAGGTGTTGCAAGTATCGGGATTCTTCAAAGTGATCGAAGATGTAGATACTTGTGTATGGTATTCAGTTGATAATAATAATAAAGAGAAATTGCTTCTCTTTCAGGTTACTCGTAATTGGAAGCATTCCTAAGTTGAGTAACGCTGATCGGCCTCTCTCCATTTAGTTGACATGCACTGGAGATAGCTGCATGATTTGAATCTGGTTCAATTAAATCAGTGCCTCTGGTTCTATATTGGATATAGTACAGTTCATATCTTAACATTGTTAAGGTACGGGGAGTTGTCCGGCTTATGATTAAAACCAGACTCTGGATAACTCAAGGCACGTTTCTGTAATGGCTGTTTGTGGGTTGACCCAGGCTATGACGAGGGTTGATTTTCTACCATCTGGCAGATCAATAGAAATATTGTTCTAAACTCGCCACAATTTTATTAAAAATGGATTTTTTCAAAAACAGTAGTGGGAGTATGGTAGAACTGGAAGTGATTCCAGAACCGCAAACGATTACTGAAGATTTGATAAGGAACCTAAAGATTCAATCTGATTTGACATTCCATTGGCCACTCCGCAGATAAGGTGGGTAACTTCAGGCACCCGAGAGGTACTCCGGTAGCCTCAAGGACGGTGACAGGGAAGTTCTTGTTTACCCACACTTGCCATTGTTGTTGTTCCAGGCTGCGAGACCCGGCAGGAGGATGAGTATAGCGTCGTTCTAAACTAGCTTTAGAAGTGCACGTCTATATGACTCTGCCAGAGGGTTGTCGTAGTCAGTGGGAGCAGCGGAAGCATTGGTGGACATCAGGCTTATGTCTATTTATAGACTAGAGCAGACGTAGCGGAGATAGATCATCTATTTCTGATGTGACAGTCATAGGTTTGACGTCATCAGAATTGGGGATGGTTCTGTTGAGAAGGTAGTAGGAAGTGATATCCCTATACAACGATCGGTTATACTTTGGTCGTCACACAGTGTTTTCTCCACATGGGACTTGGACATTATATCAGACATACTGGTTACTAGATCTATAGTTTTAGATCTAGATTTGGGTGGTTTCCCAATCAGGGTACTTTGACAGCATTCTAAGAGTATTTAGAATGGACGACTCCTGGCACGGTAGTGTACCTGCATATGAAGGAGTCACCCTCTCTAAAGGTGTCTTATAGACTAAAGTAGAGAGAGAGGTGCATGATTGGCAGATCACTTGCTTAGGCAATTGAGTCAATCATGAGATGTCAAGTACCACACCAGATGTTGTTCTTGCACTAGATGCAATAAGTTGATATTGATCCAATCCTGGAGAAACAATCGGAAGCAGTTTTAGAACATAAGTGGATGTTCTAGGGATATGTTAACGACTGCCTCCTTTAGGAGACGGTTATCACTCCAGGCTTCCAAGGTGACATGGACGACAAGGAGGTTGTCAGAGTTATAGTTTTCCCTCTAACGAGGGACAGTATTTTGGACAGGTGGTCCAAGGCAATACTGAGGGAGGCATGGCGCATGATACTGATTAAGTTCAGTTGACGATACAGTCTAAGAAGTTTGGATTTGGAGTTCATTTATGAACCAGGTCCCATCAGACATCCAGACATTCTAAGACAGGTATTGCTCATTTCGGGAGATGGTTTTCTCCGCGAACTTGAGATATAGAGAGACATAGAAAGAAACTTCAAGGCGGACCTACTCACTGAGGCTATTCCTCGAACGCAAGGGTTTCGCAAACAGGCTTTGTGAGACTGACTAGTAGAGGAGTTGGGTGTTCGGTATCACACGGGCTGTGAGTATGCGACATCGCAATAATTAGCCTTGAGTGCAAGTGGGAGATTGTTGGAGATAGTGCCCTCAGAGTCAATTATTGGATCACAGGCACGTGATTACAATGATTGAGGGAGGACCTATCCCGGGACAACAGTCTTACTCGAGATGATAGTATGCTATCTGGTTTACCTTTATCATCGTGTACTGCTTTAGGTGACCTGACAAGTCGCTATTACACGTTGGTAGAGCCCCTAGGATTCTTGCTTGACCACCAGCAGTATGAGGGCGATCATATAAGTGGGAGCTGGGGTCTATAAGCACATCCTTAAAAGGTCCCTAGTCGTGGGAGATTCGAGACAGGGCATCGATTCTCCAGAGTAGACTAGTGTATACAGTCGAGACCCCGACGAGGGGCGGTGGCCGGTCTCACGAGCCACTGGTGTCAGTTGGTTCACCTAAGATGTATACAGGTGCTCATTGGGTTATGAGTACACCGGACAGGACTCGCCGGGAACATGCTAGTTGGTCTTATACCTGACGTCAGATAGCAGTTCCCAGGTGACATGTGTACAGGTTAGTTCATCGACCTGGGGATCGTCATTTGTCTCGTATGAGTTCCCACTGTGCTTTGATTACTACCCTACCACGGCTCAAAGGAGTCGTGCAAACAGGTTTTAGTTGGGTACAGTCCCGAGCCACATGGAGGCAGTGAGCGGATCTTCGGGGGTTCGTCTCTCCCGGTATTGGGGGTGAGGTCGCGCTGTGTCTAGGAGAGCCATTACACAAAGTTCTTGGCCAAGGCAGGAGATTTACTGGTAGGTATTCCAGTAGTATCTCAGGGTGTTCTGGGCTACACTCCGACACGACTTGTACCGCTTTTGGGGGTCTGACTTTTACCAACCCCCTAGGCCCGACATGCGATGCTCATAGACGAACAGACCGGACTGTACGGATATTGTCACTGACAGGCTCAGTAGGGTGTCAGGATGAGTTCGCTCATCGGCGTCTCTTTTGGTCAATAGCTGGTGGCCCGTTACGTATTGGCTTATACCTCTGACGTGCTAGTGGTTAAATCCACAGCCATAGTATTGACGAGTCTTTAGAGTCCACCACACTTTCAGTTACTCAGCTTTCGGGCGAAACGCTGTAGAGGCCGTATGGAGATATGGCAGGGTTCGATCAGATACGTGCGGTATTGCACGGATCGTGATCGGACGGTTTTTACTAGCCGGCTTTGGCTTAAGCCGGATCTTAGTATTTGATAGTGTAGTTTTGTCTCTTTACATTTGTATTTCGGTCGAAATACAAATGCGGGTGTGTATGCACAGTATCGGGGTTTTCCTGTAATTTATTATGGGACCAGTTTTCTGGGGTTGCCAGTTTGCATTCCGTTCCGGCCGGTTTTCTCTTTTTCCTTCCCGGTCGGACTTTTCGTTGGAGGGTGTTAATTGCAAGTTTGCAATTAACATTTTGTTGAGGGGGTTTCTTGCAAAAGATTGATTATGATAGCATCATTATCCTTTGCTCCATCCCTTGCATTTATTGTGATTAGATGGTGGTATGGGTTTTGTGATGGAATATGGAATTGGGGGCCGGCCACTGTTCCAGGGAGTGTGGGATTAATTTATTGGTGTGAAGTTTTTTATTTCATGTAGTGGATTAATTTCCTTTTTGTAAGGAATGGAATATATGAGAGTGTGCTGGATTTGTTTTAAAGGATTGATGAATTAATTTATTGATATTCATTCATTGCTTTGTGTGGACAGAGAGAGAGTGCTGGCTTCATTAAAAAATTTCCAGTGAGCACTAATGCCCTGTGGCCGAGCTCATTGCTTGATGGATGCTCCATTTCATTTCCTTAGCAAGCTCCATTTTTCATCGAGTGTTCATCAAAAATCCTTGTGCAAAATTCCTCCATCATGGCAACCATCTTAAACCCCAAAGAGACAAGTATTCTACACTATTCTACAGCAAATCTTGGACGCGTCGGCCAGCCAACTTCGCGCCCGAGTTGCCTCGGTATTGAGGTGGGAGCCCGTAAAAGACGCAGGCGATGTGGTGCCCTTCCGGCAAGGTGGCGACGACCGGAGTTTCCGCAGGAGATCGGGACGACGACGAGAAGACCGGAGGACTCGGATCACTCGGTATATCTCTAACCCGTCTTGTTGTTAGCTAGATCTAGTTTAATGGCCCGATCCGGGGTTTAGTGCGCGGTGGTGCCGGTTTGCAAAGTCCGCAAAAATTAAAGTTTATCACCGCTTCCGCATTCCGGCGTCGGATTGACGGCCGGGGCGCCGCCGTGCACTTACATTAACATGTTGAGGAGTGCAGAGGGCGCCTTGCAGAAGGCAAGGGAAACACCCGCTATGTTTGTTTGCGGTGCTTCTTCTTCCGGGTCCAAGGCTCGGGCCAAAGGAAGGAAGAATAAGGCCGCCACCAAACCTAGAGGCGGTGTTAGTAAGGTGGGAGCGAAGGAAAAGAAAAAGATTGCGGTGCCAGTAGTGGCAAAGGATGAGTGCTTCCACTGTCATAGGAAAGGGCACTAGAAGAAAAATTGCAAGGCGTGGAACGCCAAGAACCAGGAACCGAAGCAAGCTGTAGCTTCGACTTCAGGTGTGTTTGTAATTGAGAATTGTCTGTCAATCAACTATACTTCCTGGGTATTGGATACCGGATCAAGATCTCATATATGCAATTCATTGCAGGCACTGAGAAACCGTAGAGTGCTGAAGGTTGGTGATATGACCCTCCAGGTTGCTAACGGAGCTAGCGTGAGTGCTGTGTTCATAGGGGTTTATCACCTTGGATTGACGAGTGGACATATTTTGGTTTTGCATAACTATTTTTGTATACCCAGTTTAACGTGTAATATCATATCAGTTTCCTTGTTATCAAATAATGGTTATGATTTCACGTTTGTAAGCGATGTTGTTAACATCCACCTTAATCATGGTTTGATTGGGTCCGGTACACTGGATAACGGTATATATGTTTTAAACCAATTACAGATTTTCAATGTTCAGAACACACTAAAAAGAAAGTCTCCAGATTTAAATAAAGCTTTCTTATGGCATTGTAGACTAGGTCACATCAATGAAACAAGGTTAACTAAGTTACATAGAGAAGGATATTTGGACTCGTTCGAATATCAAACTTATGCCACTTGTCAATCATGTCTTAAAGGAAAGATGACAAAGACTCCACTCACTGGACATGGAGTAAGAGCGAGCGAGCTCTTAGGACTCATACACAGCGATGTATGTGGTCCAATGTCTACACATGCAAGAGGTGGTTTTTCCTATTTCATTACTTTTACGGATGATTACTCTAGGTACGGATTCATTTTCTTGATGAAACATAAATCCGAGGCTCTTGAGAAATTCCAAGAGTATAAGAATGAAGTAGAAGACCAAACCGGCAAAAGTATCAAGACACTGAGATCTGATCGAGGTGGTGAATAGTTAAGTGCCGAGTTCCTAGGTTACCTAAAAGAGAAAGGAATTCTCTCTCAGCTTACTCCTCCATACACTCCACAGCATAACGGTGTATCGGAGAGACGGAATCGAACCCTATTGGATATGGTATGTTCCATGATGAGTAATGCTGAGTTATCGCGATCTTTCTGGGGTTATGCGGTAGAATCGGCAGCATATTGTTCACATCATAATATTGCATTATTATATTCCCCATTCTTATATATTTTACAAATAAACATGTGCTTTTGACGCATGTCTGCTACATGTTACAGATTACAGGTTCTTGGACAGAAAACGGTGAAAACGATGTAAAGACGATGCAAAAGTGGACTTTAACCAATAAACAGAAGACTCTTGATCAAGCCGACATAAGGAACAATTCACAAAGCAAGATTCAAGACATCGACTCAAAGCGAACGGGTAGAAGTCCACTACAATGTTCACTGGAAATCTGGAAGAGAACCAGAAGCCCAATTAATAAAAGAACCAATTTTTCAGTAGCCCAAAATGACCCAGAAGCATACCCAAAAGTTTGAGGACTTGAACCAACAAATGGGCCGCGGAACCGCGGCCCAAGCCTGCCATTGGCCGCGGTTCCGCGGCCAAGTGAAGCCCTCATGAAAAAGTATTTTTACCATAATTTGGGTGCGGCGCTGACTAGTCAATCTAAGGGCTATTTTTGTAATTTCAGACATGCGAAACAAATGTAACCCTAGGGTTTCCTATTCTTTATAAATATGAACTCTAAAAATTGTAATTCTTATGCCTCTTTTTAATAAAAATTCCAAAATTCTTTATGGAGAGCATCGGTGCCTCTCTTCAATTCTGAAATTCAGATCTGACAACCCTGCATGGATGATTGGAGAAATGCATCTGTAAAGTAAGTAGATTTTTTTATTTTCTTGCCCTAGATAATTTCAATTCATGCCCTAGTATAGATTTTATTTCTCTGCCCTAATTATAACTTTCAATTAATTGCCCTAGGTAGAATAATTTAGGATTTTAGATTTAATAATCAATCCGAACACCATTCGGAATTAACTCGTAAGAACGAATCGGAAATTCACAACATCCCTGTGGACCGACCCGTACTCACCGGCTAGCTGCAAAGCGACGCCGTTCTTGATTGCGGTTACAAATATTTTTTATCTATCTTTTAGAAAGCGCAAGCACGCTAAATCAATTCAATCAAATGGCGCCGTTGCCGGGGATGGCGTAGAATTTTCTTTTCGCAATTTCGGGTTAATCATAAAATTTAAAAATTCATAAAAATCTAAAAAATCCAAAAAAATATAAAAATATATATATTTTGTTATTTTTGGAAGGGATACTTTGTTGTTTTAATTTTGCAGGATTTACAAAGACGATCTGGAAATTTCCAGAAGGCGAAACAGAAATCAGAAGATCAAAACAGAAGGGGAATCAAATAACAGAACAGTGAAAATTTTTTGGAGACCCAATTCCCCCAACCCGCCGCGATCCCGCGGCCAAAACCCACCTTAGGCCGCGGAACCGCGGCCTTCTAGCGGAATCAGAGCGTCAAAATTTTTTTGGGGATTCGTGCTGATTAGACTGCCGCGAAAACGCGGCAATAACGCGTTTATACCGCGGAACCACGCTCTTTTGGTGAGATCATCCTATGAAATTTGCATTGTAAGCTCTCTGTTATTTCTCCTCTGCAAATTTTAATATATTTTCTGAATAATGCCTGCAAGATTTTGTGTGCTTTAAAAATATATTCCCTTCCATATAACAAGTCTTGTGCAGGATTTTTGGGCCCCGCTCAAAATTGAAATTGAATGCAAGTAATCTTTTTTGTTGCATATCTTTTCTCGAATATCTTTTTGCAACATTTTTTTCCAAATAAAGATTCTTGTGATATGCTTCAAACAATAACCAATTGCAAGTAATATTTTGCTGTTGCATATCTTTTCTATAAAATATTTTGCTGTTGCATATCTTTTCTCTAAAATCTTTTTGCAACAAAATTTTTCCAAATAAAGAGAAAGAAAAAAATCAATGAAAAATGAAAATAAAAAGGACAAATATTTTATAGAACTTGCAAAATTTTTTAACCCCAAATAAATCCTTGCACCACCCAACCTTCCTTCTTGTCACTTTTCTTCTTCTAACATGGGTACCCCACACAATAAATCATTAGCCGAACTTTGGTATCCCGAACCTAATTTTGCGTCATATGTCAATGTGTTCGGTCAATTTAAAGACGATCCTTCCATGCCTAAAAAATCGTTGAAAGATCACATAGAGGAGTCTAGGAGAAACAGTTTGACTTTTCAACCCACTTTGTGTCAACCGAGTCAACCTTCACCACCTCCATATGTTGACACCACTTTTTCAAGTCCTTCTGTCACTCCTAGGCCGATGTCCATTGCTGAGCATATTGCTCAATCTCGCAGTCGATCTTTCACCCCTCTCCACTCATCTAGTTCTAGGGATCCACACGACTATTCACCTTCTTATCCATATGTTGACCCTACCCCTGTCCTACCACCCACTTCCTATCAGTCCTACCCGACTTTTCCACCTTCACTAGACACTGTTTCTTCATAGCCATTAGGGAGTTTCACATATCCAACCAATTTTGAATCTTTTACTGAAACCCCCTTACCACCAAAGTCTAGTTTGGAAGAGGCGTTGGAGGCGTATATCGCAGCAACAAATAAAATGGTTAGGAATGTGGAAGCATCCGTGGCCGCCCTTATGCAACCTGCTGAACCGGTAGCTAGTTTCCCGCTAGCCCCAAATTTTTCAATGTATGAGGAGGCGGTTGGACAGAATGAGAATGTGAGAGGATTTCCAAATCAAACCTACCCTTACCCAATTGAAGCCCACAACTCCAGTTTTCCATCGAATGTCCTAAATGATTCACAAGTTCAAAATAAAAACGAGTTGTGCGACTTTGTAGTGTTTGATTTGCCAAATTGTGAAGAACCCCTTTCGAGTGAAACCACACCTAATCCTTTCGATCTTTACACCTCCCATCTAGAACCTAAATCGATAAATATCCATGCTTTTGATGAGGTGTCTAAGAAAATTGATTTTCACTTGATTGAGGATATAGACGCCGGGAATATTTCGGATGATGAACCTCTCGATTTAATTGAAATTTTATGTTCAAATCATCATCCCGAGTTATTAAATGTTTCTCCCGAACTTCATATGCGTCTTGATTTTGATGATATTGGCATGGATAAGAAAATTTTTGAGGAAAATATTGAGGAGAATTATGAGGATAATATTGAGGAGAGTAGTGAGGATCATATTGAGGTTGAACCATTTTTCTTTGATGTGTCGGATTTTCCAATTCATCCTCTTGAACCTTTACCTAAATCACCCTCCCTTTTTTCCATCGTTCCGACCACTCCTCATTTCACGCTTGACGACTGTGAGCTTGAAAACTTTTCCTTTGAATCTGACACAGTTCTCACAGCCGATGACACTTACAAGTGTTTCACTTTTTCGGACGATGTTGAAGTCTCACCGCCCGAGTTTGAGTCCTTTGCATTTTTAGATGAGTTAGTTAATCCATCAGACTCGGTTGATTATAGTAGTTTCAAACCATTAATGAAATCGTTCAAGTTCGAAACAGTTTACTACGGTGAGAAAGATACTATCCCTATTTCACTCCCTTTCGTTTTTCCCATTGTTCCGACCGAACAAAAGACCGTTACGCTTTCATCTCCAATACCAAGTTCGGCGTACCCATGTTTTCTTGCGAATCTTGAGGGATTTGATCCCATTTCTCGACGAGTAGATAGGTTAGCGCAATCGCTTATAACATATCGGTCATCACATATTGCGCTAATTTATTCACTCAATTTACACCCTCAAGATCGTACTCCATTTCCTTCTTCTTTTCGCCATTCTTCTGCCCCACCGAGACCATATTCTACCATTCTTCTTTCCACACGGTCTCGCGTGCTTCTCATTTTCTTGCACCAACTATACCATTTCCACGATAAGATTTTTGAATGGTTGGTGCTAACTTTTGGCTTGTGCAAGGCCAAGCTTAGGTTTGGGGGGAACCTTGTTGTATATATGTATATATATTTTTGTTTTCTTTTTCTAAAAAAAAAATTAAAAAAATTCAAAACATTAAAAAAAAATATTAAAAAAAATTTATAAATAAATAAACAGGGGAGTGCCGGTATTTTGACCCTCTTGGTTTAATATGACAGTGAGGACACTGTCAAGTTCAAGTTTGGGGGTATGCTCGGTACGTCTTCTTCTTTCGCATTCATTTGTATATATTTTTGCATTTGCATATTTATTTGAAAACCCATAAAAATTGAAAAAATTTCAAAAATTATAAAAATTATTGTATTCAATATTGGCTAATTGACTTGAGTTTGACAAATAGGTTAACTGGCTAGGGACAACTAGATCTTAGATTTAGTAAATTTAAAACCCTAAAAATAACCTTCCTTAAAGTTTAACGGTAGAGAGTATATGTCTTTGTAGTTTATTTAGAAATAGGCAAATTTTTGGTTCACTTTTTGGGCTAAGTTGAAACAAGGGAAGAGTATTGATGTTCTTATTAGAGTATAAGTTTGAAAAATAGTTCCTAGCTTAAGTCTAGATTCTGAAAACGTATACCCTACAATTTTCACAAGCACGCACCTTGAAACTTGGAATAGTAGAAAAGACCTTGAAATGCTCTTGTCTAAAGTCCCTAGTACGAAGAAAATAAAAGAAAAAAAAGTGTGAATAAAGAATAAAAAAATGAACACTGGTTTTTGTGATTACTTAAGGCTGCAAAAAATAGAAAAATATTTAGCGAGGGTGCTTCATCACCTAGTGCCTTAGACCAACTGGTTTGGGAGTCACTGCTAAAGCCTTGGGTGTTGCAAAACTAGGAAGTACGCTTTAAAGTGCTAACGCATCTTGTAATCGGTTGTTGGTACCTCAAGAAGTATTAACGGTCACATGAAGGATGTGTAAGCAAATTTCATTTAAAAATTCACTAATTAATAAGTGCTTTGGACAATGGACGAGAGTACGATTGCTTGATTTGAATTTCCAAGTGTAGGGGTGATCTATACACACACGTGGGGATATGTGATTAGAGTTTAGATAAGAGAAAGGAACGAAGAATAGAACTTGTATCTCTAGTAGAGTTGATAGAAATTCCTAAGTGGAGATGAAACCCTAGAAGGAAAACTTAAGAGATGCCGAAAGCTAAGTAGGTCTACATAACATATATAATCTTAAGTTAGATGATGAGGAAGTGTGAAGAATATGGGTGGATGATTTATGAGTCGAAGTTAATAGAATTCTTAGTTAGAAAACCTAATTGGAGAACAAAAGTCAATGGGCCGAGTTGATAGGATTTTGTGGGTGTAATCCGCTGAAAACCCTCAGGAGACAACACTCCTCCTACTAGGGACACCTAGAGGTTTAACGGCTTGTTGCACGTGCTCAGTGCAATCGCGTTTCCCTGCGAAAGTGTGGTTAGGATTTTAGTGAATAAAAATAAGTTTGCTCGAGGACGAGCAAAAGATAAGTTTGGGGGTATTTGTTCACATCATAATATTGCATTATTATATTCCCCATTCTTATATATTTTACAAATAAACAGGTGCTTTTGACGCATGTCTGCTACATGTTACAGATTACAGGTTCTTAGACAGAAAATAGTGAAAACGATGTAAAGACGATGCAAAAGTGGACTTTAACCAATAAACAGAAGACTCTTGATCAAGCCGACATAAGGAACAATTCACAAAGCAAGATTCAAGACATCGACTCAAAGCGAACGGGTAGAAGTCCACTACAATGTTCACTGGAAATCTGGAAGAGAACCAGAAGCCCAATTAATAAAAGAACCAATTTTTCAGTAGCCCAAAATGACCCAGAAGCATACCCAAAAGTTTGAGGACTTGAACCAACAAATGGGCCGCGGAACCGCGGCCCAAGCCTGCCATTGGCCGCGGTTCCGCGGCCAAGTGAAGCCCTCATGAAAAAGTATTTTTACCATAATTTGGGTGCGGCGCTGACTAGTCAATCTAAGGGCTATTTTTGTAATTTCAGACATGCGAAACAAATGTAACCCTAGGGTTTCCTATTCTTTATAAATATGAACTCTAAAATTGTAATTCTTATGCCTCTTTTTAATAAAAATTCCAAAATTCTTTATGGAGAGCATCGGTGCCTCTCTTCAATTCTGAAATTCAAATCTGACAACCCTGCATGGATGATTGGAGAAATGCATCTGTAAAGTAAGTAGATTTTTTTATTTTCTTGCCCTAGATAATTTCAATTCATGCCCTAGTATAGATTTTATTTCTCTGCCCTAATTATAACTTTCAATTAATTGCCCTAGGTAGAATAATTTAGGATTTTAGATTTAATAATCAATCCGAACACCATTCGGAATTAACTCGTAAGAACAAATCGGAAATTCACAACATCCCTGTGGACCGACCCGTACTCACCGGCTAGCTGCAAAGCGACACCGTTCTTGATTGCGGTTACAAATATTTTTTATCTATCTTTTAGAAAGTTCAAGCACGCTAAATCAATTCAATCACATATCTTTTGAACATAGTTCCTACCAAGACTGTGCCTACCACGCCATATCAGATGTGGAGTGGGAAGAAACCCTATCTTCAGTATCTAAAGATATGGGGATGTCCAGATTTTGTTAAAAAGCAGTATGCGGACAAACTCGAGGCACGATCAGTACAGTGTAAGTTTGTGGAATATCCAAAGAACTCCAGGGGGTATTATTCTATTACGCAGAGGAACAAAAGGTTTTTGTTTCTCGTAATGCCCATTTTCTAGAACATCGGTTTTTAGAAAAGGAAACAAGTGGGAGCGAAATAGAACTGGAAGAAATTCCACAAGCACAAACTACTACTGAAAGTTTGGTAGAACCAGTAGTTCAAGAAGAACAGGACATTCCCGCACCCCTCCGCAGGAGTAGTAGGCCGTCTCATCCGCCTGAGAGATACTACGGTTTTCTCATAGATGGAGATGGAGAGGATTGCATCATTGATGATGATGAACCTACTAGCAGGCCATCCAGAGCGGCGACTCGGTACGATGGCTAGATGCAATGCGGACCGAAATGGAGTCCATGTACACCAACAAAGTATAGACTTTGGACTTTGCTCCAGATAGGGTAAAACCCATAGGATGCAAATGGATCTTCAAGAAAAAGATTGGTGTAGATGGACAGGTGGAAACCTATAAGGCTAGACTTGTTGCAAAGGATTTTCGTCAAAGACCTGGTTTGGATTATGACGAAACTTTTTCTCCAGTGGCTACGCTCAAATCCATTCAGGTCCTTCTTGCTATTGCCTCCTTCCATGATTATGAGATCTGGCAGATGGACGTAAAGACAGCTTTTCTAAATGGTAATTTGGAAGAGTGCGTCTATATGGATCCCCCAGAAGGCTTCAATCAGAGTGGGAGCAGCGGGAAAGTGTGCAAGTTGCTTAAGTCCATTTATGGACTAAAGCAGGCATCGCGGAGTTGGAACATCTGTTTTGATGAAACAGTCAAAGAATATGACTTTATCAAAAATCCAGATGAACCATGTATATATAGTAAAATTGTAGCACGAACTGTCGTATTCCTCGTCTTGTACGTGGATGACATTCTATTGATAGGAAATAACATTCATATGCTACAATCTGTCAAAGGATTCTTGTCACACAGGTTCTCCATGAAAGACCTGGGTGATGCCTCTTACATTCTGAGGATCCGGATCTATCGTGATAGATCCAAGAGGATGTTAGGACTTTCGCAGTCCAGGTATATCAACACTATACTGAAAAGATTCAGTATGGAATATTCTAAGCGCGGTAATCTACCTGCTTGTCATGGAATCACCCTCTCCAAAGAGATGTCTCCCAGGACTGATTTGGAAAGGGAACGCATGTCTATTCTACCCTACGCTTCTGCGGTAGGCTCTATAATGTATGCGATGTTGTGCACCAGACCAGATGTAGCTTATGCACTGAGCGTGGTAAGCCGGTATCAGTCAGACCTAGGGGAGAAGCACTGGAAAACAGTAAAGAACATTCTCAAGTACCTGAGAAGGACTAAGGAGATCTTCTTGGTTTACGGCGGAAAAGACCTCAAGATCGAGGCCTTTGCTGATTCCGGCTTCCAGAGTGATAAGGATGACTCCAAGTCCATATCAGGTTATGTCTTTACCCTCAATGGAGGGGCGGTGTGCTGGAAGAGCTCCAAGCAGGACACCGTTGCTGACTCGGCGATGGAAGCGGAGGATATTGCTGCTTGCGATGCCACAAAAGAAGCGGTCTGGATGAAGAAGTTCCTCACAGAACTTCAGGTGGTTCCTACCATTATTGATCCAATACCTCTGTATTGCGACAACAACGGAGCTATAGCTTTAGCGAAGGAACCCAGGTCCCATCAGAAGTCCAGACACATCTTAAGGCGGTATCACCTGATCAGGAAGATCATAGATCACCGGGAGATCGAGGTCCGGAGAGTTGCTACAGAGGAGAACATTGCTGATCCATTCACAAAGGCCTTACCTCAGATTCAGTTCGAGAGGCTACTCGAGATGATCGGTCTTCGATATGCCAGTACATGGCCCTAGTGCAAGTGGGAGATTGTTAGTGTATATGCCCTAGGGGCCATTATTGTATCATACTAGCTTGTATATTACTTAATGGAAGCTTGGGATATTCACAGTTATATTAACAGTCTTGCTAAACATGGTAGTATGCTACTTGGTTTTATCTATCTTAATATGTGTGTACGTATTGATAGAGCACTTAGGATCTTACTTGACTACCAGCGTTGTGATGGCAGTCACACTAGTGGGGGCTGGGTAGTCTACAAGCACATCCTTTTTCAGGTCCCTAGTCGTAGGATTATCGAGACAGGGCATCGATACTCCGAAGTAGACGAGTGTGAACGCGTCTCATCCCAGTTGGGGAGATGGTCTGTCCCACAGCCATCAGTACGTCGTACTGGAGATAGTATACAGGTGCTCGTTGGGTTACGAGTACACTGGACAGGACTCGCAGGGAACTATTGGTTGGTATTATACCCATCGTCAGTTAACAGTTCCCAGGAGACATGAGTACAGCATAGTCCACAGACTTGACACTGCTGCTTCGTCTCGAGTATGTTCCTACTGTTCTTAAATTGATACCCTACCACGGCTCAAAGGAGTCGTGCAAACAGGTAGCAGTTGGGTGCAGTCCCGAGCACTTGGAAGCAGTAGTGGTTAGACAGGATTCGCCTCTCCCGGTATTGGGAGTTGATATCGCGTTGTGTCAGAGAGCCATTACGCAACGTCCCTGGCCAGGGCAAGCGAGATTTACTGGTAGGTTTTCCAGTAGTTTCTCAAGGTGTAATGGGCTTCGCTCTGACATGACTTATACCGCTTTTAGGGGACTGACGCTTGCCGCCCCCTAGGCCTGATATGCGATAGTCCTAGACGAACAGACCGGACTGTACGGAGATTGTCACATCAGGCTCAGTAGGAGTTCGGATGGGTTTCCTCATCGGCCTTCTTATCGACATCTACCTGCGGACGGTTACGTACAGCTAGTGCCGCTTGCGGTCTATGGTTAAACCCACTGCCAGCGTAGTAGTCGAGTCTTTAGAGTCCCACACAGAGAGTTTCCCTGCTCCGGGCGAAACGATATAGAGGTTGTATGGTTTTACGACAGGGTTCGGACACGCACGTGCATTTATGCACGTACGATGTTCGGACAGTTTTTACTAGTCGGCTTTGGTTTAAGACAGATTCTAGTATCGGATTATTGGATTTATACAGTATAAAGTTTTTCCGTGTTTTCACGAATAGGAGGGGCGTTCTCGTAATTTGGCGAGAAGCTTCAAGAAGGATGATGACTTGGGGGCTAAGCTGGCATTTGCATTTATTGATTTAGTGACTCATTTGTGTGATTCATCCATGGAGTTAATGATGCATTTATTGATCTAATGACTCATGGGATGAATCACACAAAGTGAATAAATGAAGCATGGTTGATAAATCATTTGATTTATTTATTTGATAAATCATTATGATTCATATATTCAAATGAGATATTATTTCAATTCATTCTCACTCTCACCTTCTCCCTCCTCAAGCTCTCTCTCTCTTCAAACCCTAACCCTACCCTCTCATGTGTTGAGATCAAGGGATAGAAAGACATATTAATCCATAATCACACTCTATATTACCTAGGTTGCTTAGATTAGCACTTTGAGAAAGCTAGTTACCTCAAGATTAGAGGCAAAGCTTGGAGTAGAAGCTCTCAGATGGATCGTCTATTACAAAGAGGAGGCCAACGAGGAGGTGGTTAACGAGAATAAGAAGGACTTGGTTCATTAGGTATAATCTTCTTTCATGGTAGCTAATTACTCCTATGTAAGTGTTAATTATAGTTTAGCAAAGATCCTTTCGGTTAGTCAATGTTGTTTCAAACAAAAAGATTGTTTTTCATATTTCCGCCTCCCCGCAACTCGTGGGGTGTACAATGTCGACTTACAGGTTAAAGCATGAGTCACTTAAAATATCAACACTAAATATCTTTGCACATGACAAAAAAAAACCTTCTAGAATGTTCATGAAAGAACTAACCCAATTCAAACCCTAACCTTGTTTAATATCCACTAAAGATGTTGCAATAGTAATCATATCATGTTACAATATTATATATCACATATATAATATTTATTGTAACAAAATAAAATAATACAATTAACATATATCGCATATATATCAATGTATTACCCGAGTGAGAAAAAGAATCTTTTAGTGAGCTTATATTAGTTAATATAATTTAATATATCATATATATTATTATATATTAAATTATCGAATCAACACTTGATCCGACAATCCGGCTATATCGCATATAACCGACTAATATATCATTTACCAATTCATCGAATCAACACTTGATCCGATGACCCGGCTGATGTCATATATCGCGAGAATAGAATACGGTATCTCATATCGCATTATCCTCGGTCCCGCACATATCACATATGTGCTCCTACTCCAATTTGCCTGAGTCAAGTAACCTCTGTGTAGGACTCTAAAGAATCGTCAATACGCCGGTAGCAGGTGATGATCATATCAAACACCCACAAGCTGCAAGCAGTCAGCTAAACGTAATAGCCACCCAGGTATTGAGCGCTCAGAAGATCAACAAGCAAGCCTGTACATTCTCCTGTGAATCCAGTCAGTAACACATCCGTACAGTCCGGTCTCTTCGTCTGATATATCGCATATCTCGCCTAGGGGTGGTAAAACGTCAGACCCCAGTAGCTTGATAAGTCGTGTCGATATGAGGTCTATAACAGTTTGAGAAACTACTGATAACACTTACCAGAAAATCTCAGCAACCCTGGCCAGGGATTTCCAGTTATAGCTAATCGAACACAGCGCAACATCAACTCCCTATACCGGGAGAGACGAATCCCCTCCTATCGCTCATTGCCTCCATGTGATTCGGGACTGTACCCAAAAGCCACCTTTTTGCACGCCCTCTTAGACGTGGTATGATGGAAATCAAAACACGGTGGGAACCACACAATACTCTATGATGATCTCGGGTCTATAGACTAACCTGTACTAGTGTCACCAGAGAACTGCCATCTGACGTGAAGTATAATACCATCTGGGAGTTCTCGGCGAGTCCGTCCAGTGTACCCAGTCTCTACTAAGCACCCGTACACCATCCTTGATGTCAAACACCGATGAATATGGGATCATCCATCGCCCATTATATAGGTCAAGATGCGTATACGCTAGTCTACTCTGGTGGATCGATGCCCTGTCTCGATACACCCTCGACTAGGAACAGTTATAGGATGTACTCTGTAGGGTTCCTAGGCACGCTCAAAAGGTCTCACAAGGCATCAACCATGCCAAATTCAAAATTTTCCATGTGCCTAACAACCCTAATCATAGATCGATAACTAGAGGATAGGCAAAACAAATGCGAATAAACAACTTTACTCTAAAGTGAACGGAAATACAACCTTTGTAGATCCAGTCCTCCACCTCCATAGCTCCGCGTTGACATCCCTCCGCTGCGATCATTGGATCCCGGACTCTAGTAATGGTTTCGTCGAAGAAATGATCGGGCTAGGTCGTCGACTTCGATGCCGAAGATGATCTACGTCGAGGAAACTCAAGATCAAGCTCCAACTTCACCAAGTCATGAAACTTGTGAAGAAAACACCCTATACTACTTGGCAAGTGGTAGAGGATGAAGAAATAGGAAGTGGGTTCACTTTGGATTTGGATTTCTCACTTGGAATCATCACTTGACATTTTTGAAGCAAGCTTTTCTTTTCTTTTCAAAGAAGAAGAAGAAGAAGAAAAGAATAGGAATACAAAATCAAATTCGAAAATCAAGTGATTAGTTATCATAATACAACCATGGGTGAGGATAACTCATGTAGAGAATAAACTAGGGTTTAGATTGATGGTTAGGTTAAGGATAAAATAAAAATGGCAAAGACTTTCAAAGCTTCATGAAGCTTCATGAATAAAACAAGAAAGCCACCATTTTATTTTAACCAAAATGAATAAATAAATGAATAAATAAATTAAATATAAACCTTAACCATTAACCTAAACCATGGTTTAAAGCATACACACCCAAGTTTGCATGTATCATCAAACATGATACAATCTAGTGCACAAAACTGTATCATATATACAATGTGCACATTCAAGTGAGAAAATAATCTTAAGTGAACCAATACTAGTTAATGTAAAGTAATATATCAAATATATATATAATTATACATTAAATCATTAAATCAACACTTGATTTAATGATCCGGTCATACTGCATATAACCGACTAATATGCAATGTATCGACTTACCGAATCAATCCTTGATTCGATAACTAGGTTATATCGCATACAACCAATCGATACATTCATCGCGAGAATAGAATACGGTATCACATACACGCATTATTCTCGGTCCCACACATATCTCATATGCGCTCCTATTTCGTTTCGCTTGAGCCAGGAAACCTCTGTGTAGGACACTAAAGACTCGTCAATACGCCGGCAGCAGGTGATGATCATAGCAAACACCCACAAGCCGCAAGCGGTCTGCTAAACGTAATGGCCACCCGGGTATTGAGCGATCAGAAGATCGACGAGCAAGCCCGCTCACACTCCTGTGAATCCAACCAGTAACACTTATCGTACAGTCCGGTCTCGTCGTCTGATATGTCGCATATCTCGCCTAGGGGTGGTAAACGTCAGACCCCAATAGCTCAATAAGTCATGTCGATATGAGGTCTATAACAGTTCGAGAAACTACTGGTAACACTTACCAGTAAATCTCAGCAACCCTGGCCAGGGATTTCCGGTTATAGCCAATCGAACACAGCGCAACATCAACTCCCTATACCGGGAGAGACGAATCCCCTCCTATCGCTCATTGCCTCCATGTGATTCAGGACTGTACCCAAAAACCACCGTTGTGCACGCCCTCTTGGATGTGGTAAGGTGGAAATCAAAGCACAGTGGGAATCACACAAGACTCTATGACGATCTCGGGTCTACAGACTAACCTGTACCAGTGTCACCAGAGAACTGCCATCTGACGTAAGGTATAATACCATCTGGGAGTTCTCGGCGAGTCCGTCCAGTGTACCCAGTCTCCATTGAGCACCCGTATATCATCTCTGATGTCAAACACCAATGGATATGGGATCATCCATCGCCCATCTGTATGGGTCGAGAAGGTATACGCTAGTCTACACTGGTATATCGATGCCCTGTCTCGATACACCCACGACTAGGGACCTTGAAGGATGTACTTATGGACTACCATGTCCCCACTAGTATGATCCGCATCATAGTCCAGGTGGTCAAGTACACATCCTAAGGGCTTTACCAACATGTAACAGAGAGACAATCAGTGTACACGTTAAGGTAAAGAGCAACCAGATAGCATACTATCATGTCGAGCAAGAAAGTCCTCCCTATATATGTCCAAGCATCCACTACAATATACATCTTATGTATAGTAATGGCCTCTAGGGCATACATATAACTAACAATCTCCCACTTGCACTAGGGCCATCTGATAGCAGTGGTTGTAGTATCTCATACTCAACCATCCCATAAAAGTCTCTCTCTGGGAAAAGGCCTTTGTGAGTGGATCCGCCGTGTTGTCCTCTGAGTCTGTTCTCCTAACCTCGATCACCCTGGAGATCAACCATCTCCATGATCAGGTGATACTTCCTTAGAATATGTCTGGATCACTGATGGGACAGTCGTTCCTTGGCATAAGCCACAACTCCATTGTCACACAATGAGAGGAACTAAGTTCATCTCATGAACAAATATACATCCAGACTGCCTCTTTGGTAGCATCTTAAGTAGCGATGTATCCTACCTTTATCGTCTAGTATGCCACGGTATCTAGCTTGGAACTCTTCCAACATACCGTCCCTTCACTGAGGGTAAAGACAATGCCTGTGACTGACATTCAGTCGTCCTTATCACCCTGGAACCTTTCCAGTGATTCTCCCCAGGATCGATTGATACCATCTCACTACAACTAGTGAGAATCCTAACATCTATTTAGATCTATCTCATAGATCCAAAACCCAGGATTTAGTAGGTATCACTTTGATCCTATATGGAGAATCATTGTGATAAGCGGAGATTGACCGAGCGTAGCATAGGAAACTCCTTCCCCATCAAGAGTATGTCATCCACGTACTCTACGAGGATCGTCACCATACTCCCTACTACCTTTTTGTATATACAAGGTTCATCCATCATTTTGATGAAGTCAAACTCTTTGACTACTACATCAAAACAGACGTTCCAACTCCGCGATGCCTGCTTTATCCTATAAAGCAACTTGTGCACGTTTCCGCTGCTCCCACTGTCTACGAAGCCCCTCTGGCTGTGTACTTATAAACGCCCTCTTCTAAAACATCATTTAGAAAAGCTGTCATGACACCCAACCACCAGATATCGTAGTCATGGTATGTAGCCGTGGCAAGTAGGATCTGGATGGACTTAAGCATAGATCCTTAGAAAAGGTTTCAACATAATCCATACCTGGTCGATAACGAACACCTTTAACAAGTCTAGCTTTGAAAGTCTCAACTTTTCCATCTACACCAAGTAATCTTCTCAAGATATACTTGCTCCTGATGGGGATTTAACCCTTCAGATATAGCAACCAAAGTCCATACTTTGTTGGTGTACATGGATTCCATCTCAGATCGCTAAGCATCCAGCCATTCTTACAGAGTCCCTACTCTCGATGGCCTGCTCGAAACTAGTTAGGTCATCATCTCATGATGCAATCCTCGCTCCCACTGTCATAGAGAAACAGAAGTATCTCTCAGGTGGGTGAGAAACCCTACTAGATCGGCGGAGAGGCTGAGGTTCGTTGGTAACTATTGAATCCTTTGGTTTTATCAAATCATCTGCTGTAGTTTGTAAAGATGGAACCTTTCCAGTTCTATATTACAGACCTTGCCTCGAGCTTGTCCGGATTTTGCTTTTAGACATAGGCCGGTCAACCCCAAATCTTAACTAGCTTAAGACATGGGCTCTTCCCATACCATATCTTATATGGAGTGGTAGGCTATGATCTGATTCGAACCTAATTCAATAGGTATGCAGCTTCTCAGTGCATAACCCCCAAAAGGAAACAGGTAACTCAGTAGTACTCATCGTCGAGCGCACCATATCGAATAGGGTGCAATTGCTCCGCCCCGATATACCATCGTGCTATGGTGTATACGGAGGAGTAATGCTGAGAGAGAATCTCATTCTCCTTTAGAAAAGTCCAAGAATTCCGTGCTCAAGTATTCTCCTCCTTGATCACATCAAAGGACATAATACTTATACCCGTTTTGGTTCTCTACTTCTAACTTATATTCTGTGAATATCTCAAAAGGTTCGGACTTGTGTTTCAACAGGAACATATGTCTGAATCTTGAGACATTATCAGAGAATGTAATGAAATACAAAGAACCAGTCCTGGTATGTGTAGACAGGGGACCTTACATACATCATCATGTATCAGTCCCAAGAGTTCACTAACTCTTTCTCTGTTTCCAGTAAACAGAGCTATGGTCATCTTATCTCTGTGACATGACTGGCAAGTTTCACAAGATGTAAATTCAAACAGATTTAAATATGCATCTATGTGCAACTTAGCTAGTCGGGTCGCATTGATATGACCTAGTCTACAATACCTCAAGAAGGATCTGTTCATTTCTGAACTCTTCCTCTTGTGTGTGTTCTGTGTACTAAGAACTGTAGTTTGATTTAGAACATCAATGCTTTAACGTGCCTGAACCGATCAACTTTTGATATAGGAAATGTTCAAAACATTATCCAACAATACAAAATTTTATCATTTCTTTACTAATAAAGAGACTGATATGATTTTGTATATCAGGTTCGGTATCTAATAACATTCGTTCAGAATCAATATATTTGGAATACATGGTGACAGTGACCAACAGACTTGGCTGCAACACTTGCACCGTTTTCTGTCTCATGAAACTTATCACCCGTTCTTAGTTATCTACCTTTCTGTAGCCCTATGTAGCAGATTACATATCTGGGATCCTGATCCGGTATCAAATACCCAGGACATAGAGGATACAGAGAAACATTTCTTTGTAATGAACACACCCGAAGATGATGCATCAGTATGCACTTTCTTCGTTTGGGCGGCACGGGAATTCTGGTAATCCCCAATTTCCTGCTCTGTCTTATAACAATTATAAGTTGAAGCGGGACCAACGTTCCCCAGCTCAGTATAACAAGCGGGTTCGGTCAAATATCCGTATGATTATCTTGATTAAGGCGTGATATGGTCGCTACCTGGAGAGAGAAAGAAGAAAACACTCAGCGTATGCTCTTGCAAGATCAGATTGGTTATTATTTTATCTAATCAGGATGGCTCCCACTGTTTTTATCAAATCTTCCTTCAAACCCTAAAAGGAAAGACTAGCCGGGATTAATTACACATTACAAGTTCGCCAATCTTTCAGCCAGGCCAGTGTCGGTACTTTGAGGGAGGTCCCCCGTGCTTTCGCACGAACCTAATTAATGTAAACCTCGTTTTTCCAGAGGCGTAACCTCATTAACACCTTTCTAGACACCTACTTGATCGGCTAATTGTAATGTATAAAACTCTCCCAGGAGTAACTCTTACTCGCAGTGGGTATCGGGATCCAACTATCTCATAGAAGGTATGCAATCTCATTGCAAATTTCAACACTTGAAATTCCCGATAATTTTGCCCCTAGCACCCTATGACCTTGACGGAGGTCAACAAACCATAGGCTACTAGTCAAGTTCAACCCGTCATTTCTTGATCGAATTAAACCCACCCGCACGACCCTTGACGGAGGTCAACAAGGCCGCACGACTACCCTAATCCAATCTGCATCATATGCATAAGCAGATAAATACTAGTTAGCTACCGCACACTACGCCTTGACGGAGGTCAACAAACGTAGCACGAATACTAAGTAGGACTTATCTGAAATGACGGAGGGCTACGACAGGTTTTTCTGAAAACCTGTTGCGTAATGAACTTGATATCATTGTAGAATCAAATGATTTTAAAATGGAGTGTTTTTTAGGCTTTTCTAGTTTTGCTAAAGGGGTCACTCCCGGTGAAGGGATCGTCGGCCCTTTCCTCGTCGAATGAGGTGCGGGATATATCATATATATCGTTGTGCAAAGCAGAAACTATAGAAGCAATCAAAAGACAAACCGAGGGTTGTAGCATCTGCCAGTTATTGCTAAAGGGGTCACTCCCGGTGAAGGGATCACTCCCGGTGAAGGGATCTCGGCCCTTTCCTTATCGAATAAGGTGCAGGATATATCATATATACCACTGTGCAAAGCAAGAACTGTAGCTACCTGTTTTATTTTTGAAATTCGATTCTACAATATCTTTAGGTTTCTTTTTCTTTCATTAATCACATTAATGAAGTCCCATCATTTAAGCACCTAAACATCACAGATAAATACGACGTACACTTATTCCATCCGTGTTCGCCTCGATGTCCCCTCATGCACCGTTAGGTTAGGTGACTAACGGCAGAGCGGGGCAGGGCTAGCACGGGTGTAAAACATAAGTAACGTCTATATAATATATCATATATACTATATAAAGTATTTATCACAGAACATCAAATGATCACATCACAGATATCGCAGCAGAAGAAACATATGAAACATTGGATATACTAGGACGTCCGTGTTTTCAATACGAGCCAGTAAAAAACACGGATTCCACGGTCGCGATGAATAGCCAAACCCACACCCATAGACCCCTACGAGAGCGGCAAGCAACCCTACCAATTCTAGAGTTAGGAGACCCAGACTCGACTCCTCGAGTTGGTCTCCCACTGGACTCCAGAACCCGGTTACTTGTGCCCTCCTCCTTGGGTCTATCCTAGTGCGGAAAAGTAAATAATATACAAAGGGTGACATCTTCCGCAACCTGAAAGTGCCCCAATAAAAGAATATTACATACAAGTCTTTTACATGAATGAAAATGAAAAACACTCATCTCACATAAAAAAAAACCCGGCTATTCAAACACGACGATCCAATATAACATATCCAGCAACACATAACATCACATGTCATCAACGTAAGTAAACATGCGTATCCCAATTGTCGTTGACATATAGCAACGAAATCGGCGATATCACATATTACACTTACGGTCACAGAAAAGAAAGTGTAAAACTACAACAGTTGGAATCCGCAAACTCTTTAGACATCGCATGCCTAACCAAATGAATTCCTTAGACATCACATGCCTAACAATTATAAACCCCGCATTTTAGTCTCATTTATCGAAAACTCTTTTCAATATCAAGTTGGACAATTCAACAAGATTCCCGACATTTTGATCGAATGCTCGTCGCAAACTTCAGTAGACAGCCGCAGCCCCCGATACCGTCGACGAAGTGCACTAAGGCGGAACACCGCTGCCGCGAGCACCCGAACGGATGCTTTTTGGCGACGGGGTTCTCCTACAGTCACTTGGTCGGGGCTATGGGGTGTAGCTGTCTATTAAGTTTACCGGCGAGTATCCGCGTACGCTACGTGATTGCAACGGACTTTTGATCGCATCAAAATTCCGTGGCAACCGATCAGGTGAAACTAAACTGCAATGTTTATAACATTCAAATCAGTTATCTCATAACTACCTGTGGATTCCAAATATTGTATCACATTCCATATAAATAGAAAATGTTAAACTTTCCAATCGAACAATCAAACACCCAAGTTTTCCCGAAACAGCTCAACACATGAAATAAGTCTAAAAACATCCATTTCATGCCTCAGTACCAACGGTCCAGCCGTAGAAGGGTCAAGCCAACGCCTCACATGTGGCACGCCGTACTGCCCCAAACCCTAAGGTTCAAAGGGCAGTTCAAGACGGTCACATAATCGAGTTAAGCTTTGCTGTCTTCTAGAGGGTCCATCGCGTTACTTGCACTACTTAGAACGTTTTCAAACTACGGAAAAATCCAACACTTGGAAATTTCCCGGCAGGGGAAAAATTGGGTATTTATATCCGGTCGAACTTTTTAACATATTCTAAAATTACCCAGAAAAACCCAGACGAAGTTAAACATTCCGATCGAATCGTCGAACTCCCAATACAACCCAGAAAACTCAACAGTGGAATATAAATTAAAAATTCCTAGAAAATACAGCACTAACAGATAGGAATTACTGTGCAAAATTCAAAAGCTGATGTGACTATTTGGCCGCGGAACCGCCGCACGAGCCATGCTCGTGCCGCGGTTCCGCCGCGCTTTAGACGAATCATGAGCACGTGCTCCACAGTAATCCCTGTTAGTTATATGTATGCCCTAGAGGCCATTACTGTACATAGGATGTATATTGTAGTGGATGCTGGGACGTATAGAGGGAGGACTTTCTTGCTCAACATGATAGTATGCTATCTGGTTGAACTTTACCTTAACGTGTATACTGATTGTCTCTCTGTTACATGTTGGTAAAGCCCTTAGGATGTGTGCTTGACTACCTGGACTATGATGCGGATCATACTAGTGGGGACATGGTAGTCCATAAGTACATCCTTCACAGTCCCTAGTCGTGGGTATATCGAGACGGGGCATCGATATACCAGAGTAGACTAGCGTATACCTTCTCGACCCATACAGATGGGCGATGGATGATCCCATATCCATTGGTGTTTGACATCAGAGATGATATGCGGGTGCTCAGTAGAGACTGGGTACACTGGACGGACTCGCCGAGAACTCCCAGATGGTATTATACCTCACGTCAGATGGCAGTTCTCTGGTGACACTGGTACAGAGTAGTCTGTTGACCCGAGATCGTCATAGAGTCTTGTGTGGTTCCCACTGTGCTTTGATTTCCATCTTACCACGTCCAAGAGGGCGTGCAAAACGGTGGTTTTTGGGTACAGTCCCGAGTCATATGGAGGCAATGAGCGATAGGAGGGGATTCGACTCTCCCGGTATAGGGGGTTGATGTTGCGCTGTGTTCGATTGGCTATAACAGGAAATCCCTGACCAGGGTTGCTGAGATTTACTGGTAAGTGTTACCAGTAGTTTCTCGAACAGTTATAGACCTCATATCGACACGACTTATCGAGCTATTGGGGTCTGACGTTTACCACCCCTAGGCGGGATATGCGACATATCAGACGATCAGACCGGACTGTACGGTAGTGTTACTGGTTGGATTCACCTGAGTGTGAGCGGGCTTGCTCGTCGATCTTCAGATCGCTCAATACCCGGGTGGCCGTTACGTTTAGCAGACCGCTTGCGGCTTGTGGGTGTTTGATATGATCATCACCTGCTGCCGGCGTATTGACGAGTCTTTAGAGTCCTACACAGAGGTTTCCTGGCTCAAGCGAAACGAAATAGGAGCGCATATAAGATATGTGCGGGACCGAGAATAATGCGTGTATGTGATACCGTATTCTATTCTCGTGATAAATGTATCGAATGGTTGTATGCGATATAACCTAGTTATCGATTCAAGCGTTGATTCGATAAGCCGATATATTGTATACTTGTCGGTTGTGTGCGACATGACCGGATCATTGAATCAAGTGTTGATTTAATGATTTAATGCATATTTATATATTTGATATATTACTTTGCATCAACTAGTATCGGTTTACTTTGTTGGAGATAGTGCCCTCAGAGTCAATTATTAGGTCACAGGTACGTGATTGCAATGATTGATGGAGGACCTATCCCGGTAGGACAGGCTTACTCGAGATGATAGTGTGCTATCTGGTTTACCTTTATCATCGTGTACTGCTTTAAGTGACCTGACAAGTCGCTATTACACGTTGATAGAGCCCCTAGGATTCTTGCTTGACCACCAGCAGTATGAGGGCGATCATATAAGTGGGAGCTGGGGTCTATAAGCATATCCTTAAATGGTCCCTAGTCGTGTGAGTTTCGAGACAGGGCATCGATACTCCAGAGTAGACTAGTGTATACAGTCGAGACCCCGACGAGGGGCGGTGGCCGGTCTCACAAGCCACTGGTGTCAGTTGGATCACCTAAGATGTATACAGGTGCTCATTGGGTTATGAGTACACCGGACAGGACTCGCCGGGAACATGCCAGTTGGTCATATACCAGACGTCAGATGGCAGTTCCCTGGTGACATGTGTGCAGGTTAGTTCATCGACCTGGGGATCGTCATTTGTCTCGTGTGAGTTCCCACTGTACTTTGATTACTACCCTACCACGGCTCAAAGGAGTCGTGCAAACAGGTTTTAGTTGGGTATAGTCCCGAGCCACATAGAGGCAGTGAGCGTATCTTCAGGGGTTCGTCTCTCCCGGTATTGGGGGTGAGGTCGTGCTGTGTCTAGGAGAGCCATTACACGAAGCCCTCGGCCGAGGCAAGGAGATTTACTGGTAGGTATTCCAATAGTATCTCAGGGTGTTCTGGGCTACACTCCGACACGACTTGTACCGCTCTTGGGGGTCTGACTTTTACCAACCCCTAGGCCCGCCATGCGATACTCATAGACGAACGGACCGGACTGTACGGATATTGTCACTGACAGGCTCAGTAGGGTTGTCAGGCTGAGTTCACTCACAGACGTCCCTTTTAGTCAATACCTGGTAGCCCGTTACGTATTGGCTTATACCTCTGACGTGCTAGTGGTTAAATCCACAACCAAGGTGTTGACGAGTCTTTAGAGTCCCCCACATTCAGTTACTCAGCTTTCGGGCGAAAAGCTGTAGAGGCCGTATGGAGATATGGCAAGGTCCGATCAGATACGTACGGTATTGCACGGATCAGGATCGGACAGTTTGTACTATAGGCCGTATGGATATATGGCAGGGTTCGATCAGATACGTGCGGTATTGCACGGATCAGGATCGAACGGATATTACTAGCCGGCTTTGGTTTAAGCCGGATCCTAGTATAGTACAGTGTAGATTTTGTCTCATTGCATTTGTATTTCGGTCGGAATACAAATGCGGGTGTGTATGCACAGTATCGGGGTTTTCCTGTAATTTATTACGGGACCAGTTTTCTGGAGTTGCCAGTTTGTTTTTTCATTTCGGCCGATTTCCTTTGTATCGTTCATTGGCCGAAGATTGGTGGAGGAGGGCTTATTTGCATTGTTGCAAATAAGTATTTGTGGAGGGGTTCTTTGCATATTGTTCTATCATGATAGCTTTTCATTGACCTTGACTTCTTGACTTCTTCTTGTCATGATAGCTTGACTTTTAGTGATCATCATGGTTGTTGATGATGAGGTTGGTGGTAGGTGGTTGAGTGTGGGTTTTGTTTTGGTGATCATTTCCTTTTGCATGATAGCCTTCTCTCTTTCTCCCTTTTGTATTATTGGATGGCTCCCATTATCTTTTGATACACCACACCTTCACTCTCCCTCTCTTCCTCATTTGATATGGCCGGCCACTCCCCTTAGTGGGCTGTCCAAGTTTTTTGGGGTGGGTTTTTAGCTCATTTCATGTTGCAAAAATCCCATAAGATCAATCTCCAAAACCCCAAGTATCATTCCTCCACCAAAGGAAACTCCATGAACCCCAATTGAGACTTCTTCACTACACATTCTACAGCGAATCTTGGGCACGTCGACTAGCCAGCTTCGTGCCCGAGTTGCCTCGGCATTGAGGTAGGAGCCCGTAAAAGAAGTAGGCGATGTGGTGCACTTCCGGTGACGAGGTGGAGACAGGACATTCCGCGAGAGATCGGGACGACGACGAGAAGACCGGAGGACTTGGATCAGTCGGTATATCTCTCTTCCCCATCTTGTAGTTAGCTAGGACTAATTAATGGTTCGATCCGGGTATTAGTGCGCGGCGGTTTGCCAGTTCAAGAAAAATTTAAGTTTATCACCGCTTCCGCATTTGGCCGTCGGAATGACGGCCGGGGCGCCGCCGTGCACTTACAGTGGTATCAGAGCCTCGCCATTAACTTAGTCTAGCTTTGTTTAATGTGTTTTGCATTTCCGATCGACCAAAATTCCAAAATCTACATTTTTGTTCACATCAGTTTTCTGTTGAAAATTTTTGGTGTCGAAAAATTTTTCAGGTTACAGAAAAGTGATCTACTAGAAAATACAAGAGTTCTGTGAAAATTCGATGCGCTAACTCCACTGTAGGAGCGCGGAACCGCGGCCAAACACCCCTTTGGGCCGCGGTTCCGCCGCACTATTTTGGGGTCGCTGCACCAAATTTCTACAGTATCTTTCTGGGGTTAAAATTGGGGTTTTGGAATAATAACATTGGGCCCAGAATTTCCTGATCTGCTACAGTAGTGCTTGGGGCCCACTTGTTAAAATTTGATTGATCGGATATTTTAAACACATTATTTCACAGTATTTACATTATATCTGCGACCGTGAATGTCACTTGATCGGTAAATCCGGTCTAACTGCTATAGCCCGGTTAGACGGATTTGCGAACGTGACTTTCACGTTGATGTTCTGTTTTTGCTGTGATGTTGCGGATCGGTCGTGGGGATAGCCTGGATGCAATGCTAGTACAATTGTGGTTGTATTATGTACATTTGATATTGCGGGGCGAGCGTCCGACATGTGGACTGCCGTCACTGCCTGTTTGTATTATTATTTTGGGGCACGACTTGGTTGCGGTCGATGTACCCGGTGTATGTATATTTTACTTTCTGTACTAGGATTACCCCGCGGAGGGGTGCACGGATAGCCGGGTTCTAGAGGGCAACGAGCCCGCATCTCATGGCATTGAGACGGAGGGGGCATCACTCTAGGATTGGCGGGCTATTCGCCGCACTCGTAGGGGGTACAGGTTGACCCAGGAGGGGTGCCCAAGTTACCGGATTCCGTGAAGTGCTGGGTGGTCCATTCACGGTGCTGAAGGGGGCTGCCTCGCTTCAGGTTTTGGCGGGTGACTTGCCGCCCCCGTAGGGGTCTAGGATTTCATTGCACAGGCTATCCACACGACCAGGGGAACGTCGGGTTTCAGTAGTGGCTCTGTGAAACCCGGGGATCCCAGATATCTGTATTGTTTCTGTGATGCTGTACATTTCTGTGATGTTGCATTTTATCACGCCTTGAGCGAATATAATATATTGGTATATATATTAGTAGATGTTGTATATGTTTTGCATCCGCGCTAGTCCAGTCCCCGCTCTGTCGTTAGTTAGCTAACCTAACGGGTAATGACGGGACCCAGTGGCGAATGCGGATGGCATATACGTACATCAGTATATTTTCGTTCTTTTTGGTGTGATCAATTGATGGGACTGCGTTGATTTGGATCAATGCAAGTTAAAACAAACCTAATCTGATGTTGTTGGAACACTTTTCAAAAAGCTGTTATTGCAAGGACGTTCACTTTTGTTTTGCATCGTGGTATTCAGTTAGAATATCCTGCTCCTCAGTCGACGAGGCAAGGGCCGAGATCCCTTCACCGGGAGTGACCCCTTGGACAAAAAGTTTGCGTCAGGGCAATAACTTCACTATAGCCGATTACATTTGCTTTGCACCGTGGTATTCAGTTGGAATATCCTGCACCCCATTCTACGGGGAAAGAGCCGAGATCCCTTCACCGGGAGTGACCTCTTTAGCGAAAGTTTTCGTCACTATATTTTCAAAAAGCTATCCGTTCCTTCAACGATATCAAGTTCATTACGTTAAAGGTTTTCGCCAGAAACCATTCGTAGCCCTCCGTCGTTTCAGACGGGTAGCACGTAGTATTCATGCTGTGTTTGTTGACCTTCGTCAAGGCATAGTGTATGGTAGCTGCTTGTTACCTTTCTGCTGCATAGATAGATGCGTTGGTTTGGGACAGTCGTATAGCCTTGTTGGCCTTCGTCAAGGGCTTGTACGGGTGGATTCAAATTAACCTGGATAATGACGGGTAGAACTTGACATGTGACTTATGATTTGTTGACCTTCGCCAAGGTCATAAGAGCATGGGGCAGAAATCACATCGGGAGTTTCAAAAGAACTGAAACTTGCCAGATATGCGCATACCATCTGGAGTATGATGATGTGAGCGGATTCCGTCACGTTATCATGCGATGATAGTTGCATCCCGATTCCCACTGATGAGTTAGTTTACTCCTCGGGTGATCCCGACTAATTCTTCTTTCAGGTTTGGAGGAGAATTTGAGGTACAGTGGGAGGTTTCCAGATTAGATAAATTGGTGACCATTCTGATCTAGGTTAGAGTGCACGCTGAGTGTTTCTTTTCTCTCTCTCTGGCAGCGACCATTTGACCCGACCCTAAGACTATAACTCAGTGACCAAGTTGACCAAACCTTCTTAACACCGGCTTTTGGATTGTCAGAGTTGCGAACCTCATTGCCACTCCTACTTTTACCCTTTTCTCCAGGACACCCCGTATTACTACGAACGTCCACTTCCATTGGACAAAACCATCGTATGGTTAGATACGAACTCGAAAGAATTTATTCGAGGATGGTTTCCGGTTCTGGAGAAAACGGATAGGATTATTCAGTTGTCTTTTCCTTTTACCTTCTCTCAAGTTGTGAGTACTCCTTGGTTTAGGGGATAGTACACCTATTACGCAAATTGGATAGTCTTCTTCCAAACCTTAGGCTGGTGCCGACCGGTAGGGAATGAAGAAAACCAATTAGCCTAACGATGGTGTACAGAAGGTATTAAGTTAAGACAAAGCAAGGGATTAGTAAGAGGGCAAAGTAAATTGCGACTGATATTCACGACCAAGTATTCCTTCGCCAATCCTAAATCACCTTTGTATTTCACCAGGACACTCCGTATCACTACGAAGATCCACAGTTTATTGGATACTCCATCGTATGGTTATATACGAACTCGAAAGGAACTTGTTCCAGTTCGGGGATGGATTCTGGTCCAGGAGAAATAGGAATAAGGTTTATTCGGTTGTCTTTTATCTTCACCCTCTCTCATTGCGAGTGTTCCTAGGATTGGGACAGTACACCCATTATGCTTATTGGATAGTCTTCTTCCAAACCATAGGCTGGTGCCGAACGGTAGGGAAGGAAGAAAACCATTTGGCCTAAAGGGGTGTGCAGAAGGTAAAGACTAAAGACATATGAAGGGATTTAGAGAGGTGGCAAAGAATTATACGGTTACAGTCGTGAATCTGGAAGAGGCATTACTAGGAATACCAGGATACCCCATCGAAACATTTCGATGTTTCAGTCTCACTGTGTACTGTTAAAGGAAAACTGATTTCCCGATTAGACACTTGCTCCAGGGTATGTATTTACCAGGTATGATTCTCACATCTGTATAGTTTTACAGATGATGAGTGGGAGTAGGTTATTGGGAATTGGGTGATCATCCTCATTATATCGGGATTCGTTACAATCGGTGATATTTGAGGAAATCACCTGGGTAGTTTGCCGGTCGGCAGATATTTGGTTTTGAATATCCGCTGTTATGCACCAATTTCAAATTGATATATCTGTACGTCTATTTTCATAGAGTGAGATATACCTTTCTGAAATTATGTCTACGACATTTACCTATATCAGTGGATGGTTAGGTAAGGAGCATTAAGCAGCGTGTAATTCTTCTTGACCATAAGTACAGTTTTCAACCTACGACACACAGTGAATGGGTTATCAGACTCAAGGGACTTATACAGAGTATTGTATGTTGTCCAGGGTCCATCAGGACAGAAGGGTTGGTCCTCGTACTATATTCGGTTTACTTATGACTTCTCTAGTTTTTAGACAGGTGTTTCGTAGGAAACACAGGGTCCGAATTTTGAGAAGTTATAGGTATTTGAATAAAGTAAAGAACCAGGTATTGCAAGTATCGGGATTCTTCAAAGTGATCGAAGATGTAGATACTTGTGTACGGTATTCAGTTGATAGTAGTGATTAAGAGAACTTGCTTCTCTTTCAGGTTACTCATAATTGGAAGCATTCCTAAGTTGAGTAACGCTGATCGGCCTCCTTCCATTAAGTTGACATGCACTGGAGACAGCTGCATGATTTGAATCTGGTTCAATTAAATCAGTGTCTCTGTTTCTATATTGGATATAGAACAGTTCATATCTTAACGTTGTTAAGGTACGGGGAGTTGTCCGGTTTATGATTAAAACCAGACACTGGACAACTCGAGGCACGTTTCTGTAATGGCTGTTTGTGGGTTGACCCAGGCTATGACGAGGGTTGACTTTCTACCATCTGGATGAACAATAGCAATATTGTTCCAGACTCGCCACAGTTTTAATAAAAATGGATTTTTTCAGAAAACAGTAGTGGGAGTATGGTAGAACTGGAAGTGATTCCAGAACCACAAACGATTACTGAAGATTTGATAAGGAACCTAAAGATTCAATCTGGATTGACATTCCATTGGCCACTCCGCAGATATGGTGGGTAACTTCAGGCACCCGAGAGGTACTCCGGTAGCCTCAAGGACGGTGACAGGGAAGTTCTTGTTTACCCACAATTACCATTGCTGTTGTTCCAGGCTGCGAGACCCGGCGGGAGGATGAGTATAGCGTCGTTCTAAACTAGTTTTAGAAGTGTACGTCTATATGACTCTGCCAGAGGGTTGTCGTAGTCAGTGGGAGCAACGGAAGCATTGGTGGACAGGTAGCTTATGTCTATTTATAAATTAAAGCAGATGTAGCGGAGATAGATCATCTACTTCTGACGTGACAGTCATGGGTTTGACTTCATCAAAATAGGGGATGGATCTGTTGAAAAGGTAGTAGGGTGTGATATCCTGGTATTTGGATGACATACACAAAGTAGGAAAAGAAACTCCTATACTACAATCGGTTATACTTTGGTCGTCACACAGTGGTTTCTCCATAAAGGAAATGGATTTTATATCAGACATACTGGTTACTAGATCTATGGTTTTAGATCTAGATTTGGGTGGTTTCCCAATCTGGGTACCATGACAGCATTCTATGAGTATTTAGAATGAACGACTCCTGGTATGGTAGTATACCTGCAGGCGATGGAGTCACCCTCTCTAAAGGTGTCTTACAGACTAAAGTAGAGAGG
The DNA here is from genome assembly GCA_030015575.1 of Agapanthus africanus. NCBI lineage: Eukaryota > Viridiplantae > Streptophyta > Magnoliopsida > Asparagales > Amaryllidaceae > Agapanthus > Agapanthus africanus. Next base: position 518,549,055 of record CM057337.1, read on the forward strand.
GATGTGCATGATTGGCAGATCAATTGCTTAGGCAATTGAGTCAATCATGAGATGTCAAGTACCACACCAGATGTTGTTCTTGCACTAGATGCAATAAGTTGGTATTGATCCAATCCTGGAGAAACAGTCGGAAGTAGTTTTAGAACATAAGTGGATGTTCTAGGGATATGATAACGACAGCCTCATTCGGGGGACAGTTATCATTCCAGGCTTCCAAGGTGACCTGGACGACAAGGAGGTTGTCAGAGTTATAGTTTTTCTTCTGACGAGGGGCAGTATTATGGACAGGTGGTCCAAGGCAATACTGAGGGAGGCATGGCGTAGGATACTGATTAAGTTCAGTTGACGATACAGTCTAAGAAGTTTGGATTTGGAGTTCATTTATGATTTGGAGTTCATTTATGAGCTAAGTCCCATCAGACATCCAGACATATTCTAAGACAGGTATTACTCTTTTCGGGAGATGGTTTTCTCCGCGAACTTGAGATATAGAGAGACATAGAAAGATACAACATAGCGGATCCACTCACTAAGGCTATTCCTCGAACGCAATAGTTTCGCAAACGAGCTTTGTGAGACTGACTAGTACAGGAGTTGGGTGTTCGGTATCACACGGGCTGTGAGTATGCGACATCGCAATAATTAGCCTTGAGTGCAAGTGGGAGATTGTTGGAGATAGTGCCCTCAGAGTCAATTATTAGGTCACAGGTACGTGATTGCAATGATTGATGGAGGACCTATCCCGGTAGGACAGTATTGCTCGAGATGATAGTGTGCTATCTGGTTTACCTTTATCATCGTGTACTGCTTTAAGTGACCTGACAAGTCGCTATTACACGTTGATAGAGCCCCTAGGATTCTTGCTTGACCACCAGCAGTATCAGGGCGATCATATAAGTGGGAGCTGGGGTCTATAAGCATATCCTTAAATGGTCCCTAGTCGTGTGAGTTTCGAGACAGGGCATCGATACTCCAGAGTAGACTAGTGTATACAGTCGAGACCCCGACGAGGGGCGGTGGCCGGTCTCACAAGCCACTGGTGTCAGTTGGATCACCTAAGATGTATACAGGTGCTCATTGGGTTATGAGTACACCGGACAGGACTCGCCGGGAACATGCCAGTTGGTCATATACCAGACGTCAGATGGCAGTTCCCTGGTGACATGTGTGCAGGTTAGTTCATCGACCTGGGGATCGTCATTTGTCTCGTGTGAGTTCCCACTGTACTTTGATTACTACCCTACCACGGCTCAAAGGAGTCGTGCAAACAGGTTTTAGTTGGGTACAGTCCCGAGCCACATGGAGGCAGTGAGCGTATCTTCAGGGGTTCGTCTCTCCCGGTATTGGGGGTGAGGTCGTGCTGTGTCTAGGAGAGCCATTACACGAAGCCCTCGGCTGAGGCAAGGAGATTTACTGGTAGGTATTCCAGTAGTATCTCAGGGTGTTCTGGGCTACACTCCGACACGACTTGTACCGCTCTTGGGGGTCTAACTTTTACCAACCCCTAGGCCCGCCCTGCGATACTCATAGACGAACGGACCGGACTGTACGGATATTGTCACTGACAGGCTCAGTAGGGTTGTCAGGCTGAGTTCGCTCACAGACGTCCCTTTTAGTCAATACCTGGTAGCCCGTTACGTATTGGCTTATACCTCTGACGTGCTAGTGGTTAAATCCACAACCAAGGTGTTGACGAGTCTTTAGAGTCCCCCACATTCAGTTACTCAGCTTTCGGGCGAAAAGCTGTAGAGGCCGTATGGAGATATGGCAAGGTCCGATCAGATACGTACGGTATTGCACGGATCAGGATCGGACAGTTTGTACTATAAGCCGTATGGATATATGGCAGGGTTCGATCAGATATGTGCGGTATTGCACGGATCAGGATCGAACGGATATTACTAGCCGGCTTTGGTTTAAGCCGGATCCTAGTATAGTACAGTGTAGATTTTGTCTCATTGCATTTGTATTTCGGTCGGAATACAAATGCGGGTGTGTATGCACAGTATCGGGGTTTTCCTGTAATTTATTACGGGACCAGTTTTCTGGAGTTGCCAGTTTGTTTTTTCATTTCGGCCGATTTCCTTTGTATCGTTCATTGGCCGAAGATTGGTGGAGGAGGGCTTATTTGCATTGTTGCAAATAAGTATTTGTGGAGGGGTTCTTTGCATATTGTTCTATCATGATAGCTTTTCATTGACCTTGACTTCTTGACTTCTTCTTGTCATGATAGCTTGACTTTTAGTGATCATCATGGTTGTTGATGATGAGGTTGGTGGCAGGTGGTTGAGTGTGGGTTTTGTTTTGGTGATCATTTCCTTTTGCATGATAGCCTTCTCTCTTTCTCCCTTTTGTATTATTGGATGGCTCCCATTATCTTTTGATACACCACACCTTCACTCTCCCTCTCTTCCTCATTTGATATGGCCGGCCACTCCCCTTAGTGGGCTGTCCAAGTTTTTTGGGGTGGGTTTTTAGCTCATTTCATGTTGCAAAAATCCCATAAGATCAATCTCCAAAACCCCAAGTATCATTCCTCCACCAAAGGCAACTCCATGAACCCCAATTGAGACTTCTTCACTACACATTCTACAGCGAATCTTGGGCACGTCGACTAGCCAGCTTCGTGCCCGAGTTGCCTCGGCATTGAGGTGGGAGCCCGTAAAAGAAGTAGGCGATGTGGTGCACTTCCGGTGACGAGGTAGAGACAGGACATTCCGCGAGAGATCGGGACGACGACGAGAAGACCGGAGGACTTGGATCAGTCGGTATATCTCTCTTCCCCATCTTGTAGTTAGCTAGGACTAATTAATGGTTCGATCCGGGTATTAGTGCGCGGCGGTTTGCCAGTTCAAGAAAAATTTAAGTTTATCACCGCTTCCGCATTTGGCCGTCGGAATGACGGCCGGGGCGCCGCCGTGCACTTACATACTTAAGATGGATTTTCTCACTCGGATGTGCACATTGTATATTCGATATAGTTTTGTGCACTTGATTGTATCATGTTTGATGATACATGTTTGCTTGAGTTTGTGTAAAGATTGAACCATGGTTATTTAAATGATTAGGGTTTACATTTTCATATCTATTTATTTATTTATTTATTATGCAAATGATAATGAGAAGAATGGTTGCTAGTTTTGTTTTATTCTTTGAACCTTCATGAAGCATTGACTTTAGTCAACCATTCTTATCTCATCCTTAACCCTAACCATTCAAACTAACCTTGGTTTAATCTCTACACCTAACCTTGGTTTGCTTATGATAAGAATGCATTTTCTTTTCTTTTTTTAATTATTCTAATCATAACAAATTCCTTCTTCTTCTTCATTTTCTTCAAGTGAAGAAAGCTTGCCTCCATCAATGGCAAGTGATGAAAAAGAGTGAGAAATCCAAATCTAAAGTCTACCCACTTCCTATTTCTTCATCCTCTACCTCTTGCCAAGCAGTAGAGTGTGTTTTCTTCACAAGTTTCATGACTTAGTGAAGTGAGAGCTTGATCTTGCGATGCTTCGACGTAGATCATCTTCGACATGGACATCGACGACCTAGCTTTCCCATTCTCCGACGAAGCCGACGCTAGAGCCCGGATTTGATTTGGACAGCGGAGAGGACCTCATCTCAGAGCCGTGGAGGTGGAGGACCGGATCTACAAAGGTTGTATTTCCGATTCTCATAGTTAAGTGTTAACTAGTTTGCTTTTTCGCCTAGTTTTCTAGCAAATGATCCGTAGTCGGGTCTCTCGGCACCTAGAATTTTTGAAAATGGCATGTTCGATGCCTTGTGAGACCTCATTAGGGTGCCTAGGAACCCTACAATCCCTAAAAAAGCCTGCTGATTTTTCTACATATTTTTAATTCGCAAAAATCCCAGTTTTGAAAAATTGTAAGGAGAAGGGTTTCGGATTAGGGTTTCGGGTTCGATCGGACTCCTAACATCGTCTAACCATCGCCTAAGGCTCTAGCTAGTCTCTGATACCACTGTAGGGTTCCTAGGCACGCTCAAGAGCTCTCACAAGGCATCATCCATGCCAAATTCAAAATTTTCCATGTGCCTAACAACCCTAATCATAGATCGATAACTAGAGGATAGGCGAAACAAATGCGAATAAACAACTTTACTCTAAAGTGAATGGAAATACAACCTTTGTAGATCCGGTCCTCCACCTCCATAGCTCCGCATTGACGTCCCTCCGCTGCGATCATCGGATCCCAGACTCTAGTAATGGTTTCGTCGAAGAAATGATCGGGCTAGGTCATCGACTTCGATGCCGAAGATGATCTACGTCGAGGAAACTCAAGATCAAGCTCCAACTTCACCAAGTCATGAAACTTGTGAAGAAAACACCATATACTACTTGGCAAGTGGTAGAGGATGAAGAAATAGGAAGTGGGTTCACTTTGGATTTGGATTTCTCACTTGGAATCATCACTTGACATTTTTGAAGCAAGCTTTTCTTTTCTTTTCAAAGAAGAAGAAGAAGAAGAAAAGAATAGGAATACATAATCAAATTAGAAAATCAAGTGATGAGTTATCATAATACAACCATGGGTGAGGATAACTCATGTAGAGAATAAACTAGGGTTTAGGTTGATGGTTGGGTTAAGGAAAAAACAAATATGGCAAAGACTTTCAAAGCTTCATGAAGCTTCATGAATAAAACAAGAAAGCCACCATTTTATTTTAACCAAAATGAATAAATAAATGAATAAATAAATTAAATATAAACCTTAACCATTAATCGAAACCATGGTTTAAAGCATACACACCCAAGTTTGCATGTATCATCAAACATGATACAATCTAGTGCACAAAACTATATCATATATACAATGTGCACATTCAAGTGAGAAAATAATCTTAAGTGAACCAATACTAGTTAATGTAAAGTAATATATCAAATATATATATAATTATACATTAAATCATTAAATCAACACTTGATTTAATAATCCGGTCATACTGCATATAACCGACTAATATGCAATGTATCGACTTACCGAATCAATCCTCGATTCGATAACTAGGTTATATCGCATACAACCAATCGATACATTCATCGCGAAAATAGAATACGGTATCACATACACGCATTATTCTCGGTCCCGCACATATCTCATATGCGCTCCTATTTCGTTTCGCTTGAGCCAGGAAACCTCTGTGTAGGACTCTAAAGACTCGTCAATACGCCGACAGCAGGTGATGATCATATCAAACACCCACAAGCCGCAAGCGGTCTGCTAAACGTAACGGCCACCCGGGTATTGAGCGATCAGAAGATCGATGAGCAAGCCCGCTCACACTCCTGTGAATCCAACCAGTAACACTTAACGTACAGTCCGGTCTCGTCGTCTGATATGTCGCATATCTCGCCTAGGGGTGGTAAACGTCAGACCCCAATAGCTCGATAAGTCGTGTCGATATGAGGTCTATAACAGTTCGAGAAACTACTGGTAACACTTACCAGTAAATCTCAGCAACCCTGGCCAGGGATTTCCGGTTATAGCCAATCGAACACAGCACAACATCAACTCCCTATACCGGGAGAGACGAATCCCCTCCTATCGCTCATTGCCTCCATGTGATTTGGGACTGTACCCAAAAACCACCGTTTTGCACGCCCTCTTGGACGTGGTAAGGTGGAAATCAAAGCACAGTGGGAATCACACAAGACTCTATGACGATCTCGGGTCTACAGACTAACCTGTACCAGTGTCACCAGAGAACTGCCATCTGACGTAAGGTATAATACCATCTGGGAGTTCTCGGCGAGTCCGTCCAGTGTACCCAGTCTCCACTGAGCACCCGTATATCATCTCTGATGTCAAACACCAATGGACATGGGATCATCCATCGCCCATCTGTATGGGTCGAGAAGGTATACGCTAGTCTACACTGGTATATCGATGCCCTGTCTCGATACACCCATGACTAGGGACCTTGAAGGATGTACTTATGGACTACCATGTCCCCACTAGTATGATCTGCATCATAGTCCAGGTAGTCAAGTACACATCCTAAGGGCTTTACCAACATGTAACAGAGAGACAATCAGTGTACACGTTAAGGTAAAGAGCAACCAGATAGCATACTATCATGTCGAGCAAGAAAGTCCTCCCTATATATGTCCAAGCATCCACTACAATATACATCCTATGTATAGTAATGGCCTCTAGGGCATACATATAACTAACATACTCGACGACTACCTTGGCCCCACTAGTATGATCTCATCATAGTCCCAACAGTCGAGTACATATCCTAAGGGCTTTATCAACATGTAACATAGAGACAATCAGAGTACATGTCAAGATAAAGTACAACCAGATAGCGTACTATCATGTCGAGCAAGAAAGTCCTCCCTATATATGTCCAAGCATCCATTACAATACACATCATATGTACAGTAATGGCCTCTAGGGTATACATATAACTAACAAGTTATCCTCCAATTTAAAACTTTAGGGTAGTTTTTTGAAAAAGCTGGAAACTTTATGATGGTTTTTGGTAAATAAGCCACTAATAAAATTATGGATTATATGTGTCCATCATATGCTACAAAGTATAAACCCTCTTTCCATGAGTACGAAAAACATGTGGTCAAACCCCGTCTAACCCAATTTGTTCTCTATTTAGGACAAAGTGCAGACTTGCGGAATACCAAAAGGCATAAGCCCATCAAGATGTAAAATTTCACCCATTACAAAACGGGTGACGTTTTACATGCTTAACCCGTTACAAAGTCTTATGCAAACTTCAACCAGTAAGTAAACCAAAACGTGTCTGCGACATAACTTAAATAATTGTCTGAATAACTGTAACGTTTTAGAAATCGTTATGCGAATTTTTTTCAGTTTTAGGGTAAAATTGTTGGTATTTTCTGTTTTAACCCGACTGTGATCAAACGTCCATATAGGCTCGCCAGCACCTAGTTTAGCAAAAATAAAGCTAGTGCACAAGCTTTGGGGGTATATGGGACGTTTGGTTCAATTAGAATTTTTCCCTATTTTAATATTATTTTAATGTGGTATTTACATTTTAGGAAATTTCTCCAGAATTGGAATCTTTTCTAATAAATCAACTTGAGTAAACCAAAACCCTTCACATAATATCTAGATATTTGTTTGTGCAAAGGATTTAAGGTTTAAAGAAAAGAAAAGAAATGAATTGGAGAGGTGGCATGTGTATGAATGTGCATTTAAGTGTATTTATGTGCATTTATCACAAGTTTTTGCTAGAACACTCCACACAACTCCCACACTCTCTCTTAGCCGAATCCTTCTCATTTCTTCTGCCCTTGATCATTTCTTTTCCATTTGCAACAATTCCAAGCTAATTAAATCTCCAAAATTCCCAAATTAATCACAAAAATACTTCAAGTCTTGAGTTTTGCCTTCATGATCACTTAGAGCTAGGAAAGCTTGGATCTTGGGAGCAAGTGTTGTTAGGTATAATCCTTAAACTGTTAAATAGGAGTTTTTATGATGTTTAGCTCGTTGCTTGTTTATGTATCGATTAGTGCAATATCGTATTTTTTAGTGTCTTTTTTAGTCTCTGTGATCTGCTATGACCTGGGATTTTTACTGAGTGACCAAACAAGATTTTTGTGATGTGCTAGTGAACCTAAGACCCCACCTGAGACACGAGACCCACCCCACCAGATTTGGCCGGCGACCCAAGCAGGAATTCCGGCGACACCGGTTTTGGAGGGGAGTTGGGTGTTGGTTTTCTTGTGGGTAGTTGTCTGTTGTGGTTTAGGGGTGTTTGGTACTGTTTACTATTTTAGTATTTACAGTATGCAAAATCTGGGATAGTTTTCCTATAACCTAGTGTCACGCCCCGCTTCCCAGAGTACGCTAAGATAGGCACGTGACATAGCCAACCATGCTACCTGTGGATAGGAAATATCCTTCCACAGCCACATTACGGCTGTAGAGATATCAAGAACAATAATAAACTATCTAATACATGTCCAGAAGCCAAAATAAAATGAGTCAAGAATAAAATAATGCGGAAGCAAAACATCCAATACAAGAATAACTAGAATGTATGTCCCATAATACGGGCTCACATCAGGAATGAAAATACCGTAAATAAAAGAACTAACTACTAATAAGTCCTCACTGCTCAGCCTGCTGACTGAAGTACTCCTGCACGGCCTGTAGCGCAGGTAAAGAATCTGGGTCATGCAATACCCAGACATCAGTGCGTCATAACATCAAGAAATAATATATAAACAGGGTAGCAAGACATGCAGGTATGATCATAAATAGTAAAACAGGTGTAACAGTAATATAAATTAGGACAGTGAAGGGTAGTGTGCAGTGAGTAATCTAAAACTGGTCTACTGTGTTAACTACTCTCAAGTATTTGAAATCAATTTAATGAATCATCGATGTAACTCAATAGTATCCCGTGCGTGCCCGGGATCATTGTCTATGACTCTCGGGCTGAATCCGAGACGTGCCGCAAGGCAGTAAAAGGGTAGTAGGTAATGACGAGAGATGTCAGCAGCATCACCCCGGGGCTGGCCTAGCCCGTAAGACTGATCAGAAAAGGTATGGACTGTCGAGTTACAAGTCAGGTTTCATCATTGATTTCCCCATACCCCCAAGTTATATATGTTCAAGTCAGGTATTAAATAATCTGGAGCTAATGCCAACAAAGGATCAGGCAGGTACAGGTTTGTCTGGATAGACAACAGGAAATGTTCGTATGGACAACAGATCAGGTTTGTTGGCATTAGTAACAAGATCAGGTAACAGGTAAAGCCATGGTACATCAGGTCTAGTCAAGTAGTACATAGGTATCATGTCATGTCAAGAGGTGCGCGGTACCATGTCGTGTCAAGCAGTAGGTGTAACAAGTCATGTCAGGGGTGCACAAAATGTCATGTGGGTGCTCATAATCAAACTAAAATAAGCAGGGGTATACGAAACAAGTATAGGGTACTAATGGAACAATAAAATGGAACATTGTAATGTGGTATGTAAATAGGTACAGATTTAAATATATGGATGCACGGTTATCGATTAGAGTTAGGGTTATGGTTCCAACATTAATTAAATACAGTTTATCAAATATGGAATGTTAAAATTTCAATGTTATATATTCAAGTGATCATTGGATGCAATAATATGTATACTAGATGAGATGGATGCAAACGGGTGTTCGAAAGGTTATAAATTATTAAAATGGTATTATGGGCTATGCAACCAAGCACTATGTGATATAAATATGGACGTGGTTACAACACATTGTAATCTAACATGCAACAAGGTATGTTTTCATGTTTAACTCTAAAATGATATAAACGGGATATCGAATGGTAAAATGTAATATAGGGTACTAAATTCAAACAACATGTTTAATATATATCTAAATAAATATGAAATAATATAAATAGCATGTAGCAAGTTTTACTTGCCTCGACGGATCAAGAAACGGGTATACGGAACGTCACACGTCGGCGGGAAAAGTCGCGACGCGGGCACGGTACACGGAACGAATCCAAACAACGCACAAGGGGATCACACGGGTCAGAAATGCTTGCTGGGTCATCGGGATCGTCGACGGCACGACCGGATTCTGGCAAACAAAAACAACAGTGAACAATTTAATGGAAAGAAAATGCATGGAAAAATAAAAGAGAAGAATGGAAGAAGGACATAGAAGATTGAGAAGAGGAGGCTTACTCACTAGATTGCAGAGGGGTGATGGCGTCGACGGTGATGATCGGCGGAGCTCCGGTGACGAGGTTAGGGTTTGTTTTAGAGGAGGTAGGGTTAGGGTTTTGTTTGCTTTGGTTTGGGTGCAGGGCTGGTGCCGGGGTATTAGTGAGGAGATGGTGCAGAGGAGAGGAAGAAAATGAGATGGTGATGATGGTGGGTGTGAGGCTGGGGTCGTCGACGACGAGTGGTGATGTTGGGTTCTTAGGGTTCTGTGGGGTGTGCAGGGTGCAGTGGAAGGAGGACGAAGATGGAGGAAGGAGAGGAGGAGATGAGGAAGGTGTTGACGAGGGTGAGGATGCAGAGGAAATAGGGTTAGGGTTTGTGGAGGCGGAGATGGGTTTTCGAAGGAGGAGATGGCGCTGGGTTTTTAAAACAGAAGAAGAAAGAAAAGAATGAAGGTTGGTGATCGTAGCGGGGAGGCGGTGACCAGAATCGAGAAGCGAACAGTGTTCGCGAGAGGAGAGAGAGAGCGCGAGAGGAGAGAGAAAAGAAGAAAGAGAAAGATTATGAAGGGAGAGAGAGAGGCATGTGGGGCCCGGCGCCTAAAAAAGAAACCATTTAATTGGTTCGGTGATTGGGGCCCAGAGGAAAATAGAAAAAAGAAAGGGAGAAATAAAGAGTGGGACCGGCTCAGGAGAAAGAAGAGCTGCGATTGGTTACATAAAGATTTAAAAAAATCTTAAAAGATTTAAATTGGTTAACTAAAAAAATCCTTTCAGCTGCTTAGAATAAATTTTAAACAACTTTAATAATTAGAATTTCGACGGGGTACAAAAGTATTTCAAAATGCGCCCAGGTTGGGTCCAAAAATTAGATTTAAAATACGAAAATTATATGCAGCTTCCAAATTTCAAAATGAAAGATTAGGTAACAAAAATGCATACCCCCAAGAACGGACGTACGTACGTGTGCGTAGCTATCCAAACACGTCTGTTTCACTGAACGGGACGAGAACACGATGCGCGGATGCTACCACGGGGTTAGGGGTATCATGCAGGCTATGAAATGCAATTTTAATTTATTTTACGCGATCTAAAATGTTATATATAAAATATGCGATGCTAGGTGAAAAGTTAATATGCAGTATCCATGAGATGCACGTGCCTCATTAACAGGCCAGGGTAGTTTAGGAATATGAATCAACCAGTTCAAGCAAGCGGGTCGGGTCGAGTACAATGTAAAAGTAAACTACCATTCGCATCCTAACATGATAAATCAATAAAACACCACAAACAAACAAATACGGAAACAAAAATTGGTATAACTGAACTCGGTTGTTACATTATACCCAACTACAAAAAGAATTTCGTCCTCGAAATTCCAAGAACAAGAAAGGATAAACAATCAATCAAACTACAAGAATAGATGGGGAAACTTCTGTCGGATTTCATCTTCTCGTTCCCAAGTTGACTCTCCATGTGAGCGATTACCCCAAGAAACAAGTACAGGAGGGATAACTTTGTTCTTAAGAACCTTTTCTCTTCGATCCACAATCGACACCGGTCGCTCCTCAAAAGTCAAATCTTCTCGTACAGTTAGCTTCGAATGATCCAACACATGTGTTTCATCTCGAACATATTTACGGAGTTGAGATACGTGAAACACGTCATGAACATTCGCCAAGGATTGCGGTAACGCCAACCGATACGCTACCTCATCAATACGCTCCAAAATCTCAAAAGGTCCGACGAATCGAGGACTGAGCTTTCCTCGACTTCCGAAATGAATCACTCCTCTAGTCGGTGATATCTTCAAGAATACCAAATCACCCACGGCGAACTATAGAGGTCTTCTCGACGTATCTGCCCAACTCTTCTGTCGGTCTTGTGCTGCTTTCATATGATTCCGGATAGTGTTAACCTTCTCAACTGTTTGCACTACCAAATCTGGTCCCAACAATCTTCGTTCACCAACATCGTCCTAACAAACAGGTGAACGACACTTGCGACCATATAAAGCTTCGAATGGAGCCATCTGAATAGTCGCCTGGAAACTGTTGTTGTAAGAAAACTCTACCAAATGTAGATGATCCTCCCATGAACCCTTGAAGTCCAACATGCAAACTCTCAACATATCTTCAAGAGTTTGGATCGTTCTCTCTGACTGGCCATCTGTTTGAGGATGATAAGCTGTGATAAACTTCAATCGAGTTCCCAAACTTTCCTGTAAGCTCCTCCAAAAGTGTGATAAGAAACGAGTGTCACGGTTGGACACGATGCTCACTGGTACACCATGCAATCTTACAATCTCCTGCATGTACCATTCTGCCAAAGTTTCTATTGATTTACCAACTCGAAAAGGGATGAAATGAGCTGCCTTGGTCAATCTGTCAACAATCACCCAAACTGCATTGTTGCCTTTTGGACTCCGCGGTAAAGTCGTCACGAAATCCATGGTTATATGTTCCCACTTCCACTGAGGAATCGGAAGTGGTTGCAATAAACCAGCAACGCTTTGATGTTCAGCCTTAACTTGCTGACACACCAAGCACTTTGCTACAAAACGGGCAATCTCTCGTTTTATGCCTTCCCACCAGAATTGCTGTCGTATATCTCGGTACATCTTCATGCCTCCCGGATGTACGGAATATGCTGAACTGTGCGCCTCCTTCATAAGCTCTTCGCGAATATCTCCCTTTGGCACACACAAACGGCTACCATATCTCAACGATCCATCTTCATGGATCAGAAGTCTGTTCGAAGTCCAGCTTCAACCTGTTCTCGAAACTTTTGTAATCTAGGGTCCTGCGACTGCGCTGCTTTAATATTCTCGATCAACGATGATTGTAGTTGCAGTTGCATCAACTGTCCCGAAGAATGCGGTAGCACAACCTCCAAATCAAATCTTCGAAAGTCTTCTATAAGTTCCTTCTGTGCAGTCAACATCTGAATTGCTGGCAACCGACTAAGCGCATCCGGCACGACATTAACCTTCCCCGGATGATACTTAAGATCAAGATCGTAATCAGCCATCAGCTCCAACCATCTACGCTGGCTCATATTAAGCTCCTTCTGCGTGAATACATACTTCAAGCTTTTTTGATCGGTGAATACCTCGACCCTTTCGCCCAATAAGTAGTGTCTCCAAATCTTCAAAGCGAAAATCACAGCTGCTAGCTCCAAATCATGAGTTGGGTAATTCTTCTCATGGGTATTCAACTGTCTCGATGCGTACGCTATAACCTTCCCATGCTGCATCAAAACACATTCTAATCCCTTTCCAGATGCGTCGCTATGAATCACCAATCCTCCGGAACTGTCTGGCACGGTCAGAATAGGAGCGGTTATCAATCTCTGCTTCAACGCCTTAAAAGCTGACGCACACCTATACGTCCACACAAATGGTACCTCCTTGCGCGTAAGCTTGGTCAACGGCTCCGCCAGACGAGCAAAGTTCTCTACGAACCTTCTGTAATACCCGGCGAGTCCAAGAAAGCTTCTTATCTCCGCAACATTCTTCGGAATCGGCCAATCTTGAACTGCTGCAATATTTTCGGGATCAACGGCGATTCCATCGCCAGACACGACATGCCCCAAAAACTTTACTTCTTCCAGCCAAAACTCGCACTTGCTCATCTTTGCATATAATTTTTCTTGTCTCAACATCTGCAGTGCGATCTTCAAATGTTCTGCATGCTCTTCAATACTCTTTGAGTAGACCAGAATATCATCAATGAACACCACTATAAACTGGTCCAAGAATGGTGAAAAGATTCGGTTCATCAAATCCATAAATATCGCCGGTGCATTCTTCACTCCGAAGGGCATCACTAAGTACTCGTAATGTCCATACCGAGTTCGGAACGCCGTCTTGTAAATATCTTCTGTTTTAACTCGGACCTAATGATATCCGGATAGCAAATCCAGCTTCGAGAATACCCTCGCGCTACTAAGCTGCTCAAATAATTCACCAATGCGAGAGATCGGGTACTTGTTCTTAATAGTCATCCCGTTTAATTCTCGATAGTCGATGCACATCCTCCTTGTGCCATCTTTCTTCTTAACTAGAAGAACTGGAGCTCCCCAAGGTGAGTTACTGCTTCGAATCCAACCCTTCTCAAGTAATTCGGTAACTTGCTTCTTAACTTCTTCCAACTCCACTGGTGCCATTGGATAGTACGCTTTAGAAACTGGCGCTACACCAGGAACAAGATCAATCGCGAACTCCACGTCTCGCTTCGGCGGTAAACCAGATATGTCTTCGAACACGTCCATGAAATCTCGAACAACAGCTGGCGCTTCATCTTTATCAACCTCCAACGACGAAAGAACACTAGTTGTCGGCCTAGCCCTAAACTCGACTGGCCCGACAGAACTGCTTTCTCCAGTAAAGATAAACTCTGGATGCCCGAGAATCTGGAAAATTACTTTCTTTGCCCTACAATCAATGTGAGCATGGAAAGTGCCGAGAAAATCCATTCCCAAGACGACTTCATAGCTGCCTGTATCAATCACCAAGAAATCTGCAAAAAGCTCCCGTCCGCAAACAACAACTGCACAATCCTTACATTCTCTACTAGATATAATCTTCCCATTCCCAGTGTGTATGTCCCAGAAACTAGACAGGGTCGTGCAAGTAATCGAGTGTGTAGTAATAAACTTGGACGACATAAAACAATGGGATGCACCAGAATCGAATAACGCTAATGCGGGAAAACCATGAACAAGTAGAATACCTGAAACAACTTCTCCTGAAGCCTTGGCTTCCTCAGCCGTCAGGGTAAATGCTCGAGCTTGATTGGGTCCCTGAGTCAGTTGCTTCTGTCCCTGAAACGGTTTCTGCGGTGGCTTCTGAACATCATCCTTCGTGTGAAGCTTCGACGGACAAGTGCTGATAGTATGATCCGCCGAACCACACACCAAATAGAGTCCCTGTTTCCTTCGACATTCCCTTTGCACGTGCCCAGGTAAATGGCAATAGTCACAAATCACGGTCCTCCTCTGATCGACAACAACAGGCTTCTTCATCGGTGTTACGCCACGCCGGTTCACTGCAATACCTCTGTGTCCATGTGCTCGCTTTGGTGCAAATGTCGGCTTCCGTACTGTAACTGCTGGCTGATGTGTACTCCCAGTCTTCATAGATAGGCTCTGCTGCTCTCGAGCCGCTGTAAGTACTTGTGAGAAAGTGGTCAAACCCAGGGAGACAATCTGCCTCTGGATGTCCACATCCAAACTGCGCATGAACCTCCTTGCCCTATCAGCATCGTTGGCAACCAAAGGTCCAGCGAATCTACTGAGCCGCGTCCACTCAGCTGCATGTACATCTACAGGTGCGCCGTTCTGCTTCAAACTGATGAACTTTTCTTCCATTTCCTCCCGTGCAGTCCGCGGGAAGAATTTCTCCAAGAAACTCTTCGAAAAATCCACCCAACTGATCGGCTTTGCCAAGCGGGTCTCTTTCACAAGCCACCATTCACGGGCGTAGTCTACCAACTGGATGCGTACCACATCCACCCTCTTATCTTCTGGGATCTATGCTGCAATGAGTAAATTCTCCGTGTCAACCAGCCACAGCTCCGCTGGCAACGGCTCCTCCAAGCCAGTAAAGACAGACGGACCCAGCCTCCTAAAATCCGCCACGATACCCACACGATCCACTGGTCTGGCCACAACCTTGTTCACAGACTGCTGAACGGTCCGCAAACCCTCCTGAAAAGATTTAGCTTGCTGCTGGATCAGCTCGGTCTGTCGCTTTTGGTTCTCCAACATCCAACGTATTACTCTAAGCATAGCGGCTTCGTCAACACGCCTTTGGTACATTTTCAGATTCTTGTCTGCCATGTTCCTGAAATCAAAGCACCAAAAGGATTAGCATGACAACAGATTCAAATTATAGATCAAGGATATGAATCAAGGCTAGAACTCCAAGTTACTTAAATAGAGTACCGCATTGTAACCATGCCGCGGTATCATAGCTACAATTACATAACTTCACCCAAGACGCCTAAGTTCTAGAGATAACCAAAAGGAAACCAAGTTTCGAGTTGATATGCAAAGGAGGTTTGCATATCGTAAAAGTAAAATCAGAAGGAGGTTAAGATTCAAAAATGGTAAGACGGTAAGGTGGCAGGACATGTTTCCTAATCACGAGTATTCTGATTCCTGTATTGGGTCCAATACCCAACTACAAAAGAATCAAACCCGATTAACCTATAATCTATGGCTCTGATACCAAAAGAACCATGTCACACCCCGCTTCCCAGAGTACGCTAAGATAGGCACGTGACATAGCCAACCATGCTACCTGTGGATAGGAAATATCCTTCCAAAGTCACATTACGGCTGTAGAAATATCAAGAACAATAATAAACTATCTAATACATGTCCATAAGCCAAAATAAAATGAGTCAAGAATAAAATAATGCGGAAGCAAAAGATCCAATACAAGAATAACTGTAATGTATGTCCCATAATGCGGGCTCACATCAGGAATGAAATTACCGAAAATAAAAGAACTAACTACTAACAAGTCCTCACTGCTCAGCCAGCTGACTGAAGTACTCCTGCTCGGCCTGTAGCGCAGGTAAGGAATCTGGGCCATGCAAAACCCAGACGTCAGTGCGTCATAACATCAAGCAATAATATATAAACAGGGAAGCAAGACATGCAGGTATGATCAAAAATAGTAAAACAGGTGTAACAGCAATATAAATTAGGACAGTGAAGGGTAGTGTGCAGTGAGTAATCTAAAACTGGTCTACTATGTTAACTACTCTCAAGTATTTGAAATCAATTTGATGAATCATCGATATAACTCAATAGTATCCCGTGCATGCCCGGAATCACGGTTTATGACTCTCGGGCTGAATCCGAGACGTGCCGCAAGGCAGTAAAAGGGTAGTAGGTAATGACGAGTGATGTCAGCAGCATTACCCCGGGGCTGGCCTAGCCCGTAAGACTGATCAAAAAAGGTATGGACTGTCGAGTTACAAGTCAGGTTTCATCATTGATTTCCCCATACCCCCAAGTTATATATGTTCAAGTCAGGTATTAAATAATCTGGAGCTAATGCCAACACAGGATCAGGCAGGTATAGGTTTGTCTGGATAGACAACAGGAAATGTCCGTAGGGACAACAGGTCAGGTTTGTTAGCATTAGTAACAAGATCAGGTAACAGGTAAAGCCATGGTACATCAGGTCTAGTCAAGTAGTACATAGGTATCATGTCATGTCAAAAGGTGCGCGGTACCATGTCGTGTCAAGCAGTAGGTGTAACAAGTCATGTCAGGGGTGCACAAAATGTCATGTGGGTGCTCATAATCAAACTAAAATAAGCAGGGGTATACGAAACAAGTATAGGGTACTAATGGAACAATAAAATGGAACATTGTAATGTGGTATGCAAATAGGTACAGATTTAAATATATGGATGCACGGTTATCGATTATAGTTAGGGTTATGGTTCCAACATTAATTAAATACAGTTTATCAAATATGGAATGTTAAAATTTCAATGTTATATATTCAAGTGATCATTGGATGCAATAATATGTATACTAGATGAGATGGATGCAAACGGGTGTTCGAAAGGTTATAAATTATTAAAATGGTATTATGGGCTATGCAACCAAGCACTATGTGATATAAATATGGACGTGGTTACAACACATTGTAATCTAACATGCAACAAGGTATGTTTTCATGTTTAACTCTAAAATGATATAAACGGGACATCGAATGGTAAAATGTAATATAGGGTACTAAATTCAAACAACATGTTTAATATATATCTAAATAAATATGAAATAATATAAATAGCATGTAGCATGTTTTACTTGCCTCGACGGATCAAGAAACGGGTATACGGAACGTCACACGTCGGCGAGAAAAGTCGCGACACGCGCACGGTACACGGAACGAATCCAAACAACGCACAAGGGGATCACACGGGTCAGAAATGCTTGCTGGGTCATCGGGATCGTCGACGGCACGGCCGAATTCCGGCAAACAAAAACAACAGTGAACAATTTAATGGGAAGAAAATGCATGGAAAAATAAAAGAGAAGAATGGAAGGACGTAGAAGATTGAGAAGAGGAGGCTTACTCACTGGATTGCAGAGGGGTGATGGCGTCGACGGTGACGATCGGCGGAGCTCCGGCGATGAGGTTAGGATTTGTTTTAGAGGAGGTAGGGTTAGGGTTTTGTTTGTTGTGGTTTGGGTGCAGGGCTGGTGCCGGGGTATCAGTGAGGAAATGGTGCAGAGGAGAGGAAGAAAATGAGATGGTGATAATAGTGGGTGTGAGGCTGGGGTCGTCGACGACGAGTGGTGACGTTAGGTTCTTGGGGTTCTGTGGGGTGAGCAGGGTGCAGTAGAAGGAGGAAGAAGATGGAGGAAGGAGATGAGGGAGATGAGGAGATGAGGAAGGTGTTGACGAGGGTTGAGGAAGCAGAGAAAATAGGGTTAGGGTTTGAGGAGGAGGCGATGGGTTTTCGAAGGAGGAGATGGCGCTGGGTTTTTAAAACAGAAGAAGAAAGAAAAGAATGAAGGGTAGTGAGTGTAGCGGGGAGGCGGTGACCAGAATCGAGAAGCGAACAGTGTTCGCGAGAGGAGAGAGAGAGCACGAGAGGAGAAAGAAAGATGAGAGAGAGAGGCAGTCGCGCTGGGGAGAGAGAAAAGGAGAAAGAGAAAGATTATAAGGGGAGAGAGAAAGGCGTGTAGGGCCCGGCGCCTAAAACAGAAACCATTTAATCGGTTCGGTGATTGGGGCCGAGAGGAAAATAGAGAAAGAAAAGGAAAGGGGGAGAGAAAGAGTGGGACCGGCTCAGGGGAAAGAAGAGCTGCGATTGGTAACATAAAGATTTAAAAAAATCTTAAAAGATTTAAATTGGTTAACTAAAAAAATCCTTTCAGCTGCTTAGAATAAATTTTAAACAACTTTAATAATTTTAAAATAATTAGAATTTCGGCGGGGTACAAAAGTATTTCAAAATGCGCCCGGATTGGGTCCAAAAATTAGATTTAAAATACGTAAATTATATGCAGCTTCCAAATTTCAAAATGAAAGATTAGGTAACAAAAATGCATACCCTCAAGAACGGACGTACGTACATGCGAGTAGCTATCCAAATACGTCCGTTTCACTGAACGGGACGAGAACACGATGCGCGGACGCTACCACGGGGTTAGGGGTATCATGCAGGCTATGAAATGCAATTTTAATTTATTTTACGCGATCTAAAATGTTATATGTAAAATATGTGATGCTAGGTGAAAAGTTAATATGCAGTATCCATGAGATGCACGTGTCTCATTAACAGGCCAGGATAGTTTAGGAATATGAATCAACCAGTTCAAGCAAGCGGGTCGGGTCGAGTGCAATATAAAAGTAAACTACCATTCGCTTCCAAACATGATAAATCAATAAAACACCACAAACAAACAAATACGGAAGCAGAAATTGGTATAACTGAACTCGGTTGTTACACCTAGTGTTTTATGTCTGCGCGATACGTTATACGACACGGATCGTGCACTTTGTGTGATTTTGCTCCTAGGTTGTTTTCATCGTGTCGCTACACACGTTAGCCACAATACGATCACTTGAGAGTATGTTTTGTGTTGTTGCGTCGGTTAAATGTAGTTTGTGCGTATTTTGAGTCTATTATTAATATATACTTGCTTTATTATATTAATGTGGTAGGTTCGTAAGCGGGGACTTCGGACACTGCTACAAGGGAAAACAAGTGGTTGGCTTCATTTTGCCAGGAGCGTTGGTGAGTAGATTTAACATCTGCAGGGGAATCGCTCGTGTCACGACCCGAAAGAACGGAACGTGACTGGCACTTAGATTACGAGACGTCTAAAGGCGTAACGTAACCTAAGTCAGCCAAAGCCCATAAAAATCTAAACCAAAATCAAAAGAGTGAAGGAAACCTTTCATGAAAACGACTTTGAAATCAATTAAGTTGCATTGAACCCTTTTTAAAAACATCAAAAATTTCCGAAAAATTCGGCAGAGTCTTCTTTGTAAATACTATCCCCTAAAATGGGTACAACAAGATATATAAACCTGTAATAACAAAATGGTATCCCCAAGCGGGAGCTAGCTCTTCGCCCAAGGCGGATCACAACCACACGCAATATATATGTAATATCAAGAAAAAGAGCATAAAGAAATGCAAAATATAAGAAAACACAACGTCGGCTCAAGGGAGCTCGACCCCAAAGAAACCACATATACACAAATCTCTCAGTCTCATCACTAGGTCGCATATACAAATAAGAAGTGGTTAATGGAGAATACTAGATACAAAAATAGTACAAAAAGAGATAAAAGTGCCCTCGCAACCCACCTATGAGCAATGCGCGAGTCTGAGATAAAGGAGCCAATGATAAGAAAATCTCGTCGCTAGAAGGCTGACGGGTCCGACCTGCAAGACACTGTGGCACAACGGGGGTAAGTTGCCAGCTCGTGAGTAGCAAGTAACATCTAGTAAGGCTATCGTAAGAATGCACGTAAATACGTCACAACATGTAGGTCTAGATATGATGTAATGCCTCTAGTATGCATGCACATGTATGCAATATCAATACGAAATCTTTAAATGTTTTAAAATGCTATAAGCTCTGCATTCTTAACTTTAGAAAAAGAATATCTTTGCAATAGCTAAGTACCATCATGAAATCATCTGAAAACCGTGTCAAACATCGACACCAAATATGGAAATATATATGTCTCAATGTCTCACTGTATCAATGTCTCAATACATCGGGCTCCGTCAGTCTGGATCGGCCCATATCATCAAATCTCACGACAACGGTCGGTATCCTCCGGATATCCACCGCGCCAGACATCACCGGTAGGTAGTCTTCTCCTGCCAGGCTTATCGTCTACAACAAGATCTTCTTGCCCCGGGGTACCATACCGGGTCCACTATGTACCCGAGACGGTTCATCCACTCCTCGAATCGGGTCTCGAAATCCAACAGAAATCATGAAAACTCATGGTGTACGGCACATACATCACGAGAAAACCGCAACTTTGTTTTAAAAATGATGATAATAAGATTTTGTTAAATTCTTGCGGTTTTCCCTAAAATCCAGAAATCGCAGCAATACTGAAATCCTCAAGAAAATCATAATACCCAACATGTTGTATATGATAAATGCTTATGATGTCATAGGTATGCAATGTGATTTATAGCTAGAAACCTATATAGCATGATGATGAAGTGAGGCGTATATATATATATATATGCTATGCAATTCGATGCATCATATACGATGCAAGGGTTGATACTGAACTAATCGGGTTCTACAGTGCTCGTGACATGGCAATTACCAAAGGCGTGTGTGTCACATGAACAACGCGCGTGCAGCAGGAGCCAATGGTAATGGTGTACGTGTCCTATGAAGTGATATCACACATGTATATATGGATATCCACGCAATTCTAGCAGACGAATAGCTAATAAGGTATGCAATGTGAATGAAGGGGGGTTAGCTAACTAACAATGCATATTGTTGCGAGTAATAAAGTAATCCTAACTATGGGGAGCCTCGCGCCATCCAGACGATTCCCCCATAGATGAATACATCTACTCACCTAAATGCCTCGCTAATCTGATCCAACCACCGCTTTGCCTTTGCGCACCGCGTCCGATGTTTCCGCAACCGATCCTAGAATTGCATAACACACAACATAAGATTACATATTCCTGAAACGACGCAAGTCACAATATGAAAAGATTGACGCTCACAAGTTAGGCACAACGTGCACTGGTGCGCGGGAAACATATGAAAATCGCTAAAACCTTAACTAAAATCGTCGTTTCGGGGCAACTGCAAAAACTAAAACCTGACTAAATCAAAATCCGCATTCGCACACCCTAAAAGTCGTATGAGATGCTATAAATACCGTCCATATATCGTAATTATATCACCTCCTAATATTCATAAAAATCTAGTAAGCAATTAGCATAACGATAACAATGCAAACATCGCGAATTAACAATATCGCGATCGCAACATCGCACAAATATCCGATCTAACCCACTAAATAGCCACCACACTAACTTAAACCCACTTATCCTACATCAAACCCTAATTAGAACATCTACCCTTCTCTTGAAATTCACTAGCAAGCAAAATTAACCAAATTTCACACTTTAAATATCTAATTTAACATATTTAAACTACCAATTGAACATTAGATGAGAATTATACCTTACAAGTTGAACTCTAGCTTGCACTTGACCTTGAAAGATGCCTCCTTTCACCTTGTTTTAAACAAATTAGGGTTTGGAAAGAGGTAGAATAAGGATATGGTTTGAATTTGTGAAGAAATTTGTTGATTTCGGGGGATTTTTGAGTGAATTTTGGAGCAAAAGAATTGGGGAAAGATGGAGTAGTGCTGTATGGGGGGCTCGGCCTGAGCAAAAGGGAGAGGAGAATGAGGGAATGTGTAGAAAATTCTATGAAGAAATCATCTCAAAAGCTCAATTAATGCTTTCACATCATTACTTTTCAAAAAAAAACCCTTTTCATTTCATTTTCAAACCATTTTACCATAAACAACTAAACTTGAAATGTTTTGCTAATTTTTGTTACACTTAATTTTATTTTATAATGGTTCCTAATTATGTAATTTACCCAATTAAATTTGTATTTATCACTAATTAAATGTATTTTTAAAAGCTTAAAATAATATTTAAAAAATAATTAATTAAGGAAAAAAATTTAATTAACTAGAAAATTTTAAGTGACAAATTAGTGACCAAATTTTAGCAATATCTTATCTAAATTTTGTATAATTAGGCCTATATAGAAAAATACCTATTTTGACTTTTTACGGAAAAGACTGCTAATCTTGCCAATTACCGAAAAACTGCCTAAACGATTTTCGAAGCGTTACAATCTTCCTCCCTTAAAGAAATTCTGTCCCCGAATTTAAAATTTAACTACGCGTACCTTCAAAAAGATGGGGATATTTCTTCCTCATCTCGACCTCGGTCTCCCAGGTGACCTCCTCGCTGTTCGGGCCAGGCCACAGAACCTTGACGGACGGTATAACCTTCGACCTCAATTTCTTCACCTGCCGATCCAAAATGACCACCGGCTACTCGATGAATGAAAGATCGCGCTCTAGCTGGATCGTCTGGTGCTGAATCGCATGGGAAGGATCATGAAGGTACTTGCGGAGCATCGAAACATGGAACACGGGGTGAACATCGGGGAAGCTGGGCGGAAGAGCTAACCGATAAGCCACTGTACCGACACGCTCTAGGATCTCGAAAGGACCAACATATCTAGGACTAAGCTTCCCTTTTCACCCAAATCTCATCACACCCTTCATCGGAGAGACCCTCAGGAAAACATGATCGCCAACAGCAAACTCGAGTCGGCGACGGCGCCTGTCAGCATATGATTTCTGCCTACTCTGTGCTGCTCTCATCCTGTCCCGAATCAGCTGTATCTTTTCGGTCGTCTCCTGTACAATCTGCGGCCCCAAAATACTGCTCTCCCTGAGCTCTGTCCAACATACAGGCGATCGACATCTCCTCCCATATAAAGCCTCGAAAGGTGCCATCTGAATCGTCTCCTGGAAGCTATTATTGTAGGAGAACTCGATCAAGGGCAAATGACGATCCTAGCTACCAACGAAATCTAAAACACAAGCTCTGAGTATGTCCTCAAGAATCTGAATAGTACGCTCCGACTGACCGTCAGTCGGCGGATGAAAGGCTATGCTAAAACTCAATTGGGTGCCCAAAGCCTCCTGAAGTTTCTGCCACAATCGGCCGGTAAACTAGGTGCCCCGGCCGGACACAATGCAAGTCGGGATGCCATGCAGTCGCACGATCTCATCGATATAAACCTGGGCGTACTGAGAAAATAAAAAAGTGGTCTTCACTGGCAGGAAGTGAGCTGCTTTCGTCAGTCGATCCACAATCACCCAAATAGAGTCATACCCTCAACTGGTCCTGGGTAGACCCACAATGAAGTCCATGGAGACCTGTTCCCACTTCCACTCAGGGATGGGCAAAGGCTGTAACTCGCCGGCTGGCCTCTGGTGCTCGGCCTTGACTTGCTGACAAGTCAGGCATCTCGATACAAAGTCTGTAACATCCTTCTTCATCCCGTCCCACCAGTAAACCTCTCTCAAATCATGATACATCTTGGTGGAACCTGGATGCACACTGTACACTAATCTATGGGCCTCCTCAAGAATTTCACGCCTCAGTCCCTCAGAATCTTGTACGCACAGTCGAGTCCCAAATCGAAGTATCCCCTGATCATCAATCACGAACTCAGAAACTCTGCCCTGCCAAATCTGCTCGATAATCTCTAAAATACGGGCATCTCCGAACTGTGCCTCGCGGATACGGTCAAGTAACTGTGGGCGTGCTCTGAAATGGGTCAGCTGTCCCCCTGTAGGAGTAAACTCGAACTGCACTCTGCTGTCACATAAAACCTGCCAATCCGCCGTCGACTGCATCTGTACTGCGCTCAAACGTAATAAGCTACCTCCGGGCCTCCTACTCAAAGCATCTGCCACCACGTTCGCCTTGCCCGGATGGTATAGAATCTCGCAGTCATAATCTTTCACCAACTCCATCCAACGGCGCTGTCTCAGATTCAGATCTCGCTGTTGAAAGATGTACTTCAAACTCTTGTGGTCAGTGAATATCTGGCATGACTCGCCGTATAGGTAATGTCTCCAGATCTTAAGTGCAAATACCACTGCAGCCATCTCTAAATCATGAGTGGGGTAGTTCTGTTCGTGTTTCCTCAACTGCCGAGAAGCATACGCAATAACTCTATCGTGTTGCATCAATACACAGCCCAGCCCCACTCGAGAAGCATCACAATATACCACGAAACCGCCTGACCCTGAAGGCAATGCTAACACTGGTGCAGTAGTCAGACGAGTCTTCAACTGCTGGAAACTATCCTCACATGCCTGGGTCCAATCGAAAGGAACCCCCTTCTGGGTCAACCCGGTCAACGGTGCAGCAATACGGGAGAAATCCTGGACAAAACGTCGATAATAGCCGGCCAGACCTAGAAAGCTGCGAAGCTCTGTAACTGATACCGGTCTAGGCCAACGCTGAACTGCCTCGATCTTCTTCGGGTCCACACAAATACCATCTCTCGTCACCACATGACCCAAGAAGTCGACACTGTCTAGCCAGAATGCGCACTTGGAAAATTTGGCGAACAGCTGATGCTCCCTCAAAGTCTGCAATGTGATACGCAAGTGCTGCTCATGCTCCTCCCGGCTCCGTGAATAAACCAAGATGTCGTCAATGAATACAATGATGAACTGATCGAGATACGGCCTGAATACACGGTTCATCAAGTCCATAAATGCTACCGGGGCATTGGTGAGCCCGAACGACATCACCAAGAACTCATAATGACCATATCGAGTATGAAAAGCGGTCTTCGAAATATCCTCCTTCCGAACCCGCAACTGGTGATAACCTGACCGTAAATCAACCTTCGAGAAAAACCCTACACCCTGGAGCTGATCGAATAAGTCATCAATGCAGGGTAGGGGATATCTGTTCCGCACAGTAACCCAGTTCAGCTGACGATAATCAATGCATAAGCGCATACTGCCGTCCTTCTTCTTAACAAACAGGACGGGAGCAACCCAAGGTGACACACTCGGTCGGATAAGCCCTTTATCCAGCAAGTCCTGTAACTGATCCTTCAGCTCTCTAAGCTCCGCCGGGGCCATCCGATAAGGCGGTATAGAGATAGGCCTCGTGCCGGGGATCAAGTCGATGCAGAACTCAATCTCGCGCTCTGGTAGCAGACCAGGCAGCTCGTCAGGGAATACATCAGGGAACTCTCTCACAACAGGGACCTGGTCCAACGGAACCTCTGTGGAGCTAGTATCACAAACAGAGGCTAAGAATCCCTGACACCCTTTCCGCAAGAGCTGACCAGCGCGAAGGGAAGAAATCAAGCTGGGAAGGGTAACGCTACGATCTCCCTGAATAACAAGAACCGGCTCACCAGGAAAGCTGAATCTAACTGCCTTCTCACGGCAATCCACGGATGCATAACAGGTGGCTAGCCAGTCTATACCAAGAAGAACGTCGAAGTCTAACATATCGAGGAGAATCAAATCAACTGAAGAATCTCTCTCCCCGATACGAACGGGACACGATCGGTACACAAAACGGGCAACAAACGACTCGCCTACCGGAGTAATAACGACAAGCGGCTGATCTAACAAAGAAGACTCTCGGCCCAACCTCGGTGCAAAGTATGTGGATACATAGGAATGTGTGGAGCCTGGATCAAATAATACCCGTGCGTCAAAAGAACATACTGGCAGAGTACCTGTCACGACAGCATTGGATGCCTGTGCATCCTAAGGAGTCAACGCGAACACTCGGGCCTGTCCACCACTAATAGCCGGCTGTTCTCTACCTCTACCTCGGCCTCTGCCCCTGCCTCTTTCTCCTCGTCCTCTCTGAACCGGACCGCCACGCCCACGACCTCTAGGAACAACTGGCTGGCGTGGAACATCATCAGGGGTAGGAAGTAGAGCTCTCTGAGGAGGTGGTGAAGGTGGTAAGGTCACATGTAGGACTGTCGCCACGCCCTGGCGCCCCATGGTACAGTCTCTGATACGATGGTACTGACTCCCGCACCGAAAACATCCTGGCGATGGCTGCTGGGTCTGCGGATATGAACCAAATAACTGACCTCGTCTCAATCCTCTGCCGCCACCATCTCCCGGAAATAATCTATCGCGGTGTCTACCCATCTGCCGTTGAGCTGGCGTATCAGTACGGATCCTCTTCGGCCCAGAAGCGACTGGAGTCTCAGAAATGCACTCCTCCAAAAGTAAGGTTGCGTCCATCGCGGCTGCGTATGTATCAAAGTGCTGGGTGTCAATGGCAAGGAATAGCTGTGTGTCAAGCCCTCGCACAAACCTCTTTATTCTCTTCTCTTCCGTATCTACTAGGTACGGAGCATATCGAGACAACTGGGTAAACTGTATATCATACTCCGACACCGTCATCCCAGGAGTCTTGTGCAAAGACTCAAAACTACGGGCTCGAGCATCTCGGACACTCTCCGGGAGAAAAAGGGCAAGAAATGTAGCTGTAAACTCGTCCCAGGTCATAGAAGGTAGACCTGCAGCTCGGCTTCTCTCTACTGAATCGTACCACATCTGGGCAAGGCCCTCCAGACGAAAACTCGCGAACTCCACCCATCTATCATCTGAACACCTCAACGAACGGCAAATCCTAGCCATCCTATCAAGAAATGCCTGTGGGTCCTCTGTCGCATCCGTACCGGTAAAAGCTGGAGGTCTCAATCTCATAAACTCCTGTAGTGAAACAGGGATAGTCGCAGTAGTAGCAGGAATGACCATCTGTGCAGCAGGTACTATCGTGGTCTGTGCGGTGGAAGGAAGATCCTCGGATCTCTGTGCCCGACTGGACTCAACTAAAGATCCCATCATCTGTCGCAACTCCTGCATACCGGCCTCTAATCTGGCAATACGGTCGGGAGAAGGTGGATCAATCTGACCCTGAGGGGTAGGCGTATCATCCCGCTCGATCATCGCCTCAGACGAGCCCGCTCGAAGCTCATCCCTAACGGCAGCCCACTGAGCTCTCGTAGTCTTTGGCGGCATCGAAACTGGAATAAGAAACAGGAGCGATAAGAACATTGCAATTGAATCAAGGAATGCAAGGAATTAAGAAAGGAAATACAAGCAATTATTTCCTAAGGTCACTTAGGCGGAGTACCATATCGTAAGTATGCCGCAGAACATACCCACGCTATGCCATTCTGCTTAAGTCACCTACTCCATCAACCAAGGGTCGTCCTACACTCAGAAAGGTAAAGCCTACGCTTTGATACCAACTTTGTCACGACCCGAAAGTACGGAACGTGACTGGCACTTAGATTACGAGACGTCTAAAGGCGTAACGTAACCTAAGTCAGCCAAAGCCCAGAAAAATCTAAACCAAAATCAAAAGAGTGAAGGAAACCTTTCATGAAAACCACTTTGAAATCAATTAAGTTGCATTGAACCCTTTTTAAAAACATCAAAAATTTCCGAAAATTCGGCAGAGTCTCCTTTGTAAATACTATCCCCCAAAATAGGTACAACAAGATATATAAACCAGTAATAACAAAATGGTATCCCCAAGCGGGAGCTAGCTCTTCACCCAAGGCGGATCACAACCACACGCAATATATATGTAATATCAAGAAAAAGAGCATAAAGAAATGCAAAATATAAGAAAACACAACGTCGGCTCAAGTGAGCTCGACCCCAAAGAAACCACATATACACAAATCTCTCAGTCTCATCACTAGGTCGCATATACAAATAAGAAGTGGTAGATGGAGAATACTAGATACAAAAATAGTACAAAAAGAGATAAAAGTGCCCTCGCAACCCACCTACGAGCAATGTCGCGAGTCTGAGATAAAGGAGCCAATGATAAGAAAATCTCGCCGCTAGAAGGCTGACGGGTCCGACCTGCAAGACACTGTGGCACAACGGGGGTGAGTTGCCAGCTCGTGAGTAGCAAGTAATATCTAGTAAGGCTATCGTAAAAATGCACGCAAATGCGTCACAACATGTATGTCTAGATGTGATGTAATGCCTCTAGTATGCATGCACATGTATGCAATATCAATACGAAATCTTTAAGTGTTTTAAAATGCTATAAGCTCTGCATTCTTAAGTTTAGAAAAAGAATATCTGTACAATAGCTAAGTACCATCATGAAATCATCTGAAAACCGTGTCAAACATCGACACCAAATATGGAAATATATCTGTCTCAATGTCTCACTGTATTAATGTCTCAATACATCGGGCTCCGCCAGTCCGGATCGGGCCATATCATAAAATCTCACGACAACGGTCGGTATCCTCCGGATATCCGCCGCGCCAGACATCACCGGTAGGTAGTCTTCCCCTGCCAGGCTCATCGTCTACAACTCGATCTTCTTGCCCCGGGGTACCATACCGGGCCCACCATGTACCCGAGACGGTTCATCCACTCCTCGAATCGGGTCTCGAAATCCAACAGAAAAAATGAAAACTCATGGTGGACGGCACATATATCACGAGAAAACCGCAACTTTGTTTTAAAAATGATGATAATAAGCTTTTGTTAAATTCTTGCGGTTTTCCCCAAAATCCAGAAATCGCAGCAATACTGAAATCCTCAAGAAAATCATAATACCCAACATGTTGTATATGATAAATGCTTATGATGTCATAGGTATGCAATGTGATTTATAGCTAGAAACCTATATAACATGATGATGAAGTGAGGTATATATATATGCTATGCAATTCGATGCATCATATACGATGCAAGGGTTGATACTGAACTAATCGGGTTCTACAGTGTTAGTTATATGTATGCCCTAGAGGTCATTACTATACATAGGATGTATATTGTAGTGGATGCTTGGACATATATAGGTAGGACTTTCTTGCTCGACATGATAGTATGCTATCTGGTTGATCTTTACCTTAACATGTATACTGATTGTCTCTCTGTTACATATTGGTAAAGCCCTTAGGATGTGTACTTGATTACCTGGACTATGATGCAGATCATACTAGTGGGGACAGATAGTCTATAAGTACATCCTTCAAAGTCCCTAGTCGTGGGTGTATCGAGACGGGGCATCAATATACCATAGTAGACTAGCGTATACCTTCTCAACCCATACAGATGGGCAATGGATGATCCCATATCCATTGGTGTTTGACATCAGAGATGATATACGGGTGCTCAGTAGAGACTGGGTATACTGGACGGACTCGCCGAGAACTCCCAGATGGTATTATACCTTACGTCAGATGGCAGTTCTCTGGTGACACTGGTACAGAGTAGTCTGTTGACCCGAGATCGTCATAGAGTCTTGTGTGGTTCCCACTGTGCTTTGATTTCCACCTTACCACATCCAAGAGGGCGTGCAAAACGGTGGTTTTTGGGTACAGTCCCGAGTCACATGGAGGCAATGAGCGATAGGAGGGGATTCGTCTCTCCCGGTATAGGGGGTTGATGTTGCGCTGTGTTCGATTGGCTATAACCGGAAATCCCTGGCCAGGGTTGCTGAGATTTACTGGTAAGTGTTACCAGTAGTTTCTCGAATTGTTATAGACCTCATATCGACACGACTTATCGAGCTATTGGGGTCTGACGTTTACCACCCCTAGGCGAGATATGCGACATATCAGACGACGAGACCGGACTGTACGGTAAGTGTTACTGGTTGGATTCACAGGAGTGTGAGCGGGCTTGCTCGTCGATCTTCTGATCGCTCAATACCCGGGTGGCCGTTACGTTTAGCAGACCGCTTGCGGCTTGTGGGTGTTTGATATGATCATCACCTGCTGCCGGCGTATTGACGAGTCTTTAGAGTCCTACACAGAGGTTTCCTGGCTCAAGCGAAACGAAATAGGAGCGCATATGAGATATGTACGGGACCGAGAATAATACCATTATGTGATACTGTATTCGATTCTCGCGATTTGTGACATTGATCGGTTATATGCGATATAGTCGGGTTATCGGATCAAGTGTTGATTCGATAAGTTGTTACTATGGATATTAGTCGGTTATATGCGATATGACCGGATCGTTAAATTAAGTGTTGATTTAATGATTTAATGCATAATTATATATTTGATATATTACTTTGCATTAACTAGTATTGGTTCACTTTAAATGGATTTTCTCACTTGCATTGCACAAGTTGTATATGTGATGTACTTTTGTGCACTTGATTGTATCATGTTTGATGATACATTATTGCTAGGGTTTTTGTGTAAAGAATTAAACCTTGGTTAAGTAAATGGTTAGGGGTTTTATTTTATCATTCATTTATCTTTTTAATTTAGATTTAAAAGAAATGGCAAATGAAAACAAAGTGGTTTCTTTCTTTCTTTCTTTCATGAAGCTTGTTGAAGCTTCATGAAGCTTTGACCAAGTGACCATTTTGTCTTCATGTTTAACCCTAACCATTCATCTAACCTTAGTCAATTCTCTACACTTGATCATGGTTGGTTTATGATAAGTATTCTTTTATTTTCTATTTTGAAAACAACTTATCATAACATATTCATCTTCTTCTTCTTCTTCACAAGAAGAAAAGCTTGCTTCATCAATGGTGATTTGAGCAAAAGTGTGAGAAATCCAATTCTAAAGTGAACCCACTTCCTATTTCTTCATCCTCTACCTCTTGCCAAGTAGTATAGGGTATTTTCTTCACAAGTTTCTTGACTTGGTGAAGTTGGAGCTTGATCTAGTGATGCCTCGACGTAGATCATCTTCGGCATCGAAGCCGACGACCAAGCCCGTCCATTTCTCCGATGTAGCCGACGCTAGAGCCCGGGATTCCTTTTGGACAGCGAGGGGACTTCATCACGGAGCTATGGAGGTGGAGAACCGGATCTACAAAGGTTGTATTTCCGTTCTTTTAGTTAAGTTGTTAACTATTCGCATTTGTTTCGCCTAAAATTCTAGTTAACGATCTAGTCTAGGGTTTCTCGGCACCGTAAAATTTCAAATTGGCATGGTTGATGCCTTGTGAGACCTCATTAGTGTGCCTAGGAACCCTACATACAGTGCTCGTGACATGGCAATTACCAAAGGCGTGTATGTCACATGAACAGTGCGCGTGCAGCAGGAGCCAATGGTAATGGTGTACGTGTCCTATGAAGTGATATCACACATGTATATATGGATATCCACGCAATTCTAGCAGACGAATAGCTAATAAGGTATGCAATATGGATGGGGGGTTAGCTAACTAACAATGCATATTGTTGAAAGTAATAAAGTAATCCTAACTATGGGGCGCCTCGCGCCATCCAAACGATTCCCCCATAGATGAATACATCTACTCACCCGAATGCCTCGCTAATCTGATCCAACCACCTCTTTGCCTTTGCGCGCCGCGTCCGATGTTTCCGCAACCGATCCTATAATTGCATAACACACAACATAAGATTACATATTCCTAAAACGACGCTAGTCACAATATGAAAATAGTGACGCTCACAAGTTAGGCACAACGTGCACTCGGTGCGCGAGAAACACACGAAAATCGCTAAAAGCTTAACTAAAATCGTCGTTTCGGGGCAACCGCCAAAACTAAAACCCGACTAAATCAAAATCCGCATTCGCACACCCTAAAAGTCGTATGAGATGCTATAAATATCGTCCATATTGTAGGGTTCCTAGGCATCCTAATGAAGTCTCACAAGGCATCAACCATGCCAATTTCAAAAATAATGGGTGCCGAGAAACCCTAACACGGATCGTGTACTAGAAGTTTAGGCGAAACGGAAAACTAGTTAACATTTTAACTAAAGGTTAGATTCTACAACCTTTGTAGATCCGGATTTCCACCTCCTTAGCTCCACGTGGTCATGCCCTCGCTGTCCATCATGAATCCTCGACTCGTTCGTCGGCTTCATCGGAAAACGGGCGGAATAGGTCGTCGGCTTCGTGTCAAAGACGATCTACGTCGAGGTTGCACTAGTTCAAGCTCCGACTTCACAAAGTTGTGAAATTTGTGAAGAGAACACCCAAAACAACTTGGCAAGAGATAGAGGGTGAAGAAATAGGAGATGGGTTCACTTTAGATTTGGAATTCTCTCACTAAAACTCAAGTTGCCATTGATGTAGCAAGCTTGAAGAAGAAGAAGAAGATGATAGAATTGTTATGATAAGTTCTCTCTAAAATGAATAATAAATCAATTCTTATCATCTTCTAACCATGGTCAAGTGTAGAGAATAGACCATGGTTAGTGGGAGTGGTTAGGGTTAAGCTAGGAGACAAAATGGCATCATTAGTCAAAGCTTCATGAAGATTCACCACACTTCATGATAAAATGAAACCCTTTTGTTTCCATAAATCCATTTAATAAATAATAAATGGATTTAATAATAATAAGA
The DNA here is from genome assembly GCA_030015575.1 of Agapanthus africanus. Taxonomy (NCBI): domain Eukaryota; kingdom Viridiplantae; phylum Streptophyta; class Magnoliopsida; order Asparagales; family Amaryllidaceae; genus Agapanthus; species Agapanthus africanus. Next base: position 518,581,703 of record CM057337.1, read on the forward strand.
GAATAAATCTTAAACCCTAACCACTCTCATAACCATGGTTGCATTCTTTACACAAAGCCAAAACTACATGCATCATCAAACATAATACATATATGTGCACAAAAGTATATCACATATACAATGTGTAAAACAAGTGAGAAAAATCCGTTTAAAGTGAACCAATACTAGTTAATGCAAAGTAATATATCAAATATATAATTATACATTAAATCACTAAATCAACACTTGATTCAATGATCCGGTCATGTCGCACATAACCGACTAGTATTCAATGTATCGACTTATCGAATCGATCTTCGATTCGATAACTAGGTTATATCATATACAACCAATCGAAACATTAATCGCGAGAATCAAATACGGTATCACATACACGCATTATTCTCGGTCCCGCACATATCTCATATGCACTCCTATTTCGTTTCGCTTGAACCAGGAAACCTCTGTGTAGGACTCTAAAGACTCGTCAATACGCCGGTAGCAGATGATGATCATATCATGCACCCACAAGCCGCAAGCGGTCTGCTAAACGTAACGGCCACCCTGGTATTGAGCGATCAGAAGATCGACGAGCTAGCCCGCTCACACTCCTGCGAATCCGACCAGTAACATTTACCGTACAGTCCGGTCTCTTCGTCTGATATGTCGCATATCAAGTCTAGGGGTGGTAAACGTCAGACCCCAATAACCCGATAAGTCGTGCCGATGTGAGGCTCGTAACGGGTCGAGAAACTATTGGTAACACTTACCAGCAAATCTCTGATCAGCCCTAGCCAGGGACTTCCCTGTTACGGCCAATCGAGCACTGCGCAACATCAACCCCCAATACCGGGAGAGACGAAACCCCTCCTATCGCTCATTGCCTCCATGTGACTCGGGACTGTACCCAAAGACCACCGTTTTGCATGCCCTAATGGACGTGGTAAGGTGGAGATCAAAGCACAGTGGGAATCACACAAGTCTCTATGACGATCTCGGGTCTACAGACTAACCTGTACAAGTGTCACCTGAGAACTGCCATCTGACGTGAGGTATAATACCATCTGGGAGTTCTCGGCGAGTCCGTCCAGTGTACCCAGTCTCCACTGAGCACCCGTATACCATCTCTGATGTCAAACACCAATGGATATGGGATCATCCATCGCCCATCACATGGGTCGAGAAGCGTATACGCTAGTCTACTCTGGTATATCGATGCCCCGTCTCGATACACCCACGACTAGGGACCTTGAAGGATGTACTTATAGACTACCATGTCCCCACTAGTATGATCTGCATCATAGTCCAGGTAGTCAAGTACAAATCCTAAGGGCTTTACCAACATGTAACTATAAGACAGTATAAAGAGACTAGTGTACATGTTAAGATAAAGAGCAACCAGATAGCATACTATCATATCGAGCAAGAAAGTCATCTCTATATATGTCCAAGCATCCAATATAATATACATCATCTGTACAATACTGGCCTCTAGGGCATACATACAACTAACAATCTCCCACTTGCACTAGGGCCAGCTGCTGTAGTATCGCATACCGAGCATCCCGAAGAGTCTCTCAAACTGTATCTGGGGAATGGCCTTCGTGAGTGGATCCGCCGTGTTGTTCTTCGTGTCAACTCTCCTGACCTCGATCTCCCGGCGATCAACTATCTCCCGGATCAGGTGATACCGCCTCAGAATATGCCTGGATCGCTGATGGGACCTGGGTTCCTTGGCCAAAGCCACTGCTCCATTGTTATCGCAATACAAAGGTATTGGATGCTCAATGGATGGAACCACACCAAGTTCAGTAATGAACTTCTTGATCCAGACAGCTTCTTTAGCAGCATCGTTGGCAGCGATGTATTCAGCCTCCATCGTCGAGTCTGCCACGGTTTCCTGCTTGGAACTCTTCCAGCTAACCGCCCCTCCGTAAAGGGTAAAGACAAAGCCCGACTGCGACTTAGAGTTGTCCTTATCACTCTGGAAGCTCGAATCGGTAAAGGACTCCACTTGGAGTTCTCCGTTACCATACACCAAGAACATATCTCTAGTCCTTCGCAAGTACTTGATAATGCTCTTCACAGCTGTCCAGTGACTCTCTCCAGGATCAGCTTGATACCTGCTCACTACACTTAGTGAGTATGCTACATCGGGTCTGGTACATAGCATCGCATACATGATAGAGCCTACTGCCGAAGCATAGGGTATCCCTTGCATGCGAGCTCTCTCCAAATCAGTCTTGGGAGACATCTCTTTGGAGAGAGTGACTCCAGAGATCGTGGGCAAGTTCCCACGCTTGGACTCTTCCATACTAAACCTCTTTAGTATGGTGTCAATGTACCTAGATTGGGACAATCCCAAAATCCTTTTGGATCTATCTCTATAGATCCTGATTCCCAATATGCAGGAGGCATCACCAAGATCTTTCATTGAGAATCTTTGTGATAAGAAGAGCTTGACCGCTTGCAGCATAGGAATATCATTTCCTATCAAGAGTATGTCGTCCACGTACAATACGAGGAAGACAACCTTACTCTCTGCCACCTTCTTGTAGATACAAGGTTCATCTGGATTTTTGACGAAATCAAACTCTTTGATAACGACGTCAAAGCAGATGTTCCAACTCCGCGATGCTTGCTTTAATCCATAAATGGATTTAAGCAGCTTGCACACCTTCCCGCTGCTCCCACTGTCTACGAAGCCCTCTGGCTGAGTCATGTACACGCACTCTTCTAAATCACCATTTAGAAAGGCGGTCTTAACATCCATTTGCCAGATTTCGTAGTCATGAAAGGCAGCAATGGCAAGCATGATTCGGATGGATTTAAGCATAGCCACTGGAGAAAAGGTTTCGTCATAGTCCACACCTGGTCTTTGACGAAAACCCTTTGCTACAAGTCTAGCTTTGAAAGTCTCCACTTTCCCATCTACACCAAGTTTTTTCTTGAAGATCCATTTGCTCCCAATGGGTTTTACCCCTTCAGGAGCAACTTCCAAAGTCCATACTTTGTTGGTGTACATGGAATCCATCTCGGACCGCATAGCATCCAGCCATTTCACTGAGTCCCCACTAGTGATGGCCTGCTCGAAGCTAGTTGGGTCATCATCCTCCATGATGCAATCCTCACTGCCACCATCAATGAGAAAACCGTAGTATCTCTCAGGTTGGCGAGGAACCCTACTAGATCGGCAGAGAGGCTGGGGTTCATCGGGAACTACGGAATCCTCTGGTTCAACCAAATCTTCTGTTGTAGTCTGTATTGCTGGAACCTCTTCCAGTTCTACCTCAATGCCACTTATCTGTTTCATAAGAAAACTTTTTTCTAAGAAAGTGGCATGTCGAGAAACAAACACTTTTTGTTCCTCGGAGTGGTAGAAGATATACCCTCGCGAATGTTTGGGATATCCAACAAACTTACATAGAACAGACCTTGCCTCGAGCTTGTCCGGATTTTGTGTTTTAACATAGGCCGGACAACCCCATATCTGAATAAAATTAAGACATGGTCTCTTGCCATTCCATATCTCATATGGAGTGGTAGGCACTGATTTGGTCGGAACTCTATTCAGTAGGTATGCAGCAGTCTCCAGTGCATATCCCCAGAAGGAAATAGGTAACTCAGCTGTACTCATCATAGAGCGCACCATATCTAATAGGGTACGATTTCTCCGCTCCGATACACCGTTGTGCTGTGGTGTATATGGAGGAGTCAGCTGAGAGAGAATCCCATTCTCTTTTAGGAAGTCCAGGAATTCACTGCTTAAGTATTCTCCTCCTCGATCAGATCGAAGGATTTTAATACTTTTTCCGGTTTGGTTCTCAACTTCTTGTTTATATTCCCTAAATTTCTCAAAAGCTTCTGATTTGTGTTTCATCAGGAACACATACCCGAACCTAGAGAGATCGTCAGTGAATGTAATGAAGTACGAAGAACCATCCCTGGCATGTGTAGACATGGGACCGCATACATCACTATGTATCAGTCCCAAGAGTTCGGTAACTCTTTCTCCGTGTCCCCTAAACGGAGTCTTGGTCATCTTGCCTTTGAGACATGACTGGCAAGTGTCATAAGATGAAAATTCGAAAGGTTTCAAATATCCATCTTTATGCAACTTAGCCAGTCGTGTCGCATTGATGTGACCTAGTCTACAATGCCACAAGAAAGAATCGTTCAGTTCTGAACTCTTCCTCTTGTGTGTGTTTGTTATACTCAGAACTGTTGATTGGTTTAGAATATAAATGCCATTGCACAACGTACCTGATCCAACCAACTTTTGGTTATGGAAAATGTTCATAACATTGTCCTGTAATACAAAATTATATCCCTCTTTACTTAATAAAGAAACCGATATAATGTTGCATATTAGGTTCGGCATGTAATAGCATTCGTTCAGAACCAATGTATTACCAGTTGGTAATACAAGGTGATATTCCCCGACAGTCTTAGCTGCAACAATTGCACCATTTCCAACTCTAATGTCTTTATCACCTTCTCCAAGTTCTCTACCTTTCTTAAGCCCATGTAACTGATTACATATATGGGATCCTGACCCGGTATCCAATACCCAGGACGTAGAGCAAATGGAGAAACAGTTCTCAGTAACGAACACACCCGAAGAAAATGCATCAGCATGTACTTTCTTCATTCGGGTGGCATGGGAATCCTGGTATTCCCCTATATCCTGTTCATTTCTATAACTCTTATAAGAATGAACGGAACCAACGTTCCCCAGCACAGTATAACATGCGGGTTCGGTCAATACATCCATATTATTATCTTCATTAGGGCATGAAATGGTCGCTACCTGGAGAGAGAGAGAAGAAAACACTTTAGCGTATGCTCGTGCAAGATCAGATTGGTTATTATCTTATCTAATCAGGATGGCTCCCACTGCTTTTTATCAAATCTTCCTCCAAACCCTAAAAGGAAAGACTAGCCGGGATTAATTACACACTACAAGTTCGCCAATCTTTCAGCCAGGCCAGTGTCGGTACTTTGAGGGAGGTCCCCCGTGCTTTCGCACGAACCTAATTACTGTAAACCTCGTTTTCCCAGAGGCGTAACCCCGTTGACACCTTTCTAGACACCTACTTGATCAGCTAATCGCAATGTGTAAAACTCTCCCAGGAGTAACTCTTACTCGCAGCGGGTATCGGGATCCAACTATCTCATAGAAGGTATGCAATCTCATTGCAAATTTCAACACTTGAAATTCCCGATAATATTTTGCCCCTAGCGTCCTATGACCTTGACGGAGGCCAAACAACCCATAGTCCGCTAGTCAAGTTCAACCTGTCATTTCCTGATTGAATTAAACCCACCCGCACGACCCTTGACGGAGGCCAAACAACGCCGTACGAATACCCTAATCCAATCGCATCATATGCTAGCAGATAAGCACTAGTTAGCTACCGTACACTGCGCCTTGACGGAGGCCAAACTACCGCAGCACGAATACTAACTAATACTTATCTGAAATGACGGAGGGCTACGCAGGTTTTTCATAAAAACCATGAGCGTAATGAACTTGATATCGTTGTAGAATCAAATGATGTTTTTTAAAATGGAGTGATTTTGAGGCTTTTCTAGTTTTGCTAAAGGAGTCACTCCCGGTGAAGGGATCTCGGTCCTTTCCTCGTCGAATGAGGTGCGGGATATATCATATATATCGCTGTGCAAAGCAAAATCCCAAAAGCAGTCAAAAGCAAACCGAGTCTGTAGCATCTGCCAGTTATTGCTAAAGGAGTCACTCCCGGTGAAGGGATCTCGGTCCTTTCCTCATCGAATAAGGTGCGGGGTATATCATATATACCGCTATGCAAAGCAAGAACTGTAGCTACCTGTTTTATTTTAAAATTCGATTCCACAACATCTTAGGTTTCTTATCTTTCATTAATCACATTAATGAAGTCCCATCATTTAAATACCTAAACATCACAGATAGATATGACGTACACTTATGCCATCCGCATTCGCCTCGATGTCCCCTCGTGCACCGTTAGGTTAGGTAACTAACGACAGAGCAGGGCAGGGCTAGCGCGGGTGTAAAACATAAGTAACGTCTATATAATATATCATATATACTATATACTATATCCATCACAGAATCACATCACAGATATCGCAGCAGAATAAACATATGAAATATTGGATATACTAGGACGTCCGTGTTTTCAATACGAGCCAGTATAAAACACGGATTCCACGGTCGTGATGAATAGCCAATCCCATACCCCTAGACCCCTACGAGAGCGGCAAGCAACCCTGCCAATTCTAGGGTTAGGAGACCCGGACTCGACTCCTCGAGTTGGTCTCCCACTGGACCCCAGAACCCGGTTACTTGTGCTCCCCTCCTTGGGTCTATCCTAATGCGGAAAGGTAAATAATATACAAAGGGTGACAGCTTCCGCTACCTGGAAGTGCCCCAAATAAAAGAATATTACATACAAGTTTTTACAAGAATGAAAATGGAAAACACTCATCTCACATAAAAACCCCCGGCTATTCAAACACGACGATCCAATATAACATATCCAGCAACACATAACATCACATGTCATCAACGTAAGTAAATATGTCCATCCCAATTGTCGTTGACATATAGCAACGAAACCGGCGATATCACATATTACACTTACGGTCACAGAAAAGAAAGTGTAAAACTACAACAGTTGGAATCCGCAACCTCTTTAGACATCACATGCCTAACAGTTACAAACCCCGCATTTTAGTCTCATTATCGAAAACACTTTTCAATATCGTATGGGACTAAACTGCTAGATTTATAACATTCATCCAGTTATCTCATAACTGTTTGTGAATTCCAATTATTGTATCCAATTCCGGATAAATAGAATATATTAAACTTTCCGATCAAACATTCGAACACCCAAGTTTTCCCGACACCGATCAACACATGAAATAGGTTCAAAAACATTCACTTCATGCCTCAGTACCAACGGTCCAGCCGTAGAAGGGTCAAGCCAACGCCTCACATGTGGCACGCCGTACTCCCCCAAACCCGAAGGTTCAAAGGGCAGTTCAAGACGGTCACATAATCGAGTTAAGGTTTGTTGTCTTCTAGAGGGACCATCGCGTTACTTGCACTACTCAGAACGTCTTTTAACCACAGAAAAATCCAACACTTGGAATTATTCCGGCAGGGGAAAACTTGGGTATTTATATCCGGTCGAACTCTTTAACATATTCTACAGTTATCTGGAAAAACACTTAGACAAAGTTTGATATTCCGATCGAATCGTCGATTCCCAATTTAACCCCAGAGCACTCAATCTTAGAGTCAATTTAAAAATACCCAGAAAACTCAGTAGAATTTATCAGGAATTACTGTGCAATAAAGTATGGCTGACGTCACATTTTGAGCGCGGAACAGCGGCAGAAGCCATGCTTCTGCCGCGGTTCCGCGACTTAAGGAACTGTTCATGTGAAATATTTTGCATCGTAATTCTTATAATTCTTTACTGAATTTTTTAGACATTTTTAATATTAAAAAATCCCAGATTTTAGAAAATTTCCAGAGAGCTCATGGGTATATGGGTTTCGAGTTCGTCCGGACTTCAAACTCCGTGTAGACTTCGCCTAAGGCTCTAGCTAGGCTCTGATACCACTGTAGGGTTCCTAGGCATCCTAATGAAGTCTCACAAGGCATCAACCATGCCAATTTCAAAAATAATGGGTGCCGAGAAACCCTAACACGGATCGTGTACTAGAAGTTTAGGCGAAACGGAAAACTAGTTAACATTTTAACTAAAGGTTAGATTCTACAACCTTTGTAGATCCGGATTTCCACCTCCTTAGTTCCACGTGGTCATGCCCTCGCTGTCCATCATGAATCCTCGACTCGTTCGTCGGCTTCATCGGAAAACGGGCGGAATAGGTCGTCGGCTTCGTGTCAAAGACGATCTACGTCGAGGTTGCACTAGTTCAAGCTCCGACTTCACAAAGTTGTGAAATTTGTGAAGAGAACACCCAAAACAACTTGGCAAGAGGTAGAGGGTGAAGAAATAGGAGATGGGTTCACTTTAGATTTGGAATTCTCTCACTAAAACTCAAGTTGCCATTGATGTAGCAAGCTTGAAGAAGAAGAAGAAGATGATAGAATTGTTATGATAAGTTCTCTCTAAAATGAATAATAAATCAATTCTTATCATCTTCTAACCATGGTCAAGTGTAGAGAATAGACCATGGTTAGTGGGAGTGGTTAGGGTTAAGCTAGGAGACAAAATGGCATCATTAGTCAAAGCTTCATGAAGATTCACCACACTTCATGATAAAATGAAACCCTTTTGTTTCCATAAATCCATTTAATAAATAATAAATGGATTTAATAATAATAAGAGAATAAATCTTAAACCCTAACCACTCTCATAACCATGGTTGCATTCTTTACACAAAGCCAAAACTACATGCATCATCAAACATGATACATATATGTGCACAAAAGTATATCACATATACAATGTGTAAAACAAGTGAGAAAAATCCGTTTAAAGTGAACCAATACTAGTTAATGCAAAGTAATATATCAAATATATAATTATACATTAAATCACTAAATCAACACTTGATTCAATGATCCGGTCATGTCGCACATAACCGACTAGTATTCAATGTATCGACTTATCGAATCGATCTTCGATTCGATAACTAGGTTATATCATATACAACCAATCGAAACATTAATCGCGAGAATCAAATACGGTATCACATACACGCATTATTCTCGGTCCCGCACATATCTCATATGCACTCCTATTTCGTTTCGCTTGAACCAGGAAACCTCTGTGTAGGACTCTAAAGACTCGTCAATACGCCGGTAGCAGATGATGATCATATCATGCACCCACAAGCCGCAAGCGGTCTGCTAAACGTAACGGCCACCCGGGTATTGAGCGATCAGAAGATCGACGAGCTAGCCCGCTCACACTCCTGCGAATCCGACCAGTAACACTTACCGTACAGTCCGGTCTCTTCGTCTGATATGTCGCATATCAAGTCTAGGGGTGGTAAACGTCAGACCCCAATAACCCGATAAGTCGTGCCGATGTGAGGCTCGTAACGGGTCGAGAAACTACTGGTAACACTTACCAGCAAATCTCTGATCAGCCCTGGCCAGGGACTTCCCTGTTACGGCCAATCGAGCACTGCGCAACATCAACCCCCAATACCGGGAGAGACGAAACCCCTCCTATCGCTCATTGCCTCCATGTGACTCGGGACTGTACCCAAAGACCACCGTTTTGCACGCCCTAATGGACGTGGTAAGGTGGAGATCAAAGCACAGTGGGAATCACACAAGACTCTATGACGATCTCGGGTCTACAGACTAACCTGTACAAGTGTCACCTGAGAACTGCCATCTGACGTGAGGTATAATACCATCTGGGAGTTCTCGGCGAGTCCGTCCAGTGTACCCAGTCTCCACTGAGCACCCGTATACCATCTCTGATGTCAAACACCAATGGATATGGGATCATCCATCGCCCATCACATGGGTCGAGAAGCGTATACGCTAGTCTACTCTGGTATATCGATGCCCCGTCTCGATACACCCACGACTAGGGACCTTGAAGGATGTACTTATGGACTACCATGTCCCCACTAGTATGATCTGCATCATAGTCCAGGTAGTCAAGTACAAATCCTAAGGGCTTTACCAACATGTAACTATAAGACAGTATAAAGAGACTAGTGTACATGTTAAGATAAAGAGCAACCAAATAGCATACTATCATATCGAGCAAGAAAGTCATCTCTATATATGTCCAAGCATTCAATATAATATACATCATCTGTACAATACTGGCCTCTAGGGCATACATACAACTAACACATATTTCGTAATTAGATCACCTCCTAATATTCATAAAAATCTAGTAAGCAATTAGCATACCGATAACAATGCAAATATCGCGAATTAACGATATCGCGATCGCAATATCGCACAAATATCCGATCTAACCCACTAGATAGCCACCACACTAATTTAAACCCACTTATCCTACATCAAACCCTAATTAGAACATCTACCCTTCTCTTGAAATTCACTAGCAAGCAAAATTAACCAAATTTCACACTTTAAATATCTAATTTAACATATTTAAACTACCAATTAAACATTAGATGAGAATTATACCTTACAAGTTGAACCCTAGCTTGCACTTGACCTTGAAAGATGCCTCCTTTCACCTTGTTTTAAACAAATTAGGGTTTGGAAAGAGGTAGAATAAGAATATGGTTTGAATTTGTGAAGAAATTTGTTGATTTCGGGGGATTTTTGAGTGAATTTTGGAGCAAAAGAATTGGTGAAAGATGGAGTGCTGCTGTATGGGGGGCTCGGCCTGAGCAAAAGGGAGAGGAGAATGAGGGAATGTGTAGAAAATTCAATGAAGAAATTATCTCAAAAGCTCAATTAATGCTTTCACATCAATACTTTTCAAAAAAAAAACCTTTTCATTTCATTTTCAACCCATTTTACCATAAACAACTAAACTTGAAATGTTTTGCTAAAATTTTTGTTACACTTAATTTTAGTTTATAATGGTTCCTAATTATGTAATTTACCCAATTAAATTTGTATTTATCACTAATTAAATGTATTTTTAAAAGCTTAAAATAATATTTAAAAAATAATTAATTAAGGAAAAATTTTAATTAACTAGAAAATTTTAAGTGACAAATTAGTGACCTAATTTTAGCAATATCTTATCTAAATTTTGTATAATTAGGCCTATATAGAGAAATACATATTTTGACTTTTTTACGGAAAAGACTGCTAATCTTGTTGATTACCGAAAAACTGCCTAAACGATTTTCGAAGCGTTACAGCCCGCATGGCGTTATACGTCTGGACTAGAAATGACTTGACTTGCTGCATATTCTATATCATATTTATAATTGCGCATTCACCCTTCTGCTTAGTTAATTGTTGTGCTTGGACCAGTATCCTTAGGACACTGCACTATTATTGACGGCTCATGTTGCACGAGCACTTATTGTATGCCACACACACCGTCAATAATTGTCATGTCACGCACAACCCACTTATAGATATGATATTGTTTGGTTAGGGATATTGAGATATTGATTCATATTTCTTTATGCATATGACATATAGCATACATGTATACCTACATGCTTATACGTATGCCGTGACATGCTTACATACTAGTTACCTGTATACCCATAGGGTATTGTACCATTAGCAATAGGTACATACACACATAATGACATAGCTAGATGTATACCTTACATACATACTTCACTTATATCTGGAGGGTATATTACATTATTACTAATAGGTAGATACATATATCTTACTATACCTTCATGTTTACACATATATCTGGCTATAGCTACATGTTTACCTCTATTTGAGATTATATAGAATTGGATAAATTAGGAACCGCATGATTTATATGTTAACTTGTTGCAGTTAAATAGCGGCTTTTCCTTTATATGCTCGCATTTCAATTTTATGATGCGTATATTATATTCATGGATTTTTGCATTGAGATATGGATTTTTCATGATGTTTTCTGCATTTGAGAACCGTGGTAATTTCATGAAATTATGCATTATTTGAAAAACCCGGTTTCTCTTGATATGATATTTCAGCAGCCACCATGAGATTTATCGGTTCTGATATATATATACCCCACGCGAGGAACGGAGGGAGCCGTGTGCGGGTACATGGTGGGGCCCAGAGGTACCCCGGAGCAAGTCGTGGAGTAGACGATGAGTTAGTGGGGGAACCATACCATCCGATGACATTACCAATGATTCGGCGGTTATCATGGGGATACCGACGGGAGTCATGTGCGTATGGACACGTCGAGAGGTGAGGGTCAAAGCTAGACACTCGAGCTTTCGGTATAACGTATGATACGTACCTATCAGGGTGCCAGTCATGGTGACAGCACCTGATAGATCAGCCTTTCTGTGTCGATGCTTGACACATTGTTTTCATGATATTTTACTCCTAAGTATATATATATATTAGTGGAGTGGGACGCTAATATATATGTATACATATCCATTTATATACATCATCATATTTATTCATGCAAATATACCTAGGATATAAGAGATTCACTTGATCTTGGATTTAGGACATTTGAGATTTACTTGATATTGGATACAGGAGATATATGAGAATTGCTGATTTTGTACATTCAGAATATATGAGATTTACTTGATATTGTACATTCAGGATTTGCGAGACTTATATGATATGAGAGCCAATTTAGGAGCTGATTTGAGAAATTGGGATTTGGATTGTCTTGATGGATTTTGATCCTACCACGATGTCAGGATTCCGTGGAAATGACATATTTCATCCCATACTCCACATTTATTGTTTATGCACTTCTTCATGTATTAGTAGTACCTGTTAGAGTACTTTTCATGACTGTTGCATATATATATTTTCATATCATTATTGCATGATTATTGCATACCAATTGTCATATCATTACTTCATGTACTTGTAGTACCGGATAGAGTACCTTACATGACTGTTACATATATATCGTCATATTATTGTTTCATGTATTAATTGTACCTGCTAGTGTACTTTTCATGATTATTGTATTACATATGACCATTCATTGCTATTAGATGCTTATGTTAGATTCGCGTTGTACGTACATACTCGTGACTATCTGCATATGTTATTTTACTATTCACGAGTTGGCAACTCGCCCCCGTTGTGCCACAGTGTTTTGCAGGTGTTCCTCAGGATAGAAGCAGGGCTATTTTCATCCATCGTATCATCTTTTGCTGCGGATACCGCTTCGCCTGACAGTGTACGGTGTTGCTTAGGTAGGTTTTACGGTTATCCAATGTCGCTTGTTGTATATTTCGTTGTATCATGTACTCTCCATCTACCATTATCTTGTATGACTTAGAGACTTGATGTAAGAACGATATTATATATTATTTTGTGACTTGGGGGTTTTTATGCAGTTTTATTTATATCATCTCTTTCTTCGCTACGGCGTCATATATCTGTTGTGGTAGTTGTTTTCCACCGTTAGGCGTGGATTTTGCTCCCGTTTGGGATGCTTTTATTTATATTATGTTGTACCCATTTTTGGTGGTTTGCTTTACAAAGAAGGTGCTGTCAAAATTTTAAAGGAAATAAGTTGGACTTTTAAAGAATTTATACTTGAGATTTTCAAAAGTTTAAACAATATTTCTTATCTTTTCTTGTCTTTTAATGGTTTAGATTTCTGGGTTTTGGATTTCTTTTACTGCGTTACACCTGTAGACGTTGTATAGTAATAGAGCCGTCACGTGCCAATTTCGGATTGTGACAATAACATTCAGAAGAATAACATACATGCACAGTGATCAGTTGAAATATGAAGATCAAGGGAAAATTCATATCGAGGCATAGCTGAAACGAAAGTGCTTTCTTCCTTTACAACAAAAAGCGGATAAATCAACTTTCATCTAAGCATTGATAGATTATACAAAATACAATATTCTTGCTTCTCCAATAATAACATACAGAGGTGATACAAGAATAGAACAGGTATGTTAGCGGCATTATTTTCATTCCTGTTAAACAGAGCAATCATGCAATGTACCCAGTTACACTACATCTTGAACATATAATCCGTGAATAAATTATCAACTGATCCGTTCCTTACTTTGCTCCCAGGTTTTGACCACTGAGGCAAAACTCTAGCTGATCCTCTTTGCTTTGCTGTGGACTTAGGCTCCTCAACTTCTTCATCACATCCATCCAAATCAACATCAATACATCGTGCATAGCTTGGCATACTTTGGCCAGGTCCTGACTTCATTACTCGTTTCTTGGATTGTGCAGTACTATGAGAAAAATCACCATCATGCCCGTTGGAGTTGAGATCTTTAGTTTCTCTCCTTCGCTTTGTTGCATCAGCATTTTCATTGTCAGACTTTTGGTATTCCCTTATTGTAGACTCTATGGTATCTAATACCCGGTCTCCATATTTGCTAATCTTTGCTCTGCGACAGTAGATTGATTTAGATTTAATGATATCATCCGTAAACATAATAAGATTTATTTTCCTTGTTATGTAGATCTTCATTAGGATTGTTAGAATTTAATACTATATCCCCAACCCTCATCATAACTTCAGAGGTTGAGCATGGTTGCAAGGACTCGGTTAGAAAAAAAATTCACAAACCTCTCTAGGTCATTTGCTTCCTCAATGAGATTCATGAATTATGCACAAAAAATAGATTATCAAATCTTTCATAGAGTTCAAATCTTTCATGGAGTTTTTGCTTCATAAAGACCGCATGTTAATGAGAAAAATTGCATGGTAGATTATATTAATATTGAAAAAATTGAAGCAAGTTGAAGCAGATTTAATTTCATTTTTGACTGAATTTAGTTAATACTCTACCAGAAGTCCCACATTCCATACCTTAAGTTATGTCCACTTTACATGTGTATCATTCACTCAATCAGTCCTCGCTTAAGGGGTAAATGCAACAATTTGAGTTAGGTGATCTCAGCTTGCACTTGGCATCGAGTCTTTTACTCAAATATTCGCACTAATCCTCTCCCATCTCAGTCCTTCCCTCTATTATTTCCATACTCATACAAATCATATATTGTAAACTATCACGAATCACTTTACCCAAAAGCTTAAGTTGTGAACTAACAATATAAACCAACCTAGCATTTATAGTACCTGGCTCTCCTCATGCAGGCCAACTTACACAGATAAAAAGAAACGTAGTAAATAAATATAATTTTAAAATGAACTTTATTATGTTTGAACGCAGGATCTCATGGAACCTTGTGTACTAATACCATGTCAGGAAGCACACTACCCAAAAGTTTAAGTTGTTAAGCTGCTGGCCAACATTGTTTATCAAGCTTTTCCTTTTTTCTGAAACAATGGTGTATCAAACTAAAATAACCCTTTTTTATTTTTATTTTTAAAATCTTACTTGCCAATGCCATTTATCTCAAGGAGTTCTTCCTTGGTTCTCGGAATTCTCTTGCTAATCTGTTGCAATGTAGCATTTCTGAAATTGCATGACAGAAAATCATGAGTCATGAGTCACGTGCTGCATAGAGGATATATTGTTAAAAATATATGGGAAAAGCGCAAAGCTCACCCAAAAATATGGTATGCCATCACCCCCTCACCAGCTTCTTTTACAAGAATAGTTCGAAGCATGCGCAAAGAAGAATAAAGCTTGGCTGATAAATTCTGTAGCAAAAACAAAATTGTCTTGTTGAAAAATATTAAGAGAAAACCAGTGATTTTTGGCCAGTGCTATTCATTGGAATAAAATCAAGGCATAATATCTTGGGAATTACTTGTAAAGTTCATTCCAAGATCTAATAAAGTAATTTTAAAGGAATTCTATTGATTTTATATGCAGATAATAGACCACCAGAAGGCTCATGGTTTTATTGATTTTACTGGTTCATGTAGCCTACCCCATATGCTTGGGATAAAGGCTCAGTTGTTGTAATGGAATTCTATGGATTTTAAGGAGTTAGACCATCAGAATTATTCTATAAAAGGTGTCAAATGCCATCGGAAAAAATGTCGCCGTGCATTTAAATAAAGTTTTATTTTTGCAAAACTCCTTAAAGGTTTCAACATTTGACAAGAAACTATGTAATCTCTAAAAAGACTGCACTAACTAACTGTGCCACATCAGCACTAAAGGTGCCACATCACCACCACATCAGCCCAACTAGTTAAGTTGTCATGTCATCAAAAAATTCTAAAAATCCTCAAAATACCATCTTCTTTATCCTCCTCAATCGAATCCTAACCCTAATCTAACCCCACCGTCACCGTCCTCCAACAGAACCGCCCGCGCCGCATGCCTCCCCCCCCCCCCCGAAAACACACACACACAAAACAAAACAAAACAAAAATCGCCATCTTCTTCCTCTTTTCTACAAACCCTAGCATAGTTGTTGCTTCTTTTTCTTCACAAAACCTTAACCCCCATCCTAATCTAATCCCAACTCTACCCCCAACTCCGCCCTCACCTCCCTCGTCCACCTTGCACCTTGACCCCATCTCCATCCTTTCCCCTCCACTATCTACTCCTCCGTCTCCACCATCAATGGCCTACACCACCTCCCACTGTTCACCGTCTCCATCTTCTCTTGCACAACTACCGTCGCCACTTGTTTAACCACTGCCTTCCCGTCCTCTACAATCTCCCGTGGCCGCCGCTGCCAGCCACCTCCTCCACCCATTACCATTGATATGTAATTAACCATTATTTAATTTTTTATAATATAATTGATTTAACTAGTTGTAATTATTCAAAGGGTCAAAAGGTCATTTAATGTGTTGGTTTAACACTGTTAAGAGTTGGCCGGTGTTGACTGTTAGTCAGGTGAGACAAAAATTACAAATTTTTAGGTAGTATATTGCCAAATGCTGAAACCTTTAGGGAGTTTTGCAATAAGCCTTAAATAAATGGATGTCTCAAAAATTCCATATTGCAAAACACCAAACAAGAATTTGCATTATAATAGTAGAGATGAATCTTAATAACAGTATCAAAGATGTATAATTAGTTAAAGAACAAGAATGTGATACCAAGTCTACTTCGTTCTGTGCTTGAACTTGAACTTCATTCTGTGGGACGCTTGTTATCTCTGGAATCAGTGAACCCTTAGCTGGTGTCACCTTAGATGGTTTTGCAGGAGCAGGGAACCTAAAAAGTAACTTTATATCAGTGTAAAATTCTGTGCTCTATGAACAAAGATAACAATTGTTGAATATGTTTTACAAAGAAAATGGAAAGGAAAAAAGACTTCAACATTAACAAAATTACGTGCAGGTTTATGATTATGTTATGGCTTTAATTTCACAATAATTAACATGCTGAGAAATGGTGAGATGGATAGAAGAAATGTAAGCATAAAATGACATGGTAGTATGGATGTTGTTAATTGAAACTGCAAAAGGAGATGGATGATTTCAGAAAGAAGAAACATCAAGGTAAACAAATAGAAACCTATAGTGTCTCATAGAAACTTAACTATCTCTGATATACATGACACATTCCTGAAGAAAGATTGGAAGAAGAGAAAATATGATAATGCATTTTGAACATAGTGAAAGGAAGTTGAGAACGTAGAATGTTGTAAGATATGAAGACAATTCAGGTCAGTTAACAAGACAAAATGAGAGAAAACCAAAGCACTGGACAGTGATTGGATGTGGCATTTGAATGCCAGATTAAATGTGTAATAGTGGTCTTTCTCAAGCATCAGGTGTGGCATCAAGTCGAACATAATTTTGATGAAACCTGAATGCGGATTTATCAAGGCTAGGGCAAAATACATCTATATCTATAACATTTTGGAAATTATTGTTATTATTTCGGAATTTAAATAATAATATTATGAATTTTACGGAAATAATTCCAAGTATGGATTTGGGCTTTTCGGATTGGTATCCGTATGTATATTTATTTTTGGGAACTGGAAAATATAAAATATTTTGAAAATGATAAGTATTTTGTATTAGGAAATGATATGGGATTTTTGTGATATATATTGGATTTATTTGAATAGAGACAGAGTAAGAGGAATGCTTTTTGCACACTCTCACCCCCTTATCATCACCCCCTCCTCATCCTCTCATAATTCTCATACATTTCTCTCTCCTCCAAAAATATCTCCTCTCTCTCAAAAATATCCCAACTCCCAAACCCAAACTACTCCACCAAAAACCCTAGAATGCTTCATCAAAATCCATTTTTGAGCCAAGATCTTCAAGTAGAACCTCTTGGAGACTTCAAATGGAGTCTTCATCAACCTCAAACCGTTTGGAGCTTCATCAAGAGCTTGAATCTCCACTTTTCATCACTCCAATTGGTAAAGCTCCCTTGTTTCATCAAGTTAGTTAAGTTTCTAAAGATTTGGCCATGAAAAGGTGAAGTTTTTAGATAAAAATGGTATTTTTATGGGTTGAACTCCAAGTTTAGCTTTTTGAAGTGATCCACTAGCAGTGATGGATATAGTATGCTTGGTGATTACACTTTATTTTGGAAAGTAGAGGGTGATTTGATGCAAGAAATTGGATTTTCAAAATTAAACAATTTTTAGAAAATTCATTTCAGCAAATTTCTCCTGCTGACGTCTGCTCCAAAGAGCTTCAGATGTCTACCCATGATCTGTGTATCATGATTTTCCTTATGCGGATGTCTGGACCCCAAGTTTCAGACGTCTGTCTATGATCGGTGAATCTTTGGTTTTGATCTTCAGACGTCTAATGCTCAAGTCACCAGGCGTCGGCCTTTATTTTGTAAATCATGATTTTTCTCTTCAGACGTCAAGAAGCCCTTCTTCAGACGTCGGTTTTGCTCTTTGTGCAACAGTAACACTTTAGACGAACATCTGCCCCTTCTTTACTTTTGACAATTCTGCTCTTTTGTTTGATGTTTCTGGCATATTGCATTGGATTGGATTTGTATTGATTTTAATGGAATTTCCTTGCATGTTTATGATTACCTTGGTTATAGGGTCAATTACGGGGACTTCCAAAATGACGGAAAAAGGCAAGACGGTCATCGGATTCAACTAGCTCAAGACGGACTTCGGTGATTAGATTTATATCTACAGGAGAAGTCAGGTGGATGGCGTATAGCATCCCCGAAACTAATACGAGAAATACTTGATTATTATAGAAAACGTATATACGTAACCCGTATACTTAGCCTATAACTAGATAGATTAGTTTATAGTTCGTAAACTATGTAATTAGTCAATAATTCATAGTAGTAGGATATATATATATGATTATTGTATGTGTCATACGCGACTAGATGTCCGTACTATATAGGCTATATATGTTTGCATACGCGACTAGAAGTCCGTACTAATATTGATTAGATAATTGGTTGACATCATACGATGGAGATTTCGTACTTGATGTGATGAGTATAGATTGCCGGCTTATGACTATTTGACTCATGGAGTCGTGCTTTTACCCGAATTAGGATACTATGATTGTGCTGAGCTATACTCATTTTAAAATTAACGACTCGTTCCTGTTTGAAAATGATAATGTCAAGGATACGCTGCTAATTTCAAACGAATATCTATAATAAAAACACTGCAGCCTCCTCACTTCCAAAATAACGTTTCGTTCGATTTTAAACTATAATCGAATAGCTCGTAAGTAATTATCTGTTTAAACGCTTGTTTAAGTTACGTTTATTCTATTCATTATACACTCGCGTTTCAATTAGTTTATTAAGTTACGCTATATTTATATTATTCGTTCGTAGATGTTTCGTATATCTAATTATGATACCGCGCTTGAATGAACACTTTATAAAATACTGCACAATTACCAATAATTTCCATATGGCGCAATCACAGACTCGCATGCTACACAAACACATCATTAGTACTGACATGACACTGTAGAATTGCCATACTAAATAGTGTTCTAAGTATATCCATATTGATGTTATTATATGAATGTGATTGATTCATATATCCGTGTATTTAATCATCAACTGAAGGAAGATACATGATGCATTGTTGATAATTATGATTTGATGACTCCGATGGTAATCGAGAGCAATTCTTGTATGAATACACTTGATAGAACACTTACACAATTACTAATGATTGTCATATTGCACGAACACAGACATGTATGTTACACTACACATCATTAGTATTGCCATAACACAGTAAAAATTGTCATGCTTATTCGTGTTCTAGTTATCAATGCTAGTATGCATGATACTTGATGATATTAATAAACGAATATCATTGCCATGGATATTCGTATATGATTGTTGCCAACTGTGGCAAAGATGTTATGCATTGTGTTCTTATGAACTTGAGATCAATTATGGATTTTGTCCTTATGGAATATTTTCCATGAATTTCGAGAAACCGCGATATGATTTTAAAACTTGCTTATGTTTGCAAAAACGTGGTTTTCTCTTAATATGATGATTTGGGAGTCCACCATGAGTTTTGTATGGATTTATGTTGAGATTATCCGATTTCGAGGCTGGGGGAAGATTACATCGATTTTAGATACATGGTGGACCCAGTGCGGAACCGAGAGACAAGAAGCCCGTATAAAAAGGAGAGATGTGTCTAACAAGGATGAATACCGACCGGTGATGGTATTGGGCATGGCGGATATCCATAGGATACCGACCGGTGTGAGAAAGATAAGAACAAGGATTGATCTAAAGGACAGTATCCAAAAAACACATGAGATTTACATGTCAATGATTGGCACGGTTTTATGATGATGTTTTCGATGATGTGTTTCGAGTATCAATAATTGACACGGATTTGATATATATTATGATATATGTAAGGGATCAATATGGATGCTCTATACAGATGAGATGGTTTATGTTATATTGTAACCGAACAGAACTCGTCCTAAAGACAGTACCTGAAATATTATTTTCATATATCGATGTACATTAAAAAGATTTTCAAATAACCTATAGCCTAACTATTTTCCACGTGTCTATGACGACGCAAAAACCTTCAAAAGAAAACCCTCTTTAAATCATTTTCAAAAGGCATGACGTATACCTTAAACAAAATTGCATATATTGCTTTATAAATCAGCGTCCGCTACTTGTGTCGTGATATACATATCATACGGCTATTTTGAAACGATTTATATACATGCATCTTCGGCTACTTTAGATGCTTACTTGGATGCATGCTATATATAAGATGTTTATACAATCCATTAGGATGCGCTTTTATTATATATAAAGTAGATATATGTCGTACATAGTATGATAGTACTATACTTTATGACTTAGGTAGGTCGTTATAAATGCGATTTCTATCTTGTGATATCTTTTTACTCACGAGTTGGCAACTCACC
Source organism: Agapanthus africanus (assembly GCA_030015575.1). Classification (NCBI taxonomy): domain Eukaryota; kingdom Viridiplantae; phylum Streptophyta; class Magnoliopsida; order Asparagales; family Amaryllidaceae; genus Agapanthus; species Agapanthus africanus. The sequence goes on from CM057337.1 coordinate 518,602,582, forward strand.
CCATTGTACCTTAGTTTTTTGCAGAACCGACCGCTTGGATCATAGCTGCTTGCTGGCACATCTTTCTTCCTTCCGATGATTACTTTGTCAGGTGGGTTACATGGTTGTATCGTAACCGCCTCTTGTATATGTATTATTACTCTTGGATCCCGTTAAAAACTCCATCAACAATTTCTATAATCCATGACTTAAAGACGAGACTTAGATATGTATTGTCTTTGGGTGTCGGGCTAGTATGGAATCGGCTTGAGTTGTTATTTACATATCTATTGTTTTTCGCTTAAGATTCTTCGCTTTGGGTATCGTATATATATTTGTGTGGACTGTATCTCCACCGTATATGTATTTATATATATGTATTCTAGTATTATTGTTCACTATTCATTTTCTTTCTTGGCTATTCATATTTTTATACGAATACGCGTATATGTATTTCGATACATGTACCAGGTTGTATTCCGTATTTATACGGAATAGCTTCTAGAAGTGGACACCTCATTTGTATGATTTTCCTTTTTTGGAAATTCATTTGTTTCACAAATGAGGTGGAGGAGTGAGGTGGCATGAGCATGGGTTGTGGTATGTAGAGAGGTATGGCTACACATTGTTTATTTGGAAAATTGGAAAGATATTTTTTGATTGCATGAGAGAGAGAGAAGAGGGCGCAGCCACAATTTCGAGTAGGGTTGTTCATTTCATTTTCTCCACTTGATTTTTTTCTCTCTTCACTTGACTCTCGTGCTCACAAAAAGACTTCGCGCTTTCTTGAATTGCTCATGCCACATGTTTCCTCACCTCCTTCATCTTCTTGAGTTGCTCTATTGAGCATTGTGATAAGAGAAAAAGATAGTGACACATTCCTACACCTCCACTCTCCATTGCTAGCAACATTGGAGCGTCGGTTGCCTCGCTCGACGAGGCTAAAGCTTGCGACGTTTTCCTCAGGTGGATCATGGTAGATGGAGGAAGACCGACAACCAAATTCGATGAAGGAGCCCTAGGAGCTTGGAGATGACGGTTGAAGACCGAAGGACACGGATCAACTCGGTATAACCATTCCTATCTCTTTTATTAGGTTGCTAGTTTATGGTTTAAGGTAGATCTGGGTATCGGGTAATGGTAGCGCAAATTTAGAAAAAAATTGTTCCGCATTTGACCTCGGTTTGATGGCCTGGACACTGCCGTAACCTAACAAGCTTAACCTTACGAAACTTAGACTTGACTTTGGAGGCATTAAACCTGAACTTTCGTAGGTTGACTTTGGTATGATGGAGTAGGTACTAAGTAAAGTGACGTGTCGTACGTATGTTCCGCGACATATTTACGATACGATACTCCGCCTAAATAACCTTAGGATATATCTTAAGATCATTTCTTCTATTCGTTCCAGCTGATCTATCCTCATCAATTCTTGTTTACTTGTTCCATATGAGTTTGCTCGTCGGCCTTCCTTTTCAAGAGATACCCGGATAGCCGTTACGTACAGGTAGTGCCGCTGACGTGCTTGTGGTTATGGATTTATCCAGTAACTCACTGCCGGCGTACTATCGATTCTTTAGAGTCCCACACAAAAGGTTTCCCTGATTCAGGCGAAATGATATAGTAGCCGTATTGGATACGTGCAGGGTTCCGATCGATTGATGTACTTTGTATCCGGACTTTCGATTGAACAGTTGGTAATACTAGCCGGCTCAGGTTTGAGCCGAATTATTAAATCAGGTATTAATTTGATAATTTACATATATATATTTTTCGATATGTATATTCTAGTATTACGTTTTTCGTGTTATTCTATCTCTTTGGGCATTCGTGTTTTTATCCGAATGCAGGCATGTATATACAGTAGACTGTAATCCGCATTTTGTTACGGATAACATTCTAGAAGGTGGCCACCTCATTATGCTTTTTCCATTTATTGTTTAAATGGAAATGAGGTGTAAATTGAAGGAGAGGGAGGTATGGTGAGAGCCATGGCTTCAATAGTTGACAAATGAATTCTTTATTCATTTGTAGCAACTATTGAAGCATGGTTGATAGTTTTTTATTATGGATATTCTTTCACAAAACCTTTGTGAATGATATTCTCTCTCATGGTTGCTCATTTCATTTTGCTCTCACCATCTTTGCTTCAACCTCTCCTCCTTCTCTTGAGCTTTACCATCTTCATCATCTTCTTCCTCTCTACGCTCTCATGTGTTGAGAAACAAGAGATGAGGCAAGATAGTGATAGTAGAACACTTAGAACTTCACACTACATCCTAGAGATCTTGGATTAGCATCCCAAGTTCTTTAGTTGCTCTTTTTATTACTTAGTTAGAAGCTAGAGCCATAAATCACATCTCTCGGATGGATCATCTACGACAAAGGAGGACTGGAGAACAAGCTCGATCCCGGAGGACCGATGGAGCGGGAAAAGGAGATCAAGCACGTTCAAGATGGCCACTAGGAGCACATGATGAGGAAAGAAGTGTTGGGGATAGTGCCCTCAGAGTCAATTATTAGGTCACAGGTACGTGATTGTAATGATTGAGGGAGGACCTATCCCGGTAGGACAGTCTTACTCGAGATGATAGTATGCTATCTGGTTTACCTTTATCATCGTGTACTGTTTTAAGTGACCTGACACGTCGCTATTACACGTTGATAGAGCCCCTAGGATTCTTGCTTGACCACCAGCAGTATGAGGGCGATCATATAAGTGGGAGCTGGGGGTCTATAAGCATATCCTTAAAAGGTCCCTAGTCGTGGGAGTTTCGAGACTGGGCATCGATACTCCATTAGTAGACTAGTGTATACAGTCGAGACCCCGACGAGGGGCGGTGGCCGGTCTCACAAGCCACTGGTGTCAGTTGGATCACCTAAGATGTATACAGGTGCTCATTGGGTTATGAGTACACCGGACAGGACTCGCCGGGAACATGCTAGTTGGTCATATACCAGACGTCAGATGGCAGTTCCCTGGTGACATGTGTGCAGGTTAGTTCATCGACCTGGGGATCGTCATTTGTCTCGTGTGAGTTCCCACTGTACTTTGATTACTACCCTACCACGGCTCAAAGGAGTCGTGCAAACAGGTTTTAGTTGGGTACAGTCCCGAGCCACATGGAGGCAGTGAGCGTATCTTCAGGGGTTCGTCTCTCCCGGTATTGGGGGTGAGGTCGTGCTGTGTCTAGGAGAGCCATTACACAAAGTCCTTGGCCAAGGCGAGGAGATTTACTGGTAGGTATTCCAGTAGTATCTCAGGGTGTTCTAGGCTACACTCCGACACGACTTGTACCGCTTTTGGGGGTCTGACTTTTACCAACCCCCTAGGTCCGCCATGCGATACTCATAGACGAACGGACCGGACTGCACGGATATTGTCACTGACAGGCTCAGTAGGGTTGTCAGGCTGAGTTCACTCACAGACATCCCTTTTAGTCAATACCTGGTAGCCCGTTACGTATTGGCTTATACCTCTGACGTGCTAGTGGTTAAATCCACAACCAAGGTGTTGACGAGTCTTTAGAGTCCCCCACATTCAGTTACTCAGCTTTCGGGCGAAAGGTTGTAGAGGCCGTATGGAGATATGGCAAGGTCCGATCAGATACGTGCGGTATTGCACGGATCAGGATCGGACAGTTTGTACTATAGGCCGTATGGTTATATGGCAGGGTTCGATCAGATACGTGCGGTATTGCACGGATCAGGATTGAACAGATATTACTAGCCGGTTTTGGTATAAGCCGGATTCTAGTATAGTACAGTGGAGATTTTGTCTCATTGCATTTGTATTTCGGTCGGAATACAAATGCGGGTGTGTATGCACAGTATCGGGGTTTTCCTGTAATTTATTACGGGACCAGTTTTTGGAGTTGCCAGTTTGCTTTCCGTTTCGGCCGATTTCCATTGTTCCGTTCATTGGCCGAAGATTGGTGGAGGAGGGCTTATTTGCATTGTTGCAAATAGGCATTTGTGGAAGGGGGTCTTTGCATTTTGTTGTATCATGATAGCACCCTCCTTTGACTTGCTTGACTTCATACTTCATGATGGCTTGACTTTGTTAGCATCATGGTTGTTGATGATGGTTGTGGTTGTGTGTGGTTTTTGCTTGTGATCATATTCTTTCTTGATGCCCTCTTGCATCATTGCTTCCACCCACCCCTTGACCTTGCTCTCTCTTTCTCTCTCCAATCACACAAAGGGGGGTGTGGGCCGGCCATTTTCAAAGAGAGGGAATGGGATTCTTTTTTGATTTGGATGTGTGGAGAAAAATATGATACATTCCTTCTTGAGTATGCTCCATTTTTCTCACCTCTCTCCAAGCTCTCTTTTCCTTCACCAATGGCAACCTCCACTACCCCAAAAAGAGACACAAGTTCTACTACACATTCTACAGCGAATCTTGGGCACGTCGAGTAGCCGGCTTCGTGCCCGAGTTGCCTCGGCATTGAGGTGGGAGCCCGTAAACGATGTAGGCAACGTGGTGCACTTCCGGCGACGAGGAGGAGACGGACGGAGATCCCGCGAGGAGATCGGATTGGAGATGAAGACCGGAGGACTTGGATCGTCGGTATATCTCTAACCCCTCTTATAGTTAGCTAGGACTAGTTAATGGTTCGATCCGGGTTATAGTGCGCGGTGGTGCCGGTTTGCTAAGTCCGCAAAAATTTAAGTTATTCACCGCTTCCGCATTCCGGCGTCGGATTGACGGCCGGGGCGCCGCCGTGCACTTACAGTGGTATCAGAGCCTCGCCATTAACTTAGTCTAGCTTTGTGTAATGTGTTTGCATTTCCGATCGATCAAAAAGTTCCAAAACTGCATTTTAGTTCGCATCAGTTTCTGTTGAAAATTTTTGGTCTCGAAAAATTTTTCAGGTTATAAAATATTGATGTACTGGAAAATATAAGAGTTCTGTAAAAATTTGACGAAGTAACTCCACAGTTGGAGCGCGGAACCGCCGCGAAAACCACCTTTGTGCGGCCCTTCCGCCGCGCACTATTCACATCACTTCACCATTTTTTTACAGAGGCCTTCTGGGCTTAAAATATGGGCTTTGGAATATTAAAGTTGGGCCAATTGTTTCTGTGAGTGCTACAGTTTTCTTTGGGGCCCACTTGTTAATTGTTTGATCAATCGGAAATTTTTTAAACACATTTTTCACAGTATTTACATTATATCTGCTACCGTGAATGTCACTCGATCGGTAAATCCGGTCTAACTGCTATAGCCCGGTTAGACGGATTTGCGAACGTGACTTTCACGTTGATGTTCTATGTATTTGCTGTGATGTTGCGGATCGGTCGTGGGGGATAGCCTGGATGCAATGCTAGTACAGTTTTGTTGTATTATGTACATTTGATATTGCGGGGCGAGCGTCCGACATGTGGACTGCCGTCACTGCCTGACTGTATTATTATTTTGGGGCACGACCTGGTTGCGGTCGATGTACCCGGTGTATGTATATTTTACTTTCTGTACTAGGATTGCCCCGCGGAGGGGTGCACGGATAGCCGGGTTCTGGAGGGCAACAAGCCCGCATCTCATGGCATTGAGACGGAGGGGGCTTCACTCTAGGATTGGCGGGCTATTCGCCGCACTCGTAGGGGGTACAGGTTGACCCAGGAGGGGTGCCCAAGTTGCCGGATTCCGTGAAGTGATGGGTGGTCCATTCACGGCGCTGAAGGGGGCTGCCTCGCTTCAGGTTTTGGCGGGTAACTTGCCGCGCCCGTAGGGGTCTAGGATTTCATTGCACAGGCTATCCACACGACCAGGGGAACGTCGGGTTTCAGCGGCTCTGTGAAACCCGGGGATCCCAGATATCTGTATTGTTTCTGTGATGCTGTACATTTTCTGTGATGTTGCATTTCTATCACGCCTTGAGCGAATATAATATATTGGTATATATATTAGTAGATGTTGTATATGTTTTGCATCCGCGCTAGTCCAGTCCCCGCTCTGTCGTTAGTTAGCTAACCTAACGGGTAATGACGGGACCCAGTGGCGAATGCGGATGGCATATACGTACATCAGTATATTTTCGTTCTTTTTTGGTGTGATCAAATGATGGGACTGCATTGATTCGGATCAATGCAAGTTAAAAGCAAACCTAATCTGATGTTGTTGGAACACTTTTCAAAAAGCTGTTATTGCAAGGACGTTTACTTTTGTTTTGCATCGTGGTATTCATTGGAATATCCTGCTCCTCAGTCGACGAGGCAAGGGCCGAGATCCCTTCACCGGGAGTGACCCCTTGGACAAAAAGTTTGCGTCAGGGCATTAACTTCACTATAGCCGATCACTTTTGCTTTGCACCGTGGTATTCATTTGGAATATCCTGCACCCCATTCTACGGGGAAAGAGCCGAGATCCCTTCACCGGGAGTGACCTCTTTAGCAACGGTTTTCGTCACTATATTTTCAAAAAGCTATCAGTTCCTTCGACGATATCAAGTTCATTACGTTAAAGGTTTTCGCCAGAAACCATTCGTAGCCCTCCGTCGTTTCATATGGGTAGTCAATAGTATTCAAGCTGTGTATGTTGGCCAAAGTCAAGGCACAGTGTTTGGTAGCTGTTGGTTATTCATATGCAGCATAGATAGATGCGTTGGTTTGGGACAGTCGTGCTGCCATTTTGGCCAAAGTCAAGGGTATGTACGGGTGGATTCAAATTAACCTGGAGAATGACGGGCAGAACTTGACATGTGACTTATGATATGTTGGCCAAAGTCAAGGTCATAAGAGCATGGGGCAGAAATCACATCGGGAGTTTCAAAAGAACTGAAACTTGCCAGATATGCGCATACCTTCTGGAGTGTGATAGCGTGAGCGGATTCCGTCACGTTATCATGCAATGATAGTTGGATCCCGATTCTCACTGATGAGTTAGTTTACTCCTCGGGTGACCCCGACTAATTCTTCTTTCAGGTTTGGAGGAGAATTTGAGGTACAGTGGGAGGTTTCCAGATTAGATAAATTGGTAACCATTCTGATCTAGGTTAGAGTGCACGCTGAGTATTTCTTTTCTCTCTCTCTTTGGCAGCGACCATTTGACCCGACCCTAAGACTATGACTCAGTGACCAAATTGACCGAACCTTCTTAAACACTGGCTTTTGGATTGTCAGAGTTGCAAACCTCATTGCCACTCCTACTTTTACCCTTTTCTCCAGGACACCCCGTTTTACTACGAATGTCCACTTCCATTGGACAAAACCATCGTATGGTTAGATACGAACTCGAAAGAATTTATTCGAGGATGGTTTCCGGTTCTGGAGAAAACGGATAGGATTATTCAGTTGTCTTTTCCTTTTACCCTCTCTCAGGTTACGAGTACTCCTTGGTTTAGGGGTAGTACACCTATTACGCAAATTGGATTGTCTTCTTCCAAACCTTAGGCTGGTGCCGACCGGTAGGGAATGAAGAAAACCAATTAGCATAACGATGGTGTGCAGAAGGTATTAAGTTCAGACAAAGCAAGGGATTAGTAAGAGGGCAAAGTAAATTGCAACAGATATTCACGACCAAACCAAATATTTCGTTACCACTCCCACATCACCTTTGTATTTCTCCAGGACACTCCGTATCACTACGAAGATCCACAGTTTATTTGGATACTCCATCGTATGGTTATATACGAACTCGAATGGAACTTGTTCCAGTTCGGGGATGGATTCTGGTTCAGGAGAAATAGGAATAAGGTTTATTCGGTTGTCTTTTATCTTCACTCTCTCTCATTGCGAGTGTTCCTAGGATTGGAACAGTACACCCATTATGCTTGTTGGATAGTCTTCTTCCAAACCATAGGCTGGTGCCGAACGGTAGGGAAGGAAGAAAACCATTTGGCCTAAAAGGGTGTGCAGAAGGTAAAGACTAAAGACATATGAAGGGATTTGGAGAGATGGCAAAGAACTATACGGTTACAGTCGTGAATCTGGAAGAGGCATTACTAGGAATACCAGAATACCCCATCGGAACATTTCAATGTTTCAGTTTCACTGTGTAATGTTAAAGGAAGACTGATTTCCCGATTAGATACTTACTCCAGGGTATGTATTTACCAGGTACGATTCTCACATCTGTATGGTTTTACAGATGATGAGTGGGAGTAAGTTATTGGGAATTGGGTGATTATCCTCATTATATCGGGATTCGTTGTAATCGGTGATATTTGAGGAAATCACCTGGGCTGTTTGCCGGTCGGCAAATATTTGGTTTTGAATATCCGCTGTTATGCACCAATTTCAAATTGATATATCTGTACGTCTATTTTCATAGAGTGAGATATACCTTTCTGAAATTATGTCTACGACATTTACCTATATCAGTGGATGGTTAGGTAAGGAGCATTAAACAGCGGTGTAATTCTTCTTAACCATAAGTGCAGTTTTCAACCTATGACACACAATGAATGAGTTATCAGACTCAAGGGACTTGTACAGAGTATTGTATGTTGTCCAGGGTCCATCAGGACAGAGGGGTTGGTCCTCGTACTATATTCGGTTTACTTATGACTTCTCTAGTTTTTAGACAGGTGTTTCGTGGAAACACAGGGTCCGAATTTTGAGAAGTTATAGGTATTTGAATAGAGTAGAGAACCAGGTATAGCAAGTATCGGGATTCTTCAAAGAGATCGAAGATGTAGATACTTGTGTATGGTGTTCAGTTGATAGTAATGATAAAGAGATCTTGCTTCTCTTTCAGGTTACTCATAATTGGAAGTATTCCTAAGTTGAGTAACGCTGATCGGCCTCCTTCCATTTAGTTGACATGCGCTGGGGACAGCTGCATGATTTGAATCTGGTTCAATTAAATCAGTGCCTCTGTTTCTATATTGGATATAGAACAGTTCATATCTTAACGATGTTAAGGTACGGGGAGTTGTCCGGTTTATGATTAAAACCAGACACTGGACGACTCAAGGCACGTTTCTGTAATGGCTGTTTGTGGGTTGACCCAGGCTATGACGCGGGTTGACTTTCTACCATCTGGATGAACAATAGCGATATTGTTCTAGACTCGCCACAGTTTTATTAAAAATGGATTTTTTCAGAAAACAGTAGTGGGAGTATGGTAGAACTGGAAGTGATTCCAGAACCACAAACGATTACTGAAGATTTGATAAGGAACCTAAAGATTCAATCTGGATTGACATTCCATTGGCCACTCCGCAGATAAGGTGGGTAACTTCAGGCACCCGAGAGGTACTACGGTAGCCTCAAGGACGGTGACAGGGAAGTTCTTGCTTACCCACAAATACCATTGCTGTTGTTCCAGACTGCGAGACCCGGCAGGAGGATGAGTATAGCGTCGTTCTAAACTAGTTTTAGAAGTGCACGTCTATATGACTCTGGCAGAGGGTTGTCGTAGTCAGTGGGAGCAGCGGAAGCATTGGTGGACATCAGGCTTATATCTATTTATAGACTAAAGCAGATGTAGCGGAGATAGATCATCTATTTCTGACGTGACAGTCATGGGTTTGACTTCATCAGAATAGGGGATGGATCTGTTGAGAAGGTAGTAGGGTGTGATATCCTGGTATTTGGATGATATACACAGAGTAGGAAAGGAAACTCCTACACTACGATCGGTTATACTTTGGTCGTCACACAGTTGTTTCTCCACAATGGAAATGGATTTTATATCAGACATACTGGTTACTAGATCTATGGTTTTAGATCTAGATTTGGGTGGTTTCCAAATCAGGGTACTTGACAGCATTCTAAGAGTATTTAGGATGGACGACTCCTGGCACGGTAGTGTACCTGCAGGTAATGGAGTCACCCTCTCCAAAGGTGTCTTACAGACTAAAGGGGAGAGGGACGTGCATGATTGGCAGATCACTTGCTCAGGCAATTGAGTCAATCATGAGATGTCAAGTACCACACCAGATGTTGTTCTTGCACTAGATGCAATAAGTTGACATTAATCCAATCCTGGAGAAACAGTCGGAAGCAGTTTTAGAACATAAGTGGATGTTCTAGGGAGATGATAACGACAGCCTCATTCAGGAGACAGTTATCATTCCAGGCTTCCAAGGTGACATGGACGACAAGGAGGTTGTCAGAGTTATAGTTTTCCTTCTGATGAGGGGCAGTATTTTGGACAGGTGGTCCAAGGCAATACTGAGGGAGGCATGGCGCGCAGGATACTGATTAAGTTCAGTTGACGATACAGTCTAAGAAGTTTGGATTTGGAGTTCATTTATGAGCTATGTCCCATCAGACATCCAGACACATTCTAAGACAGGTATTGCTCATTTCGGGAGATGGCTTTCTCCGCGAACTTGAGATATAGAGAGACATAGAAAGAAACAACTAAGCGGATCCACTCACTGAGGCTATTCCTCGAACGCAATAGTTCCGCAAACGAGCTTTGTGAGACTGACTAGTAGAGGAGTTGGGTGTTCGGTATCACACGGGCTGTGAGTATGCGACATCGCAATAATTAGCCTTGAGTGCAAGTGGGAGATTGTTGGGGATAGTGCCCTCAGAGTCAATTATTAGGTCACAGGTACGTGATTGTAATGATTGAGGGAGGACCTATCCCGGTAGGACAGTCTTACTCGAGATGATAGTATGCTATCTGGTTTACCTTTATCATCGTGTACTGTTTTAAGTGACCTGACACGTCGCTATTACACGTTGATAGAGCCCCTAGGATTCTTGCTTGACCACCAGCAGTATGAGGGCGATCATATAAGTGGGAGCTGGGGGTCTATAAGCATATCCTTAAAAGGTCCCTAGTCGTGGGAGTTTCGAGACTGGGCATCGATACTCCATTAGTAGACTAGTGTATACAGTCGAGACCCCGACGAGGGGCGGTGGCCGGTCTCACAAGCCACTGGTGTCAGTTGGATCACCTAAGATGTATACAGGTGCTCATTGGGTTATGAGTACACCGGACAGGACTCGCCGGGAACATGCTAGTTGGTCATATACCAGACGTCAGATGGCAGTTCCCTGGTGACATGTGTGCAGGTTAGTTCATCGACCTGGGGATCGTCATTTGTCTCGTGTGAGTTCCCACTGTACTTTGATTACTACCCTACCACGGCTCAAAGGAGTCGTGCAAACAGGTTTTAGTTGGGTACAGTCCCGAGCCACATGGAGGCAGTGAGCGTATCTTCAGGGGTTCGTCTCTCCCGGTATTGGGGGTGAGGTCATGCTGTGTCTAGGAGAGCCATTACACAAAGTCCTTGGCCAAGGCGAGGAGATTTACTGGTAGGTATTCCAGTAGTATCTCAGGGTGTTCTAGGCTACACTCCGACACGACTTGTACCGCTTTTGGGGGTCTGACTTTTACCAACCCCCTAGGCCCGCCATGCGATACTCATAGACGAACGGACCGGACTGCACGGATATTGTCACTGACAGGCTCAGTAGGGTTGTCAGGCTGAGTTCACTCACAGACATCCCTTTTAGTCAATACCTGGTAGCCCGTTACGTATTGGCTTATACCTCTGACGTGCTAGTGGTTAAATCCACAACCAAGGTGTTGACGAGTCTTTAGAATCCCCCACATTCAGTTACTCAGCTTTCGGGCGAAAGGTTGTAGAGGCCGTATGGAGATATGGCAAGGTCCGATCAGATACGTGCGGTATTGCACGGATCAGGATCGGACAGTTTGTACTATAGGCCGTATGGTTATATGGCAGGGTTCGATCAGATACGTGCGGTATTGCACGGATCAGGATTGAACAGATATTACTAGCCGGTTTTGGTATAAGCCGGATTCTAGTATAGTACAGTGGAGATTTTGTCTCATTGCATTTGTATTTCGGTCGGAATACAAATGCGGGTGTGTATGCACAGTATCGGGGTTTTCCTGTAATTTATTACGGGACCAGTTTTTGGAGTTGCCAGTTTGCTTTCCGTTTCGGCCGATTTCCATTGTTCCGTTCATTGGCCGAAGATTGGTGGAGGAGGGCTTATTTGCATTGTTGCAAATAGGCATTTGTGGAAGGGGGTCTTTGCATTTTGTTGTATCATGATAGCACCCTCCTTTGACTTGCTTGACTTCATACTTCATGATGGCTTGACTTTGTTAGCATCATGGTTGTTGATGATGGTTGTGGTTGTGTGTGGTTTTTGCTTGTGATCATATTCTTTCTTGATGCCCTCTTGCATCATTGCTTCCACCCACCCCTTGACCTTGCTCTCTCTTTCTCTCTCCAATCACACAAAGGGGGGTGTGGGCCGGCCATTTTCAAAGAGAGGGAATGGGATTCTTTTTTGATTTGGATGTGTGGAGAAAAATATGATACATTCCTTCTTGAGTATGCTCCATTTTTCTCACCTCTCTCCAAGCTCTCTTTTCCTTCACCAATGGCAACCTCCACTACCCCAAAAAGAGACACAAGTTCTACTACACATTCTACAGCGAATCTTGGGCACGTCGAGTAGCCGGCTTCGTGCCCGAGTTGCCTCGGCATTGAGGTGGGAGCCCGTAAACGATGTAGGCAACGTGGTGCACTTCCGGCGACGAGGAGGAGACGGACGGAGATCCCGCGAGGAGATCGGATTGGAGATGAAGACCGGAGGACTTGGATCGTCGGTATATCTCTAACCCCTCTTATAGTTAGCTAGGACTAGTTAATGGTTCGATCCGGGTTATAGTGCGCGGTGGTGCCGGTTTGCTAAGTCCGCAAAAATTTAAGTTATTCACCGCTTCCGCATTCCGGCGTCGGATTGACGGCCGGGGCGCCGCCGTGCACTTACAAGAAGACCAAAGGACACGGATCGTTTGGTGAGGCTTTCTTATCATAGTAAATAGCACTCCTAGTTTGGCTAGTTAGGTTTATGGTTAGATCCGATTTAATGGGTTATTCTAGCGCCATTTTTAAACTTGTATAAAAATTTTTGTTCCGCAAACCGCCACGTTTGATGGCTTGGGCGTTAGGGTAACCCAACATCCAGCACATACTTCCGTTGTGAGATTTAGATGCCCTATTTCGACCGAGCAATTTCGATGCCCAAAAAATACTTAAGGCTCTCAAGGTCCTTAGTCTGAAACTTTGTTTGCAGGTGGTACAAGATGTGCAATACCAGCTTCATCATCGCCGGTAATCACTGTCATCGACATACACCACCAAAAGAATATGAAAGCCATTGATGTTATTATGATAGAACACCGAACGGTCATGTGCACATCGTTTGAGGCCAAACAAAAAAACCACCTCAGTAAATTTCCCAAACCAAGCTCGAGAGGACTGTTTCAAGCCATACAATGACTTCTTCAATCGACAAACGAGACTAGACTCCCTCTGAGCAGCAAACCCAGGTGGTTGCTCCATATATACATCCTCGACCAAAGAACCATGAAGGAAGGAATTTTTCACATCAAGCTAATGCAATGACCAATGATGGATAACGGCAAGAGACATAAGTAGACGAACAAAAATCATTTTTTCCATAGAAGAAAAAGTCTCCACGTAATCAACCCCGTAAGTTTGCGAATACTCTTTTGCAACCAAACGTGCTTTCAAGCGGGAAAGTGTCCCATCAGAGTTAAGCTTCACATTATATACCCAGTGACACCCTACAGCCTTCTTTCCAGCCGAAAGAGAAACCAAATCCCATGTTTGATTCAGTTTGAGGGTAAGCATCTCATCAATCATAGCATCGGTCCGCCCTTCATGAGACAAAGCATCTGAAAGAGACTTGGGTAGAGCATGAAAGTCGAGTGAGAAGATAAATGCGCAATACGTCGAAGATAAGTGAGATGTAGCCATATGGTGAGCTATAGGATGAGAAGTGCAGCTCCGGATGCCTTTTCGTAAGACAATAAGGAGATCAATATCACTTTCCGGCGGAGCTTGAGACTCTGGGAGATCAGCAACAAAAGGCTGAGGCTCAGGAGCAGGCTGTGGTTTGGGAGCCATACGGGCTCGACAAGCATACACTCTCGTAATCGGCGATGTGGGATCCAATAGTGGAGAATCAGGAATAGGAGGTGGCTCAATAGGAACAGTGCGGTTGATTTCTAATACAGGAGGTGGAGAAGCAACCGACTCAGACGGGATGTCATGTGACGAAGAATAGGAAGAATCTAAAGGAAAGTCGTTGTCCATGTCTACAGGAGTGTGCGATGTAGGAAGTATGGAGTGGATTCATGAAAAGTTACGTCAGCTGAAATAAATCGACGACATAATTCAGGACTATAGCAACGATATCCTTTTTGAGCCCGAGAATACCCAAGAAAAATGTACTTAATAGCCTTGAAATCTAGTTTAGAACCCCCTGGTAGTAGATCATGGACAAAAAAAACACATCCAAATACCCGCGGAGGAACAGGATAAGAAAATACCATCGACGGGAACAATAAAGAGCGAGGAATCTGTCCATCGAGGACCGACGTGGGCATACGATTAATCAAGTGATTGATAGTAAGGACTGCATCTCCCCAAAAAGATTTAGGCATTCGCATATGAAACAGGAGAGTTCGAGTGACCTCTAACAAATGTCGATTCTTCGTTTCTGCCACCTCATTCTGTTGAGGGGTATAAGGACAGGAGAATCATGAATAATTCCAAGTTACTCTGTATATACCCGAAAAGATGTACTAAAGTACTCCTTGGCATTATCACTCTTCAAGGTACGTACACCGACTTCAAATTGAGTTTTCACTTCAGAACAAAAAGTCTGGAAATGAGAAAACGCTTCACTTCTGGATTTCATCAAAAATACCCACGAGACTCAAGAAAAATCATCGATGAAGACCACAAAGTACCAAAATCCTCCCTAGGCAACAACAGGGCATGGTCCCCAAACTTCAGAACGAACTAAATCAAAAGGTTTGTCCACTCTCTTATTAATACGAGATGGGTAGCTGGAGCGATGATACTAACCTAACTCACATGACTCATATTCTAGAGTAGACAAGAAACCAAGAGATGGAATCATCTTTTTCAACGTTTGTAAGGACGGAGACCAAAACGGCAATGAGCATCAAAAGCTGATGTAGGGCTCGATGTTGAACATGCTATAGGACATGGGTGCTCATCATGGTGATATAACCCATCAATCTCTGTCCCAGTGCCAATCGTTCGCTTCGTCTCAAGCTCCTGAAACACACATCCTCCAGAGAAGGTAGCGCTACAATTTAATTATCAAGTCATCTGGCTAACGGATAGTAAGTTGAAAGGAAATCGAAGTATAAAACAGAAGTCAGGAATAATTGTGGTGTAGCCAGAACTAAACCCGCTCCTACTATATCAGCTATAGTACCATTTGCTAAAGTCACCAGGTGGTTCCATGTCTTGCCTTTTAAGAAGTCAATATATTTTGCTCTCCTCTCATGTGATCAGTAGCTCCAGAATCGATAACTCAAGGACATGAAGTATTTGTCGGCGAAAGGAAAGATATATGACGGCCTTGTGCCTTGATCAAATCGGAAATAATGGAAGATACAAGAAGACGAAGCCTCTGTATTTCATCATTTACGGAGAACCCTTCCGAATTGACGAGGATACAGCTGATATCATCATCATAGCTACTCGTAAACAGCAAATGTGAAAGAATTCTCAATCAATCTATCAAACACCTGAGGTGGGTGGCTTAAGCTCACCAAATAACAAGAAATGGATTTTCAAAGATCCAACCCAAAAAATAACCAAGAACATCAACTAACCAACAGAAAGGAATCAAGCAAGATTCCACCCAAAAGCATCATGATCAATTTCCCAAAATCCGATCCACGATTAATCAACCACAAATCAATTCAACTGAATCCGAACATGGACTCCGACGACTCCAAAATTCCGACAACACAATCAACACTAAATCCACACATCTTCATATCAAACAAAAGATAGCTAGAATCTTGAACAATGTGAAAGAAAAGATTGCCTTCATGTTCGCTCTAGAAGACGATCAAATCGAAACAAAGAACCCCCAAATCAAGCAAGAAGTCTCAACTCTAGCTCAAGAAATCAGCAAATCTCCAAGAATATCCAAGATCCAGTCATGATTAACAATCTTCAGCAACTTCATATCGAATTAGCGATTAACAGCTAAACGAAGGAACCAGACGCACAAACGAGATAAATCGAGGTTGAAGGCTATCGATTGATGATGAAATGGATCTGAAGCCAAGATTGATGTCGAGCAAAGGTTGTAGAATGAAATCGAGGTTGCCATGGTGAGATCGAAGCTTTCTCAGATCCAGATCATGTCCACAAAAGCCAAAGAGAGCTCAGATGGCGACAGTCGTCTTCGAGGGAGCTCCGATGAGCTTATACGATGGTTGCAAGGTGACCAAGGAGCTTCGAAAGAGCTTCGATCTACTACTAGAAGACTCGAGAAGTGTCGATTTGGGTAAGGTGAGGTCGTCGACTTGAAAAGAGATGGATCAGGGCTCGATCGATGCTGTGTGAAAGCTTGGATGAGGAAGTAAGGGGTCGATCGACGGTGAGGAAGCTCCGGCAAACTCCAACAAGGTCGATTGATGAGCGGTGATTGCCGGCGAGGTGATCGAGGGTGGCAGCGACGGTGTTTAGGGTTAGGATTAGGGTTTGTATGAGAGAAATGCGATGATTGTAATGAATGGTTGAGGTTAGACTATGAGGAGATGAATGGCTCAAATGGCTCTGATACCATGTTATGATTATAGAAGAGAGATTTATGAGAGAAATTATTTAGGGAAATTTAATGGATAAATTAGCTCAAGGCTAATTTCCTTCTTTATATAGACAAACACATTTTGCAATTACATCCGTATTATTATCCTAATTACATATAACCCCGTATATAATATGGGTTATTCTTAACAGTCGATACTGTAGAGAAGCGGATTATAAGATTCGTGCGGGGTCTCGATGTACAGTTGTTCTTATCCATTAAGGCCCAGCATTTTGATACGTACGCAGAGGCTTTAGATGCGGCCACACTTATAGAAGAACGACTTGATGAAATTGCAGCTGTTCCGGAACCGAAGCGGGTTCATTTTAACGTGCCAGTTTCCGGGTAGTTCGGCAGAGATGATACGGTGGAGGTCGTAGCGGGTTCCTTCCAAGATACATTAGTGATAGAGATTGGACCCAAGGCCAGATGTTTAGCTCGTATCCGCAGGGCCAGAGGCCGCCGCCGGCGTGTTACATTTGCGAGAGGTCGGGGCATATGGTCAGAAGGTGTCCAGAAAGACGTCAGAGCGGGACTGTTTTCGTCGCTACTCCTCACCCAGCAGTTGTATTGAGAGGCCGTGGATTTGGTGGTCCTGTACCAAGAGGACGAGGACCCAGAGGTAGAGGACGCCAGACCGTGGACAGAAAACAAATGGGAATCCTTGCTCTACCAGCTTTGGGTGCTTCAGCACCTATCGATGTTGAAGGAGATATACTTCAATGTTAGTTGTTTTTATTGGTGTTTTTGTGATCCGAATATCACACTTTCGATGTTGAAGAAGGTATTTCGATGTCGGTTGTTTTGACTTTTGAGTTTTGATGATTGATGTTTTCGTGTGCAGCAGTTGCACTTGATTGAAATTTTGTGCACACCAGTTGCACTTGATTGTCGTTTTCGTGCACAACAGTTGCACTTGATTGTCGTTTTCGTGCACAACAGTTGCACTTGATTGATATTTTGTGCACACTTGTTGCACTTGATTGTCGTTTTCGTGCACAACAGTTGCACTTGATTGATATTTCGTGCACACTTGATGAACATGATGTTTTCGTGCACATTAGATGCACATGTTTTCGTGCACACTCGATGCACTTGATGATGTTTTCGTGCATATCTGATGCACTGGATGTTGGATGTTGTTTTCATGCACACCTGTTGCACTCGATTTATGTTTTGTACGCATCCGTTGCACAGAATGTTTTCGTGCACATTCGTTGCACTTGATTTAGTTTTCGTGCACACCTGTCGCACGTGGTTTGATTTTTGTGCATACCCGTTGAGGTTGATTCGTTCTTGTGCATCACTCTTGATGAGATATATTATGCTATATATGCATTATAGCTTCCTTATGTTTGTGCTTGGTCATGTGTTAGAGATATTGCACTACGGCTATAGCTTTGATGGTGTACTTGATTAAAACGGTTGATTTCGCACATTGCACCTTGCATCACAGTTTGTGTGATTCTCTTAGTATTTGCTAGAGTTTCAGTTATCTGAGCTTCACATTTTTGTTTTTATGCGCACGCGTTCCGCTATGGTATTTCTAACTTGTGTGCGATTTCGGAACCCCGTTGATTTGATTAAGTTGATTGGACAAATGTTTTAAAGAATTTGGGTTTAAATTTAAATTCGTGACCGAATATCTTTAAGTGGAGGATATTGTAACATTTTGGAAATTATTATTATTATTATTTTGAAATTTAAATAATAATATTATGAGTTTTACGGAAATAATACCGAATATGGATTTAGGTTTTCTGGATTGGTATCCATATGTATATTTATTTTTGGGAACTGGAAAATATGAGATTTTGAAAATGATAAGTATTTTGTATTAAGAAATTATATAGGATTTTTGTGATATATTGGATTTATTTGGATAGAGAGAGTAAGAGATATGCTTTTTGCACCCCGTTGTCCTCACCCCCTCTCTCCTTATCCTCTCATAATTCTCATACATTTCTCTTTCCTCCAAAAATTTCTCCTCCTGCTCAAAAATATCCCAACTACCAAACTCAAACTCCACCAAAAACCTTAGAATCCTTCATCAAAATCCATTTTTGAGCCAAGATCTTCAAGTAGAGCCACTTGGAGACTTCAAGTGGAGTATTCATCAACCTCAAACCCTTTGGAACTTCATCAAGAGCTTGGATCTCCAATTTTCATCACTCCAATTGGTAAAGTTCCTACTTTTCATCATGTTAGTTAAGTTTCTAAAGATTTGTCCATGGAAAAGTGAAATTTTAGACAAAAATGGTAATTTTGTGGGTTGAACTCTTTCAAGTTTGGTTTTTTGAAGTGATCCACTAGTAGTGATGGATCTAGTATGCTTTACTTGATGATTACACCTTATTTTAGGAAGCAGGGAGTATTTTGATGCAAGAATTTCAATTTTCAAAGATACACAATTTTTGGAAAATTCGTTTCAGCTAAATACTTCTGCAGACATCTGCTCCAAAAAGCATCAGGGGTCTATCCATAATCTGTGTTTCATAATTTTCCTTATGTAAACGTCTGGACCCAATCTTCAGAGGTTTGTTTATGATTTGTGAATTTTTGATTTTGATCTTCAGACGTCTGATGATCAAGTTACCAGATGTCTGCCTTTATTTTGTAAATCATGATTTTTCTCTTCAAATGTCTGAGAGCCCTTCTTCAGATATTTGTTTAGCTCTCTGTGCGACAGTAACACTTTAGCCAAACGTTTGCCCTTGAGAGCTGCATACCCCTACCCTTCTTTATTTTTGACAGTTTTGCTCTTTTGTTTGAAGTTTCTGTCACATTGCGTTGGATTGGGTTTGTATTGATTTTAATGGAATTTCCTTGCATATTTATGATTACCTTGGTTATATGGTCAATTGCGGGGACTTCCAAGACGGCGAAGAAGGGCAAGACGGTCAACAGCTTCGACTGGCTAGAGACGGATTTCGGTAAGTAAATTTATGTCTATAGAGGAAATCGGGTGCGTATAGCACCCCCAAAACTAATACGAGAGAATACTAAGTTATTATAGAAAACGTATATACATAACCCGTATACTTAGCCTATAATTAGATAAATTAGTCTATAGCTCATAAACTATGTAATTAGTCTATAACTCATAACTAATAGAATATATATATATATATATGATTATTGTATGTGACTACACGACTAGATATCCGTACTATATAAGCTATATGTGTTTGTGTACGCGACTAGAGGTCCGTACTAATATTGATTGGATGATTGGTTGACATCATACGATGGAGATTCCGTACTCGATATAATGAGAATAGATTGCCGAATGCAGCTTATGATTATTTGACTCGTGGAGTCATGTTTTTACCCCGATTGGGATACTATGATTGTACTGAGCTATACTCATTTTAAAATTAACGACACGTTTCTATTTTAAAATGATAATGTCAAGGATTCGCTGCTAATTCCAAATAAATATCTATTATAAAAACATCGCAGCCTCCTCACTTCCAAAACAACGTTTCGTTATATTTTAAATTATAATCGTATAGCTTATAAGTAATTATCTATTTAAACGCTTGTTTGCATTACATTTATTCTACTCATTATACATCCACGTTTCAATTAGTTAATTAAGTTACGCTACATTTATATTTTTCGTCCGTAGATGCTTCGTATATCTAGTTATGATATCGCGCTTGTATGGACACTTTATAGAACACTGCACAATTGCCAATGATTTCCTTGTGGCACAATCACAGACTTGCATGCTACACATACACGTCATTGGTACTGCCATGACACTGTAGAATTGCCATGCTAAACAGTGTTCAAGTATATCCATATTGATGTTATTATATGAATGTAATTGACTGATTTATTTGTGTATTTAATCAACTTAAGGAAGATGCATGATGCATTGTTGATAATTATGATTTGATGAATCCAATGGTAATCGAGAGCTATTCTTATACAAATACAATTGATAGGACACTTGCACAATTACTAATGGTTACCATGTTGCACAAGCACAGACGCGTCTACTACACTGCACAACATTAGTATTGCCATAACACAGTAGAAACTGTCATGCTTATTCGTATTCTAGTTATCCATACTAGTATGCATGATACTTGATGATATTGATATACGAATACCATTGCCATGGATATTCGTACATAATTGTTACCTACTGTGGCAAAGATGATTATGCATTGTATTCTTATGAACTTGAGATGAATTATGAATATTGTCCTTATGGACTTGATATTTTCCATGAATTTCGATAAACCGCAATATGATTTTAAAACTTGCTTGTGTCTGCAAAAGCACGGTTTTCTCTTGATATGATGATTTAGGAGTCCACCATGAGTTTACAATGGATTTATGTTAAGATTATCCGATTTTGAGATAGAGGAGGATTAGACCGATTTCGGATACATGGTGGACCCGGTGCGGTACAGAAGGAAAAGAAGCCCGTATAGAAAGACGATGCGAGCCTAGCTAGGATGAATACCGACCGGTGATAGTATTGGACACGGCAGATATTCATAGAATACCGACCGGTGTGAGAAAAAAAAGAAAAAGGACTGATCCAAGGGACAGTGCCAAAAAAACAAATGAGACTTACGTGTCAATGATTGGCACGGTTTTATGATGATGTTTTCGGTGATGTGTGAGTGTCGATGATTGATACGGATTTGATATATTATGATATATGTGAGAAATCAATATAGATGCCCTGCACAGATGAGATGGTTTATGCTATATTGTAACCGAACAGAACTGGTCCTAGAGACGGTACCTGAAATACTATTTTCATATATCGATATACATTAAAAAGGTTTTCAAATGAGCTATAGCCTCACTATTTTCCACATGTCTATGACGACACAAGAAACCTTCAAAAGAAAACTCTCTTTAAATCATTTTTAAAAGGCGTGACGTATATCTTAAACAAAATGCATATATTGCTTTATAAATTAACGTCCGCTACTTGTGCCGTGATATATATATATATATATATATATATATATATATATATATATATCATAGACTATTTTGAAACAATTTACATATATAAATTTTCGGCTACTTTATATGCTTACTTGAATGCATGCTATACATAAGATGTTTATATGATCCCATTAGGATGCGCTTTTATTACATATACAGTAGATATATGTTGTACATAGTATGATAGTACTATACTATATGACTTAGGTAGGTCGTTATTCATACGATTTCTATCTTATGATGTCTTTTTACTCACGAGTTGGCAAATCACCCCCGGTGTGCCTTAATTTCTTGCATGACTGACCGCTCGGATCGTAGCGGCTTGCTGGCACATCTTTCTTCCTTCGGATGATTGTTTTGTTAGATGGGTTACACAGTTGTATCGTAATCGCCTCTTGTATATGTATTATTACTCTTGGATCTAGTTAAAAACTCCATCAACCATTTGTATAATCCACGACTTAGAGACGAGACTTAATGTATTGTTTTTGGGTGTCGGACTCGTATGGAGTCAACTTGAGTTGTTATTTACATATTTATTGTTCTCCGCTTATGATTCTTCGCCTTGAGCGTCGTATATATATTTGCATGGATTGTGTCTCCGCCGTGTGGGTGTGAGCTAGCCCCCGTGTGAGAATGCTTTTTATATTATATGTATTATACTCGTTTTACTCAAAATTTACAAAGGAAGTGTTGTCCTATTTTTTTTAAACGACGAACATGTTTTAAATCGAACTTTATTTATACTTTTAAAACAAACTTGATTTCATTTTAATAAACCTTATTTCAAAACTACACCTCCATTATTTCCTTA
This sequence comes from Agapanthus africanus, assembly GCA_030015575.1. NCBI lineage: Eukaryota > Viridiplantae > Streptophyta > Magnoliopsida > Asparagales > Amaryllidaceae > Agapanthus > Agapanthus africanus. The sequence goes on from CM057337.1 coordinate 518,624,972, forward strand.
AAATGGTTTAGATTCCTGGTTTTTGGATTACTTGGATTACGGTGGGGTCCTATAGACTTCACGTGATATCAAGTGTCGGTCACATGCCATTTCCATGTCGTGACAGTTTCTGACACGACGTCCACCGGTGCATAAGAAATAGGAGGAAAAGGTTTAAATCGTTTTAAGTCAGGATTGTAATATTTTGCACTACCAGGTACCAGCCCAGCCAATCTATTTTAGTAAAACGGCCAAAAGCCCGTGTGCTCTACTCCAGCACTATCCAGTCAAATGACAATTGAAGATAACAGTCAATAGTCTTAAACCTCATACATTAGAGCATGCAAGTGTCTGTGATACCCTAATGTTTCAGGTGACACAACTCTAAGGTTCAAATTATTGCCTTCGCTAATATTTCTGTTCCTTAGAAAAAGCCATATAATTCAAATGAATGGTAAAATTAAAAAGAAAGAAATTTTGATCTAGAAAGAAATGAGAAAAGATGAAGAAAGGCAAGATAAAAGACTGGACCTTAATACAAGAGTTTGTTGGCCAGAGCAGACTCTATATGCTTTAGACTCGTTTACCTGCAGGTAAGACCAATAGCATCGTAGAATACACACATAGAATCAGAATAGCTAGTAAAATATTCTTGGGAATGGAAACTGTAGTATAATACAGAAAGTTCAAATGGATCAGCATCAGGCTTGCATACCTTCAAGATAGCTGATACAGATCCATAAACATCGCTTTTCTTGACATCTTCCAATAGAATGTCTTCCACAACTAAATGGCGCATTATTCTGGAAGCTTCTCCTTTGGCTAAATGTTTGCCAGCTCCATGAAGGTTTAGACTTTCATGTCTGTACTTTTTAATCTGCAAAACAGAGTAGCCTAAGTAATTGATCCACTTATCTACACGGAGAAGAGCAGAAAACATGACTGGCTACTAAACTAGGAACATACATTTTGGCTTAAAGAACCCCTGAATACTTCCAAAATATGGGTTGAGGAGTGTTTCTGGCCTGTTGACTTCACTAATTCAACCTATGCACAGGCATCGATAGATATCAAAATTAAGATGGCACTCAATTAGCAGGTAGTAATGAAAACTGTGAAAGTATAAATCAAATGACTAACAGAGGAGAGGATAGTGCAATAAATGAAAAGTGAGGCGTTGTATCACTACTAACCAGTTGCTTAGCAATGCCTGTGACATTCTTCTCAATCCAATTCAACATCTTTAAACAATTATCACAAGTCTTTTGGCAGTTTACAGGATTAAAATTTTCGCCAAAATGAATCAGCTGCAAAACTCTTCTGCAATCTACATCATTTTCGCAATAGTTTACCTGGAGTAATAAATAAAATAAATCATATCCTGCAAATGTTAACTAGGAAAGATATCAGCAATAACTAAACTAAGGTACCATTCGCAATAAGTTCTCGATATTTGTTTCCAATACTCTATCGTTGTTGGCAAAAGCACCACGCCTAGACCCTGATGCTAGTGGAGTTTGCTCTATGACTCCTTGAGTGAGCATATGCTTGACTCGGATCTAAATGAAAACAAGACAAAAATGCATAAGCGTTTGTGGACTGAAAGTTTAACTGTTAAAATTTCATGTAAATGAGGGAACACACAGATGCTTCGACTTACATAGTCACTATAAGTGTAGTATAATACACAAGATGAACGCAGACCATCTCTACCAGCACGTCCACACTCCTAATAACGTCAAATAAAATTGCTGGTTGCAATCAAGATCCTCCCCGTTGCCATTATCCAGTCATATAAATGTTAGGTTGCTTGATATACATTGTAATCTCACAACCCAAAAGTCTGGAATTACCTGATGGTAGCCTTCTATGGATTTTGGAAGCGAATGATGAATGACGAAACGAACATCAGGTTTGTTGATACCTGAAACATATGTTAGTATCTCATGTTTTGATGGCTGCTAAGAAAAATCCAAAGTATAAGGATCAACAAATACCCATTCCAAATGCCACTGTGGCACATATTATATTAATTTCGTCTTTGCTCCACTGGTTTTGCACATAAGCTCTCTGAGGAGGATCCATGCTGCCATGATAAAATGCTGCTTTGTGTCCAAATTCCTAAACAACAAGCATAACCTTTAACGATACTAAATAAGCAATGTAATTCCCAAATAAATGAATAAATAATGGTCCAATTATTCACTAAACCTTTAGCTTTTATGAATCCAAACATCAAAACAGAATAGCAGAAACCACATTTTAAAAACATTTTATGTGGTCTATGCTTTTGTTGTATCAGGTTAATAGATGCTATAAAGACAGGTCTGGAAATGTATATCCAGGTTGGTTAAAATTGCAAAACAAAACAAGGGAGTATAACACCCCCCCCCCCCCGCCTCTTTCATATTTATTTATACCCCTTTTTGCATTCATCATTTATATAAATCCCCCCCCAACCCCACAGACCAAAAACAAAACCAACCTGCAAAAAGAAAACTCTGTCGTCGTTCCCAAAATAAAAAATCTTCTTCATGAGGGCATGCGTGCACGCGTGCGCAGAAAGAGAGAGAGAGAGAGAGAGAGAGAGAGAGAGAGAGAGAGAGGGTATTATTTTATTGAAAGTTAATCAAATATGTTTGTTTTGTAATATTTAATTTGATTTTCTATCATCAACTTTGCAAATTTCACTCTTAACCATACTTAATCTACAAGTTCATCCACCAATTTATTAATATGAGTCCTGGTTTAGAGCAAGGAAATAAAGAAAAATAGATGAGACAAATAAAAATTTAATACAAATATTAAGAAAACTTAAGAAGATTTATTGGGGGGGAAAGGTATGGGATATATTAACAAAGGTATGATAGAAATGCAACAAATTAGAAGAAAAAATTCACTTTCGCTTTTGTATTGAATGTTAAATAGTCAACAACTGGAAAAAAAATTAGCACTTCCTTTAATATCAATTAACTTAACATAGCCAACGCATAATCATCACAGATTTTACTTCAGTTGTCAATATTTGTTATCTTTTCACCAACCTATAGGTAATCAATTTTCTAATTTAGTGGGATCAGAGTCAGAAACAGGTCATGTTTTTCACCTGATTCCTTTCTTCCTTGAATGTTTTAATCAGTTGATTATGTTTGTATTTATATATTTTGATGTAAAGAATCTCAAGCATGGCAAATAGATGCTCAGCTACTTTACTTTGAAAATGAGTACAAGATTGGGTTTCTAACTTAAAAAAAACCTTAATTTTTTTATCTTGGCCATGCAGAATGCTACTAATGCACTGCACATAGAATTTTTAGCTTAATTGAATTATAAAAAAACTAGCACACGACTATCCTTTTTCACTGTCAAAGATTCTTATGATTATTAACAATCATTGTATTCAAAATTACTAAAAATGTCATTGTTGTAAGAAATAAAGATAGTAAAACTTATAAATGAAGAGTGATCTTAATACTGACATGAAGTCCATGTAATGTATTCAGGGTCCCCTAAAGCAATAAGAACAAGGCAATTGAAGTTTCCTTAAGACTTCATTCAAAGGTGGGGAAACACATTTACAGAGATCTGGATTCAGGTCAACTGCTAAGCTTGCTAATCTTGACGGCTTTCCCATGTAAATGTCTTGCCTCTATATTTTTATGTTTGTCACTTATCTCCATGTCTCAAATACTATAGAACCTCGCCTAATCTAAAATCTGAATAAGCTGCCCACATACTTCTCTTTCATACTATCAAATGTGGTGGCGGGCTAATCAATAGTCCATGGTATGCGTTGAGCTGAATAATTGTATTGACTGGATGCCTCTGGAAAAGAGGGCATAAGCTCAAACTAACAATCCAATGGATAGCAGATCAGTGCCATCTCTTTTATTTCAAAAGAGAGATACACTTGGTATATTAAACAAGGAACTTTTACTAGAAGATCTCCCACCAAAATACTCACATGCCTACTGAAAAATCCCATTTTCCAAAATCTTCAACCTATCTCCAAAGCATGTTCTCTTATTTTTCGATCTGAGGAAGGGTACAGAAAGAACTTTGTGACTGGTGGGCACTAAAAGTTTTGGGTGTAAGGATCAGTAACCTCTACCGCCTCAAGGCCAGCAGTACACCCTCAGTCAATAACCAATATACAGCCTAGAGTTGGAAATTCAATAAAAATATACCAAGGACCCCCTACTTGGAAGAAAACTATTGGCTTCCACCATAATGGCATTAATCAAATCACTCGTCCACCTATAAACACCCTGTTAGAGTTTAAAGTTTATTTAAAGTTAAGAGAGTGATGGGCTTTTAATAGGTACAAATGGGCCTTTGATATAAGTAGGCTCCAACAATAAGACTCAAGTCTTATTGAGGTTTGACCCATCTTATATCTTATACTCATGTGTTTCTTTTGTTGTTTCCAATGTGAGACTATCTTTAAAATCCCATCATTTGGGGTTTTACTTTCAACACTTCCCCTCACGTGCAACCATCACTTTTACTTAGTGTGGTTGTCACGTAGAAAGTCCGAGTAGAGTTACGTGCAACCGTCACTTTTTCTTGGTATGATTGTCATGTGGAGGATCGAGCCACGAGCCATTGGCTCTGATACCATATTAGAGTTTAAAATTTATTTAAAGTTGAGGGAGTGATGGGCTTTTAATAGGTACACATGAGTTTTTGATATAAGTGGACTCCAACAATAAGACTCAAGACTTATTAAGGTTTGACCCATCTTATATCTTATACCCATATGTTTCTTTTGTTGTTTCCAATGTGAGACTATCTTTAAAATTCCATCATTTGGTTTTGTACTTTCAACACACCCCAATGCGGGGGAAATGAGTGATAGAATATTGATGTCAGAAAGAATAAATTCCTTAACCTATAAGTTGAATATGATGTCAAAGATATAGATGGCACAGAATTGGATAAAGACATTGATATAGATATGGCAGAAGCATATATCTAAAAAAATTATTTCCAGCGGTTCATAAATTAAAATGTGCATCTATGACATGGTACATATATGCTTTAGAAAGGTTAGAACCTGCAATTTATCAGCTACTTTCTCACAGTCCATTCTTGAGAGGCAATAAATGATGCCACATTCATCAAAATGATTTTCCTTGATAAATTTGTCTATGTCCTCTAAGCACTTCTTTGTCTTGGGCATTATTGAGTACCTGCAAGATTTATCATGATGATTTGATAGAAAGATATAACTTATAAGTTAGGTATCTTGCCTCACACTTACCATAAGTTTGGGCGATTGAAACTCTGACTGAAAATGATGCAGTTCTCAAGCCCAAGAGCTTGCACAACATCCTCCTTTACACTAGCTGTTGCTGTAGCAGTTAAAGCCAGCACCGGAGTAGTTGGAAACTTCTGCTTCAAAATGCCAAGACCCTGGCATGGTACAAAATACAACAATACAGTAGAAATTTCAAAAGGTTCATGCTAAAGCTGATTAAAGAGAGCTTGATTGCTCAAACCTGATAGTCTGGTCTAAAATCATGTCCCCACTGGCTTACACAATGAGCTTCATCAATGACAATTCTAGCAAGTAGTTCCCGAGAATACAAACTATCCAGATGTCTCAACAAAACATCACTTCTGTAATCACATAAACGTGTATAACGGAATGAGCTTGCATATTAAATTTCTTAACAGCATGAAAGGTCGAGCTGGAATACTTTCAGAAGTTTAATGTGAAAGATAAATACTTCGAATGCAAAGTGCATAAGACCATAGAAATTTAAAGGCTAAATTGCATAAATATACCCATGAACTTTGATGTTTTCTTGTGATTGATACCATGAACTAATTTAATTGCAAATAGGTATCATGAACTATCACCCCCGATTGCAACTAATACTATTTTACAGCCATGTCAGCAATTTTTTGAGTTGTTTTCCCCATTTGAACCTTATGAGATTTCTCATTCAACCCCTTAACCTTCAATTTCAAAAAAGAGAAAAAAAGAAAAAGAAACAAAGCATTCGGATGCAAACCAAGGTTCATGGTACCTATTTGCAATTATTAAAATTCATGGGATCAATTGCAAAAAACATGAAAGTTCATGGATACATTTGTGCAATTTAGCCAAATTTAAATCCACGGCTTTAAATGTAATGCAGAACATTTTAATAGTTGACCTTTCTTTTTGCTAATTCATATATATGATAAAAACCTTATCATGGTTTTGGAATTTCAATTTGGATCAGTTGTAAGATTTCCACCAGGGGTAATGGCACCATCAGTTCTGAAGGTATTCAAATTCCTCAAATATACAGATTACAGGCAATAGTATCACGGAGGCACAGTCTTATAGATAATTCATGAGTCAGAAGTTGCATAAATACAGGAGCATCATATAAATGAAACTCCTTTAAATGCCATAAGAGAGGAATTGAAACCAGAACTCAACAAGGAAACCATTCATTGAGCAGCCTCATCTGAAAGTGATCACCAGGGGTAATGGCACCATCAGTTCTGAAGGTATTCAAATTCCTCAAATATACAGATTACAGGCAATAGTATCACGGAGGCACAGTCTTATAGATAATTCATCAGTCAGAAGTTGCATAAATACAGGAGCATCATATAAATGAAACTCCTTTAAATGCCATAAGAGAGGAATTGAAACCAGAACTCAATAAGGAAACCATTCATTGGGAAGCCTCATCTGAAAGTGAACCATTAGTAGGGGCGAGCGTAAACTGATTAAAACCAATAAACTCAGGCTTAAAACTAAATAGACAGAAATTTTTGGTTTCCATTTGAAAAAAGGTTCAGAGAAAAAATAACTGAACAAGAACAAAATTTGTATGTGTGTGAGTAGAGAGAGAGAGAGAGTGTGTGTGTGTGTAATCCTATAGATAGGATTTGGAAACAAATCTTACGGTCCCTACCTATGTTTTAATGATCGAATTTGTTTTGGGATGTATGCTAGCAATCATGTCATTAATTAAAAAAATGAAACCTCTCTTCACATGTTTTATCTAGATAGGATTTGTTTCCAAGTCCTACCGATGTCACTGATTAGAAAAATGAAACCTCCCTCCCTTCCATATATATATATATATATATATATATATATATATATATATATATATATATAAGAGAATGATGGAGGAAAAGTGCCATAGAAGGGAATGTTCTCTTATGGCGTCGAAAAAATACACCCTCTACAACTTTTTTCGACGATCGGTGCCCATCACCATCATCGTCTTTATCATCTAAGATATGAATATACCAAATCTCATGTGATTCTACCACTTTTTCATTGTTGAATTAGCAATGTAAAAAGTTATATTGTCGGTAAACCGTTAATTTTGCACCCACTAAATCAACGGTGAAAAAGTTGTAAAATCACATGAAATTTGGTGTATCTATATCATAGATGATAAAGATAAAGATGATGGGTGTCAATCGTTGTAAAAAAATGGTATCAGTTGCCCTAAGGGGACTCCATAAGATGCAACCTTAAGAGTCACTCATTTTGCACCTCTTGAATATTTTTAGCTCATAAATGTATAGGCCATCATTAATTACATTAACATTTATTTATAGGGTAAGGGCCTTTCATGAAGTGCCGCGTCAGCGACTCCTTAGGTTACACCCTAAGTCGTCATTTTAGGAACATTTTTCCATATATGTATGTGTGTAGTAATGATCCAGTGAGACACAACTTTATGTAAGACAATGAGACGGCGAATGTGAGCCATTGGATTTGAACAGAGAAAATTGGCAAACCTGATTGCTAGATAATTTAGGTAACTAATTTCAATTTAATAATTATTATTTTTCTAATTCCTTAAATTATGGCCTAGTTAAATTATCGATTTTTTTACTCATCTCATTCTAACCAGTGACATGACATCTTTAATTTAGATGATTTTCCCTTTATGAGATTTGTTATGAATATATGTTGTTATTATAAGTTAGTTACGAATATATTTGTTAATAGATATTAGTTATGATATAGTGTATTATTAGATTGGGAGGTGAAATATAACTCTCACTATATATATGTGTATGAATCATTGATTATATTCCCATGCCAATAGATTATCTCCTTTTATTATTTTCATGGTATCAGATCTAGAGACCATTAGGCAATCAACAAAATTACTAATCAATTTAGTGTTCCGATAAAAGTTCTTCATTCAAATAATGTTAAGGAGTTATATTAACACAGGGTTTAATGCATTTTGTCAGACCCAATGTATATTGCATCAAACTTCATATTCATATTCTCAGTAAAATGGGATTGCTGAACAAAAGAACAGACATTTGCTTAAGGTAACGTGTTCTCTTGTTTTGCATATGTATGTCTTTAAACGATTGTGGAATTTTGCGGTCTTAGCTGCCTGTTTTTATATCAATCGCATGCTTTCTTCGATCCTAAGCAACCAGTCCATTTTCTTTATTTTATTTCCACAGGACAACCCTTTACCTGATTCCCCTAAAGTGTTTGGTTGTCTATATTATCCTCATATACTAAGTTCTCATGTAGACAAGCTAAATCCTCGAGCTACCCGTATGGTGTTTGTAGGTTACTCACGATCTCAAAAAGGGTATGTTTGCTTTGACTCTGCCTCATCTAAAGTTTGTACTTCATGTGATGTGAGTTTAGAAGATCAAGTATATTTTCCGCCAACTGTTAAGAACCCCAGTCCTACTATTCTTGTTCCTCACCTACCTTTCTCAAAACTTGATTCATCTAGTCAACCTGTACGACCTGTTTTTCAGCCTGTAGCCTCTTTTCCACAGGTGTAATACCGTCGTAACAAAATTGCCTCACCTCTTCCCAATGTTATTTCCTCTAACGATTCTTCTGCATGTATTACTATAAAGTCCATTGTTCCTGATTCTCAACAGCTATTATCTTCAGAAGAAGATATTTCTCTTCGTATTGTGTTACGCAAAGATAAGCGTTTATGTACTGCTGCACATCCGATTTCTAAGTTTGTTTCCTATCATAAACATACATTATTTTCTCGTCATTTTGTTTCTTCCTTGTCTTTCATCACTCTTCCTTTCTCTGTTCAGGAAGCTCTTCAGTAACAAAGTTGGCATACAGCTATATTAGAGGAGATTGCCGCACTGCGCTCTAATCAAACTTAGAAATTGATACATCCGCCTTCAGATAAGAAGGTTGTCGGCTCTAGATGGATCTTTACTGTCAAGCATAATTTCAATGGAACGATTTACCGTCTCAAAACTCGATTGGTGGCCAAAAGTTTTACTCAGCAATATGAGTTGGATTATATTGAGACTTTTTCGCCAGTTGCCAAATTGACATCGGTTCGTGTTTCTTATATCATTGGTTGTTTCTAAGACATGGCCACTTCATCAGCTTGATATGAAGAATACCTTAATGGCGATCTTTCGGAGACTATTTATATGCAGCAGGCTCTTGGTTTTGAGCGACCAGGAGAGTTTATGGTTTATCTTCTACATAAATCGTTATACGGCTTGAAACAGTCCCCGTGTGCCTGGTTTAAAAAATTTAGTACAGTTCTACGACAGATTGGCTTCAAACATAGTCGCGCCGACACGTCTCTTTTTATACATAATCGTCCTCAGGACAGGATAATTGTATTAGTGTATGCTGATATTATCATCACTGGATATGATTCTACTGGCATATATCTAAGGTAAAAGAATATTTAGCTTCACACTTTCATACCAAAGATCTTAGGCCACTTAGATATTTTCTTGGAATTGAAGTATCAAGAAATTCTGGTAGATTGCAGCTCTCTCAGCGCAAGTATATACTTGATCTTCTATTTGAGACAAGATTTTTGGGATGTAAACAACCAAACACCCATATGGATTTCTCAGTCAAGCAATCTCGATTAAGCTCTCCCTCGGATCCTCCACTACTTGACCCGGGACGATATTGACGTCTAGTTAGAAAGCTTATTTACCTCACTGTCACTCGGCCAGACATTGTCTTTACCGTTAGCACAGTGAATCGATATATACAGATTCTTTTGTCCTCACTTTAAAGCAGTTGAGCATATTCTCATATATATCAAAGGTTCTTCAGGACAAAGTTTTCTTTACAAATCATCGTCTATGTTGTCGCTCACAACCTTTACGGATACTGACTTTATGGGATCCATTGATGATCGTCGTTCCTGTTAGTGATATGTATGCCCCAGAGGCCATTATTATATGATAAAATGGATGCTTGGATATATATATGGAGAACTTTCTTGCTCGACATGATAGTATACTATCTGGTTTCTTTTACCTTAACATATTCATTGGTATTATTATACCATCTCTCATATACATGTTAATAAAGCCCTTAGGATGTAGGCTTGACTACCAGGATTATGATGCGGATCATACTACTGGGACCTGGATAGTCCATAAGCACATCATTCAATTGTTCCTAGTCGAGGGTATATCGAGACAGGGCATCGATACACCGGAGTAGACTAGTATATACGTTTCTTGATCCTGTATGTGGCGATGGTTGATCTCATATCCATTGGTGTTTGACATCAAAAATTGTACACAGATGCTCATTAGAGAATGGGTAAACCGAACAGGACTCGCCGAGAACTCCTAATTGGTATTATACCTATCGTCAAATAGCAGTTCTCTGGTGACACTGGTACAGATTAGTCTGTAAATCCGAGATCGTCATAGAATCTTGTGTGGCTCCCACTGTGCTTTGATTTTCTTCCTACCACGGCTCAAAAGAGTCGTGCAAACAGGTGGATTTTGGGTACAATCCTGAGTCACATGGAGGCAATGAGCGATAGGAGGGCTTTCGTCTCTCCCAGAATTTGGAGTTGATGTTGCGCTATATTCGATTGGCTATAACCGTAAGTCCCCGGCCAGGGCTGTTGATGAGATTTACCGGTAAGTGTTATCAGTAGTTTCTCATACCGTTATAGGCCTTACATCGGCATGACTTATCAAGTTATTGGGATCTGACGATACCACCCCTAAACTCGTTATGCGACATATCAAACAAATAGACCGGACTGTACGGTAAGTGTTATTTATAGGCTTCATGGAGAGTATGGACAAGCTTGCTTGCTGATCTTCTAATCGCTCAATACCTGAGTAGTCGTTACATCCAGCTAGTACCGCTGACGGCTTGTGGGTGACTGATGTGATCATCACCCACTGCTGGCATATTGACGAGTCTTTAGAGTCACACACAGAAGTTTCCTAGTTCAAACGAAACGAAATAGGGCACATATGTTGATATGTGCGGGGGCCTGATTAAATACCAGTATGTGATACCGTATTATAATCTGGCGGTTATCTGGTATCGGTCGGGTTATATGTGATATAACCGGATTATCGAATCGAGTGTTGATTTGATAATGTGATATACAGATAAATGATATTAGTCGGTTATATGTGATATAACCGGATTATTAAATCAAGTGTTGATTTAATAATGTGATATATATATTATATTTGATATAATTATATCTTAACTAATATTATTGCTCACTGATTCTTTACTTAATATATATTAATATATATATATATATATTTGATATATGTGTGTATATACATATATATATTAAAATGAAGCATGGTGTAATTTCTATTTTTGGAAAATAGAATAAATAAGGTGGAAAATGGAAGCATGGGTGTAGCATGGCTTTTATTATTTGTTTATTTATCTTGACTCGCTATTCAAGCATGGTTGCAATTGATTATTGTAATTTATTCCATACTTGAATAAGTGAGCTCAAGGATGAACCATTCTACACTTGCGATTTCTTTCTTGAGTTGCTCTCTAGCTTCCATCTTCTTCACCTCACTGCTCCAAGCTCAAACCCCTCGCATGTGTTGTAAAACCTTGAGCTTGTGAGACCCCTAGTGAGCAAACACAACCCCTACTTCGCCATCCTACACTTGATTAGCAATCAAGTGTAGTGTGTTTCCTTCATTAAAGATAGTTTAGTGAATAGGCAGCTTGAGCTAGAGGGACTTCAAGTGGATCATCTTCGGCATGAAGATCATGAAGGAGGCTCGTTCAAACTTGAAGTAGAGCCTAGTGGAGTCGCGTGAACTACAACCCGGAGCTTTAGAAGAAAAGGACACGGTCATCAAAGGTTGTAACCTCCTTCCCTTCTATTAGTTTTGTCATATCATCATAGAAAACCCTAGTTATTCTAGTTAAGATCTTGGTTAGTGTTCGTTAGCACCCGAAATTTTTTAAATTGCATGTGTGATGCCCGTTTAAACCTCGTTGCGGTACTAGCAAACACTTTCATGGTATCAGAGCCAAGCTAGAACATTTGGGTAAGTCTTTACAATGTTAAAATATTCGATCGAGTTTCGAAACCTGTGATTTATCATGTTTCTGTCGAATTTTCAAAAGTTGGAATTTTGGTGATTAAAAATATGCAGAAAATCATGCAGGCTTTTTAATGGAGCCTCAAGAAATCTGACGACCTAACTCCCTCAAACGGCCGCAGAACCGCGGCCAAACCCCAGGTTTGGTCGCGGTTCCGCCGCATGTTAATCGAGTTAAGGAGTCGTTTCTCTTGTGCTGCTCCATTTGGTGATCATGCACTCTCTGGATGTTTTTAATGATTCTCAAGTTGTTGAGGTCTCTGGATTTTATGAGTATTCGATAAATCGATCGAAATGTTTAACGTTGTTTAAATCTTGATGATATGTGATACAATTGTTAGAATCCGGAATAATTAGTTTTGTGAAAATTAGTTTGTATATTGTAAATCTAGTCGTTTAGTCTCGTTTGATCGATTGCCACGGAGTTTTGATTCGGATCAAAACCCCGTCGCAATTGCGTATAGTACGCGATCACTCAGTCGGGAATCTTGTTGAATTATCCGACAGCTTATTGAAAAGAGTTTTCAATTTGAGACTAAAATGCAAGGTTTATAAGTTAGGCATGAAATCCAGAATGAGATATTCCGGATTTATGATGTCTAAGAATATACGGATTCTAATTATTGTAGTTTTTCATTTCTTTTCTGCGACCGTAAGTGTTATATGTAGAGTATCCCAAATCTCGTTGATATATGTCAACGGAATTTGGGATACACGTATTTACTTGCATTGATGACATGTGTTGCTGTGATATGTTTTATTGGATCGTTGTGATTGAATAGCCGGAGGTTTTACGTAAAATGAGAGTTTCATTTTCATTCATGTAAAATCTGTATATAATATTCTTTTATTAGGACACTTCCGGATTGAGGATGATGTCACCATTAATATATATTATTTACTTTTCCGCATTAGGATAGACCCAAGGCGGAGAGCACAAGTAACTGGGTTCTGTAGTCCAGTGGAAGACCATCTCGAGAAGTCGAGACCGGGTCTCCTAACTCTAGAATTGGCAGGGTTGCTTGCCACTCTCGTAGGAGTCTAGGGATGTGGGTTTGGCTATTCATCACAACCGTGAAATCCGTGTTTTTCATTATTGGCTGAATTTAAAACACGGAGCTCGTAGTATATCCAATATTTCATATGTTGACTTCTGCTGCTTTGTTCTGTGACGAGAAGTCCAAGATGGTATTATACTTATCTTCAGATAGCAGTTCTCTGGTGACACTGGTACAGATTAGTCTGTAAACCCGAGATCGTCATAGAGTCTTGTATAATTCCCACTGTGCTTTGATTTATTCCCTACCACGCTCAAGAGAGCGTGCTAACAGGTGGATTTTGGTACAATCCCGAGTCACATGGAGGCAATGAGCGATAGGAGGGGTTTTGTCTCTCCCGGTATTGGGAGTTGATGTTGCGCTATACTCGATTGGCTATAACAAGAAGTCCCTGGCCAGGGCTGATGATGAGATTTACTGGTAAGTGTTATCAGTGGTTTCTCGACCCATTATGAGCCTCACATCGGAATGATTTATCAAGTTATTAAGGTCTGACGTTTACCACTCCAAGACTCGATATACGACATATCAAACGAAGAGACCGGACTGTACGGTAGTATTACTGGATTCGCGGGTGTTTGGACAAGCTTGCTTGTTGATCTTCTGATTGCTCAATACCTGGGCAGCCGTTACGTCCAGCTAGTAACGCTGATGGCTTGTGGATAACTGATATAATCATTATCTACTGTTGATGTATTGACGAGTCTTTAGAGTCCTACACAGAGGTTTTCTAGCTCAAACGATACGAAGTAGGGCACATATGTGATATGTGCGGGACCGAGATTAATATGTGAATGTGATACAGTATTCTAATCTCGCGATATGGTTATATGAGATATAACCGAATTATTGAATCAAATGTTGATTCAATAATTTGTTATATGTATATTTGATATACATATAAATGATATTAGTCGGTTGTATGTGATATAGCCGGATTATTAAATCAAGTGTTGATTTAATAATTTAATATATAATTGTATATTTGATATATTGATATATATTAACTAATATTAGCTCACTTAAGAATTTCTTTTCTACAAATACATTTAAATATATATGAGATATATATTAATGTATTTACTTTTGTATCATGCTAGATGATACATTGGACATGGGAGTATGAGACTCATACCAAACTAAAGATAATTTGGGTGATTAATTATTAAGGGAAAAATCAAAATTAGGTGAAAATTAGCATGGCTAAAGATACTTGTGGAAGCATGTAGAAACCTTGACTTAGTCCACTAATTTTGTTTTACTCTAAATATTTATTAACCTAACCATTATTTTAAGCCATGGTTAAGTCTCTACAAATATCAATTGAGATATTTTTTTCACCATGGTTCATCACTTGATCATCTTCTTCATCTCATTTTTTTCTAGCTTTTGATGAGATGAAGAAAGAAAGAGAGAAAAATAATTCTAAAATGAGCAAATTTCTCACTTCATCAATCTATACCAAACTAGCCATTTAGTATAGATTGTTTACTTCACTAATTCCTCAATTAGTGAAGGGGTGGCTTGAATTAGAGATTCCTCAAAGTAGATCATCTTTGGCCTCGAAGATCCTTAAGCAAGCTCGTTTTTTCGCCTAGTGGAGCCTAAGAAGAGTTCGGGGACCACTACTTGGAGCTAAGGGACTACTACACGGAGCTTTAGAAGTGAAGGACCGGTCTACAAAGATTGTATTCCTTGTTCGCTTGGTGTAAAGTTTGTTTACATGCTTTATAAAACCATAATTCTCTACTTCGATTCTAGGTTAGCGTTTCTTAGTACTCTAGATTTTTTTAAATTGCATACTCGATGCTTGCTAAAACCTAGTGGTAGTGCTAAGAAACTCCAACATAGTATCAGAGCTACTAGGCATTAGATGTCGACCTATGGGAGGTTCTCACTGCGTGATAGTGCGGCGAAGTATAGGCTCTTACCCCCAGGATGTCCCGAGACCGAAAGGTGTTCCGACGGGTTGTAGTCCTCGCGAGAGGGCATGCGAAAAAAATAGCTGCTGAGGGATCTGTATGTGCCACGACAACCCCATTGGATGGGGTGGCTGCCTGACCAACATGGTCTAAAGTATTAGGAGTGGTCTAGGCAAAGTTAAAGTGTTCGATCGACTTTTCGAAACCCTAAAATCCGAGTTTCTGTAATTTTTCTCAAAAGTTGGAATTTTTTAGTTTAAAATTATTCAGAAAATAGTGCAGGGTTTTCTATGGATCCCCAAGAAGAACGAGCGCCCAACTCGACCAAACGGTCGCGCAACCGCAGCAAAACCATATGTTTAGCCGCGGTTCCGCGGCACAATTGGTGAGGCAGGGACTCCCCTTTCTTGTGCTGCTCCGTAGGTACATTTGGCACTTTCTGGGTGTAGGGTGTTTTTCGTCACCCCATTGAGATGGGAATACGCGCGCTTGTCAGGCGTACTACAGATTCCCCCGGCCTAGGGTAGGCCGGGGTTTAATGATTGTGGGGATCCGAATCTCCGGCAGCCGCGGACTAAGCTGCCGTTAATTACCCATCGCCATTGGGGCGAGGGAACCTCCGATTAACGGGTTAAACTGGTCATGCGAACTCAATGTGCAGTATACGTGTGTTCAGTTCTGAAAGGGGGGGTTTGGATATATCGGGAGCCACGCAGAGTTTTTACGGGGGTCCCGCTACCCGGATAGCGGGCTGGGGGTCAAGGGGGCTAGCAGCCCCCTTGCGGGGTGCGGGGCAGCGCCCCGTTAGAAATTTTTTTCTAACAGGGACAGTGTCGTGGAGTACGTGTATGTATAAATTTGTATACATATGTATATGTGTATATATGTACACAAAAGAGGGGGAAAAGACATCCAAGGGATGCACAGGTGCGCAAGCGCACGCGCCACGTGTCGGCACGCGGGCGACTTGCGCACTTGCGCAGTTGCGCAAACGCGCGCGCCACGTGTCGGCACGCGGGCGCCTTGCGCACAAGCGCAGTTGCGCAAGCGCGCGCGCCACGTGTCGGCACGCGGGCGACTTGCGCACTTGCGCAGTTGCGCAAGCGCGCGCGCCACGTGCCGGCACGCGGGCGACTTGCGCACACAACAGGCTTTTAGCCTAAAAAGATTTCTCTGAAGAGAAATCAAAGAGGAGTTAGACTCCTGAGTGTTTTTTTTTGTTGGGTTAATGGAAGGGTTCTTCTTCTTCCTCCTGTTGCTTGCTGGATCTTGAAGATCAAGAGATGTAAAATCTCAAAATCTCTTCTTTTTAAGATCTGATGGCAGATCCAAGTTCCCCTTTGTGGGTTTTGTGGTGGAAAACTATTTAGTTTTGAAAAAGGAAGAGTAAAACTCTTGATTTAATTCAAGAGAAAGAAGAAGGTTTTGGAACCTTGAAGAAGGAAGAAAGAGCTCAGCTCTAATTTTTGTGGAGAGAATAAAAGGTATATTTTTATTCATCATCATTTTGCCTTTTATAGGCTTACATATTTGCATATAGCCCCTTGGGCTTTACAAAATGGCATTTTGCCATTCCATGGCTCATGTGCCATTTCATTTTTGCACATAAGCCATGGGCTTACAAAATATTGGCTTTATGCCCATTTTGTTTACATTCATGCATAAAAAAAAATTACATAAAAATTATTTATGACACGATTTATATTTAGCATGGGGAGGGTCGGCCGCTTCATGTTTCGGACTCGACCCGGGGCATGGGCCCACTTGACCCGGGCTTGGGCCCACCTAGCTTGGGGGTTGACCTTGACTTTGACTCGGTCAACCGGGGTGTAAATTTTTACCCCAACAAATTGCCCCCCATCAATAAATGCACACCGCCCATTTGAGTTGTGTGCATGAAATTGATGGATCTTGAAGTTGGACTTCGAGTTAGAACATCATTCCAGGGGCGGAACATCATCCCAGGGAGCATGATTCCCGGGGATCGGAGCATTATTCTGATTCGCGGAGCATAATTCCAGAGATCAGAGCATCGTTCCGAAGAGCGGAGCATAATTTCAGGGGATCGGAGCATCATTCCGATGGGTGGAGCATGATTCCAGAGTTCGGAGCATCTTTCCGAAGAGCGGAGCATAATTCCAGGGGATCGGAGCATCATTCCGATCCGCGGAGCATAATTCTAGGGATCAGAACATCATTCCGATTTGTGGAGCATAATTCCACGGATCAGAGCATCATTCTGATTTGCGGAGCATAATTCCAGGGATCGGAGCATCATTCCGATGATCGAAGCATGATTCCAAGGGATCGGAGCATCATTCCGATGAGCGGAGCATGATTCCTGGGTTCGGAGCATCATTCCGAAAGGCGGAGCATGATTCCAGAGTTCGGAGCATCTTTCCGAAGAGCGGAACATAATTCCAGGGGATCGGAGCATCATTCCGATGGGCGGAGCATCATTCCAGGATCGGAGCATCATTCCGAAGGGCGGAGCATGATTCCAAGGAGCGGAGCATCATTCCGATGAGCGGAGCATGATTCCAGGGATCGGAGCATCATTCCGATGAGCGGAGCATCATTCCAGGGATCGGAGCATCGTTCCGATGGGCGGAGCATCATTCCAGGGGATCGGAGCATCATTCCGATGGGCGGAGCATGATTCCAAGGATCGGAGCATCATTCCGATTTGCGGAGCATCATTCCAGGGATCGGAGCATCATTCCGATGGGCGGAGCATCATTCCAGAGTTCGGAGCATCTTTCCGAAGAGCGGAACATAATTCCAGGGATCGGAGCATCGTTCCGATGGGCGGAGCATAATTCCAGAGATCGGAGCATCTTTCCGAAGAGCGGAGCATAATTCCAGGGATCGGAGCATCGTTCCGATGGGCGGAGAATGATTCCAAGGATCGGAGCATCATTCCAATTTGCGGAGCATCATTCCAGGGATCAGAGCATCATTCCGATGGGCGGAGCATCATTCCAGGGGATTGGAGCATCATTCCGATGGGCGGAGCATGATTCCAAGGATCGGAGCATCATTCCGATTTGCGGATCATCATTCCAGGGATCGGAGCATCATTCCGATGGGCGGAGCATCATTCCAGGGGATCGGAGCATCATTCCGATGGGCGGAGCATCATTCCAGGATCGGAGCATCATTCCGAAGGGCGGAGCATGATTCCAAGGATCGGAGCATCATTCCGATGAGCGGAGCATGATTCCAGGGATCGGAGCATCATTCCGATGAGCGGAGCATCATTCCAGGGATCGGAGCATCGTTCCGATGGGCGGAGCATTATTCCAGGGGATCGGAGCATTATTCCGATGGGCGGAGCATCATTCCAGGATTCAGAGCATCATTCCGAAGGGCGGAGCATGATTCCAAGGATCGGAGCATCATTCCGATAAGCGGAGCATGATTCCATGGGATCGGAGTATCATTCCGATGAGCGGAGCATGATTCCAGGGGATCGGAGCATCATTCCGAAGAGCGGCAGACATTTTGACTGAAGCATACTTTCGATGCAGAGGTTGATTCCCAGGCGAAGCGTAATTTCGACAAGGAAGGCAGATATTCCGAGGCGAAGCATTGATTTCGACACGGGATACATTCTGAGACGGAGCATGATTCCGGCTCAGAGCTGGTTGGCTGACTTGATTCCGAGACGAAGCATAATTTCGACAGGGAATGCAGGTACACCGAGACGAACCATCATTTCGACACGGGGTGCACATTCTGAGACGAAGCATGATTCCGACGCAGAGCTTGTTGGTTGATTTGATTTGGGTTGACATCAGTATCGCTACACTGGAATATGGTACCAAGAGCGAATCATCATTTGTCATGAGAGGGTTTGGGGATTGGGGTTTTTGTTTGGCATCTGCATTGCTGCACTGGAATAATGCCAGGAGCAACTCATCATGTGCCCAGAGAGGATTTGGATTTGGTTTGTTTGGCATCTGCATTGCTGCACTGGAATAATGCCAGGAGCAACTCATCATGTGCCCAGAGAGGATTTGGATTTGGTTTGTTTGGCATCTGCATTGCTGCACTGGAATAATGCCAGGAGCAACTCATCATGTGCCCAGAGAGGATTTGGATTTGGTTTGTTTGGCATCTGCATTGCTGCACTGGAATAATGCCAGGAGCAACTCATCATGTGCCCGGGGAGGATTTGAATTTGGTTTTTGTTTGGCATCTGCATTGCTGCACTGGAATAATGCCAGGAGCAACTCATCATGTGCCCGGGGAGGATTTGAATTTGGTTTTTGTTTGGCATCTGCATTGCTGCACTGGAATAATGCCAGGAGCAACTCATCATGTGCCCGGGGAGGATTTGAATTTGGTTTTTGTTTGGCATCTGCATTGCTGCACTGGAATAATGCCAGGAGCAACTCATCATGTGCCCGGGAGGACTTGGGAGAGATCGGGATCGTTTTACGCCCGTGGATTGTATACGGTTTTGCAGGATGTATGATCCAGACCGTAGGGCCATAAAAATTTTAGGGCTTTGTTGGAGTCTGCATCGCTGCACTGGAATATGGTACCAGGAGCGACTCATCATTCGCCGCTTGGGGATTGGAATTTGGAATTTGGTTGGCGTCTGCATCGCTGCACTGGAATATGGTACCAGGAGCGACTCATCATTCGCCACTTGGGGATTGGGGAGCGATTGCTTAGGAGACAGGTTTGGATCCCTATCACCTAAGACTTTTCAATTTTATGGGCCGTGAGGGTCCCATAAAGGTATTTTCTCCCTGCGAGTCGTAAGGATCCTGCAGGTGTGTTTTCTCCTTAAGAGTCGTGAGGACTCCTAAGTGTGTTTTTCCTTGGTGAGTCGTAAGGATCTCACGAAGGTTTGTTCTCCTCATGCATCGTGAGGACACATGAGTGGGTCTTTCCAATAAAGCGTAATTCCAAAGGCGGAGACCAGCCGCGTAACTGGTGGTTGCGGTGGGGCATGGGTATGCTGAGAATCATTTGAGCCCGTGGATTGTATACGGTAGTCAATTTGGGGACTGGCCGTAGGGCTGAAGGAATTTTGGGAAATTGGATTTTTGTTTGGCGTCTGCATTGCTGCACTGGAATAATGCCAGGAGCAACTCATCATCCGCCCTTGTTTTTTTTTTGTTTTTTTGTTTTTTTGTTTTTATTTTACCGCGATTGCTCTATCATTTCAGCTTTTCTTATCGCGAAGGTCGCGATTGCCCTATCATTTCGGCTTTATTTTCATTTTTATTTTTACTCGCTGATTTTTATTGCGAGTTGCCCCATCATTTCGGCTTTTCTTTATTTTTCTTTTATTTACACATTTTTTTTTTACATTTTTTTTTACATTCCCAGTTTAACGACTTAGAGGTCGACTGTTCCCAGTTTAATGACGTGGTGGTCGATTGTTTTCAGAGAAAGGCAGATGCCTGAGAGAATCGGTTTCACGAAGAACTTCGGTCTCCGTTTGTATGAAATTGGCGGTTGCAGCTTGACTGTTTGTTAACACGCCTTTGGACAGTTCTATCTCTCCTGCCTTGTATTGCTTTTCGACCCAATCTTTGAAGACGAAGCAGTCCTCAATGGCATGACCTATCACTCTGTGATAGGGGCAGTATTTGGGGTCGTCGGTCCTATTCGCTTCCTGCGGTCTTTTTGACTCTGGCAGTTGTAGACCGTTCTTCAGGGCATCTTTGAATATTTTACGGATTTTGTCCCTTCTGAAGGAATAGACCTTATCCAGCTTCTCTTTCAGTGGAGATTCTCCTCCCTCTCCGAACATTGGCTTCCGAGGCTGGTTGGCGCTAGGCCCGCTCAACCCTTGCTTATTTCGGTTGGCCAAGGCATTGAAAGATTCAGAATCGTCGGAATTTCCGCCTTTGCGATTATCGTCCTTTCGGTTTCTCCAGGACCTATTGTTATTTTGGGAATCCGAGGAGGACTCCTGCTTTGAGCGCTCCAGCATTTGAACTTTTCTGGTCAGTTCTTGGAATGTTTTGAGACCCGCGGTGCATAGAAACGGGGCCATCCAATTGTTGAGATTTCCGACAAGGAGACTGACAGATTGGTCCTGCTCTATCGGTGGTTCACATTTGACGGAGAGATTGCGCCATCGGGTTATAAAATCCGTGTTGCTTTCGTTGTTCTTGGGCTTGGTCCTTACGAGCTCGGCAATGGTGATCTTATCGCTGACGCTCATGAATCTTTGTCGAAACAAAGACTCCATTTGGACGAAAGTAGTAACGGAGCCATCTGGTATGCTCGCGTACCAGTCGAAAGCAACATCGGTCAAGCTATTAACGAACTGGCGGAGGAGAAGCGCATCATTGCCCCCAGTATTCCCGCATGAGGCTTTGAAGTGGGCGATGTGCTGATTCGCATTTCCTGCCCCATCAAATCTTCCGAATTTAGGGATGATATAGCCGCTAGGAAATTCTACCAGATCATATTGAGCAGGATATGGTCTCCCGCTACTGTTAACATCTTTTTGAGCTTCAGCTTCGGCTACCAGTGTTTTGACTTTGCTGGCAACCAAATCCATAATTTGAACTTGAGTTAGCGGGCTACTGTCATCGGTAGCCAAGACATTTGCTGAGATAGGATGCGACTGATTTTCATGCGGTCCGCCCACTTTTGGATTTGAGGGAACGGGCGTCGGCTGTCTCGGGACACCGTTTCCCGGTTCATGAGCTGAACCCTGTGCTTGATTGGGCGGCTGAGAGGCAAGTTGGGCTGTAAGCCGTAAGACGACATTTGTCAAGTCGTCGATCTTTGAGTAGAGCTTGGCCATCTCCTTATCTTTGCTTCTGAGCTGTTTTCGGAGCTCTTGGAGAAGTTGCTGCTCTGCGGTCTTAGGACGGAAAGTTGGCTCATCTTCGCTTTCCGAGCCTGACTCCTCATGAATTGAGGGCTCTCTCTGCCTATCAGTCTCATCGAGAGGGTTTTCATCATCCAGCGGAGGCGGCTGTTCTTGGGAAGTGGCAACCACATTCAAGCCAGATTGGATTTGAGATGTGGTAGCCCCTTCCTTGCTCTTACTGCGCGTGCCCACCACATAGACAGTGTGGATAACAAATTCAGCCATCCCCTCATCTTTGGCGGGGTAACCCTGTTCTTCGAACCTCATGAGGTTTAGCCTGGCAGTAGCCCTGGCCCTTTTGTTGGCTCTATATCTGAGCCTTTTCTCCCTCAGCTTCTCGATTTTGAAGGCTTGGCGGGCATCTGCTACCCGGGAAGCCATTGTGAGTTGATCAGAGGGGAGCTTAGAGAAGACACCCGATCGAGCAGTGGTCAAGGGCACCGCTGGAGCTTGCTCGGGACGCGTTGTAGCTTTATTGGTGTTGATGGCCTTGCCCCCAGCTGGGGCCAAGGAAATTCGTTCAGACACCGACTTGCGTTTGGGTTGGGGCACCCTTGAGATCACCACATTTGGTCTCCTGCCTTTCGAGACCGGTTTGTCTGCCACCGGGGCTTGAGGAGCTGGGATGGCGCCAATCGGCATGAACACAATAGAGCCGAATGGTAGCAGCGGCTCCTCCCATTGTCGCCCGAGACTGGCCGGAAGGACCGTCCTAGAGTCTATCCTCATCGTGTAGGAGACGGGAGATGAGTTCATCATCGAAGACATCGTCGGAAGGTGATTGCTTGAAAATCTGCATGAAAAAGCATTATTTTTAGTATAAATACAGGTATGTATATTTATTGAGTTCGCATGAACGCTTAACCCGAAATATGGGAGGAGAGATTGGTCCCACCGGGCGTGCCAGAATCTGTAGGGTGTTTTTCGTCACCCCATTGAGATGGGAATACGCGCGCGCTTGTCAGGCGTACTACAGATTCCCCCGGCCTAGGGTAGGCCGGGGTTTAATGATTGTGGGGATCCGAATCTCCGGCAGCCGCGGACTAAGCTGCCGTTAATTACCCATCGCCTTTGGGGCGAGGGAACCTCCGATTAACGGGTTAAACTGGTCATGCGAACTCAATGTGCAGTATACGTGTGTTCAGTTCTGAAAGGGGGGGTTTGGATATATCGGGAGCCACGCAGAGTTTTTACGGGGGTCCCGCTACCCGGATAGCGGGCTGGGGGTCAAGGGGGCTAGCAGCCCCCTTGCGGGGTGCGGGGCAGCGCCCCGTTAGAAATTTTTTTCTAACAGGGACAGTGTCGTGGAGTACGTGTATGTATAAATTTGTATACATATGTATATGTGTATATATGTACACAAAAGAGGGGGAAAAGACATCCAAGGGATGCACAGGTGCGCAAGCGCGCGCGCCACGTGTCGGCACGCGGGCGACTTGCGCAGTTGCGCAAGCGCGCGCGCCACGTGTCGGCACGCGGGCGCCTTGCGCACAAGCGCAGTTGCGCAAGCGCGCACGCCACGTGTCGGCACGCGGGCGACTTGCGCACACAACAGGCTTTTAGCCTAAAAAGATTTCTCTGAAGAGAAATCAAAGAGGAGTTAGACTCCTGAGTGTTTTTTTTTTGTTGGGTTAATGGAAGGGTTCTTCTTCTTCCTCCTGTTGCTTGCTGGATCTTGAAGATCAAGAGATGTAAAATCTCAAAATCTCTTCTTTTTAAGATCTGATGGCAGATCCAAGTTCCCCTTTGTGGGTTTTGTGGTGGAAAACTATTTAGTTTTGAAAAAGGAAGAGTAAAACTCTTGATTTAATTCAAGAGAAAGAAGAAGGTTTTGGAACCTTGAAGAAGGAAGAAAGAGCTCAGCTCTAATTTTTGTGGAGAGAATAAAAGGTATATTTTTATTCATCATCATTTTGCCTTTTATAGGCTTACATATTTGCATATAGCCCCTTGGGCTTTACAAAATGGCATTTTGCCATCCCATGGCTCATGTGCCATTTCATTTTTGCACATAAGCCATGGGCTTACAAAATATTGGCTTTATGCCCATTTTGTTTACATTCATGCATAAAAAAAAATTACATAAAAATTATTTATGACACGATTTATATTTAGCATGGGGAGGGTCGGCCGCTTCATGTTTCGGACTCGACCCGGGGCATGGGCCCACTTGACCCGGGCTTGGGCCCACCTAGCTTGGGGGTTGACCTTGACTTTGACTCGGTCAACCGGGGTGTAAATTTTTACCCCAACACTGGGTATTTTTAAGTGAGACTCAAGTGTTGAGGTCTCTGAGATTTATGGGTGTTTGAGATATCGATCGAAATGTCTAATATCGTCTAGATATCTGTGATTTGTGATACAATATTTGGAATTCACAATAATTAGTTTTGTGAAAACTGATTAGTGTTTTGTAAATCTAGCAATTTAGTCTCTTCGATAGATTGCCATGGATTTTTGATTCGGATCAAAACTCCGTCGCAATCTCGTATAATACGCAAACACTCGCCGGGTAACACTACTCGATAGCCACGCCCCATAGCCCCGGCCAAGTGACTGTAGGAGAACCCCGTAGCCAAAAGCATCCCTTTGGGTGCTCGCGGCCGTGGTGTTCCGCCTAAGTGCGCTTCGTCGAAGGCATCGGGGGTACGGCCGTCTATTAATGTTTCCGACGAGCATTCGATCATTTGTTGGGAATCTTGTTGAATTGTCCGACTGGTTATTTAAAAGTGTTTTCAATTTGAGATTAAAATGCCGGGTTTATAGTGTTAGGCATGAAATCCGGAGTATGAGATATTCCGGATTTATGATGTCTAAGATGGTTGCGGATTCTAATTATTGTAGTTTTTCATTTCTTTTCTGCGACCGTAAGTGTAATATGTGGTGTATCGCCGGTTTCGTTGCTATACGTCAACGACAATTGGGATACGCATATTTACTTACGTTAATGACATATGATGTTATGTGTTGCTGTGATATATTATATTGGATCGTCGTATTTGAATAGCCGGGGGGTTTTGCATGAGATGGGAGTTTTTTCATTTTCATTCATATAAAAATTTGTATGTAATATCTTTTATTGGGACACTTCCGGATTGAGAATAATATCACCCAAAGCGGGGAGCACAAGTAACCGGGGTCTAAAGTCCAGTGGGAGACCACCTCGAGGAGTCGAGACCGGGTCTCCTAACTCTAGAATTGGCAGGGTTGCTGCCGCTCTTGTAAGGGTCTAGGAATGTGAGTTTGGCTATTCATCACAACCGTGGAATCCGTTTTTTTTTACTGGCTTGATTTAAAACACGAACCTCCTAATATATTCTATACTTCATATGCTGAATTCTGCTGCAATGTTCTGTGATGAGATCATATAACTGCGTGAGATGAATGCTTTATATTATATATATGATATATAATAAACGTTGCTTATGTTTTGCATCCGCGCTAGTCCTGCCCCCGCTCTGTTGTTAGTTAAGTAACCTAACGGTGCATGACGGAACCCCGTGGCGAATGCGGATGGCATAAACGTACGTTGTATTTTCGTTTCTTCTGTGATGTTTAGGAAACATAATGATGGGACTTCATTAATGAGATTAATGAAAAGGAAAGAAACCTAAAGATGTAAAATCAAATTTTCAAAAGGTAGCTCTAGTTATTGCTTTGCATAGCGGTATTCTTTATGAATATCCAGCACCTCATTCGATGAGGAAAAAGCCGAGATCCCTTCACCGAGAATGACCTCTTTAGCAAAAGCTAGCAGATACTTAAACCCACTCAGTTTGTTTTGAAAAACGCTCGATTTTAAAAAGCGGAGCTTAAACCGCTCATTTTTCAAATCACTCGATTCTATAACGATATCAAGTTCATTACGCAAAAAGTTTTCTTAAAAACCTGTCGTAGCCCTCCGTCATTTCAGATTATGACTATTTAGTATTCGTGTTGCGTTTGTTAAGCTTGTCAAGACGTAGTGTGCAGTAGCTGATTGGTGCTTATCTGTAACCATATGATGCGATTGGATTAGGATAGTCGTACGGCCTTGTTGACATTGTCAAGGGTCGTACGGGTGAGTTTAATTCAATCAGGAAATGAACGGGTTGAACTTGACTTGCGGTTTATGGTTTGTTGGCCTTGTCAAGGTCATAAATCACTTGGGGCAAAAACATTATTGGGAATTTCAAGTATTGAAATTTGCAATGAGATTGCATACCTTCTATAAGATAGTTGGATTCCGATATCCACTGCGAGTAAGAGTTACTCCTGGGAGAGTTTTGCATTTTACAATTAGTTAATCCAGTAGGTGTCTAAGAAAGGTGTTAACGGGGTTATGCCCCTACGGAAACGATGTTATTTAATTAGTTCAATGCGAAAGCAAGGGGAGACTCCCTCTGAGTACCAATACCTGCCTGACTGAACGATTGGCGAACTTGTAGGATGTAATTAATTCCGGCCAGTCTTACCTTTTAGGATTTGAAGGAAGATTTGATAAAAACAGTGGGAGCCATCCTGATTAGATAAAATAATAACCAATCTAATCTTGTAAGAGCGCACGCAGTGTTTTCTTCTCTCTCATGGTAGCGACCATGTCATGCCTTAATCAAAATAATAATATGGATGTATCCACCGAACCTGCTTATTATACTGAGTTGGGGAACGTTGGTTCCGCTCTATCTTATAACTGTTATAAGTCTGAGCAGGAAGTAGGAAAATATCAGGATTCCAATACAACCCGAACGAGAAATGAGCATGTTGATGCATCTTCTTCGGGTGTGTTCGTTACCGAGAATTGTTTCTCAGTTCACTCTACGTCCTGGATATTAGATACCGGATCAGGATCCCACATATGTAATATGTTACAGGGGGCTTAAGAGAGGTAGAGAACTGGGATAGGGTGATCATTATCTAAAAGTAGAGAATGGTGCAAATGCTGCAGCCAAAGCAGTTGGTGAATATCACCTTGTATTACCAAATGGGATCTTGAACGATTGTTATTACGTACCATCTATGATGTGTAATTTAATATCAATTTCTTTATTAGATAAAGAAGGATATAATTTTGTTGTAGAGAAAATATTATGAACATTTTCCTAAATCAAGTGTTGATTGGGTTTGGTACGTTATGTAACGGTTTATACGTTCTGAATCAAACCATAGTTCTACATATACAGAACACACACAAGAGAAAAAGTTCAGAAATGAACGAATCCTTCTTGTGGCATTGTAGACTAGTCATATCATTGCGACACGACTAGCTAAGTTACATAACGATGGATATTTGAATCCGTTCGAATTTACATCTTATGAAACTTGCCAGTCATGTCTCAAAAAGCAAAATGACCAAAAACTCCGTTTACTAGACACGGAGAAAGAGCTACCGAACTCTTGAGACTGATACATAGTGATGTATGCGGTCCTATGTCTACACATGCCAGGGATGGTTCTTCGTACTTCATTACATTCACCGATGATCTCTCAAGATTCGGACATGTGTTCCTGTTGAAATATAAGTCTGAAGCTTTTGAGAAATTCAAGAAATATAAGTACAAAGTAGAGAACCAAATGGGTCAAAGTATTAAAATCCTTCGATCTGATTGGGGAGAAGAATACTTGAGCACAAAGTTCCTGGATTATTTAAAGAGAATAGGATTCTCTCTCAGCTTACTCTTCCATATACACCACAGTGCAACGGTGTATCGGAGCAGAGGAATCGCACCCTATTAGATATGGTGCGTTCTATGATGAGTACTGCAGAGTTACCTATTTCTTTTTTGGGTTATGCACTGGAGACAGCTGCGGACCTATTGAATATGGCTCCCACCAAATCCGTACCAACCACTCCATATGAGATATGGAAAGGAAAAAAACCATATCTTAAACGAGTTAAGATATGGGGTTGTCCGACCTATGTCAAAAAGCAAAATCCGGACAAACTCGAGGCAAAATCAATTATGTGCAAGTTTGTAGGATATCCCAAACATTCGCAAGAGTATATCTTCTACCACACTGAGGAACAAAAGGTGTTTGTTTCTCGGAATGCCACCTTTTTAGAAAAAAAATTTCTTATGAAAGAAATTAATGGTCATGAGGTACAACCGGAAGAAGTTCCAGCTACACAAACTACAACTGATGATTTAATGGAACCAGAGGATTCAATAATCTCCAACGAACCTCAACTACTCCGCAGATCCAGTAGGGTTCCTCATCCACTTGAGAGATACTACAGTTTTCTCGTAGACAGTGGGAGCGAGAATTGCATCATGGAAGATAATGACCCAACTAGTTTCGAGCAGGCCATCACGAGTGGGGACTCTGTGAAATGGCTGGATGCAATGCGATCTGAGATGGAATCCATATACACCAACAAAGTATGGACTTTGGATGTTGCACCTGAAGGTGTAAAACTCATTGGGAGCAAGTGGATCTTAAGAAGATAATTGGTGTAGATGGAAAAGTTGAGACTTTCAAAACTAAACTTGTAACAACAGGTTTTCGTCAACGACCAGGTATGAATTATAATGAAACCTTTTCTCCAGTGACTATGCTTAAGTCCATCCGAATCCTACTTACCATTGCTGCATACCATGACTACGGAATCTGACAGATAGACGTCAAAACCGCTTTTCTAAATGGTGATTTAGAATAGAGCGTGTACATGACACTGCTAAAGGGCTTCATAGACAGTAGGAGCAGCGAAAAGGTGTGCAAGCTGCTTAAATCAATATACGGATTAAAACAGGCATCGCGAAGTTGGAACATTTGTTTTGATGTGGCAGTCAAAGAGTTTGACTTCATCAAAAAAGTAGATAAACCTTGTATCTACAAGAAGGTTGTAGAGAGTAAGATTGTCTTTCTCGTATTGTACGTGGATGGTATACTCTTGATAGGAAACAATGTTCATATGCTACACTCAGTCAGGCTCTACTTATCACAGTTTCTCCGTAAGAGATCTGGGTGATGCCTCCTACATCCTAGGATTAAGATCTATAGAGATAGATCTAAGCGGATGTATCATAATCACTAGGTGTAGTGAGTAGGTGTCAATCAGATCCTGGGAAAAAGTACTGGACGACTGTGAAGAACATTCTTAAGTACTTGAGAAGAACTAAAGAAATATTCTTGGTGTATAGTAACGATGAACTCCATGTCGAGTTCTTTACCGATTCGAGCTTCCAGAGTGATAAGGATGACTGTAAGTCGGTCTCGGGTTTTGTCTTTACTCTCAGTAGAGGGACGGTATGTTGGAAGAGTTCCAAGCTAGATATCGTAGCAGACTCGACGATGAAGACTGAATACATCGCTGCCAACAATACTGCCAAAAAGGCTGTCTGGATGAAGAAGTTCATAAGATGAACTTGGTGGGGTTCCTACCATTAAGCATCTAATACTTGTGTATTGTGATAACAATGGAGTTGTGGCCTTGGCCAAGAAACCCCGATCCTATCAGTGATCCTAACATATTCTTAGGCGATATCACCTGATCAGGGAGATAGTTGATCTCCGGGAGATCGAGTTCAGGAGAGTTGACACGAAGAATAACACGGCGAATCCACTCACGAAGGCCATTTGAAAGACTTTTTAGGATGTTGGGTATGAGATACTACAACAATTGGCCTTAGTGCAAGTGGGAGATTGTTAGCTATATGTATGCCCTAGAGACCATTATTGTACATGATTGTATATTATAGTGGATGCTTGGACATATATAGAGAGGACTTTCTTGCTCGATATGATAGTATGCTATCTGGTTACTCTTTATCTTAACATGTACACTTGTATCATTATACTGTCTCTCCGTTACATGTTGATAAAGTCCTTAGGATGTGTACTTGACTACCAGGATTATGATGCAGAACATACTAATGGGGCCAGGGTAGTCCACAAGTTCATCTTTTAATTGTTCCTAGTCGAGAGAGTATCGAGACAGGACATCAATATTCCAGAGTAGACTAGTGTGTACGTTTCTTGACCCTGTATGGGGCGATGGTTGATCCCACAGCCATTAGTGTTTGACATCGAAAATTGTACACAGGTGCTCATTGGAGAATGGGTACACCGAACAAGACACGCCGAGAACTCCTAGATGGTATTATACCTATCGTCGGATAGCAGTTCTCTTGTGACACTGGTACAGGTTAGTCTGTAGACCCGAGATCGTCGTAAAGTCTTGTGTGATTCCCACTGTGCTTTGATTTATTCCCTACAACGCTCAAGAAAGCGTGCAAACAACTGGATTTAGGGTACAGTCCAAAGGCACATGGAGGCAATAAGCGATAGGAGGGGTTTCGTCTCTCCCGGTATTGAGAGTTGATGTTGCGCTATACTCGATTGGCTATAACAAAAATTCCCTGGCCAGGGCTGATGATGAGATTTACTGGTAAGTGTTATCAGTAGTTTCTCGACCCGTTATGAGCCTCACATCGGCATGACTTATCAGGTTATTAAGATCTGACGTTTACCACCCCCAGACTCGATATGCGACATATCAGACGAAGAAACCGGACTGTACGGTAGTGTTACTGGATTCATGGGAGTTTAGACAAGCTTGCTTGTTGATCTTCTGATCGCTCAATACCTGGGTAGCCGTTACGTCCAGCTAGTACCGCTGACGGCTTGTGGATGACTGATATAATCATTACCTACTGCTGGCGTATTGACGAGTCTTTAGAGTCCTACACAAAAGTTTCCTAGCTCAAACGAAACGAAGTAGGACGCATATGTGATATGTGCGGAACCGAGATTAATACGTGTATGTGATACAGTATTCTAATCTCGCGATATTAGTTATATGTGATATAACTGGATTATTGAATCAAGTGTTGATTCAATAATTTGTTATATGTATATTTGATATACATATAAATGATATTAGTCGGTTGTATATGATATAGCCGGATTATTAAATCAAGTGTTGATTTAATAATTTAATATATAATTGTATATTTGATATATTGATATATATTAACTAATATTAGCTCACTTAAGAATTTCTTTTCTACAAATACATTTAAATATATATGAGATATATATTAATGTATTTACTTTTGTGTCATGCTAGATGATACATTGGACATGAGAGTATGAGACTCAAACCAAACTAAGGATAATTTGGTTGATATATATTAATTATTAAGGGGAAAAACAAAATTAGGTGAAAATTAGCATGGCTAAAGATGCTTGTAGAAGCGTTGACTTAGTCCACTAATTTTGTTTTACTCTAGATATTTATTAACCTAACCATTATCTGAAACCATGGTTAAGTTTCTACAAATATCAATTGAGATAATTTTTCACCATGGTTCATCACTTGATCATCTTCTTCATCTAATTTTTTTTAGATTTTGATGAGGTGAAGAAAAAAAGAAAAATAATTCTAAAGTGAGCAAATTCCAACTTCATCAATCTATAGCAAACTAGCCATTTAGTATAGGTTGTTTACTTCACTAATTCCTCAATTAGTGAAGATGTAGCTTGAGTTAGAGATTCCTCAAGGTAGATCATTTTCGGTCTCGAAGATTCTTAAGCAAACTCGTTCATTTCGTCTAGTGGAGCCTAAGAAAGGTTCGGAGACCACTACTTAGAGCTAAAGAACTACTACACGGAACTTTAGAAGTGAAGGACCGGTCTACAAAGGTTGTATTCGTTGTTCACTTAGTGTAAAGTTTGTTTACATGCTTTATAAAACCCTAATTCTCTATAGTTCGATTCTAGGTTAGTGTTCCTTAGTACTTTAGATTTTTTTAAATTGCATACTCAATGCTTGCTAAAACATAATGGTCGTGCTAAGAAACTCCAACACCTGGGTAGTCCACAAGCACATCCTTCAATTGTTCCTAGTCGAAGGTATATCGAGACAGGGCATCGATACACCGGAGTAGACTAATGTGTACGTTTCTTGACCCTGTATAGGGCGATGGTTGATCACATATCTATTGGTGTTTGACATCAAAGATTGTACATAGATGCTCATTAGAGAATGGGTACAACGAACAGGAGTCGCCGAGAACTCCTAGTTGGTATTATATCTATCGTCAGATAGCAGTTCTCTGGTGATACTGCTACAGGTTAGTCTGTAGACCTGAGATCGTCATAAAGTCTTATGTGACTCCCACTGTGCTTTGATTTCCACCCTACCACGACTCAAAGGAGTCGTGCAAACGGGTGGATTTTGAGTATAGTTCCGAGTCACATGGAGGCAATGGACGATAGGAGGGGTTTCGTCTCTCCCGGTAATGGGAGTTGATGTCGCGCTATACTCAATTGGCTATAACAGTAAGTCTCTGGTCAGGGCTGTTGATGAGATTTACTGGTAAGTGTTATCAGTAGTTTCTCATACCGTTATAGGCCTTACATCGGCATGACTTATCAAGTTATTGGGGTCTGACGATACCACCCCTAGACTCGATATGCGACATATCAGACGAAGAGACCGGATTGTACGGTAAGTGTTACTTATATGCTTCATGGAGAGTATGGACAAACTTGCTTGCTGATCTTCTAATCGCTCAATACCTGGGTAGCCGTTACGTCCAGCTAATACCGCTGACGGCTTGTGGGTGACTGATGTAATCATCACCCACTGCTGGCGTATTGACGAGTCTTTAGAGTCCCACACAGAAGTTTCCTAGTTCAAACGAAACGAAATAGGGCACATATGTTGATATGTACGGGAGGCTGATTAAATACGAGTATGTGATACCGTATTATAATATGGCGGTTATCTGGTATCGGTCGGGTTATATATGATATAACCGGATTATCGAATCGAGTGTTGATTTGATAATGTGATATACAGATAAATGATATTAGTCGGTTATATGTGATATAACCGGATTATTAAATCAAGTGTTGATTTAATAATGTGATGTATATATTATATTTGATATAATTATATCTTAACTAATATTATTGCTCACTAATACTTTACTTAATATATATTAATATATATATTTGATATATGTATGTATATATATTAAAATGAAGCACGGTGTAATTTCTATTTTTGGTAAATAGAATAAATAAAGTGGAAAATGGAAGCATGGGTGTAGCATGGCTTTTATTATTTGTTTATTTATCTTGACTCACTATTCAAGCATGGTTGCAATTGATTTTTGCTATTTATTCCATACTTGAATAAGTGAGCTCAAGAATGAACCATTCTACACTTGCTTTTTCTTTCTTGAGTTGCACTCTAGTTTCCATCTTCTTCACCTCACTTCTCCAAGCTCAAATCTCTCACATGTGTTATGAAACCCTGAGCTTGTAAGATCCCTAGTGAGCAAACACAACCTCTACTTTACCATCCTACACTTGATTAGCAATCAAGTGTAGTGTGTTTCCTTCACTAAAAATAGTTTAGTGAAGAGATAGCTTGAACTAAAGGGACTTCGAGTGGATCATCTTCGGCACGAAGATCACGGAAGGGGCTCATTCAAACTTGAAGTGGAGCCTAGTGGAGTCGCGTGGACCACAACCTAGAGCTTTAGAAGAAAAGGACACGGTCATCAAAAGTCGTAGACTCCTTCCCTTTTATTAGTTTTGTCATATCATCATAGAAAACACTAATTATTCTAATTAAGATATTGGTTAGTGTTCGTTAGCACCCGAAATTTTTAAAATTGCATGTGTGATGCTCGTTTAAACCTCATCGCGGTGCTAGGAAACACTTTCAGTTCCACAAGTGGCTATTGTGTCTTCTTGGGAGGAAACTTGATTACGTGGAGTAAGAAGAAAAATGTAGTGGCTCGTTTTTCTGCAGAGGCTGAGTATAGATCTATGGCACATACAGTTACTGAGTTGGTATGGCTTATCTCTCTTATGAGAGATCTTGAAGTTCCTTCTTCTCTTCCGACTACACTCTTCTGTGATAACCAAACCGCAATTCACGTTGCCAAGAATCC
This sequence comes from Agapanthus africanus, assembly GCA_030015575.1. Taxonomy (NCBI): domain Eukaryota; kingdom Viridiplantae; phylum Streptophyta; class Magnoliopsida; order Asparagales; family Amaryllidaceae; genus Agapanthus; species Agapanthus africanus. The sequence goes on from CM057337.1 coordinate 518,659,026, forward strand.
AGTTTTTCATGAGCGAACCAAGCATATCGAAATAGATTGCCACTTCATTCGTGACAAAGTGACAGATAAATGTTAGTGTATATGCCCTAGAAGCCATTACTGTATCATACTAGTATGTATATTACTTGATGGAAGCTTGGGATATTCACAGTTGTATAGACAATCTTGCTCGAAATGGTAGTATGCTACTTGGTTTGTCTCTGCTTTAATGTGTACATGTGTTTCTTTTAGTATATCATCTATACACATTAGTGGAGCTCTTAGGATCTTTACTTGATTACCAGCGTTGTGATGGCAATCACACTCGTGGGGGCTGGGTAATCTACAAGCACATCCTTATATACACGTCTCTGGTCGTGGGATTATCGAGACGGGGCATCGATACTCCGGAGTAAACTAGCGTATGCGCTTCTCATCCCAGCAGGGAAGACGGTCTGTCCCACAGCCGTCAGTACGTCGTACTTGAGATAGTATGCGGGTGCTCGTTAGGTTACGAGTACACTGGACAGGACTCGTCGGGAACTGTTGGTTGGTACTATACCTATCGTCAGTTATCAGTTCCCAGGTGACATGAGTACAGCTTAGTCCGCTGACTTGACACTGTCACTTCGCCTCGAGTGTGTTCCTACTGTACTTTGATTACTACCATACCACGGCTCAAAGGAGTCGTGCAAACAGGTAGTAGTTGGGTGCAGTCCCGAAGCACTTGGAGGCAGTGACGGTTAGACAGGATTCGTCTCTCTCGGTATTGGGAGTTGATATCGCGCTGTGTCTAGGAGAGCCATTACACAAAATCCCTGGCCAGGGCTAGCGAAATATACTGGTAGGTTTCGAGTGATATCTCAGGGTGTTCTGGGCTACACTCCGGCACGACTTGTACTGCTATTAGGGGACTGACGTTTACCACCCCTTGGCCCGCCATGCGATATGCTCAGACGAACAGACCGGACTGTACGGAGATTGTCACATACAGGCTCAGTAGGAGTTCGGATGGGTTCACCTCATCAGTCTTCTTATCGGCATCTACCTGGGGACCGTTACGTACAGCTAGTGCCGCTTGCGGTCTGTGGTTAAACCCACTGCCAGCGTAGTGTCGAGTCTTTAGAGTCCCACACAGAGGGTTATTCGCCTTTGGGCAAAACAGAGTAAAGGTCGCATAGTTTTACGACGGGGTTCGTTCACATCCGCGCACTTGTGCACGTTTGGTGTCCGGACAGTTATTACTAGCGGGCTTTGGTTTAAGCCAGATCCTAGTATATGTTTTGGGGTTAGTTTTATCTCATTGTATTCGTGTTCCTCGGAACATGGATACGGGTGTGTATGCACAGTTGACTGAGGCAGAGGCAGAGGATTCTCATTAGGGTTTTGGTACGGGTGTGTATGCACAGTTGACGGTTGTCTTTTTCCAAACCCTAATGAATATGTGAAATATCAATTAATAATATTAATTAAAGGAAATTGAGTTATGGTTAGAGTTGTTGACATTTTGACCAAGATTGACTTGTTGACCAAGGTTGAAACTTTGACCATCATCATTTCACACCAAAAATGGTCTTTGATTTAAATGTGAAATGATAATGGTCTTATCAAACCAACCATCACCTTTTTCATTTTGATTAATATTATTAATTTGATAATTCACATATATTGGACATGGTTGCAAAATTCTTATCATAATCTCATTCTCATTCTCTCTCATCCTTTGCTCTTCCTCTTCCTCTAGCTCAAGGAAAATCCCTCTCATGAGTTGAAAACCATTTCCTTTGAGATAAAACACCAAAGCCACTCTTTATTCATTCTAAGGTTGAAGGTTTAGCAAACCTAATACTTTAGTTACCTCAAGTTCGAGGAAGGATCTCAAGGTAGAGGCTCTCGGGTGGATCCATTTTCGGCACAAGGAGACGGCGAGGTGAGGCCGATCCGACCACCACAAGGAGTCGAAGAGAAGGAGTTCAAGTTAAGGTATAACCCCTAACCGAATAGGAAAAGCTCATAGTAGTTGCTAGTGTGTTGTTTAGCAAAGATCCGGGTTTTCTAGTCCATGTTACCCTAAACCCTAAAATCGTTTTTCACCGTTTCCGCAACCCCGAAAGAACCGGGAGAGATAACGTGGACTTACAATAAGGTGGTTGCACTCCAACATATTTCTTCTTAAACTCAACCAGCCGATATTCTTACCTAAACTCCTTCTCAACCGGTTTTCACTCGTCTTCTGTTCAAGCTTGGCATGATTGACATATACGCTGCGAGGGAGTATTATGAATATAAGTTATTATTATATGTTAGTTACGAATATATTTGTTAGTAGATATTAGTTATGATATAGTTTATTATTAGATTGAGAGTGATCTATAACTCTCACTATATATGTGTGGACCTTTGATTATTTTCTCATGCCAATAGATTATCTCCTTTTGATTATTTTCAAGATTATTTGTGTCTAAAATTATGGTTTATACAATGGGTTATAAGTAATAGAGGATATGAATCCCGTCATTACAATCTGATTCTCAGATTAAATCATATCTTAAAATATGGTAATAATTAACCCTTAAGATCGACCAAAAAGAGAATAAGTTTTCATCACCAAAGTAATATTAATATTGAAAAAAGTCACTTTTTTTATTCTCGATTGAAATGATTTTTTGATCCAGACCGATGGGTTTGCGTTATTTCATATGCTTTTCTCGATTGAAATAAGGATATTCGTGCAAAGGTTGGTGTAGCACCTGTGGAGGAAAAGATACATGAAAACCGTCTAAGATAGTTTGGTCATATACGACGCGGACCTATGGAAATATCGGTCCGACGAATGGATATTATTGATTTAGGCCAAGTCAAAAGAGTGAAAAGAAGACCGAAGAAAACATGGATGGAAGCAATACGAAAAGATATGGATGCCAAGGGTCTTAATAGAAGTATATTGTTCGATAGAAGTGAGTGGAGACGGAAGATTCATGTGCTGGTTCATGTAGCCTACCTCATATGCTTAGGATAAAAGGCGGTAATATTTCAAAAAATGGAAAATATTATTTTAAAATTTAAATAATAAATTAATGAATTTTACGGATATTATACGAGTATAGATTTGAGTTTTCGTAGATTGGTATAATTATATACCTATATTTTTTTTAAAATAATTGGGATTTAAAAGGAATTATTAATTATGCGAGCATTTATTTAAATAGGACTTTTCTTAAATTAATATATAATTATATACATACAAGTTTAATGTTAAACTTAATTAGTGTTTTACTAGTTGTGCACTAAACCTAGTTTTATTTTACTAAACCTTACTTAGTGTGGATGACATGTTTATGAAGAAGGTTAATATTTTCAAGTGTTTCTATGATGGCTTCATTTCTTTTTTTTCATTTGTGTTTTTGAATTTGGTTTTTATATTTTCAAAAAAAAGGAAAGAAAAGAAAAGAGATGAGAGAGTGTGAGACATAGAGGCATTAAAATAATAGGTCTGGGCATGAGAGAGGGAGAGGGAGTAATGGTTGCAACCATATCACATTTCTCCACCTCATTTTCCTTCTTCGTCTTCTTCTTTCTCCCATCCTCTTTCTCCAACTCCTCCACCATCATCTACCACCATAAACAACCCCACAAAGCTCATCAAAACACCATGAAACCTTCACAAAAATTGTTCCTAATCTCATCCTAAACATCATGGTGTGAACAAGTCTTCACTTTGGGACCTTTTTGCCATCTTGGAATTTTCCCTAGTTGCCGTCTTGAGATAATAATCCCACTTTTAGATAAGTTTTTAGATTTCTTGCCATGACTAACTAGTTAGAGTTGATTTTAGAACTTAAAATGTATATTTTCAAAGCTTGAGTTTTCCAAAATGAGTTTTGGTGGGTAAAACTTGTAGTGGTGTTATAGTGGGGGTTTAGGAGTGGTTACAACCTTATTAAGTGATAGATGAGGGTATGATAGTGCAAGTATCTTTGGTTAACATGAGTTTAGAATTTTAAATGTCGGTTTTCTTGAGTTCTTGATGATCAAATAGAATCTGGGATAGCTTGAGCTCTCAGAAAATTAATTAGAGAATACTATGAAATGTGTAGACCAGTAGAAAACCACCGTAGAAGACCGGCCCCCAATTCAAAACCCAAACCGCCAATTAATCCATTTTAGCCGCAAATTGAGGCCATGTCTAGGAGTTATGGTATGGGGTTTGTTCTGTAGTCCACACACTCGATAACTAAGCCTATTCTATATGCTAAAAAGTCTCAGATCACCTGAGTAAAAATCCGGAAGCATTTTACTTGGTTTTGACGATATTTTATGATATTTGAAAACTTGGTTTTTGGTTTTTCATAATGTGACTTGGTCGCTCGACGTTCGTACGTCGACGTCGAAGAGTATTTTGTCGTTTTAGCATGCGTTGACCATAGGTTCTAACCTATGTACGTTTTGCTCGTGATTTCAAATTCGATTTGGGTTTTTATGCAATTTTGGTTATAATTTCGATTGTATGTACAATCGCGTGGACTTCCGAGACGACGAAGAAGGGCGGGACATCCGTCGGCTTCGACTGGGACAAGGCGTTCAGGTAAGTAGATATATATATTTACGGAAGAAGTCGGGTGATGGAGTAAATGTTAGTGATATATGCCCTAGAGACCATTATTGTATAGTACTGGATTGTATATTACATTTTGGAAGATTGGGATATACACGAATATAATAACAGTCTTGCTCAATATGATGGTATACTATCTCGTTTGATTCTATCTCAATATGTGTATATGTTTCTTTTTACATATCGTTAATATATATTGATAGAGTCCTTAAGATCTTTGCTTGACTACCAGCGTTGTGATGGCAGTCATACTAGTGGAACTGGGTAGTCTATAAACACATCCTTAAGCTTGTCCCTAGTCGTAGGATTATCGAGACAGGGAATCGATACTCCAGAGTAGACTAGTGTATACGCTTCTCATCCCATTCAGGGAAATGGCATGTCCCGCAGCCATTGGTATGCGATACCGAAGATAGTATACAAATGCTCATTGGGTTATGAGTTATACTGGACGGACTCGATGGGCACTGCTGGTTGGTATTATACCTATCGTCAGTTAGCAGTTTCCGGATGACATGAGTACAGATTAGTCCGTTAACTTGACATCACTATTCGTCTTGAGAGTGTCCCCACTGTACTTAGATTACTATCCTACCACGGCTCAAATGAGTCGTGCAAACAGGTAGTGGTTGGGTGCAGTCCCGAAACACTTGGAGGCAGTAGTGAATAGAAAGAATTCGTCTCTCCCGGTATTGGGAGTTGATATCGCGCTATGTTCGGATAGCCATTACACAAAGTCCCTGGTCAGGACAAGTGCGATTTACTGGTAGATACACCGGTAGTTTCTCAGGGTGTTTGGACTCTACACCGACACGACTTATTGCGCTATTAGAGGTCTGACGTTTACCACCCCTCTAGACCCGATATGCGATACTCTTAGACGAACAGACCGGATTATACGGAAATTGTCACGAATAGGCTTAGTATGAGTTCGGATGAGTTCGCTCGTCAACCTTCTTTTCGACATGTACCTGGATAGCCGTTACATACAGCTAGTGCCGCTGACGGACTTGTGGTTAAACCCACTGCCAGCGTACTGTCGAGCCTTTAATGTCCCACACAGAGGGATTCCCTGATTCAAGCGAAACGATGTAGAGGCTGTATGGTTTTACGTGCAGGGTTCCGATCATATACGTGTACTGGCTACACGGATGTTGTTCGGATAGATAATACTAGTGGGCTTTGGTTTAAGTCAGATTCTAGTATTATATTATTGGATTATTATTATCTCATCGTATTCGTATATTTGCAGTACGAATACAGATATGTATATACGGTGAGGGCATTCTTGTAATTTTACAAAAGATGCTTCTAGAATGGGACACCTCATTATTGAATTTATCTATTTTTGGAAAAATAGATTAATAAGGTGGAAATGGAGATATTTGTGGCATGGGATGAAGCATGGCGTATTTTTTGTTTATTGGTTTGGCCTCACTATTCAAACATGGCTAGTATTTTCTATAGAAAATAATGCATGCTTGATGTGAGAAAATGAATAAGCCATTCTTCACTTGCATAAGACTTAGCTCATTTGTTGATTTTCTTTCGCCCTCCATTTTCCTCTCCTCCTTCCTCAACATCCTAATCCTCCCATGTGTTGTGAATTCTAAGGTCGCTTGAGATTAAATAGTCCAATTAACACTATACATCTCCTAAGCTACCTAGTTCAGAGAACTAGGTATTTTAGTTATCTCGGTTTAGAGGTTGGACTTGAACCATAGACTCTTGGGTGGATCGTTTTCGACACGAGGAGGCCGACGACCGAGCTAGATCACACTTCTAAGAAGCTCAAGGCAAGGAGAACACGACCGAAGGACTTGATTCAAGAAGGTAGAAAACTCTAACAGAGTAGTTAGAATCTCCAAGTAGTTTAGCTAGTTAAGGTTTCCGATAAGATCCTGAAGTTTAAGTCGGTGTTGCAAAATTAAAAATCGTTTTTTATAATTTCCGCCTTCCCATAAGTGCGTGGGGTGTGCGACATCGACTTACAGTATAGCACCCCGCAACCGTAGAAATAAAATATTATCTATAATAGGAACGTAAACCTAGCCTACAGGATTATTAGAATACCTTTTGCGGATATTCGTATACTTAGTAGAATGATATTTTCCTAGTTTATGTATCTTAGCCATTAAACTATATATACATATGATTACTTTATATGGTATAAATATATATATATATATGATATTAGTATACCTACGATATAAGTATACATGGTATGACATGAGATAATCTGAGATGATTTGAGATGATATTGAATGATATGAGATGATGTACACAGCTATAGATCCATACCATATTGATTAGATGATGTCGTACAATGGATATTTCATACGTAATATGATGAAGATGGATCGCCAACATTTATTTCGGCTCGAGAAGTCTAGTTTCAAATTATCAAGATAGATATTACGTGATATTTAGAACCATATCTACTTTTAAAACTAACGAATCGTTACGTACTTTTAAATGACAACTTCAAGGGTGCGCTACGAATTTTTAAATGGTATCTTTTTTAAAAACATCCTAACCCCGATTTCTAAAACAACGTTTCGTACTATTTTAAACTATAACTGTATGGCTCATACGTAGATAGATATTTTTATACATGTTTACGTTATGATTTATTTATTCCATTTATGCTCGCATTCCGATTTCTTATTTCTGCATACGCTCACGCTTCGATCATTTACGATATATACTACGTTTATACCTTTAGCTTTACTTGACTTTGTTGCTAGGACACGCGCACCATTACCGATGATTTACATGTTGCATGTACGCATACTCGTACGCTCACACATCATCGGTAATTGTCATGCCACGTACACAGATAGAACTCGTTATGTCACCGTATCACATTACCTGTTAGCATTTTAGATTTCATCGGTACCTTCTTTACATTGCTATACGGCACGCTTATATGAACACGCTTACCATGTATTACAGTATTGTTTTGTGCATGTACATATTATTCCATTATTGTCGTATTTTCATGAGATTTCTGGATTTAAGAAATCGCAGATATGATTTTAAAAATTTGTGAATATTTTAAAAACGCGGTTTTCTCTTGACATGATATTTAAACGTTCACCATGAGATTTCTCGGTTCTGAGCTATGATTATTACCCGATTCGAGGAGTGGGGAGTTATTGTCTGCAGGTACATAGTGGACCCGGTACGGTACCCAGGAATAAGAAAACCGTATAGAAAGGTGTTGAGCCTGGCTGGGAACACTACCTACCGGTGAAAGTATTGGACTCGGCGGATATCCGAAAGATACCGACCGGAGTGATATGAGACAGATGGATGAAGGCCGATCCGATAAGACGGGGCCTAAAATATGATGGCCGATCTGATAAGACGGCGTCTGAGATATAAGGATTTATGTGTCGATACTGAACATGAGATTTATGATGATTTCGAGTGTCGATACTGGACACTCGGGATTTTATGATGTTTTCGAGTGTCGTTGATGGACACTCATCGGATGATATATATATATATATATATATATATATATATGCATGCTATGGATGACATGTTACCACATATCGTACAGGCGCGATATTATTTATATATATACACGTGTTCACCTTCGATACCACACGGTATGAAACTATTATACAGTATGACCTAGATAGATCATTATGCATTCGATTTCTACCTGATGATGTTTTCTACTCACGAGTTGACAACTCACCCCGTTATGCCATAGTTTTCTTGCAGAACCGACCGCTCGGATCAGTAGCGGCTTGCTGGTACACTCCTTCGGGTGATTGCTTGGTAGGTGGGTTACATTACAGATCGTAACCACCATTTGTTTATGTATATTCTTTTGTAATCTAGTTAAAAGCTCTATCAACCAGACAATGTATATTTATGGACTTAGAGACCAGATTTGTATATTCTTTTGGACTTAGAACGGGACTTATATATTATTCTTTATATTTGAGTTGATGTTTGGGTATTCCTTTATTCTTTTCTTGTGTTGATCTTCGTCTTGGGCGTCGTATATATTTGTTTGCGTGATTATGTTTCCGCCGATTAGCGTTGAGTTAGCTCTCGATTGGGAATACCAATATTATTATTGTTTATGTATCTATTTTCATCAAAATATACAAAGGAGGTGTTGTCAAAATTTCAAATGATGAAAATGTTTTCAAACTTTAGTATACAATCCACTTTTATTTCAACGAACTTTACTTATACTTAAAAAGCAGAACTTGATTTCATTTATCCCCTCTTTTCCAAACTTCACCTCCACTATTTTCTAAAAAGGTTTAGATTCCTGGTTTTCGGCTTACTTGGGTTACAGTAGGGTCCTATAGACTTCATGTGATTCAAGTGCCGATCACGTACCATTTCCGGGTCGTGACAAAGGCTCGGCTGTTGTTGTAAGATGCGTTTGGGTCCCATGCTTGAAAACAAAGCTTGGCAACTTAATGTTGTTAATATTGGAAATCATTAACAATGGGTCATTTTTCGAAGAAATAATTAACAATGGGTTTCACTCATATGTGTGCTTTTTTGGGTGGGTTAACAAAAGAAGAATAGGAAAGAAGACAAGGGAAAGATAAAAGGTATATGAGAAAATGTAATCAATTATATTCCTAAAAATATGGAAGTGATTAACTAAATTAGGTTTGATATTGACCAACTGTGACCATTCATCAATTTCGGTTCAAATCCAACGGACCACGGTCGTTGTCTCTGTTAGTGATATTGCCCTAGAGGCCATTATTGTATAGTACTAGTTTATATATTATATTTTGGAAGCTTGGGATATACATGGATTTTATGACAGTCTTGCTCAATATGGTAGTATGCTATTTGGTTTGTTTCTATCTTAATATGTATATATGTTTCTTTTAGCGTATCGCTAATACATATTGGTAGAGCCCTTAGGAACTTTGCTTGACTACCAGCGTTGTGATGGCAGTCACACTAGTGGGGACTGGATAGTCTATAAGCACATCCTTATACAGGTCCCTAGTCGTAGGATTATCAAGGCGGGGCATCGATACTCCAGAATAGACTAATATATACGTTTCTCATCTCAGCAGGGGAGATGGTCTGTCCCACAGCCATTAGTACGTCGTACTGGAGATAGTATGCAGGTGCTCATTGGGTTATGAGTTACACTGGACGGACTCGTGGGGAACTGTTGATTAGTACTATACCTATCGTCAGGTAGCATTTCCCAGATGACATGAGTACAGCGTAGTCCGTTGACTTGACACTGCTACTTCGTCTCGAGTGTGTTCCCACTGTTCTTTGATTACTACCCTATCACGGCTCTGATGAGTCATGCAAGCAGGTAGTAGTTAGGTGCAGTCCCGAAACACTTAGAGGCAGTGACGGTTAGATATGATTCGTCTCTCCCGGTATTGGGGGTTGATTCCGGGCTGTGTTCGGAAAGCCATTACACAAAATCCCTGGCCAAAACAAGCGAGATTTACTGGTAGGTACTCCAGTAGTTTCTCAGAGTGTTTTTAGGCTCTACTCCGGCATGACTTATTGCGCTATTAAGGGTCTGACGCTACCGCCCCTCAGGCCCGATATGTGATACTCTTAGACGAACAGACCGGACTGTAAGGAGATTGTCACAAATAGGCTCAGTAGGAGTTCGGATGAGTTTTCTCATCGGCCTTCTTATCGACAGATACCTGGGCAGCCATTACGTGCAGCTAGTACCGCTGACGTGCTTGTGGTTAAACCCACTGCCAGCGTACTATCGAGTGTTTAGAGTCCCATACAGAGGGTTTTCCTGCTTCGGACGAAACGATGTAGAGGTCGTATGGTTTTACGACAGGGTTCGATCACATATGTGTACTTGTGCACATAGGATGTTCAGACGGATAATACTAGTGGACTTTGGTTTAAACCGGATCCTAGTATTAGATTATTGGATTAGTTTCATCTCATTATATTCGTGTTTTTCGGAATACGGATACAGGTATGTATATACGGATGATGGGCATTCTCATAATTTACTCAAGTGTGCTTCTAAAAGAAGACACCTCATTTGTGATTTAATCTTTTGATTAAATTCTTAATAAGGTGGAGGTATGAGGTGTTATTTGTATGATAGATGAAGCATGGCTACTTGGTGACTCATGTATGACTATTGAGACAGGGATGGACTTAGATATTTTGTAAGATATTTGTGAGATATTTTGGGATGCCATATAGTCATAACAAGTAACCATATTCATTTCATCATTATCACAAACACTCTCTCTTACCTCAAGAGCTTTCTTCTTCTCCTCAAACCCTAATTGTCTCATGTGTTGAGAATTCTAGGGTTAATGAGACTTATAAATCCTTAATCACTCTCTATATCCTCTAGATCACGTAGATTAGCACTCTAGGTTACCTAGTTACCTCATCTTAGAGGTAGAAGCTCAAAGTAGGCACTCTTCGGGTGGATCTTCTTCGACTTGAGGAGGTCGACGAGGAGGCGCGATCCATACACTCTCCAAGGAGCTCACAAAGAGGAGGACAACAAGAACAAGAAGCACTAGTAACTTGAGATATAACTTTCTTACATAGTAGTAAACCTTTTAGTTAGCTTGTTAGTTAGGGTTTAGTATCGATCCTAGAGTTTAGTCAATATTACGAAGCATATAAAAATCATTTTTGTGCAAACTCCGCCTCCCCGCGAACCCGCGGGGTGCGTGGTATCGACTTACAGTCTCATTGTCTCACATAATAGTTGCGTCTCACTGGATCATTACTATATGTGTGTATAGGGTAGCAATACGATAAGATGGTGATATGGGATTCTTAAAATGAGATGGAAAAATCTGACCATTGGATCGACGATCGAATTTTTGCATCATGTTCTACACGTCAAAATATGTATGTGTATAAAAAATTTGAGGATTTGAAGGCTTATAAGTCATGCATCAAAGGTATGCAATGTATGCAACTTTAACGATGCGTTAACAACCATCCATTTTGCGATCGTGATATCCATACCTTAGAAATGTTTAAACCATCTAAATTTTTGTACACATATGTTGATTGACATGTAGAACGAGATGTATGGAGCCGATCGTCATTTTCATTGATGGGTGATGGTCGGATTTTTCCATCTCACTTTAAGAATCTCATCTCTCCATTTCACCCTATCGTTACCTATATAGGGTAGCGAAAAGGTAAGATGGTGAGATGGGATTCTTCTAAATTTTTGTACACATATGTTGATTGACATGTAGAACGAGATGTATGGAGCCGATCGTCATTTTCATTGATGGATGGTCGGATTTTCCCATCTCACTTTAAGAATCTCATCTCACCCTATCGCTATATATCTGTGAGAATAATGGAGGAAAGAAGCTATATTAAGGAATTTACTCTTATGGCGTCGAAAAAAATACACCCTTCATGATGTTTTTCGACAATCGGCATTCACCATTTTCATCTTTATCATCTAAGATGTGGACACAACAAATTTCATGTGATTCTACCACATTTTCACCGTTGATTTAGTGGGTGCAAAATTAGCAGTTTACCAACAATAGAACTTTTTAAATTTGCTAATTCAACGTTGAAGAAGTGGTAGAATCACATGAAATTTTGTGTGTTCACATCTTAGATAATAAAAATGATGACGGTTGCCGATCGTTGAATAAAATGTTGAAAGGTGTATTTTTCGACATCATAGGAGGAAATTCCCTCCTAAGACCTATTTGCTTTATTATTCTCTCTGAGGCCTCTTTCCTCCTAAGGCATATATATATATATATATATATAGGAGAATAATGAAGAAAAGAGGCCCTATGAGGCTTTTTCGTTGGTAGCGTCAAAAATCTATTTCCTCCACGATTTTTTCCGACGATCGGCACTCATCATTATCTTCATCATGTAAGATGTGGATACACCAAAAAGCGCCCTCTCCTTTTGTATGGGAATGTCTCATGTGATTCCACCACTTTTCACCGTTGAATTAGCAATGTAAAAAGTTCTATTGTCAATAAACCGTTAATTTTGCACCCACTAAATCAACGGTGAAAAAGTAGTGAAATCACATGAAATTTGGTATATCAACATCTTACATAATAAAAATGATGATGATGAGTGCCAACCATCTCACTTTAAGAATCCCATCTCGCCATTTCACCCTATCGTTACCTATATAGGGTAGCGAAAAGGTAAGATGGTGAGATGGGATTCTTGTAAATTTTTGTACACATATATTGATTGACATGTAGAACGAGATGTATGGAGCCGATCGTCATTTTCATTGATGGATGGTCGGATTTTTCCATCTCACTTTAAAAATCTTATCTCACCCTATCGCTATATATCTGTGAGAATAATGAAGGAAAGGTGCTATATTAAGGAATTTACTCTTATGGCGTCGAAAAAATACACCCTTCATGATGTTTTTCGACAATCGGCATTCACCATTTTCATCTTTATCATCTAAGATGTGGACACAACAAATTTCATGTGATTCTACCACTTTTTCACTGTTGATTTAGTGGGTGCAAAATTAACAGTTTACCGACAATCGAACTTTTTAAATTGCTAATTCAACGGTGAAGAAGTGGTAGAATCACATGAAATTTGATGTATTCATATCTTAGATGATAAAAATGATGACGGGTGCCGATCGTTGAATAAAATGTTGAAAGGTGTATTTTTCGACATCATAGAAGGAAATTCCCTCCTAAGACCTATTTCCTTCATTATTCTCTCTCTAAGGCCTCTTTCCTCCTAAGGCATATATATATATATATGAGAATAATGAAGAAAAGAGACCCTATGAGGCTTTTTCGTTGGTAGCATCAAAAATCTATTTTCTCCACGATTTTTTCCGACGATCGGCACTCATCATCATCTTTATCATGTAAGACGTGGATACACCAAATTTCATGTCATTCCACCACTTTTCACCGTTGAATTAGCAATGTAAAAAGTTCTATTGTCAATAAACCGTTAATTTTGCACCCACTAAATCAACGGTGAAAAAGTAGTGAAATCACATGAAATTTGGTATATCAACATCTTACATGATAAAGATGATGATGATGAGTGCCAATCATCATGAAAAAATCGTGAAGGTTGTATTTTTTCGACGCCATTGGAAGAAATTTCATCCAATGGCACCTTTCCTCCAGTATCCTCTATATATAGAGAGCGAGTTAGGATCCTCTAGACCCGGGCCTAAACTCGAAAATTCACGCACCACTCCAAAATTGAAAATTTTTGAACATTTTCGACGATACGAACCGTTCATCTTGATCTAAACAGTGAAATACAAGGATACACCGAAATTCATGTTGTTCGTTGAATAAAATGTTGGAAGGAGTATATTTTCGACGCCACCTGACGAAAACCTTCCTAGAGCCTCTTTCCTTCATTATTCTCATATAATAGAGAAAAGGTGCCATACAAAGGAATTTTTCTTATGGCGTCGAAAAAATACACCTTCCACAATTTTTTTCGGCAATCGGCATTCATCTTTATCATCTAAGATATGGACACACCAAATTTTGTATGATTCTATCACTTTTTCACCATTGATTTTAGTGAGTGCAAAATTAACGGTTTACCGACAAAAGAACTTTTTACATTGGTAATTCAACGATGAAATAGTGGTAGAATTACATGAAATTTGGTGTGTCCACATCTTAGATGATAAAGATGAAGATAATGGGTGCCGATCGTCGGAAAAAATGGCCGAAGGTGTATTTTTTCGACGTCATTGAAAGAAATTCCCTCCTTTGGCCTCTTTCCTTCATTATTCTCACATACACACACATAGAGTGAGGAAATTTATATGCATCTATGTTCCAAAACGAAAATTGGTTCAAAAAAATGAACAAGAAAAATTAAAAGTGTGTTATTATATATTATTTAGTAAAAGCATGTGTCTCTACAAGTACTATTAGTACTTATAGTATGTCTCTATTAGTACTATTAATATTAACAATAGTACATGCCTCTATTAGTTATAGATCTTGTTCGGTTTGATCATGGCCTGGGTTACCAAGGCAGATGGATATTAAACTTAATCCATTCGTGAATTTCTTGTCAATGATAACGTATATTAGAAAGAGAATCCAAGCAGTGTTATTTAACTAATTGCTTTACCAAATAGAAATATTTGCACATAACATGGTAGAATTACTTCAAGTAAACTAATACTCCAACAATGAGCAATGCGATTCTTAGACATGTATTTTCTTTGTTGCCTAAAATTCTGGCCCATAAAGCATCGCTAATCATAGAACCGTCCAATAAAATTGGGTCCTTGAATTTTATGGGTATGCTTCACTCGACGTCTTATAAAATTGTATCTTACAATTGTAAGGGATGCTCCACTCGCGCAACACTCCAGAAATATCTCTCTAATTTAGCCATTTTATGCACTACATTCTTTTTGTCGCCGACATGATAAATTATTGATCCTGCAAACAAATATGGTTCTGGGTATTTCTTAACCATCATTCTGCATATCATATTCATTCTAACATCACGGCTTACTAGTTACTACAGTTATTGGTACAATACAAATACCCTGAGGATTACATGACAGTAGTGAATCCGGTGATCTGGTTGTTACACAAAAAGAATCTAGAGTAAATGGTCTGCTGGTACTTTTAGTTAATCAAACGTTGAAGCCAACGGTCAAACAATCTAAAATGAGCAAAAACTCACTTTGCAATTTTTTCTGGAGTCGCATACAACATTTTGTATATACAGACACTGGACATCAGTTCTCTAAAGATCTCCTGTTGTTCAACCCACTCCATATTGGCACTCAGATAGGCAGCAGGAATATTTGCCTGCTTGGAACACAAGATTGAACAGTAAATTGAATCACAATATAAGATTTTATTTAAATAAAGGAACAGGTTGCAATATTATACCTGTTTCAAATGCATTATTTGGTCCTGAATAAGTGAAACAAGAGGAGAAACTACCAATGTGACTCCTGGACAAATTAGAGCAGGAAGCTGCAAAGTGAGCAGATTCATGTTATTTGAATTGATTCAGTTTTAATATTAGATAACAAATATTGATCAAGAGGTAAATGCTAACTGCAAGATGGCAAGGAAAGAAGGGAAGAAAGTGATCATTCATTATGAAAAATATTGAGCGGTGACTACACATAACATGTATACAATTTGTTTTGGATTGATGCAACTCGTGAGAATTTATCTGTTGAAGATGGACAACTTATCTTTCTAATAACATAATTACTGTTTGCAGTTCACACATTTGGAACAGACTAAAGATTGCTGACCACTCTGTTCTCATGGAAAGACATAAGGCAAAGAAAATTGGACCCAGACACACAACATCGACTGGGTGTGACATAGAATGACTTGCAGCATATTCTAGAACAGCACATGTGATATAGCAATGATATCACAAGATGTGACATGTCCAATGTATATGACACAGACAACGCATTTCAATAGAAGGGCACTTGCCACATAGCCCTAAAGGTAAAGGAAACAATTAAATCTACAATATTAGACATAACAATAACAAACCAAAAATAAGACCTAAAAGAGTAGGCCACATTACAACACAGGAAACTTGTGTGCTGGGTTTAATAAAGCTCATTGTCATTTCTATACGCCAATACATGTACCTGGTATGTCAGGCTCTTCCCACCGCCAGTTGGCATTAAAACAAAAACATCATAGCCACTCATTGTCGCATTTATCACCTCCCTTTGATTGGGACGAAAGGAGTGATTTCCAAAAACTTTCCTGTTGTTGGCCTGTCATGGAACGAAATGCAGTTAAGCACACCCGAAAAAAGATTCTTGATGAATATCAAAAGAATTTTATTATCAGAAGTAGAACACCTCAAGTTTCTTAGTCCATGGAAAGTCTACACTCTTCCATTTCTGTTCCTGAGAACCTTCACTATAATTAATGTCAAGAAGCTTTGGAGTAAATAATTCTCTTTCCAATGGTGGTAGTGGAGCTCTTGGTCTATCTGTAGAAAATGATGGCATTGGAGAATTCCAACTCCCATAGTTTTCATTCCTTCTATGAACTTGGGGACTAAATCTCAGAGGATCTATCTCAAATCTTGTTACTGGAGTCCCAGGTTGGGAACATTTGGCAGCAGTCGTCGAGTTCATATTATGTGACATATTTCTCTCTCCTTGCTTGGATTGGTGGAGATATTTTTCAAGATGCTGAATCTGCTTGTTCAAAAGCAACCTGCAAGGAAGTGGATGTAGGAACATAGACTGAATGGACTCTTCTACCAACAGACAAGATGGAACTTCACAAACATATGTTGTACAATTGCATAACCTGTAGGCACAAACCTCTCTTGTCGAAGATTTTCAATTTGGGAAGAACTTAGCTCAAAATTGTCCAGAAGATCATTCGATATAGCAATTAGCCGGTCTTTCATCTCCTGCAGATGATTTGTTGCTTCTGGGCAAAGCCCAAGCTGGGAAAATTGCAGATAAATCACATTAACATCATAATGGAAGCAGTCTCAGAGGAAGAAAAGTCACACTCATAAACAAAGATTTACTTTGAAGCCATGACAACATTCTTCACATAGTTCTGAGGGAATAGTTTCTTCATTGGGGTCTTCAACATTGCCACTAGGACCAGTTGGAGTAAAAACTGTGTTTTTAGATGCAGATCCTTCAGGTGTGCCATTGGCATGGTAGTGATTCATAACTAGCTGGTCAACATCAATATTCTGAGACAAAAAGAAAAGGTATACCTAGTCAAGCACAGCCTACAACAATCACTCCACAGGTTTCAAAAGAAGAATTAATGGTAAGTAGAAACCCCTACCTCAAGAATATCATCATCTAAGACGTCTGCACGGTTTTCATCATCATATTTATTTCCGCCGGTAGGCAAAGCATGGTTGGTTCCAAGACCTGCAATGAAAGAAGCCACATGCAGTCCTCTCATATCTTGTTGCACCGCTTTTGAAGATGCCTCAACCTTATTACCACAGATATCATTTCTCATGGAAGAATTTCTTATATAATCAGAACAATTACTGGCCCGAGTGCCTGATCCAGGCGGTGAATCACATAAGTTTTTATGTCTGTACAGATTTTCATTAGTGGAGCCTTCAGAATTTTGGAGGTTAGCTGATCTTTTTATACTACTGCATGAATCTGAGGCCTGAGAGAACTGTTTTGCATTAAGATTCTGAACTGGAGCTGTTACCCCGGGTCTTAAGTAGTTGCTGCAAGCAACCCTATTATTGGAAAGTGCTCTCCATGCCTGCCATAATGTTTGGGTCCAAATGGATTAGACTGCATACACAAAAAAGAATCTCTCCAAAGTAACCAAGAAACAAATTGTGTCCATAAAAAAAGGAACAACAAATGGTCTCTTGTTTCTAATTTACATTTGTCACCTATTCAAACAATCGACTGAAAATGTGTCGCATGTGTTCCTGAAATATCAAAATATAGGATGATAAACAAGGTCATTTATGCATACCTTATCTACCTCTGAAAATTTCAACCTTTCATTTCTTTGAATGTTACAAGCTATGGACCTGATAATGCATGAAATTAAACATTAAAGCAAGTCATATAACATGACGATAAGAATTGGTTAAAAGCCAAGATGAGAAAACAGAAAAGCTAACTGTCGTTGACAACGTGAAAATAAATGTACTTCTAGATATCTTATTTTTACTTGTAAAAATTATAACTCCTTATCAGACCATGGTGAAGCTAAAAGAACAGAAGTTGAACAAATCTAAGTCAAATTAGGCACATAATCCTATGCTATAACTATTACACGGCTATGGCCATAGAAACATATGAAGAATATATTCAAATCCAGATGGCAGGTAATCAGATCTACCTCATGGTAAAGCATTCTAACTCATGTAATCCTTTTTTTCTTTTTCTTTTTTTCCCTTCTTTCTTTTTTTATTTGGGGGAGTGGGGGGGAGGATTGGGGGGCTCCTAGACAGACTAAGACACACACACGCCAGCGTGCAAAGTGGGAGACTAGAGGAAGGCGGGAGGGAGGAAAATGGATAAAGAAGATTTAAAAATCAAATTTTGCACGATACTTTTGGGCACAAATTAAACCAAAAAACAAGTTACTGTCTTAGATGACCAGTCCAGGATACGGCTGATGCAGTATGGGCCACATTATAAATGTATTTCAGTTAGGTTCAATATAACCACAGATCATAAACCCACTAAGTTCTAGCAAATCTGACTTACTAGTCATTTGATTAATAAAGTGAAAAGTTATCACAAAGAAACTAAATATGGTTGGAGTTGCCTTTAACCTGATGGAGAAATGAGTTCCGAAGGAGAAATGAGTATGAGTTTCAATAATTCAGTCTATGTCCCGATAGTACATCTTGAAGGGTTATTATTGAGTCAAAAGCTATACCAGGATATGTCAGACAATCAAATGCACACTAAATTGCATGTGCTTTAACCTATTACAGGAACATTTTGCTAAATATCTTTTCAGTCACAGAATTTCTACTTTTCAGAAGCATCCCCATAATTTTATAGAGATTCGAGTCATCCGACTGTGTTGTACGTTGGTTGTCGGGTACCTAACACAACCCTCCTCCTTAATCCTGACTTGGGACAAGCAGTGAAAGAATAAGGCATACAAGTTAGCTGACCACAAAAATTTGGGATAAAGTTTTTTTTCTCTTTTTTGTGTGTGTTGTTGTTGTCTCTCTCATACAAGTTACATGGTTCAACTAAATGGGTCCAAATAAAACAATTCGCGAAGCAAAGAGAACATATATAAAAAAACAAATTGATAAATTGTAGAGTTGGAAAGTCGTGGAATGATATAAGACTAAGAAGGGGTTAAAAAAACTAAATAAGGTGTACCTTGTACACAGCATTCTTTCAGAGCTTCCTTCAAGTTGAGGATTCTGCAATGGCAAAGACAATAGAAAACTCGAGCTCAAGAATCTGTCTTGACATGAAAAGTTCTGTAAAGACGCCGCATGGTGCAGCCAGTTGACCTTGGGAAGTCTGTCGCCACAATCAGAACCTCTACTAAACTTGCTTCCGCTGCACATAGATCATGAACTGTGTGTAATCTGTTGGATCAATAAGGTAGCCTTCGACTGGAAATCATGCCTCAATAGAACTCGTTTACTCATCAGAAAACATATTATTGTGCTCTTAATAGTACCGCATTCCTTACTATAATAAATAAGTCATATCATAACCTGTAAAAGGAGAATTTGCGAACAGTCAGGTGAGGACTTTACTCTGGGCGCACCATAAACAACATAATCTGTATGGGTAATTGGCTAATAAGCTTTTTAGGCCGTGTTTGGATTTGAAGTAAGGATATTCCAGGTCATGCAAATCTAGCTTGCAAGGCACTCAATCCAACTAAAGGCTGTTATGCTTGGCCTCAAAGTTAACATCAACTGCAAAAGGGCTGTTTTCTTTCCTTTGCTGTGGAGTTTACATAAATGAGGTCTGAGTGAAGTTTATATAGCTCTTTGGTATCGGATAACCTTGCAAAACTCCAAGTATCCTTCATGATTTCAATTTAAACCACCTTTCTTCTAGGCTCTTTTTCGGTTAGGAGAATTGGAGGATTTACCAACTTGCTATTTAGGAGCCCACTCTTATCATCGAATTTGATTCTAATTAAGAAAAGGTCATCAAATCCTTCAAGGATCCTTGTTTCTTAGCTGATCTAAATTAATTTCGGTGGGGAAAAAGGCTAAGAGAAGTATGATGATACTATCTATTGCTTTGTTTTCAAGTTTAAATTGGGGCAATTTCTTAATATAATTCGAATTGCTTTACATTGGCATTTATACAAACAACACGCGATCCATGACATTTCACAAGTTATCTCACACGCTCACCAACAATCAGATGAAACAATCTGCTTGAAAAGGCAACAATTAAGCATAAAGAAAACAAAACCCTAGAAATCACATACAAAGAAAAAAGAAGAAAAAAAAGAAAAAGATTTAGAGACATTACCAGCTATCTGGAGAGGAGAGCGATGAACCCTAGAAATGTGAACCAGGATCCGGGGATTTCGAACAAAAGACTAGGGTTTTGATCGCGGCGAGGGAAGGGGAAAGGGGAAAAATTGTTCCTGTCTCTATTATTGGTTTCCTTTTTCGAGGGTGCATTTTATATCTCTTCGAAATTTGGGCGGGATAGCTGTGGAATTTGGTGTATGCTGAAATTGCATATTTGTATGGCTGAAAACGTTGTTGAAAAAAAAATTGCCTAAACTTAAAATCTGACCAAGAACCAATCATGTCGGTCATTTCAGACCAAGTGCAATAAATCTTCTAAAAGAATCTCTACGGTCCTGCAAATTGCCTCTTCTTTACCAATTAGACCAAAAAGCCGAATTGGAAGCGCATGCTGCGATTGCCCTTTTGTTGTTAGGAAGTTGATGATGCTCGATACCGGTGATTCCCCAGATCATGACACGTGGCAGATAACGTGTCCCAGAGCTTACAAGATGGGATCAAGATCGATACGTTGGAAGCATACCTCGGGCTTCCGACCCGAGAATGTTCCCAATCTTCGGTGGCCTTCCAGACCATTCTTACGATCACCTTACAAACAACATCGGCTCGGCCCTCCAGCTCGCCTCCCACACGCTGAGTTCCCTCAGCCCTCCAGCTCGCCTCCGAGCTATCACATATCCAAGATGCCTCGGTCTCCCGCTCGTTCCCGAGCCTCCCGCCGAGCTTATCTTCCTCGGTCTCATCGACCGACCTACAGCACCGATCACAGGCGTCTCAGCCACGGCTCCGCGAATCTCGCCAGACACGAGATATCCGTCGCTCATGATCCCGCGTTCCACGCCATTGCGTTCCCCCATTAACAAGCATATCTCGTCATTAATGGGGAATCCCGCCTTTCACGAGGGCGTAACGCCAGGAGCGTAACGGCCGGTGTGAATCTCGCGCCCTCCTGCCCATGGCTGCCACTGTATAAACCCCTCTCTCAGACGACTCAGGTAAGCCATTTTTACCCCAATAGGCCGTTACTCTGCGAAAAATACCCCGTCTAACTGGACCGTCGGAGGGTCCCCGGTGGTACAACCATCCTAAGACTTCCTTGCAGGTAGCTCGACCTCTATTTCAAGCTCATTGAGATCCACACGCTTCAGGAGTCAACCCTCAAACCCAATCTCAGCCATCCATCAACGCTCACTGCAGATCAACGGAAGGTAACATCTGAAGGAGATCCAGAGATCCATCAGTTGGCGTTGTCCGTGGGAAACTGCTAGTTCTACTCAACGAAAGTTCACCTTCCGATCTCAACCTCATGGCGAGCGATCACCGCAACGATCCAAGCACCAGCCGTCGCCCTCCCCGCAGTGGAGATGAGGGAGAATCCAATCCTCCCCTGAACTCCATTCACGCCCTATCTGCTCGGATAGATCGACTCGCGTCCTTCGTGGACGCATTCATCCGTGTCCAAACGTCCGGACAAACTCCCCAGGTCGCCGCTCCCCCGTCTCGGGATCAAGACCCCTACAGAGGGAGAGAAGCCATGCCTACGTCGGCACGACCGAGTACCACCTCGCTGTCTCCGGCGGACGCAGATCCTGTTGAATATGTATGCCCTAGAGACCATTATTGTATATGTATACATATGGATGCTTGGACATGTAACATTTCAGAAAATATAAAATATTATTTTTGGAATTTAATATTAAAATAATATATTTCGCGAAAACTACCCGAATTGCGAATTTGGGGTTTTCGTAAAATGATATAAATATATACCAATATTTGTGAAATAATTGAAAATTAAAATGATTTATTCATTTAAAAATATATTTATCGAATTTGGAATTTTTATAATTAATTATATGCAGTTTGAATATAAATTGATTAGTGCACTACTAATCGTGATTAAGCCAAATCCGTGTTTCTATATTTTTCCGTGGTTAGTGCACCATGACATATTGTATTTGGTTGCATATTGTTTCATTGGTATTTGTTGATATTTGGTTTTAGAAAAGAAAGAGAATTATTGAGGAGAGAGGGGGGACACGCTCATCACTTGGGCATGGCATGCCATGTGAGGGCATGAGAGAGAGTGAGAGTGAGAAAGAGAGAGGCTCCTGCGCCCTTGACCTTTCCTTCATCTATTATTTTCCAACATCATCTTCTTCTTCCTCACCTCATTCCTCCACCTCCTCTACCTCCATGGTTCATCCCCAAAACCACCTCAAAATCCCACACTTCCTTCATTAAAAATGATCCCCACTTCATCCTCAACACTCTGGACCTTTCAAAGTTGGATTTTGAAGACTTTGAATGGTTCAAGAAAATTCTTGAGTTGCCAAATGAGGTATTTCCTACACCATTAGCTTAGTAATTTAGTTTCTTTAGTTTCTATTTTAGTTTAGAATTGATTAAGTGTGGATTTGTGAACTTAGAAATTCCAAGTTAGGGTTTAGTGGGAAACTTGACTTGAGATTGGTAAATTGAAGTGTTGTGAGAGCTTGTAAGACCTTAATGATGATTTTACTGGCCAAGAACAGAAAATAGAAACCAAGATACGAACTTAGAAATGGTCCTGTGTCGGTTTTGTAAAGTATTGTGTGTCTACGGGGAATCTGGGATGACCTGAGACCTGTACGAGAAAAGCTAGCAACCCCAGAGACCTAGATGGACCACTAGAAGACCATCCTAAAAATACGGACCCAATCTAAGAACCCCTGGCTGGCGAGCTCGGATTCCATGGTGTTGTCGCCGGATTTTTGTTGGCTTCTGGTGTTGATCTTTTGACTGCAGCTCCTGATCCCTATAAACAACCCCCTGTACTTACTAGTTTTGTCCCATTTGACCTGAGACAAAATCTGGGAGCTGTTGTGAGTGCTTTGGCCATGTTTTTCCCGATATTTGAATTCGTGTTTGATATTGAGATTTGATTTGGTCGTTTGATGTTTGTACGTCAACTACGAGGGTTGTTTGGTTGTTTTGCATGCGTAGGCTATAGGTTCTAACCTATGAGCGCACCGTGTACCGTATTGGTTTTCCGAACTTGATTTTAATAGCATTACGATTGTATATTGATTGCAGGTACCTTCGCGTGGATTCTGAGATGACGAAGCACATCGACTATGGCTGAACAAGGAGTTCCGCAGGTGAGTAGATTTATATCTATGGGGGAAGTCGGGTGGATGGCGTATAGCACCCCCGTAAATTATAATGGAAACCGATATATGTAGAATATGGTTAAGGAAACCATGTTAGAAACTTATGAATATGGTCGGAGAAACCTATACTAGGAACCTGCGGATGTGATTAACAGTTTAGTATGAAATGATATGATTGATAAGGATGTCTCGAAGATATATATAAGGATGTGAAACGTAAATGTGAATCACGATATATAAATATAGGCAGTGCACGAGAATAAGTATGAGATTTAGAGTAGCATGACATGAGATTTATAAGATAGAATGTATATGTAAGATGACTTGATGTGAGATATTAATGTGATGAAAAGAGTATACGATGTGATATGATGACTTGGTGTGATATGTCGTTATATGGATGCGAGTCGATATGAGATAGTTGATACCTTTGTCGGTCCCACGATATGAGATTGATACGGATGTGGCCTGAGAGATAGGTATATAGATATATATAATGTTGTGAATCATGAGTGATATGCTGTACGAGACGTTAGGACCGTACCCTCATTGTCATATAGGTTGATAGGATCCCTAATGGTTTAATGTCGTCGTACGACGGATACCGTACGTGATGAGTTTTACTTGATGATTGATCCATACCCTCGACTAGAGAATGCCGTACGATGGATTATACCGTACGTGATGCTGTGAGGCTGGATGCCGATTGATAGATTCACCGACTCGGTTATGTTATAGATACATATATCTTGTAGCATTTCGCTTACGATGTACTTTATGCTACATTCATGATATTCTCATTGCATTACATATACCTGTGCTAGTACACCTACACCATTATCGATGATGCGTATGTTACACATACACAGATTGCCGGCTCACACACTTTCATCATCGATAATTGCTATGTCACTTACACAATAGAATTGTCGCATTATTACGCTATGTTGCATGATATACTTGCTATGCTCACATCATTACGATATATCGCGTGATATACCGATATGCTCACATCACTGTTCTATATTGCATGATATACGTATGTGCTCACATTTCTGTTATATGTTTGCATACATCATGCTTTACGATTATATGCATTGAGATGCTGTTTTTCATGAGATTCTGGATTTGAGAACCGTGGTTATAATTCAAAAGAAAGTATGTATTGTTTTAAAAATCCGGTTTCTCTTGATATGATATTTTGAGATGTCCACCATGTGTTTTCTCGGTTACGAGTTATGTGATACCCGATTCTAGGAGTTGGATGAGGCCGTTTCCAGGTACATGGTGGACCCGGTATGGTACCTCGAGGCAAGAAAGGTATGTTGTGCAGTAGACGATGAGCCTGAAAGAGGGACTACTACCTACCGGTGATAGTATTTGGACTCGGCGGTTATCCAGAGGATACCGACCGGAGTAGCAAGACGATACGAGCCGATCCGGACTGACGGAGCCCGTGGGCCGATCCGGACTAACAGAGCCCGAGATATGAGGATTTACGTGTCGATGTTGGACACGGGTTTCATGATGTTTCGAGTGTCGATATTGGACACTCAGGTTCCATGATTTTGATGTGTCGTTGATGGACACACGTTGATTGATATCCTCATATTCACATGCATATGCTTTCATGATATTGTTGGCTATAGTGCCCTCAAAGTCAATTATTGGATCGCAGGCACGTGATTGCAATGATTGAGGGATGACCTATACCGGTAGAACAGTCTTACCCGAGATGATAGTATACTATCTGTTTTGTCTTTATCATCGTGTACATACTTCAGGTGACATTATAGATCACTATTACATGTTGATAGAGCCCATAGGATTCTTGCTTGACTACCAGCACTATGATGGCGATCATATACGTGAGAGTTAGGTGGTCTATAAGCACATCCTTAAAGTGTCCTTGGTCGTGGGAGTTTCGCGACCGGGCATCGATACTCCATGAGTAGATCCCGACGAGGGGCGGTGGGGCGGTGGCCGGTCTCACAGGCCATTGCTGTCAGTTGGTTCACCTAAGATAGTATACAGGTGCTCATTGGGTTATGAGTACACCGGACGGACTCGCCGGGAATATGCTAGTTGGTATTATACCTATTGTCAGATAGCAGTTCCCAGATGACATGTGTACAGGTTAGACTGTCGATATGAGATTGTCATTTGTCTCGTGTGAGTTCCCACTGTGCTTTGATTACTACCCTACCACGGCTCGAAGGAGTTGTGCAAACTGGTTTTAGTTGGGTACAGTCCCGAGCCATATGGAGGCAATGAGCGGATCGTCAGGGGATTCGTCTCTCCCGGTATTAGGGGTAGAGGTCACAGTGTGCACGGATGACCATCACCAGAAATCCTTGGCCAAGGTAGTCGAGAATTACCGATCTAGGATCGGTAGTTTCTCAGGTGGTGATGGGTTTCATACCGACACTAAATATCGCGTTATTTGGGGTCTGACTTTATCCACCCCCTAGACCCGATATGCGATACTCATAGACGAACGGACCGGGCTGTACGGATATGTCACTGTCAGGCTCAGTAGGGTTTCAGGATGAGTTCGTTCGTCGGCCTCCCTTTCGCTCGATACCTGGGTAGCCGTTACGTACAGCTAGTGCCACTGACGTGCTTGTGGTTAAACCCACTGCCAGCGTATTGACGAGTCTTTAGAGTTCCACACAGAGGGTGTCACGACCCGAAAGTACGGAACGTGACCGGCACTTAGATTACGAAACGTCTAGAGGCGCAACGTAACCTAAGTAAGCCGAAGCCCAGAAATCTAAACCAAAAAAAGAATAAGAAGAAGTAAAAGAAACATGAAGGAAACAAGTTTAAAATCATCAGCAAATTTTCTTAAAAATTCCGGCAGAGTCTCCTCTATAAAAACTGGCCCCCAAACGGGTACAACAAGTATAATATACATAAACAGTAAAAAGCATCCCCAAACGGGAGCTAGCTCAACGCCAACAGGCGGAAACAACCACAATAAGCACAATAATATACAACGCCAAAGGGCGAGGCTCAAAACTCAAAGAAAACAAAACCACTAAATTAGAATAATACATGCGCGACTCTAAGGTCAAAATAAAAGACTGGTCCAATAAACTTATCAAGTAATACAAATATGGTTGATGGAGCTTACTAGATACAAATGAATGAATAAAAGTGCAATGGTGGTTCGGATACAAGTGAACCAACCTACCGTGCAAATCACCCTGAAAGAATAGATGTGCCAGCAAGCTGCCAGGGAAACCTGTACACCGAACCTGTAATAAAATTTGGCACAACGGGGGTGAGTTACCAACTCGTGAGTAGAAGACATCTACGAAAAGAAATCGAATGCACGACGCTATCCTAGGTCATAATAATACACTATTATATCCTAATCATCTAGTAATAGCAGGGTAAAACTACGTGTAAATGCAGATACTCCATGCTCGTGTCAGTGCCTCATATAATACTATGCCATATGAATGGATATGCATGCACCATGAATATAAAATAATCAATCCTGAAATCCAGATATATCTGTATAAGAAATCTTTAACTGTTATTATAGTAAAATGTGTATAGGAATCTGAAATCTCAACAATAAAATCAATGGAAATCCGTGTCAAGCATCGACACAAACATGTAAATCTCAAGTCTCATAGTCTCAATACCCCGGGCTCCGTCAGTCCGGATCGGCCCATATCATCAAATCTCACGACAACGGTCGGTATCCTCCGGATATCCGCCGCGCCAGACATCACCGGTAGGTAGCCTTCCCCTGCCAGGCTCATCGTCTACAACTCGATCTTCTTGCCCCGGGGTACCATACCAGGCCCACCATGTACCCGAGACGGTTCATCCACTTCTCGAATCGGGTCTCGAAATCCAACAGAAAACATGAAATCTCATGGTGGACGACACATACATCACGAGAAAACCGCATCTTAGGTTTTTAAAAAAAAGAGAGGAGGAGAGAGAGAGAAGTTTTTATATATTCTTGCGGTTTTCCCCAAAAATCCAGAAATCTCATAGAAACCCAAATCTCAAAATCATGAGTGAGTATATGATAAGTGTCGGCATATGCCCATAATACTGCATGATAACCTGAAAATATGAATGCATGAATGTCTACGTAATGATGCCATGTCTAGACTAACATCTGAGAGTAATCACGATATTATATCAATCTAGTTGTTAGCTGAATGTATCCATAAAAGATAATATGATCTAAAGTGTACGTGACATAGGAATTACCGATGATGATGTGTGTGAGCCGGCAAATAAGTGTGTGTGGAATATACACATCATCGGTAATGGTGCTGGTGTCCTAACAGGTAAAGTTTATACTGATTATAGCAACATATGTATGAACATGCAACATTATGATTACAGTGAAAAAGTAAAGACGGATGTGTGTTATCCACTCATTTGATATACAAATACCACTACCACTATATGGCTCAAACCTAATCTAGTGTCCATCTAACCCTCCTAAGGAAAACTAAACCTAACAACTGGTCGATAGAAGTACACCTAACGCCTGAGTCAATATCTCTAATAGTCGGCGATCCTGCCTCAATAGCGTCACGTACATAGTACGACTTCCTCAAAACAAGAGTGCGGATTAATCATCATATCTATGCCTCGTACGGTAAAATCCATCGTACGTCATCCCAATATCGGGGTACGGGTCAAGTATCTCCTAGGTGTCTCATCATTCGTATAATGTCATCATCAACATATCTCATAATCAAGGTGCTAAACTGTAATCGCATACATCAATCATATATCATTGCCATCATAATAAGTATCATTAGTTTATCCTCAGAAATATCATGTCATATGTATCATATCGTAATCAAGTCATACATATCCCATATCGTGATCAATCACAAGTTATAGTCCGGGTACTATTTTAGAGTCCCATGTACCTCAATATCATCACTACCCCTTATAATTTACGTATACATGTTCATTATCTCATTCTCTAATGATCCGCTAACACTTAATACGACTGTATAGCCAAGAATCACGGCATCAAGCCCAGTTACACTATTTCATCATACCTCGGATATCATATCACATCAATGAATCACATATACGTGTTGTATATATATGTATATACCTATACCTAGTTCTATATATATACACATACACGTATACCCCATGTCGAGTTTCAGTGTGTTTCTATCTGAAACCTACGAACCTCTTCCAAGGTACTCATCCTCTGATATGGTTTTCCTAAATCAGTCTAGTCCAGCCTAGGGTCAATACTAGGGTCCTACAAGGGTCATATCTGGTTTCCTAATATCAATAAGTACTATTCCTATTCTGCGTTGCGGGGGTGCTAAACGCCATCCACCCGACTTCCCCCCGTAGATATACATCTACTCACCTGGTCCATGTATGCCGAAGACGGTGTCGCCATCCTCCTCTTCATCGCTTGCAGTCCACGTGAGGGGTACCTAAACGCAACATATAAATAGCATCGTAAACTGAATCACATACAAAAGTCAAAACGACGCAATGAACCAGCATAGGTTAAAACCTATGTCCCGTCCACGCAAAAGAACCAAATATCGCTCGATATCGGCGTACAAACTCCGATGGATCGAGATGAACATCAACAAATAACTCGTAGTTTTAAAACACATTACTTATATTATAAAACATGATTAAATTCATCGAAACCCTAAAATCCATCAAACCGTCCAATTTCGTAAAACCCGAAAATGCCAATTTACCGTTTTTCATCAAAACTTGACAGTTAAATGAAACCAATAATTATAAAACTCATTAAATAGCATAAATAGACTATACAAACCATTACTACATTTTTATTACACAAATTTGTATTAATTTGAAATTTCTAGTTTGCAACCTTTAACAATTTTCAACATTTTTCAAGCAAAATACCACAATTCCACCACAAAACATGATTTTGCATGAATTAATGTCTTAAACTACAATTCATGATGATAATGATTTAATGAAACCATAAATTATATTTTTAATCATATTTATTTAGAAATTTCTAAAATCTAGTTTACAAAATAGCAATTTCTATCACAATTTATCAATTATCAATAGAAACTAGCAATCAAACTAAGTTTTTCTTTCCATTAACATGCTAAAGTTCTCACTAAAACTACAATCTAATGATAGCAACCTTAATTGGAATTTTATATTACCCACATATATATTTTACAAAAACTAGTTAGCTAAATAGCTTCATTTAAACAATTTTAAATGAAAAATTTACAATTCAACACACATGCAAGATTTTCCAATTCTAAAAGTGTTAAACTAACTATTATAACCCTAATTAATTAATAAAAATCATAACTTGAATTTACAAACCCTAACTTGAATTTTAGAAATTGAACATAGAATTAATTCATTAAATCTAAACATGCTTAAAAGAAACATCTAATAACAAATAAACAAAAGAAGGAAAATTATACCTCCAAAATATGAAATCCAAACAATAAAATGAGCCTCCAAAATGCACGCTTCCCATCTCCAAATTCCATATAAAAATGAGCAAGGAATAAAGGGTAGGAAATAAATAGGATTTTGTGGATGTTTAATTGAATTTTTAAAGGATTTTTGATGAATTTTGGAGCAAAATAAAATGAGGAAAATGGGGGCTACC
The DNA here is from genome assembly GCA_030015575.1 of Agapanthus africanus. Classification (NCBI taxonomy): domain Eukaryota; kingdom Viridiplantae; phylum Streptophyta; class Magnoliopsida; order Asparagales; family Amaryllidaceae; genus Agapanthus; species Agapanthus africanus. Next base: position 518,689,390 of record CM057337.1, read on the forward strand.
ATGGGGGGTGAGGCCGGCCATTTTTGGAGGTGAGGGAGAGAAGGAAGAGAGTGGCAAAAGTTGTGTAGAAGTCTCCACCAAAATATCACTTCATTATGTCTTTTCATGCATTTATTTATTTTATTTTATTTCTTTACTATAGCAACTCAAGAAAGCTCTAGAAAAATGGAAAAATTTGCAAATAAATTTTGCATGATACACACTAAATTCTAATATGCCATGGTTCATTTTTACAAATTAAAATCATTCAAATTTGTAGTTTACACTAATTTAGTGTAAAAATAAAGCTTATGTTAATATTTAAAATAATTAATTTAGGAAAAATATTTAATTAAACTAAAAATTTATAAGTGGCTAAATAAACACCATTTACTAGTAATTACATAATTAAAATAGGTATTTTTGAAATTATAATGAAAAACAATCACGGTTTAATTTTACGAAAAATACATTTTACTTTACCGAAATTCATAAAATTCACTTAAACAACTTTATTCATTTAATTATTTATTTAATTATTTTTAAAACGTTACAGAGGGTTTTCCTAGTTCGGGCGAAATGTTGTAGAGGACGTATGGTTTTATGGCAGGGTTCGATCATATACGTGCACTCGTGCACGGATCATGATCGGACGGATCATACTAGTGGACTTTGGTTTAAACCGGATCCTAGTATTAGTCTCGTAGTATTCGTATTCAGTCGGAATACGGATGCGGGTATGTATATACGGATGAGGGGTATTCTTGTAATTCGTTACAAGATAACTTTAGATGATGCCATTTTCTTTTTGTGGATTAAACATTTATGTTTAAATGTTTAATGTGGAAATTGTGACTCATTCTTGGCATGGCATGGTTTTTGTCATGACTAAGATATTTTTTAGGTGAGCTTAGATATTTATGTAAGTGTGTGAGTGTAGAGATATTTTGTGAGTGTGTGAGGCTCATTTACACACAACAATATATCAAAACGCCCACTCACTCATTTTGGGGCAGCCATCACATTATTATTGAGCCATCTCATTTCTTTTGCTAAGCTTGCTCATTTGATTTTTTCTGGAGCTCACATCTTTCACCATGGGCATTTTCTTCAACCTCCACTCTATCCCTTTCATGTGTTGAGAATTCTAGAGTGTATTGAGACAAAGTAATCACACACTATCTCTACATCATCTTGAGCACCTAGGTTAGCAAACTAGTTGTTCGAGTTGCTTCGGTTTGAAGCGGGAGCCCGTATTAAGAATCCTCGAGGTGGATCGTTTTTGACGAGGGAGACCGAAGAGCGAACTTGTTCGGGGCAGCCGGCGAGGAGCTTGGCGCAGAGTTTGAAGACCGAAGGACACGGATTAATCGGTATAATCTCTGAACACTTTACAGTTAGCTAGTAAACGATTAATGGTTCGATCCGAGTAATTGGTTGTGGTAGCGCTACGTTTTACAAATTTTTATTCCGCATTTGGCCACGGATTGATGGCCGAGGCGCTGCCGTAACCCAACAGATATTTACATGCATGATGTTGTTGCGTCATTGATGGACACGTGGATGTTATCTACATGCTTACAGGCATTGATTATTGTTGGCACATATGCAGATACGCTCACCCTAGATATCATAGTATTACTTTTATGATATAGTTGACCTAGGAATCGTTGTTTTATTTGATTTCTACCTGATGATGTTTTTTACTCATGAGTTGGCAACTCACCCCCGTTGTGCCACAGCTCTTGCAGGTTGACCGTATGGATCAGTAGCGGCATCGCTGGCACACAGCTTGCATTCGGGTGATTTGCTTTGGTAGGTGGTATATATTGGATCGTGCCACTCTTGTATTATTATTCCTATTGTATCTAGTCAACTCCATCAATCAAAACTAGTATTTGTATATGTAGTAAGACTTAGCAAGACTTGTGGTTGCGAGACTTACATCGATGGGTTATATGTTCGCTTGGTGGGTTGATGTCTTGCTTTACATTATCTTTTTGTGTTGATCTTCGCCCTGGGGTGTCGTATACATATATTTCTGTCTTGCGTGGTTGTGATTCCGCCGATTGGCGAAAAGCTAGCTCCTGCTTGGGGATGACTTTTATATTATCATATATATGTGGTTTTAGATCAAAATATACAAAGGAGGTGCTACCCAAATTTTTAAAAGACGAAACCTGTTTTTCAACTAGTAAAATCCACTTGCATTTTTCGTGTTCCATTATCTATGCATTTAAGAAAATATTTGATTTCATCATATCTTTATTTCAAAACTTCACCTCTTTTATTTTTTTAAAAAAGGTTTTAGATTTCTGGGTTTCGGCTTACTTAAGTTACATTACGCCTTTACACGTTGCGTGATTTAAGTGCCGGTCACGAACTAAATTTCGGGTCGTGACAGGACATATATATGTACATGACTGTCTTGCTCGATATGATAGTATGCTATCTGGTTTGACTTTCTCTTAACATGTGCATACTTACTATTACATATCTTTTATACATGTTGATAAAGCCCGTAGGATCATTGCTAGACTACCTGCGTTGTGATGGCAATCATACTTGTGGGAGCTGGGTAGTCGGTACGCACATCCTTAAATGGTCCCTAGTCGTGGGAGTATTGAGATTGGGCATCGATATTCCGCAGTAGACTAGTGTATATGTTTCTAAACCCCGACGAGGGGCGATGGTTTGGTCCCGAAACCATTGGTCTTTAGACCTAAGATCGTATACAGGTGCTCACTGGGGTGAGTACACCGGACGGAATCGCCTAGGACTTCCAGATGGTACATTACCTATCGTCAGATCGAAGTTCTCAGGTGACATGAGTACAGGTTAGTCTTTAGAGCTGAGATCGTCATTTGTCTCGTATGAGTTCCCACTGTGCTTTGATCACTACCCTACCACGGCTCTACAGAGTCGTGCAAACATGTTTTGGTTGGGTACAGTCCCGAGCCACTTGGAGGCAGTGAGCGATTGTCAGGGATTCGTCTCTCCCAGTATTGTGAGTCTATATTGCACTGTGTTTGATTGGTCAGGACTATAAGACCTTGGCCAAGGTAGTTGGGATTTACTGATAGGCTGATCAGTAGTTTCCTGGATTGGTCCCGAGCTGCATCGGCACGAATTACCAGTTTATCAGGGTCTGACGTTTACCACCCCTTAGACCCGGTATGCGATACTCTCAAACGAAGAGACCGGACTGTACGGAGATTGTCACAGAGAGGCTCAGTAGGGATCCGGATGAGTTTGCTCGTCGGCCTTCCTTTTCGACAGATACCCGGGTAGCCTTTACATACAGCTAGTGCTGCTGACGTGCTTGTGGTTATGGATTTATCCAGTAACTCACTGCAGTAGAAGATGAGCCTGGCAGAGGGACTACTACCTATCGGTGATAGTATTTGGACTCGGCGGTTATCCAGAGGATACCGACCGGAGTAGTGAGATGATACGGGCCGATCCGGACTGACGGAGCCCGTGGGCCGATCCGGACTGACAAAGCCCGAGATATGAGGATTTGCTTGTCGATATTGGACACGGGTTTCATGATGTTTCGAGTGTCGATGTTGGACGCTCAGATTCCATGATTTTGATGTGTCGTTGATGGACACACGTTGATTGATATCCTCATATTCACATGCATATGCTTTCATGATATTTACATGCATGATGTTGTTGTTGTTAGTGTGATATGCCCTAGAGGCCATTATTGTATAGTACTAGTTTGTATATTACATTTTGGAAGCTTGGGATATATACACGGTTTTATGACAGTCTTGCTCGATATAGTAGTATGCTATTTTGTAAGTCTATGTAGCACACCCCACGTGTTCGCGGGGAGACGGAATCCATCAAAAACTATTTTTTCACATCAAAAGATCATGTTTTGCTTTGCAACATAGACTTTTTCCACTTTTAGGATCTTGATTAAACCTTAGCTAACAAAAACAAGACTACTAAAGGGTGTTAACTACTAGGTTAGAGTGTTATACCCTCGTGCCATGTCCTTCGGGTCTTCAAATGGTTCCTTGCTCCTTAGTTCAAGCTTCTTCTTGATCTCCTTTCTTTGGCTCCTCCTTGGCTTCAAAAGAACTCGGTTGCCGGTCTCCTTTGTGTCGAAAAAGGATCCACCCGAGGGCCTATGGTCAAGATCCAACCTAAAAGAGATAACTTAGTGATCCAACTTGCTAAGGAAAACTACTAAGTAGAAGTAGAGAAGGTGTATTGGATTAATTATTCTCAAAACTCATTGATTCTCAACACATGTGATGGCATGAGCTTGAGGGGGGAGGAGAGAAAACCTAGGAGAGAGAATCATTATGTGAGAATGAACTAGAGAAATGAGATGAGAGAATGGCTAAGTCTTGAGCCAATAATTCAAGCATGGAATAAATTAGCCACATAAAATGCAACCATGCTTGAATAGGAACTCCAAATGAATAAACAATTCACAAAGCCATGCTTGCAACCCATTCCTCAAATATCTCCTAATATCCGCCTCATTAATCCTTTATCAAAAAAAGGATAAATCGATAATGAGGTGTCTCCTTCTAGAAGCTCATTCTTGTAAAATTACAAGAATGCCCTCACCGTATATATATACCCTATCCGTATTCCGAAAAATACGGATACACAGAGACAAGTATAATCCAATAATATAATATTAGGATCCGGCTTAAACCAAAGCCCACTAGTATTATCTGTCCGAACATCATTCGCGTAGCCAGTACACGTATGCGATCGAAACCCTGCCGTAAGACCATACGGCCTCTACATCGTCTCGCCTGATCCAGGCAAACCCTCTGTGTGGGACTCTAAAGACTCGACAGTACGCTGGCAGTGAGTTTAACCACAAGTCCGTCAGTGGCACTAGCTGTACGTAACGGCAACCCAGGTACATGTCGAAAAGGAGGCCGACGAGCGAACTCGTACGAAACCCCTACTGAGCCTGTCCGTGACAATATCCGTGCAGTCCGGTCTGTTTGTCTGAGAGTATCGCATGTAAGGTTTAGGGGGTGGAAAACGTCAGACCCCTAATAACCGTATAAGTCGTGTCGGTGTGGCTCAAGACCATCAGAGAATCTACTGGTCAGTCCACCAGTAATTCTCAATCAGCCCTGGCCAGGGACTTATGGTAATGACCAACAGATCATTGTGCGATATCGACTCCCTATACCGGGAGAGACAAATCCCCAACAGTCGCTCACTGCCTCCATGTGGCTCGGGACTGTATTCAACTAAAACCTGTTTGCACGACTCCTTTGAGCCGTGGTAGGGTAGTAATCAAAGCACAGTGGGAACTCACACGAGACAAATGACGACCTCAGGTCGACAGACTATCTGCGCACATGTCACCAGAGAACTGCTATATGACGCTAGGTATAATACCATCTAGTCAGTCCTCAGCGAGTCATGTCCGGTGAACTCACACCCAGTGAGCATCTGTATACAATCTTAGGTGCACATCACCAATGGCTGCGGGACCAATCCATCGCCCCTCGTCAGGGCCTAGATATGTATACACTACTCTACTCTGGAGTATCGATGCCCAGTCTCAATACTCCTACGACCAGGGACATTTAAGGATGTGCCTATTGACCACCCAGCTCCCATAAGTATGACTGCCATCACAACGCTGGTAGTCAGGCAAATATCCTACGGGCTTTATCAACATGTTCACAATATATGAAATACAAAGTAAAATATATCACATGTTAAGATAAAAACAAACCAAATAACGTACTATCATATCAAGCAAGATTGTCCTATACATACATATCCCTACCATCCTATACAATGAAGGCCTCTAGGGCATATATATCCAACATACTTAGTTTGTATCTATCTTAATATGTGTATATGTTTGTCACGACCCGAAAAGTACCGATGAAGATGTGTGTGAGCCGGCAAGTAGGTGTACGTGGTACATACGCATCATCGGTAATGGTGCTGGTGTCCTAACAGCATGATATCAATAATGGAATATGCAGCAAAATAAATATGCGAAGCAGAGCGAACAGCAATAATGTGCGGGAGCTGAATACTAGACACAACGATAACTAATCTGCAATAATCTAATATAAGTACTACAAATGGTGCCTTTTGAAATAACACGAATCATGGGGTTTTGAAAATAGGGGCTACGGTGTTTTTTATGAAAAGATACGTCGTTTTTGAAATATCCGTAGATTCCCTTGAGCTGTCTTTAAAAATGCCCACGATTCGTTAGTTTTTGAAATAGGTAAGAAGTCTAATCTAATCTAACAACTACACTAAACTATACGGCTGAACTACAAGCTGAACTACAGGTAAGGAAACCGCCTATCATCTGAGTCGATACATATACATACCTGTATATGTATAGTCGGTGATCTCGCCTCAATAATATCATATCCGATACCATATCTATAATCAGGCATCCCAAGTCAAGAGTGCGGATCAATCATCAATATAGCTCGTACGTAAATCCGTCGTACGGCATCCCAATCTGGATACGGGTCAATATCACATTCATCATACTATTCACCTGGTATCCTCTTTATCAAATATCATGATCGGGGTACTGATCTACGTCTAGTACCATACTGATACCGCCTACGTATGCATGGACGTGTGTGAAACACTACGTCAAGGACCCGCTACAACGTCATGTCGTATCTAAGATACGAACCCTGCTATATCATCGATCTCACGGCCTCAAATCGAATCTCATCGACTCAGCTCAATCCCAAGTATCATCCTCAATCCGTATGTGAACACATAGTCCCATACCCATGTGAACACATAACTATAAAGAATCCCATAAGCACATATCAATAGGAATGTATGCAAGTATGTATGTGTGTATGTGTGTGTGTAACACTACCCTAGGGTTCGCAACACTAAAGTAATCCAATACACCAATATCCATCCTAAGCATCGTTATTAATCCCAAATAACATATAATAATTGTTGGTGTGTATACGCATCCGTATACACCACCACGGACTGCGGGGGTGCTATACGCCATCCACCCGACTTCTCCCCGTAGATATAAATCTACTCACCTGGTCCTCGCTCGCCGGTGCCGACGTCGCCACGCGCTTGCTTGTCGTCTCGAAGTCCACGTGGGGGTACCTACATATCATAACGCACCATATCGCATTAAAACTAAATTCGAGATCGAAACGGCATACGAAAATCAAATCGGCACGCGTATCACGCATAGGTCCAAACCTATCGCCCATGCATGCAAGAATAGTAAAACCAACCCTCGATGTCGATGTACAAACGTCAAACCATCGAGAAAAATCCAATCACACTCATTTGCACATTCACGAACACTAATTTTAATATAAACTAGGTTAAAACTCACAAAAACCCCATTTTCACTTAAAAAGTCATTTTTCCGAAAATCTAGCAAGCACAATTCGCCGTTTTTGTACAAAACATGATGTTTAAATGAAAGTAGCGGCCAATATACTTATTAAATATCTTAAATAAGTCGTATAAACAATTTCCGGAATTTAATCTCATTAAATTCCAAAAATCCTAATATTCTAGTTTACAAAAATACCCTTTTTTAACAATTTCAAAGCAAAAATGCACAAACTACAATCTAGCTTAGATTTGCATGATCCAAAGCATTAAACCACACTTAATAAAGTTAATGAAGCCAAGAAAACCCTAATCATATTTTTAATCCCAAGAATTTAACAAATTTCAAAAACCTAGTAAGCAATTAGCAAATTAACACAATTTTTCAAGTAACAACTTGTAATTAACAACTAGATTAGTTTTCTACAAAACTAATTATGTTAAACCACTTCACTAAACCATGCACAATCAAACACAACTCATTTCCACAACAAACCCTAACTTGAAATCCAAAACTTGCAATTAAACTCACATATCCAAGTTAACACTTAATTTAAATTAGCTTTAAGAAACAAGTAACAATTTAAGCAAAAAGTTTTAGAATTATACCCAAAAATATATGAAGGTCCACAAGACTCCATGGCCTCCCAAAATGCTCTCTTTTCACAAGGATCCATGCTATACGGGCTAAGCTAAAATGGGTAGGAGTCGGATTTGGGTTTTGGGAATTTTCTTGATGGATTTTGAGCAATTTTTGATGAAGTTTTGAAGAGAAAGGAGAGGGGAAAATGGAGGGGGGCTGCTGCTGTATGGAGAAGGGATTTCGACCAAAAATGGGAGTGGGGGAGGAGAGAGAGGGAGGTAGAGAAAGTGGGGCAAAGTCAAGGTCAAACAAAGTCAAAAGTCTAACTACTTCACTCATTTTCTTTCCTTTTCTTTCATTTCTTTTTCCTTGAAAATCAAGTGGGGAAAAGATATGGTGGGTGCTGAATTCAGCCATGGGGAGGGGTAAGTGGGGGTGTGTGGGTGTGGGCACGGGTGTGGGGTGGTGAAAAATGATAAATACAATACCCCAAACATCCATTTACGCTAAAAAAAGCCTTTTTTTCTTCAATAATTTCTAAACCGTTTTGGCAAATGATTTCGTTCCAAAAACTACATGTTAAAATTTTATTTAATGTTTTATGATGCACAAAATTTGTTTCAACTCATTCCAATTTGTAATTTTCCCTAATTAAATGTATTAGTGACGGCTTAAATAATAATAAAATAATATTTTTTTCAGAAAATTTGAAATTTCACCAGCGGCTCAATAAACACCAAATAATAGCAATTACATAGCTAGAATATGTATATTTAATTTTTATAATAAGATATTTACATTTTGACTTTTTACAGAAAACCCCTTTACTTTACCGATTTTTTCGAAATTTCACCGAAACGATTTTCAAAACGCTACAGCCGAAGCCCAGAAATCTAAACCATAAAAAGAAGAAGAAGTAAACGAAAACATGTAGAAAACAAGTTTAAAAGCAACATCCAATTTTCTCAAAAATTTCGGCAGAGTCTCCTTTGTAAAAACTGGCCCCAACCGGGTACAAAAAAGAATAATATATATACAAACCATAAAAAGCATCCCCAAACAGGAGCTAGCACTACGCCAAAAGGCGGAAACAACCACACCAATGCACAATATTATATAACGCCGAAGGGCGAGGCTCAAAACTCAAAAGAAAACAAAACCACCAGATATCGTAATAATACAAGCGCGACTCTAAGGTCGAAATAAATAAATGGTCCAGTAAACTATCAAGTAATACAAGTTTGGTTGATGGAGCTTACTAGATACAATTGAAGTAATAACAGTACAACGGCGGTCCAGATACAAGTGAACCAACCTACCGTGCAAATCACCCTGAATGAAAAGATGTGCCAGCAAGCTGCCAGGGAAACCTGTATATCGAACCTGTAATAAAATTTGGCACAACGGGGGTGAGTTGCCAACTCGTGAGTAGAAGATATCTGCGAAAAGAAATCGAATGCACGACGCTGTCCTAGGTCATAATAATATACTAATATACTACTAGTCATCAAGTAAAGGCAGAATAATAAGCTACGTGTAAGTGCAAATGCTCCGTGCTCGTGTCAGTGCCTCATATAGTACTATGTCATGTGAATGAGTATGCAAGCACCATGAATGTGAAATAACCAATCCTGAAATCTAGATATATCTGAATAAGAAATCTTTAACTTTTATCATGGTAAAATGTGTATAGAAATCTGAAATATCAACGATGAAATCCATAGAAATCCGTGTCAAGCATCGACACAAAACATGTAAATCTCAAGTCTCAATACCTCATAATCTCAATATCTCATAGTCTCAATATCTCGGGCTTCGTCAGTCCGGATCGGCCCATATCATCAAATCTCACGACAACGGTCGGTATCCTCCGGATATCCGCCGCACCAGACATCACCGGTAGGTAGTCCTCGCCTGCCAGGCTCATCGTCTACAACTCGATCTTCTTGCCCCGGGGTACCATACCGGACCCACCATGTACCCGAGACGGTTCATCCACTCCTCGAATCGGGTCTCGAAATCCAACAGAAAACATGAAATCTCATGGTGGACGACACATACATCACGAGAAAGCCGCATCTTATGTTTTAAAAAGAGAGGAGGAGAGAGAGAGAAGTTTTTATATATTCTTGCGGTTTTCCCCAAAAATCCAGAAATCTCATAGAAATCCAAAATCGCAAAATCATGAGTAAGTATATGATAAGTGTCGGCATATGCCCAATAATACTGCATGATAACATGAAAATGCGAATACATGAAATGTCTAAATAATAAATACCATGTCTATACTAACACCAGAGAGTAATCACAATATTATATCGATCTAGCTGTTAGCTGATTGTATCAATAAAAGATAATATGATCTAAAGTGTACGTGACATAGCAATTACCGATGATGATGTGTGTGAGCCAGCAAATAAGTGTGCGTGGAATATGCGCATCATCGGTAATGGTGCTGGTGTCCTAACAGGCAAAGTTTTATTCTGATTATAGAAACATATGAATGAACATGCACCATTATGATTATGGTATGAATGTAAAGACGGATGTGTAATAACCACTCATCTGTGATATACAAGTATAACTACAACTATATGACTCGAGCCTAAACTAGTGTCCATCTAACCTCCTAAGGAACTAAACCTAAGAAACTAGTCAATAAGAAATAAGAGTCCACCTAAGGTCTGAATCCATATCTCTAATAGTCGGCGATCCAGCCTCAATAGAGTCACGTACATAGTACGGCTTTCTCGAATCAAGAGTGCGGATCAATCATCATATCTATGCCTCGTACGGTAAAATCCATCGTACGGCATCCCAATATCGGGTTACGGGTCAAGTATCACCTACGTGTCTCATCATTCGTATAATATCATCATCAACACATGTCAAGATCAAGGTGCTATACTGTAATCGCATACATCAATAATATATCATTGTCAGAATAAATATACATCGTTAATTTATCCTCAGAAATATCATGTCATATGTATCATATTGTGATTAAGTCACACTTAGATCATATCGTAATCAAGTCACACCTATATGATATCGTAATCAAGTCACACCTATATGATATCGAAATCAAGTCACACCTATATGATGTCGTAATCAAGTCACACCTATATGATATCATATCAGAATTTCAGGCACAGGTTACGGTCCGGGTTCTATTTTAGAGTCCCATATACTTCAATATCATCACCACCCTTTATTATTTATGTATACCTATTCATTATCTCATTTCCTAATGATCCGCTGACATCATAACACGACCGTAAAGCCAAGAATCACGGCATCAAGCCCAGTTATATTGTTTCATCCCCGTGTATCATATCACATCCTTGTATCACATATACGTATTGTGTATATATATATATACCTACACCTAGTCCTATATATATACATACATACACGTATACACCACGTTGAGTCTCAGTGTGTACGTGTGTGTATCTACCTCAAACCTACGAATCTCCTCCAAGATATTCATCCTCGGGTAAGGTCTTTCTAAATCAATCTAGTCCCATCTAAGGTCACTACTAGGGTCCTACTCACTGAAATTCTAAGGTCACGTCTGGCTTCCTAATGGCAATAAGTACTATCCCTATTCTACGTTTGCGGGGGTGCTAAACGCCATCCACCCGACTTCCCCCCATAGATATACATCTACTCACCTGATCCTTGTCTGCCGAAGACGGTGTCGCCATCCTCTTCTTCATCGCCCGCAGTCCACGTGAGGGGTACCTATACGCAAACACATATAATATCGTAAACTGAATCACGGACAACATCAAAACGACGCACGAAACGCGCATAGGTTAAAACCTATGTCCCGCTCATGCAAAAGAACCAAATATCGCTCGATATCGGTGTACAAACGCCGATTGATCGAGATAAGCATCAACAAACAACTCATAGTTATAAAACTCATTACTTATAATATTAAACATGATTTAATTCATCGAAACCCTAAAAATCGATCAAATCGTCCGATTCCGTAAAACCTGAAAACATCAATTTACCGTTTTACTTCAAAACTTGATGTTTAAAAGAACTAATGGTCATAGTATTCATTAATTAGCATAACTAGACTATATAAACCATCATTATATTTTTAACACCCTAATTTATATTAGTTTGAAAATTCTAGTTTGCAAACTTTCCCGATTTCGATACTTTTATGGAAAATTTCACAATATCACATCTAAACTGGATTTTGCATGAATTAATAAATTAAACTACAATTCATGATGATAATAATATAATGAAATCATAATTTAGATTTTAAACCTCATTTATTTAAGAATTTCCAAAATTTAGTTAGAAAAAATAGCATTTTTATTAGTATTTTTCAATTATCAATAGAAACTAGTAACCAATTTAAGTTTTTCATTCCAATAACAAGTTAATATCCTCATTAAAACCAAAATCTAGTGTTACAAACATTAATTGGAATTTTATCTCACCAATATATACAATATATAGAAATCTAGTTTGCAAAATGGATTAATTTAAACAATTTTGGATAAACAATTTACAATATATCATCCATACAAGATTTTCCACTTCTAAAAATGTTAAACTAGTTATTATAACCCTACTTAATTAATAAAAAGCATAACTTAATTTTATAAACCCTAACTTGAATTTTAAAACTTGTAGATAGAAATTATTTATTAAATCTAATTATGCTTAAATGAAATATCTAATAACAATAAATCAAAAGAAAAAGATTTATACCTCCACAACATGAAATCCAAACATGAAAATAAGCCTCCAAAATGAATGCTTTCCATCTCCAAAATTCATGTAAAGATGAGCAAAGAATAGAGGGTAGGAATTAATTAGGATTTTGTGGGTTTTTTATTGAATTTTTGATGAATTTTGATGATTTTTAATACAAAAATGATGGGGAAAATTTTTGGGGCTGCCCATGGTGGTGAGGCCGGCCATGAGGTGAGGAAAAGAGAGGAGAGTGAGAAAAGGTGAAGAAAAGTGTAGAAGGTTTCACAAAAATATCACACAATTAAGTCTTTTCATGAATTTATTTAAAAATTCTTTATTTTCTTCACTCCATTTGACCTAGAATGGTCTAGAACCATTGTAAAATTTTGAAAATAAATTTTGCATGAAACACACTTGATTCTAATATGTAATGGTTCACTTTTGCTAATTAAACCCATTCAAATTTGTAATTTACACTAATTTAGTGTAAAAATAAAGTTTATGTTAATATTTAAAATAATTAATTTAAGAAAAATATTTAATTAAACTAAAAATTTATAAGTGGCTAAATAAATACCATTTAATAGTAATAACATAATTAAAATAGGTATTTTTAAATTTATAGTGAAAAATAATTATGGTTTAGTTTTGTGAAAACTACGTTTTACTTTACCGAAAATTATAAAATTCACTTAAACGATTTTATTTATTTAATTAATTATTTAATTATTTTTAAAATGTTATATCATTCCACGAGGAAAGAGCCTAGATCCCTTCACCGGGAGTAACCTCTTTAGCAAAAGGTTTTTCGTCACTATATTTTTATAAAAAGCTATCAGGTTCCTTCAACGTGATCAAGTTCATTACGTTAAAGGTTTTTCGCCAAAAACCAGCCGTAGCCCTCCGTAATTTCTTTTGGGTATTCAGTAGTATTCAAGCTATGTATTTTGGCCAAAGTTAATGCATAGTGTTTGGTAACTGCTGGGTATTCATTTGTTGCATAGATAGATGAGTTGGTTTGGGACAGTCGTTCTGCCATTTTGGCTAAAGTCAAGGGCATGTGCGGGTGGGTTCAAATTGACCTAGATAGTGACGGGTAGAACTTGGCATGTGACTTATGACATTTTGACCAAAGCCAAGGTCATAAGAGCATGGGGCAAAAATCATATCGGGAGTTTCAAATATACAGGAAACTTGCCAGGCATGCACATACCTTCTGGAGTGTGATAACTTGAGTGGCTTCCATCAAGTTATCATGCGATGATAGTTGGATCCCGATTCTCACTGATGAGTTGGTTTACTCTTCGGGTGATCCCAACTAATTCTTCCTTCAGGTTTGGAGGAGAATTTGAGCTTACAGTGGGAGGTTTACTGATTAGATAAAGTAACAACCATTCTGATCTAGGTTAGAGTGCATGCAGAGTGTTTCTTTTCTCTCTCTCTCTTTGGCAGCGACCTTTGACCGACCCTAGACTATGACTCAGTGACCAAGTTAACCGAACCTTCTTAAAATACTGGCTTTTGGATTGTCTATAGTTGCATAAGTCATTGCCACTCCTTCTTTTACCCTTTGTATTTCTCAGAACACCCCGTATTACTACGGACATCCACTTCCATTGGATAGATCCATCGTATGGTTATATACGAACTCGAACGGACTTCTTCGAGGATGGATTCAGGTTCAGGAGAAATAGAATTGGTTTATTCAGTTGTCTTTTATTATCACCTTCTCTCAGGTTGCGAGGGCTCCTTAGTTTAGGAGAGTACACCTATTACGCTTATTGGATAGTCTTCTTCCAAACCATAGGCAGGTTCCGAAAGGTAGGGAATGAAGAAAACCAATTAGCCTAAGTAGGGTGTACAGAAGGTAATAGCTAAAGAAAAAATAAAGGGATTAGAAAGAGGGCAAAGTAAATTGCGACTGTTATCATTCACGACTAAAACGCGTACTTCATCGCCACTCCTATTTCACCTTTGCTTTTTCCCCAGTTCGGGAGAAATAGAATAAGGTATTATTCATTTGTCTTTTATCATCACCTTCTCTCAAGTTGCGAGTACTCCTAGGATTAGGAGAGTACACCTATTATGCTTACTGGATAGTGTTCTTCCGAACCATAGGCTGGTGCTGAACGGTAGGGAAGGAAGAAAACCACTTAGCCTAACGATGGTGTACAGAAGGTAATGAATAAAGACAAATAAAGGGATTTGGAAAGATGGCAAAGAAATATACGGTTATAGTCATGAATTGATTTATGGAAGAGGCATTACTAAGAATACTAGGATACCCCTACGAAACATTTTCATGTTTCAGTGTATTGTTAAAGGAAAAACTGTTTTCCCGATTAGATACTTACTCCAGGGTATGTATTTACCAGGTTTCATTCTCATATCTGTATGGTTTTATAGATGATAAGTGGGAGTATGTCATTGGGAATTAGGAGATCATCCTCATTATATCGGAATTCGTTGTAATTGGTGATATTTGAGGAAATCGTCTGGGTACAGTTTTCAACCTGCGATGCACAGGTTTTGAGTTATTCAACTCAGCGGACTTATACAGAGTATTGTATGTTGTCCAGTGTCCATCAGGACAAAGGGGTAGGTCCTCGTACTACGTTCTGTTTACTTGTGACTTCTCTAGTTTT
Organism: Agapanthus africanus; assembly: GCA_030015575.1. Classification (NCBI taxonomy): domain Eukaryota; kingdom Viridiplantae; phylum Streptophyta; class Magnoliopsida; order Asparagales; family Amaryllidaceae; genus Agapanthus; species Agapanthus africanus. The sequence continues at coordinate 518,704,684 of CM057337.1, forward strand.
TAGACAAGTGTTTTGTAGAAATACAATGTCTAAGTTTTAAGAAGTTGTGGGTATAAGAATAAAGTAGAGAACCAAGTATCGCAAGTATCAGGATTCTTCAAAGAGATTGAAGATGTAGATTCTTGTGATTGGTATTCAGTTGATAGTAATGGTTTTGAGAAACTTGTTTCTCTTTCGGGTTACTCATAATTGAATGTATTCCTAAGTTGAGTAATGCTGATTAGCCTCTCTCCATTAAATTGATATGCACTTGAGACAGCTGCATGATTTGAATCTGGTTCCAATTAAATTAGTGCTTCTATTTCTATATTGTATATAGAATGGTTCATATTTTAACGATGTTAAGATAAGGGGAGTTGTCCAGCTTATGCTTAAAACCAGACACTGGATAACTCAAGGCACGTTTCTGTAATGGCAGTTTGTGGGTTGACCCGGGCTATGTCGAGGGTTGACTTTCTACCATCTGGAAGATCAATAGTGATATTGTTCTTGACTCGCCACAGTTTTAGTAAAATGGATTTTTTCAGAAAACAGTAGTGGGAGTATGGTAGAACTGGAAGTGATTCCAGAACCGCAAACGATTATGGAAAATTTAATAGGACCTATATATTCAATCAGGTTTGATATTCCAATAGCCACTCCGCAGATATGGTGGGTAACCTTAGACACCCGAGAGGTACTCCGGTAGCCTCAAGGACGGTGACAGGGAGGTTCTTGTTTACCCAGAATTGACACTACTGTTGTTCCAGACTATGAGACCCGGCAGGAGGATATGTATAGCATCGTTCTAAACTAGTTTTAGATGTACACGTATATATTATTCTGCCAGAGGGTTGTTGTGGTCAGTGGGAGTAGCGGAAGCAAAGTGGGCAAGTGGCTTATGTCTAATTATAGGCTTGAGCAGATATAGCGGAGATAAGATCATCTAATTTTTGATGTGACAGTCATAGGTTTGACTTCATCAGAATAGGGGATGGATCTATTAAGAAGGTAGTAAGGTGTAATGTCTTGGTATTTGGATGACATACACAGAGTAGGAAGTAAAATTCCTATACTACGATCGGTTGTACTTTGGTCGCCACACAGTTGTTTCTCCAAAAAGGATATGGATATAATATCAGACATTCTGGTTACTAGATCTATGGTTTTAGATCTAGATTTGGGTAGTTTCCCAATATGGGTATTTTGACATTATTCTAAATGGTATTTTAGAATAGATGACTCCTGGCATGGTGGTGTACCTGCAGGTGATGGAGTCACCCTCTCTAAAGGTGTCTTATAGACTAAAGGGGAGAGGGATGTGCATGATTGGCAGATCACTTGCTTAGGCAATTGAGTCAATCGTGAGATGTCACGTATCACACCAGATGTTGTTTTGGCACTAGGTACGATAAGTTTATATTAATCCAATCCTGGAGAAACATTAGGAAGCAGTTTTAGAACATGAATGGATGTTCTATGGATTTGATAAAGGCAGCCTCTTTGAGGAGACGGTTATCATTCCAGGCTTCCAAGGTGACATAGATGACAGAGTGATTGTCAGAGTTATAGTTTTCCCTCTGACGAGGGACAGTATTATGGACATGTGGTCCAAGAGGATACTGTAGGAGGTATGGTGCTGGATACTGATTAGGTTCAGTTATCACTACAGTCTAAGAAGTTTGTATTTGGAGTTCATTTATGAACTAGGTCCCATCAGATATCCAGACATATTCTAAAATAGGTATTACTCGATTCGGGAGATGGCTTTCTCCGCGAACTTGAGATTAAGAGAGACATAGAAAGAAACATCATGGCGGATCCACTCACTGAGGCTATTTCTCGAACACAAGAGTTTTACAAACTAGCTTTGTGAAACTGATTAGTAGAGGAGTTGGGTGTTCGGTATCACACGGGCTGTGAGTATGCGACATCACAATAATTAGCCTTAAGTGCAAATGGGAGATTGTTGGATATAGTGCCCTCAAAGTCAATTATTGGATCGCAGGTACGTGATTGCAATGATTGAGGCAGGACCTATACCGATATGACAGTCTTGCTCGAGATGATAGTATGCTATCTGGTTTGTCTTTATCATCGTGTATATGCTTTAGTTCTCTATTGCATGTTGATAGAGCCCATAGAATTCTTGCTTGACTACCAGCAGTATGATGGCGATCATATACGTGGGAGCTGGGGTCTATAAGCATATCCTTAAAGTATCCCTAGTCGTGGGAGTTTCGAGACAGGGCATCGATACTCTAGAGTAGACTAGTGTATACAGTCGAGACCCCGACGAGGGGCGGTGGCCGGTCTCACAAGCCATTGGTGTTAGTTGGTTCACCTAAGATGTATACAGGTGCTCATTGGGTTTTGAGTACACCGGACATGACTCGCTGGGAACATGCTAGTTGGTATTATACATATCGTCAGATAGCAGTTCCCAGGTGACATGTGTACAGGTTAGTTTGTCGACCTGAGATCCTCATTTTTCTCGTGTGAGTTCCCACTGTGCTTTGATTTCTACCCTACCACGCTCAAAGGAGACGAGTAAACAGGTATTTTTTGGGTACAGTCCCGAGCCACATGGAGGCAGTGAGCGGATCGTCGGGGATTCGTCTCTCCCGGTATTGGGGGTTGATGTCGCACAGTGCACGGGTGGCCATCACTAGAAATCCTCGGCCGAGTTAGTGGAGAATTACTGATTCAGATCAGTAGTTTCTCAGGTGGTGATGGGCTTCATACCGACATGAATTATCGCGTTATTAGGGGTCTGACTTTATCCACCCCCTAGACTCGATATGCGATACTCTTTAGACGAACGGACCGGACTGTATGTATATTGTCACTGTTAGGCTCAGTAGGGTTTCTGGATGAGTTCGCTCGTCAGCTTCCCTTCTAATCAATACATAGGCAACCGTTACGTACAGCTTGTACCTCTGACGTGCTAGTGGTTATACCCAGTGCCAGTGTGTTGATGAGTCATTAGAGTCCCCCACAGACCGTTTCCCAAGTTCGGCCGAAACGTTGTAGAGGCCGTATGGTTTTATGGCAAGGTTCGGAAAATGCACGTGCGTTTACGCACGTGTCATATTTCGGGCAGATAATACTGCCGGGCTTTGGTTTAAGCCGGATCACAGTTTTATACTGTGTAGATATAATATCTTTGTCTCAGTTGCATTTGTATTCGGTTGTAATACAAATGCGGGTATGTTTATACTGTTACGGGGCTATCCTGAAATTCGTTTCAGGATCGCTTTTGGAAGTTGCCAGTTTCCAGTTTTCTATCACCCGTATTTAACATTCGGTTAAATGCGGATTTATCTTTTCGTCTTAAGGGTGAGTCATGAGTGTGTGGAAACTTCTAGATGGTGACTAGGATGATGAGATGGCTAGTGAGTCATTAGTGCATTAATTAAGCATTTAATGAATGGATGACTAAGTATTATGATTCATTGTATGCTTTAATGGTTATGCAAGGTGTAATTGTGACTCATTCTCTTCATTAATGCTAATGGTCACTCTCCCTCCTCCTACACTCACCCCCTTGCCTCTATAAGTGGCCGGCCACCTCTTGGTGGTGGTTATGGTTGTTCATTTGGAAAAAGATTAAGGTTTTGGCTTCATGGAAATTTCATATATTCATTTCTCCTTCAATTGAATCCAAAAGGCAACTTCATTAACCGTTCGTTCATAACTTTGGACAAAACGAGACAAAGTGTTCTACTCATTCTCTACATCAATCTTGGTCATCTCTTTTAGCAAACTTGATGATCGAGTTGCCTCGGTTCAGAGGCGGGAGCCCGTTTAAAGATCCGTCGACGTGGTGCCACCTGGACGAGGAGACTGGAGATTCAGGAGATCGGAGCAGCCGCAACGAAGCGTGGGATAATGGTTGAAGACTGAAGGAGTCGGATCGTTCGGTATAACATTTCTACCCACTTTGTAGTTTGTTAATTTAGCTTTAATGGCAAATCTGGGTTATAGTACGCGATAGCGCTAGCTGTAAAAGTTTTTGTTCCGCATTTGGCGTCTGTTAGACGGCCGGGGCGCTACCGTGGACTTACAAGTCTGTCGACCTGAGATCGTCATTTGTCTCATGTGAGTTCCCATCGTTCTTTGATTACTACCCTACCACGGCTTATAGGAGGTGTGCAAATAGGTTTTAGTTTGGTACAGTCCCAAGCCACACGATGACAGTGAGCGGATCTTCGGGGATTTGTCTCTCCTGGTATTGAGGGTTGATGTCGCGCGGTGCACAGGTGGCCATTGTTAGTTATATGTATGCCCTAGAGGCCATTATTATACATATGATGTATATTGTAGTGGATGCTTGGATATATATAGGGAGGACTTTCTTTCTCGACATGATAGTATGCTATCTGGTTGCACTTTATCTTAACATGTACACTTATTGTCTTTCTATTACATGTTGATAAAGTCTTTAGGATAAGTACTTGACTACCAGGATTATGATGCATATCATACTAGTAGGGTAAAGGTAGTCGGTAAGTACATCCTTTAATTGTTCCTAGTCGTAGGAGTATCGAGACAGGGCATCAATACTCCAGAGTAGACTAGCGTATGCGCTTCTTGACCTATATGATGGGCGATGGATGATCCCACATCCACTGGTGTTTGACATCAGAGAAGGTATATGGGTTCTCAGTGGAGACTGGGTACACTGAACGGACTCGCCGAGAACTCCTAAATGGTATTATACCTATCGTCAGATAGCAGTTCTCTGGTGACACTGGTACATGTTAGTCTGTCAATTCGAGATCGTCATAGTGTCTTGTATGATTCCCACTGTGCTTTGATTTCCACCTTACCACGTTCAAGAGATCATGCAAAATGGTGGTTTTTGGGTAAAGTCCCGAGTCACATGGAGGCAATGAGCGATAGGAAGGGATTTCGTCTCTCCCGGTATTGGGGGTTGATGTTGCGCTATGCTCGATTGGCCATAACAGGAAATCCCTGGCCAGAGTTGCTGAGATCTACTGGTAAGTGTTATCAGTAGTTTCTCGAACCGTTATGGACCTCACATCGACATGACTTATCAGGGCTATTGGGGTCTGACGTTTACCACCCCCAGGCTGGGATATGCGACATATCAGACGAAGAGACCGGACTGTACGGTAGTGTTACTGATTGGATTCGCAGGAGTATGAGCAGTCTTGCTTGTTGATCTTCTGATCGCTCAATATCCGGGTGGCCATTACGTTTAGCAGACCGCTTACGGCTTGTGGGTGACTGATATGATCACCACCTACTGTCGGTGTATTGACGAGTCTTTAGAGTCCTACACAGAGGTTTCCTGGCTCAAGCGAAACGAAGTAGGAGCACATATGTGATATGTGCGGGACCGAAATTAATGCGTGTATGTGATACCGTATTCTATTCTCGCGATATGTGATATCGGCCGGTTATATGTGATATAGCCGGACTGTCGAATCAAGAGTTGATGCGACAAGTTGTTATATTTGGTATTAGTCGGTTGTATGTGATAAAGCCGGATTATTAGATCAAGTGTTGTTTTAATGATTTAATGTATAATTATATATTTGATATATTAATTTAGATTAACTAATATTAGCTCACTTAAGATTTCTTTTTCTCACTAGTGTACACTTAGTATATATGTGATATATATTAATGTACATCTTTTGTGTCATGCTAGATGCCACATGCTACATGGGTGTATGAGACTCACACCATGCTTATAATAATGTGAGGTTTTATTTATTTAAAGTAATTCAATATTAGTTGGAAATTGTCATGCTTGGAAGCTTGGAGAAGCTTAAAATATCTTTGACTTAGTTCACTAGTTTTGTTTTACTTGTAGATATTTATTAACCTAACCGTTATTGTTAGCCATGGTTTATTCTCTACATGAGTTGGTGTATGACACCAACTCACCCATGGTTGCTATTCTCACCTCATGAAATTCATTCTCTTTTCTCTTCATCTTCTTCTTCATCAAGAGCTTAGCTCTATAGGTTTATGGGAGATGAAGAAAATAGTGAGAAAATTATTTCTAAAGTGAGCAAAATCCCTACTTCATCAATCTCTTCTCTACTATCCATTTAGATTGGGTTGTTTCTTCACTAGATCATCACTTAGTGAAGAGTTAGCTTGAGTTAGTGCCTTCTCGACATAGATTATCTTCGGCCTCGATGATTTCAAGCAAGCTTTTTCATTTCACCTTGTGGAGCCTCACTAGAGTCCGGGAGATCACTACTAGGAGCGAAGGGACTACTACACAGAGCTATTGAAGTCAAGGACCGGTCTATAAAGGTTGTATTCATTGTTCACTTAGATGTAAAGATATTTACATGCTTGTTCGTCTAATTCTCTAGTTTAGATTCTAACGTTTGGGTTCTTTAGCGCACCAATTTTTAAAAAACGGCATGGTCGATACCTCCTGAAACCCAACGCCCGCCTAGGGAACCCAGCAGCCATCACCAGAAATGCTTGGCCAAGGTAGTCGAGAATTACTGATTTGGATCAGTAGTTTCTCAGTGGGTGATGAGCTTCATATCGACACGAAATATCGCGTTATTAGGGGTCTGACTTTATCCACCCCCTAGACTCGATATGTGATACTCTTAGATGAACAGATGGGACTGTACGGATATTGTCACTGACAGACTCAGTAGGGGTTCGGATGAGTTTGCTCGTCGGCCTTCCTTTCGCTCAATACCTGGGTAGCCGTTACGTACAGCTAGTGCCGCTGACGTGCTTGTGGTTAAACCCACTGCTAGCGTATTGACGAGTCTTTAGAGTCTTACACAGAGGGTTTCCCTGGTTCTGACGAAATGATGTAGTAGCCGTATTGGATACGTGCAGGGTTCCGATCGAATGAGTGTACTGGTTACCCGAACTTTCGATCGGACAGTTGATAATACTAGTCAGCTCGGGTTTGAGCCGGATTATTAAATCAGATATTGATTTAATAATTTACGTATATATATTTCAATATGTATATTTTTGTATTATGTTCTTTATATTATTCTATCTCTTCGGGTATTCGTATTTTGGTACGAATACTGGTATGTATATACCGTAGAATGTAATCCGTATTTTTTATAGATAACATTCTAGAAAGTGGACACCTCATTTTGGGTTCGACCATTTACTTTAAATGGATAATGACGTGGATATTTGAGAGAGGGGAGTATGATGAGAACCATGCTTGCATAGTGTGCACAAATGAATTATTAATTCATTTGTGCAAACTATTCAAGCATGGGCTTGATTTTAAATTGGAAAGAAATTTTTTACAAAACCAAGCATGCTCATTTACTCTCATATGGAGGATTCTTTATTTTTGAGATGGTTCATTTTTCACTTGAGCTCTCTCTCATCATTAGCTTCACTCTCCTCTCTAGGTTTTCATGAGTTCCTCCACTTTCAAGCTTAACCTCCTCTCTACAATCTCATGAGTTGAGAATCAAGAGAGGAGGTGAGATGGATAAACACTTAGAACACTCGGTACATCCTAGGCATTCTAGATTAGCAACCCATAATCCCTAGTTGCTTCACTTGCTTTTGATGTGGAGCTAGAGCCATGAACTACATCTCTCGGGTGGATCAACTTCGACGAAGGAAGACCGGCAGCCAAGTTCAACCGAGCATGCCTCAAGGAGCTAAGGAAGATGATGGAAGACCAATGGACTTGGTTCGTTCGGTATAACATTCTAACCTTGTTGTTTAGCTCATCTTATAGTTTGCTAGTAAGGGTTTATGGTTCGATCTTGGGCGGTTTTCGTTAGCGCAAAGTTTTTTAAACGCCGTTTTTGTTCTACACCAGCCACGGTAGATGGCCAGGGCGCTTGTTAGTTATATGTATACCCTAGAGGCCATTAATGTACATGCGTTGTATATTGTAGTTGATGCTGGGACATATATAGGGAGGACTTTCTTGCTCGACATGATAGTATACTATATGGTTACTCTTTATCTTAACATGTACTCTAATTGTCTCTGTGTTACATGTTGATAAAGCCCTTAGGATGAGTACTTGACAACCAGGACTATGATGCGGATCATACTAGTGGGGACAGAGTAGTCGCCAAGTACATCCTTCAAATGTTCCTAGTCGTGGGAGTACCGAGACAGGGAATTGTTCATACCATAATATTGTATTATTATATTCCCCATTCTTATTTGTTTTATAAATAAACAGGTGCTTTTGACGCATGTCTGCTATATATTACAGGTTACAGGTTCTTGGATCTAAAACAGTGAAAAAGATAAAAGATGATGCAAAAGTGGAACTGCAACCAACAAATAGAAGGATCTTGATCAAGCCGACATAAAAGATAAAGTTCACTAAGTACAAGGCAGCGCAAGGTTCAAGATGTCAAAGCGAACGGTTAAAAGTCCACTACAAGTATTCACTGGAATATCTGGAAGAAACCTGGAAGCCCATCTGAGAAAAGTACCAAAGAAACAGGAATCCCAAAAAGCCCAGAGCCATAGTCAGAAAACTCAGCAGTTGATCTCTTCACTGGGCCACGGAACCGCAGCCCAACCCTTGCTGATGCCGCGGTTCCGCGGCCGTATAGGGCATTTAAAAGTTAAAAATCTTACCATAATTCTTCAGCGGCTCTTGGTAGTTTTCCTAGGGGTATATTGGTAAATGTAGACATGCGGATCAATTGTAACCTAAGGTTTCTATATCCTATAAATAGAAGCCCAAATCATTGTACTCTTTTCATGCCTCCCTATGCCTCTATTCATCAATAAAATTTCAGTTTCTTTGAAGTTGGAGAGCATCAATCGTAAGTAGGTTTATTTTTCTGCCCTAGTTTTAGTTTTAATTTCTGCTCTAGGTAATTTCTCTTCTTGCCCTAGTTTAATCTAGTTTAGAATTTCTTTTAATCTGTAGTAGATCTTTCATCTCTTAAATCAAAACAAAATAAAAATTATGTTTTTCGTAGATCCCTTAATGAGCGAGTAGTTTCCTCGCTTGTTAGGGTTAGGAATAGGGAAGGGTGTGAGAGATGAAGATCTCTCATCTCTTTTCTTTGCCAATCTCTTATGAACAATTAGGACTCCATGCATACTTTCTTATTCCGCTCCCTACGGCACTCTACCCACGAGGTAACGGTGATACCGTAGTATAAAAGACCGGATCTGTAAGTTTTCCATGGAGGTTAGGGTAAAGATTAAGAAAGGAAGGACAAGGATCTAGAGGAAGAAACATCTTCCCAATCATCCTAATCCCCTTTATTAATATTTACCATAACCCCTAATATGATATCTAATTTAAGGCATTGAAAGAGGTGTAGATCTTTATTTACCAAACTTTACTTAAACCTAATCCTAGCAAGTTTCCTAATCCTAGTATAACACAACTTCGTTTTTAGATCTAATTAAAAGACCAAACACCATTTGGAATTAGCTCGTAAGAATATTTAGGAGATTTACAACATCCCTGTGGACCGACCCGTACTCACCGGCTAGCTACTAAGCGACGCCGTTCTTGATTGCGGTTATAAGTATTTTTGAGATCAATCAAATGGCGCCGTTGCTGGGGATGGCGTGTTATTTCCTTTTTGCAATTTCGGGTTAATCTTAATTAAAAAATCATAAAAACTGAAAAATCAAAAAAAAAAAATATAAAAATATATCATCTGTTATTTTTTTGGAAAGGGTATTTTTTGTGAATCTTTGTAGGATCGATGGATCTGGAAAAATCCAGAGTGCGAAACAGAAAAAGGTAGATCAGAACAGAAAGGGATTGGAACAACAGAGCAGCACAATTTTTTCAGAAACCTGAAACTTCAAATCCGCCGCCCTTCCGCCGCGCATGCACGCTCCCGCCGAGGTTCCGCGGTCCATTTGCCACGTCAGCGCGCGTGTTTTGCACTGTTTGCTCCCCTTTTCCCTCTTCTGCCAATCCCCATATATCTTTTGTCAAATCTTCTGCAGGATTCTTTGTGCTTAAAAAAAAAAAATCTTCCCTTCCAAATAACAAATCTTGTGCAGGATTCTTTGCGCCGCGTATAAAATAAAAAAGATTTGATTGCAAGTGATTTACTGTTTTGCATATCTTTAATCGGACTTTAAGGGGCTTTTTACCAATTCAGATTGGGTGGGGATTTCATCACCCTTCTCAGGACCCCATAAATCACATAAGGCATTTGCATTGACCAATCTTTAATTAAAAAATACTAGACTCAGCCCTAAGGACGTCACGCTCAGTAGGACAGAGGACTAGTTATAGGCATCAACCGTTTATCCTAACCTGACTTTGCGGTGTCTAGGCAAGTGTGTCTAAGGCAAGTGGTTACTTAATTAGGACCACTACTTTTGTAGTGGAGAGCCTCCCACTTACCTGGTACTTATCTTGACGCAATTGGCGGTGAAGAGGCGGTTTGAGGTCCTATTTCTAGCCTTTTAGAACAGTTAGGAGCTATCTAGCTGACCTAGGTGACCCTAGATCTAGGCCTGATTGTGCATTTTTGGTTGATCGAAAATGTGTCTTAGCTCTTTTCTCGAAAATCTTTTTGCAAACAGTTCTAAATAAAGAGAAAAAGGAAAAAGGAAATTTTTTTTAACAACTTGAAAATTTTTTGCCGCAAATAAATCCTTGCACCAACAAACCTTTTTTCTTTCCCCTTTCTTCTATCATGGGTACCCCACATCACAAATATCTTACCGAACTTTGGTGTCCCGAACCTAACTTTGCCTCGTACGTCAATTGTTTCGGTCGATTTAAGGAAGATCCCTCCATGCTTAAAATTTCTTTGAAAGATCAAATAGAAGCGTCTAGGAGGAACAGTTCGACTTTACAACCCACTTTGTGTCAACCATGTCAACCTTCACCACCTTCGTATGTTGATACCACTTTTTCGAGTCCTGTTGTAACTCCTAAGCCGATGTCCATTGCTAAGCATATTGCTCAATTTCGTAGCCGATCTTTCACTCCTCTCTACACATCTAGTTCTAGGGGTCAACAAGTCCATTCACCTTTTTATCCAACTGTTGATCCTACTCCTGTCCAACCATCCAATTCCTACTAGTCCTACCCGACTTTCCTACCTTCGCTAGACACTGTTTCTACACAGCCATTTGGGAGTTTCACGTATCCAAATAATTTCGAATCTCTTACCGAAACCCCTTCACAACCCATGTCCAGTTTGGAACAGTCGTTGGAGGATTATATCTTAGCAACAAACAAAATGGTTAGGAATGTGGATGCATCCATAGCCACCCTTATGCAACCTACTGAACCGGTAGCTAGTTTCCAACTAACTCCAAATTTTCCAATGTATGAGGAGACGGTTGGACAGAGTGAGAATTTGAGAGGAGCGAGTGATTTTTACACATTCCCAAATCAAACCTACCCATACCCACTTGAAGCCCACAACTCCTGTTTTCCATCGATTGCCCTAAATGATTCACAAGTTGTAAATAAAAACGAGTTGTGTGATTTTGTAGTGCTTGATTTGCCAGATTGTGAAGAACCCCTTTCGAGTGAAACCACACTTAACCCTTTCGATCTTTACACCTCCAATCTAGAACTTAAATTGATAAACATCCATGCTTTTGATGAGGTGTCAGAAAAAATTGATTTTCACTTGATTGAGGATATAGACGCCGAGAATATTTTGGATGATGAACCTGTCGATTTGATTGAAATTTTATGTCCAATTCATCATCCCGAGTCATTAATTGTTTCTCCCGAACTTCATATGCGTCTTGATTTTGATGATAATGGCATGGATGAGCTAAATATTGAGGATAATTATGAGGATAGTATTGAGGAGAGTATTGAAGATAATATTGAGGTTGAACCATTTTTGTTTGATATGTCGGTTTTTCCAATTCATCCTCCTGAACCTTTAACTATTATATCACCCTTCTTCCTTTCCATCGTTTCGACCACGCAAAAGAGCACGCTTGAAAACTGTGAGCTTGAAAATTTTTCCTTTGAATCTGACATGGTTCTCACAGCCGATAACACTTACGAGTGTTTCACTTTTTCGGACGATGTTGATGTCTCACCGCCCGAGTTTGAGTCCTTTGAATTTTCAGATGAGTTAGTTGAACCATCGGACTCGGTTGCTTACAGTCGTTTCGAACTATTGATGGAATCTTTCAAGTTCGAGACAGTTTACTACGGTGAGAATGAGACTATCCCTAATTCACTCCCTTTCGTTCCGACCGTACAAGAGACCGTTACGCTTTCATCTCCAATACCAAGTTCGGCGTACCCATGCTTTCTTGCGAATCTTGAGGCATTTGACCCCATTTCTCGACGGGTTGATAGGTTAGCACAATCGCTTTTAACACATCGGTCATCACAAATTGCGCTAATTTATTCACTCGATTTACACCCTCAAGATCGTACTCCACTTCTTTCTCTTTTCCGCCATTCTTCTCCCCCACCGAGACCATATTCTACCTTTCTTCCCACACGGTCTCATGTGCTTCTTATTTCCTTTCTTTCCACTCCATTCTTTCACCAACTCTACCATTACCACGATAAGATTTTTGAATGGTTGGTGCTAACATTTGGCCTATGTAAGGCCTTGTTTAGGTTGGGGAGAACCTTGTTGTATATATGTATATATATTTTTTGTTTTCTTTTCTAATAAAAAAAATTATTCAAAAAATAAAAAAAATTATAAATAAATAAACAGGGGAGTGCCGACAATTTTGACCCTCTTGGTGTAGCATGACAGTGAGGACACTGTCAAGTTTAAGTCTGGGGGTATGCTCGGTACGTTTTCTTCCTTCGCATTCATGTACATATTTTTGCATTTGCATACTTATTTTAAAACCCATAAAAATTGAAAAATTTCAAAAATTATAAAAATTAATGTAATCAATTTTGGTCATATTTGACTTGGGTTTGACAAAAAGGTTAACTAGCTAGGAACAACTAGATCTTAGACTTAGTAATTAAAACCCTAAAAATAACCTTTCTTAAAGTTTAACGGTAGAAATTATATGTCTTTGTAGTTTATTTAGAAATAGGCAAATTTTGGGTTCACTTCTTGGACTAAGTCGAAACAAAGGAAAAGTATTGATATTTTTATTAGAGTATAAGTTTGAAAAATAATTCCTAGCTTAAGTCTAGATTCTGAAAATGTATACCCTACAAATTGCACTAACACGCACCTTGAAACTTGGAATAGTAGAGGAGACCTTGAAATGCTCTTGTCTAAAGTCCTTAGTACGAAGAAAATGAAAAAAAAAATACAAGTGTGAATAAAGAAAAAAAAAATGAACACTGGTTTTTGTGATTACTTAAGGCTAAAAAATAGAAAAATATTTAGCGAGGGTGCTTCATCATCTAGTGCCTTAGACCAACTGGTTTGGGAGTCACTGCTAAAGCCTTGGGTGTTGCAAGACTAGGAATTAAGCTTTAAAGTGTAAACGCATTTTGTAATTGGTCGTTGGTACCTCAAGAAGTATTAACGATCGCATGAAGGATGTGTAAGCAAAATTCAATTAAAAATTCACCAATTAATAAGTGCTTTGGACAACGGACAAGAGTATGATTGCTTGATTTGAATTTTCAAGTGTAGGAGTGATATATACACACACGTAGGGGTATGTGATTGGAGTTTAGATGAGAGAAAGGAGTGAAGAATAGAACTTGTATCTTTAGTAGAGTTGATAAAAATTCCTAAGTGGAGATGGAACCCTAGAAGGAAAACTTAAGAGATGCCGAAAGCTAAGTAAGTCTGCAGAACGTATATAATCTTAAGTTAAATGATGAGAAAGTGTGAAGAATATGGGTGGATGATTTACGAGTCGACGATAATAGAATTCCTTGTTAGAAAACCTAATTGGAGAATAAAAGTTAATGGGCCGAATTGATAGGATTTTATGGGTAGTATCCGCTGAAAACCCTCAGGAGACAACACTCCTCCTACTAGGGACACCTAGAGGTTTAACGGCATGTTGCATGAGCTCAGTGCAATCGCGTTTCCCTGTGAAAGTGAGGTTAGGATTTTTGTCGAAAATAAAACTAAGTTTGCTCGAGGACGAGCAAAAGATAAGTTTGGGGGTATTTGTTCATACAATAATATTGTATTATTATATTCCCCATTCTTATTTATTTTATAAATAAACAGGTGCTTTTGACGCATGTCTGCTACATATTACAGGTTACAGGTTCTTGGATCTAAAACAGTGAAAAAGATAAAAGACGATGCAAAAGTGGAACTACAACCAACAAATAGAAGGATCTTGATCAAGCCGACATAAAAGATAAAGTTCACAAAGTACAAGGCAGCGCAAGGTCCAAGATATCAAAGCGAACGGTTAAAAGTCCACTACAAGTATTCACTGGAATATCTAGAAGAAACCTGGAAGCCCATCTGAGAAAAGTACCAAAGAAACAGGAATCCCAAAAGCCCAGAGCCATAGTCAGAAAACTCAGCAGTTGATCTCTTCACTGGGCCGCGGAACCGCGGCCCAACCCTTGCTGATGCCGCGGTTCCGCGGCCGTATAGGGCATTTAAAAGTTAAAAATCTTACCATAATTCTTCAGCGGCACTTGGTAGTTTTCCTAGGGGTATATTGGTAAATGTAGACATGTGGATCAATTGTAACCTAGGGTTTCTATGTCCTATAAATAGAAGCCCAAATCATTGTATTCTTTTCATGCCTCCCTATGCCTCTATTCATGAATAAAATTTCAGTTTCTTTGAACTTGGAGAGCATCAATCGTAAGTAGGTTTATTTTTCTGCCCTAGTTTTAGTTTTAATTTCTGCCCTAGGTAATTTCTCTTCTTGCCCTAGTTTAATCTAGTTTAGAATTTCTTTTAATCTGTAGTAGATCTTTCATCTCTTAAATCAAAACAAAATAAAAATTATGTGTTTCGTAGATCCCTCAATGAGCGAGTAGTTTGCTCGCTTGTTAGGGTTAGGAATAGGGAAGGGTGTGAGAGATGGAGAACTCTCATCTCTTTTCTTTGCCAATCTCTTATGAACAATTAGGATTCCATGCATACTTTCTTATTCCGCTCCCTACAGCACTCTACCCACGAGGTAACGGTGATACCGTAGTATAAAAGACCGGATCTGTAAGTTTTCCATGGAGGTTAGGGTAAAGATTAAGAAAGGAAGGATAAGGATCTAGAGGAAGAAAGATCTTCCCAATCATCCTAATCCCCTTTATTAATATTTACCATAACCCCTAATATGATATCCAATTTAAGGCATTGAAAGAGGTGTAGATCTTTATTTACCAAACTTTACCTAAACCTAATCCTAGCAAGTTTCCTAATCCTAGTATAACACAACTTCGTTTTTAGATCTAATTAAAAGACCAAACACCATTTGGAATTAGCTCGTAAGAACATTTAAGAGATTTACAACATCCCTGTGGACCGACCCGTACTCACCGGCTAGCTACCAAGCGACGCCGTTCTTGATTGCGGTTATAAGTATTTTTTGAGATCAATCAGGCATCGATACTCCATAGTAGACTAGCGTATGCGCTTCTTGACCCATATGATGGGCGATGGATAATCCCATATCCATTGGTGTTTGACATCAGAGAAGGTATACGGGTGCTCAGTGGAGACTGGGTACACTGGACGGACTCGGAACTCCCAGATGGTATTATACCTCACGTCAAATGGCAGTTCTCTGGTGACACTGGTACAGGTTAGTCTGTAGACCCGAGATCGTCATAGAGTCTTGTGTGATTCCCACTGTGCTTTGATTTCCATCATACCACGTCCAAGAGGGCATGCAAAAAGGTGGTTTTTGGGTACAGTCCCGAATCACATGGAGGTAATGAGCGATTGGAGGAGTTTTGTCTCTCCCGGTATAGGGAGTTGATGTTGCGCTGTGTTCGATTGGCTATAACTGGAAATCCCTGGCCAGGGTTGCTGAGATTTACTGGTAAGTGTTATCAGTAGTTTCTCGAACTGTTATGGACCTCATATTGACACGACTTATCAAGCTATTGGGGTCTGACGTTTACCACCCCTAGGCGAGATATGCGACATATCAGACGAAAAGACCGGACTGTACGAGAATGTTACTGGTTGGATTCACGGGAGAATGTACATGCTTGCTTGTTGATCTTCTGATTGCTCAATACCTGGGTGGCTGTTACTTTAGCTGACTGCTTGCAGCTTGTGGGTGTTTGATATGATCATCACCTACTGCCGGCGTATTGACGATTCTTTAGAGTCCTAAACAGAGGTTTCCTGGCTCAGGCAAAACGGAGTAGAAGCACATATGTGATATGTGCGGAACCGAGAATGATGCGTGTATGCGATACCGTATTAGATTCTCGCGATATGAGGTATCGGCCGGGTATATGTGATATAGCCGGGTTATCGGATCAAGTGTTGATTTGATGAACTGATACAGAATATATTAGTCGGTTATTTGTGAAATAGCCGGATTATCGGATCAAGTGTTGATTCGATAATTTAATGTATAATTATATATTTGATATATTTAATTACATTAACTATTATAAACTCACTTAAAGATTCTTTTTCTCACTCAGGTAATATATTGATAAATATGTTAATTGTATTATTTTATTTTGTTACAATAAATATTGTATATGTGATATATAGTATTGTAACATGTTAGGGTTATAAATGCAACATGTTTTGTGGTGAATAAATGTGGTTAGGGTTTGGATTAGGGTTAAGCTTTCATGAAGCTTTGACTTTGACCTTGATATTTTGCATAGATATTTGCTTAACCCAACCCAACCCTTTAACCATAGTTGTTTCTCTACATGGGTTAAGTTTTCATACTTAACCCATGGTTGCATTTCTAACCTCACTAGAGTTTTCATTATTCATCACGAATGGTTTTCATCTTCTTCTTCCTCTTGATAAAGCTTCTAGCTTTTTGACTTGTGATGAAAATGAGTGAGAAATTGAAAACAAATGAGAGCTAAATTCCTACTTCATCATCCTCATCTATTCTAGCCGTTTAGATTAGGGTGTTTGCTTTGCTAATACTTGATTAGCAAAGCAAGAGCTTGGGTTTGAGTTTCTTCAAGGTAGATCATCTTTGTTATCGAAGATCGGAAGCAAGCTTGCATCTTTCTTTTGTGGAGCCTCTCGAGAGTCCGGATACTCGATGATCACAGCGAAGGGACCTCAACACGAAGCTTTAGAAGTGAAGGAACGGACTACAAAGGTTGTAATCCCTAACTCTTAGATGTAAAGTTGTTTACATGCTTTGTTTCGCCTAATCTCTAGTTTAAGATCTTGGTTAGGGTTATTCGGCACGTCTAAAATTTAAATCGGGCATGGTTGATGCCTTGTGGAACCTTGTAAGACTGCCTAGTAACCCTACATTGGTATCATAGCCAAGCTAGAGCTTTAGACGAAGTCTAGGCGAAGTTTAAAGTTTGATCGAACTCCGAATACTCGTAAAATCCTTGTTTCTGGAATTTTTTTTCAAAAGTTGATATTTTTCATATTAAAAATACTCAGAAAATTAAGCAGGGAAATATAAGGATTACTGTGAAAAATGAGCCACTAATACTATTAAAGCGCCGCAGAACTGCGGTCGTACCATACCTTGCGCGGCGGTTCCGCGGCCAAACAGTAGAATTAGGGTTTGAGTTTTACACTGTAATATCCGTAGGTACTTCTGCATGTTTCTGGGAATTTTTAATTATACTCAAGTGTTGAGTTTTCTGGAGATCTTTTCTATTCGTTGATTCGATCCGAAAGTTTGACTTCGTTTAAGATTTTTTTGGGTAATTTAGAACGTGTTAAAAAGTTCGAACGGATATCAATAACTCACTTTTTCCCCTGCCGGAAAATTTCCAGGTGTTGGATTTTTCCGTAATTAAAAAACGTTCTAAGTCGTGCAGGTAGCGCGGTGGACCCTCTAGAAGAACACAAACCTTAACTCGATTATGTGACCGTCAGAACCGCCTCTAAGGGGCAGTACGGCGTTGCCATATGTGAGGCGTTGGTTTGACCCTTCTACGGTTGGACCATCGGTACTGTGGCATGTGATGGATACTTTTTGAACTCTGCTCAAGTGTTGAGCTATTTGGGAAATCTTGGGTGTTTGTTTATTCGATCGGAAAGTTTAACATTGTCTATTTATCTGGAATGTGATACAATATTTGGAATCCACATATAGTTATGAGATAACTAATTTGAATGTTATAAATCTAGCACTTTAGTCTCAGATGATCGGTTGCCACGGGATTTTGATGCGATCAAAAGTCCGTCGCAATCACGTAGCGTACGCGGATACTCGCCGGGTAAACTTAATAGATAGCCACGCCCCATAGGCCCGACTAAGTGACTGTAGGAGAACCCCCTCGCCAAAAGCATCCGTTCGGGTGCTCGCGATAGCGGTGTTCCGCCTTAGTGCACTTCGTCGACGGAATCCGGGGATGCGGCCGTCTACTAAAGTTTGCGACGAGCAATCGATCAGGATGTCGGGAATTTTGTTGAATTTCCCGACTAGATATTGAAAAGTGTTTTCGAGATCGAGACTAAAATGCAGGGTTTATAATTGTTAGGCATGCGATGTCTAAGGAATTCATTTGGTTAGGCATGCGATGTGTCACGACCCGAAAGTACGGAACATGACCGGCACTTAGACTACGAAACGTCTCGAGGCGTACGTAATCTATGTAAGCCCAAAACCCAGAAATCCAAACCAAGAAAAGTAGTAGAGTGAAGGAAAAGCCATTTTTAAATCAAATAGTTTGCAATATATGCCGAAATGTGCATTTTAAAATCACAAGTCTTTTCTAAAAATTTCGGCAGAGTTTCCTTTGTAAAAACTGACCCAAATGGGTACAAAACCTGATAAGGCATATATAATGAAAAATGCATCCCCAAGCGGGAGCTAGCTCTTCGTCAATCGACGGTCATAACCACGCAAGCAATATAATATAAACGCCGAAAGGCGAGGATCACAACAGAAAAGGAAACTCAAAACAGCATGAAATCCATAGAAATACAACGCGCGACTCTAAGGTCGAAAGAATAAACAACACTGGTCTCTATCTGAAAAATAAATACATGTTTGGTTGATGGAACTTCTACATACAACTGAATAATAATATACAAGGTATAATGATGGGTACGATACAATAAACCCACCTACTAGCAAGTCACCCGAAAAAGAAGCAGTGCCAGCAAAACCGTAATGAAACCTGTACGGCAAAACTTGCAAGAAACTGTGGCACAACGGGGGTGAGTTGCTAACTCGTGAGTAGGAAAAACATCTACAAAAAGAAATCGCATGTATGACGCAATCCTAGGTCATACGATCATAATATATCCTCAAATATATAACCAGCAGCCTAATAACAATGGTTAGGGTAAATATCTAACCCAAGTGTAATCCCATGTGCCCGTGTCAGTGCCTCAGGTAGCAATGTATCATATGGATGATGTATGAATGCATGAAACAGAATGCATGTACTGAAGAAGACTGCTTTCATAAATTAGTGAGATTTCTGAATTTTTAAAATGAGGTATCATAAATGAAATCAGCATAATCAGTACCTAGCATCGACACAAAACAAGTATCCAAACATCTCGATATCTCTGTGTCGCAATCTCTGTACCTCAATATTTCAAAATCTCAATGTCTCAATCTCACTATCTAGGGCGCCGTCAGTTCAGACCGGCCCCTACCATCAATCTCAAGACCAAGACGGTATCCTCCGGATATCCGACGCGTCGGGTAATATCACCGGTAGGTAGTGCTCCCCTTCCAGGCTCACATCGTCATCATCATGCGCTTCTTGCCCCAGGGTACCTTACCGGGTCCACCATGTACCCGAAACGGTTCATCCGTCTCCTCGAATCGGTTCTCGAAATCCATCAGCAAACTCATGGTGGACGACTCATACATCATGGGAAAACCGCGCTTTTCATTTAAAAAAAGAGAGAAGAAGTTTGTATAAGTTTTGCGGTTTTCCCCCAAATCCAGAAAATCTCATGGAAATCCGAATCCAAAACCTCAATAGCAAATAAAATAGTGAATATATGCATGAGAATCCATGAATGCGGCATAACGATGAATAACAGTATGCATGAAGTGACAAGTAATAACTACAATGCCTAAACTGGCATATAAGGCAAGTACACTAATATCATGTCAAAACTACTATCTAACAAGCTAAATCAAGCAATAATATTCTCTAAGTGTACGTGACATGGCAATTACCGATGAAGATGTGTGTGAGCCGGCAAGTAAGTGTACGTGGTACATACACATCATCGGTAATGGTGCTGGTGTCCTAACAGCATAATATCAACAGTGCAATATGAAATAACGTATGCGATGCGGAGCGAACAACAATAATGAGCGAGAGCTAAATACTAAACACAACGATAACTAATCTGCATTTAATGTAAATCTAGTGTAACAACTACACTAAACTATAGGGCTGAGCTAATAGGCTAACTGAAGGTAAGGAAACCGCCTAACATCTTAGTCGATATATATATATATATATATATATATATATATATATATATATATATATATATATATATATATATATTAGTCGGTGATCCCGCCTCGATAATATCACATCCGATACCATATCTATAATCAGATATTCCCAAGTCAAGAGTGCGGATCAAACATCAATATAAAGCTCGTACGTAAATCCGTCGTACGGCATCCTAAATCTGGGTACGGTCAATATCACATTCATCACACTATTCATCTGGTATCCTCTTTATCAAAGATCATAATCCGGGGTACCGATCTACGTCTAGTACAATACTAATATCATCAATATAATCATGATCTGACTGCTGATCTACAGCCTCATACAAACCGATATCATCATCATATATCCTCATAAAGAGGTATACATCGCCTAATGCGACCTATTATGAATATCTTAACATATCTTATCTCATATCACGATCACATGTCAACCATTCAATGTATAACACTATTCACATGTATCGTCGTCCCAAGATCCGCTTTAACATCAGGACGTATCCCAAGTACGAATCCTGCTATATCACCGATCTCACGGTCTCAAATCAATCCCATCGACTCACCTCAAATCCCAAATACTAACCTCAAATCCAGTATGTGAACACATAGTCCCATACCTATGTGAACACATATATACATATTCCCGTATAAGCACAAATGAAAGAAGAATGTATGCAAGTATGGGTGTGTGTGTGTAAATGTGGTGCAACCTCTACTCTAGGGTCTCGCAACACTAAACCTATCCAATCACACCTAAAATCTATCTTTATCCTCAATAAACTCAACAATATATAATCAGTATATATGTGTGTATACGTATTCGTATACATCACCACGAACTGCGGGGGTGCTATACGCCATCCACTCGACTTCTACCCGTAGATATAAATCTACTCACTTGTATCCTGCGTGTCGGTGTCGATATCGCCTTCATCTTCTGCATCGTCTCGGATCGCCGTGGGGGTACCTACATATCACACGTATCGCATCGTATTAAAACTAAATCGAAACTTAAAACGGCACGCGAAAACCAACACGATACGCTAAAAGGCCTATAGGTTAGAACCTATGGTTAGCCTTCGCAAAACAACCCGAAATCACTCGATATAAACGTACAAATGTCACACGATCGAGATAACGCACAAATATCAAAATCTGGAAATCGAAATACGCAAAACCAAAACTCATTTCAAAGCAGCAACCCAAGAAAATGATCCCAGATTTCGTCTCAGGCCAAATAAAAGCAAGCAAACAAGTCTAGAGTGATGTATAGGGTGTATGTGACCTACAGTAGAAACCTGTACCCGTACCATCACTAAGTGGCCGAGCCCCCCTACAGGAAAAACCGGCCTGGCCGGCCCAGGGTGATCCAATGGGGTTCGTCTGGTTACAGGGTGTTCCTAGAGTCTCAAATGGGCCACTGAACTTGTTTATTTTTCCAGTAAACGTCCCAGTCCATTCCAGATTTCTCTGCACACTCTAAGTCGTCACAAACGGACATGGAAGTCCCGTAATTCCGTATTTTTGGGTTTCAGGTTTTGCTAGGTCAGGGTCTTAGTCAATATAGGGTCTAAGGTCACCATTAAAGTCCAATTGCATAGCCACATCTCAACTTTACCCTAACCCTCTCTAAGTTTGTCCAAAGTCCACAAAACGACACAATATCGATATGAAACTAGCATAGGTGCACAAGGAAATTGAAATACTACTCTAGGGTACAGAAATTACCTCCTTTGGCAACTCAAGAATTTTCTTGAGTTGCTCAAAATCCTCCAAATCCATTCCTTCTTAGTCCAATGTGTAGCTAGTGAGCTTGGGAGCAACTTTTGTGAAATGGGAATAGGGTTTTGGTTAGGTTTTAATGGTGGATCCAAGTTGAAGAGGGAGGAGGAAGAAGAGGGAGAGGGAAGGAGCAGCAACAGCTCTATGAAGGGGGGAGAGAGAAATGGGTGTGAGGAAATGATGGGAGTATGTTTAAAAAAGTGAAGGTTGACCTAGTCTCTCTCTCTCTTCATCATGAAACCTTTATCTTTTCTTTTCTTTTTCTTTTCCCTCTCACTCAATGGAAAACCCTAAGAAACCATACCCCAAAACATGTAACAAGTGTAACAAGTATGGAAAAATAATATGTGCACATTTTTGCACAAAAATGCTAAAAACCCGATTAGCGATTTTTAATCGCGATTAACACTAAAATAGCATATAATTAACCATAAAAACTTAAAAATGGTATAATTCCCCAAAATACCCTATTTTAGAATTTTCCATAATTTTTCCGAAATTTCCCCCCATTTATCGGTATTTAATTATAACGAAATAATAAAATATTCATTAAAATAATATTAAATTACAAAAATTCCCAAAAATAATATTTTATTTTTTTGAAATGTTACAATCTTGCCCCATTAAAGAAATTCGGTCCCCGAATTTAAATTTGAACCCCCAAATTCTAAAACATTTCAATAAAATGTCTAAGTCGTCAGGGCTCCGAAATCATCAATAAATAAAACGCATTATAGCGCAATACATGCGCATGAGTAATGAGCAGATAACTCAAAAACGAAACTCCGTCAAGCATCCCGCAATCATCGGAGTCAAGGTAGAGACACGAATGCCATATCCCAAGCAAAACCAATATGATATAAATCGAAACTATTCATGTAATTATCAAATCTATATATGTAAATATCTGAAGAAAATGCATGCCAAATCTTTTAAAGTCGTCGTGCAATGCGCATAACACTGCACAGCGGCGGACGTCTCTCGTAAAAAAATAACCATATACATATATATCTTTTGTTTAATGTGTACGTTCCGCCGTTTTGGAAACAATTTAGAAGGGTCTCCTTATTTTAAACGTTTCGTGTCATATCGGACACGTAGGTAAATGCTGAGACTATAGCTCGCTTTTTGGAAATCCCTTTGATAACTATCAATGCATGCAAAATATATTCAGGTACTGTCCTCTGACCAGTCCTGCTCGGTACGAAAACAAATCGCAATATCATAAAAATGTACTTCTCCATAAGAATCAATCCCAAAATGTGCATATGAATACTACGTGCGTCTAGTGCGCACGGAAATCAAAATCCATATATTTGCCATACATGCGCACAGAAACAACATCTAAGTGTATCGGGTGTGCACACAACATCTGTCATAGGCAACGTGTGTGCCTGACAGCAAAACCAGGTACATCTGACATGCACGAAGAATCTCGATTTTGTGCATCTGGTGTGCACCAAAATCGTATCTCATAACATGCGCCCAACATGCGCGAAAATCCAAATCAGGTGCATCCATCGTGCACGAAATCATGAAATCCAATATCAAGCGCCGAACATGCGCAAAATCCAATCAGGTGCACAAGGTGCACAAAACAAATATCGAGCATCACAATCGAAATCGGAGTCCAGTGCAACTGTAGTGCACAAAATGCGTATCACTGCACTGCAAGCATATGTGAACTATACCGAGTGCAAAAACCAAATCGTGTGGTACATATACACAAAATCAACTCACTGTATGAAACCCATAAAATCATAAACATGCGAAACCAAGGCACGAAAACTATCTCAAGTGCAATAACTGTGCAGAAATCATAAATACTCAGTAGGTGCAACCATGGTGCATGAAAAAAAATATCATGAAACTCAATCATCAAAATCAATCATGCGAATAGATCGCCTAAAATACCGAAATCAAGTATGGAGGAATAGTCCCGCTCAAGCACATTCTCCAAGAATCTCTGGCCAACTGTCATAGTCACTCATAACATATCTCGTCGACGATCCTGAACTCTGGCCTGCTGGTGTGCATAACATGACCACTCCTGGGTCCAAGTCTTCTCTGTGGATTACCAATCTCACGATCCATCGGCTCATCGGCCCTGTCAGGTGTGCTAACGGGGACGATTCCGTTTTGGCACTTCTCTGGTCATCTCTCGGTCAATCCTCACGGCCACTCGTAAAGCAGCATGTCACTGGCGTCGGCCTCTGGCTCTCTAAATACATGTGACACATCTGATTCTGGGTGCAAATATCATTGCAGCAGTGTCCTGGAAGGAATCCTGCTCAAGGTCTCTTTCAAGTCTCATCTCTGCCAACTGTCCAGAAGTCATCAACCTTTACTATATCTGCTTGTTGCTCCGGAACGGCTGCATACTCATCGCGACTCCTTCTAGAAGGTATATCCAAGTACGATGCCTAGGCATGCGTATCGCATCTCTGATGTCGGCGGAGTGGAATGTCATCTTATCCAGATCTTGCACGAACCTCTTACTCCATTTTCACTAATGTCGACTGCTCCGGACTCGTCTCGTCCTGGCTGTATGGACTGAGCTCCAACGGCTATCCTTGTATCTGGAGTCTCCCAAAAAATGCATCTCACCACCTAGCATCCGAATAAAGTCGAGCCATCCGATCGATTCGTCAAAACCTCATAATCCCCCAAGAGCTCAATATCTTGGGTACAGTTTAATAGTATCGAGTACATACCACAGCATCGGTGATCCAGCCGTAGAAAGATAAACCCAAGCCTCACTAATGGCATCGCGGAACTACCGCAAACCCTAAGGTTCAAAGGCTTTCACACGGTCATTAAGTCGAGTTAGGGTTTCATTCTTCTAGAGGGTCCATAGAATTGCCTGCACGTCTTTCCGAATACTTTAAACTTAGAATAATAGGTTTCTGACATTCGATCGTCTCTGTCGACTCTCAACGTCTCCGCGTGAAGTCGTCTCTAGCTGGAATCAATCAATCTGACGACCTCGCATCAGGGTAGGCGAACGACCCACATGTCCTAGTCATTCATCCTCGATGACTAGCGACCTTCTATCATCTCTTAGTAGAACTCGTACTGTAATAGCTCCAACATCTGGGGCGATATCTCGTCGTTCGCAGCAATAACTGGCTCACTCGTCTGCATGCTGAACCGTGCCTCAATCATCATGAATAAGCCATACGTCAACGGTCATCAAAATCTGGTTGGCCTCTATCAGTGGCTCAATCCTCTGGTGCCGATCAGCACATCCGAGTAACCTCATACCGCGATCCATCCAACGCTCGTGGCGCGAAAACACAATAAAAAGACACATCTCCGCAATCGTGTGTCGCTGGAATTACGCCCTGGTCAGTCCTCGTTCGTGACGAGCTCGTGCTGACCGCAACTCTAGCCGTAGCTCTCGCTGCCTGTAATCATGGCAGTAAAACCATAACTGGTATCGATGAGGCTAGATCAGGAATGAATATAATACTGAGCAAAGAAATGTACATCCTAAGGCTTCTTAAGTGGAGTAGCGTATCGTAAATATGCCGCGGAACATACGTACGGTACGTCACTCTACTCAAGCTACCTATTCCATCAACCAAGGGTCATCCTACGCTCTAAAGGTTAAACCTAGCGCTCTGATACCAACTTTGTCACGACCCGAAACTACAGAACATGACCGGCACTTAGACTACAAAACGTCTCGAGGCGTACGCAATCTAAGTAAGCCGAAAACCCAGAAATCCAAACAAAGAAAAGTAGTAGAGTGAAGGAAAAACTATTTTTAAATCAAATAGTTTGCAACATATGCCGAAATGTGCATTTTAAAATCACAAGTCTTTTCTAAAAATTTCGGCAGAGTTTCTTTTGTAAAAACTGACCCAAACGGGTACAAAACCTGATAAGGCATATATAATGAAAAATGCATCCCCAAGCGGGAGCTAGCTCTTCGTCAATCGACGGTCACAACCACGCAAGCAATATAATATACAACGCCGAAATGTGAGGATCACAGCAGAAAAGGAAACTCAAAACAGCATGAAATCCATAGAAATACAACGCGCGACTCTAAGGTCGAAAGAATAAACAACACTGGTCTCTATCTGAAAAATAAATACATGTTTGGTTGATGGAACTTCTACATACAATTGAATAATAATATACAAGGTATAATGATGGGTACGATACAATAAACCCACCTACTAACAAGTCACCCGAAAAACAAGCAGTGCCAGCAAAGTCGTAATGAAACCTGTACGACAAAACCTGCAAGAAACTGTGGCACAACGGGGGTGAGTTGCCAACTCATGAGTAGAAAAAACATCTACGAAAAGAAATCGCATGTATGACGCAATCCTAGGTCATATGATCATAATATATCCTCAAATATATAACCAGCAGCCTAATAACAATGGCTAGGGTAAATATCTAACCCAAGTGTAATCCCATGTGCCCGTGTCAGTGCCTCAAGTAGCAATGTATCATATGGATGATGTATGAATGCATGAAACAGAATACATGTACTGAAGAAGACTGCTTTCATAAATTAGTGAGATTTCTGTATTTTTAAAATAAGGTATCATAAATGAAGTCAGTATAAACAGTGCCTAGCATCGATACAAAACAAGTATCCAAATATCTCGATATCTCTGTGTCGTAATCTCTGTACCTCAATATCTCAAAATCTCAATGTCTCAATCTCACTATCTAGGGCGCCGTCAGTCCAGACCGGCCCCTACCATCAATCTCAAGACCACGACGGTATCCTACGAATATCCGACGCGTCGGGTAATATCACGGGTAGGTAGTGCTCTCCTGCCAGGCTCACATCGTCATCATCACGCGCTTCTTGCCCCGGGATACCTTACCGGGTCCACCATGTACCCAAAACGGTTCATCCGTCTCCTCTAATCGGGTCTCGAAATCCATCAGCAAACTCATGGTGGACGACTCATACATCATGGGAAAACCGCGCTTTTCATTTAAAAAAAAGAGAGAAGAAGTTTGTATAAGTTTTGCGGTTTTCCCCCAAATCCAGAAAATCTCATGGAAATCCGAATCCAAAACCTCAATAGCACGTAAAATAGTGAATATATGCATGAGAATCCATGAATGCGGTATAACAATGAATAACAGTATGCATGAAGTGACAAGTAATAACTACAATGTCTAAACTGGCATATAAGGCAAGTACACTAATATCATGTCAAAACTACTATCTAACAAGCTAAGTCAAGTAATAATATTCTCTAAGTGTACGTGACATGGCAATTACCGATGAAGATGTGTGTGAGCCGGCAAGTAAGTGTACGTGGTACATACGCATCTTCGGTAATGGTGCTGGTGTCCTAACAGCATAATATCAACAGTGCAATATGAAATAACAATATAAGTATGCGATGCGGAGCGAACAACAATAATGAGCGGGAGCTAAATACTAAACACAACGATAACTAATCTGCATTTAATGTAAATCTAGTCTAACAACTACACTAAACTATAGGGCTGAGCTAACAGGCTAACTGAAGGTAAGGAAACTGCCTAACATCTGAGTCGATACATACATACATACATACATATATATATATACATATATATATATATATGTATATATACATATATATATATATGTATATATACATATATATATATATATGTATATATACATATATATATATGTATATATACATATATATATATATGTATATATACATATATATATATATGTATATATACATATATATATATATATTAGTCGGTGATCCCGCCTCGATAATATCACATCCGATACCATATCTATAATCAGATATTCCCAAGTCAAGAGTGCGGATCAAACATCAATATATAGCTCATACGTAAATCCGTCGTACGACATCCCAAATCTGGGTACGGTCAATATCACATTCATCACACTATTCATCTGGTATCCTCTTTATCAAAGATCATAATCCGGGGTACTGATCTACGTCTAGTACAATACTAATATCATCAATATAATCATGATCTGACTGCTGATCTACAGCCTTATACAAACCGATATCATCATCATCTATTGTCATAAAGAGGTATACATCGCCTAATGCGACCTATTATGAATATCTTAAGATATCTTATCTCATATCACGATCACATGTCAACCATTCAATGTATAACACTATTCACATGTATCGCGTCCCAAGATCCGTTATAACATCAGGACGTATCCCAAGTATGAATCCTGCTATATCACCGATCTCACGGTCTCAAATCAATCTCATCGACTCACCTCAAATCCCAAATACTAACCTCAAATCCAGTATGTGAATACATAGTCCCATACCCATGTGAACACATAAATATATATTCCCGTATAAGCACAAATGAAAGAAGAATGTATGCAAGTATGGGTGTGTGTGTGTAAATGTGGTGCAACCTCTACTCTAGGGTCTCGCAACACTAAACCTATCCAATCACACCTAAAATATATCTTTATCCTCAATAAACTCAACAATATATAATCAATATATATATGTGTATACGTATTTGTATACATCACCATGAACTGCGGGGGTGCCATACGCCATCCACCCGACTTCTCCCTGTAGATATAAATCTACACACTTGTATCCTGCGTGTCGGTGTTGATGTCACATTCATCTTCTGCATCGTCTCGGATCGCCGTGGGGGTACCTACATATCACACGTATCGCATCGCATTAAAACCAAATCGAAACTTAAAACGACACGCGAAAACCAACACGATACGCTAAAAGGCCTATAGGGTAGAACCTATGGTTAGCCTTCGCAAAACAACCCGAAATCACTCGATATAGATGTACAAACGTCACACGATCAAGATAACGCACAAATATCAAAATCTGGAAATCGAAATACGCAAAACCAAAACTCATTTCAAAGCAGCAACCCAAGAAAATGATCCCAGATTTCGTCTCAGGCCAAATAAAGGAAAGCAAACAAGTCTAGAGTGATGTATAGGGTGTAGGGTTCCTAGGCACACTCAAGAGGTTCCACAAGGCATCAACCATGCCAAATTCAAATTTTCTATGTGCCGAACAACCCTTAGCAAGATCGTTAACTAGAGCTTAGGCGAAACTAAATGAAAGTAAATCACATTTACACTAAGTGAATGGAAATACAACCTTTGTAGATCCGGCCACCACTTCTTTAGCTCCGTGATGACGTCCCTTCGCTTCGATCACCGGGATCCCGGACTCTTGCGATGGTTTCGTCGGAGAAATGAGCGGGCTAGGTCGTTGACTTCGATGCCGAAGATGATCTACGTCGAGGCAACTCTAACTCAAGCTCCATCTCACTTGGTCATGAAACTTGTGAAGATAACACACTCTACTATATGGCAAGTGGTAGAGGATGAAGAAATAGGAAGTGGGTTCACTTTGGATTTGGATTTCTCACTTGGATTCATCACTTGATAATTTTCAAGCAAGCTTTCTTTTTCTTCATCAAGAAGAAGAAGAAGAAGAAGAAAATAGAATAAGAATTAATAAATAATCATAAATCAAGTGATCTTATCATAATGCAACCATGGGTGAGGCTAACACATGTAGAGAATAAACTAGGTTTTAGGCAAATGGTTAGGTTAAGGAAAAAACAAAATGGTTTTAACTTTTCAAAGCTTCATGAAGCTTCAAATAAAAATAAAGAATGCCACCATTTTATTTTTGCCAAAATGAATAAATAAATAAATAAATAAATAAACAAATAAATAAATAAAAACCCTAACCATTTACCTAAACATGGTTTAAATCAAACATACACCCAAGTTTGCATGCATCATCAAACATGATACAATCAAGTGCACACAATATATCATATATACAATGTGCACAATCTAGTGAGAAAATAATCTTAAGTGAACCAATACTAGTTAATGTAAAGTAATATATCAAATATCTAATTATACATTAAATTACTAAATCAACACTTGATTTAATGATCCGATCATACTGCATATAACCGATTAATATTAAGTGTATCAATGCATCGAATCAACACTTGATTCGGTAACCCGGCTATATCTCATATAACCGTCCAATGATACAAATCGCGAGAATAGAATACAGTATCACATACTGGTATTATTCTTGGTCCCGCACATATCTCATATGCGCTCCTATTTCGTTTCGCTTGAGTCAGGAAACCTCTGTGTAGGACTCTAAAGACTCGTCAATACGCCGGCAGCAGGTGATGATCATATCAAACACCCACAAGCCGTAAGCGGTCTGCTAAACGTAACGGCCACCCGGGTATTGAGCGATCAGAAGATCAACGAGCAAGCCCGCTCACACTCCTGTGAATCCAACCAGTAACACTTACCGTACAGTCTGGTCTCGTCATCTGATATGTCGCATATCTTGCCTAGGGGTGGTAAACGTCAGACCCCAATAGCTCGATAAGTCGTGTCGATATGAGGTCTATAACAGTTCGAGAAACTACTGGTAACACTTACCAGTAAATCTCAGCAACCCTGACCAGGGATTTCCGGTTATAGCCAATCGAACACAGCGCAACATCAACTCCCTATACCGGAATAGAAGAATCCCCTCCTATCGCTCATTGCTTCCATGTGATTCGGGACTGTACCCAAAAACCACCGTTTTGCACGCCCTCTTGGACGTGGTAAGGTGGAAATCAAAGCACAGTGGGAATCACACAAGACTCTATGACGATCTCGGGTCAACAGACTACTCTGTACCAGTGTCACCAGGGAACTGCCATCTGACGTGAGGTATAATACCATCTGGGCGTTCTCGGCGAGTCCTTCCAGTGTACCCAGTCTCCACTGAGCACCCGTATATCATCTCTTATGTCAAACACCAATGGATATGGGATCATCCATCGCCCATCTGTATGGGTCGAGAAGGTATACGCTAGTCTACTCCGGTATATCGATGCCCCGTCTCGATACACCCACGACTAGGGACCTTGTAGGATGTACTTATGGACTACCATGTCCCCACTAGTATGATCCGCATCATAGTCCAGGTAGTCAAGTACACATCCTAAGGGCTTTACCAAAATGTAACAGAGAGACAATCAGTGTACACGTTAAGGTAAAGAGCAACCAGATAGCATACTATCATGTCGAGCAAGAAAGTCCTCCCTATATATGTCCAAGCATCCACTACAATATACATCCTATGTATAGTAATGGCGTCTAGGGCATACATATAACTAACAATCTCCCACTTGCACTAGGGCCATCTGATAGCAGTGGTTGTCGTATCTCATACTCAACCATCCCATAAAAGTCTCTCTCTGGGAAAAGGCCTTTGTGAGTGGATCCGCCGTGTTGTCCTCGAGTCTACTCTCCTAACCTCGATCTCCTTGGAGATCAACCATCTCCATGATCAGGTGATGCTGCCTTAGAATATGTCTGGGTCACTGATGGGACCAGGGTTCCTGGGCTAAAGCCATACTTCCATTGTCACACAATGGTAGGAACTCAGTTCATCTCATGAACCAGTATACACCCAAACTGCCTCTTTGGTAGTATCTTTAATAGCGATGTTACCATCCTTTGTCGTCTAATTTGCTACGGTATCTAGCTTGGAACTCTTCCAACATACCGTCCCTCTACTGAGGGTAAAGACAATGCCTGTGACTGACATTCAGTCATTCTTATCACCCTGGAACCTTTCCAGTGATTTTCCCCAGGATCGATTGATACCATCTCACTACAACTAGTGAGTATCCTAACATCCAATTAGATCTATCTCATAGATCAAAACTCAGGATTTAGGAGGTATGACTTTGATCCTATATGGAGAATCCTTGTGATAAGCGGAGATTGACCGAGCGTAGCATAGGAAACTCCTTCCCCATCAAGAGTATGCCATCCATGTACTCTACGAGGATCACCACCATACTCCCTACTACCTTTTTGTATATACAAGGTTCATCTACCATTTTGATGATGTCAAACTCTTTGACTATCTCATCAAAACAGATGTTCCAACTCCGCGATGCCTGCTATAATCTTATAAAGCATCTTTTACACGTTTCCGCTGCTCCCACTGTCTATGAAGCCCTCTGGCTGTGTACTTACAGACGCTCTCTTCTAAAACATCATTTTAGAAAAGCAGTCATGACACCCAACCGCAAGATATTGTAGTCATGGTATGTAGCCGTGGCAAGTAGGATCTGGATGGACTTAAGCATAGCTACTGAAAAAGGTTTCATCAGTATCCACGCCTGGTCGATGATGAAAAACCTTTAACATGTCTAGTTTTGAAAGTCTCAACTTTTCCATCTACACCAAGTAATCTTCTCAAGATATACTTGCTCCTGATGGGGATTTAACCCTTCAGATAAAGCAACCAAAGTCCATACTTTGTTGGTGTACAAGGATTCCATCTCAGATCACTAAGCATCCATCATTCTTATAGAGTCTTACTCCTGATGGCCTGCTCGAAACTAGTTGGGTCATCATCTCATGATGCAATCCTCTCTCCCACTGTCATAGAGAAACCGAAGTATCTCTCAGGTGGGTGAGGAACCCTACTAGATCGGCGGAGAGGCCGAGGTTCGTTGGTAACTATTGAATCCTTTGGTTTTATCAAATCATCTGCTGTAGTTCATATAGCTGGAACCTTTCCAGATCTACACTACAGACCTTGTCTCGAGCTTATCCGGATTTTGCTTTTAGACATAGGCCGGTCAACCCTAAATCTTAACTAGCTTAAGACATGGGCTCTTCCCATACCATATCTCATATGGAGTGGTAGGCTGTGATCTGATTCGAACCTAATTTCAATAGGTATGCAGCTTCTAAAGTGCATAACCCCCAAAAGGAAACCGGTAACTCAGTAGTACTCATCATAGAGCGCACCATATCGAATAGGGTGCAATTGCTCCGCCCCGATATACCATCGTGCTATGGTGTATACGGAGGAGTAATGCTGAGAGAGAATCTCATTCTCCTTTAGAATAGTCCAGGAATTCTATGCATAAGTATTCTTCTCCTTGATCTCATCAAAGGACATAATACTTATACCCGTATTGGTTCTCTACTTCTAACTTATATTCTGTGAATATCTCAAAAGGTTCGGACTTGTGTTTCAACAGAAACATATGACTGAATCTTGAGAGATCATTAGAGAATGTAATGAAGTACAAAGAACCGGTCCTGGCATGTGTAGACGGGGGACCTTACATACATCAACATGTATCAATCCCAAGAGTTTACTAACTCTTTCTCTATTTCCAATAAACAGAGCGGTGGTCATCTTATCTTTGTGACATGACCGGCAAGTTTCACAAGATGTAAATTCAAACTGATTTAAATATGCATCTATATGTAACTTCAGCTAGTCGGGTCGCATTGATATGACCTAGTCTACAATACCTCAAGAAGGATCTGTTCATTTCTGAACTCTTCCTCTTGTGTGTGTTCTGTATATTAAGAACTGTAGTTTGATTTAGAACATCAATGATTTTAGATAACGTGCCTGAACCGATCAACTTTTGATATAGGAAATGTTCAAAACATAATCCAACAATACAAAATTATATCCTTTCTTTACTAATAAAGAGACTGATATGATTTTGCATATCAGGTTCGGTATCTAATGACATTTGTTCAGAATCAATGTATTCAGGTAATATAGGGTGATAGTGACCAACAGACCTGGCTGCAACACTTGCACCGTTTTGTGTCTCATGAAACTTATCACCCGTTCTCAATTCTCTATCTTTCTGTAGCCCATGTAATATATTACATTTGCGGGATCCTGATCCGGTATCAAATACCCAGGACGTAGAGGATACAGAGAAATAGTTCTTTGTAATGAACACACCCGAAGGAGATGCATCATATGCACTTTCTTCGTTTGGGCGGCATAGGAATTCTGGTATTCCCCTATTTCCTGCTCTGTCTTATAACAATTATAAGTTGGAGCGGGACCAACGTTCCCCAGCTCAGTATAACAAGCGGGTTCGGTCAATACATCCATATTATTATCTTGATTAAGGCGAGATATGGTCGCTACCTGGAGAGAGAGAGAAGAAAACACTCAGCGTATGCTCTTGCAAGAATAGATTGGTTATTATTTTATCTAATCAGGATGGCTCCCACTGTTTTTTATCAAATCTTCCTTCAAACCCTAAAAGGAAAGACTAGCCGGGATTAATTACACGCTACAAGTTCGCCAATCTTTCAGCCAGGCCAGTGTCGGTACTTTGAGGGAGGTCCCCCGTGCTTTCGCACGAACCTAATTATAGTAAACCTCGTTTTCCCAAAGGCGTAACCTCGTTAACACCTTTCTAGACACCTATTTGATCGGCTAATTGTAATGTATAAAACTCTCCCAAGAGTAACTCTTACTCGCAGCGGGTATCGGGATCCAACTATCTCAAAGAAGGTATGCAATCTCATTGCAAATTTCAACACTTGAAATTCCCGATAATATTTTACCCCAAACGATCTATGACCTTGGCAAGGTTAAAAAACCATAGACCGTAAGTCAAGTTCAACCCGTCATTTCTTGATTGAATCAAACCCACCCGCACGACCCTTGACAAGGTCAACAAGGCCGTACGACTACCCTAACCCAATCTGCATCATATGCATAAGAAGATAAATACTGGTTAGCTACCGCACACTGCGCCTTGACAAGGTCAACAAACGCAACACGAATACTAAGCAGGACTTATCTGAAATGACGGAGGGCTACGACAGGTTTTTCTGAAAACCTATTGCGTAATGAACTTGATATCGTTGTAGGATCGAATGAATTTTGAAATGGAGTGTTTTTGAGGCTTTTCTAGTTTTGCTAAAGGGGTCACTCCCGGTGAAGGGATCATCGGCCCTTTCCTCGTCGAATGAGGTGCGGGATATATCATATATATCACTGTGCAAAGTAGAAACTATAGAAGCAATCAAAAGACAAACCGAGTGTGTAGAATCTGCCAGTTATTGCTAAAGGGGTCACTCCCAGTGAAGGGATCGTCGGCCCTTTCCTCATCGAATAAGGTGCAGGATGTTCTTCAAGGAACACCGCGATGCAAAGCAAGAACTGTAGCTACCTGTTTTTGAGAAATTCGATTCCACAACATCTTTTAGGTTTCTTTTCTTTCATTAATCATATTAATGAAGTCCCATCATTTAAGTTACCTAAACATCACAGATAAATACGACGTACACTTATGCCATCCGCATTCACCTCGATGTCCCCTCGTGCACCGTTAGGTTAGGTGACTAACGGCAGAGCGGGGCAGGGCTAGCGCGGGTGTGAAACATAAGTAACGTCTATATAATATATCATATATACTATATATAGTATCTATCACAACATATCAAATGATCACATCACAGATATCGCAGCAGAAGAATCATATATTAAATATTGGATATAGTAGGACGTCCGTGTTTTCAATACGAGCCTGTATAAAACACGGATTCCACGGTCGTGATGAATAGCCAAACCCACACCCCTAGACCCCTACGAGAGCGGCAAGCAACCCTACCAATTCTAGAGTTAGGAGACCCGGACTCGACTCCTTGAGTTGGTCTCCCACTGGATTCCAGAACCCGGTTACTTGTGCTCTCCTCCTTGGGTCTATCCTAGTGTGGAAAAGTAAATAATATACAATGGTGACATCTTCCGCAACCTGGAAGTGACCCAATAAAAGAATATTACATACAAGTTTTTACATGAATGAAAATGGAAAAACACTCATCTAACATAAAATCCCCCCGGCTATTCAAACACGACGATCCAATATAACATATCCAGCAACACATAACATCACATGTCATCAACGTAAGTAAATATGCGCATCCCAATTGTCGTTGACATATAGCAACGAAACCGGCGATATCACATATTACACTTACGGTCGCAGAAAAGAAAGTGTAAAACTAAAACAGTTGGAATCCGCAATCTCTTTAGACATCGCATGCCTAACCAAATGAATTACTTAGACATCGCATGCCTAACAATTATAAACCCCGCATTTTAATCTCATTATCGAAAACTCTTTTCAATATCAAGTCGGGAAATTCAACAAGATTCCCGACCTCCTGATCGAATGCTCGTCGCAAACTTTAGTAGGCGGCCGCACCCCCGATACCGTCGACGAAGTGCACCAAGGCGGAACACCGCTATCGCGAGCACCCGAACGGATGCTTTCGGCGACAGGGTTCTCCTACAGTCACTTGGTTGAGGCTAAGGGGTGTAGCTGTCTATTAAGTTTATCCGGCGAGTATCCGCGTACGCTACGTGATTGCGACGGACTTTTGATCACATCAAAATTCCGTGGCAACCGATCAATCGAGACTAAACTGCTATGTTTATAACATTCATACAGTTATCTCATAACTACTTGTGGATTCCAAATATTGTATCACATTCCAGATAAATAGAAAATGTTAAACTTTCCGATCGAACAAACAAACACCCAAGTTTTCCCGAAACAGCTCAACTCTTGAAATAAGTTCAAAAACATCCATTTCATGCCACAGTACCAACGGTCCAGCCGTAGAAGGGTCAAGCCAACGCCTCACATGTGGCATGCCGTACTGCCCCAAACCCTAAGGTTCAAAGGGCAGTTCAAGACGGTCACATAATCGAGTTAAGGTTTGTTGTCTTCTAGAGGGTCCATCGCGTTACTTGCACTACTTAGACGTTCTTAAACTTCAGAAAAATCCAACACATGGAAATTTCCCAGCAGGGGAAAAAGTGGGTATTTATATCCGGTCGAACTTTTTAACATATTCTAAAATTATCCGGAAAAACACAGACGAAATTAAACTTCCCGATCGAAACACTGAGTCCCCAATACAACCCATAAAACTCAACTCTTGAGTAAATATTAAAAATTCCCAGAAAATACAGCACTAACAGAAACAAATTACTGTGCAAACCATGTGCATTGATTCATCACTTTGGCCGCGGAACCGTCGCACAAGCCAGGGTGGGGCCGCGGTTCCGCGACGCTTTTGTCGAATCAAAGGCACGTGCTTCACTGTAACTCATACAAAACCCTGCTGAATTTTTTGATGATTTTTAATCTGGAAAAATCCACTGTTTCATAAAATGTACAGAGAAGGTTAAAAGTTAGGGTTTCGGGGTTCGATCGGATTTCTAACATCATCTACTCTTCGCCTAAGGCTCTAGCTAGGCTCTGATACCACTGTAGGGTTCCTAGGCACACTCAAGAGGTTCCACAAGGCATCAACGATGCCAAATTCAAATTTTCTATGTGCCGAACAACCCTTAGCAAGATCGTTAACTAGAGCTTATGCGAAACTAAATGAAAGTAAATCACATTTACACTAAGTGAATGGAAATACAACCATTGTAGATCCGGTCCACCACTTCTTTAGTTCCGTGATGACGTCCCTTTGCTGCGATCACCGGGATCCCGGACTCTTGCGATGGTTTCGTCAGAGAAATGAGCGGGCTAGGTCGTTGTCTTCGATGCCGAAGATGATCTACGTCGAGGCAACTCTAACTTAAGCTCCATCTTCACTTGGTCATGAAACTTATGAAGATAACACACTCTACTACATGGCAAGTGGTAGATGATGAAGAAATAGGAAGTGAGTTCACTTTGGATTTGGATTTCTCACTTGGATTCATCACTTGATAATTTTCAAGCAAGCTTTCTTTTTCTTCATCAAGAAGAAGAAGAAGAAGAAGAGAATAGAATAAGAATTAATCAATAATCATAAATCAAGTGATCTTATCATAATGCAACCATGGGTGAGGCTAACACATGTAGAGAATAAACTAGGGTTTAGGCAAATGGTTAGGTTAAGGAAAAAACAAAATGGTTTTAACTTTTCAAAGCTTCATGAAGCTTCAAATAAAAACAAAGAATGCCACCATTTTATTTTTGCCAAAATGAATAAATAAATAATTAATTAAATAAATAAAAAACCCTAACCATTTACCTAAACATGGTTTAAATCAAACATACACCCAAGTTTGCATGCATCATCAAACATGATACAATCAAGTGCACAAAATATATCATATATACAATGTGCACAATCTAGTGAAAAAATAATCTTAAGCGAACCAATACTAGTTAATGTAAAGTAATATATCAAATATATAATTATACATTAAATCACTAAATCAACACTTGATTGAATGATCCGGTCATACTGCATATAACCGACTAATATTAAGTGTATCAATGTATCGAATCAACACTTGATTCGGTAACCTGGCTATATCTCATATAACCGTCCAATGATACAAATCGCGAGAATAGAATACAGTATCACATACTGGTATTATTCTCGGTCCCGCACGTATCTCATATGCGCTCCTATTTCGTTTCGCTTGAGCCAGGAAACCTCTGTGTAGGACTCTAAAGACTCGTCAATACGCCGGCAGCAGGTGATGATCATATCAAACACCCACAAGCCGCAAGCGGTCTGCTAAACATAACGGCCACCCGGGTATTGAGCGATCAGAAGATCAACGAGCAAGCCCGCTCACACTCCTGTGAATCCAACCAGTAACACTTACCGTACAGTCCGGTCTGATCGTCTGATATGTCGCATATCTCGCCTAGGGGTGGTAAACGTCAGACCCCAGTAGCTCGATAAGTCGTGTCGATATGAGGTCTATAACAGATCGAGAAACTACTGGTAACACTTACCAGTAAATCTCAGCAACCATGGCCAGGGATTTCCGGTTATAGATAATCGAACACAGCGCAACATCAACTCCCTATACCGGGAGAGACGAATCCCCTCCTACCGCTCATTGCCTCCATGTGATTCGGGACTGTACCCAAAAACCACCATTTTGCACGCCCTCTTGGACGTGGTAAGGTGGAAATCAAAGCACAGTGGGAACCACATAAGACTCTATGACGATCTCGGGTCAACAGACTACTCTGTACCAGTGTCACCAGAGAACTGCCATCTGACGTAAGGTATAATACCATCTGGGAGTTCTCGGCGAGTCCGTCCAGTGTACCCAGTCTTCACTGAGCACCCGTATATCATCTTTGATGTCAAACACCAATGGATATGGGATCATCCATCGCCCATCTGTATGGGTCGAGAAGGTATACGCTAGTCTACTCTGGTATATCGATGCCCCGTCTCGATATACCCACGACTAAGGACTTTGAAGGATGTACTTATGGACTACCATGTCCCCACTAGTATGATCCGCATCATAGTCCAGGTAGTCAAGTACACATCCTAAGGGCTTTACCAATATGTATCAGAGAGACAATCAGCGTACACGTTAAGGTAAAGTGCAACCAGATAGCATACTATCATGTCGAGCAAGAAAGTCCTCCCTATATATGTCCAAGCACCCACTACAATATACATTCTATGTATAGTAATGGCCTCTAGGGCATACATATAACTAACAGAGATGATGACATAACTATTTTCGAGCAGGCCATCAGGAGTGGGACTCTGTAAGAATAGCTGGATGCTTTGCGATCTGAGATGGAATCCTTATACACCAACAAAGTATAGACTTTGGTTGTTTTATCTGAAGGGTTAAATCTCCATCAGGAGCAAGTATATCTTGAGAAAATTACTTGGTGTACATGGAAAAGTTGAGACTTTCAAAGCTATGCTTAAGTCCATCCAGATCCTACTTTCCACGGCTACATACCATGACTACGATATCTGGTGGTTTGGTGTCATGACTGCTATTCTAAATGATGTCTTAGAAAAGAGCATCTATAAGTACACAGCCAGATGGCTTCATAAACCGTGGGAGCAGCGGAAACGTGTGCAAGATGTTTTATGTGATAAATCAGGTATCGCGGAGTTGGAACATCTATTTTGATGTGGTAGTCAAAGAGTTTGACTTCATCAAAATGGTATATGAATCTTGTATATTCAAAAAGGTAGTAGAGAGTATGGTGGTGATCCTCGTAGAGTACGTGGAAGACATACTCTTGATTGGGGAAGGAGTTTCCTATGCTATGCTCGGTCAATCTCCTCTTATCACAAAGATTCTCTATAGGATCAAGGTGATACCTTCTAAATCCCGAGTTATGGATCTATGGGATAGATCTAATTGGATGTTAGGATTCTCACTAGATGTAGTGAGATGGTAGCAATCGATCCTGGGGAGAATCACTGGAAAGGGTTCCAGGGTTATAAGGACGATTGAATGTCAGTCGCAAGCATTGTCTTTACCCTCAGTGGAGGGACGGTATGTTGGAAGAGTTCCAAGCTAGATACCGTGACTTACTAGACGATTAAAGGTAAGATACGTCGTTACCAAGGATGCTACCAAAGAGGCAGTCTGGATATATATAAGTTCATGAGATGAACTTCGTTCCTACCATTGTGTGACAATGGAGTTGTGGCTTATGCCAAGGAACCCCCGTCTTATAAGAAATCCAGATATAATTCTTAGGCAGTATCACCTAATCATGGAGATGGTTGATCTCCAGGGAGATCGAGGTTAGGAGAGTAGACACAGAGGACAATAGCGCGGATCCACTCACAAAGGCCTATTTCCCGGTAGATACTTTTATGGGATGGTTGAGTATGAGATACTTCAACCACAGCTTATTGTTGGGTATGAGATACTACAACAGATGGCCCTAGTGAAAGTAGGAGATTGTTAGTTATATGTATGCCCTAGAGGCTATTACTGTACATGCGTTGTATATTGTAGTGGATGCTAGGACATATATAGGGAGGACTTTCTTGCTCGACATGATAGTATGCTATCTGGTTACTCTTTATCTTAACATGTACTCTGATTGTCTCTATATTACATGTTGATAAAGCCCTTAGGATGAGTACTTAACTACCAGGACTATGATGCGGATCATACTAGTGGGGACAGAGTAGTCGCCAAGTACATCCTTCAAATGTTCCTAGTCGTGGGAGTACCGAGACAGGGCATCGATACTCCAGAGTAGACTAGCGTATACGCTTCTTGACCCATATGATGGGCGATGGATGATCCTATATCCATTGGTGTTTGACATCAGAGAAGGTATACGGGTGCTCAGTGGAGACTGGGTACACTGGACGGACTCGCCGAGAACTCCAAGATGGTATTATACCTCACGTCAGATGGCAGTTCTCTGGTGACACTGGTACAGGTTAGTCTGTAGACCCGAGATCGTCATAGATTCTTGTGTGATTCCCACTGTGCTTTGATTTCCATCATACCACGTCCAAGAGGGCGTGCAAAAAGGTGGCTTTTGGGTACAGTCCCGAATCACATGGAGGCAATGAGCGATAGGAGGGGTTTCGTCTCTCCCGGTATAGGGAGTTGATGTTGCGCTGTGTTCGATTGGCTATAACTGGAAATCCCTGGCCAGGGTTGCTGAGATTTACTGGTAAGTGTTATCAGTATTTTCTCGAACTGTTATGGAGCTCATATCGACACGACTTATCAAGCTATTAGGGTCTGACGTTTACCCCCAGGCAAGATATGCGACATATCAGACGAAGAGACAGGACTGTACGGGAGTGTTACTGGTTGGATTCACGGGAGAGTGTACAGGATTGCTTGTTGATCTTCTAATTGCTCAATACCTGGGTGGCTGTTACGTTTAGCTGACCGCTTGCAGCTTGTGGGTGTTTGATATGATCATCACCTACTGCCGGCGTATTGACGATTCTTTAGAGTCCTACACAGAGGTTTCCTGGCTCAGGAAAAACGGAGTAGGAGCATATATGTGATATGTGCGGGACCGAGAATGATGCGTGTATGCGATACCGTATTAGATTCCCGCGATATGAGATATCGGCCGGGTATATGTGATATAGCCGGGTCATTGGATCAAGTGTTGATTCGATGAACTAATACAGAATATATTAGTCGGTTATTTGTGAAATACCCGGATTATCGGATCAAGCGTTGATTCAATAATTTACTGTATAATTATATATTTGATATATTAAATTACATTAACTAATATAAGCTCACTTAAAGATTCTTTTTCTCACTCGGGTAATACATTGATATATATATGTGATATATGTTAATTGTATTATTTTATTTTGTTACAATAAATATTGTATATGTGATATATAATATTGTAACATGTTAGGGTTATAAATGCAACATGTTTTATGGAGAATAAATGTGGTTAGGGTTTGGATTAGGGTTAAGCTTTCATGAAGCTTTCAAGAAGCTTCTTGAAGCTTTGACTTTGACCTTGATATTTTGCATAGATATTTCCTTAACCCAACCCAACCCTTTAACCATAGTTGTTTCTCTACATGGGTTAAGTCTTCATACTTAACCCATGGTTGTTTTTCTAATCTCACTAGAGTTTTCATTATTCATCACAAATGGTTTTCATCTTCTTCTTCCTCTTGATAAAGCTTCTAGATTTTTGACTTGTGATGAAAATGAGTGAGAAATTGAAAACAAATGAGAGCTAAATTCCTATTTCATCATCCTCATCTATTCTAGCCATTTAGATTAGGGTGTTTGCTTTGCTAATACTTGATTAGCAAAGCAAGAGCTTGGGTTTGAGTTTATTCAAGGTAGATCATCTTTGTTATCGAAGATCGGAAGCAAGGTTGCATCTTTCTTTTGTGGAGCCTCTCGAGAGTCCGGATACTCAATGATCGCAACGAAGGGACCTCAACACGGAGCTTTAGAAGTGAAGGAACAGAATACAAAGGTTGTAATCCCTAACTCTTAGATGTAAAGTTGTTTACATGCTTTGTTTCGCCTAATCTCTAGTTTAAGATCTTGGTTAGGGTTGTTAGACACGTCTAAAATTTAAATCGGGCATGGTTGATACCTTGTGGAACCTTGTAAGAGTGCCTAGTAACCCTATAGCGCTGGCGTAACCCAATATGGTATCAGAGCCCATTACTAGCTAGTTTGCACAAGGTTAAAATATCGATCGACCAATTTTTCCGAATCATATTTCCGTTTCGACATACTTGCTGCCGATTTTCAAACTTGTTAAAAAAATCTTTCAGAGCATATTAAAAATATGTGCAGGCATTTATAGGGCACCAGAAGAAATTTGAACACCTGAACCTATAACCTTGCCGCGGAACCACGGCACAACATGTGCATTAGCCGCGGTTACGTGGCGATTGCGCGGCAGTTTCGTG
The DNA here is from genome assembly GCA_030015575.1 of Agapanthus africanus. NCBI lineage: Eukaryota > Viridiplantae > Streptophyta > Magnoliopsida > Asparagales > Amaryllidaceae > Agapanthus > Agapanthus africanus. The sequence continues at coordinate 518,747,942 of CM057337.1, forward strand.
GTCTTTTTGTGCGAAATTTCATCTGGCACCCTATTACTTAGAAATATGATTTTTGTGATATATGGTTTTGGCCCAGATTTATTTGATTGCTGGTTTGCATTTGTGGCTAATTTGGAAATATTTTGTCGATCAAAATTTTAAGTGTGTGTTTATCAGTGTATGTGAATATATCTGCGACCTTGAATGTCATTCGAGCGGTATAACCCGACTAATTGCTATATTTTCTATTAGACGGGTTTACGAACATGACATTCACGTTGATGTTCTGTGATTATGCTGATATTGTGGTTGGATTGTCATGGTAGATAGCTAGTGGTGAATGATAGTTGTACAGTTCTGATTCATTTGTATATTCAGTAATGCGGGGCGAGCATCTGACATGTAGACTGCCGTCTCTGACAGATTGTACATTCTTTTATTGGGGCACGACCGGGTTGAGGTCCATGTCGCCATTGTATATATTTTCTTTTCTGTACTAGGATTACCCCGCGGTGAAGTGCACGATAAGCCAGGTTCTAGAGGGCAACGGGCTCGCATCTCATGGCATTGAGATGGAGGGGCCTTATTCTAGAATTGGCGGGCTATTCGCCGCATTCATAGGGGGTATAGGATGACCCACGGTGGAGTGCTCAAGTTACCGGATTCCGTGAAGTGCTGGGCAGCCCATTTACTTTGTTGATTGGGGTTGCCTCACTTCTGGGATTGGTGGGTAACTTGCCGCGCTCGTAGGTGTCCAGGTTTTCATTGCACGGGCTATCCACACGACCGGGAACGTCGGGTCTTATTTGCGGCTCAAATGAAACCCGAGACTCCAAGATTATTTACCATTTTGTGTTGCTTGCTGAAATTCTGTGATGTTGCTTATATCATGCCTGAGATGAATGTTATATATATATTTATATATAATAGTAGATATTGTATATGTTTTGCATCCGCGCTGGTTCAGCCCCCGCTCTGCCGTTAGTTAAGTAAACTAATGATACATGACGGGGTCTCGTGGCGAATGCGGATGGCATATACGTACATTTTATTTTCGTTCCTTTTTCTGGTGTGATATGGATTAATTGATGAGACTGTGTTAATTTTGATTAATGCAAGGAAAAATAAACCCAAATGATGTTGTTGGAACCAAATTTTGAAAAACTGTTATTACAAGATGTTTCCTTTTGCTTTGCATAGCAGTATTCGGTTATGAATATCCAGCACCTCATTGACGAGGCAAGAGCCGAGATCCCTTCATCGGGAGTGACCTCTTGGGCAAGAGTTTACGCCATTGTAATAACTTCACTATAGTCGATTCTTTTGCTTTGCATCGTGGTATTCAGTTAGGAATATCCTGCACCTTATTCGATGAGAAAAGAGCCGAGTTCCCTTCACAGGGAGTGACCTATTTAGCAAAAGTCTGCGCCACTATATATTGGTAAAACCTCTCGGTTCCTTCAACGATATCAAGTTCATTACGTTAAAGGGTTTTCACCAAAAACTAGCCGTAGCCCTCCGTCGTTTCGAATAAGTAGCACATAGTATTTGTGCGATATTTGTTGGCCAAAGTCAAGGTATCATGAATGGTAGCTGTGTGTTGCTTATCCGTACCATTGGTAAGTGCATTGGTTTAGGACAGTCGTACCACTTTGTTGACCAAAATCAAGGGTGTGTGCTGGTGGGTCTAAATCAATCTGGATAATGACGGATAGAACTTGACTTGCATGTTATGATTTGTTGGCCAAAGTCAAGGTCATAAGCGCTTGGGGCAAAAACTACATCGGGAGTTTCAAACATACAGGAAACTTGCCAGGCATACGCATACCTTCTTGAGTGTAGTGACTCGAGTTGCTTCCATCAAGTTATCATGCGATGATAGTTGGATCCCGATTCCCACTGATTAGTAGGTGTTACTCCTCAGGTGATTTTAGATGATCCCGACTAATTCTCCTTTTAGGGTTTGAAGGAGAATTCGAGGAAACAGTGGGAGCCATCCTGATTAGATAAAGTGATTAACCAATCTAATCTAGGTTAGAGTGCACGCTGAGTGTTTCTTTTCTCTCTCTCTTTGGTAGCGACTACGGCCTGACTCTAAACTAAAACTCATGAACCAAGTTAACCGAACTTTCTTAAAACACTTTGGCTTTTGGATTGTCATTTAGTCACATATATCATTGCCACTCTTACATCCCCTTTGTATTTCTCCAGAACACTCCATATCACTAAGAAGATCTACATTTCTTGGATATTCCATCGTATAGTTACATATGAACTCGAAGGAACTTATTCCAGTTTGAAGATGGATTCTAGTTCGGGAGAAATTGAATAGGATTATTGGGTTGTCTTTTCCTTTTACTTTCTCTTAGGTTGTGAGGGCTCCTGGTATTAGGAGAGTACACCTATTACGCTTATTGGATAGTCTTCTTCCAAACCTTAGGCTGGTGCCGAAAGGCAAGGAAGGAAGAAAACCAATTAGCCTGAGTGTGGTGTATAGAAGGTAATAAGTAAAGCTATATAAATGGATTAGATTAAGGGCAAAGGAAATTGCGATCTCTATCATTCATGACAAAACCATGTATACCCCTGCCACTCCTACATCCCCTTTGCATTTCTCCAGAACACCCCGTATCACTACGAAGATCCATATTTATTGGATATGCTATCGTATAGTTACATACGAAGTCAAAGGAACTTGTTCCATTTCGAGGATGGATTCTGGTTCTGGGGAAATTGAATAGGATTATTCGGTTGTCTTTTTCTTTTACCTTCTCTCAGGTTGCGAGGGCTCCTAGTATTAGAAGAGTACATCTATTGCGCTTATTGGATAGTTTTCTTCCAAACCATAGGCAGATGCCGAAAGGTAGGGAAGGAAGAAAACCAATTAGCCTAAGTGTGGTATACAGAAGGTAATAAGTAAAGACATATAAAGGGATTGCAGTGAGGGCAAGGAAGTATATGGTTACTGTCATAAATCTGGATAGTGGAAGAGGCATTACTAGGAATACCCAGCCACCTCTTCGAAACATTTTCATGTTTCAGTATTACTGTGTGGTTGTTCAGTCGAAAATAGTGCACATTTGATATAACATTTTCCTTAATTTTCTTAAATATTTAAAGGTGTTTATTATAAATATAGAACATATTTGGGTTTATCTGCAAAATACTCTTTATCATATGTTTATATATTATAATTAATATTATGAAGGAAAATATATGCTTATTATATTTATATAATATTTTAGTAATTAAAAGATGCATAGCATATCAAATATTCTTAATCAAGTTTCTTAAAGATTTATTACCATATAAAGTAATTAAGATACTCTCTCTAATTTAATAAATAGTTCTAACATTATTCATGGAGATATTGTGCAAGATTTAGCTCAGGTCAGGAGATCAAGATTTTCAAGATGTCAGGATCAAAAATATGCCAAAATAATAGAATCGATATTGGCAGAGACTCAGGAAATATCTGAAGAATCTAAGCATGGAAAAGATCTCCACGTATCAACATGAAGCCACATAAAAAATTTCAAATCCTAAATCCTCTAGAGTGCGGCGCTTCCGCGGCCATAGTACCCAATTAGCGGCGTATCCGCGGCTTAATCATGGCCGTTGGATCAGAAAACTTGGAAAGTGGATCTTTATGAAAATTCTAAACCTATGAGATCTAGGGTTTCTGATTTGAGGGATATATAAAGAACCGATGGCTAAAATTAGAATCATCACCTTTAACACAAAGAGAATCACCGTCAAAGAACAAGAGATCCACGACAGGTCCGCGATTCGACATGATAGAGCGACGTGAATATCGACGGAGCAAATACTTCCTATGAGGAAGAGATCGAGAGCAATTTCTTCCTCTTGTAATCTAAATTTGAAGGATTTGTACTGGTAACGTTGATTAATAAAGGTAGATCATTTGTTTAATTATTTCGCATTTACTTTCCGCATTTAAATTTCTGCATTATGATTTCCTTTTCTATCCCTTCATCTTCTTCATCTCCGAACATGCGTGAGTAATTCTCCGCTTGATAGGGTTCGTAGGATTAGGGTAGATCAATGGATAGTAAAATCCCTTAACTTCTTTTACATCTTATAAAGTTTATAAAATTTATCAAAAGAATCGTTAACATCCTAATCGGGCGCGCTATCAATTTATTGATAGTCTCAGCCGCGATTTGAGATCAGATTAACAATTATTTTAGTAGAGGCTAGACATGAATAGAGGTCAATAAAAAGATAAGGGTTAAAAGTGGGAACCATATTCTCTCCAAAAACCTTAATCTTCATTCATCACTATCGATCTAGTTTTAAATCTATTAAAAGATAAAAGGAGTCATCTTTATTTAATCATACATTACTACTAAATTCTAACGAACCCTACAAGCCCTCTTCTTATATATTCTACATCCGTGTTCAACGTAGATCTAGAATCACTCTGCTCTATTCCCATCAACTCATCTAAAGAAAGATTAAAAGTTTCACGCATCCCTGAGGACGACCCGTACTCATCTCGGTTAGCTACACGCGAAACCGTTATTGATTGCGGTTACTACAAAAACTTTTTCACATCAATCAGCGGTGTTAAGTGAAAATTGTTTTCCCAATCAGATTCAGACTCCAAGGTATGTATTTACCAGATTTGATTCTTACATCTGTTTGGTGTTACAGATGGTGAGTGGGAGTAAAATATTGGGAATTAGATGATTACATCCTCTATATATCGGAATTCTTTGTAATTGGTGATATTTGAGGAAATCACTTGGGCTTCGCCTGACGGCAAATATTTGGTTTTGAGTATCCGTTGTTATGCACCAATTTCAAACTGATATATCTGTATGTTTATTTTATAAAGTGAGATATAAATTTTTGGAATTATGTCTATGACATTTACCTATATCAGTTGATGATTAGGTAAGGTGTATTCAACAGCGGTATAATTCTTCTTAACCATAGTATAGTTTTCAACCTACGACGCACAGGGTTTGAGTTATTAAACTCAGTCGACTTATACATAATATTGTATGTTGTCCGGTGTCCATTAGGACAAAGGGGTTGGTACTCATACTATATTCTGTTTACTCATGACTTCTCTAGTTTTAGACAAGTATTTCGTTGAAATACAAGGTCCAAATTTTGAGAAGTTGTAGGTATAAGAATAAGGTAGAGAACCATATGTTGGAAGTATCAGGATTCTTTGAGGTGATTGAAGATGTAGATACTTGTGTTTGGTATTCCATTGTAAGTAATAGTTTTGAGAACTTGCTTCTCTTTTAGGTTACTCATACGTGGATGTATTCTTGGATAAGTAATGTTGTATGGCCTCCTTCCATTTAGTTGATATGCACTAGAAATAGATGCATGCATTTTAAATCTGGTTCAAATTAAATTAGTGCCTTTGTTTCTATATTGGATATATAGAATGGATTCATATCTTAACGATGTTAAGGTATATGGAGTTGTCCGGCTTATGCTTAAAACCAGAATCTAGATAAACTCTAGGCACATTTCAGTAATGGCAGTATGTGGGTTATCCCGGGCTTTGGCGAGGGTTAACATTCTACCATCTGGAAGATCAATAGTTATATTGTTCTTAACTCGCCACAGTTTTAGTAAAATGGATTCTTTTCAGAAAATATTAGTGGGAGTATGGTAGAACTGGAAGTTATTCCAGAACCACAAACAATTACTGAAAATTTAGTAGAACCTAAATATTCAATTGGATTCGATATTCCATTAGCCACTCCACAGATTTGGTGGGCAAGCTCAGGCACCCGAGTGGTACTTCGGTCTCCTCAAAGATGGTGACAGGGAGGTTTTTGATTACCCAAACTTTCCATTGCTGCTGTTCTAAACTATGAAATCTGGCAGGAGGATGAGTATAACGCCGTTATAAATTAGCTTAAGAAGTGCACGTGTATATGACTCTGCCAGAGGGTTGTTGTAGTCAGTGGCAGCAGCGGAAGCATAGTGGGCAAGTAGATTATATCTATTTATAGAGTAAAGCAAATATGGTGGAGATAGATCGTCAAGTTTTGATGTGACAGCCATAGAGTTTGAATTCATCAGAATAACAGATGGACCTCGTAAGAAGGTAGTAGGGAGTGATGTCCTGGTATTTAGATGACATACTCTTTATAGGAAGTGATATTCCTATACTACGATCGGTTATACCGTGGTTGTCACAACGTGTTTCTCCGCATAGGATCTGGATAAAATATCAGGGATTCTGGTTACTAGATCTATGGTTTTAGATCTAGATTTGGGAAGTGTCCTAATTTGGATACTTGACACTATTCTAAGGTGTTTTAGAATGGACGACTCCTAGTGTGGTGGTGTACCCACAGGTGATGGAGTCACCCTCTCTAAAGAGATGTCTTCTAGACTGATAAGGAGAGGGATTTGCATGATTGGCATATCTCTTGCTTAGGCAATTGAGTCAATCATGAGATGTCAAGTACCACATCAGATATTGTTTTTGCACTAGCTACAATAAACATATATTAATCCAATCCTGGAGAAACGTTGGGAAGCAGTTATGAACATAAGTGGATGTTCTTGGTATATGGTAACGGCAGCCTTCTTCAGGAGGCGGTTATCATTTAAGGCTACCAAGGTGACCTGGATGACAGAGTGGCTGTCAGAGTTATAGTTTTCCCTCTTTTGAGGGGCAATATGTTGGACAGGTGGTCCAAGCGGATACTGAGGAAGGCATGGCGCAGGATACTGATTAAATTCAGTAAATGATACAATCTAAGAAGTTTGTTGGATTTGGAGTTCATTTGTAAACTGGGTCCCATCAGATATCCAGAAAAATTCTAAGACAGGTATTGCTCATTTCGGGAGATAGTCTTTCTCCGTGAAGTTGAGATATAGAGAGATAAAGATAGAAATACTGGAGCGGATCCACTCACTGAGGCTATTTCTCGAACGCAATAGTTTGACAAACAGGCTTTGTGAGACTGATTAGTAGGGAAGTCGGGTGTTCGGTATCACACGGGCTGTGAGTATGCGACACCGCAATAATTAGCCTTAACTGCAAGTGGGGGATTGTTGGCTATAGTGCCCTCAAGTCAATTATTGTAATCGCAGGCGCAATTATGATGATTGAGGGAGGACCTATATGGGTAGAACAGTCTTACTCGAGATGATAGTATGCTATCTGGTTTGTCTCTATCATCATGTACATACTTTATATGGTATTACAGATCAGTATTACTTGTTGATAGAGCCCATAGGATTCTTGCTTGACTACCAGCATTATGATGGCGATCATATACGTGGGAGCTGGGTGGTCTATAAGCACATCCTTAAATGTCCCTAGTCGAGAGAGTATCGAGACTGGGTATTGATACTCCGGAGTAGACTAATGTATACTTATCGAGACACTGACGAGGGGCGGTGTCCGGTCTCACAAGCCATTGGTGTTAGTCAGTCACCTAAGATAGTATACATGTGCTCATTGGGTTATGAGTACACTGGATGGACTCGCCGGGAACATACCAGTTGGTATTATACCTATTGTCAGATAGCAGTTCCCATGTGACATATGTACAGGTTAGTCTGTTGACCTAAGATCGTCATTTGTCTCGTGTGAGTTCCCACTGTGCTTTGATTACTACCCTACCACGGCTCAAAGGAGTCGTGCAAATAGGTTTTAGTTGGGTACAGTCCCGAGCCACATAGGGGCAGTGAGCGGATCGTCGGGGATTCGTCTCTCCCGGTATTGGGGGTTGATATCGTGCGGTGCACGGATGGCCATCACCAGAAATTCTTGGCCACGGTAGTCGAGAATTACTGATTTGGATCAGTAGTTTCTCAGTGGGTGATGGGCTTCATACCGACACGAAATATCGCGTTATTAGGGGTCTGACTTTATCCACCCCTAGACTCGATATGCGATACTCTTAGATGAATAGACCGGACTGTACGGATATTGTCATTGACATGCTCAGTAGGGGTTCGGATGAGTTTGCTCGTCGGCCTTCCGTTCGCTCAATACCTTGGTAGCCGTTACGTACAGCTAGTGCCGCTGACGTGCTTGTGGTCAAACACACTGCCAACGTATTGACGAGTTTTTAGAGTCCCATACAGAGGGTTTCCCTGGTTCTGGCGAAATAATGTAGTAACCGTATTGGATAAGTGCAGGGTTCTGATCGAAAGAGTGTACTAGTTACCCGGACTTTCGATCGGACGGTTGATAATACTAGCCGGCTCGGGTTTGAGCCGTATTTTAAAATCAGGTATTGATTTAATAATTTACGTATATATAATATGTATATTCTAGTATTATGTTCTTTGTGTTATTCTATCTCTTCGGATATTCGTATTTCAGTACGAATACAGGTATGTATATACAGTAGAATGTAATCCGTATTTTTTTATAGATAACATTCTAGAAGGTGGACACCTCATTTTAGATTTGACCATTTACTTTAAATGGGTAATGAGGTGGATATTTGAGAGAAGGCAGTATGGTAAGAACCATGCTTGTATAGTGTGCACAGGTGAATTATTAATTCATTTGTCCAAACTATTCAAGCATGGGCTTGATTTTAAATTGGAAAGAAATGTTTTACAAAACCAAGCATGCTCATTTTCTCTCACATAGAGGATTCATTATTTTTGAGATGGTTAATTTTTCACTTGAACTCTCTCTCACTATTAGCTTCACTATCCTCTCTAGGTTTTTCATGAGTTCCTCCACCTTCAAGCTTAACCTCCTCTCTAAAATCTCATGAGTTGAGAATCAAGAGAGGATGTGAGATGGATAAACACTTAGAAAACTCACTACATCCTAGGAATTCTAGATTATCAACCTAGAATCCCTAGTTGCTTCACTTGTTTCTGATGTGGAGCTAGAGCCATGAACTACATGCCTTGGATGGATCATTTTCGACGAAGGAAGACCGGCGACCAAGTTCAATCGAGCACGCCTGAAGGAGCTAAAGAAGATAATGGAAGACCGAAGGACTTGGTTCATTCGGTATAACATTCTAACCTTGTAGTTTAGCTCATCTTATAGTTTACTAGTAAGGGTTTATGGTTCGATCTTAGGCGAGTTTCATTAGCGCCAAGTTTTTTAAACGCCGTTTTTGTTCCGCACCGGCCACGGTAAATGGCTAGGGCGTTGGCGTAACCTAACAGTTATTAGGGGTCTGACTGAAAGTGTGTCTTAGCACCACCACTAGGTTAATACCAGTATCAAGTATGCAATTTTAAAAATCTTGGGGTGCTAAGATACAATAACCTAGAATTTAACTAGAGTATTAGGGTTTAACATATGATAAAGCAGGATCTACTCTAAGTGATGGAGACTACAACGTTTGGAGACCAAGTCCTTCTCTTCTAAAGCTCCAAGTAGTAGTCCCTACGACTCCTCTTGGCTCCACTTGAAGAAAGGATCGAGCTTGCTTCGCGATCTTCGAGGCCGACGATGATCCACCTAGAAGCTTCTTTACGTCAAGCTACCTCTTCACTAATCATGCATTAGGGAAGGAAACAACGTAATCTTAATGGCTAATCTAGAGTAGGTTGATGAAGTAGGTGTTTAGGCTCACTTAGAAATTTCTACTCTTTTTCTTTTCAACTCTTGAAAAGGCTAGAGGAGGAAGAAGGAGTAGATGGAGAGTGTGTAGAGAATGAGCTAGGGTTTTAAAAACCAAGTGCAAGTGTAGAATGGCTCTCATTCATTTGCTCACTTATTGAAGCATGAATAAATCCAATAATAAATATATAACCATGCTTCAATAGTTTAGCCAAATGAATAAACTAATGTTTAAGCCATGCTTCACCCATTCCACAAATATCTCTCCTTTTCCATCTCATTTATCCATTTCAATAAATAGATAAAACCATATATATATATATCACATATATATAAATATATATTAGAAGAAAAACTTCAGTGAGCTTAATATTAGTTAATATATAAACATATCAAATATAAATATATATTATTAAATCAATACTTTATTTAATAATCCGGTTATATCATATATGACCGACTAATATCATTTATCTGTATATCATATTATCAAATCAACACCTGATTCGATAAGCCGGTTATATTATATATAACCTAACCGATATCAAATGTCGCCAGATTAGAATACGGTATCACATACTCATATTTAATCAGGCTCCCGCACATTTCAGCATATGTGCCCTACTTCGTTTCGCTTGAGCTAGGAAACCTCTATGCAGGACTCTAAAAACTCGTCAATACGCCAGCAGTAGGTAATGATCACATCAGTTACCCACAAGCCGTCAGCGGTACTAGCTGGACGTAACGGCTACCCAGGTATTGAGTGATTAGAAGATCATCAAGAAAACTTGTCCAAACTCCCATGAAGCCTATAAGTAACACTTACCGTACAGTGCGGTCTCTTCGTCTAATATGTCGCAAATCGAGTCTAGGGGTAGATACGTCAGACCCCAGTAACTTGATAAGTCATGCCGATGTATGGCTCATAACGGTTCGTGAAACTACTTATAACACTTACCAGTAAATCTCATCAGCCCTGGCCAGGGACTTACAGTTATAGCTAATCGAGGATAGCGCAATATCAACTCCCTATACCGGGAGAGACGAAACCCCTCCTATCGCTCATTGTCTCCATGTGACTCGGGACTGTACCCAAAATCCACCTGTTTGCACGACTCCTTTGAACCATGGTAGGGAGGAAGTCAAAGCACAGTGGGAACCACACAAGACACTATGACTATCTCGGGTCTACAGACTAACCTGTATCAGTGTCACCAGAGAACTGCTATCTGACGATAGGTATGGTACCATCTAGGAGTTCTCGGTGAGTCCTGTTCGGTGTACTCATTCTCTAATGAGCACCTGTGTAAAATCTTTGACGTCAAACACTAATGGTTATGGGATCAACCATCGCCCTTTACAGGGTCAAGAAACGTACACACTAGTCTACTCTGGAATATCGATGCCCTGTCTCGATACTCCCTCGACTAGGAAAAATTAAAGGATGTGCTTGTGGACTATACAAGTCCCAGAAGTATGATTCGCATCATAGTCCTAGGAATCAAGAAAACATCCTAAGGGCTTTATCAACATGTATCAGAGAGACAGTATAATAATACAAGTGTACGTGTTAAGATAAAGAGCAACCAGATAATATACTATCATGTCGAGCAAGAAAGTCCTCTCTATATATGTCCAAGCATCCACTATATCATACAGTAATGGCCTCTAGGGCATACATATCCTAACAATCTCCCACTTGCACTAAGGCCAGTTGTTGTAGTATCTTATACCCAACATCCCAAAAAGTCTCTCAAACTACGTCTGGGGGAGGGCCTTCGTGAGTGGATCCGCCGTGTTGTCCTTCGTGTTAACTCTCCTAACCTCGATCTCCCGGAGATCTACTATCTCCCGGATCAGGTGATGCCGCCTAAGAATATGTTTGGATCGCTGATGGGACCGGGGTTCCTTGGCCAAAACCACAGCTCTATTGTTATCACAATACAAAGGTATTGGATGCTCAATGGATGAAACCACACCAAGTTCATCTATGAACTTCTTTATCCAGACAGCTTCTTTGGCAGCATCGTTGGCAGCGATATATTCAGCCTCCATCGTCGAGTCTACTATGGTATCTTGCTTGGAACACTTCTAACATACCGTCCCTCCATTGAGGGTGGAGACAAAACCCGAGACCGACTTGCTGTCGTCCTTATCACTCTGGAAGCTCGAATCGGTAAAGGACTCCACCTGGAGTTCACCATTACCATACACTAAGAACATTTCTTTAGTCCTTCTCAAGTACTTAAGAATGTTCTTCACAGCTGTCCAGTGCTTTTCCCCAGGATCTGATTGATACCTGCTCACTACACCTAGTGCGTAAGCTACATACGGTCTGGTACATAACATCGCATACATGATAGACTTGACTGCCGAAGCATAGGGTATCTATCGCATACGAGCCCTCTCCAAATCAGTCTTGGGAGATATCTCTTTGGAGAGAGTGAATCCTGAACAAGCGGGTAAATTACCACTCTTAGAATCTTCCATACTAAACCTCTTTAGTATGGTGTCAATTTACTTGGATTGGAACAATCCCAAAATCCTTTTAGATCTATCTCTATAGATCTTTATCCCCAGGATGTAGGAGGCATCACCTAGATCTTTTATAGAGATCTTTTGTGATAAAAAGAGCTTAACCGAGTGTAGCATAGGAACATTATTTCCTATCAAGAGTATGCCATCCACGTACAATACGATGAAGACAACCTTACTCTCTATAACATTTTTGTATATACAAGGTTCATCTTCGTTTTTGATGAAGTCCAACTCTTTGATCGCTTCATCAAAATAGATGTTCTAGCTCCGCGATGCCTACTTTAATACGTAGATGGATTTAAGCAGCTTGCACACCTTTCCGCTGCTCCCACTGTCTACGAAGCCCTCTGGCTGTGTCATGTACACACTCTATTCTAAATCACCATTTAAAAAACGGTCTTGATGTCCATCTGCCAGATTTCATAGTCATGGTATGCAGCAATGGCAAGTAAGATCCCGATGGACTTAAGAATGGCGACAGGAGAAAATGTTTCATCATAATCGACACCTGGTCATTGACGAAAACCTTTTGCTACAAGTCTAGCTTTTAATGTCTCAACTTTTCCATCTACACCAATTTTCTTCTTAAAGATTCATTTGCTCCCGATGGGTTTTACCCCTTTAGGAGCAACTTCCAAATTCCATACTTTGTTGGTGTACATAGATTCCATCTCAGATCACATAGCATCCAACTATTTCACAGAGTCTTCACTTGTGATGGCCTTCTCGAAACTAGTTGGGTCATCATCTTCCATGATGCAATCCTCGCTCCTACCGTCTATGAGAAAACCATAGTATCTCTCAGGTGGATGAGGAACCCTACTGGATCTGTGGAGTGGCTGAGGTTCATCGGAGACTATTGGATCCTCCGGTTCTATCAAATCATCAGTTGTAGTTTGTGGAGCTTAAAATTCTTCCAGCTCTACTTTTTTACCACCAATTTCTTTCACAAGAAATTCCTTTTCTAAAAATGAGGCATATTGCGAAACAAACACCTTTTGTTCCTTGGTGTGGTAGAAGATATATCCATGTGAATTCTTTGGATATCCCACAAACTGGAAAAGAACTAATCATTCCTCGAGTTTGTCCGGATTCTGTTTTTTAACATAGGCCAGACAACCCCATATCTTAACTCGTTTAAGACATGGTTTCTTTCCACTCCATATCTCATATGGCGTATTAGGCATAGATTTTGATGGAACTTGATTTAATAGGTATGTAGCTGTCTCAAGTGCATAACCCCAAAAGGAAATAGGTAACTCGGTATTACTCATCATAGAGCGCACCATATCTAATAGGGCACTATTCCTCCGCTCCGATACTCTATTGTGCTGTGATGTATACGGAGGAGTAAGCTGAGAGAGAATCCCATTCTCTTTTAAATAGTCTCAAAATTCCGTGCTTAAGTATTCTCCTCCCCGATCGGATCGTAGGATTTTAATACTTTTACCCGTCTTGTTCTCTACTTCGTTCTTTTATTCCTTGAATTTCTCAGAAGCTTTAGATTTATATTTCAACAGGAACACATGACCGAATTTTGAGAGATCATCGGTGAATGTAATGAAGTATGAGGAACCATTCCTGGCATGTGTAGATATAGGACTGCATACATCACTATGTATCAGTCCCAAGAGTTCAGTAGCTCTTTCTCCATGTCCTGTAAACGGAGTTTTGGTCATCTTCCGTTTGAGACATGACTGGCAAGTTTCATAAGATGTAAATTCAAACTGATTCAAATATCCATCTTTATGAAAATTATCTAGTCTTGTCGCATTGATATGACCAAGTCTACAATCCCATTAGAAGGCTTCGCTCATTTCTGAACTTTTCCTCTTGTGTGTGTTCTGTATATTTAGAACTGTCGTTTGATTTAGAACGTATATACCGTTACACAACGTGCCAAACCCAATCAACACTTGATTTAGGAAAATGTTCATAACATTTTCCTCGAATACAAAGTTATATCGTTCTTTATGTTATAAAGAAACTGATATAATATTGCATATCATTTTTGGTACGTAATAATAGTCATTCAGAATCAATGTATTACCATTTGGTAATACTAGATGATATTCGCAAACTGCTTTGGCTGCAACAATTGCTCCATTCCTTACTTTGAGAGACATATCATCCTTTCCCATTTCTCTACCTATCCTTAACCCATGCAACCAATTACAAATGTGGGATCCTGATCCGGTATCTAATACCCAGGATATAGAGCAAACTGAGAAACAGTTCTTGGTAACAAACACACCCGAAGAAGATGCATCATCATGCTCTTTCTTCATTCGGGTTACATGGGAATCCTGGTATTCTACTATTCCTTGCTCAGACTTATGACAATCATAAGATAGAGTGGAACCAACGTTCCCTAGCCCAGTATAATACATGGGTTTGGTCAATACTTCTATATTATTATCTTGATTAAGGCGTGTCATGGTCGCTACATGGAGAGAGAGAGAGAGAGAGAAGAAAACACTTTAGCATGCGCTCTTTGCAAAATTATATTGGTTATTATTTTATCTAATCAGGATGGTTCCCACTGTTTTTATCAAACCTTCATTCAAACCTTAAAAGGTAAGATTAGCCGAGATTAGTTACACCCTACTAGTTCGCCAATTGGTCAGCCAGGCAGGTATTGGTACTCCGAGAGAGTCTCCCCATTCATTCGCATGGAACTAATTAAATAACTCCATTTCCGCAGGGGTATAGCCACGTTAACACCTTTCTTAGACACCTACTGGATTAGCTACTTGTAAAGTGGAAAACTCTTTTAGGAGTAACTCTTACTCGCAGTGGGTATCGGGATCCAACTATCTCATAGAAGGTATGCAATCTCATTGCAAATTTCAGCACTTTGAAATTCCTAATATCTGTTTTTACCCCTAGCGACTTATGACCTAAACAAGGTCAACAAATCATAAGCGCTAGTCAAGTTCAACCCGTCATTTCGTGATGGAATTAACCCCACCCGTACGACCCTTAACAAGGTCAACAAAGCCGTACGACTACCCTAATTCAATTGCATCACATGCTGCAGATAAGCACTAATCAACTACCGCAAACTATGCCTTGACAAGGTCAACAAACACAACACGAATACTAAATAATTCTTATCTGAAATGACTGTTACGACCCGAAATAGCACGTGATTGGCACTTGAATTATATGAAGTCTATAGGACCTCACCTAATTCAAGTAAGCCAAAAATCACAGAAATCTAAACCATTTTAAAGAGAAAGTGAAGGAAAACTTGTTTTAAAGCAAGCGGTTTTAATAAAATAAGCCGTAGTAAGCATTTTTAAAACATCAAGTCTTTTCCAAAAATTTCGGCAGAGTTTCCTGTGTAAATACTGGTCCCAAACGGGTACAAACATGAATAATATACATGATGAATAAAGGCATCCCTAATCGGGAGCTAGCTCTTCGCCAATTGGCGGAGACAACCACGCAAGCAATATAATATACAACGCCGAAGGGAGAGGATCAAAACTCAGAATGAAATCCAACATCATCAAGGAAAACAGAAAACCGTAATAATACAAGCGCACGACTCTAAGATCAAAAGAATATACACTGGTCTTCTAAGTCTATAGAATATACAAGTCTGGTTGATGGAGTTTTCTAGATACAACTGAATAATTAAAAGTACTGCGGTGGTCATGATGCAAGTGAACCTACCTACCAAAGCAATCACCCGGAAGGAAGCAGTGTGCCAGCAAGACGCAACAAAACCTGTACGGCAAAACTTGCAAGAAACTGTGGCACAACGGGGGTGAGTTTCCAACCCGTGAGTAGAAAATAGCACCGAGAAGAAATCTCATGTATGACTCTATCTTAGGTCATACGATAGTAATATCCTCAAAATAATATAGCCTGAAGCATATAATAATGGCAAGGGTAAACATCTATACATAAGTGTAATACCAAGTGCTCGTGTCAGTGCCTTAGGTAACAACATATCATATATATGATGTGTGAATGCATGAAAACAGAATACATCTAAATGAGAAGACTATTTTGTTATCTCAGTGAGATATCTGCATAAAAATCGAAGTATCATAAACGAAATCAATAAGGAATTCGTGTCAAGCATCGACATAAAATATATATCCCAATATCTCAAAATCTCGGGCTCTGGAAATCCGGATTGGCCCATATCATAAAATCTCAATGTCTCAATATCTCGGGCTTCGGTAATCCGGACTGGCCCCGGGCTCCGACAATCCGGACTGGCCCAAAATCATCATATCTCATGACTACGTCAGTATCCTCCGGATATCCGCCGCGTCACAAATAACCGGTCGGTAGTGCTCCCCTGCCAGGCTCAACGCCATCATCTGCGACCATCTTGCCCCGCCGTACCGCACCGGGTCCACCATGCACCCGCAGACGGTTCATGCTCCTCCTCGAATCGGGAGTAAGTTACTGCTCAAGAGCCGAGAAAACTCATGGTGGACATATCTCACATCATATAAAAAGAAAACCGCAATTTTCCATCTTTACAATGATAATAAGTTTATAAAATCTTGCGGTTTCTCCAAATCCAGAAATCTCTTGGAAATCCGAAATCCCAATCTCAAGAGTAAATAACAGTGAATTACCTGCATAAAGTTCCATAATATTGAATGACAAATGAATATATGAATGCATCTGATATCCAACAAGGAATGCAATAATTAAACTAGTATACGAAAGCAATAACATATCGGAACTATCAGCTAGTAAGCTTTGCCAATGAAATAATATTATCTAATATGTACGTGTCTTGGCAATTACCGATGATGATGTGTGTGAGCCGGCAAGCAAGTGTACGCGGATCATACGCATCATCTTTAATGGTGCTGGTGTCCTGACAGCATGGGTTCATAATAACTAACGAAAACACATTTAAGCATACAATGTGATGCGAACAGAAAGAATATACGGAAAATGAATAGTAAACGCAACATATAAGGATGGACATTTATATATATACGAGTCATACAGTTTTGGCATTTGGAAAAGAACGAATCGTTGTTTTTAGTTAGCATGGGCTACGGTGTTTTTAAGAAAAGGTACATCTTTTGAAAAATCAGTAATATCCCTCGGGTTGTCTTTTGAAAATACTCACAATTCTTTAGTTTTGAAAATAAGTATGGCTCGAGCCCAGATCTGATATCTACTAAGTAAACTACATGACAAGCTAAGAGACTAACCAAAGGAGTAAGGAAATCCACCTAAGTCCGAGTCGACATATCTAGTTGTCGGTGATCCCGCCTCAATAGCGTCACGTACGATAAAATATATAGTACGATATCCTCGAGTCGAGAGTGCGGATCAATCATCATATTTATACATCATATGGTAAAATCTATCGTACGGCATCGTAAATCGGGGTACGGGTCAAAATCACATATAACACATTACTTATTCGGTATCATTATCATCATCTTCTGAATTAGGGGTACTGATCTAAATTCCAGTACATTCCGATACCATCAACGTGTGTGTGTATATATATATATCCGCGTGTGTATGAAAACACATCGTCCAATGATCCGCTATAATATCATGTCGTGTCTCATCACACGATCCAAATCACATCACCGATCTCAAGGAATCATGCCCAATCACATCGACTCATCTCCAAATATCATATACTATCCTGATCAAACGTGTATACGTATACCTACATACATACATACATACATATATATATACATACTCACATACATATATGCATATATATATATATATATATATATATATCCCCATATACGCATAAGAAAGTCAAATGTATGCGTGTGTGTGTGTGCATGTGCGCAAATCATTACTCTAAGGTTTCCCGACTAAGAAACTAAACTAAAAGCATTTTCCTACAATTACGCTAAAACTAACCCAAAGTCACCTAAGCATTTCTTGCTAAGTATACACATCTCATAAAACTCATAAGTATATATATATATCATAACGCATTCGCGTGCTACACTACGAAACTGCGGGGGTGCTATACGCTATACACCCGACTTCCCCCGTAGATATATATCTACTCACCTTGATCCTTACTTGCCGAAGTCGATGTCGCCATTCTCTTCTTCATCGTCCTATGTCCACGTGAGGGTACCTACATATCACATATATCATATCGCATCAAAACGTCTAATTCGAAACCAAAAATACACGCGAATCACACATAGGTTAAAACCTATGGTCTATTCATGCAAAAAAGCCCAAAAACATCCGATATCGACGTACAAACGTCCAGTGACCGATACAAAACACAAAATCAAAACTTAAAGTCAATAAAACCCACAAAACAATAAGCAGCAACTTAGAAAACTGGTCCCAGATTTTAGTTCAGGTGAAATTAGGTTAAACAAACAGTACTGAGGTGATGTATATAGGGTATATGAGCTACAGAACCAATTTCAACACGATTGCCCACAAAAGACTCGGCGACATAGCCCCAAATTCCGGTGAGCTCGGTTTTCCTATGGTGAAATGGCCTCGTATTCTCAGGGTGACCTCCTAGTACTTAATTTAGGTCAATAGAGTTGCTAGTTTTTCTTGTAAAGGTCTCGGATCACTCCAGATTCCGTGTAGGCATCAAATGATACACAAACCGACACGGAAAGTTTCAAACTCAAGTTTTTTTGGGTTTAGTCACTGGTTTCAATCACTAAAGGGGGTTTGTAGTTACCAAATACACTCACTGGCACCATCACAACTCAAGAATCCCTTAACTTTATCTACAATTTTCCAAACATCACCAAACCTCACCAAATGGATTCTAAACTACTCTAGAGGCTAAAGGAAACCAAATGCTACACTAAATGGGAAAGAATTACCTCATTTGGCAACTCAAGAAAATTTTTGAGTAGCCCCAAGTGCTCAAAATCCAAACTTTCTTGGTCTCCCATGCTTGTAGTGAGCTTGTGGATGCTTTTAATGAAGGGAATGAAGTGTTTTGGTGTATTTTTGATGGTGTTGTGAGGGGTAGAAGTGGTGGAGGGAAGAGGGCAGCCATGGATGAGGGAGAAGAAGAGAAGAATGAAGAAAATGAGTGAAGAGAGAATGAGCCATTACCAAGGTTGACCCTTCACCCTCTCTCTCTCTCCCCCCTAAGCCCATACCTCTTGCCATTCCTCCCATTCTTTATTCTTTTCTTTTCTTTTCTTTTTCTTTTCTTTTCTATTCTATATCCTTTTCTTTAACAAAAATCAAAAACCATACATAAAATAAAATGGAGAATTAAATCCATGGTAGAAAAATGAAACAAGTTTTGTTGCATGTCATGATGCAAAAATCAAGCTTAATGCAAGATTAATGAAAATTAATCAAGTTCAGAAATAAACTTGTATATAATTAATTATAGAAATTTATAATTTGCCTAAATCACATAGTAGTCTTTCAAAATCAACATTCAAATGTAATTTTCCAATGTTACTGAATTTATCGGTATTTAGTTATACCATATCATTAAACTAATCTACACACATTAAAATATTCATAATATTTATTATTTTAATTATATAAATTCCCAAAAATAATATTTTATTTTTCTGAATTGTTACAGTCTTCCCCCTTTAAATAAATTCGGTTCCCGAATTTAAATTTAAACCCCTTAATTACTAAAACATTTCAGTAAAATGATCAAGTTGTTAAGGCTCCAAAATCATAAATACATAAAACGTATCGTAGCATAATGCATGCGCATAAAAGATGAGTATATAATTCAAAAATCAAAACTCCGTAAAGTTTCGCGCAATCATCGGAGTTATGGTGAGGTCACCAATGTCAAAGTCCAATACGAAAACCAACATGATGTACACCAAAACTATAACATATACATAGTACGCATCGTTGTAAACTCATCAAAACATCTGAAAGATATGCTTGCCCAACCTTTTTCAAATCGCTGTGCGATGCGCGTATCACTACACAAGTAGCGGACGTTCATTGTAAGAAAATAACTAAATATATATATGCTTTGTTTAACATACACATCCTGCCGTTTTGAAAGTAATTTAGAAGTTCTTTGTAAAATGTTCGTGTCATCTCGGACACATAAAAAAATATCGAGACTGTAGTTCCTTTTTGGAAATCTCTTCGATAACTATCGATGCATGCAAAAACATACTCAGGTACTGTCCTCTGACTAGTCCTGCTCAGCTACTATACCAAATAGTGAATATCATAAAAATATACCGCTCAAAGGAAATCAATCCCAAAATGTATATAAGAATGCCATGTGCGTCTGGTGTGCACGGAAATTGAAATCAATGAATGTGCCATACATGTGCACAGAAACAAAATCTAAGTGCAATGGGTGCGCACGAAAACACTTGTCAAGGGCAACAAGTGTGCCTGACAACAATATCAGGTGCATCTGATATGCATGAAAAATATCGATTTAGTGCATCTGGTGTGCACCAAAATCGCATCATACGCGCCAAGTATGCGCAAGAACCTAAATCAAGTGCACAAGGTGCACAAAATAAATATCGAATATCACAATCGAAATCGACAGTATGCCATATAACTCAATCCAAATCAGGTATACCGTGGTATATAATCTCATAACCACGTGCATCAGCATGCACAAAATCGAATCGAAGTACTAAAAGTGCATGAAAACTACGCCGAAAGCATAAGTCAAATCACCTATATATCATAGGCATGAAATCAAAATCAGGTGCAATGGGTCTGCACCAAACGAAAATTAGTACAACTGATACATAGAAATACCAATCATGTCCAACAATGGTGCACAAAATCTCCATTATGCAAATAATCGCCCAAAATACCGAAATCCAAATGACGGATACGTGATATTCGAATCACCAAATCGCAAATCAAAAACACTATCGTCGATGTGTCCTTCCTTCAAAGTTGAGTAGGTGTCGGTGCATCCAAAACTAGCAGAGCAAGATATCTACTTGCCTCCTTTTCATGGTCTGACGCCTTGTGGCCTTAGGCTCTCTCTCTCAATGCAGATTGCCAGTTACATAGATCCTCGGCTCAACGACCCAATATGGAAACGATGACGGAAACAGTTCCGCTCTGGCACATCCTCTAAAGATCTCAGGCCAATTATCATGGTCACTTATAACATATCTCGTCAATGTTGCCGAACTCTGGCCTACTGGGTGTGCGTAATATGACCGATCCTGGGTCCAAGTCTCCTCGTGTAGTGTCCCATCATATGATATCCGGACAACGTCGAACTTTTCGATCGATTCATCAAATTTCTATAATTCCCTGAGAGCTCAACACTTGAGTATAGTTTAATAATATCCAGTACATGCCACAGTATCTATGGACCAGCCGTAGAAGGGCAAACCCAAACCTCATTAATGGCACCGCGGAACTGTTAGTGTATATGCCGTAGGGGCCATTATTGTATCATACTAGCTTGTATATTACTTAATGGAAGCTTGGGATATTCACAGTTATATTAACAGTCTCGCTCAATAAAGTAGTATGCTACTTGGTTTATATCTATCTTAATATGTGTATATGTTAGCATATCGCGAATACATATTGATAGAGCCCTTAGGATCTTGCTTGACTACCAGCGTTGTGATGGCAGTCACACTAGTGGGGGGTGGGTAGTCTACAAGCACATATTTTTTCAGGTCCCTAGTCGTAGGATTATCGAGACAGGGCATTGATACTCCGGAGTAGACTAGTGTGTACACTTCTCATCCCAGTTGGGGAGATAGTCTGTCCCACAGCCATTAGTACGTTGTGCTGGAGATAGTATACAGGTGCTCGTTGGGTTACGGGTACACCGGACAGGACTCCCAGGGAACTGTTGGTTGGTATTATACCCGTCGTCAGTTAACAGTTCCCAGGTGACATGAGTACAGCATAGTCCGCAGACTTGACACTGCTGCTTCGTCTCGAGTGTGTTCCCACTGTTCTTAGATTGCTACCCTACCACAGCTCAAAGGAGTCATGCAAACAGGTAGCAGTTGGGTGCAGTCCCAAAGCACTTGGAGGCAGTAGCAGTTAGATAGGATTCGTCTCTCCCGGTATTGGGAGTTGATATCGCGCTGTGTTTGGAGAGTCATTATGCAAAGTCCCTGGTCAGGGCAAACGAGATATACTGGTAGGATTTCCAGTAGCTTCTCAAGGTGTAATGGGCTTCACTCCGACAAGACTTATACCGCTTATAGAGGACTGACACTTGCCGCCCCCTAGGCCTGATATGCGATAGTCCTAGACGAACAGACCGGACTATACGAAGATTGTCACATCAGGCTCAGTAGGAGTTCGGATGGGTTTCCTCATCGGCCTTCTTATCGACTTCTACCTGGGGACCGTTACGTACAGCTAGTACCGCTTGCGGCCTGTAGTTAAACCAACTGCCAGCGTAGTGTCGACTCTTTAGAGTCCCACACAGAGAGTTTCCCTGTTTCAGGTGAAACGATATAGAGGTCGTATGGTTTTACGATAGAGTTCGGACACATACGTGTTTTTATGCACATACGATGTTCGGACAGTTTTTACTAGCGGACTTTAGTTTAAGCCAGATTCTAGTATTGGATTATTGGATTTATACAGTCTCAGTATTTCCGTGTTTTCATGGATGGGAGGGGCATTCTCATAATTAGTCGAGAAGCTTTTAGAAGAAAGATGAGGTGGAGAGCTTAGGTGGAATTTGCATTAAATGGATTAGTGACTCATGGAGTGATTCATCTAAATGAATTAATGAAGCATTTATTGCTTAATGACTCATGAGATGATTCATCCAAAGTGAGTTAATGAAGCATGGTTGATATTATTATTTGTTATTCATTTAGATAATTATCATGCTTCATATATTCACAAATGAGTTATAATTCATATCATTCTCACTTTCACATTCTCTCTCCTCAAGTTCTCTCTTCAAAGAACTAACCCTAATCCTCTCATGTGTTAAGATCCTAGGGTTAGCAAGACTAAAAGATCCCTAATCCTCTTCTATATTCTCTAGGTTACTTTGATTAGCACTCATAGCCACCTAGTTATCTCAAGTGAGAGGTTGAAACTTGGAGAAGGATCTCTCGGGTGGATCTTCTATCATATCGAGGAGGCCGACGAGGAGGTGAACCACAAGAACAAGAAGGACTTGAATCTTTAGGTATAATCATCTATCATAGTTGCTAATCACTTCTAGATAGTTGTTAGTTAGGGTTTAGCAAAGATCCGTAAAGTTAGTCGATGTTAACTCAAACAAAATGATTGTTTTACCTATTCCGCCTCCCCGCATCATGTGGGGTGTCTAACGTCGACTTACAGTGGTATCAGAGCCTAGCTAAACCATAACTAACATGTTAGCAAAGTCGTTAGAAATTCGATCGCAAAACGAACCCGAAAAAACATCATTTTCACCATGTTTCTGCCGTTTTTAAAACGGGGTCTAAAAATTTTTCAGGGACCTTTAAAAATACAAGCAGGGAATTATTGTTGGAGATAGTGCCCTCAGAGTCAATTATTGGATCACAGGTACGTGATTGCAATGATTGAGGGAGGACCTATCCCGGTAGGACAGTCTTACTCGAGATGATAGTATGCTATCTGGTTTACCTTTATCATCATGTACTGCTTTAGGTGACATGACACGTCGCTATTACACGTTGATAGAGCCCCTAGGATTCTTGCTTGACCACCAGCAGTATGAGGGCGATCATATAAGTGGGAGCTGGGGGTCTATAAGCTTATCCTTAAAAGGTCCCTAGTCGTGGGAGTTTCGAGACTGGGCATCGATACTCCATTAGTAGACTAGTGTATACAGTCGAGACCCCGACGAGGGGCGGTGGCCGGTCTCACAAGCCACTGGTGTCAGTTGGATCACCTAAGATGTATACAGGTGCTCATTGGGTTATGAGTACACCGGACAGGACTCGCCGGGAACATGCTAGTTGGTCATATACCAGACGTCAGATGGCAGTTCCCTGGTGACATGTGTGCAGGTTAGTTCATCGACCTGGGGATCGTCATTTGTCTCGTGTGAGTTCCCACTGTACTTTGATTACTACCCTACCACGGCTCAAAGGAGTCGTGCAAACAGGTTTTAGTTGGGTACAGTCCCGAGCCACATGGAGGCAGTGAGCGTATCTTCAGGGGTTCGTCTCTCCCGGTATTGGGGGTGAGGTCGTGCTGTGTCTAGGAGAGCCATTACACAAAGTCCTTGGCCAAGGCAAGGAGATTTACTGGTAGGTATTCCAGTAGTATCTCAGGGTGTTCTGGGCTACACTCCGACACGACTTGTACCGCTTTTGGGGGTCTGACTTTTACCAACCCCCTAGGCCCGCCATGCGATGCTCATAGACGAACGGACCGGACTGCACGGATATTGTCACTGACAGGCTCAGTTGGGTGTCGGGGTGAGCTTCCTCATCGACGTCCCATTTGGTCAGTACCTGGTAGCCCGTCACGTATTGGCTTATACCTCTGACGTGCTAGTGGTTAAATCCACAACCAAGGTATTGACGAGTCTTTAGAGTCCCCCACATTCAGTTACTCAGCTTTCGGGCGAAAGGTTGTAGAGGCCGTATGGAGATATGGCAAGGTCCGATCAGATACGTGCGGTATTGCACGGATCAGGATCGGACAGTTTGTACTATAGGCCGTATGGTTATATGGCAGGGTTCGATCAGATACGTGCGGTATTGCACGGATCAGGATCGAACAGATATTACTATCCGGTTTTGGTATAAGCCGGATTCTAGTATAGTACAGTGTAGATTTTGTCTCATTGCATTTGTATTTCGGTCGAAATACAGATGCGGGTGTGTATGCACAGTATCGGGGTTTTCCTGTGATTTATTACGGGACCAGTTTTCTGGAGTTGCCAGTTTGCTTTTCGTTTCGGCCAATTTCCATTGTTCCGTTCATTGGCCGAAGATTGGTGGAGGAGGGCTTATTTGCATTGTTGCAAATAGGCATTTGTGGAGGGGGTTTTTGCATCTTGATGCATCATGATGGCTTTCATGATGTGCACCATCATTGACCTTGACTTCTTCTTGTCATGATGGCATGACTTTGGAAGCCATCATGCATGTTGATGATGGTTGAGTTGAGTGTTGGTTTTGCCTTGTCATCATTGGTTCTCATGATTTCCTTTTGCATGATAGCCTTCTCTCTCTCTCCCTTGTATTATGGAGATGGTCTTTCATTTTTTTGGCCTCTCCCATTTCATTCTCTCCATTCCTCTCTAGTGGTGGCCGGCCAAGTCCTATAGGGGCTGTCCAAAATTGGGTGTGGGTATTTTTGGTTCATATCATGCTCCAAAATACCCACTAGCTCCTCCACATTGTTCTTGTTTCATCCCTCCACCATATGGCACCTCCATGAACCCCAAAAGAGACAATAGCTCACTACACATTCTACAGCGAATCTTGGGCACGTCGAGTAGCCGGCTTCGTGCCCGAGTTGCCTCGGCATTGAGGTGGAGCCCGTAAACAAAGTAGGCGATGTGGTGCACTTCCGGCAACGAGGAGGAGACGGGACATTCCGCAGGAGATCGGGACCATGACGAGAAGACCGGAGGACTTGGATCGTCGGTATATCTCTAACCCATCTTGTTAAGTAGCTTAGACTAGTTAATGGTAACGATCCCGGGTGATAGTGCGCGGTGGTGCCGGTTTGCAAAGTCCGCAAAATTTAAGTTATTCACCGCTTCCGCATTCCGGCGTCGGATTGATGGCCGGGGCGCCGCCGTGCACTTACAGTTTTAAGAATTGTGAAGAAATTTGGGACTGTGAATCGGCCATACCACCGTGGAACCGCCACCGATCCATGCGATCCGCCGTGGATCCGCGGCCGAGTTGACTCCGAGTCAACCCAAATTTACCCAGTTATTCTTCTGTGTTGATGTTGTATTTTCTGGGATGTTTTGTTTCTGCTCAAATTTCATGTGCACAGAGAATTATTTGGAGTAGATTCATTTGTGTTTGCTTGATCGAAATTCTAAGATGTTTGGCTAACTTGATTATATCTGTGTTGTGTTTAATGTGTTCGTAAACCTCCCCTAACTGCTAGTATGTCGGTTAGCAGGGGGTTGCACATTTCTGTAATGGTTTTTACTGGTTTGTGTATGTGGACTTGTTGGATTGTAGTGTATGGATAGCCGGGGATGTTAGATGAGTGTTTCTTTCATTCAAATGTAAATTGTAATTTGTTGTAATATTCTTTTGCGGGGCACATCCGGGTTGAGGTTGTAGCCACCGTTGTATTATTTCATTTACTGTTTTCTGCTCTTAGGATAGACCCAAGGTGGGGTGCACAAACTACCGGGTATTTTGAAGTGTTTAGTGGCCTACTCACGTCATTGAGGGAGACCGCTTCACTTCGAGTACTTGGCGGGTAGTTTGCCGTACCCGTAGGGGTCTAGGGTGGGGTTTTGGCTATTTATCGCGACTGTGTAATCCATCTTTCTTTGCAGGCTCAAAAGGAATGCGGATTCGTAGAAAATCCAATATGTTCATCTGTGATATGGAATGCCTATTATTGCGTCTGACGAATGTACAATATCTATATATGATATCTGTTAGGCGTCACTTATGTTTTACGCCCGCGCTCGCCCAGCCCCCGCTCTGTCGTTAGTTAAGTAACCTAACGGGTGAATGACGGGGCCCAGTGGTGAATGCGGATGGCATAAGAGGACGTTGTATTTTCGTTGTTTTCTGCAATGATAGGTTAATTGATGGGACGCATTATATTAATGCAAAAAAAAATAAATCAACGTTGAATCGTTGGAACAGTTTAAAAGAAACCACTCGGTTATTTTTAAAACAGAAGATAATTTTTTAATTGCGGAGTTTTAACCACTCCTTTTAAAAGCTATCAGGTTCCTTCGATCATATCAAGTTCACTACGTTCTCGGTTTCGCCAAAACCATTCGTGCCCTCCGTCATTTCATTTGGGTATTCAGTAGTATTCAAGCTATGTATTTTGACCAACGCCAAGGCATAGTGTTTGGTAGCTGCTGGGTACTCATTTGTTGCATAGATAGATGAGTTGGTTTGGGACGGTCGTACTATCATTTGGCCAACGTCAGGGGTATGTACGGGGGGGGGGGTTCAAATTAACAAGATAATGATGGGTAGAACTTGACATGTGACTTATGACATTTTGACCAAAGCCAAGGTCATAAGAGCATGGGGCAGAAATTTATATCGGGAATTTCTAAAGAAACTGAAATTTGCAAAGAGTTGCATACCATTTAGAGTGTGATAATTTTGGTAGGATTCCTTCAGCTTTATCACACGATTATATTTGGATCCCGATTCTACTGTGAGTATCCGCTACTCATCAGGAGATTCGTCACTTAACGATCAATACTATAAATTAAGTAGGTGTCGAGAAAGGTGTCAGCGGGGCTACGCCCCTAGAGAAAAGAGGTTATTTAATTAAGGAACTTCACGAAAGCGTCGTAAAACCTCCCTTGAAGTACCGACACCGGCCTGGCTGAACGGTTAAGCAAGTATTGTATGGTGAGAATAGTTTTGACTCGTTTTTCCTTTTTAGTTTGAGGAGGGATTCGAGAAACAGTGGGAGCCATCCAGTTTAGATAAACTAAAAACCACTCTAAACTTGCAAGAGCATCATGCTAAAGTATTCCCTCTCTCTCTCAATTGCAGCGACCCAGATCATGTACAGATGAGTGATGTCAGCATCATCACTCCGGGGCTGGCCTAGCCCGTAAGACTGATCAGAACAGGTATCGAACTGTTGAGTTACAAGTCAGGTTTCATCATTGATTTCCCCATACCCCCAAGTTATGTATGTCAAGTCAGGTATTCAGTAATCAAGAACTAATGCCGACACAGGATCAGGTAAGAGCAGGTTTGTCTGGATAGACAACAGGAACGGTCCGTGAGGACTACATGTCAGGTTTGTTGGCATTAGACACAAGATCAGGTAACGGGTCAAGCCATGGTACATCAGGTCAAGTCAAGTAGTGTACGGTACCATGTCGGGTCAATCAATATGTGTAGCAAGTCAGGCCAGGGTGTAAAAGATAACATGTGGGTACTCATAAACAGCTAGCATAATCATGGTTATAAATAATCAAGCATGGTTATCAACAATACAATCTAAGCAATAAATTAAGCAATAAAGCAGATTTAATTAATTGGCTGTACAGTTATCAGTTGTGATTAAACCGGTTAAACTTGCACATGGATGTCCGATAGGTTAAAACTGGATAAAAGGGGTATCATGGCTATAAACAAATGTGATCATGTGGTCTATCGCTTACAGGTAATTACTAGGTATAAATAATTAGATGCAAAATTAAGTTTCAAGTTCGGGATCATAAAATGTGTAACGGAACTTTATACGGTTAACTGGAAATCCAATTCTTTCGATTCTATTTAGAGATTTAACAGGAAATAAATAATATAGCATACGAATAGTTTAAAATAGCATGTAGCAAGTTTCACTTGCCTCGACGGGTAGTGAAACGGAAAACGGAACGTTACGTGTCGGCGGGGAAAAATCGCGACGCGCGCACGGTTCACGGAATGAACCCAAACGACGAACAGTGGAGTCACACGGGTCAGGGGTCCTCCCTGGGTCGTCGGGAATCGTCGCCGGCACGGTCGTATTCCGGCAATCACCCAAAATAGTGAACATCAAAAGATAAAAGAATGCATGAAAGAAAAGAGAAGAGAAGATTAAGAAGAAAGAAGAGAAGGAGGATTGAGGAGGGGGTGCTCACGTTGATCTGTAGAGGGGTTGACATCGTCGACTGTGTTGACGGAGCTCCGAGGAGGTACCTGCAGCGACCACCGGCAGTTAAAGAAAACCATCCGAGAGCTTAAAGAATGGAAGAAGAAGAAAGAAGGATGAAAGAAGTAGGTGCAGAAATAAGTCTCACAGGGGTGTACCAAGGCTAGGGCACGGGGACGAGGTCACCGGCGGCGGCTTCCGGCGGTGCAGATACGTGCAGGGGCGCGACTGCCAGATCCAGGTTGCTCGGGGAGAGGAGGAAGGAGGAAGGAGAGAGGGTTGAGGCGATGAGGGTGACAGCGGCGATGAACGGCGACGAAGGTATCGGCGCTAAGGCAACGGCGAGAGGAGGCAAGGCGGCTAGGGTTTTCAGGGATGGGTTCGGTTTTAAATTTTTTTTGTGAAGGGAAGAAAGAAATATAAGGAATAAGAGAGAGAGAGAGAGAAGACGCGGGGAGAGAGAGAGAGAATCGCGAGAGGAGAGAGAAGAGGAGAGAGACAGAGAGGGAGAGAGAGATCGAGAGGAGAGAGGAAATGAAGAGGAGAAAGAAATTTGGCACTTAGTGCGGAGAGAGAAAGAGAGAAGAGAGAGAAAGAGAAGGAGAAAGGGAAAGAGAAAGGAATAAGGCAGTGAAGGGAGAGAGAGAAAGAGGTGGGGTCGGGAGAGAGAGGAGGCTCGCGATTGGCTCAGAAAGATTTCTGGGGTTAAAGATTGGTTAAGGAAAAATATAAAAGATATTTAACAAAACTAACAGAACTCCAAGCTGAAAGATTTTCCCTTAGTAATTATTTCCATGCTGATAAAAATATACGTTAGATTAATGAAATATTAAAGTTGATTTTAAAGGAATTTAAAAAATAAATAGGATTGGCGGAAATACAAAATATTTCAGAATTGCGCCCGGGTCGGGTCCAAAAATTTGAATTTGAAATATGAAATTTATTGGCAGGTTCCAAAAATTAAAATGAAGGGTTTTTCAATTAAAAAGCATACCCCCAAGAACGGACGCACGTACGTGCGCGTAGCCGTCCAAACACGTCCGTTTCACTGAACGGGACGAGAACATGATGCAAGGACGCTACCACAGGGTTAGGGGTGTCGAGCAGGCCATGACAAGAATTTTTAATTTATTTTAAAAGACTTAAATTTTTATACGCAAGAATTTGAATTGTCGGGGTAAATTACAACTAGCAACAGTCAAGCAAGATAAATGAAATAAATACCACACACCATACATACGGTAACTGAAATTTGTAGAATTGGACTCGGTTGTTACATTATACCCAACTACAAAAGAATTTCGTCCTCAAAATTCCAAGAATACAAAGGATAGACGAAAAACAACCTACAATAAAAGATGAGGAAACTTCTGCCGGATTTCATCTTCCCGTTCCCAAGTGGACTCTCCATGTGAGAGATTACCCCAAGAAACAAGTACAAGAGGGATAACCTTGTTCTTAAGAATCTTTTCGCTTCGATCCACAATTTCAACCGGTCGCTCCTCAAAAGTCAAGTCTTCTCGTACCGTTAGCTCCGAATGATCCAACACATGTGTTTCATCTCGAACATACCTACGGAGTTGAGATACGTGAAACACATCGTGCACATTCGCCAAGGACTGTGGTAACGCCAAACGATACGCTACCTCACCAACACGGTCCAAGATCTCAAAGGGTCCAACGAATCTAGGACTGAGCTTTCCTCGACTTCCAAAACGAATCACCCCTCTAGTCGGTGATATCTTCAAGAATACCAAATCACCCACGGCGAACTCTAGAGGTCTGCTCGACGTATCAGCCCAACTCTTCCGTCGGTCTTATGCTGCTTTCATATGATTCCGAATTGCATTAACTTTCTCAACTGTCTGCACAACCAAATCTGGTCCCAACATTCTTCGTTCACCGACATCGTCCCAACAGACAGGTGAACGACACTTGCGACCATACAAAGCTTCGAATGGAGCCATCTGAATTGTCGCCTGGAAACTGTTGTTGTAAGAAAACTCCACCAAATGTAGATGATCCTCCCAAGAACCCTTGAAGTCCAACATGCACGCTCTCAACATATCTTCAAGAGTTTGGATCGTTCTCTCCGACTGGCCATCAGTTTGGGGATGATAAGCTATGCTAAACTTCAATCGAGTCCCCAAACTTTCCTGTAAACTCCTCTAGAAGTGTGATAAAAACTGAGTGTCACGGTCGGACACGATACTCACCTGTACTCCATGCAATCTTACAATCTCCTGCATGCACCGCTCCGCCAAAGCTTCTGTTGATTGACCAACCCGTAAAGGAATAAAATGAGCTGCCTTGGTCAAACGAACAACAATCACCCATACTGCATTGTTGCCTTTTGGACTCCGCGGTAGAGCTGTCACGAAATCCATGGTTATATGTTTCCATTTCCAGGAATCGGAAGTGGTTGCAATAAACCAGCAACCCTTTGATGTTCAGCCTTAACTTGCTGACACACCAAGCACTTTGCCACAAAGCGAGTGATCTCCCGTTTCATGCCTTCCCACCAGAGATGCTGTCGAATATCTCGGTACATCTTTGTGGCTCCTGGATGTACGGAATAAGCTGAACTGTGGGTCTCCTTCATAAGTTCTTCACGAATATCTCCCTTTGGCACACACAAACGTCTACCATATCTCAACGAACCATCTTCGTGGATCAATAAATCTGTTCGTAGTCCGGCTTCAACCTGTTCTCGAAACTTTTGCAATCTAGGATCCTGCGATTGCGCTGCTTTAATATTCTCGATCTACGACGAATGTACTTTCAGCTGCATCAACTGTCCCGAAGAATGCGGTAACACAACCTCCAAATCAAACCTTCGAAAGTCTTCAACGAGAACCTTCTGTGCAGTCAACATCTGAATTGCTGGTAACCGACTGAGCGCATCCGGCACAACATTAACTTTCCCCGAGTGGTACTTAAGATCAAGATCGTAGTCAGCCATCAGCTCCAACCATCTGTGTTGCCTCATATTAAGCTCCTTCTGCGTGAGCACATACTTCAAACTCTTATGATCCGTGAAAACTTCGACCCTTTCGCCCAAAAGGTAGTGTCTCCAAATCTTCAAAGAGAAAATCACAGCCGAAAGCTTCAAGTCATGAGTTGGGTAATTCTTCTCATGGGTCTTCAAATGTCTCGATGCGTACGCTACAACCTTTCCATGCTGCATCAAAACATATCCCAATCCTTTTCCAGATGCGTCGCTATGAATCACTAACCCTCCGGAATTGTCTGGCACGGTCAGAATAGGAGCGGTTATCAATCTCTGCTTCAACGTCTCAAAAGCTGATGCACAACTATCCGTCCACACAAAAGGTACCTCCTTGCGCGTAAGCTTGGTCAACGGCTCCGCCAGACGAGCAAAGTTCTCCACGAATCTTCTGTAATACCCGGCGAGTCCAAGAAAACTTCTTATCTCCGCAACATTCTTCGGAATCGGCCAATCTCGAACTGCCGCAATCTTTTCGGGATCGACGGCGATTCCATCGCCAGACACAACATGCCCCAAAAACTTTACTTCCTCCAGCCAAAACTCGCACTTGCTCATCTTCGCATACAATGTCTCTTGTCTCAACGTCTGCAGTGCGATCTTCAAATGTTCCGCATGCTCTTCAAAACTCTTCGAATAGACCAGGATATCGTCAATGAACACCACAATAAACTGGTCCAAGAAAGGTGAAAAGATTCGGTTCATCAAGTCCATGAATATCGCCGGTGCATTCGTTACTCCGAAGGGCATCACTAAGTACTCGTAATGTCCATACCGAGTTCGGAACGCTGTCTTGCAAATATCTTCTACTTTCACTCGGACCTGATGATATCCGGATCGCAAATCCAGTTTCGAGAATACCCTCGCGCCACTAAGCTGCTCAAATAGTTCGCCAATGCGAGGGATCGGGTACTTGTTCTTAATAGTCACCCGGTTTAATTCTCGATAGTCGATGCATATCCTTCTTGTACCATCCTTCTTCTTGACTAGAAGAACTGGAGCTCCCCAAGGCGAGTTACTGCTTCGAATCCAACCTTTCTCAAGCAATTCAGCAACCTGTTTCTTGACTTCTTCCAACTCCACTGGTGCCATTGGATAATACGCTTTAGATACTGGCGCTGCACCAGGAATAAGATCAATTGCGAACTCCACGTCTCGCTGCGACGGTAATCCCGATATATCTTCAAACACGTCCATAAAATCACGAACAACAGCTGGCTCTTCACTTTCATCAACCTCCATTGTTGTAAGAATATTAGTTGTCGGCCTAGCCCTAAACTCGACTGGCTCGACAGAACTGCTCCCTCCGGTGAAGATAAACTCGGGATGTCCGGGAATCTGGAAAATTACTTTCTTTGCCCTACAATCAATGTGAGCGTGGAAAGTGCCAAGAAAATCCATTCCCAAGACAACCTCGTAACTGCCCGTATCAATCACCAAGAAATCTGCAAACAGCTCCCATCCGCAAACAACAACTGTACACTCTCGACTAGATATGATTTTCCCATTCCCAGTGTGTATGTCCCAGAAACTAGACAGGGTCGTGCAGGTAATCGAGTGTGTAGCTATAAACTTAGACGACATAAAACAATGGGATGCACCAGAATCAAACAACGCTAATGCGGGAAAACCATGAACGAGTAGAATACCTGAGACAACCTCTCCTGAAGCCTTAGCTTCCTCAGCCGTCAAAGTAAAAGCTCGAGCTTGATTGGGTCCTTGAGTCAGCTGCTTCTGTCCCTGAAATGGTTTCTGCGGAGGCTTTTGAATATCATCCCTCGTACGACGCTTCGACGGACAAGCGCTGACAGTGTGATCTGCCGCTCCACAAACTAAACAGAGTCCCTGCCTCCTTCGGCAATCCTTTTGAATGTGTCCAGGTAAATGGCAGTAGTCACAAATCACGCTCCTTCTTCGATCAACGACAACAGGCTTCTTCATCGGTGTTACGCCACGACGGTCTACTGGAATACCTCTGCGTCCATGAGCTCGGTTTGGTACAAATGCCGGCTTCCTTACTGCAACTGTTGTCTGCTGTGAACTCCCAGTCTTTCTCGATAAGCTCTGCTGTTCTCGGGCTGCCGTAAGTACCTGTGAGAAAGTGGTCAAATCCAGGAAGACAATCTGCCTCTGGACGTCCACATCCAAGCTGCGCATGAACCTCCTTGCCCTGTCTGCATCGTTGGCAACTAAAGGTCCAGCGAATCTACTGAGCCGTGTCCACTCAGCTGCATGTACATCTACGGGCGCACCGTTCTGCTTTAGACTGATGAACTTCTCTTCCATTTCCTCCCGTGCAGTCTGCGGGAAGAACTTCTCCAGGAAACTCTTCGAAAAATCCACCCACTTGATCGGCTTGGGCAAGCGGGTCTCCTCCACAAGCCACCATTCACGGGCGTAGTCCACTAACTGAATGCGCACCACATCCACTCTTTTATCATCTAGAATCTGTGCCGCAATAAGTAAGTTCTCTGTGTCAACTAGCCATAGCTCTGCTGGCAACGGCTCCTCCAAACCAGTAAAGACAGACGAACCCAAACGCCTGAAATCTGCTACGGTCCCCACACGATCAACTGGCTTAGCTCCAACATTGTTCACGGACTGCTGAACGGTCCGCAAACCTTCCTGAAACGATTCAGCTTGCTGCTGGATCAGCTCGGTCTGCCTCTTTTGATTCTCCAGCATTCCCCGTATCACTCCAAGCATAGCGGCTTCGTCAACACGCCTTTGGTACGTTTTCAGATTCTTGTCTGTCATACTCCTGAAACCAAAACACCCAAAGATTAGCATGATAACAGATTCAAAATATAGATCAAGGCTAGAACTCCAAGTTACTTAAATAGAGTACCGCATTGTAACTATGCCGCGGTATCATAGCTACAATTACATAACTCTACCCAAGTCGCCTAAGTCTTAGAGATAACAAGGAATCAGGTTTTCGAGTCGATATGCAAAGAAAGTTTGCACATCGTAAAAGATATAATCAGGAAGAACTTGATTCAAGAACGGTAAAACGGCAAAGTGGCAGGACATGTTTCCTAAACACGGGTATTCTGATTTGTGTATTGGGTACAATACCCAACTACAAAAAGAATCAACCCGATTAACCTATGGCGCTGATACCAAAAGAACCATGTCACGCCCCGCTTCCCAGAGTACGCTAAATTAGGCACGTGACATAGCCAACCATGCTACCTGTGGGTAGGAAGTATCCATCCACAGTCACATTACGGCTGTAGAGATATCCAGAACAAAATATAACTATCTAATACATGTCCATAAGCCAAGATAACATGAGTCAAGAATAATAAAAGTGCGGAAGCAAAAGATCCAATACAAAATAACTGGAATGTATGTCCCATAATGCGGGCTCACATCAGGAATAAAATGCAGGAAATAAAGAACTAACTACTACCGACACCTCACAGCTCAGCCTGCTGGCTGAAGTACTCCTGCTTGGACTGTAGCAACGGTACATAATCTGGGCCATGCAAAACCCAGACGTCAGCGCGTCATGTCATCAAGTAATAAAATATAAACAGGGTAACAAGCAATGCAAATATAATCATGAATGGTAAAGCAGGTGTAACATCAATATAAATCAGGGCAGCACGGGGTAGTGTGCAGTGAGTAAACTAAACTGGTCTACTGGGTTATCTAATCTCAAGTCTTTGAAATCCAATTGATGAATCATCGATGTAACTCAATAGTATCCCGTGCGTGCCCGGGACCACGGTCAAGATTCTCGGGCTGAATCCGAGACGTGCCGCTAGGCAGTAAAAGGTAGCATGTACAGATGAGTGATGTCAGCATCATCACTCCGGGGCTGGCCTAGCCCGTAAGACTGATCAGAACAGGTATCGAACTGTTGAGTTACAAGTCAGGTTTCATCATTGATTTCCCCATACCCCCAAGTTATGTATGTCAAGTCAGGTATTCAGTAATCAAGAACTAATGCCGACACAGGATCAGGTAAGAGCAGGTTTGTTTGGATAGACAACAGGAACGGTACGTGAGGACTACATGTCAGGTTTGTTGGCATTAGACACAAGATCAGGAAACGGGTCAAGCCATGGTACATCAGGTCAGGTCAAGTAGTGTACGGTACAATGTCGGGTCAATCAATATGTGTGTAGCAAGTCAGGCCAGGGTGTAAAAGATAACATGTGGGTACTCATAAACAGCTAGCATAATCATGGTTATAAATAATCAAGCATGGTTATCAAAAATACAATCTAAGCAATAAGTTAAGCAATAAAGCAGATTTAATTAATTGGCTGTACAGTTATCAGTTGTGATTAAACCGGTTAAAGTTGCATATGGATGTCCGATAGGTTAAAACTGGATAAAAGGGGTATCATGGCTATAAACAAATGCGATCATGTGGTCTATCGCTTACAGGTAATTACTAGGTATAAATAATTAGATGCAAAATTAAGTTTCAAGTTTGGGATCATAAAATGTGTAACGGAACTTTATACGGTTAACTGGAAATCCAATTCTTTCGATTCTATTTAGAGATTTAACAGGAAATAAATAATATAGCATACGAATAGTTTAAAATAGCATGTAGCAAGTTTCACTTGCCTCGACGGGTCGTGAAACGGAAAACAGAACGTTACGCGTCGGCGGGGAAAAATCGCGACGCGCGCACGGTTCACGGAATGAACCCAAACGACGAACAATGGAGTCACACGGGTCAGGGGTCCTCGCTGGGTCATCGGAAATCGTCGCCGGCACGGTCGGATTCCGGCAATCACCCAAAACAGTGAACATCAAAAGATACAAGAATGCATGAAATAAAAGAGAAGAGAAGATTAAGAAGAAAGAAGAGAAGGAGGATTGAGGATGGGGTGCTCACGTTGATCTGTAGAGGGGTTGAGATCGTCGACTGCGTTGATGGAGCTCCGACGAGGTACCTGTAGCGACCACCGGCAGTTAAAGAAAACCAACCAAGAGCTTAAAGAATGGGAGAAGAAGAAAGAAGGAGGAAAGAAGGAAGTAGGTGCAGAAATAAGTCTCACAGGGGTGTACCAAGGCTAGGGCACGGGGACGAGGTCACCGGCGGTGGCTTCCGGCGGTGCAGATGCGTGCAGGGGCGCGACTGCCAGATTCAGGGTGCTCGGGGAAAGGAGGAAGGAGGAAGGAGAGAGGGTAGAGGCGATGAGGGTGACAACGGCGATGAACGACGACGAAGGCGTCGGCCCTAGGGCAACGACGAGAGGAGGCAAGGCGGCTAGGGTTTTCAGGGATGGGTTCGGTTTTAAATTTTTTTTTGTGAAGGGAAGAAAGAAATATAAGGAATAAGAGAGAGAGAGAGAGAAGACGCGGGGAGAGTGAGAGAGAATCGCGAGAGGAGAGAGAAGATGAGAGAGACAGAGAGGGAGAGAGAGATCGAGAGGAGAGAGGAAATGAAGAGGAGAAAGAAATTTGGCATTTAGCGCGGAGAGAGAAAGAGAGAAGAGAGAGAAAGAGAAGGAGAAAGGGAGAGAGAAAGGAATAAGGCAGTGAAGGGAGAGAGAGAAAGAGGTAGGGTCGGGAGAGAGAGGAGGCTCGCGATTGGCTCAGAAAGATTTCTGGGGTTAAAGATTGGTTAAGGAAAAATATAAAAGATATTTAACAAAACTAACAGAACTACAAGCTGAAAGATTTTCCCTTAGTAATTATTTCCATGCTGATAAAAATATACGTTAGATTAATTAAATATTAAAATTGATTTTAAAGGAATTTATAAAATAAATAGGATTGGCGGTAAGACAAAATATTTCAGAATTGCCCCCGGGTCGGGTCCAAAAATTTGAATTTGAAATATGAAATTTATTGGCAGGTTCCAAAAATTAAAATGAAGGGTTTTTCAATTAAAAAGCATACCCCCAAGAACGGATGCACGTACGTGCGCGTAGCCGTCCAAACACGTCCGTTTCACTGAACGGGACGAGAACACGATGCAAGGACGCTACCACAGGGTTAGGGGTGTCGAGCAGGCCATGACAAGTATTTTTAATTTATTTTAAAAGACTTAAATTGTTATACGCAAGAATTTGAATTGTCGGGGTAAATTACAACTAGCAACAGTCAAGCAAGATAAATGAAATAAATACCACACACCATACATACGGTAACTGAAATTTGTAGAATTGAACTCGGTTGTTACATGTATATGTTAGCATATCGCGAATACATATTGATAGAGCCCTTAGGATCTTGCTTGACTTCCAGCGTTGTGATGGCAGTCATACTAGTGGGGGCTGGGTAGTCTACAAGCACATCATTTTTCAGGTCCCTAGTCGTAGGATTATCGAGACAGGGCATCGATACTCCGGAGTAGACTAGTGTGTACGCTTCTCATCCCAATTGGGAAGATGGTCTGTCCCACAGCCATTAGTACGTTGTGCTGGAGATAGTATACAGGTGCTCGTTGGGTTACGGGTACACCGGACAAGACTCACAGGGATTGTTGGTTGGTATTATACCCGTCGTCAGTTAACAGTTCCCAGGTGACATGAGTACCGCATAGTCCGCAGACTTGACACTGCTGCTTCGTCATGAGTGTGTTCCCACTGTTCTTAGATTGCTACCCTACCACGGCTCAAAGGAGTCGTGCAAACAGGTAGCAGTTGGGTGCAGTCCCGAAGCACTTGGAGGCAGTGGCAGTTAGATAGGATTCTTCTCTCCCGGTATTGGGAATTGATATCGCGCTGTGTTTGGAGAACCATTACGCAAAGTCCCTGGTCAGGGAAAACGAGATTTACTGGTAGGATTTCCAGTAGCTTCTCAAGGTATAATGGGTTTCACTACGACACGACTTATACCGC
This sequence comes from Agapanthus africanus, assembly GCA_030015575.1. Classification (NCBI taxonomy): domain Eukaryota; kingdom Viridiplantae; phylum Streptophyta; class Magnoliopsida; order Asparagales; family Amaryllidaceae; genus Agapanthus; species Agapanthus africanus. The sequence goes on from CM057337.1 coordinate 518,786,541, forward strand.
TTATAGGGGACTGACGCTTGCCGCCCCTAGGCCCGATAAGCGATAGTCCTAGACGAACAGACCGGACTGTACGGAGATTATCACATCAGGCTCAGTAGGAGTTCGGATGGGTTTCCTCATCGGCCTTCTTATCGACTTCTACCTGGGGACCGTTACATACGCTAGTACCGCTTGCGGCCTGTGGTTAAACCCACTGCCAGCGTAGTGTCGAGTTTTTAGAGTCCCACACAGAGAGTTTCCCAGCTTCAGGCGAAACGATAAAGAGGTCATATGGTTTTACGACAGAGTTCGGACATATACGTGTTTTTATGCATGTACGATGTTCGGACAGTTTTTGTTAGTGTATATGCCCTAGAGGCCATTACTGTATCATACTAGTTTGTATATTACTTAATGGAAGCTTGGGATATTCACAGTTGTATAGACAATCTTGCTCAAAATGGTAGTATGTGTAGGTCCATGCTACCTCTCCCGGTACTTTCGGGAATGCGGAATTTGGTAAAAAACGATTTTTACGGAGGTGGTAACATGGACCTAAAACCCGGATCTTGGTTAAACATCTATCTAACAACCTAACTACGAGTTTCTAGCTACTCGGTTAGGGGGTTATACCTTGCTTGTCTTGAACTCCTTCGTCTTCAAGCTCCGATGGTGGTCCGGAATGGCTTCTTCTCGTCGTCTCCATACGCCGAAGATAGATCCACCTGAAAGCTCCAACCTTTGGCTCCTTCTTCGTTCTTTGAAGAAACTAGTTCACTTGGTTTGCTAAACCTAGTGAACTAGAATGAGTAGAGAAGAGTTTGTATGGGATTTTATCTATGGTTCTTGATTCTCAACTCATGAGACAAGAGAACCATAGAATCAAGAGAGGGAGGAAGAGGTTGAGGGTGAGAGCAAAAACTAGAGAGCTCAAGAACAAGAGAGAGAGTGAGCAAGAAAGAATGAGCAACTCTTTTTCTTTCTCTCACCCTCTCATAATCCAAAGTCATGATAACTCATCATACTAAAAAAGTCTTATGTGATGGTTGAAGCAACCATAACCAAATCATTTCATGCACTCATTTTACACAAATGAGCAAGCAAACAAAAGTCTTTGCCATGAAATGATGGCTATGGTTATCATGATGGTCAACTAGTCAAGCCTAGTCAACCGGTCAACAAGTCAACAAAAGTCAACAAGTCAACAAAGTCAACAAGTCAACAAAAGTCAACAAGTCAACAAAGTCAACAACCATGTCACCATAATACTTAATTAATATAATAGTTAATCACATATCATATTCTCATTAGGGTTGAGCAAAAAGTCAAATAGTCAACGGTCAACTGTCAACAACCCTAATGAGAATCCACTGACTCTGTCTCCCCGTCAACTGTGCATACACACCCGCATCCGCGTTCCGAGGAACACGAATGCAAACTGGATAAATCCAATCCCATAAGGTACACTAGGATCTGGCTTAAACCAAAGCCCGCTAGTGTAAACTGTCCGGACACTGTACGCGCACAAGTGCACGGATGTGACCGAACCCTGTCGCAAAACCATGCGACCTGTCGCAATACCATGCGACCTCTACTCTTTTGCCTAAAGGCGAAAAGCTTTCTGAGTGGGACTCTAAAGACTCGACACTACGCTGGCAGTGGGTTTAACCACAGACCGCAAGCGGCACTAGCTGTGCGTAACGGTCCCCAGATAATGCCGACAAGAAGACCGACGAGGCGAAACCCATCTGAACTCCTACTGAGCCTGAGTGTGACATTCTCCGTACAGTCCGGTCTGTTCGTCTGATACATCGCATGGCGGGCCTAGGGGGCGGTAAACGTCAGTCCCCCAATAGCGGTACAAGTCGTGCCAGAGCGAAGCCCAAAACACCCTGAGATAACACTGGAAACCTACCAGTATATCTCGTTTGCCCTGGCCAGGGACTACTCGTGTAATGGCTCTCCTAGACACAGCGCGATGTCAACCCCCAATACCGGGAGAGACGAATCCTGTCTAACCGTCACTGCCTCCAAGTGCTTCGGGACTGCACCCAACCATCACCTGTTTGCACGACTCCTTTGAGCCGTGGTAGGGTAGTGATCAAAGTACAGTGGGAACACACTCGAGGCGAAGTAACAGTGTCAAGTCAGCGGACTAAGCTGTACTCATGTCACCTGGGAACTGATAACTGACGATAGGCATAATACCAACTAGTCAGTTCCCGACGAGTCCTGTCCAGTGTACCCGTAACCTAATGAGCTCCCGCATACTATCTCAAGTACGACGTACTGACGGCTGTGGGACAGACCGCCTCCCACACTGGGATGAGAAGCGCATGCGCTGGTCTACTCCGGAGTATCGATGCCTTGTCTCGATAGTCCTGCGACCAGGGACCTGCATAAGGATGTGCTTATAGATTACCCAGCCCCACTAGTGTGACGGCCATCACATCGCTGGTAATCAAGCAAAGATCCTAAGGGCTCCACTAATGTGTATAGGCGATATACAAAAATAAACACATGTACACATTGAAGTAGAAACAAACCAAGTAGCATACTACTATTTTGAGCAAGATTGTATATACAAGGTGAATATCCCAAGCTTCCATTAAGTAATATACAAACTAGTATGATACAGTAATGGCCTCTAGGGCATATACACTAACAATCTCCCACTTGCACTAAGGCCATGTACTGGCGTATCGAAGACCTATCATCTCGATCAGCCGCTCGAACTGAGTCTGGGGCAGGGCCTTGGTGAATGGATCTGCAGTGTTATCTTCTGAAGCGACTCTCCGAACCTTGATCTCCTGGCGATCTACGATCTCCCTGATAAGGTGATACCGCCTCAAGATGTGCCTGGATCTCTGATGGGACCTGGGTTCCTTCGCTAAAGCTATAGCCCCGTTGTTGTCGCAATACAGAGGTATTGGATCAACAATGGACGGAACCACCTGAAGTTCTTTCAAGAACTTCCTCATCCAGACAGCTTCTTTTGCGGCATCAGATGTAGCGATGTATTCCGCTTCCATCGTCGAGTCTGCAACGGTTTCCTGTTTGGAACTCTTCCAACACACCGCCCCACCATTGAGGGTAAAGACAAAACCCGACATGGACTTGGAATCATCCTTGTCACTCTGGAAGCTGGAGTCAGCAAAAGCCTCGATCTGGAGGTCTTTTCCGCCATACACCAAGAACATCTCCTTAGTCCTTCTCAGGTACTTGAGAATGTTCTTTACCGCTATCCAGTGTTTCTCCCCAGGGTTTGACTGATACCGGCTTACCACACTCAGTGCATAAGCTACATCCGGTCTGGTACACAACATCGCATACATTATAGAGCCTACCGCAGAAGCGTAGGGTATAATAGACATGCGATCCCTTTCCAAATCAGTCTTGGGAGACATCTCTTTAGAGAGGGTGATCCCGTGACAAGCCGGTAGGTTACCGTGCTTGGAATCTTCCATACTGAATCTTTTCAGCACGGTGTCGATGTACCTGGACTGAGAAAGTCCTAATATCCTCTTGGATCTGTCACGGTAGATCCGGATACCTAGAATGTATGAGGCATCACCCAGGTCTTTCATGGAGAACCTGTGTGACAAGAACCCCTTGACAGATTGTAGCATAGGAATGTCATTTCCTATTAAGAGAATGTCATCCATGTATAAAACGAGGAATACTACAGTTCTCGCTACAAATCTACTATAGATGCATGGTTCATCTGGATTTTTGATAAAGCCAAATTCTTTGACCGTCTCATCAAAGCAGATGTTCCAACTCCGCGATGCCTGTTTTATTCCATAGATGGACTTAAGCAACTTGCACACCTTTCCGCTGCTCCCACTCTGAATGAAACCCTCTGGCTGGTCCATATAGACACACTCCTCTAAATTTCCATTTAGAAAAGCTGTCTTTACGTCCATCTGCCAAATCTCATAATCGTGGAAGGCAGCAATGGCAAGAAGGATCCGAATGGATTTCAGCATGGCTACTGGAGAAAAGGTTTCATCATAGTCCAAACCAGGTCTTTGACGAAAACCCTTTGCTACCAGCCTAGCTTTATAGGTCTCAACCTGTCCATCTACACCAATCTTCCTTTTGAAGATCCACTTGCATCCTACGGGTTTTACCCCGTATGGAGCAATGTCCAACGTCCATACCTTGTTGGTGTACATGGACTCCATTTCGGTCCGCATTGCATCCAGCCATTTCACTGAGTCGACGCTCTGAACGGCCTGCTGGAAGCTAGTAGGCTCATCATAATCTATGATGCAATCCTCTCTATCCCCGTCTATGAGAAAACTGTAGTATCTCTCGGGCGGATGAGTCTGCCTACTACTCCTGCGGAGCGGCGTAGGAATGTCCTGTTCTTCCGAACCCTCTGGTTCCACTAAACTTTCAGTAATAGTCCGTGGTTCTGGAATTTCTTCCAGTTCTACTGCGCTCCCACTTATTTCCTTTTCTATGAACTGGTGTTCTAGAAAGTGGGCATGACGAGAAACAAGAACTTTTTGTTCCTCTTCACAGTAGAAGAAATATCCCTTGAAATTCTTTGGATATCCCACAAACTTGCACAGTACTGAGCGTGCCTCGAGCTTGTCCGCATGCTGCTTTTTGACAAAAGCTGGACTTCCCTATGTCTTAATGTGATTAAGATGGGGTCTCTTCCCACACCACATCTCAAATGGCGTGGTAGGCACAGTCTTAGTAGGAACTCGGTTCAAAAGGTATACGGCTGATTCTAGCGCATATCCCCAGAATGATCGCGGTAACTCAGCGTTACTCATCATGGACCGCACCATATCCAATAGGGTGCGGTTCCGTCTCTCCGATACACCGTTATGTTGCGGGGTGTATGGAGGAGTAAGCTGAGAGAGAATTCCGTTCTCTTTTAAATAGTCCAGGAACTCGGCACTTAAGTATTCTCCACCTCGATCCGATCTTAGAATCTTAATACTTTTGCCGGTCTGTTTATCTACTTCATTCTTATACTCCTGGAATTTTCCAAAGGCCTCGGACTTATGTTTCATTAAGAAGACATAACCGTACCTTGAGAAGTCATCCGTAAAAGTAATGAAGTAAGAATGTCCGCTTCGGGCATGTGTAGACATTGGACCGCACACGTCACTGTGTACGAGTCCCAAGAGCTCGCTCGCTCTTACTCCATGTCCAGTAAACGGAGTCTTTATCATCTTTCCTTTGAGACAGGATTGACAAGTGGCATACGACTGATATTCGAACGCATTCAAATACCCTTCTGTATGTAACTTCATCAACCTTCTCTCATTGATGTGACCCAATCTACAATGCCATAAGAAAGTATGATTTATTTCTGGAGACTTTCTTTTGTGTGTATTCTGGACATTAAAAATCTGTGGTTGGTTTAACACGTATATACCATTACTCAATGTACCTGACCCAATCAAAACTTGATTAAGGTGAATGTTTACAACATTACTTACAAACGCAAATTCATAACCTTCTTTAGAAACTAAAGATACAGAAATGATATTACAAGTTGCGTTGGGTACAAAAAAGCAATTATGCAAAACCAAAACATGTCCATCTGACATTCCCAGGTGATAGTCCCCCACGGCTTTAGCATCCATGCTAGCTCCGTTCGCAACTCTGAGGGTCATGTCACCTGCTTTCAAAACACTACGGTTTCTCAACGCCTGCAAAGAATTATAGATATGAGATCCTGATCCGGTATCCAATACCCAGGAAGTAGAGTTTATTGAAAGACAGTTTTCAATAACATACACACCTGAAGCTGAAGCTGCAACCTGCTTCAATTCCTGTGTTCTGGCCTTCCAGGCCCTGCAATCATTCTTCCAGTGTCCTTTCTTATGACAATAGAAGCATTCTTCCTTATCCACAAGCTTTCCCGCCAACTTTGTTGCTTTTGCTTTTCCCTTCGTATCCACTTTACTAACACCGCCCCTTGGTTTGGCGGGGGCTTTCTTCTTCTTTCCCTTGGCTTTCGCCTTGGACCTAGAAGAAGATGATCCTCCTACAAACAAAGTGGATGTTTCCCTACCTTTCTGTAGGGTGCCCTCTGCGCTCCTCAGCATGTTGAGGAGCTCTGAAAGTTCAACCTCTTTTTCTTGTAAGTTGAAGTTCAGTATAAACTGGGCGTAAGTGGAAGGAAGGGACTGGAGAACTATATCCTTATATAGTTCACTCTCCAATGTGATCCCTAGGTCCGCGAGCTCCTCAATGTAGCCGATCATCTTTAGCACGTGCTCGGCTACTGATGATCCGACGGCCATTCTTGTCGAAAATAACTTTTTCGACGCTTCGTATCTTGCGATACGAGATTGCTCTCCATACAGTTCTTTTGTATGAAGCAATATAGATTCCAAGTCCATATTCTCGTGCCTCCTCTGATGTTCGTTGTCCATCGAGGCAAGCACGAGGCATTTGGCCTTCGCGCTATCAATCTCCCAAGTCTTGCGGATTTCCTTATCCGCGACGCTGGAAGTTGGACCAGGGACAGGTGGAGCTTTGGTGGTAAGAAGATACCCCAGCTTGTCGTAAGTGATTGCTATCTTGACATTCCTGAGCCAATCTTTGTAGTTTGGCCCTGTCAGTTTGTTTTTATCTAGGAGTAACTTAAGTCCAGTCATGTTGATTGGTCGCTGCAATTAGGAGAGAGAAGAAGAAACACTCAGCATGATGCTCTTGCAAGTTTAGAGTGGTTTTTAGTTTGTCTAAACAGGATGGCTCCCACTGTTTCTCGAATCCCTCCTCAAACCATAAAGGAAGAATTAGTCGGGATCAATCCCACCGCACAATACTTGCTTAACCGTTCAGCCAGGCCGGTGTCGGTACTTCGAGGGAGGTTTTCCAACGCTTTCGCGAAGTTCCTTAATTAAAGAACCTCTATTCCCTGGGGGCGTAGCCCCGCTAACACCTTTCTAGGCACCTACTAGGTTTATAGCATTGATCGATTAGTGAGAAATTTCCCGAGGAGTAGCATATACTCACAGTAGGATCGGGATCCAAATATCATCGCGTGACGAAACTGAAGGAATCCTACCAGAATCATCACACTCCAAATAGTATGCAAATCTAGCAAGTTTCAGTACTTATGAAACTCCCGATGTGGATTTTTGCCCCATGCTCTTATGACCTTGACTTTGGCCAAAATATCATAAGTCACATGTCAAGTTCTACCCGTCATTATCCAGGTTAATTTGGATCCATCCGTACCTACCCTTGACTTTGGCCAAAATGGCAGTACGACTGTCCCAAACCAACGCATCTATCTATGCTACACATGAACACCCAATAGCTACCAATCACTGTGCCTTGACTTTGGCCAACATACACAGCTTGAATACTATTGACTATTCATGTGAAACGACGGAGGGCTACGGATGGTTTTGGCAAAACCGTGAACGTAGTGAACTTGATTTGGCCGATGGAACGAGATAGCTTTTAAAAGGAGTGGCTCAAGCTCCGCATTTAAAAGTCGGTTTTGAAAAGAACCGAGTGGTTTTTCGAAAGTGTTTCAACGACTTTAACTTGGTTTATTATCTTGCATTAGTTCTTTTAATGCGTGATATTCTTGCATTAGTTCTTTTAATGCGTCCCATCATTTAATCCTACCATTGCAGAAAACAACCAAAATATGACGTACGCTTATGCCATTCGCATTCGCCACGGGGCCCCGTCATTACCCGTTAGGTTACTTAACTAACGACAGAGCGGGGGCTGGGCTAGCGCGTCTGTAAAACATAAGCAACGCCTAAATAATATCATATATAGATATACTGCAATGATAAACATTTCAGATCACAGATGAATACATTGGATATACTAGGAATCTGTAATTCGTACGAGCCTGTAACGAAAGACAAATTACACGATCGCGGTGAATAGCCAAAACCCCACCCAAGACCCCTACGGGTGCGGCAAACTACCCGCCAAGTACCCGAAGCGTAGTAACCTCCCTCATCTCCATGAGTAGGCCACTCGACACTTCGGCATACCCGGTAGTTTGTGCACGCCCTCCATGGGTCTATCCTAGGAGCAAAAACAGTAAAAAGAAATTATACAATGACGGCTACAACCCCGACCCGGTTGTGCGGCCATACAAATAATTATTACATCAATTTACAAATTTACATGAATTGAAAGAAAAGAAAACTCTCATCTCACAACCCCCGGCTATTCACCCGCGGCAATCCAACATATTCATATCCACATTCCAGCAACATTACAGATCACAGATTTGTATAACCCCCACTAATCGGCATATAGCGATTAGTAGACGTTCAATACAAATATCACATTACAGAAAAACCCGTTAGCTTAAGTCTTTTAGAAGTTCGATCAAAAATACGGATTTTCAGGACCCCAAAGTAAATTTTTCGTTCTGGAAAATCTGGGTTGAAAATATATATTCCAAAAATCCCAAAATACCCCCAGAATAACACTGCACCAAAGATTGACCTCGGCCGAGTCAACTCGGCCGCGGATCCGCGGCGGGAGCGTGCTCCCGCCTAGTTTCCGCGGCGCTTTGACTCGATCGTGGGTCCATCTTTGGTGGTTATTCACACAAAAGCCTGAGCCGATTTTAGGTGTTAAAATAATCAATTTTTGAACAGTAAAAAAATCGACAGAAACTGCAAATTTTCGGGGTTCGTTTTCGGGACTTTTTCTTTGATCGATCTTCTAGTTACTTGCTAACAAGTTAGATAGAGTTTAACTAGGCTCTGATACCACTGTAGGTCCATGCTACCTCTCCCGGTACTTTCGGGAATGCGGAATTTGGTAAAAAACGATTTTTACGGAGGTGGTAACATGGACCTAAAACCCGGATCTTGGTTAAACATCTATCTAACAACCTAACTACGAGTTTCTAGCTACTCGGTTAGGGGGTTATACCTTGCTTGTCTTGAACTCCTTCGTCTTCAAGCTCCGATGGTGGTCCGGAATGGCTTCTTCTCGTCGTCTCCGTACGCCGAAGATAGATCCACCTGAAAGCTCCAACCTTTGGCTCCTTCTTCGTTCTTTGAAGAAACTAGTTCACTTGGTTTGCTAAACCTAGTGAACTAGAATGAGTAGAGAAGAGTTTGTATGGGATTTTATCTATGGTTCTTGATTCTCAACTCATGAGACAAGAGAACCATAGAATCAAGAGAGGGAGGAAGAGGTTGAGGGTGAGAGCAAAAACAAGAGAGCTCAAGAACAAGAGAGAGAGTGAGCAAGAAAGAATGAGCAACTCTTTTTTTTTTCTCTCACCCTCTCATAATCCAAAGTCATGATAACTCATCATACTAAAAAAGTCTTATGTGATGGTTGAAGCAACCATAACCAAATAATTTCATGCACTCATTTTACACAAATGAGCAAGCAAACAAAAGTCTTTGCCATGAAATGATGGCTATGGTTATCATGATGGTTAACTAGTCAAGCCTAGTTAACCGGTCAACAAGTCAACAAAAGTCAACAAGTCAACAAAGTCAACAAGTCAGCAAAAGTCAACAAGTCAACAAAGTCAACAACCATGTCACCATAATACTTAATTAATATAATAGTTAATCACATATCATATTCTCATTAGGGTTGAGCAAAAAGTCAAATAGTCAACGGTCAACTGTCAACAACCCTAATGAGAATCCACTGCCTCTGTCTCCCTGTCAACTGTGCATACACACCCGCATCCGCGTTCCGAGGAACACGAATGCAAACTGGATAAATCCAATCCCATAAAGTACACTAGGATCTGGCTTAAACCAAAGCCCGCTAGTGTAAACTGTCCGGACACTGTACGCGCACAAGTGCACGGATGTGACCGAACCCTGTCGCAAAACCATGCGACCTGTCGCAATACCATGCGACCTCTACTCTTTTGTCTAAAGGCGAAAAGCTTTCTGTGTGGGACTCTAAAGACTCGACACTACGCTGGCAGTGGGTTTAACCACAGACCGCAAGCGGCACTAGCTGTGCGTAACGGTCCCCAGGTAATGCCGACAAGAAGACCGACGAGGCGAAACCCATCTGAACTCCTACTGAGCCTGAGTGTGACATTCTCCGTACAGTCCGGTCTGTTCGTCTGATACATCGCATGGCGGGCCTAGGGGGCGGTAAACGTCAGTCCCCCAATAGCGGTACAAGTCGTGCCGGAGCGAAGCCCAAAACACCCTGAGATAACACTGGAAACCTACCAGTATATCTCATTTGCCCTGGCCAGGGACTACTCGTGTAATGGCTCTCCTAGACACAGCGCGATGTCAACCCCCAATACCGGGAGAGACGAATCCTGTCTAACCGTCACTGCCTCCAAGTGCTTCGGGACTGCACCCAACCATCACCTGTTTGCACGACTCCTTTGAGCCGTGGTAGGGTAGTGATCAAAGTACAGTGGGAACACACTCGAGGCGAAGTGACAGTGTCAAGTCAGCGGACTAAGCTGTACTCATGTCACCTGGGAACTGATAACTGACGATAGGCATAATACCAACTAGTCAATTCCCGACGAGTCCTGTCCAGTGTACCCGTAACCTAACGAGCACCCACATACTATCTCAAGTACGACGTACTGACGGCTGTGGGACAGACCGCCTCCCACACTGGGATGAGAAGCGCATGCGCTGGTCTACTCCGGAGTATCGATGCCCTGTCTCGATAGTCCTGCGACCAGGGACCTGCATAAGGATGTGCTTATAGATTACCCAGCCCCACTAGTGTGACGGCCATCACATCGCTGGTAATCGAGCAAAGATCCTAAGGGCTCCACTAATGTGTATAGGCGATATACAAAAATAAACACATGTACACATTGAAGTAGAAACAAACCAAGTAGCATACTACTATTTTGAGCAAGATTGTATATACAAGGTGAATATCCCAAGCTTCCATTAAGTAATATACAAACTAGTATGATACAGTAATGGCCTCTAGGGCATATACACTAACAGTATGCTACTTGGTTTGTTTCTACTTTAATGTGTACATGTGTTTATTTTAGTATATCACCTATACACATTAGTGGAGCCCTTAGGATCTTTGCTTGATTACTAGCGTTGTGATGGCAGTCACACTCGGAGGGGCTGGGTAATCCACAAGCACATCCTTATACAGGTCCCTAGTCGTAGGACAATCGAGACAGGGCATCGATACTCCGGAGTAGACTAGCGTATGCGCTTCTCATCCCAGCAGGGGAGACGGTCTGTCCCACAGCCGTCAGTACGTCGTACTTGAGATAGTATACGGATGCTCGTTAGGTTACGAGTACACTGGACATGACTCGTCGGGAACTGATTGGTTGGTACTATACCTATCGTCAGTTATCAGTTCCCAGGTTACATGAGTACAGCTTAGTCCGCTGACTTGACACTGTCACTTCGCCTAGAGTGTGTTCCCACTGTACTTTGATTACTACCCTACCACGGCTCAAAAGAGTCGTGCAAACAGGTAGTAGTTGGGTGCAGTCCCAAAGCACTTGGAGGCAGTGACGGTTAAACAGGATTCGTCTCTCCCATATTGGGAGTTGATATCGCGCTGTGTCACGGAGAGCCATTACACACAGTCGTCCCTGGCCAAGGCAAGCGAGATATACTGGTAGGTTTCCAGTGTTATCTCAGGGTGTTCAGGGCTATACTCCGACAAGACTTGTACCGCTATTTGGGGACTGACGTTTATCACCCCCCTAGGCCCGCCATGCGATATTCTCAGACGAACAGACCGGACTGTACGGAGATTGTCACATTCAGGCTCAGTAGGAGTTCAGATGGGTTTCACCTCGTCCGTCTTCTTATCGGCATCTACCTGGGGGCCGTTACGCACAGCTAGTGCCGCTTGCGGTCTGTGGTTAAACTCACTGCCAGCGTAGTGTCGAGTCTTTAGAGTCCCACACAGAGAGCTATTCGCCTTTAGGCAAAAGAGTAGAGCTCGCATGGTTTTGCGACAGGTAGCATGGTTTTGCGACAGGGTTCGGTCACATCCGCGCACTTGTGCACGTTTAGTGACCGGGCAGTTATTACTAGCGGGCTTTGGTTTAAGCCAGATCCTAGTATACATTTTGGGATTGGTTTTATCTCAGTTGTATTCGTGTTCCCCGGAACGCGGATGCGGGTGTGTATGCACAGTTGACACAGACAGAGGCAGAGGATTCTCATTAGGGTTGTTGACTGTTGACTTTTGCTTAACCCTAATGAGAATTAGAAATATGATTAACAATATTATTAATTAAGTATTATAGTGATATGGTTAGGGTTGAAGGGTTGACCTTGTTGACTTGTTGACTTTTGTTGACCGGTTGTCTAGGTTGGACTTGTTGACCACCATCATGACAATGGCTATCATTTGTTTGCATTGACTTTGGCTTGCTTGTTTTGTTCACAAATTGCATTTAATGCAAGAAATGATATTGCCATTTGATATGATAACAACCATCACATAATACTCAATTATCATTATTTGTTATCATGATTTTGGATTATGAGAGGTTGGATGGAAAAAGTCTTGCTCACTTTTCATTTTGCTTTCTCTCTCTTGAGCTCTCTCATCCTCAAGCTCTCCCTCTTCCTCTTGCTCTCTCTAGTTCATGGTTCTACTTGTCTCATGTGTTGAGAAGCAAGAACCATATAGATAAAACCCAAAACACTCCTCTTCTCATCCTAGTTTACAAGGCCTAGCAAGCCAAGTGTTCTAGTTTCTTCAAGTTTGAAGTAGAAGCCAAAAGGTAAAAGCTTTCGGATGGATCCATCTTCGGCGCGAGGAGACGACGAGGTGAGGGCGATCCGAACACCGCAAGGAGTTGAGGACGAAGGAGTTCAAGTAAGGTATAACCCCCTAACCGAGTAGGTAAAACTCCTAGTTAGGTTGTTAGGTAGTTGTTTAACAAAGATCCGTATTTTGAGTCCATGTTACCACCCTAGAAAAAATCGTTTTTCACCATTTCCGCAACCCTAAAGAACCGGGGACGGGTAGCATGGACTTACAGTGGTATCAGAGCCTAGTTAAACACTATCTAACATGTTAGTAAGGTAACTAGAAGTTCGATCGTAGAAAAAGTCACGAAACACGCCCGAAAAATCAACTCTCTGCCGAATTTTTTTCCTGTTCCAAAAATAATAAATCTTACCTTAAAATTCGGCTCAGGGTTTTTTGAAGAAACTGTAGAAAAACCGTCCAGTGAATCGATCAACACGCCGCGGAACCGCGGCAGGAGCGTGCTCCCGCCGCGGATCCGCGGCCGAGTTGACTCGGCCGTGGGCGATTTTTCAAGCAGTTTATTCAGTTGGGTGTTTTGGGATTTTTACAGTATGTGTTTTCAGCCCAGATTTTCCAGAAAGCAAAATTTGTTTTTGGGGCTTGAAAATCCGTATTTTGATCGAACTTCTAAAGACTTAAGCTAACTGGTTTATATCTGTGATGTGATATATGTATTGAACGTCTGCTAATCGCTATACGTCGGTTAGTGGGGGTTATACATATCTGTGATCTGTAATGTTGATGGTATGTGTATATGAATTCATTGGATTGTCGCGGGTGAATAGCCGGGGGTTGTGAGATGAGAGTTTTCTTTTCTTTCAATTCATGTAATTTGTAATTGATGTAATATTATTTATATGGCCGCACAACCGGGATGAGGTTGTAGCCGTCATTGTGTAATTTCTTTTACTGTTTTTAATCCTAGGGTAGACCCATGGAGGGGGTGCACAAACTACCGGGTACCTCGAAGTGCCGAGTGGCCTACTCACGGTGTTGAGGGAGGTTGCTTCACTTCGGGTATTTGGCGGGTAGTTTGCCACACCCGTAGGTGTCTTGGATGGGGTATTGGCTATTCACCACGACCGTGTAATCCGCTTTTCGTTATAGGTTCGTACGAATTGCGGATTCCTAGTATATCCAATGTGTTCATCTGTGATCTGTAATGGCTATCATTTCTATATATCTATATATGATATCTATTTAGGCGTTGCTTATGTTTTGCATCCGCGCTAGTCCAGCCCCCGCTCTGTCGTTAGTTAAGTAACCTAACGGGTAATGACGGGGCCCCGTGGCGAATGCGGATGGCATAAGCGTACGTCATATTTTGGTTGTTTTCTGCAATGGTAGGATTAAATGATGGGACGCATTAAAAATTAATGCAAGAAAATAAACCAAAGTAAAGTCGTTGGAACAATTTCAAAAACCACTCGGTTTCTTTTCAAAAAACAACTTTTAAACGCGGAGCTTAAGCCACTCCTTTTAAAAGCTATCTCGTTCCATCGATTATATCAAGTTCACTACGTTCACGGTTTCACCAAAACCATTCGTAGCCCTCCGTCGTTTCACATGAATAGTCAATAGTATTCAAGCTATGTTTGTTGGCCAAAGTCAAAGCATAGTGATTGGTAGCTATTGGGTATTCATGTGCAGCATAGATAGATGCGTTGGTTTGGGACAGTCGTACCGCCTTGTTGGCCAAAGTCAAGGGTAGGTACAGGTGGGTTCAAATTAACCTGGAGAATGACAGGTAGAACTTGACATGTGACTTATGATTTGTTGGCCAAAGTCAAGGTCATAAGAGCATGGGGCAAAAATCCACATCGGGAGTTTCTAAAGAACCAGAAACTTGCTAGCGCTGCATACCATTTGGAGTGTGATGATTCTGGTAGGATTCCTTCAGTTTTGTCACGCGATGATATTTGGATCCTGATCCTACTGTGAGTATATGCTATTTCTCGGGAAATTTCTCACTTAACGATCAATGCTATAAACCAAGTAGGTGTCTAGAAAGGTGTTAGCGGGGTTACGCCCCCAGGGAAAAGAGGTTATTTAATTAAGGAACTTCGCGAAAGCGTTGGAAAACCTCCCTCGAAGTACCAACACTGGCCTGACTGAACGGTTAAGCAAGTATTGTACGGTGAGATTGATCCCAACTAATTCTTCCTTTTTGGTTTGAGGAGGGATTCGAGGTACAGTGGGAGCTATCCTGTTTAGACAAACTAAAAACCACTCTAAACTTGCAAGAGCATCATGCTAAGTGTTTCTTCTCTCTCTCCTAATTGCAGCGACCAATCGTCATGACCGGACTTAAGTTACTTCTAGATAAAAACATACTGACAGGGCCAAACTACAAAGATTGGCTCAGGAATGTCAAAATGGCAATCACTTACGACAAGCTGGGGTATCTCCTTACCACCAAAGCTCCCCCTGTCCCAGGTCCCACCTCCAGCGTCACGGATAGGGAAATCCATAAGGCCTGGGAGATCGATTGTGCGAAGGCCAAGTGCCTCGTGCTTGCCTCTATGGACAATGAACATCAGAGGA
This sequence comes from Agapanthus africanus, assembly GCA_030015575.1. NCBI lineage: Eukaryota > Viridiplantae > Streptophyta > Magnoliopsida > Asparagales > Amaryllidaceae > Agapanthus > Agapanthus africanus. The sequence goes on from CM057337.1 coordinate 518,801,796, forward strand.
GGCACAAGAATATGGACCTCGAATCCGTATTTATCCATACAAAGGAACTGTATGGAGAGCATTCTCGTATCGCTAAATACGAAGTGTCGAAAAAGCTGTTTTCGGCAAGGTTGGCCGTCGGATCATCGGTAGCGGAACACGTGGTTAAGATGATTGGCTTCATTGAGGAGCTCGCGGACCTTGGGACCACGTTAGAGAACGAGCTCTATACGGACTTGATTCTCCAGTCCTTTCCTTCCACTTACGCTCAGTTAATCCTGAACTTCAACTTGCAAGGAAAAGAAGTTGAACTTCCGGAGCTCCTCAACATGCCGAGGAGTGCAGAGGGCACCCTACGGAAAGGTAGGGAGACATCCACTTTGTTTGTAGGAGGATCTTCCTCTTCTAAGTCCAAGGCGAAAGCCGAGGGAAAGAAGAAGAAAACCCCCGCCAAACCAAGGGGCGGTGTTAGTAAAGTGGATACGAAGGGAAAAGCAAAGGCAACAAAGATAGCGGGGCAGCTTGTGGGAAAGGAAGAATGCTTCTATTGTCATAAGAAGGGACACTGGAAGAAAGATTGCAAGGCTTAGAAGGCCAGAAACTAGGATCTGAAGCAAGTTGCGGCTTCGGCTTCAGGTGTGTATGTTATTGAAAACTGTCTTTCAATAAACTCTACTTCCTGGGTATTGAATACCGGATCAGGATCTCATATTTGTAATTCTTTGCAGGCACTGAGAAAGCGTAGGATTTTGAAGGCATGTGATATGACCCTCAGAGTTGCAAACGGGGCCGGCATGGATGCTGAGTCCGTGGGGGACTATCACCTGGGCTTGTCAGATGGACACGTTTTGGTTTTGCGTAATTTCTATTTTGTACCCAATGCAACTTGCAATATCATTTCTGTATCTTTATTATCTAAAGAAGGTTATGAATTTGCATTTGTAAGTAATATTGTGGACATTCACCTTAATCAAGTTCTGATTGGGTCAGGTACATCAAGCAATGGTATATACGTATTAAACCAACCACAGATTTTCAATTTCCAGAATACACACAAAAGAAAGTCTCCGGAAACTAATCAGGCTTTCTTATGGCATTGTAGACTAGGTCACATCAATGAGAGAAGGTTGATGAAGTTACATACAGAAGGATATTTGGATCCATTCCAATATCAATCATATGCAACTTGTCAATCCTGTCTCAAAGGAAAGATGACAAAGACTCCGTTCACTGGACACGGAGTAAGAGCGAGAGAGCTCTTGGGACTCGTACACAGCGACGTGTGCGGTCCAATGTCTACACATGCGCGAAGCGGTTTTTCTTACTTCATTACTTTTACGGATGACTTTTCAAGGTACGGATATGTCTTCTAGATGAAACATAAATCCGAAGCCTTTGGAAAATTCCAGGAATATAAGAATGAAGTAGAAAAACAAACCGGCAAAAGTATCAAGACACTGATATCTGATCAAGGTGGAGAATACTTGAGTGCCGAGTTCCTGGATTACCTAAAAGAGAATGGTATTCTCTCTCAGCTTACTCCTCCATACACTCTGCAACAAAACGGTGTATTGGAGAGACGGAACCGGACCCTATTGGATATGGTACGTTCCATGATGAGTAACGCTGAGTTACCGCGATCATTCTGGGGATATGCGCTAGAATCAGCTGCATACCTTTTGAACCGAGTTCCAACTAAGACTGTGCTTACTACACCATATCAGATGTGGTGTGGGAAGAAACCTTATCTTAAGCACATTAAGACATGGGGATGTCCATCTTTTGTTAAAAAGCAGCATGCGGACAAACTCGAGGCACGCTCAGTACAGTGCAAGTTTGTGGGATATCCAAAGAACTCCAAGGGATATTTCTTCTATTGCGAAGAGGAACAAAAGGTTTTTGTTTCTCGTCATGCCTGCTTCTTGGAAACTGAGTTTTTGGAAAATTAGATAAGTGGGAGTGCAAAAGAACTGGAAGAAATTCCAGAACCACGAGCTATTATCGACAGCTTAGTAGAACCAGAGGGTTCAAAAGAACAGGACATTCCTACGCCGCTCCGCAGGAGTAGTAGGCAGTCTCATCCGCCCGAGAGATACTACGGTTTTCTCATAGACAGGGATAGAGAGGATTGCATCATTGATTATGATGAGCCGACTAGCTTCCAGCAGGCCATTCAGAGCGTTGACTCGGTAAAATGGATGGATGCAATGCGGACCAAAATGGAGTCCATGTACACCAACAAAGTATGGACGTTGGATGTTGCTCCAGATAGGGTAAAACCCGTAGGATGCAAGTGGATCTTCAAAAGGAAGATTGGTGTAGATGGACAGGTTGTGACCTATAAAGCTAGACTTGTTGCAAAGGGTTTTCGTCAAAGACCTGGTTTGGACCATGACGAAACCTTTTCTCCAGTGGCTATGCTGAAATCCATTCGGATCCTTCTTGCCATTGCTGCCTTCCACGATTATGAGATTTGGCAGATGGACGTAAAGACCGCTTTTCTAAATGGAAATTTAGAGGAGTGTGTCTATATGGACCAGCCAGAGGGTTTCATTCAGAGTGGGAGCAGCGGAAAAGTGTGCAAGTTGCTTAAGTCCATTTATAGACTAAAGCAGGCATCGCGGAGTTGGAACATCTGTTTTGATGAGACGGTCAAAGAATTTGGCTTTATCAAAAATCCAGATGAACCATGCATCTATAGTAGATTTGTAGCAAGAACTGTTGTATTCCTCGTATTATACGTGGATGACATTCTCTTGATAGGAAATGACATTCCTATGCTACAATCTTTCAAAGGGTTCTTGTCATACAGGTTCTCCATGAAAGACCTGGGTGATGCCACTTATATTCTGGGGATCCGGATCTATCGTGACAGATCCAAGAGGATGTTAGGACTCTCGCAGTCCAGGTACATCGACACCATACTGAAAAGATTCAGTATGGAAGATTCCAAGCGCGGTAATCTACCGGCTTGTCACGGGATCACCCTCTCCAAAGAGATGTCTCCCAAGACTGATTTGGAAAGGGATCACATGTCTATTATACCCTACGCTTCTGCGGTAGGCTCTATAATGTATGCGATGTTGTGTACCAGACCAGATGTAGCTTATGCATTTAGTGTAGTAAGCCGGTATCAGTCAAACCCTGGGGAGAAGCACTGGATAGCGGTAAAGAACATTCTCAAGTACCTGAGAAGGACTAAGGAGATGTTCTTGGTGTACGGCGGAAAAGACCTCCAGATCGAGGCCTTTCCTGACTCCAGCTTCCAGAGTGACAAGGATGATTCCAAGTCCATGTCGGGTTTTGTCTTTACCCTCAATGGAGGGGCGGTGTGTTGGAAGAGTTCCAAACAGGAAACCGTTGCTGACTCGACGATGGAAGCGGAATACATCGCTGCTGCTGGTGCCGCAAAAGAAGCTGTCTGGATGAGGAAGTTCTTAACGAAACTTCAGGTGGTTCCGTCCATTGTTGATCGAATACCTCTGTATTGCGACAACAACGGGGCTATTAGCGAAGGAACCCAGGTCCCATCAGAAATCCAGAAACATCTTAAGGCGGTATCACCTGATCAGGGAGATCGTGGATCGCCAGGAGATCGAGGTTCGGAGGGTTGCTATGGAAGATAACACTACTGATCCACTCATGAAGGCCTTACCCCAGACTCAGTTCGAGCGGCTGATCGAGATGATAGGTCTTCGATACGCCAGTACATGGTCTTAGTGTAAGTGGGAGATTGTTAGTGTATATGCCCTAGAGGCCATTACTGTATCATACTAGTTTGTATATTACTTAATAGAAGCTTGGGATATTCACAGCTGTATAGACAATCTTGCTCAAAAAGGTAGTATACTACTTGGTTTGTTTCTACTTTAATGTGTACATGTGTTTATTTTAGTACATCACCTATACACATTAGTGGAGCCCTTAGGATCTTTGCTTGATTACCAGCGTTGTGATGGCAGTCACACTCGTGGGGGCTGGGTAATCCACAAGCACATCCTTATACAGGTTCCTAGTCATAGGACTATCGAGACAGGGCATCGATACTCCGGAGTAGACTAGCGTATGCGCTTCTCATCCCAGCAGGGGAGACGGTCTGTCCCACAGCCGTCAGTACGTTGTACTTGAGATAGTATACGGGTGCTCGTTAGGTTACGAGTACACTGGACAGAACTCGTCGGGAACTGATTGGTTGGTACTATACCTATCGTCAGTTATCAGTTCCCAGGTGACATGAGTACAGCTTAGTCCGCTGACTTGACACTGTCACTTCGCCTCGAGTGTGTTCCTACTGTACTTTGATTACTACCCTACCACGGCTCAAAGGAGTCGTGCAAACAGGTAGTAGTTGGGTGCAGTCCCGAAGCATTTGGAGGCAGTGACGGTTAGACAGGATTCGTCTCTCCCGGTATTAGGAGTTGATATCGCGCTATGTCATAGAGAGCTATTACACACAGTCGTCCCTGGCCAGGGCAAGCGAGATATACTGGTAGGTTTCCAGTGTTATCTCAGGGTGTTCTGGGCTACACTCCGACACGACTTGTACCGCTATTAGGGGACTGACGTTTACCGCCCCCCTAGGCCCGCCATGCGATATTCTCAGACGAACAGACCGGACTGTACGGAGATTGTCACATTCAGGCTCAGTAGGAGTTCAGATGGGTTTCACCTCGTCCGTCTTCTTATCGGCATCTACCTGGGGGCCGTTACACACAGCTATTGCCGCTTGCGGTCTGTGGTTAAACCCACTGCCAGCGTAGTGTCGAGCCTTTAGAGTCCCACATAGAGAGCTATTCGCCTTTAGGCAAAAGAGTAGAGGTCGCATGGTTTTGCGATAGGTCGCATGGTTTTGCGACAGGGTTCGGTCACATCCGCGCACTTGTGCATGTTTAGTGACCGGGCAGTTATTACTAGCGGGCTTTGGTTTAAGCCAGATCCTAGTATATGTTTTGGGATTGGTTTTATCTCAATTGTATTCGTGTTCCCTGGAACGCGGATACAGGTGTGTATGCACAGTTGACAGAGACAGAGGCAGAAGATTCTCCTCAGGGTTGTTGACTGTTGACTTTTGCTTAACCCTAATGAGAATTAGAAATATGAGTAACAATAATATTAATTAAGTATTATAGTGATATGGTTAGGGTTGAAGGGTTGACCTTGTTGACTTGTTGATTTTTGTTGACCGGTTGACTAGGTTGGACTTGTTGACCACCATCATGACAATGGCTATCATTTGTTTGCATTGACTTTGGCTTGCTTGTTTTGTTCACAAATTGCATTTAATGCAAGAAATGATATTGCCATTTGATATGATAACAACCATCACATAATACTCAATTATCATTATTTGTTATCATGATTTTGGATTATGAGAGGTTGGATGGAAAAAGTCTTGCTCACTTTTCATTTTGCTTTCTCTCTCTTGAGCTCCCTCATCCTCAAGCTCTCCCTCTTCCTCTTGCTCTCTCTAGTTCATGGTTCTACTTGTCTCATGTGTTGAGAAGCAAGAACCATATAGATAAAACCCAAAACACTCCTCTACTCATCCTAGTTCACAAGGCCTAGCAAGCCAAGTGTTCTAGTTTCTTCAAGCTTGAAGTAGAAACCAAAAGGTAAAAGCTTTCGGGTGGATCCATCTTCGGCGCGAGGAGACGACGAGGTGAGGGCGATCCGAACACCGCAAGGAGTTGAAGACGAAGGAGTTCAAGTAAGGTATAACCCCCTAACCGAGTAGGTAAAACTCCTAGTTAGGTTGTTAGGTAGTTTTTTAACAAAGATCCGTATTTTGAGTCCATGTTACCACCCTAGAAAAAATCGTTTTTCACCATTTCCACAACCCCAGAGAACCGGGGACGGGTAGCATGGACTTACAGTTTTTACTAGCGGGCTTTAGTTTAATCCAGATTCTAGTATTGGATTATTGGATTTATACAGTCTCAATATTTCCGTGTTTTCATGGATGGAAGGGGCATTCTCGTAATTAGTCGGGAAGCTTCTAGAAGAAAGATGAGGTGGAGAGCTTAGGTGGAATTTGCATTAAATGGATTAGTGGCTCATGGAGTGATTCATCCAAATGAGTTAATGAAGCATTTATTGCTTAATGACTCATGAGATGATTCATCCAACGTGAGTTAATGAAGCATGGTTGATATTATTATTTGTTATTCATTTAGATAATTATCATGCTTCATATATTCACAAATGAGTTATAATTCATATCATTCTCACTTTCACATTCTCTCTCCTCAAGCTCTCTCTCTTCAAAGAACTAACCCTAATCCTCTCATGTGTTGAGATCCTAGGGTTAGCAAGACTAATAGATCCCTAATCCTCTTCTATATCCTCTAGGTTACTTTGATTAGCACCCATAGCCACCTAGTTATCTCAAGTTAGAGGTTGAAGCTTGGAGAAGGATCTATCGGGTGGATCTTCTATCACATCGAGGAGGCCGATGAGGAGGTGAACCACAAGAACAAGAACGACTTGAATCTTTAGGTATAATTATCTATCATAGTAGCTAATCACTTCTAGATAGTTGTTAGTTAGGGTTTAGTAAATATCCGTAAAGTTAGTCGATATTAACTCAAACAAAATGATTGTTTTACCTATTCTGCCTCCCTGCATCATGTGGGGTGTCTAACGTCGACTTACAGGAACTGCCGCAAACCCTAAGGTTCAAAAGCGTTCCCATGGTCATTATGTTGAGTTAGGGTTTCATTCTTCCAGAGGGTCCACAGAATTACTTGCATGTTTTTATGAATATCTTAAACTTGGAAAAATGGGTTTTTGACATTCGATCATTTCTATCGACTCTTAACATACCTGCGTGGAGTCTTCTCTAGCTGGAATCAATCAATCTGATGACCTCGCATCGGGGTATGCAAACGAATCACATGTCCTAGTCATTCCTCTATGGGTGACTACGATCTTTTATCACATCCCTAAGTATAACTCGTGCTGCAATAGCTTCAAACATCTGGGGAGATATCTTATCAGTCGCAGCAACAGCTGGCTCATTCGTCCGCACGCTGAACAGTGCCTCAATCATCAAGAAGAAACGGTGCATTAATGGTCATCACATTCTAGCCGGCCTTTAGCAATGGCCCAATCCTCTGTTGCTGATCTGCACGTTCGAGAAATTTTAGTAAAAGTAATCCATCAAATGCTCATGGTGCAAAAAACATAATAAAACGACACATCTATGCAATCGTGTGTCACTGGAATCACGCCTTGGTCAGTCCTCGTCCAAGACGAGTTCATGCTGACCGCAAATCTAGCCGTGGCTCTCTCTGCCCATGCAACCATGGTAACAAAACCACAAACCGATATCGATGAGGATAGATCAATGAACGAATAGAATACTGTGCAAAGAAATGTACATCCTAAGGCTTCTTAAGCGGAGTAGCGTATCGTAAGTATGCCGCGGAACATACACACAGTACGTCACTCTTAAGTCACCTACTCCATCAACCAAGGTCAACCTACGTGACGAAAGTTCGAGTCTAATACCCCCTCGGCCAAGTCTAAGTTCCATAAGGTCAAGCCTAGGTTTCGAATATATATAAACGCCCTAGACTCCGCAGTCTAAGTTCCGTAAGGTCAAGCCAAGTCTAAGTTCCGTAAGGTCAAGCCTAAGGTTAAACCTAGCGCTCTGATACCAACTTTGTCACGACCCGAAGTAGCACATGACTAGCACTTGAATCATGTGAAGTCTATAGGACCCCACCTAATTCATGTAAGCCAAAAAGCCAAGAAATCTAAACCAATTTAAAGAGAAAGTGAAGTAAAACTTGTTTTAAAGCAAGTGGTTTTAATAAAATAAGCCATAGTAAGCATTTTTAAAACATCAAGTCTTTTCCAAAAATTTCGGCAGAGTTTCCTTTATAAATACTGGCCCCAAACGGGTATAAATATGAATAATATACATGATGAATAAAGGCATCCCCAAGAGGGAGCTAGCTCTTCACCAATTGGTGGAGACAACCACACAAGCAATATAATATACAACGCCGATGGGCGAGGATCAAAACTCAGAATGAAATCCAACATCATCAAGGAAATCAGAAAACCATAATAATACAAGCGTGCGACTCTAAGGTCTAAAGAATATACACTGGTCTTCTAAGTCTATAGAATATACAAGTATGGTTGATGGAGTTTTCTAGATACAACTGAATAATTAAAAGTACTGCGGTGGTCACGATACAAGTGAACCCACCTATCAAAGCAATCACCCGGAAGAAAGCAGTGTGCCAGTAAGCCGCAACGAAACCTGTACGGCAAAACCTGCAAGAAACTGTGGTACAACGGGGGTGAGTTTCCAACTCGTGAGTAGAAAACATCACCGAGAAGAAATCGCATGTATGATTCTATCCTAAGTCATACGATAGTAATATCCTCAAAATAATATAGCCTGAAGTATATAATAATGGCAAGGGTAAACATCTATACATAAATGTAATACCAAGTGCTCGTGTCAGTGCCTCAGGTAACAACATATCATATATATGATGTGTGAATGCATGAAAACAGAATACATCTAAATGAGAAAACCGTTTTCTTATCTCAGTGAGATATCTGCATAAAAATCGAAGTATCATCAATGAAATCAACAAGGAATCCGTGTCAAGTATCGACGCAAAATATATATCCCAATAACCCAATATCTTGGGCTCCGGCAATCCGGACTGGCCCATATCATAAAATCTCAGGACTACGTCGGTATCCTCCGGATATCCGCTGCGTCACAAATAACCGGTCGGTAGTGCTCCCCTGCCAGGCTCAACACCACCATCTGCGACCATCTTGTCCCGGGGTACTGCACCGGGTCCACCATGCACCCGCAGACGGTTCATCCTCCTCCTCGAATCGGGTGTATGATACTGCTCAAGAGCCGAGAAAACTCATGGTGGACATATCTCACATCATATCATGAGAAAACCGCAATTTCCCATCTTTAAAATGATAATAAATTTATAAAATCTTTGCAGTTTCTCCAAATCCAGAAATCTCATGAAAATCCGAAATCCCAATCTCAAGAGTAAATAACAGTGAATTACCGGCATAAAGTTCCATAATATTGCATGACAAATGAATATATGAATGCATCTGATATCCAGCAAGGAATGCAATAATTAAACTAGCATACGAAAGCAATAACATATCGGAACTATCAGCTAGTAAGCTATGCCAATGAAATAATATTATCTAATGTGTACGTGTCATGGCAATTACCGATGATGATGTGTGTGAGCCGGCAAGCAAGTGTACGTGGAGCATACGCATCATCGGTAATGGTGCTGGTGTCTTGACAGCATGAGTTCATAATAACTAACGAAAACACATTTAAGCATGCAATGCGATGCGAACAGAAAGAATATACGGAAAATGAATAGTAAATGCAACATATAACGATGAATATTTATATATATACGAGTCATACAGTTTTGGCATTTGGAAAAGCACGAATCGTGGTTTTTAGTAAGCAGGGGCTACGGTGTTTTTAAGAAAAGGTACATCCTTTGAAGAATTCGTAATATCCCTTGGGTTGTCTTTTGAAAATACTCACGACTCGTTAGTTTTGAAAATAAGTATGACTCATGCCCAGATCTGACATCTACTAAGTAAACTACATGACAAGCTAAGAGACTAAGCAAAGGGGTAAGGAAATCCACCTATTTCCGAGTCGATATATCTAGTAGTCGGTGATCCCGCCTCAATAGCGTCACGTACGATAAAATATATAGTACGATATCCTCGAGTCGAGAGTGCGGATCAATCATCATATTTATACATCGTACGGTAAAATCCATCGTACGACATCCAAAATCGGGGTACGGGCCAATATCACATATAACACATTACTTATCTGGTATCATTATCATCATATTCTGAATTAGGGGTACTGATCTAAAGTCTAGTACATTCCGATACCATCAACATATATATATATATATATATATCCGCGTGTGTTGAAAACACATCGTCCAACGATCCGCTATAATATCATGTCGTGTCTCATCACATGATCCAAATCACATCACCGATCTCATAGCATCATGCCCAATCACATCAACTCATCTTCAAGTATCATATACTATCCTCATCAAACGTATATATGTATACATATATATAGATATATATATATATATACATATATATATATATACACATACTCACATAGATACATATACAGACATATATATATACATATACATACACACACGCGCGCGCGCGCACAAGAACGTCAAATTTATGCATGCGTATGTGCAAATCATTACTCTAGGATTTCGTGACTAAGAAACGAAAGTAAAAGCATTTTCCTACAATTATGCTAAAGCCAACCCAAAGTCACCTAAGCATTTCTTGCTAAGTATACACATCTCATAAAACTCATAAGTATATATATATATATATATATATATATATATCACATAACGCATTCGCGTGCTACACTACGAAACTGCGGGGGTGCTATACGCCATCTACCCGACTTCCCCGGTAGATATATATCTACTCACCTTGATCCTTCCTTGCCGAAGTCGATGTCGCCATCCTCTTCATCATCGTCCGACGTCCACGTGAGGGTACCTACATATCACATATATCATATCACATCAAAACGTCTAATTCAAAATCAAAACAACACGCGAATCACACATAGGTTAAAACCTATGGTCTACTCATGCAAAAGAGCCCAAAAACATCCGATATTGACGTACAAACATCAAGTGATCGGTACAGAACACAAAATCAAAACTTCAAGTCAATAAAACCTATAAAACATTAAGCAACAACTTAGAAACTGGTCCCAGATTTTAGTTCAGGTGAAATTAGGTTAAACAAACAGTACTGAGGTCATGTATATAGGGTGTATGAGCTACAGAACCAATTTCAACACGATTGCCTACAAATGACCCGGCGACATAGCCCCAAATTCCGGTGAGCTCGGTTTTCCTATGGTGAAACGACCTCGTATTCTCAGGGTGGCCTCCTAGTACTCAATTTAGGTCAATAGAGTTGCTAGTTTTTTTTGTAAAGGTCTCGGATCATTCCAGATTCCCTGTAGGCATCAAATGATACACAAATCAACATGGAAAGTTTCAAACTCAAGTTTTTTGGATTTAGTCACTGGTTTCAATCACTAAGAGGGGTTTGTAGTTACCAAATACACTCACTTGCACCATCACAACTCAAGAATCCTTTAACTTTATCTACAATTTTCCAAACATCACTAAACCTCACCAAATGGATTCTAAACTACTCTAGAGGCTAAAGGAAACCAAATGCTACACTAAATGGGAAAGAATTACCTCATTTGGCAACTCAAAAAAATTCTTGAGTTGCCCCAAGTGCTCAAAATCCAAACTTTCTTAGCCTCCCATGCTTGTAGTGAGCTTGTGCAGTCTTTTAATGAAGGGAATGAAGTGTTTTGGTGTATTTTTTATTGTGTTGTGAGGGGTAGAGGTGGTGGAGGGAAGTGGGCAGCCATGGATGAGGGAGAAGGAGAGAAGAATGAAGAAAATGAGTGAAGAGAGAACGAGCCATTACCAAGGTTGACCCCTCACCCCCCCTCTCTCTCCTAAGTCCATACCTTTTGCCATTCCTCCCATTCTTTATTCTTTTCTTTTCTTTTTCTTTTCTTTTCTATTCTATATCCTTTTCTTTAACAAAAATCAAAAACCATACATAAAAGAAAATGGAGAATTAAAGCCATGGTAGAAAAATGAAATAAGTTTTGTTGCATGTCATGATGCAAAAATTAAGCTTAATGCAAAATCAGTGAAAATTAATCAAGTTTAGAAATAAACCTGTATATAATTAATTATATAAATTTATAATTTGCCTAAATCACATAGTAGTCTTTCAAAATCAACATTCAAATGTAATTTTCCAATATTACCCAGTTTATCGGTATTTAGTTATACCATATTATTAAACTAATTTCCACACATTAAAATATTCATAATATTTATTATTTTAATTATATAAATTCCCAAAAATAATATTTTATTTTTCTGAAATTTTACAATGTCAGAGGGCCACGTTTGGTTTTGAAGAAAACCTTTTAACGTAATGAACTTGATATCGTTGTAGAATCTTGTGATTTGAAAAGAAGTGGTTTAAGCTCCGCTTTAAAAATTGAGTAGTTTTCAAAACAAATCGAGTGGTTTGTAGCATTTGCTAGTTTTGCTAAATAGGCCATTCTCGGTGAAGGGATCTAGGCTCTTTCCTCATCGAATGAGGTGCTGGATATTCATAAAGGAATACCACTATGCAAAATAAGAACTAGAGCTACCTTTTTGAAAAATTTGATTCTAAAACATAATTAGGTTTCTTATCTTTTCATTAATCTTATTAATGACGTCCCATCATTTATGTTTTCTAAATATCACAGAAGAAACGAAAATAGAATGTACGCTTATGCCATCTGCATTTGCCACGGGTCCCCGTTATGCACCGTTAGGTTCCTTAACTAACGACAGAGCGGGGGTCGGACTAGCGCGGGTGCAAAACATAACCCACGTTTGTTATATATATCATACACACACACACACACACACACAGCATTCGTCTCATGCAGTTATATGATCACATCACATTACTCAAGCAGCAGAAGCAAAACATATGAAATATTGGATATACTAGAAGGTCCGTATTTTAAATTAAGCCAGTAATAAAAAATACGGATTCCACGGTCGTGATGAATAGCCAAACCTACATCCCTAGACCCCTACGAGAGCGGCAAGCAACCCTGAAAATTCTAGAGTTAGGAGACCTGGTCTCGACTCCTCGAGATGGTCTCCCACTGGACTCTAAAACCCGGTTACTTATGCTACCCGTCTGGGGTCTATCCTAATACGGAAAAGTAAATAATATATGTCAATGGTGACATCATCCTCAACCCGGAAGTGTCCCAATAAAAGAATATTACATATAGTTTTTACATGAATGAAAATAGAAAAACTCTCATTTCACGCAAAACCCCCCAGCTATTCAATCACGACGATCCAATATAACATATCACAGCAACACATAATATCACATGTCATCAATGTAAGTAAATATGCGTAGCTCGAATGCCGTTGATGTATAGTAACGGGATTGGGGATACACCACATATTACACTTACGGTCGCAGAAAAGAAATGATAACTACAATAATTAGAATCTGCATATTCCTTAGACATCATAAACCTGGAATATCACATATTCTGAATTTCATGCCTAACCCTATAAACTTTGCATTTTAGTCTCGAATTGAAAACACTTTTCAATGACCTTTCAGGTAATTCAACAGGATTCCCGATAAAATGATCGAATGCTCGTCGGGAACTTTAGTAGATGGCCGCACCCTCGATGCCGTCGAAGAAATGCACTTAGGCGGAACACCGTGGCCGCGAGCACCCGAGTGGATGCTTTTAGCAATGGGGTTCTTCTATAGTCACTTGGTCGGGGCTATGGGACATGGCTATCTAGTTGTGTTATCCAGTGAGTGTTCGCGTACTATACGAGATTGCGGCGGAGTTTTGATTCGAATCAAAACTCCGTGGCAATCAATCAAAAGAGACTAAAATGCTAGATTTACAAATTACAAACTAGTTTTCACAAAACTAATTTATTGTGAATTCCAATATTGTATCACATATCAAACTTAAACCAATAAACGATGTTAAATTGCGACTTTGAAACACTCCAAATTGCCTTAACACAAAGATAATATCACATGCAATCTGGACAAAAACAAACATAGCCTGAAACCCTAAAACCAACACCCCAAAACACCAAAGAAACATGAGCCCAAAATACTTGAAGGGGACCGGCCAGGACAGTCAAAATCCACAAGCGGCCGGCCAAATTTTTAGTTTGGGCCTCAATTTTCTTTGGTGTTCTAGTTACATCACATGTAACATTCTGCACTTGTTTAAAAAATTTTAGAGGACTTTTAAAAATCTACAGAAACTAGGGTTTTGGGTTTACAGTTTTCAGAGTTGTTTCGGTTTTGTAATTTCTATAAATCATATAATGCTCTAGTTTTGCTCTGATACCATGAAAGTGTGTCTTAGCACTACCACTAGGTTAATACCAGCATCAAGTATTCAATTTTAAAAATCTTGGGGTGCTAAGCTACACTAACCTAGAATCTAACTAGAGTATTAGGGTTTAACATATGATAAAGTAGGATCTACTTTAAGTGATGGAGACAACAACCTTTGTAAACTGAGTCCTTCTCTTCTAAATCTCCGAGTAGTAGTCCCTACGACTTCTCTTGGCTCCACTTGAAGAAAAGATCGAGCTTGCTTCGCGATCTTCGAGGCCGAAGATGATCCACCTTGAAGTTTCTCTAGGTCAAGCAACATCTTCACTAATCATGCATTAGTGAAGGAAACAACCTAATCTTAATGGCTAATCTAGAGTAGGTTGATGAAGTAGCTGTTTAGGCTCACTTAGAAATTTCTATCGCGTTTTCTTTTCAACTCTTGAAAAGGCTAAAGGAGGAAGAAAGAGGAGATGGAGAGTGTGTAGAGAATGAGATAGGGTATCAAAAACCAAGTGCAAGTGTAGAATGGCTCTCATTGATTTGCTCACTTATTGAAGCATGAATAAATCGAATAATAAATATACAACCATGCTTCAATAGTGTAGCCAAATGAATAAACTAATGTTTAAGCCATGCTTCACCCATTCCACAAATATCTCTCCTTTTCCACCTCATTTATCCATTTCAATAAATAGATAAAACTATATATATATATATATATATATATATCAAATATATATAAATATATATGTGTAACATTTCAGAAAAATACAAAATATTATTTTTGAAATTTTATATTAAAATAATATATTTCGCAAAAACTACCAGATTTGTGAAAATTGGGATTTTCGTAAAGTCGTATGAGTGTATACCAATATTTGGAAATTTATCGAAGAATAAAATGATTTATTTATTTTAATGATATTTATCGGATTTTTGGTAAAATCCGTATTTTTACATTTTTCCATGACTTGTGCACCGTGTCGTATGCATGTTGGTTTTTGAGTTTTGTGACTTGTGAGTAAGAGAATGAGAAAGGAAATGAAAAGAGAAAAGAAAAGCAAGGAAATGATTTGAGTGTGAATGGAATATGGATAGATGCTTTGGACAAATTAGATTTTTTAGGAGAGAGTAAGTGTAGGAGAGATAATTGTGAGGAGAGTGAGCCTAATGTTGGAGATAGTGCCCTCAGAGTCAATTATTAGGTCACAGGTACGTGATTGTAATGATTGATGGAGGACCTATCCCGGTAGGACAGTCTTACTCGAGATGATAGTATGCTATCTGGTTTACCTTTATCATCGTGTACTGTTTTAAGTGACCTGACACGTCGCTATTACACGTTGATAGAGCCCCTAGGATTCTTGCTTGACCACCAGCAGTATGAGGGCGATCATATAAGTGGGAGCTGGGGGTCTATAAGCATATCCTTAAAAGGTCCCTAGTCGTGAGAGTTTCGAGACAGGGCATCGATTCTCCATAGTAGACTAGTGTATACAGTCGAGACCCCGACGAGGGGCGGTGGCCGGTCTCACAAGCCACTGGTGTCAGTTGGATCACCTAAGATGTATACAGGTGCTCATTGGGTTATGAGTACACCGGACAGGACTCGCCGGGAACATGCTAGTTGGTCATATACCAGACGTCAGATGGCAGTTCCCTGGTGACATGTGTGCAGGTTAGTTCTTCGACCTGGGGATCGTCATTTGTCTCGTGTGAGTTCCCACTGTACTTTGATTACTACCCTACCACGGCTCAAAGGAGTCGTGCAAACAGGTTTTAGTTGGGTACAGTCCCGAGCCACATGGAGGCAGTGAGCGTATCTTCAGGGGTTCGTCTCTCCCGGTATTGGGGGTGAGGTCGTGCTGTGTCTAGGAGAGCCATTACACGAAGCCCTCGGCCGAGGCAAGGAGATTTACTGGTAGGTATTCCAGTAGTATCTCAGGGTGTTCTGGGCTACACTCCGACACGACTTGTACCGCTTTTGGGGGTCTGACTTTTACCAACCCCCTAGGCCCGCCATGCGATGCTCATAGACGAACGGACCGGACTGTACGGATATTGTCACTGACAGGCTCAGTAGGGAGTCAGGCTGAGTTCGCTCACAGACGTCCCTTTTGGTCAATACCTGGTAGCCCGTTATGTATTGGCTTATACCTCTAACGTGCTAGTGGTTAAATCCACAACCAAGGTGTTGACGAGTCTTTAGAGTCCCCCACATTCTGTTACTCAGCTTTCGGGCGAAAGGTTGTAGAGGCCGTATGGAGATATGGCAAGGTCCGATCAGATACGTGCGGTATTGCACGGATCAGGATCGGACAGTTTGTACTACATGCCGTATGGATATATGGCAGGGTTCGATCAGATACGTGCGGTATTGCACGGATCAGGATCGAACGGATATTACTAGCCGGTTTTGGTATAAGCCGGATTCTAGTATAGTACAGTGGAGATTTTGTCTCATTGCATTTGTATTTCGGTCGGAATACAAATGCGGGTGTGTATGCACAGTATCGGGGTTTTCCTGTAATTTATTACGGGACCAGTTTTCTGGAGTTGCCAGTTTGCTTTCCGTTTCGGCCGATTTCCATTGCTCCGTTCATTGGCCGAAGATTGGTGGAGGAGTGCTTATTTGCTTTGTTGCAAATAAGCTTTTGTGGAGGGGGGTCTTTGCATGTTTCCTTGTATCATGATGGTGCATCATTCTTTTGACCTTGACTTCTATCTTCATGATGGCATGAATTTTGGAAGTGATCATTAGCTTGTTGGAGTGTTGGATTTGGTGGTATCATGGTTGTTGGTGAGTAGTTGAGAGTGGGTGTGATTGTGACCATATTCTTTTCATGATTTCTTTTTGCATGATAGTCTTCCCACTCTCTCCTTTTTGGATGGCTCTCTCATTCTTTCCCCTCCCTCACCTCTCATGGCCGGCCCAAGCATTGTGGGGCTGTCCCAAATTTTTGGTGGGGATGTTTGGCTCATTTCATGTTACAAAAATCCCACAAGTTCAATTCCTCCTCAAAAGGCAATTCCACAAACCCCAAAATGAGACTTGCTCACTAGATATTCTACAGCGATCCTTGGGCACGTCGAGTAGCTGGCTTCGTGCCCGAGTTGCCTCGGCATTGAGGTGGGAGCCCGTAAAAGAAGTAGGCGATGTGGTGCACTTCCGGCGACGAGGAGGAGACGGGACATTCCGCAGGAGATCGGGACGATGACGAGAAGACCGGAGGACTTGGATCGTCGGTATATCTCTATTCCCTTTCTTGTAGTAAGCTAGGACTAATTAATGGTTCGATCCGGGTATTAGTGCGCGGCGGTTTGCCAGTTCAAGAAAATTTAAAGTTTATCACCGCTTCCGCATTTGGCCGTCGGATTGACGGCCGGGGCGCCGCCGTACACTTACAGTGGTATCAGAGCCTCGCCATTAACTTAGTCTAGCTTTCCTTAATGTGTTTTGCATTTCCGATCGACCAAAATTCCAAAATCTACATTTTTACTTGCATCAGTTTTCTGTTGAAATTTTTTGGTGTCGAAATTTTTTTCAGGTTACAGAAAAGTGATGTACTGGAAAATCTAAGAGTTCTGTGAAAATTCGATGCACTAAGTCCACTGTTGGAGCGCGGAACCGCGGCCAAACACCCCTTTGGGCCGTGGATCCGCCGCACACTGTTGGGTTCCCTGCACCAAATTTCTACAGTATCTTTCTGGGGTTAAAATTGGGGTTTTGGAATATTAATATTGGGCCCAGAATTTCTTGATCTGCTACAGTAATGCTTGGGGGCCCACTTGTTAAAATTTGATTGATCGGATATTTTAGACACATTATTTCACAGTATTTACATTATATCTGCGACCGTGAATGTCACTCGATCGGTAAATCCGGTCTAACTGCTATAGCCCGGTTAGACGGATTTGCGAACGTGACTTTCACGTTGATGTTCTGTTTTTGCTATGATGTTGCGGATCGGTCGTGGGGGATATCCTGGATGCAATGCTAGTACAGTTGTGGTTGTATTATGTACATTTGATATTGCGGGGCGAGCGTCCGACATGTGGACTTCCGTCACTGCCTGTTTGTATTATTATTTTGGGGCACGGCCAGGTTGCGGTCGATGTACCCGTTGTATGTATATTTTACTTTCTGTACTAGGGTTACCCCGCGGAGGGGTGCACGGATAGCCGGGTTCTAGAGGGCAACAAGCCCGCATCTCATGGCATTGGGACGGAGGGGGCTTCACTCTAGGATTGGCGGGCTATTCGCCGCACTCGTAGGGGGTACAGGTTGACCCAGGAGGGGTGCCCAAGTTGCCGGATTCCGTGAAGTGCTGGGTGGTCCATTCACGGAGCTGAAGGGGGCTGCCTCGCTTCAGGTTTTGGCGGGTGACTTGCCGCGCCCGTAGGGGTCTAGGATTTCATTGCGCAGGCTATCCACACGACCAGGGGAACGTCGGGTTTCAGCGGCTCTGTGAAACCCGGGGATCCCAGATATCTGTATTGTTTCTGTGATGCTGTTCATTCTCTGTGATGTTGTATTTTATTCACGCCTTGAGCGAAATATAATATATTGGTATATATATTAGTAGATGTTGTATATGTTTTGCATCCGCGCTAGTCCAGTCCCCGCTCTGTCGTTAGTTAGCTAACCTAACGGGTAATGACGGGACCCAGTGGCGAATGCGGATGGCATATACGTACATCAGTATATTTTCGTTCTTTGTGGTGTGATCAATTGATGGGACTGTGTTGATTCGGATCAATGCAAGTTAAAAACAAACCTAATCTGTTGTTGTTGGAACACTTTTCAAAAAGCTGTTATTGCAAAGACGTTCACTTTTGTTTTGCATCGCGGTATTCATTTGGAATATCCTGCTCCTCAGTCGACGAGGCAAGGGCCGAGATCCCTTTACCGGGAGTGACCCCTTGGACAATAAGTTTGCGTCAGGGCATTAACTTCACTATAGCCGATTACTTTTGCTTTGCATCGCGGTATTCAGTTAGAATATCCTGCATCCCATTCTACGGGGAAAGAGCCGAGATCCCTTCACCGGGAGTAACCTCTTTAGAAAAGGTTTTCGTCACTATATTTTTAAAAAGCTATCCGTTCCTTCAACGATATCAAGTTCATTACGTTAAAGGTTTTCGCTAGAAACCATTCGTAGCCCTCCGTCGTTTCAGACGGGTAGCACGTAGTATTCATGCTGTGTTTGTTGACCTTCGTCAAGGCATAGTGTATGGTAGCTGCTTGTTACCTTTCTGCTGCATAGATAGATGCGTTGGTTTGGGACAGTCGTATAGCCTTGTTGACTTTCGTCAAGGGCTTGTACGGGTGGATTCAAATTAACCTGGATAATGACGGGTAGAACTTGACATGTGACTTATGATTTGTTGACCTTCGCCAAGGTCATAAGAGCATGGGGCAGAAATCACATCGGGAGTTTCAAAAGAACTGAAACTTGCCAGACATGCGCATACCTTCTGGAGTGTGATACCGTGAGCGGATTCCGTCACGTTGTCATGCGATGATAGTTGGATCCCGATTCCCACTGATGAGTTAGTTTACTCCTCGGGTGACCCCGACTAATTCTTCTTTCAGGTTTGGAGGAGAATTTGAGGTACAGTGGGAGGATTCCAGATTAGATAAATTGGTAACCATTCTGATCTAGGTTAGAGTGCACGCTGAGTGTTTCTTTTCTCTCTCTCTTTGGCAGCGACCATTGACCCGACCCTAAGACTATGACTCAGTGACCAAGTTGACCGAACCTTCTTTAACACTGGCTTTTGGATTGTCAGAGTTGCAGACCTCATTGCCACTCCTACTTTTACCCTTTTCTCCAGGACACCCCGTATTACTATGAACGTCCACTTCCATTGGACAAAACCATCGTATGGTTAGATACGAACTCGAAAGAATTTATTCGAGGATGGTTTCAGGTTCTGGAGAAAACGGATAGGATTATTCAGTTGTCTTTTCCTTTTACCTTCTCTCAAGTTGTGAGTACTCCTTGGTTTAGGGGTAGTACACCTATTACGCAAATTGGATTGTCTTCTTCCAAACCTTAGGCTGGTGCCGACCGGTAGGGAGTGAAGAAAACCAATTAGCATAACGATGGTGTGCAGAAGGTATTAAGTTAAGACAAAGCAAGGGATTAGTAAGAGGGCAAAGTAAATTGCAACAGATATTCATGACCAAACCAGGTATTTCTTCGCCAATCCTAAAATCACCTTTGAATTTCTCCTGGACACTCCATATCACTACGAAGATCCACAGTTTATTGGATACTCCATCGTATGGTTATATACGAACTCGAAAGGAACTTGTTCCAGTTCGGGGATGGATTCTGGTTCAGGAGAAATAAGAATAAGGTTTATTCAGGTGTCTTTTATCTTCACCTTCTCTCGCATTGCGAGTGTTCCTAGGATTAGGACAGTACACCCATTATGCTTATTGGATAGTCTTCTTCCAAACCATAGGCTGGTGCCGAACGGTAGGGAAGGAAGAAAACCATTTGGCCTAAAGGGGTGTGCAGAAGGTAATGACTAAAGACATATGAAGGGATTTGGAGAGGTGGCAAAGAATTATACGGTTACAGTCGTGAATCTGGAAGAGGCATTACTAAGAATACCAGAATACCCCATCGAAACATTTCAATGTTTCAGTTTCGCTGTGTACTGTTAAAAGAAAACTGATTTCCCGATTAGATACTTACTCCAGGGTATGTATTTACCAGGTATGATTCTCACATCTGTATGGTTTTACAGATGATGAGTGGGAGTAAGTTATTGGGAATTGGGTGATCATCCTCATTATATCGGGATTCGTTGTAATCGGTGATATTTGAGGAAATCACCTGGGCTGTTTGCCGGTCGGCAAATATTTGGTTTTGAATATCCGCTGTCATGCACCAATTTCAAATTGATATATCTGTACGTCTATTTTCATAGAGTGAGATATACCTTTTTGAAATTATGTCTACGACATTTACCTATATCAGTGGATGGTTAGGTAAGGAGCATTAAACAGCGGTGTAATTCTTCTTAACCATAAGTACAGTTTTCAACCTACGACACACAGTGAATGAGTTATCAGACTCAAGGGACTTATACAGAGTATTGTATGTTGTCCAGGTTCCATCAGGACAGAGGGGTTGATCTTCGTACTATATTCGGTTTACTTATGACTTCTCTGGTTTTTAGACAGGTGTTTCGTGGAAACACAGGGTCCGAATTTGGAGAAGTTATAGGTATTTGAATACAGTAGAGAACCAGGAGTAGCAAGTATCGGGATTCTTCAAAGTGATCGAAGATGTAGATACTTGTATATGGTATTCAGTTGATAGTAGTGATTAAGAGAAATTGCTTCTCTTTCAGGTTACTCATAATTGGAAGCATTCCTAAGTTGAGTAATGCTGATCGGCCTCTTTCCATTTAGTTGACATGCACTGGAGACAGCTGCATGAATTGAATCTGGTTCAATTAAATCTGTGCCTCTGGTTCTATATTGGATATAGAACAGTTCATATCTTAACGATGTTAAGGTACGGGGAGTTGTCCGGTTTATGATTAAAACCAGACACTGGACAACTCAAGGCACGTTTCTGTAATGGCTGTTTGTGGGTTGACCCAGGCTATGACGAGGGTTGACTTTCTACCATCTGGATGAACAATAGCGATATTGTTCTAGACTCGCCACAGTTTTATTAAAAATGGATTTTTTCAGAAAACAGTAGTGGGAGTATGGTAGAACTGGAAGTGATTCCAGAACCACAAACGATTACTCAAGATTTGATAAGGAACCTAAAGATTCAATCTGGTTTGACATTCCATTGGCCACTCCGCAGATACGGTGGGTAACTTCAGGCACCCGAGAGGTACTACGGTAGCCTCAAGGACGGTGACAGGGAAGTTCTTGTTTACCCACAATTACCATTGCTGTTGTTCCAGGCTGCGAGACCCGGTGGGAGGATGAGTATAGCGTCGTTCTAAACTAGTTTTAGAAGTGTACGTCTATATGACTCTGCCAGAGGGTTGTCGTAGTCAGTGGGAGCAGCGGAAGCATTGGTGGACAGGTAGCTTATGTCTATTTATAGACTAAAGCAGATGTAGCGGAGATAGATCATCTATTTCTGACGTGAAAGTCATAGGTTTGACTTCATCAGAATAGGGGATGGATCTGTTGAGAAGGTAGTAGGGTCTCCTGGTATTTGGATGACATACACATAGTAGGAAAAGAAACTCCTATACTACAATCGGTTATACTTTGGTCGTCACACAGTGGTTTCTCCACAAAGGAAATGGATTTTATATCAGACATACTGGTTACTGGATCTATGGTATTAGATCTAGATTTGGGTGGTTTCCCAATCAGGGTACTTGACAGCATTCTAAGAGTATTTAGGATGGACGACTCCTGGCACGGTAGTGTACCTGCAGGTGATGGAGTCACCCTCTCTGAAGCTGTCTTACAGACTAAAGGGGAGAGGGATGTGCATGATTGGCAGATCACTAGCTTAGGCAATTGAGTCAATCATGAGATGTCAAGTACCACACCAGATGTTGTTCTTGCACTAGATGCAATAAGTTGACATTGATCCAATCCTGGAGAAACGGTCGGAAGCAGTTTTAGAACATAAGTGGATGTTCTAGGGATATGATAACGACAGCCTCATTCGGGAGACAGTTATCATTCCAGGCTTCCAAGGTGACATGGACGACAAGGAGGTTGTCAGAGTTATAGTTTTCCTTCTGACAAGGGGAAGTATTTTGGACAGGTGGTCCAAGGCAATACTGAGGGAGGCATGGCGCAGGATACTGATTAAGTTCAGTTGACGATACAGTCTAAGAAGTTTGGATTTGGAGTTCATTTATGAGCTATGTCCCATCAGACATCCAGACACATTCTAAGACAGGTATTGCTCATTTCGGGAGATGGGTTTCTCCGCGAACTTGAGATATAGAGAGACATTGAAAGAGACAACAAAGCGGATCCACTCACTGAGGCTATTCCTCGAACGCAATAGTTTCGCAAACGAGCTTTGTGAGACTGACTAGTAGAGGAGTTGGGTGTTCGGTATCACACGGGCTGTGAGTATGCGACATCGCAATAATTAGCCTTGAGTGCAAGTGGGAGATTGTTGGAGATAGTGCCCTCAGAGTCAATTATTAGGTCACAGGTACGTGATTGTAATGATTGATGGAGGACCTATCCCGGTAGGACAGTCTTACTCGAGATGATAGTATGCTATCTGGTTTACCTTTATCATCGTGTACTGTTTTAAGTGACCTGACACGTCGCTATTACACGTTGATAGAGCCCCTAGGATTCTTGCTTGACCACCAGCAGTATGAGGGCGATCATATAAGTGGGAGCTGGGGGTCTATAAGCATATCCTTAAAAGGTCCCTAGTCGTGAGAGTTTCGAGACAGGGCATCGATTCTCCATAGTAGACTAGTGTATACAGTCGGGACCCCGACGAGGGGCGGTGGCCGGTCTCACAAGCCACTGGTGTCAGTTGGATCACCTAAGATGTATACAGGTGCTCATTGGGTTATGAGTACACCGGACAGGACTCGCCGGGAACATGCTAGTTGGTCATATACCAGACGTCAGATGGCAGTTCCCTGGTGACATGTGTGCAGGTTAGTTCTTCGACCTGGGGATCGTCATTTGTCTCGTGTGAGTTCCCACTGTACTTTGATTACTACCCTACCACGGCTCAAAGGAGTCGTGCAAACAGGTTTTAGTTGGGTACAGTCCCGAGCCACATGGAGGCAGTGAGCGTATCTTCAGGGGTTCGTCTCTCCCGGTATTGGGGGTGAGGTCGTGCTGTGTCTAGGAGAGCCATTACACGAAGCCCTCGGCCGAGGCAAGGAGATTTACTGGTAGGTATTCCAGTAGTATCTCAGGGTGTTCTGGGCTACACTCCGACACGACTTGTACCGCTTTTGGGGGTCTGACTTTTACCAACCCCCTAGGCCCGCCATGCGATGCTCATAGACGAACGGACCGGACTGTACGGATATTGTCACTGACAGGCTCAGTAGGGAGTCAGGCTGAGTTCGCTCACAGACGTCCCT
The DNA here is from genome assembly GCA_030015575.1 of Agapanthus africanus. Taxonomy (NCBI): domain Eukaryota; kingdom Viridiplantae; phylum Streptophyta; class Magnoliopsida; order Asparagales; family Amaryllidaceae; genus Agapanthus; species Agapanthus africanus. The sequence continues at coordinate 518,825,892 of CM057337.1, forward strand.
TTTGGTCAATACCTGGTAGCCCGTTATGTATTGGCTTATACCTCTAACGTGCTAGTGGTTAAATCCACAACCAAGGAGTTGACGAGTCTTTAGAGTCCTCCACATTCAGTTACTCAGCTTTCGGGCGAAAGGTTGTAGAGGCCGTATGGAGATATGGCAAGGTCCGATCAGATACGTGCGGTATTGCACGGATCAGGATCGGACAGTTTGTACTACAGGCCGTATGGATATATGGCAGGGTTCGATCAGATACGTGCGGTATTGCACGGATCAGGATCGAACGGATATTACTAGCCGGTTTTGGTATAAGCCGGATTCTAGTATAGTGCAGTGGAGATTTTGTCTCATTGCATTTGTATTTCGGTCGGAATACAAATGCGGGTGTGTATGCACAGTATCGGGGTTTTCCTGTAATTTATTACGGGATCAGTTTTCTGGAGTTGCCAGTTTGCTTTCCGTTTCGGCCGATTTCCATTGTTCCGTTCATTGGCTGAAGATTGGTGGAGGAGGGCTTATTTGCATTGTTGCAAATAAGCTTTTGTGGAGGGGGGTCTTTGCATGTTTCCTTGTATCATGATGGTGCATCATTCTTTTGACCTTGACTTCTATCTTCATGATGGCATGACTTTTGGAAGTGATCATTAGCTTGTTGGAGTGTTGGATTTGGTGCTATCATGGTTGTTGGTGAGTAGTTGAGAGTGGGTGTGATTGTGACCATATTCTTTTCATGATTTCTTTTTGCATGATAGTCTTCCCACTCTCTCCTTTTTGGATGGCTCTCTCATTCTTTCCCCTCCCTCACCTCTCATGGCCGGCCCAAGCATTGTGGGGCTGTCCCAAATTTTTGGTGGGGATGTTTGGCTCATTTCATGTTACAAAAATCCCACAAGTTCAATTCCTCCTCAAAAGGCAATTCCACAAACCCCAAAATGAGACTTGCTCACTAGATATTCTACAGCGATCCTTGGGCACGTCGAGTAGCCGGCTTCGTGCCCGAGTTGCCTCGGCATTGAGGTGGGAGCCCATAAAAGAAGTAGGCGATGTGGTGCACTTCCGGCGACGAGGAGGAGACGGGACATTCCGCAGGAGATCGGGACGATGACGAGAAGACCGGAGGACTTGGATCGTCGGTATATCTCTATTCCCTTTCTTGTAGTAAGCTAGGACTAATTAATGGTTCGATCCGGGTATTAGTGCGCGGCGGTTTGCCAGTTCAAGAAAATTTAAAGTTTATCACCGCTTCCGCATTTGGCCGTCGGATTGACGGCCGGGGCGCCGCCGTACACTTACACCTAAGGGTTATACTTGGCTGCCCATTTCCTTCTTTCTTCATTATTTCCTCAACCCAATTGCTTCATACTCTTTCACCTCACTACCTCCATGCCCCATCTCCAAATATTTCCCAAAACCCTATGCACCCTTCATTAAAAACATGCACAAGCTCATCCTCAACACATTAGACCTTGCAAGTTTGAATTTTGAAGATTTGAGCAACTCAAGAAAATTCTTTGGGTGCAAGAAAGGTAACCCATGCACTTTTAGTTATGTATTTGTTATATATATCCTAGTTTAGTTAGAAATCGGTATAAATAGGTTATGTGATCTTGAAAAATTATATTTTGCTGTTAAATGATAAGTTGAGGTGTAGTGAGTGTTTACTTGACCTTAGATAGTGTTTTACTGGCCAATACCTGGGACATAAACCCAAAATACGAACTTTGAAAGTGCCCGATATCGTATTTTGTGTGATTTGTGTTGGGATTTTGTAATCTGCTATGACCCGGAGGACCTGAAAAATATTTAGCGAACACAAAGAGACGTGCATGCAACCAGGAACCTACCCTAGAAACCTGAGCCCATTTCCCCTTGTTCTGGCCATAAATTTATTCATTTTGGCCGCAATTTGCGGCCAAGTTGGGGTGGAATGTGATGAATTATGTACAGTGGCTTCCTTATCCTATATCTAGAGCAACCTGTTATGCAAAATTGGCTAATTTGACCTGAACTAAAATTTGGGAGCACATTGAGGTGTTTTTGGGCTATGTTTCCGTATTTTGGAATTCTTAGTTTTAGTATTTGATATTGTATTGGGTCGTTGGATGTTTGTACGTCAACGACGAGGATTGTTTGGTTGTTTTTGTATGCATAGGCTACAGGTTCTAACCTATGAGCGCACCGTATGCCGTATTGGTTTTCGGACATTGATTTTGATGGTATTGCGATATGTGTTTATATTGTAGGTACCTTCGCGTGGATTCCGAGAAGACGAAGCATATCGACTGCGGCTAAGTGAGGAGTTTAATAGGTGAGTAGAATTACATCTACGGGGGAAGTCGGGTGGATGGCGTATAGCACCCCGCAAACATTGATATGGAATATCGTTTGATTATTTTATCCTGATAAATGATATGTGACGGACATGATTGCAGGATTTACAAACGATAACATGATTGAAGTTGATGCTAATGAACATTTGACTTAGGAGAATATGAAATGATAAGTGAATCATGATAGATGCGAATTGAAAGAGAACAAGTGTGACGTTTATTTATTGTGATGCGTGATATTAATGTGATGAACGAGCATACAATGTGATGTGATGACTTAGTGTGATATGTCGTTATATGGATTTCGAGTCGATATGAGATCTTTGATACCTTTGTAGGTCCCCTGATACAAGTTTGACATGGATGTGACCTGAGAGATAGGTATATCTATATGGATAATGTTTTGCATATTGAGTGATATGCCGTACGAGACTTAGATCCGTACCCCCGATGACGTATAGGTTGATAGGATCCCTATTTGTTTAATGCCGCAGTACGTTAGATTACCGTACGCGATGAGTTTTACTTGTTGATTTATCCATACCTTTGTTTAGAGGATGTCGTACGATGGATTGTACCGTTTGTGATGTTGTGAGGCTGGAGGCTGATTGATAGATTCCCCGACTCAGATATATATTGTAGACACGTATACCTTATAACTTTTAGCTGATGATGTACTTATTGATACGATCATGTTATTCTCATTACATTAAATATACATGTGCTACCTACACCATTATCGATGATGCGTATGTTGTACATACACAGATTGCCGGCTCACACACTTCATCATCAATAATTTCTATGTCACTACACAGTAGATCTGCTACATCATGCAATGATATATTTGCTATGTTCATATCACTGTTCCACGTTGCATGAGATATACGGACATGCCTGCATCCTGTTAAATGTTGCATACATACTGACATGTACACCCACATACTTGGTTACAGCTACATGTACTTTATGCATACATATTGACATGTACACCCATATATCTCGCTATAGCTGCATATACCCCTAAGTGGTATTGTATTGACATGTGATTTTGAGACGTTGATTATTGAGCTATTTCGCTTATGAAATGCATCATACATACTTGCTTACATGCAGATACTTATACCTTGCTATAGTTAGATGTACACCTCATATGATTCTGCACTTGATTTTCGGAGGATTTAGGAATCACATGATATATTTTAAAGCTGGATTTCTTTAAAAGAGCGGTTTTCCCTTAGTATGCTCATATTACTGTTTTATGTTGCATATATCATTTTTTCATGGATTTTCGCTTTGAGATATGGATTTCATGTGATTTATGGATTTGAGAACCGTGGGGGTATTTCAAGAAACTATGTATTGTTTGAAAACCTGGTTTCTCTTACTATGATATTTCAGTGCGTCCACCATGAGATTTCTCGGTTCTGAGATTTGGGATATATAACCGATGCGAGGAGTGAGTGGTCCGTGTGCGGGTATATGGTGGAGCCCGGTACGGTTCCCCTCGGCAAGAAGTTCGCAGATGATAGGCGATGAGCCTGGAAGGCTGGGCAAGTACTTACCGGTAACAGTATTTGGACTCGGCGGTTATCGTGGGGATACCGACCAGAGTGATGTACAGACATGATATCAGGGCCAGTCGTGGGGACGGCGCCTGAGCATGAGGATTTACGTGTCGATGCTAGACACGGGTTTCATGATGTTTCGAGTGTCGAGGTTAAACATTCAGGTTTCCATGATTTTGTTGTGTCGGGAGGGACACATGTTGTTTTATATCCTCATATTTACCTGCATATGCTTTTATGATATTTACATGCAGGAGTTGTTGTGTCAGTGGGTGACACGTGGACGAGATCCACTGCATACATGCATTGATTATATTGTTGGACGAGATCCACTGCATACATGCATTGATTATATTGTTGGACGAGATCTACCTGCATACATGAATTGATTATATTGTTGGATGATATCCACTTGCTGATAGGCATTTATTATGTGTTGGCACATATGCAGATACGGTCACCCTAGATATCATAGTATTACCTTTATGATATAGTTGACCTAGGAATCGTTGTTTATTTCGATTTCTACCTGATGATGTTTTTCTATTCACGAGTTGGCAACTCACCCCCGTTGTGCCACAGTTCTTGTAGGTTGACCGCATGGATCAGTTGCGGCATCGCTGGCACACAGTTGTTTTCGGGTGACTTGCTTGTGGTAGGTGGTACATGTTGGATCGTGCCCCTCTTGTATTTATTATTCATATTGTATCTAGTCACTCCATCAAATCAGAAACTAGTAATTGTATATGTTGCAGACTTAGAGGACTTGTTGTTGCGAGACTTGAGTGATGGGTTTTATGTTCGCTTTTGGGGTTGATGTCTTGCTTTACTTTTCCTTGTATGGATCTTCGCCGTTGGTCGTCGTATACTTGTTATTTATACTTGTGGTGGTTGTTTCTGCCGTTGGGCATGATTTGCTCCCGTTTGGGATGCTTTATTTATATTCTGTGTTGTACCCATTTTCGTTGTTAGTTTTTACATGGGAGGTGCTGCCCAAATTTTCAAAAGACAAAACATGATTTACTATACCTTTATTTCAAAGCTTCACCTCTTTATTTCTTAAAAAGGTTTAGATTTCTGGGTTTCAGCTTACTTGAATTACGTTACGTCTGTAGACGTCGCGTGATTTAAGTGCTGGTCGAGCTAATATTTTGGGTCGTGACAAAGTTGGTATCAGAACGCTAGGTTTAACCTTAGTTCGAGTCTAGGTTTGACTATGTGGGGTCTAGGGCGTATATATTTTAGAAGCTAGGCTTGACCTTACGGAACTTAGACTTGAATAAGGGGGTGTTAAACCCAAACTTTCATTACATAGGATGACCCTGATTGATGGAGTAGGTAGCTTGAGTAGAGTGACGTACCGTACGTATGTTCCGTGGCATATTTATGATACGATACTCCACTTAAGTGACCTTAGAATGTACATATCTTGAGACTGGTGATTCTCTTCGTTCCCTTGATTATACAGCCATTTGAGATCCTTGATTTTATTCGTCTCTATGATCATATTCTCAGTGATTTGACTCCTTCTTATGATCATGTATCCATTTTAGGATCTGTTGACTCTTTCATCCCATTGATCTTTTTCGTCGATACTTGATTGAGGTTCCTGTCACCATAGTTTGAGCGCAGTTTGAGCTGCTGCAGGTGATGCGGTCAGGGGGAGCTCGTCGTGGATGAGTACTGACCATCATGTTTTCTAGTGACATGGGAACGTATCGATGTAGTGTTGTGTTGTGACCCCTCGTTTGAGACGAGTGTGCGGTTTTGTACCGGATGATCGGGCCATTGTTAGAGGCTGCCTGTTAGGAGAGGACTGTTGATGTACAACATACCCCAGAGATTGTGATGTCATCTACCGTGCAGACAGATGGCCCAGTTATTGCTGAGATTGATGTGATGCCGCTTCCAGAGCTTACGAGCTGTGATCGCTGGAGTTTTCAGGCAGAGATGTGACAGGAGATAGCTAGTCTATCTTGAGTTGAGAGACAAGGTGATTCGTCAGATTTGATGCGCTGATGCAGGCCCAGTTGAGTTGAAGATTTCCAGTGTGGAGAGTCTTACTCAGATCTAGAGTAGATCGATCCAGAGATGACGTTGTTCGTCGGATGTTTCGATGTGAGATCGGTATGCTAACCAGTTTCAGATGGAAGGACATCACCCAGATGTGTTGTGAGTTGATTGAGAAATGGATGAGTTTTGAGTATTCCTCCGATGGTTGGGACGAGTTTCCGAGGATTCGTTCGGCTGTATATCTTCTACAGAGTGATGAAGATACCAAGTTCGGGATTTCGAGTCCGTGCGAGTGATTCTGGATTGATTGTCGCCGAGAACATTTGCAGTACGCAGATAGCATGACGTGATGTCAAAGTGGACGATAATAAGGATGAGTGGAATAAGAAGTTCGTGCGTGATGCTGGCGAGCTGTTGTTATTCCCCATCGAGATTAAAGATTTGATATGTATGCAAAGGCGTTGGGATACTGCCAGTTCCCGAGAAAATGTTTTGCTGAGAACGCAGATGTCCGAAAGCGAGAAAAGATTTGTAAGTGTACCAGCCTCCGTATAGTTCGGTATAGGCGAGATCGAAAAAGACCTTGAGCCAGTTCCTTTCGGGACATTGCTGCGATGAGATTGCACCGAGGATCAGTTGTGTCATGTGTATCTAGAGGGCCAGGGGCCGACGCCAGTGACGTGCTGCTTTATGAGTGATAATATTAATCGGCCGAGAATTGACCTGAGGAGTGCCAGAGTGGAATCGTTTCCGTTACCACACCTGACCGGGCAGATGAGCCGATAGAGTGCGAGATTGGTAAGCCACAGAGAAATAAGGACCCAGAGACAGAAGACGCCGGACTGTGAGCAGGGGGCAAGCAGATGTTCTTGCTCTACCAGTTTGGGCGCACCGACTTTTTTTGTCTTTCTTTCGACATTGTAGGAGGTGTACCTCAATGTCATTTGTTGCGATTTGTGTTTGTGATCCGAGTATTGCGCTTATATCGTTTGGATTTGAGTTTCAAGATATTGTTTCGTGCACCATGGCTGCACCTACTGGGTATTTTTATTTGTGCATGTAGTACGCACTCGATTTGATTTTTGCACTCGGTATAGCCCACATGTGCTTGCAGTGCATTGATACGTGTTTTGTGCACGCAGTTGCACATGTTTATGATTTTTATACACCTTGGTACACTCGGTGTAGTTTTAATACGCATTTGAGTTATTAATGATATTTCGTGCACTGGATGCACTGGATTTGATATTTCGTACACTGGATGCACCGGATTTGATTTTATTTGTGCATGTTGGATACACTTGACTTAGATTTTTATTCGTGCATGTGGGATGCACTTGATTTAGATTTTATTTGTGCATGACGGATGCGCTTGATTTGGATTTTTGTGCATGTTGGGCGCATGATACGAGATGTGATTTATGCACACCGGATGCACTCGATTGGGATTTTCGTTCGTGCATGTTAGTTGCACTGGATTGAGATTTTCGGGCACTTTTGATGCACTAGTTGTTATTGTCGTGCACGCCAGTTGCATTGGACAGAAGCTTTCATGCACACCCGTTGCACTTAGTCTTACTTTTGTGCATATTGTGGCATTTGTACTTGGATTTGATTTCCGTGCGCACCAGACGCACGTGGGGGTTGGACAAGCCTTTTGAGGCTGATATTGCTTCTGAGTATTTTGTTTTCATGATGAGGACTTATACTTGTAGTACCCTAGCAGGACTGATCCGAGAACAGTACCTAAGTACTTTGCATGCATAAAAAGTTTACCAAGAGGTTTTCAAAAAGAAGCTATAGTCTCTCTATTTCTTATGTGTCTGCGGGTGACATGAGCGTTTACAAAAGAAAACCTTTTTGGGATATTTCAAAATGGCGGAACGTCTATTTGAGCAAAACATATTTGCTAGTATATTATTTCTTTACAAATGAGCGTCCGTCACTTGTGCCGTGAGTTACGCATTACACGGAAATTCAGAAAAAGATTCTGCATATGTTTTATTCGGTATTTAGAGCTTTTTCAAGGATGCGTACTATATACGTATTATAGTATTTGATTAGTGCATATGGGATTTCGGTAGTGGGTTTCAAGGTCTGTATCTCCTTTGTGACTCCGATGATATGCGTGCGAGTCCGATGATTTGCGTGACGCTTGACGGAGTTCGGTTTTGAGTTTCGTACTCATTTTCCGGCGCACAGGATGTGCTGTGTTTTTTCTGTATCTTCCGTGATTTCGGAACCCCGTTGATTTGAGTTGATTATTGAAATGTTTTAGCATTTGGGAGTTTAAATTTAAATTCGGGGACCGAATTTTGTTAAGAGGGGAAGATTGTAACATTTCAGAAAAATACAAAATATTATTTTTGGAATTTAATATTAAAATAATATATTTCGCGAAAACTACCAGATTTATGAAAATTGGGATTTTCGTAAAGTGGTACGAGTGTATACAAATATTTGGAAATTTATCGAAGAATAAAATGATTTATTTATTTAATGATATTTATCTGATTTTTGGTAAAATCCGTATTTTTATATTTTTCCATGAATTGTGCGCCGTGTCGTGTGCATGTTGGTTTTTGAGTTTTGTGACTTGTGAGTTAGAGAATGAGAAAGGAAATGAAAAGAGAAAAGAAAAGCAAGGAAATGATTTGAGTGAATGGAATATGGATAGATGCTTTGGACAAATTAGATTTTTTGGGAGAGAGTGAGTGTAGGAGAGATAATTGTGAGGAGAGTGAGCTTAAGGGTTATACTTGGCTGCCCATCTCCTTCCTCCTTCATTATTTTCTCAACCCAATTGCTTCATACTCTTTCACCTCACTACTTCGATGCCCCATCTCTAAATATTTCCCAAAACCCTATGCACCCTTCATTAAAAACATGCACAACCTCATCCTCAACACATTAGATCTTACAAGTTTGAATTTTGAAGACTTGGGCAAACTCAAGAAAGTTCTTTGGGTGCAAGAAAGGTAACCCATACACTTTTAGTTAAGTATTTATTATATATACCCTAGTTTAGTTAGAAATCGGTATAAATAGGTGATGTGATCTTGGAAAATTATAAGTTGTTGTTCAATGATAAGTTGAGGTGTAGTGAGCGTTTACTTGACCTTAGATAGTGTTTTACTGGCCAATACCTGGGACATAAACCCAAAATACAAACTTTGAAAGTGGCCTATGTCGTATTTTATGTGATTTGTGTTGGGATTATGTAATCTGCTATTACCCGGAGGACCTGGAAAATATTTAGCGAACACAAAGAGACTTGTAGGCAACCAGGAACCTACCCTAGAAACCCGAGCCCATTCCCCTTGTTCTGGCCGCAAATTTATTCGTTTTGGCCGCAATTTGTGGCCAAGTTGGGGTGGAATGTGATGAATTTTGTACAGTGGATTCCTTATCCTATATCCAGAGCAACCTGTTATGCAAAATTGGCTAATTTGACCTGAACCAAAATCTGGGAGCATATTGAGGTGTTTTTGGGCTGTGTTTCCGTATTTTGGAATTCTTGGTTTTAGTATTTGATATTATATTGGGTCGTTGGATGTTTGTACGCCAACGACGAGGGTTGTTTGGTTGTTTTTGTATGCGTAGGCTATAGGTTCTAACCTATGAGCGCACCGTATGCCGTATTGGTTTTCGGACATTGATTTTGATAGTATTGCGATATGTGTTGATATTGTAGGTACCTTCGCGTGGATTCCGAGAAGACGAAGCACATCGACTACGGCTAAGAGAGGAGTTTAGCAGGTGAGTAGATTTATATCTACGGGGGAAGTCGGGTGGATGGCGTATAGCACCCCCGCAAACATTGATATGGAATATCGTTTGATTATTTTATCCTGATAAATGATATACGACGGACATGATTGTAGGAATTACAAACGATAACATGATTGAAGTTGATGCTAATGAACATTTGACTTAGGAGAATATGAAATGATAAGTGAATCATGATAGATGCGATTTGAAAGAGAATAAGTGTGACGTTTATTTAATGTGATGAAAGATATTAATGTGATGAACGAGCATACGATATGATATGATGACTTAGTGTGATATGTCGTTATATGGATTTCGAGTCGATATGAGATCTTTGATACCTTTGTAGGTCCCCTGATACGTGTTTGACATGGATGTGACTTGAGAGATAGGTATATCTATATGGATAATGTTTTGCATATTGAGTGATATGCTGTACATGACTTAGATCCGTACCCCTGATGACGTATAAGTTGATAGGATCCCTATTTGTTTAATGCCACAGTACGTTAGATTACCGTACGCGATGAGTTTTACTTGTTGATTTATCCATACCTTTGTTTATGTTAGTGGATATGCCCTAGAGGCCATTACTGTATCATTCTAGTTTGTATATTACTTAATGGAAGCTTGGGATATTCACAGTTGTATATACAATCTTGCTCAAAATAGGAGTATGCTACTTGGTTTGTTTCTACTTCAATGTGTACATGTGTTTATTTTATTATATCACCTATACGCATTAGTGGAGCCCTTAGGATCTTTGCTTGATTACCAGCGTTGTGATGGCAGTCACACTAGTGGGGGCTGGGTAATCTATAAGCACATCCTTATGCAGGTCTCTAGTCGCAGGACTATCGAGACAGGGCATCGATACTCCGGAGTAGACTAGCGCATGCGCTTCTCATCCCAGAGTGGGAGATGGTCTGTCCCACAGCCATCAGTACGTCGTACTTGAGATAGTATGCGGGTGCTCGTTAGGTTACGAGTACACTGGACAGGACTCGTCGGGAACTGACCGGTTGGTATTATACCTATCGTCAGTTATCAGTTCCCAGGTGACATGAGTACAGCTTAGTCCGCTGACTTGACACTGTCACTTCGCCTCGAGTGTGTTCCCACTGTACTTCGATTACTACCCTACCACGGCTCAAAGGAGTCGTGCAAACAGGTAGTAGTTGGGTACAGTCCCGAAGCACTTGGAGGCAGTGGCGGTTAGACAGGATTCGTCTCTCCCGGTATTGGGGGTTGACATCGCGCTGTGTCTAGGAGAGCCATTACACGAGTAGTCCCTGGCTAGGGCAAGCGAGATATACTGGTAGGCTTCCAGTGTTATCTCAGGATGTTTTGGGCTTCACTCCGACACGACTTGTACCGCTATTAGGGGACTGACGTTTACCGCCCCCATAGGCCCGCCATGCGATGTATCAGACGAACAGACCGGACTGTACGGAGACTGTCACATTCAGGCTCAGTAGGAGTTCAGATGGGTTTCACCTCGTCAGTCTTCTTGTCGGCATCTACCTGGGGACCGTTACGCACAGCTAGTGCCGCTTGCGGTCTGTGGTTAAACCCACTGCCAGCGTAGTGTCGAGTCTTTAGAGTCCTACACAGAAAGCTATTCGCCTTTAGGCAAAAGAGTAGTGGTCGCATGGTTTTGCGACATGTCGCATGGTTTTGCGACAGGGTTCGGTCACATCCGTGCATTTGTGCACGTACAGTGTCCAGACAGTTAACACTAGCGGGCTTTGGTTTAAGCCAGATCCTAGTGTACGTTTTGGGATTGATTTTGTCTCGTTTGTATTCGTGTTCCTCGGAACGTGGATGCGGGTGTGTATGCACAGTTGACAGAGAGACAGAGGCAGAGTATTCTCATTGGGGTTGTTTACTGTTGACTGTTGACAGTTGACTGTTGACCATTGACTTTTGCTTAACCCTAATGAGAATAAGATATATGATTAACATTAATATTAATTAAGTATTATAGTGACATGGTTGTTGAGGGGTTGACTTTGTTGACTTGTTGACTTTGTTGACCGGTTGACTAGGTTGGACTAGTTGACCATCATCATGACAATGGCTATCATTCCATGGCAAAGACTTTTGCTTGCTTGTTTATTTATGCAAAATGAGTGCATGAAATGATATAGCCATTTTGACTTAAACCATTTACACAAAACTTGATTACTATTTTTGTTATGATGGCTTTTGGATTATGAGAGGTGAGAATGAGAAGAGTATTGTTCATTCTATCATTTGCTTTCTCTCTCTTGAGCTCTTTCATTCTCAAGCTCTCCCTCTTCCTCTTGCTCTCTCTACCTCAAGGCAAACCATTCTCATGTGTTGAGACTCATTGCCTTAGAGATAAAAAGACACCAAAACATTCCTATACTCATTCTAGTTCACAAGGCCTAGCAAGCCAAGTGATCTAGTTTCTTCAAAGTTCGAAGAAGAAGCCAAAGGTAGAAGCTTTCGGGTGGATCCATCTTCGGCACAAGGAGACGACGAGGTGAGGCCGATCCGTACACCGGAAGGAGTCGAAGACTAAGGAGTTCAAGAAAGGTATAGCCCCCTAACCGAGTAGGTAAACTCTTGTTAGGTTGTTAGTTAGTTGTTTAACAAAGATCCGGTTTTGAGTCCATGTTACCGCCTCTAGAAAATTGTTTTTCATCAAATTCCGCATGCCCGTAAGTACCGGGAGAGGTAGCATGGACTTACAGTGGTATCAGAGTCTAGTTAAACTCTATCTAACATGTTAGCATAGTAACTAGAAATTCGATCGGAGAAAAAGTCGCGAAATACACCCCGATATCAAGCTTGCTGTCGATTTTCAAAGTTCTGTAAAAATAATAAATCATTCTTTAAAAATCGACTCAGGGTTTTTATAGTCTACTGTAGAAAAATGGTCGAGAGATCCCACCAAACCACCGCGGAAACGCGGCAATAGCTTGCTATTGCCGCGGTTCCGCGGCCGATTAAGCTCCTCTCTGGATCGTCTTTACTGCAGTTTGTTAAGTGGGGTATTTTGGGAATTTTGGTATATGTTTTTTCAGCCCAGATTTTCCAGAAAGAAAATTTTGTTTTTGGGGCATTAAAAACCGTATTTTGATCGAGTTTCTAAAGACTTAAGCTGACGGGTATTTATCTGTGATGTGATATTTGTATTGAACGTCTTCTAATCGCTATATGTCGATTAGTGGGGGTTATACAAATCTGTGATCTGTAATGTTGCTGGAATGTGTATATGAATTCATTGGATTGTCGCGGGTGAATCGCCGGGGGGTTGTGAGACGAGAGTTTTCTTTTCTTTCAATTCATGTAAATTTGTAAATTGATGTAATAATTATTTGTATGACCGCACAACCGGGTCGGGGTTGTAGCCGTCATTGTATAATTTCTTTTTACTGTTTTTGCTCCTAGGATAGACCCATGGAGGGGGTGCACAAACTACCGGGTATCCCGAAGTGCCGAGTGGCCTACTCACGGTGTTGAGGGAGGTTGCTTCACTTCGGGTACTTGGCGGGTAGTTTGCCTCACCCGTAGGGGTCTTGGGTGGGGTATTGGTTATTCACCGCGACCGTGTAATCTGCTTTTCGTTACAGGCTCGTACGAATTGCGGGTTCCTAGTATATCCAATGTATTCATCTTTGATCTGAAATGGCTATCATTGCAATATATCTATATATGATATTATTTAGGCGTTGCTTATGTTTTACAGCCGCGCTAGCCCAGCCCCTTGATTTAGTGTAATTCTCGGATGTGTTTGTAAAAGCAAGTATCGAATCAAATAGTCAAATGATTCCTGATATCGGTTTCATTTGATCGATAATAGTATCTTGTATCGGTATTTAGAAAATTGTATAAAGAACTCACTATCAAAGAATTATATTTGACCGCAATCAACTACGGTGTCAGTTGTAGATCGTAAGCGAGTGCGGATCGTCCACAGGGATTGTGCGATTCGTTTCAATGTTTAATTTGTTTGAATCGAAAAGTTAATCGAAAAGAAAAGAAAACATGATTCAAGAATTTATCGATTGATTCAGGTGTCACGATGTTTAATCAAGAATCAAGAAATGATAAACAATCAAGAATCGGGTTTCGATGATATTTCCAACCAAATGTCAAGAATCTAAATGAGGATCGTAGGACTCGATCGGATCTATAGACGTGATGTAATTTCAAGATTTCGTGTTCTTGTCCTTCGAAGGATTGATACTAGATCGATGATGATCGATGAGAGTTAGGGCTTTCTTGATGAAACTAGGGTTTCATCGTTTAACCCTTGTTCTTTCATCGATATCATTCACATTCTAGCCTCTAACAATTTCAAGAAACGATCGTAGCTCCCCAATCTCGAGCGATATCAATCAAGAAAGCATCGCAACGAATTGGGTCGTCGATTCTTGAACTTGCTAGGGTTTACAAAACTCGTAGGATTCAAGAATCGATTTGAGATATATTACATCATCATTCTATTGATCGTCTCGACTCCTCGACGAGCGGAGTATTACTCAAACATCATCACACAGAAAGTATTCAAGAATTGAAAAGATATCATGATGCGAGAATTTAAAGAAAACAAGATAAAAGAATATCACCTTTTATTTATATCAACAATTTGATTACAGTCGCTCAAGAACTACATGAGGAAGAACTAAATTGTCGATCTGGCGTCGCTCGGCTCCGTGAGTCGCGGATCGGCTTTGACCACTTGCTCTGTTGAAGATCGGCTTCGCTCATAAAAGGTTGCAAGGCTTCTTGCTTGATGGGTACTCGGGATCTTGGCTTTTGATTGGATTTAGGGTTAGGGTTTCACACAAGTCCTCTCACTAGACTTGTGGAAGAAGAAGATGAAGAAGGAGATAGAATGGATCTAAATTGGCTAAAATGAATTAGTCAAGGATCAAGTCCCTTTTACAAGTGAGCCTAGGGTCTTATTTATAGATCTCCCAAACCCTAAGCCTTTGTGAGTTCCCTCCAAAAGTTTGTTGAAAGACTTCTAGAAAGAGTTTGTTAGGCTTAGCTTAGGGTTTAAGCTAGGGTTTAAGAAGAAACTTCTAGAATACAAGGCTTAGTTTAGTGTAGGAACAAGGGTTTGCTGATCTGGCAGAAGGTTCTGGAGTCTTCTGGAATTTGTTGTGTCTTGCTGAAGTGTAGGCCCTGAGAGAAGCATTTTGCACCAAATTTGGGAGGCTAAATCCTTGGAACCACCGCGGATCCGCGGCTAAAGTAGGCTCCTGCCGCGGATCCGCGGCTGTCTGTGGGGCTTGGACCTTGGGCTTCCTGGTATGGTCTTGGAACAACATTTGTAGCTTAATCTGATGTGTTGATTTGTATTTTCCCTTTTGGATTTATACCAGATCTGAAATCATTGAGTTGGCGTAACGTTTTAGCTGTACCCTGTAAGTTTTGGCCTTTCTGCTGGATTTTCCTGCATAGATCTCAAAACAAGTGTTGCGCAATATAGAGATAATGCGATGCCATGAAATGCAGTCAATTTTCTTCATAGTGTCGGTTTTAGAGTCTAATACATGTAATCTGATATTTTGTGATAGTTTTGCTAATATGTAAAATATGAATGCCGAACACTTCTATCTGAATGCAAATGATGAGGAAATTGCCGTGTAAAATATGCATTATTTTCGACTAATCAAATTCCCCCAAACTTAATTTCGATCGTCTCGAGCGAACTGTTTTATTAAAAAGAGAAGGAGAAAATAAAGAAAGAGAAAAACTATCTAGCACACTTTCGTAGGCAACACGATTGCACTGAGCACGTGCAACAAGCCTTTAAACCTCTAGGTGTCCCTAGTAGGAGGAGTGTTGTCTCCTGATGGTTTTCAGCGGATTGCACCCACAAAATCCCATAATAAAAGAAAGATCATGAATTTTACATTTAAAGACAAGAATTGTAAAAGAAAGACTTTGAAAATTAGGGTTTCCAACTAAGCTAGCTTTTCGGTTGTCATGAGCCCTATCTTAATGGTCATGAAAAGATGTCAGAAATCACGTCCTCCCTCAATAAACATCGTCTTATTCTTCATTCCTATCTTTCTTCCAAACATCGATCATATCACCCTGCGTGTGTGTAAAGACATCCCTACACCCGGAGAATTCAATTCAAGCTATCATACTCTTGCCCATCAGCCTCAGTACTTTTTAATTAATGAATATTAAGATGAGATTGCTCACACACTTTCATGTGACCGTTAATACTTCTTGAGGTACTAACCGACCGATTACTCCTGTGTTTGCTTACTTGGTGTATTTTCCTCGTCTTGCACCACCTCAGGCATAACAGTGACTCCCAGACCAGTTGGCCTTAGGACACTAGGTGAAGAGGCACCCTCGCTATATATTTTTTTATTGCCCTTGGTGATAACAAAACCAGTGTCCATTTTTCTCACCACTTTATATTTTCTTTATTTTTTTTTTATTTCCTTCATACTTTTGGCTTTAAGACAAGAGCATTTCAAGGTATCCTCTACTATCCCAGGCTTCAAGACGTGTGTAAGTGCGAATAGCAGGGTATCAACGTTCAAAATGTTTGGCTTCCAGAATAGAAACTATTTTTCAGACTTATTTTTATCCTCAGATTAGTGACGTCCTTCATCTTACTAACCCTTGGGACAACGGCTCATAACTACTTATTACTAGTTCGTATAAGAAAACTTCTAATTTTCTTAGTTTTCTTAAATTTTTCTAATCTCATGGATGTAATTGTTCACTATCTAAACTTTCATTATCTTATTTATGTACAAAAAGCGTAAATATTAAAATTATTTTTATACTTGAAAATTTTTAAATTTTTATGGGTTTTGAAAAATTTTCAATTTTTATAGATTTTTAAAGAAATGTTTTGTGCTTATGCAGATGATATGCAAATGATGCGAAAATAAGCACAAACCTCCCCCAAACTTGTTTTCAACAGTGTCCTCACTGTTGCCAAACGCTATACCTACAAAAAACTGTAAGCCTGGGGGGAACTATTAGCGGGGGCAAAATATATAAGTGAAGAACTTCCCCCAAACTTACTCTTTTCACTCACCTTCATTCAAAAAATGATGCAATGATATACTGGACATGAAGGTGAGACGGAGGAATTTTAATCCAAATAAACTGGCTCTTGTAAGAACAAGAGCTCCTCCGTGGGGTCAGTGGAAAAATACGGCTTAAGTCTATGTCCATTTACTTTGAAAAAGGTGCCGTTTTTAACATTTTCTAGTTCCACTGCCCCGTGCGGGTATACAGACCGCACAACAAAAGGTCCCTTCCATCGAGATTGGAGCTTACCTGCGTGAAGGTGTAGTCGTGAATCATAAAGAAGGACTTGTTGACCAGGTGAAAATGTTTTCCTCAAAATGTTTTTATCGTGAAAAACCTTAGTCCTATTCTTTGTGATTACAGCGTTATCATAAGCTTCATCGCGGAGTTCGCTTAGCTCATTTATTTGCAGCTTCCGAAAGTTGCAAGCAAGGTTTAGATCAAAATTTATTTCTTTTATAGCCCACAATGCTTTATGCTCTATCTCGACGGGTAAATGACATGCTTTCCCAAACACTATCCTATATGGAGACATTCCTAGGTCGGTTTTATATGCAGTCCTGAATGCCCAAAGAGCATCCGTCAATTTGGTCGACCAGTCTTTTCTATTTTTAGCAACAGTTTTCTCCAGGATAAGTTTGATTTTTCTGTTTGAGATTTCAGCCTGCCCGCTTGTTTGGGGATGATAGGGTGTAGAAAGTCGGTGGTTGATTGCGTATTTTCGCATCAGAGTCTCGAAAGATCTGTTGCAGAAATGTGTCCCATTATCGCTAATAATAGCGCGTGGGTGTCCAAATCGCGAGAAGATATTCTCTTTCAAGAACTTAATGACAACTTTCTTGTCATTAGTGCGACATGGAATGGCTTCTACCCACTTTGAGACATAATCAACCGCCAGCAAAATGTACAAATTCCCAAAGGAGTTGGGAAAAGGACCCATAAAATCAATGCTCCAAACATCAAATATTTCAACAACCAGAATGGGTTGCTGAGGCATTTCATTCCTTCGGGATATTCTACCCGTATACTGACATTGTGTACATGTTTTGCAATAGTCAAATGCGTCCTTGAATAAGGTCGGCCAATAAAATCCACATTGCAAAACCTTTTCCGCTGTCTTTCTAGGACCAAAGTGACCCCCACAGGCCTGATCATGACAAAATGAAAGAACACTCTTGAAATCTTCATTCGGGACACACCGGCGAATGATCTGATCAGGACAATATTTAAACAAATAAGGTTCATCCCAGTAAAAGTGTTTTACTTGGGATAGAAAACGGTATTTGTCCTGTTTTGACCAATCGCTGGGTATCAGTCCCGTGGCATGATAATTCACAATATCCCTGAACCATGGTTCAGCGGATATGCTCAAGAGTTGTTCGTCAGGGAACGAATCATTGATCGGCAGGGTCACAGGGGAAGAAATGATGCGTGAAAGATGGTCAGCTACTACGTTTTCACATCCTTTCTTATCTTTGATAACAAGATCAAATTCTTGTAACAGTAGGATCCAACGTATTAGTCGACCTTTTGCATCTTTCTTCGCCAGAAGATGTTTTAAAGCGGAATGGTCAGTATACACAACTATAGGTGAGCCAATTAAGTAAGGCCTGAATTTTTTTTAATGCAAATACAACCGCTAAGAGTTCTTTTTCTGTGGTTGTATAATTGATTTGCGCATCATTCAGGGTCTTACTTGCATAGTATATCACGTGTGGCATCTTATCGATGTGCTGTCCTAAGACTGCACCTACTGCAAAATCAGATGCGTCACACATCAGCTCAAAGGGGTAGTCCCAATTTGGTGATGATAGCACGGGGGCTGAAGTGAGTGAGTGTTTAAGTAAGTCGAAAGCTGTCTCGCAGTCCGAGTCAAAATGGAAGGTTGTATCCTTGGCCAGGAGAAGAGTTAAAGGTCTAGCAATTTTGCTAAAGTCCTTAATGAATCTCCTATAAAAGCCCGCATGGCCAAGGAAAGATCGAATATCTTTGACGCTTTTGGGATGAGGGAGGTTTTGAATGACATCTATTTTAGCTCTGTCAACCTCCATGCCTTTCTGTGAAATGATATGTCCAAGGACTATTCCTTCTCGGACCATAAAGTGGCATTTTTCCCAGTTCAAAGTCAAGTTCTTCTCTTTGCAACGAGTAAGAACGGCGTCAAGATTCGCTAGGCAATCGGAAAAAGAGTCTCCAAAAATCGAGAAATCGTCCATAAAGATCTCCAGAAAATTCTCTACCATATCAGAGAATATCCCCATCATACACCGCTGAAAGGTAGCGGGAGCATTGCATAGCCCAAAGGGCATGCGTCTGTAAGCAAAGGTACCAAAAGGACAAGTAAAAGTGGTTTTATCTTGATCCTTTTTGGCGATGGGGACCTGATTATAGCCTGAGTATCCGTCCATAAAAAAATAATACTCTCGTCCCGCTAAGCTTTCCAGCATCTGATCAATGAATGGTAGAGGCAAGTGGTCTTTCCTCGTGGCAGCATTGAGTTTTCTATAATCAATACATACACGCCACCCAGTTTGGGCGCGTGTCTGAATCAACTCATTTGCCTCATTGGTTATAACAATGATGCCGGATTTCTTAGGAACGACATGTATAGGACTCACTCACTGGCTATCGGAGATGGGGTATATAATACCATTATCTAAGCATTTGACGATCTCTTTCATCACCGCTTCCTTCATGACGGGATTCAACCGTCTCTGTAGTTCTCGGGTTGGTCTGGCATCATCCATCACATGTATATGATGTTCAACTATCAAGGGACTAATCCCTTTGATGTCCGCCATACTCCAACCAAACACCTCTTTGTTAGATCTCAATACCGATAAAAGGGCATTCTCTTGCTCTGATGCAAGGGAAGCGGATATGATAACCGGTAAAGACTCATTCTCACCAAGATATGCATATTTAAGGTGAGAAGGTAAAATTTTGAGATCTAACTCAGGCGGAGACATGATAGAAGGAGGGATCATTGAGTGATTTTTGGATTCACAAAGAAGCTCAGAGCCTGTGAAAGATACAGACTCGGGTGGAGAAAAGTCAGGAGTGCAGGACTCAAGTGTAGGTAAAGTGTCCTCACTAAGATCATGTGTGAAATCAAACAGAGATGTGGTAATGTCATTGAGATCAGTAAAGCAAAGTTCCTCGACTCCACAACTATCAGGAGCGATCTCATGGACAGAGCACACATCTAAAATATGAGCAGAGGGTTCTGATGGCTGACTTCCAACTTTGTAGATATTTAGTTCAATGGTCATATTTCCAAATGATAAGTTCATTGAACCATTTCTACAGTTTATAACAGCGTTAGAAGTGGCAAGGAAAGGACGACCCAGAATCACCGGAATTTGGCCCCGGGGATTTGCTACAGGATGTGTGTCGAGTACAATGAAGTCTACAGGGAAAACAAATTCCCCGACCTTTATCAATACATCCTCTAATTCACCCCTTGGTTTGGTGATAGATCGGTCTGCCATCTGGAGAGTGCAATGAGCAGGTTTCAGCTCTCCAATCCCTAATTGCTCATAGACAGAATAAGGGAGCAGGTTAACACTTGCGCCAAGGTCTAAAAGAGCACGATTTATATTTTTACCCCCAATCGAAATTGATATTGTAGGACATCCTGGGTCCTTTCGTTTCTTTGGTAGCTGGGGAATAAAAGCAGTGCTGATATTATTAGACATAAAGACCTTCTTCGTCACTTGAGTCTTCCTCTTCCTAGTGCACAAGTCCTTAAGAATTTTCGCATAAGCGGGGACTTGTTGTATCGCATCTAAGAGAGGGATATTGATGTTAACCTGTTTGAACATTTCCAAAATTTTCTCCATATGAGGACTCGTTCTATTAGCCCTTAACCGGTTCGGGTAAGGAGCTTTCGCAATAAGCTCAGGGTCCATCACAGGAGAAGGAAGAGGAGGGTAGACGAGGTCCCAAAAGAGGTGTGGGGACCGTCTGTGGAGAACTATAAGGGTTGGGAGAAGGTGTAGAGCCTAGTGGGAAATGGAGAATAGGCTCTCGAGAAGATGGTGTGGTATAAGAAGAAGGATCAGAAAGAGAAGTGTGTGTGTGTGGAAAGGTCTCAGCCGGGGTGTTGATATGATTTTCAGTATCATCAATACCTTCCCCGACATGATTGTTCAGCACTCTTCCCGATCTCAATGTTGTGACGGCATTTACATTGTAATGCCCAGGATTCTGTAGGGGTTGAGAGGGAAGTTTCCCTTTTTCTCTCGCACTCATTTCGGCTTTTAGGCGTGCGATTTCAGCTTCCATCGATTTGATACTCTCAGCTTGGGACGCTGAGTTTTTCTTTATCTCACTGACGGAAGATCTAACCTCAGTCGAAACCTCTATGAAATTTGACAAAAGTGATTTCATGGTTTGAGTGAATTGAGAGAACTCGTCAGAACAGGACTGCATAGGATTAGACTGTGCAGGAATGTTGCCCTGGTTTTGGAAATTTTGTGACTGATAGGGGTGCTGAGTGAGTTGAAGGGGTTGCTGTTGTGGTGGAGGAAGAGCCCTTTGAAAATTATTCGTGTTTGGAACCGTGTTTTGAGATTGGTTTTGGTTCCAAGCGAAATTCGGGTGATTCCTCCAACCCTGATTGTACGTGGAAGAATATGGATCGTTTCGAGGTCTTTGAAATGCGGCATTAGAATGCTCGTGACCTTGAAACGCAGAGTTTAATGGACATTCTTCCGTTAAATGAGACGGATCAGAACAGCACCCACAAACAGTTTTGGGGAGTGACACTGGGTTTAGGGAGGCTGCTGCAAATTTGTGTTCCATAGCGTCGAGCTTCTTTTGCATTGCTGCCATCTCAGCTCGAACACCTATGGACACATCTATTTGGTGTACGCCACCCCTATTCAATGGTTGGGTTCCACTCTCCCACTGTAGTGATTTTTCAGCGAACTCTTCTAAGTACTTCCACGCTTCCCCATCATCTTTGGTCATAAAAGTACCTTGACACATGTTTTCAAGGCTCTGTTTAGTGTTTGGGTTAATGCCCTCATAAATGATTCGGCACAATTCCTATCTCGGGATGCCGTTATGAGGACACTGAACCAATAGATCCTTGAAACGTTCAAAGCATTTAGAGAATGGTTCAGCAGGGAGCTGGGAAAATTGATTCAGTTCGCTACGGATTCGAGCTGTCTTTTGTATTGGGTAAAATTTCTTAAGGAACGCAGCGACGAATTCTTCCCAATTCGTAATAGAGTGTGCGGTAGTGTTATATAGCCACTTCTCGGCTATATCGCACAAAGTAAATGGAAGAAGTCGTAGACGCATAGCATCCACTGAAAGTTGTGACGTACCCATCATTGCGCATACGTTTTCAAATTTGGTAATGAAAACGTAAGCGTCCTCAGTCTCGAGTCCGTGGAATTTGGGTAAAAGATTGATATACTGGGGCTTAATCTCAAAGTTATCCCCGTTGGCTGGTGGTGTGGATAAGCAGGTCGAAAGAGGACCTCGAATAGGGTAGCACCTCTCCTGGAGAGAGATGCGGGGTGGATTCTGCGCACCAACGGACAGTGGCAGATTAGGGTTAAAGAAGTTTGATGGATTCGGATCCATCGGTGTGGGTGTGGTAGTGGGTAAAGAAAAGGTAAATGGAGAAATATCGACTTCGGAGTCGATAAAGGGTACGCGGACTAAACGGGCACTAGAATCCCGTGTCCAGCCTATCTTGCACTAAAATAGGTTAGTACAAGTGGCAGCGTTGACTTATAATTAGGGGTAATGAATGCGGTGTTTGCTTTGAAAAAGGGACGGATTTTTGAAAAAATGATGCGACAAAACAAATGCAGCACACAACCCTAGAATCTAGTGGTCACCTAGGTCCGGCTCTAGACCGCTCCTAACTGCCAAAAGACAAGTCGCAGGATATAATCCTCCACTGCCTCTTTGTCCCCCTGTGGCCGGATAAGTGCCAGGTAAGTGGGAAGGTACTCCACTACGTAAGTAGTGGGCCTAATTAAAAACCAATAGCCTTAGACACACTCGCCTTAGGCACCACAAGAAAACGCGGATAAGCAATGAATTATCCACGGCCTTCTCTTGTCCTAATTGAGCGCGACAGTCCTTAGAGTCTTCTCTAGATTTCTTTTAGTTAATGTGGGTCAATGCGGATGCAAGTTTTGTGGTTTTCGGGGCCTAGGAAGGGTAATGAAATCCCCACCTAATTTGGATTTGGCTATGCACCTTAATTTCCGTATTTAGAATGCAAACAACCAAGAAATCAAAATCACGCACAAATTTAATTTTGCTTTTGCGGCGCTGCGATTATTTGCAAAGAATCCTACAGCAAAGTGTTAGTTGGAGCTAAAAAGAGGAGAGAGGAGAAGGTAAGGAATCACCTGAGGAATTTTTGCACAGAGACCCCCCAAACCTGCCGCGGAACCGCCGCAGATGCTTGCTAAGGACGCCCTTCCGCGGTCAAAGTATGGGAACACTGCACCAAAATTTTTCAGGGAGCTTCTGTAGACTCCCTCAGCTCTCTGGTATTTTCCAAAAATTTTCTTCAATTTCCAAACAGCTCCAGATTTCCTTGCAATGAACAACAGCAAATCGTTTAGGGTTTGCACGAATTTTGATCTCAAAAACAACAATGGAATAATTCTTTCAATTCAAACTATAATATGAAACGAATTAGCGCGCGATCCCCGGTAACGGCGCCATTTTGATTTAGTGTAATTCTCGGATGTGTTTGTAAAAGCAAGTATCGAATCAAATAGTCAAATGATTCCTGATATCGGTTTCATTTGATCGATAGTAGTATCTTGTATCGGTATTTAGAAAATTGTATAAAGAACTCACTATCAAAGAATTATATTTGACCGCAATCAACTACGGTGTCAGTTGTAGATCGTAAGCGAGTGCGGATCGTCAACAGGGATTGTGCGATTCGTTTCAATGTTTAATTTGTTTGAATCGAAAAGTTAATCGAAAAGAAAAGAAAACATGATTCAAGAATTTATCGATTGATTCAGGTGTCACGATGTTTAATCAAGAATCAAGAAATGATAAACAATCAAGAATCGGGTTTCGATGATATTTCCAACCAAATGTCAAGAATCTAAATGAGGCTCGTAGGACTCGATCGGATCTATAGACGTGATGTAATTTCAAGATTTCGTGTTCTTGTCCTTCGAAGGATTGATACTAGATCGATGATGATCGATGAGAGTTAGGGCTTTCTTGATGAAACTAGGGTTTCATCGTTTAACCCTTGTTCTTTCATCGATATCATTCACATTCTAGCCTCTAACAATTTCAAGAAACGATCGTAGCTCCCCAATCTCGAGCGATATCAATCAAGAAAGCATCGCAACGAATTGGGTCGTCGATTCTTGAACTTGCTAGGGTTTACAAAACTCGTAGGATTCAAGAATCGATTTGAGATATATAACATCATCATTCTATTGATCGTCTCGACTCCTTGACGAGCGGAGTATTACTCAAACATCATCACACAGAAAGTATTCAAGAATTGAAAAGATATCATGATGCGAGAATTTAAAGAAAACAAGATAAAAGAATATCACCTTTTATTTATATCAACAATTTGATTACAGTCGCTCAAGAACTACAAGAGGAAGAACTAAATTGTCGATCTGGCGTCGCTCGGCTCCGTGAGTCACGGATCGGCTTTGACCACTTGCTCTGTTGAAAATCGGCTTCGCTCATAAAAGGTTGCAAGGCTTCTTGCTTGATGGGTACTCGGGATCTTGGCTTTTGATTGGAATTAGGGTTAGGGTTTCACACAAGTCCTCTCACTAGACTTGTGGATGAAGAAGATGAAGAAGGAGATAGAATGGATCTAAATTGGCTAAAATGAATTAGTCAAGGATCAAGTCCCTTTTACAAGTGAGCCTAGTGTCTTATTTATAGATCTCCCAAACCCTAAGCCTTTGTGAGTTCCCTCCAAAAGTTTGTTGAAAGACTTCTAGAAAGAGTTTGTTAGGCTTAGCTTAGGGTTTAAGCTAGGGTTTAAGAAGAAACTTCTAGAATACAAGGCTTAGTTTAGTGTAGGAACAAGGGTTTGCTGATCTGGCAGAAGGTTCTGGAGTCTTCTGGAATTTGTTGTGTCTTGCTGAAGTGTAGGCCCTGAGAGAAGCATTTTGCACCAAATTTGGGAGGCTAAATCCTTGGAACCACCGCGGATCCACGGCTAAAGCAGGCTCCTGCCACGGATCCGCGGCTGTCTGTGGGGCTTGGACCTTGGGCTTCCTGGTATGGTCTTGGAACAACATTTGTAGCTTAATCTGATGTGTTGATTTGTATTTACCCTTTTGGATTTATACCAGATCTGAAATCATTGAGTTGGCGTAACGTTTTAGCTGTACCCTGTAAGTTTTGGCCTTTCTGCTGGATTTTCCTGCATAGATCTCAAAACAAGTGTTGCGCAATATAGAGATAATGCGATGCCATGAAATGCAGTCAATTTTCTTCATAGTGTCGGTTTTAGAGTCTAATACATGTAATCTGATATTTTGTGACAGTTTTGCAAATATATAAAATATGAATGCCGAACACTTCTATATGAATGCAAATGATGAGGAAATTGCCGTGTAAAATATGCATTATTTTCGACTAATCACCCCCGCTCTGTCGTTAGTTAAGTAACCTAACGGGTAATGACGGGGCCCCGTGACGAATGCGAATGGCATAAGCGTACGTCATATTTTGGTTGTTTTCTGCAATGGTAGGATTAAATGATGGGACGCATTAAAAGAACTAATGCAAGAATATCACGCATTAAAAGAACTAATGCAAGAAAAATAAACCAAGTAAAAGTCATTGGAACACTTTCGAAAAACCACTCGGTTCTTTTCAAAACCAACTTTTAAATGCGGAGCTTGAGCCACTCCTTTTAAAAGCTATCTCGTTCCATCGATTATATCAAGTTCACTACGTTCACGGTTTTGCCAAAACCATTCGTAGCCCTCCGTCGTTTCACATGAATAGTCAATAGTATTCAAGCTATGTTTGTTGGCCAAAGTCAAGGCATAGTGATTGGTAGCTATCGGGTATTCATGTGCAACATAGATAGATGCGTTGGTTTGGAACAGTCGTACTGCCTTGTTGGGTAAAGGCAAGGGTAGGTGCGGGTGGATTCAAATTAACCTGGAGAACGACGGGTAGGACTTGACATGTGACTTATGATTTGTTGGCCAAAGTCAAGGTCACAAGAGCATAGGGAAAAAAATCCACATCGGGAGTTTCAAAAGAACTGAAACTTGCTAGTGTTGCATACCATTTGGAGTGTGATGATTCTGGTAGGATTCCTTCAGTTTCGTCACGCGATGATATTTGGATCCCGATCCTACTGTGAGTATATGCTACTCCTCGGGAAATTTCTCACTAAACGATCAATGCTATAAACCTAGTAGGTGTCTAGAAAGGTGTTAGCGGGGCTACGCCCCCAGGGAAAAGAGGTTATTTAATTAAGGAACTTCGCGAAAGCGTTGGAAAACCTCCCTCGAAGTACCGACACTAGCCTGGCTGAACGGTTAAGCAAGTATTGTGCGGTGAGATTGATCCCGACTAATTCTTCCTTTTTGGTTTGAGGAGGGATTCGAGAGACAGTGGGAGCCATCCTGTTTAGGTAAACTAAAAACCACTCTAAACTTGCAAGAGCATCATGCTGAGTGTTTCTTCTCTCTCTTAATTGCAGCGACCAATCGACATGACTGGACTTAAGTTACTTCTAGATAAAAACATACTGACAGGGCCAAACTACAAAGATTGGCTCAGGAATGTCAAGATGGCAATCACTTACGACAAGCTGGGGTATCTTCTTACCACCAAAGCTCCCCTGTCCCAGGTCCCAAAACCAGCGTCGCGGATAAGGAAATCCGTAAGACCTGGGAACTAGACTGCGCGAAGGCCAAGTGCCTCGTGCTTGCCTCTATGGACAACGAACATCAGAGGAGGCACAAGAATATGGACCTCGAATCCATATTTCTTCATACAAAAGAACTGTATGGAGAGTAGTCTCGTATCGCAAGATACGAAGTGTCGAAGAAGTTATTTTCGGCAAGGTTGGCCGTCGGATCATCGGTAGCGGAACACATGCTTAAGATGATTGGCTACATAGAAGAGCTCGCGGACCTTGGGACCACGTTGGAGAATGAGCTCTATACGGACTTGATTCTCCAGTCCCTTCCTTCCACTTACGCCCAGTTTATACTGAACTTCAACTTACAAGAAAAGGAAGTTGAACTTTCAGAACTCCTCAACAAGCTGAGGAGCGCAGAGGGCACTATACAGAAAGGTAGGGAAACATCCACTTTGTTTGTAGGAGGATCTTCTTCTTCTAGGTCCAAGGCGAAAGCCAAGGGAAAGAAGAAGAAAGCCCCCGCCAAACCAAGGGGCGGTGTTAGTAAAGTGGATACGAAGGGAAAGGCAAAAGCAACTAAGAAAGTGGGGAAGCTTGTGGATAAGGAAGAATGCTTCTATTGTCATAAGAGTGGACACTGGAAGAAAGATTGCAGGGCTTGGAAGGCCAGAACATAGGATCTGAAGTAGGTTGCGGCTTCAGCTTCAGGTGTGTATGTTATTGAAAACTGTCTTTCAATAAACTCTACTTCCTGGGTATTGGATACCGGATCAGGATCTCATTTCTGTAATTCTTTGTAGGTGTTGAGAAACCGTAGGGTTTTGAAGGCAGGTGACATGACCCTCAAAGTTGTAAACGGAGCTAGCATGGATGCTAAGGCCGTGGGGGACTATCACCTGGGAATGTCAGATGGACATGTTTTGGTTTTGCGTAATTGCTATTTTGTACCCAACGCAACTTGTAATATCATTTCTGTATCTTTGGTTTCTAAAGAAGTTTATGAATTTGCGTTTGTAAGCAATGTTGTAAACATTCACCTTAATCAAGTTCTGATTGGGTCAGGTACATTGAGCAATGGTATATACGTATTAAACCAACCACAGATTTTCAATGTCCAGAATACACACAAAAGAAAGTCTCCAGAAATCAATCAGACTTTCTTGTGGCATTGTAGACTGGGTCACATCAATGAAAGAAGGTTAACGAAGTTATATACAGAAGGATATTTGGATTCGTTCGAATATCAATCGTATGCCACTTGTCAATCCTGTCTCAAAGGAAAGATGACAAAGACTCCGTTCACTGGACACGGAGTAAGAGCGAGCAAGCTCTTGGGACTCGTACACAGCGATGTGTGCGGTCCAATGTCTACACATGCTCGAAGCGGTTATTCTTATTTCATTACTTTTACGGATGACTTTTCAAGGTACGGTTATGTCTTCTTAATGAAACATAAGTCTGAAGCCTTTGGAAAATTCCAGGAATATAAGAATGAAGTAGAAAAACAAACCGGCAAAAGTATCAAGATTCTAAGATCGGATCGAGGTGGTGAATACTTGAGTGCCGAGTTCCTGGACTATTTTGTTAGTTATATGTATGCCCTAGAGGCCATTACTGTACATAGGATGTATATTGTAGTGGATGCTGGGACATATATAGGGAGGACTTTCTTGCTCGACATGATAGTATGCTATCTGGTTGCACTTTACCTTAACGTGTATGCTGATTGTCTCTCTGTTACATGTTGGTAAAGCCCTTAGGATCTGTACTTGACTACCTGGACTATGATGCGGATCATACTAGTGGGGACATGGTATTCCATAAGTACATCCTTCAAAGTCCCTAGTCGTGGGTGTATCGAGACGGGGCATCGATATACCAGAGTAGACTAGCGTGTACCTTCTCGACCCATACAGATGGGCGATGGATGATCCCATATCCATTGGTGTTTGACATCAGAGGAGATATACGGGTGCTCAGTAGAGACTGGGTACACTGGACGGACTCGCCGAGAACTCCCAGATGGTATTATACCTCACGTCAGATGGCAGTTCTCTGGTGACACTGGTACAGAGTAGTCTGTTGACCCGAGATCGTCATAGAGTCTTGTGTGGTTCCCACTGTGCTTTGATTTCCATCTTACCACGTCCAAGAGGGCGTGCAAAACGGTGGTTTTTGGGTACAGTCCCGAGTCACATGGAGGCAATGAGCGATAGGAGGGGATTCGTCTCTCCCGGTATAGGGGGTAGATGTTGCGCTGTGTTCGATTGGCTATAACAGGAAATCCCTGGCCAGGGTTGCTGAGATTTACTGGTAAGTGTTACCAGTAGTTTCTCGAACAGTTATAGACCTCGTATCGACACGACTTATCGAGCTATTGGGGTCTGACGTTTACCACCCCTAGGCGAGATATGCGACATATCAGACGATCAGACTGGACTGTACGGTAGTGTTACTGATCGGATTCACTGGAGTGTGAGAGGGCTTGCTCGTCGATCTTCAGATCGCTCAATACCCGGGTGGCCGTTACGTTTAGCAGACCGCTTGCGGCTTGTGGGTGTTTGATATGATC
The DNA here is from genome assembly GCA_030015575.1 of Agapanthus africanus. NCBI lineage: Eukaryota > Viridiplantae > Streptophyta > Magnoliopsida > Asparagales > Amaryllidaceae > Agapanthus > Agapanthus africanus. Next base: position 518,855,055 of record CM057337.1, read on the forward strand.
ATCATCTGCTGCCGGCGTATTGACGAGTCTTTAGAGTCCTACACAGAGGTTTCATGGCTCAAGCGAAACGAAATAGGAGCGCATATGAGATATGTGCGAGACCGAGAATAATACGAGTATGTGATACTGTATTCGATTCTCGCGATGTGACATTGATCGGTTATATGCGATATAGCCGGGTTATCGGATCAAGTGTTGATTCGATAAGATGTTACTAATGATACCAGTCGGTTATGTGCGCATGACCGGATCATTGAATCAAGTGTTGATTTAATGATTTAATGTATAATTATATATTTGATATATTACTTTGCATTAACTAGTATCGGTTCACTTTAGACGGATTTTCTCACTTGGTTCGTGCGCATTGCATATGCGATATGTTTTTGTGCACTTGTATGTATCATGTTTGATGATGCATGCTAACTTGAATTTGTGTAAAGATTAAACCATGGTTATTCAAATGGTTAGGGTTTTGTTTTTCATATCTATTTATTTATTTATTTATTTATTTTCTTTTTGGAAAATGAAATGAGAAGAATGGTGGCTTGTTTTGGATTGTAGTTGAAGATTCATGAACCTTTGACTTTGTCCACCATTCTTATCTCATGCTTAACCTAACCATTTGTTTTAACCCTAGTTCAATCTCTACACTTTACCATGGTTTAGTTATGATAAGTTTTGATTATTTCTTTTCTTTTTCTAATTAACTTATCATAAGCTTCTTCTTCTTCTTCCTTGACTTCAAGAAGAAAAGCTTCACCTCCATCAATGGTGAATTGAGCAAACAAGTGAGAAATCCAATTCTAAAGTTAACCCAACTCCTATTTCTTCATCCTCTACCTCTTGCCAAGTAGTAGAGTGTGTTTACTTCACAAGTTTCATGACTTGGTGAAGTTGTGAGCTTGATCTAGCGATGCCTCGACGTAGATCATCTTCGGCATGGACATCGACGACCTAGCTTGCCCATTCTCCGACGAAGCCGATCCTAGAGCCCGGATTTGATTTGGACAGCGGAGACGACCTCGTTGCGGAGCCGTGGAGGTGGAGGACCGGATCTACAAAGGTTGTATTTCCGTATTCCCAATAGTTAAGTGTTAACTAGTTCTTTTTCGCCTAGACATCTAGTTATCGATCCGTAGTTTAGGGTTTGTAGGCACCGTAAAAATTTAATTTGGCATGTTCGATACCTTGTGAGACCTCTTGGGAGTGCCTAGGAACCCTACAGTGGTATCAGAGCCTAGCTAGAGCCTTAGGCGAAGTCTAGACGCGATTTGAAGTCCGATCGAACCGAAACCCTACCCGAAAAATTGCTCTCTGTACTTTTTCCAAAAACAGTGATTTTTCCAAATTAAAAATATGCAGAGAACTCAGTGAGAAATTATAAGAATTACGGTGTAATTATTTTTTCATGAACAGTGCACTTAGGCGCGGATCCGCGGCATTTTCCTTGGTTAGGCGGCGCTTCCGCGGCTGATTGCTGACGTCAGCCTTTGAACGTTGCACAGTAATTCACTGTTTTCAGTGCTGAGTTCTCTGGATGTTTTTAAATGTTATTCAAGAGTTGAATTTTCTGCAGTTGTTTTGGGGATTCGGTGTTTCGATCGGGATATCAAATTTTGTCTGTGTGGCTTTCCGGATAAATTTTAGAATATGTTAAAAAGTTCGACCGGATATAAATACCCAACTTTTCCCCTGTCGGGAAATTTCCAAGTGTTGGATTTTTCCGTAGTTTAACGACGTTCTAAGTAGTGCAAGTAACGCGATGGTCCCTCTAGAAGACACAAACCTTAACTCGATTATGTGACCGTCTTGAACTGCCCTTTGAACCTTCGGGTTTGGGGCAGTACGGCGTGCCACATGTGAGGCGTTGGCTTGACCCTTCTACGGCTGGACCGTTGGTACTGAGGCACGAACGGAATGTTGTTAGACTTGTTTCATGTGTTGATCTGTATCGAGAAAACTTGGGTGTTCGATTGTTCGATCGAAAAGTTTAGCATTTTCTATTTATCTGGAATGGGATACAATAATTGGAATTCACAAAAAGTTATGAGATAACTAAATGAATGTTATAAACATAGCAGTTTAGTCTCACTTGATCGGTTGCCACGGAATTTTGATGTGATCAAAAGTCCGTCGCAATCACGTAGCGTACGCGGATACTCGCCGGGTAAACTTAATAGACAGCCTCACTCCATAGCCCAGACCAAGTGACTGTAGGAGAACCCCGTCGCCGAAAGCATCCGTCCGGGTGCTCGCGGTAGCGGTGTTCCGCCTTGGTGCACTTCGTCGACGGTATCGGGGGTGCGACCGTCTACTGAAGTTTGCGACGAGTATTCGATCAGACTGTCGGGAATCCTGTTGAATTTCCCGACTTGATATTGAAAAGTGTTTTCGATTTTGAGACTAAAATGCGGGGTTTATAATTGTTAGGCATGCGATGTCTAAGTAATTCATTTGGTCAGGCATGCGATGTCTGAGGTGGTTGCGGATTCCAACTGTTGTAGTTTTACACTTTCTTTTCTGTGACCGTAAGTGTAATTTGTGATATCGCCGGTTTCGTTGCTATATGTCAACGACAATTGGGATGCGCATATTTACTTACGTTGATGACATGTGATGTTATGTGTTGCTGGATATGTTATATTGGATCGTCGTGTTTGAATAGCCGGGGGTTTTTATGTGAGATGAGTGTTTTACATTTTCATTCATGTAAAAACTTGTATGTAATATTCTTTTATTGGGGCGCTTCCAGGTTGCGGAAGTTGTCACCTGTTGTATAGTATTTACTTTTCCGCACTAGGATAGACCCAAGGAGGGGAGCACAAGTAACCGGGTTCTGGAGTCCAGTGGGAGACCAACTCGAGGAGTCGAGTCCGGGTCTCCTAACTCTAGAATTGGTAGGGTTGCTTGCCGCTCTCGTAGGGGTCTTGGGGTGTGGGTTTGGCTATTCATCACGACCGTGGAATCCGTGTTTTATACTGGCTCGTATTGAAAACACGGACGTCCTAGTATATCCAATATTTCATATGATTCTTCTGCTGCGATATCTGTGATGTGATCATGTGATGTTCTGTGATAGATACAGTATATAGTATATATGATATATTATATAGACGTTACTTATGTTTTACACCCGTGCTAGCCCTGCCCCGCTCTGCCGTTAGTTACCTAACCTAACGGTGCACGAGGGGACATCGAGGCGAATGCGGATGGCATAAGCGTACGTCGTATTTATCTGTGATGTTTAGGTATTTAAATGATGGGACTTCATTAATTTGATTAATGAAATAAAAGAAACCTAAGATGTTGTAGAATCGAATTTCAAAATAAAACAGGTAGCTACAGTTCTTGCTTTGCACAGCGGTATATGTGATATATCCTGCACCTTATTCGATGAGGAAAGGACCGAGATCCCTTCACCGGGGGTGACTCCTTTAGCAATAACTGGCAGATGCTACACACTCGGTTTGTCTTTTGATTGCTTTTAAGAGTTTTGCTTTGCACAGCGATATATATGATATATCCTGCACCTCATTCGACGAGGAAAGGACCGACGATCCCTTCACCGGGAGTGATTCCTTTAGCAAAACTGGAAAAGCCTCAAAAGCACTCCATTTTAAAATCATTTGATTCTACAACGATATCAAGTTCATTACGCAATAGGTTTTCAGAAAAACCTGTAGTAGCCCTCCGTCATTTCAGATAAGTACTAGTTAGTATTCGTGCTACGTTTGTTGATTATGTTAAGGCGTAGTGTGCGGTAGCTAACTATTGGTTATCTGTATTAGCATATGATGCGATTGGATTAGGGTAGTCGTGCGACTTTGTTGACTATGTTAAGGGTCGTGCGGGTGGGTTTAATTCAATCGGGAAATGACGGGTTGAACTTGACTAGCACTTATGATTTGTTGACTATGTTAAGGTCATATAGCTGCTAGGGGCAAAATATTATCGGGAATTTCAAGTGTTGAAATTTGCAATGAGATTGCATACCTTCTATGAGATAGTTGGATCCCGATACCCGCTGCGAGTAAGTGTTACTCCTGGGAGAGTTTTATACATTACAATTAGCCGATCAAGTAGGTGTCTAGAAAGGTGTCAACGGGGTTACGCCTCTGGGAAAACGAGGTTTACATTAATTAGGTTCGTGCGAAAGCACGGGGGACCTCCCTCAAAGTACCGACACTGGCCTGGCTGAAAGATTGGCGAACTTGTAGTGTGTAATTAATCCCGGCTAGTCTTTCCTTTTAGGGTTTGAAGGAAGATTTGATAAAAAACAGTGAGAGCCATCCTGATTAGATAAAATAATAACCAATCTATTCTTGACAGAGCGCACGCTGAGTGTTTTCTTCTCTCTCTCTCCAGGTAGCGACCATATCACGCCTTAATCAAGATAATAATACGGATTATTGACCAAACCCGATTGTTATACTGAGCTGGGGAACGTTAGTCCCGCACCAACTTATAATTGTTATAAGACAGAGCAGGAAATTGGGGAATACCAGATTTCCCGTGCCGCCCAAACGAAGAGAGTGCATGTTGATGCATCATCTTCGGGTTTGTTCATTATACAGAACTGTTTCTCAGTATCCTTTACGTCCTGGGTATATGATACCGGATCAGGATCCCAGATATGTAATTTGTTACATAAGGCTACAGAAAGGTAGAGAACTGAGAACGGGTGATAAGTTTCATGAGGCAGAAAACGGGGCAAATGTTGCAGTCAAGTCTGTTGGTCACTGTCACCCTGTATTACCGATACATTGATTCTGAACGAATGTTGTTAGATACCGAACCTGATATACAAAATCATATCAGTCTCTTTATTAGTAAAGAAAGGATATAATTTTGTATTGTTGGATAATGTTTTGAACATTTCCTATATCAAAAGTTGATCGGTTCAGGCACGTTATCTAAAAGCGTTGATGTTCTAAATCAAACTACAGTTCTTACTATATGGAACACACACAAGAGGAAGAGTTCAGAAATGAACGAATTCTTCTTGAGGCATTGTAGGCTAGGTCAGATCAATGTGACCCGACTAGCTAGAGTTACATATAGATGCAAATTTAAATCAGTTTGAATTTACATCTTCTGAAACTCGCCAGTCATGTCACAAAGATAAGATGACCATAGCTCTGTTTATTGGAAACAGAGAAAGAGTTAGTAAACTCTTGGGATGATACATGTTGATGTATGTAGGTCCCCTGTCTACACATGCCAAGACTGGTTCTTTGTACTTCATTACATTCTCTGATAATCTCTCGAGATTCAGACATTTGTTCCTGTTGAAACACAAGTCCGAACCTTTTGAGATATTCACAGAATATAAGTTAGAAGCAGAAAACCAGAATGCGGGTATAAGTATTATGTCTTTTGATGTGATCAAGGAGGAGAATACTTGAGCACGAAAATCCTGGATTATTCTAAAGGAGAATGAGATTCTCTCTCGGCATTACTCCTCCGTATACACCATAGCACGAAGGTATATCGGGGCGGAGCATTCACACCCTATATGATAAGGTGTGCTCTATGATGAGTACTACTGAGTTACCTATTTCCTTTTGGGAGTTATGCACTTGAGAAGCTGCATACCTATCGAATAGGGTTCCAATCAAATCAGTTGCCTACCACATCATATGTGATATGGAATGGGAAGAGCCCATGTCTTAAGTTAGTTAAGATTTGAGGTTGTCCGGCCTATGTCTAAAAGTATGATCCGGACAAGCTCGAGGCAAGGACTGTAATGTAGAACTGGAAAGGTTCCAGCTATACAAACTACATCAGATGATTTGATAGAACCAAAGGATTCAGTAGATTCCAACGAACCTCAGCCTCTCCGCCGATCTAGTAGGGTTCCTCACCCACCTGAGAGATACTTCAGTTTCTCTATGACAGTGGGAGCGAGGATTACATCATGAGATGATGACCCAACTAGTTTCGAGCTGGCCATCAGGAGTAAGACTCTGTAAGAATGGCTGGATGTTTAGCGATCTGAGATGGAATCCTTATACACCAACAAAGTATGGACTTTGGTTGCTATATCTGAAGGGTTAAATCCCCATCAGGAGCAAGTATATCTTGAGAAGATTACTTGGTGTACATGGAAAAATTGAGACTTTCAAAGCTAGACTTGTTAAAAGTTTGCATCATTGACCAGGTATGGATAATGATGAAACCTTTTTCAAGTACCTATGCTTAAGTCCATCCAGATCCTACTTGTCACGGCTACATACCATGACTGTGATATCTGGTGGTTGGGTGTCTTGACTGCTTTTCTAAATGATGATTTAGAAGAGAGTGTCTATAAGTACACAGCCAGAGGGCTTCGTAGACAGTGGGAGCAGCGGAAACGTGTGCAAGATGCTTTATAGGATAAAGCAGGCATCGCGGAGTTGGAACATCTGTTTTGATGGATTAGTCAAAGAAGTTGACATCATCAAAATGGTAGATGAACCTTGTATAAACAAGAAGGTAGTAGGGAGTATGGTGACGATCCTCGTAGAGTACGTGGATGACATACTCTTGATAGGGAAGGAGTTTCCTATGCTACGCTCGATCAATCTCCGCTTATCACAATGATTCTCCATATAGGATCAAAGTGATACCTCCTAAATCCTGGATTTTGGATCTATGAGATAGATTTAATTGGATGTTAGGATTCTCACTAGTTGTAGTGAGATGGTATCAAACGATCCTGGGGAGAATCACTGGAAGGGTTCCAGGGTGATAAAGACGACTGAATGTCAGTCGCAGGCATTGTCTTTACCCTCAGTAAAGGGACGGTATGTTGGAAGAGTTCCAAGCTAGATACCGTGACATACTAGACGAAAAAGGCAGGATACATCGCTACTTAAGATGCTACCAAAGAGGCTGTTTGGATGTATAATGGTTCATGAGATGAACTATGTTCCTCCCATTGTGTGACAATGGAGTTGTGGCTTATGCCAAGGAACGCCGGTCCCATCAGTGATCCAGACATATTCTAAGGCAGTATCACTTGATCATGAAGATGGTTGATCTCCAGGGAGATCGAGGTTAGGAGAGTAGACTTAGAGGACAACACAGCGGATCCACTCACAAAGGCCTGTTCCCAGAGAGAGACTTTTATGGGATGGTTGAGTATGAGATACTGCAACCACTGCTACAGATGGCCCTAATGCAAGTGGGAGATTGTTAGTTATATGTATGCCCTAGAGGCCATTACTGTACATAGGATGTATATTGTAGTGGATGCTGGGACATATATAGGGAGGACTTTCTTGCTCGACATGATAGTATGCTATCTGGTTACACTTTACCTTAACGTGTATGCTGATTGTCTCTCTGTTATATGTTGGTAAAGCCCTTAGGATCTATACTTGACTACCTGGACTATGATGCGGATCATACTAGTGGGGACATGGTAGTCCATAAGTACATCCTTCAAAGTCCCTAGTCGTGGGTGTATCGAGACGGGGCATCGATATACCAGAGTAGACTAGCGTGTACCTTCTCGACCCATACAGATGGGCGATGGATGATCCCATATCCATTGGTGTTTGACATCAGAGGAGATATACGGGTGCTCAGTAGAGACTGGGTACACTGGACGGACTCGCCGAGAACTCCCAGATGGTATTATACCTCACGTCAGATGGCAGTTCTCTGGTGACACTGGTACAGAGTAGTCTGTTGACCCGAGATCGTCATAGAGTCTTGTGTGGTTCCCACTGTGCTTTGATTTCCATCTTACCACGTCCAAGAGGGCGTGCAAAACGGTGGTTTTTGGGTACAGTCCCGAGTCACATGGAGGCAATGAGCGATAGGAGGGGATTCGTCTCTCCCGGTATAGGGGGTAGATGTTGCGCTGTGTTCGATTGGCTATAACAGGAAATCCCTGGCCAGGGTTGCTGAGATTTACTGGTAAGTGTTACCAGTAGTTTCTCGAACAGTTATAGACCTCGTATCGACACGACTTATCGAGCTATTGGGGTCTGACGTTTACCACCCCTAGGCGAGATATGCGACATATCAGACGATCAGACCGGACTGTACGGTAGTGTTACTGGTCGGATTCACTGGAGTGTGAGCGGGCTTGCTCGTCGATCTTCAGATCGCTCAATACCCGGGTGGCCGTTACGTTTAGCAGACCGCTTGCGGCTTGTGGGTGTTTGATATGATCATCATCTGCTGCCGGCGTATTGACGAGTCTTTAGAGTCCTACACAGAGGTTTCCTGGCTCACGCGAAACGAAATAGGAGCGCATATGAGATATGTGCGGGACCGAGAATAATACGAGTATGTGATACTGTATTCGATTCTCGCGATGTGACATTGATCGGTTATATGCGATATAGCCGGGTTATCGGATCAAGTGTTGATTCGATAAGATGTTACTAATGATACCAGTCAGTTATGTGCGCATGACCGGATCATTGAATCAAGTGTTGATTTAATGATTTAATGTATAATTATATATTTGATATATTACTTTGCATTAACTAGTATCGGTTCACTTTAGACGGATTTTCTCACTTGGTTCGTGCGCATTGCATATGCGATATGTTTTTGTGCACTTGTATGTATCATGTTTGATGATGCATGCTAACTTGAGTTTGTGTAAAGATTAAACCATGGTTATTCAAATGGTTAGGGTTTTGTTTTTCATATCTATTTATTTATTTATTTATTTATTTTCTTTTTGGAAAATGAAATGAGAAGAATGGTGGCTTGTTTTGGATTGTAGTTGAAGATTCATGAACCTTTGACTTTGTCCACCATTCTTATCTCATGCTTAACCTAACCATTTGTTTTAACCCTAGTTCAATCTCTACACTTTACCATGGTTTAGTTATGATAAGTTTTGATTATTTCTTTTCTTTTTCTAATTAACTTATCATAAGCTTCTTCTTCTTCTTCCTTGACTTCAAGAAGAAAAGCTTCACCTCCATCAATGGTGAATTGAGCAAACAAGTGAGAAATCCAATTCTAAAGTTAACCCAACTCCTATTTCTTCATCCTCTACCTCTTGCCAAGTAGTAGAGTGTGTTTACTTCACAAGTTTCATGACTTGGTGAAGTTGTGAGCTTGATCTAGCGATGCCTCGACGTAGATCATCTTCAGCATGGACATCGACGACCTAGCTTGCCCATTCTCCGACGAAGCCGATCCTAGAGCCCGGATTTGATTTGGACAGCGGAGATGACCTCGTTGCGGAGCCGTGGAGGTGGAGGACCGGATCTACAAAGGTTGTATTTCCGTATTCCCAATAGTTAAGTGTTAACTAGTTCTTTTTCGCCTAGACATCTAGTTATCGATCCGTAGTTTAGGGTTTGTAGGCAACGTAAAAATTTAATTTGGCATGTTCGATGCCTTGTGAGACCTCTTGGGAGTGTCTAGGAACCCTACATATTTAAAAGAGAACGGAATTCTCTCTCAGCTTACTCCTCCATACACTCCGCAACATGGAGAGATGGAACCGAACCCTATTGGATATAGTACGGTCCATGATGAGTAACGCTGAGTTACCGTGATCATTCTGGGGGTATGCGCTAGAATCAGCTGCATACCTTTTGAACCGAGTTCCCACTAAGACTGTGCCTACCACACCATATGAGATGTGGTGTGGGAAGAAACCCTATCTTAAGCACATTAAGACATGAGGATGTCCAGCTTTTGTTAAAAAGCAGCATGCGGACAAGCTTGAGGCACGCTCAGTACAGTGCAAGTTCGTGGGATATCCAAAGAACTCCAAGGGATATTTCTTCTACTGCGAAGAGGAACAAAAGGTTTTTGTTTCTCGTCATGCCTACTTCTTGGAAACTGAGTTTTTGGAAACCCAGATAAGTGAGAGCACAGTAGAACTGGAAGAAATTCCAGAACCACGAGCTATTACTGAAAGCTTAGTGGAACCAGAGGGTTCAAAAGAACAGGACATTCCTACGCCGCTCCGCAGGAGTAGTAGGCAGTCTCATCCGCCCGAGAGATACTACGGTTTTCTCATAGACGGGGATAGAGAGGATTGCATCATAGATTATGATGAGTCTACTAGCTTCCAGCAGGCCGTTCAGAGCATTGACTCGGTAAAATGGATGGATGCAATGCGGACCGAAATGGAGTCCATGTACACCAACAAAGTATGGACGTTGGACATTGCTCCAGACGGGGTAAAACCCGTAGGATGCAAGTGGATCTTCAAAAGGAAGATTGGTGTAGATGGACAGGTTGAGACCTATAAAGCTAGACTGGTTGCAAAGGGTTTTCGTCAAAGACCTGGTTTGGACTATGACGAGACCTTTTCTTCAGTAGCTATGCTGAAATCCATTAGGATCCTTCTTGCCATTGCTGCCTTCCACGATTATGAGATTTGGCAGATGGACGTAAAGACCGCTTTTCTAAATGAGAATTTAGAGGAGTGTGTTTATATGGACCAGCCAGAAGGTTTCATTCAGAGTGGGAGCAGCGGAAAGGTGTGCAAGTTGCTTAAGTCCATCTATGGACTAAAGCAGGCATCGCGGAGTTGGAACATCTGCTTTGATGAGACGGTCAAAGAATTTGGCTTTATCAAAAAATCCAGATGAACCGTGCATCTATAGTAGATTTGTAGCGAGAACTGTAGTATTCCTCGTTTTGTACGTGGATGGCATTCTCTTAATAGGAAATGTCATTCCTATGCTACAATCTGTCAAGGGGTTCTTGTCACACAGGTTCTCCATGAAAGACCTGGGTGATGCCTCATACATCCTGGGAATCCGGATCCATCGTGATAGATCCAAGAGGATATTAGGACTTTCACAGTCCAGGTACATCGACACCATACTGAAAAGATTCAGTATGGAAGATTCCAAGCGCGGTAACCTACCGGCTTGTCACGGGATCACCCTCTCTAAAGAGATGTCTCCCAAGACTGATTTAGAGAGGGATCGCATGTCTATTATACCCTACGCTTCTGCGGTAGGCTCTATAATGTATGCGATGTTGTGTACCAGACCGGATGTAGCTTATGCACTTAGTGTAGTAAGCCGGTATCAGTCAAACCCCGGGGAGAAACACTGGATAGCGGTAAAGAACATTCTCAAGTACTTGAGAAGGACTAAGGAGATGTTCTTGGTGTATGGCGGAAAAGACCTCCAGATCGAGGCCTTTGCTGACTCCAGCTTTCAGAGTGACAAGGATGATTCCAAGTCCATGTAGGGATTTGTCTTTACCCTCAATGGAGGGGAGGTGTGTTAGAAGAGTTCCAAACAGGAAACCGTTGCAGACTCGACGATGGAAGCGGAATACATCGCTGCATCTGATGCCGCAAAAGAAGCTGTCTGGATGAGGAAGTTCTTGAAAGAACTTCAGGTGGTTCCGTCCATTGTTGATCCAATACCTCTGTATTGCGACAACAACGGGGCTATAGCTTTAGCAAAGGAACCCAGGTCCCATCAGAGATCCAGACACATCTTGAGGCGGTATCACCTGATCAGGGAGATCGTGGATCGCCAGGAGATCGAGGTTCGGAGGGTTGCTTCAGAAGATAACACTGTAGATCCATTCACCAAGGCCTTGCCCCAGACTCAGTTCGAGCGGCTGATCGAGATGATATGTCTTCGATACGCCAGTTCATGGCCTTAGTGCAAGTGGGAGATTGTTAGTGTATATGCCCTAGAGGCCATTACTGTATCATTCTAGTTTGTATATTACTTAATGGAAGCTTAGAATATTCACAGTTGTATATACAATCTTGCTCAAAATAGTAGTATGCTACTTGGTTTGTTTCTACTTCAATGTGTACATGTGTTTATTTTATTATATCACCTATACGCATTAGTGGAGCCCTTAGGATCTTTGCTTGATTACCAGCGTTGTGATGGCAGTCACACTAGTGGGGGCTGGGTAATCTATAAGCACATCCTTATGCAGGTCCCTAGTCGCAGGACTATCGAGACAGGGCATCGATACTCCGGAGTAGACTAGCGCATGCGCTTCTCATCCCAGAGTGGGAGATGGTCTGTCCCACAGCCATCAGTACGTCGTACTGGAGATAGTATGCGGGTGCTCGTTAGGTTACGAGTACACTGGACATGACTCGTCGGGAACTGACCGGTTGGTATTATACCTATCGTCAGTTATCAGTTCCCAGGTGACATCAGTACAGCTTAGTCCGCTGACTTGACACTGTCACTTCGCCTCGAGTGTGTTCCCACTGTACTTAGATTACTACCCTACCACGGCTCAAAGGAGTCGTGCAAACAGGTAGTAGTTGGGTGCAGTCCCGAAGCACTTGGAGGCAGTGACGGTTAGACAGGATTCGTCTCTCCCGGTATTGGGGGTTGACATCGCACTGTGTCTAGGAGAGCCATTACACGAGTAGTCCCTGGCCAGGGCAAGCGAGATATACTGGTAGGCTTCCAGTGTTATCTCAGGGTGTTTTGGGCTTCACTCCGACACGACATGTACCGCTATTAGGGGACTGACGTTTACCGCCCCCCTAGGCCCGCCATGCGATGTATCAGACGAACAGACCGGACTGTACGGAGACTGTCACATTCAGGCTCAGTAGGAGTTCAGATGGGTTTCACCTCGTCAGTCTTCTTGTCGGCATCTACCTGGGGACCGTTACGCACAGCTAGTGCCGCTTGCGGTCTGTGGTTAAACCCACTGCTAGCGTAGTGTCGAGTCTTTAGAGTCCCACACAGAAAGCTATTCGCCTTTAGGAATAAGAGTAGTGGTCGCATGGTTTTGCGACAGGTCGCATGGTTTTGCGACAGGGTTCGGTCACATCCGTGCACTTATGCACGTACAGTGTCCGGACAGTTAATACTAGCGGGCTTTGGTTTAAGCCAGATCCTAGTGTACGTTTTGGGATTGATTTTGTCTCGTTTGTATTCGTGTTCCTCGGAACGTGGATGCGGGTGTGTATGCACAGTTGACAGAGAGACAGAGGCAGAGTATTCTCATTGGGGTTGTTTACTGTTGACTGTTGACAGTTGACTGTTGACCATTGACTTTTGCTTAACCCTAATGAGAATAAGATATATGATTAACATTAATATTAATTAAGTATTATAGTGACATGGTTGTTGAGGGGTTGACTTTGTTGACTTGTTGACTTTGTTGACCGGTTGACTAGGTTGGACTAGTTGACCATCATCATGACAATGGCTATCATTCCATGACAAAGACTTTTGCTTGCTTGTTTATTTATGCAAAATGAGTGCAGGAAATTATATAGCCATTTTGACTTAAACCATTTACACAATACTTGATTACTATTTTTGTTATGATGGCTTTTGGATTATGAGAGGTGAGAATGAGAAGAGTATGGTTCATTCTATCATTTGCTTTCTCTCTCTTGAGCTCTCTCATTCTCAAGCTCTCCCTCTTCCTCTTGCTCTCTCTACCTTAAGGCAAACCATTCTCATGTGTTGAGACTCATTGCCTTAGAGATAAAAAGACACCAAAACATTCCTCTACTCATTCTAGTTCACAAGGCCTAGCAAGCCAAGTGATCTAGTTTCTTCAAAGTTCGAAGAAGAAGCCAAAGGTAGAAGCTTTCGGGTGGATCCATCTTCGGCGCAAGGAGACGACGAGGTGAGGTCGATCCGTACACCGGAAGGAGTCGAAGACGAAGGAGTTCAAGAAAGGTATAGCCCCCTAACCGAGTAGGTAAACTCTTGTTAGGTTGTTAGTTAGTAGTTTAATAAAGATCCGGTTTTGAGTCCATGTTACCGCCTCTAGAAAATTGTTTTTCATCAAATTCCGCATGCCCGTAAGTACCGGGAGAGGTAGCATGGACTTACAGTTTAGAGGATGACGTATGATGGATTGTACCGTACGTGATGTTATGAGGCTGGAGGCCGATTGATAGATTCACCGACTCGGATATATATTGTAGACACGTATACCTTATAACTTTTAGCTGATGATGTACTTATTGCTTCGATCATGTTATTCTCATTACATTAAATATACCTGTGCTAGTACACCTACACCATTATCGATGATGCGTATGTTGCACATACACAGATTACTAGCTCACACACTTCATCATCGATAATTGCTATGTCACTATACAGTAGATCTGCTACATCATGCTATGATATATTTGCTATGTTCATATCACTGTTCCCTGTTGCATGAGATATACGGACATGCCTGCATCCTGTTAAATGTTGCATACATACTGACATGTACACCCACATACTTGGTTACAACTACATGTACTTTATGCATACATACTGACATGTACACCCACATATCTCGCTATAGCTGCATATACCCCTAAGTGGTATTTTATTGACATGTGATTTTGAGACGTTGATTATTGTGCTATTGCGCTTATGAAATGCATCATACATACTTGCTTACATGTAGATACTTATACCTTGCTACAGTTACATGTACACCTCATATGATGCTGCACTTGATTTTCGGAGGATTTGGGAACCACATGATATATTTTAAAACTGGATTTCTTTAAAAGAGTGGTTTTCCCTTAGTATGCTCATATTACTGTTTTATGTTGCATATATCAGTTTTTCATGGATTTTCGCAATGAGATATGGATTTCATGTGATTTATGGATTTGAGAACCGTGGGGGTATTTCAAGAAAATATGTATTGTTTGAAAATCCGGTTTCTCTTGCTATGATATTTCAGTGTGTCCACCATGAGATTTCTCAGTTCTGAGATTTGTGATATATAACCGATGCGGGGAGTGAGTGGGCCGTGTGCGGGTACATGGTGGAGCCCGGTATGGTTTCCCTCGGCAAGAAGTTCACAGATGATAAGCGATGAGCCTGGAAGGCTGGGCAAGTACCTACCGGTAACAGTATTTGGACTCGGCGGTTATCGTGGGGATACCGACCGGAGTGATGTACAAACATGACATCAGGGCCAGTCATGGGGACGGCGCCTGAGCATGAGGATTTACGTGTCGATACTAGATATGAGTTTCATAATGTTTCGAGTGTCGAGGTTAGACACTCAGGTTTCAATGATTTTGTTGTGTCGCGAGGGACACACGTTGTTTTATATCCTCGTATTTATCTGCATATGCTTTTATGATATTTACATGCAGGAGTTGTTATGTCAGTGGGTGACATGTGGACGAGATCCAATGCATACATGCATTGATTATATTGTTGGACGAGATCCACTGCATACATGCTTTGATTATATTGTTGGCCGAAATCCACCTGCATGCATGCATTGATTATATTGTTGGATGATATCCACTTGCTGATAGGTATTTATTATCTGTTGGCACATATGCAGGTATGGTCACCGTAGATATCATAGTATTACCTTTATGATATAGTTGACGTAGGAATCGTTGTTTATTTCAATTTCTACCTGATGATGTTTTCCTATTCACGAGTTGGCAACTCACCCCCGTTGTGCCACAGTTCTTGCAGGTTGACCGCATAGATCAGTTGCGGCATCGCTGGCACACAGCCGTTTTCGGGTCACTTGCTTGTGGTAGATGGTACATGTTGGATCGTGCCTATCTTGTATTCATTATTCATATTGTATCTAGTCACTCCATCAAATCAGAAACTAGTAATTGTATATGTTGCAGACTTAGAGGACTTGTAGTTGCGAAATTTGAGCGATGGGTTTTATGTTCGCTTTTGGGGTTGATGTCTTGTTTTACTTTTCCTTGTGTGGGTCTTTGCCGTTGGGTATCGTATACTTATTATTTATACTTGTGGTGGTTGTTTCCGCCCTTGGGCGTGATTTGCTCCCATTTGGGATGCTTTATTTTTATTCTGTGTTGTACCAGTTTTCGGGATTAGTTTTTACAAGAGTGGTGTTGCCCAAATTTTCAAAAGACAAAACGTGATTTACTATACCTTTATTTCAAAACTTCACCTCTTTATTTTTTAAAAAGGTTTAGATTTCTAGGTTTCAGCTTACTTGAATTACGTTACGCCTGTAGACGTCGCGTGATTTAAGTGCTGGTCGCGAGCTAATATTTTGGGTATGTCACAACCCGAAATTTGGCACGTGACGGCACTTAAACCACGTAAGGTCTACAGGCGTAACGCAATTCAAGTAAACCGAAAATCCAGAAATCTAAACCATCAAAAGTATTAAGTGATAAGAGCATTGTTAAAAACTTTTAGGAATCTCAATTAAAAACCTTTAACTTAAGTTTCTTTCTTAAAAATTTCGGCAGCACCTCCTTTGTAAAAATTAGCCCAGAAACGGGTACAACATAGAATATAAAATAAAACTTCCCCAAACGGGAGAAAATCTCACCCAATGGCGGAAACAAACAACACAAGCATAATATACAACGCCGTAGCGAAGAAATATAACTGAAAACAACATAAGGAGATAAAACTACATAGCAAAGACCGGTTCCTACGACCACCGCATCCAAAGTCACAAAATAATACAACATCGATCCTCACAACTCGTCTCTAAGTCAAATACATGAAGGTGGTAGATGGAGAGTACTAGATACAACAAAAGATATACAATGTACGTAAATGGAAAACCGCGAAACCCACCTATAGCAAAGGCTCAAGCCAACCGTAGCGGTATCCACAAAAGTAGAGATAATATGAAGCTCTACCACGACTACACTAAGGGACAACCTGCAAAACACTGTGGCACAACGGATGTGAGTTGCCAACTCGTGAATAGTAAATAACATCATGCAGGTAATTACATGTATGCACGTACTGCGATAATCTATCACATGCAAACTGATAGTATAATATAGCAATATGTATATGCAATTGTAACATTTCAAAAAAAAAAAAAATATTATTTTTAGGAATTTTAATAATTTAATATTAATTTTTAATGAATATTTTAATATTTCGGTATAATTAAATACCGATAAATGGGGAAAATTTTGGAAAAAAATTATGGAAATTCTAAAATAGGGTATTTTGTGGAAATATGCCATTTTTAAGTTTTTACGGTTAAGTATATGCTATTTTAGTGTTAATCGCGATTAAAAATCGCTAATTGGATTTTTTTGGCTTTTGTGCAAAAATGTGCACTTATCATTTTTCACACTTATGACACTTGTTTCATGTTTTGGATTCATGGTAGCCTAGGGTTAACCATGTTTAAATGAGCATGGTGGCTTAAACCATTTGATTATGTTGATTTGGTTTAATTAAGGGTTTAGTTTTAAAATTTAGTTAGGGTAGGAGTTGACTAGTAGGTAGGTGAGAGAGAGAGAGAGAGAAGAAAGCCATGATGGCTTTGTGTCTTGTTAGCATTTATTGAGAGAGAGGATGATGGGGGTTAATTCCATCTCACTTCAAAACTTTTGCTTGATCACTCATATCTTTCCCCTCTTACTCACACTTCACATAATAACAACACTGTGCCATTAGTTCGAAGCAGCTTCTTAGACCATGCCGTTAGAGATTCTCATAATGTGGAACAAAGGCAGCATGCTTCAGAGACTAACAAGCCAATAGAAATCAATGTTAGTATCAGTGGTAGTAGTACTAATAAAGCCTACAAGGAAAATGGTGGCAATGGTGTGATCAGCTTTAGCCATTTCTCTAGGCCTCGCGCTCTTGCAATGGCGAATCTACAACATGCTGAAAGGCTAGAAGATAGCAACAACAAGAAGGTTAACTTTGCAATAAGCAGCAACACATTGGGATCTGCTAGTGGAGTGAAGAGTGTTTTGGGAAATCAAGACCTAGTGTCTTTAGTTGAGCCAAATGGAGAGATGGGATCATTGGTTGATAAGTCCAAGGCTAATTTATGTGAAGAAGATATTTCAAGCAAGAACAGCAATCATATTAACACTGCAAACACATCACCAGAGAGAATTCAGAGTTCGAGTTTTGCACCAGGTGCAGCCATAGGAAGGCTTGAAACTACTGACAAGGGTAATGGAGCAACTGTGGCTTCTTCATCTGTGTGTTCGTGCAGCAGCGATCATAAATACAAGAAGAAAAGGAAGCATATTGATTCAGAAGAATCAGGTTATCAGAGCGAAGAGTTTGAAGACGAATCGATGGACGTAAAGAAGCCTAGCACCACTCAAGGCAAGGGGGGAAAAAAAGCGAAGCCATGCCGCAGAAGTGCATAATTTATCAGAAAGAAGGCAAAGAGACAGGATCAATGAGAGGATGCATGCACTTTAAGAGCTTGTACCCAATTGCAACAGGAACGACAAAGCTTCAATGCTTGATGAGGCCATAGAGTATCTGAAGTTTCTTCAGATGCAAGTCCAGATTATGTCCATGGGGAGTGGGTTTTGCATGCCGCCGATCATGATGCAACATATGAGACCCCTTACGATGGCTCATTTCTCGCCAATGGGCATGGGAATGGGCATGGCATTAAACTATGGATCTCCGGTCTTGCAACGGGTTCCCAGGCCTCAGATGTTTGGAATCGCCGGGCAGGGATTTCCCATGCCGATGCCTTATCGGCAGCCATCTGCCTCTTCGCGTGATACAGCTACAAAACCAGATGATCGTCATCAGCACAGCAAGATCTTAGAGAAGATGTAGACGTATCCACTAAGGTACCCCATGTGACGTCGAGGCGTTGGAGGTGCAAATGGCAACGTCGGCACCGGCACACATAAACAAGGTGAGTAGATTTATATCTATGGGGAGAAGTCGGGTGGATGGCATATAGCAGCCCCGCAGTTCGTGGTGATGTATACGGATGCGTATACACACTAACAATTATTATATGTTGTTTGAGATTAATTACTGATGTTTAGGATGGATATTGGTGTGTTGGATAGGTGAAAGGTTACAAAACCCTAGGGTAGTGGGTGCACTACACATACATATACACACATACATACCTGCATACATCCTTGTTTCATATGTGGTTATGTGTTCACGTGCGTATGGGACTATGTGTTCACATATGGATGTGAGGGCGATACTTGGGTTTGAGATGAGTCGAGGATATTTGATCTGAGATTTTGATGTCAGTGATATGGTAAAATTCATACTTGAGATACGTCTTGATGCTTTAGCGGATTTTGGGATGATAATGCCATGGGAATAGTGATATATATAAAATGATCGACATGTGATTACGATATACGATGGGATATGATATGATATGTCAGGATACTTATGATAGGCCACCTTGGGCGATGTATACTCTTGTGATGATATATGAGGATAGTATCGATATATACTAGACTGTCAGATCTTGATTATGTTGATGATGTTAGCATTGTACTAGACATAGGTCAGTACCCAGATAATGATATTTGATAAAGAAAATACCAGATGAATGATATGACGAATGTGATATTGACCCGTACCCAGATTGGGGATGCCGTACGACGGATTTACGTACGAGCTATAAATTGATGTTTGATCCCCACTCTTGATTTGGGAATAACTGATTATAGAGATATGTTATCGGATATGATATGATCGAGGCGGGGTCACCAACTATATATGTATATATATGTATTGACTCAGAGATTAGGCGGTTTCCCTTAACCTACTGTTAGCTGTAGCCCAGACTTTTAGTGGTGTAGCTATATGACTCTTATGACATTAGATGCAGTTTAGTGATCATGGTGTTCAGTATTTCAGTTCCCTCATATTATTATTGTTGCTCTGCATCGCATACTGTTGTGATTCATATTCTAGTATTGATATCCTGCTGCTAGGACACCAGCACCATTACCGATGATGCGTATGTACCACGTACACTTATTTGCTGTCGCACACACATCTTCATCGGTAATTGCCATGTCACGTACACTTAGAGAATATTATTGCCTGATTTAGCTTGTTAGCTAGTAGTGACATGATATTAGCGCAGTGCCTTATATACCAGCTTGACATTGTAGCTATTACTTGCCACTTCTTGCATACTGTTATTCATTGTATGCTGCATTCATGGATTATCATGCTCATATTCATGATTTCACATGCTATTGATGATTTGGATTCGGGTTTCCATGATGTTTTCTGGATTTGGAGGAAAACCGCAAAAACATACATATAAACTGCTTTCTCTTTTTAATCAAAATGCGGTTTTCCCATGATGTATGAGTCGTCCACCATGAGTTTTTTTGATGGATTTCGAGACCCGATTCAAGGAGGAGGATGAACCGTTTCGGGTACATGGTGGGCCCGGTGCGGTACCCCGGGGCAAGAAGATCGCAGGAGATGGCGTTGAGCCTGGCAGAGGAGCACTACCAACCGGTGATTTTACCCGACGCGTCGGATATCCGGAGGATACCGTCGTGGTCTTGATATTGATGGTAGGGGCCGGTCTGGATTGACGGCGCCCTAGATAGTGAGACTTATCAGAGACATTTAGATATTGAGATTGAGGCTATGTTTTGTGCCGATGCTGGGCACAGGTTTCATGATGTTTTTCCATGATTTTGACTATATCCTCATATTTACATGCATGATGTTTATTGTCATTAAGTGACACGTGGACGGGATCCATCTATATACAGACATTGATCACATACAGACTCTGATTACATTGATCATACTTTTCATGCATTCATACATCATCCATATGATATATTGCCACCTGATGCACTGACACGGGCACATGGGATTACATTTGGGTTAGATAGTTACCCCAGCCATTGTTATAGGTTGCTGGTTATATATTTGAGGATTATATATATTATGATCGTATGACCTAGGATTGCGTCATACATGCGATTTTGTGTTCGTAGATCTTTTTTCTACTCACGAGTTGGCAACTCACCCCCGTTGTGCCCCAGTTTCTTGCAGGTATTGCCGTACGAGTTTCATTACGGCTTTGCGGGCACAGCTTCTTCAGGTGACTTGCTAGTAGCTGGGTTATTTGTATCGTACCCATCATTATACATTGTATATTATATTTCAGTTGTATCTAGAAGTTCTATCAACCAAACATGTATTTATTTGTGATTGAGACCAGTGATGTTTATTCTTTCGACCTTAGAGTCGCGCGTTATATTTCTCTGAGTTTCATGCTGTTGAGTTTCCTTTTTGTTGTGATCCTCGCCTTTAGGCATTGTATATTATATTGCTTGTGTGGTTGATTTAAAATGGTTTTTCCTACACTCTACAACTCTTCTTGGTTTAGATTTCTGGGTTTTCGGCTTACTTAGATTACGTACGCCTTGAGACGTTCGTAGTTTAAGTGCCGGTCATATTCCGTACTTTCGGGACGTGACAACAATAATCATGAAACGTACTCTATCAGGTACTACTAAAACATGAAGCAATGCATATCAATAAATGCTGAGTATGGGATAAAACATATCATCAACACGGAATCCTCATCGTGGAGAAATTAGTGTCCATCAACGACACATCCAAATCCCAATACCTCAAGAACCGCATCCTCAGATCGGCCCTCATATCCTGTTAGTCTCATGGAACTTGAGTGTCCAACATCGACACCCGAAAACATCATGAAAACTAATGTCCAGCATCGACACGTAAATACTCATCTCTCAGGCGCCGTCACCAGGACCGACCCTCTTGTCCGTACATCTCATGGAACCTGAGTGTCCAACATCGACACTCGCAATCCACATATCATGTCCGTACATAACTCCGGTCGGTATTCCCCAGATAACCGCCTAGTCCAAATACTATCACCGGTAAGGTAGTACTCCCCTGCATCGGGCTTAACAGCATCATCTGCGATCTTCTTGCCCCGGGGTACCTCCGGGCCCCACCAAGTACCCGCATACGGCCTCATACAACTCCTCGCATCGGGTTTCTAACACAAGTCTCAGAGCCGAGAAAACTCATGGTGGACGCATCGAAATATCATATCAAGAGAAATTGGGTTTTTCAAACAATGCATAGTTTCTTGAAATACCATGGTCCTCAAATCCATAAAATCACATGAAATCCATATCTCAATGCGTAAATCCATGAAATATAATATATGCAACATAAAATAGTAATATGAGCACAACAAGGAAAACCGCTATTTAAATGCATCAAGTTATTAAATATATCAGGCGGTTCCCAATTTCTCCAAAGTCCATGCAACATCATATAAATGTGAACATGTAGCTACAACAAGGTTTATGTATAAGTATGTAGGTATGCAAGGCATATGTGTAAGAATGTAGGCATAGAAAGGTATATGTGTAAGCATGTAGGTATGCAAGTATACTACCTTTCATATGCGCAATGGAATAAGAATCAATATCTCAATTGTCCCTAACCAATACAATATCACGTATGTATATGTGTTAGCTATATCTCATATGAACAATGGAATAAGAATCAATGTCTCAATTGTCTCTAACCAATACAATATCACGTATGTATATGTGTTAGCTATATCTCATATCCACAATGGAATAAGAATCAATGTCTCAATTATCTTTAACCAATACAACATCACATATGTATAAGGGTTGTGCGTGTTATGGCAATTACTGATACAATATCATATATGTATATGAGTTGTGCGTGTCATGGCAATTACTGACGGTGTGTGTAGCATACAATTTATGCTCGTACAACATGAACCGTCAATAATAGTGTTGTGTCTCATTAATACTATGTCCATATGCAATAGGAAAATGAGGTATGCAACAATGGTACACATGCACAATCAATTTCCATATACTTATAACTAATAATCATGTCATTGAATCTAGCCCAGATGCATAACGCCATGTGGATGATTCCCCTGTAGATGTTAAATCTACTCACCGATGACTTCAAGCTAAGTAAATCCGACCACCTGCTTCCCTTTCTTCACAGCGTCCGAAGTCCCAGCTTGCGATCCTAAAATTTCACAAACACAACACATAAGACTAAATATTCTACGCTGACACAAAGACAACGAAACGCAAGGATAACGTCCACAAGATATACACACCGTGCACTTAGTGCACAAAACGCGTACGATATCGGCACAACCTTAGCTAGGAACACAAAACGACATAACCACCAAGCCTACACCCTGATCGTACCAATCGCACATTCACAACACAATATATATCGTAGAAGATAATATATATAACATCACAACTTCAAAAGAAACCCACGCCTAATTTATCCGAAAACCTAGTAAGCATATTTTAATCATTTTAGCTCAAACCTATAAGTTTAACAAAATCTAGTGGCCACAATCATCACATAATAGCTTGATTAAGCCGCAAAAACCTTTACTACAATTTTAATCTCACCCATATAAGATTTAATAAAATCTAGTTTGCAATCAAGCTTAATCAGACACTTAGGAAAAATAACAATTAACAATCTCACAACTAGGTTAAGTTTTCCATGCCAAAACAACTCAATTAACCATTACAATAATCAAAACCCTACCTTGATCTTCAAAACCTTTTCTTGAATTTCTAAACATGCAAATTAAACCCTTATTTAAACATCTAATAAGCTAGCTTAATGTATTAAAACAACAACTAAGCTTAGGGTTAGGATTTTATACCTCAAAACTTGATTCTAAACTTGCAAAAAGGTTTCCAAAATAGCCTCCAAAATACTAACTTTCATGAAGATCCAAGCTTGGTTAAGGCTAAAGAATAATGGGTATGGATTTGTTTTTGAGTTTGTGGGATTATTTGATGATTTTTGATGAATTTTAGAAGCTTGAAGAAGTGAAAATGGAGTGAGGAAATGAAATGGGCAGCAGGGGGTCGGCCACTTCAAGGAAAAGGTGAGGAATGTTGTGGAAAAATCTAGGTTAAAACACATTAAAGCTCAATTAAAGCAATTATCTTTATACCACCTCTTAATAATTTTAATTAAATCTTCATTCACCTTCAAAATATCTAGATATTTTTCCAAGATATTTTGGAAAAGAAGACAAAAGCTTAAATCTTGTGATTAAATTGGCATGGATTTAAATTAGCATAATTAACCCAATCCAAATTGTAATTAACACTAATTAAGTGCATAATTAAAAGCTTATAATAATATTTAATTAAGGAAAATTATTTAAGTGAACTAAAATTTACAAGTGACTAACGAAATACCGCAACTAGCAATTCCCTAGTTAAACTAGGTGCAGTTAATTCTATACTGAAAAAGATCACTTCTAGATTTTTACGGAAAACACAGTTTATTTTACCTATTAATGGAAAACTCACCTAAACGATTTCTAAAACGTTACAATCTTCCCAACTTAAAGAAATTCGGTCTCCGAATTTAAAATTTTATCTACGCGTACCATCGTAGGGATGAGGGAATATCTTCCGCATCACGCTCGCAGCCTCCCAAGTGATCTCACTAGACGGGCTACGCCAAAGACCCTTCATAGATGGCAAGCCTTGACCGAAGTTTCTCCACCTACCGATCCAATAAAATTATCGGTTGCTTAGTGAATGAAAGATCGCGTTCTATTGAATGGTCTGGTGCCGAATCATGTGAGAAGGGTCATGAAGGTAATTACGAAGTATCGACACAATGAATACGGGGTGAACATCTGGAAATCTGGGTTTAAGTGTCAAATGATAGGCAACGGTATTGACTCGCTCAAGGATCTCAAAAGGACCTACAATTATGGAACTAAGTTTCCCCTTCTTCCCAAAACTCATCATACCTTTCATCAGAGAAATCCGTAGGAATACATGATCCCCCACTGCGAACTCAAGTCTGCGACGACGACGGTCGGCATAAGACTTCTGTCTATACTGGGCTGCTCTCATCCTGTCCTGACTCAACTAGATCTTCTCCGTAGTCTCTTAACTACCTGGGGTCCAAAAATCCTACTCTCGCTGAGTCGATCTAACAGACTGGCGATTGACACAATTTACCATACAAAGCCTAAAAAGTTGCCATCTGAATCGTCTCCTGATAACTGTTATTATAGGAGAACTCCATCAATGGCAAGTGACGATCCCAACCGCTAACACAATTAAGCCCGCACGCATGAAGCATATCCTCCAGAGTTGGTATAGTCCGCTCTGACTGACCATCGGTCTACGGATTGGAAGCGGTGCTAAAGTTCAACAAGGTACCCAAGGCTTTATGAAGCTTCTGCTAAAGACAGCTAATGAACTGGGTGCCTCTATTGGATACAATGGATGAAGGAACTCTGTGCAAACGCACAAACTCATCTTAAACAACTAAGCTTACCGAGCATAACCGAAAGTGGTCTTCAGTGGAAGGAAGTGAGCCGCTTTCGTTTACCGGACAACAAAAACACCTAAATGGAGTCATACCTTTGACTAGACCTGGGTAGATCCAAAACGAAAATTCATGGAGATTTGCTCCCATTCCCACTCTGGAACGGTTAAAGGTTGCAACTCTCCTGCCGGTCTCAAATGCTCAACCTTAGCTCCCTGACAAGTCAGGCACCTCGAAACAAAATCCGAAATATCACTCATCATCCCTGCCCACCCGTAACTATCTCTCAAGTCACGTTACATCTTGGTGGAACTTAGGTGAACACTAAAAGCTGACTGATGTGCCTGCTCTAGGATCTCGCGTCTCTACCTATCAGTATCAGGTACACACAAACAAGTCCCGAAACATAGCACACCGTGGTCATCAATCAAGAACTCCGAATCTCTACCCTGCCGAACATGCTTAAGAATCTCAGGCAAATGGTCATCGGCGGGCTATGCCTCACGAAAACGATTATGTAGAAGTGGATGGATGCGGACGTAAGCAAGCTGTCCCCCAGTGGAGGTGAACTTAAACTGTACTCAGCTGTCGCACAAGAACTGTAATTCTGCAGAAGATTGTCTCTGAACTGCGCTCAACTGGGACAAGCTAACCCCGGGCCTACGACTCAAAACAGCAGCTACCACATTCGCTTGCCCGGGTGATAAAGGATCTCACAATCATAATCCTTCACAATCTCCATCCAACGACGCTGTCATAAAATCAGATCCCGCTGTAGGAAGATGTACATTAAGCTCGGTGGTCCGTGAAAATCTGACATGACTCTCCGTACAAGTAGTGTCTCCAAATCTTCAGCGCAAGACCACTGCGGCCATCTCGAGATCATGAGTGGGATAATTCTACTTGTGCTTCTTAAAATTTCGGGAAGCATAAGCGATAACTCTATCATGCTGCATCAATACACAATCGAGCCCCACTCGTGAAACATCACAGTAAACGACAAAGTCGCCCGATCCAGAAGGCAAAGATAGAACTGGTGCAGTCGTCAACCGAGTCTTCTACTGCTGAAAAGTAAGCTCGCATGACTCAGTCTAAGAAAAGAAGCCCCCTTCCTTTTCAGTCCGGTCAACGGTGCAGCAATACAGAAGAAATCCTGCACGAAATGATGGTAAAAACCGGCTAAGCCCAAAAGCTGCGGACCTCTGTCACTGATACAGGTCTGGGCCAAAGCTGTACGGCCTTGATCTTCCTCGGGTCCATACGAATATCGTCTCCCGTAACCACATGACCAAGGAAGCCAACACTATCAAGCCAGAAGGAACACTTCGAGAATTTAGCAAATAGCCGGTGCTCTCTCACTGTCTGCAAAGTCATTCTCAAGTGCTGCTCATGTTCCTCTCCACTCTTAGAATAGACCAGAATGTCATCAATAACATAATAATAAACTGGTCGAGGAACGGCCTGAAAAATCTGGTTCGTCACATTCATGAACGCTGCTGGGGCATTGATGAGTCCAAACGACACCACCAAAACTTCATAATGCCTATAGCGCGTACAAAAAGCAGTCTTCGGAATGTCATCATTCCGAACCCGCAACTGATGATGGCCTGATCACAAATCAAACTTAGAAAAATGTCCTGCACCCTGGAGCTGATCAAACAAATCGTCAATGCGAGGTAAAGGATACCTATTCTGCACCGTAACTCGGTTCAATTGATGAAAATCAATGCACAACCTCAAACTGCTGTTCTTCTTCTTGACGAACAGAATAGGAGCTTGATTGTTCGATGTTTTGCGTACGTGCATTTTAAGATCAAAGTTTAGAATATACCGCAATCAATAACGGTGTCGCTTGGTAGCTAGCCGGTTGAGTACGGGTCGGTCCACAGGGAAAACGTGTTCTTTTCCTATTGTTCTTACGAGTTAAGTCCTATTTTTGGTAGGCTTTGATTTTAGAAAAACTAAGATTGAATTTCATTTGATTTAAAACCTTGCTAGGGTTAGGATTAGGTTAGTTTGGAAAGAGAATTCTACTCACTGCTTCCTTTGCCCTAGTTAAGAACGACTAGGAAGAAACGTAGTTTCTTCCTTTTGGTCCTTGTCCGTCCTTTCTTAACTCTTAGCCCTAACCTCTATGTAAATCAACCAAAACCGGTCTAATTAGGGAATCACCGCTATCTCATAGGAAAGTGTGCCGTAGTGAGCGGTGTGTGTTTGATTAACATAGAGTCCTAATTTAAAGTATTATACGAGCAAGAAAGGAGTGAGAGATTTCCATCTCTCAAACCTACCCAAACCTAACCCTAACAAGTGAGGAATTACTCACTCATTAGGGATGTTACGATGAAATTCATTTTTATAATTTTCTTTTTAATTAACTAATGAACTTGCAGATAAATAAAGACAGATACAAAAATGCAGAGAAATAAATTTCAATTAAGAAGAACACAAGATTAAAATGAAAAAAAACTTACTTCTATTGATGACCTCTTGACGATTACAATGAAACTAAAATTTAATCTAGAAATTAAAAGAGGCATGCCCCAAAAGAGGCTGTAGGCTTTCCTATTTATAGATAGGAGAAACCCTAGGTTTTACATCTGATCCACATTTGAAACTACAGAACTACCCCTAAGAAAGCTGGGTCAAAGCACCGACACCCACCGACACGTGCACTGCACGGCCGCGGAACCGCAGCAGAATGCCATGTTTGGCCGCGGATCCGCGGCCATATGGTGAGATCTCTGGCTCATTTCTTCAGGGTTGCTTCATGTTGCCTTTTTCCTCTGTTTTATTCACTTGGTTCTTCAGAATCTTTTCTACTTTCTTCCAGATTTCCAATAGTGCAGAATTTGTGGACTTTTACCGTAAGCTTCACGTTGAAGTCTTGAATCTTGTGCTGCCCTTGTGCTTTGTTTGCTGAACTGTTCACTAGTCTTCGTTTGTTCCTTAAACTGGTAGGTGGCATCATACAGTTTCATCTATTTGTTGGTCGTAGTCTCACATTTGTAGCGTCTTTTCATGACTTTCACTGTATTGTTCTGAGAACCTGTAACCCGCAACTATTTAGCAGACATGGATCAAAAGCACCTATTTATTCATAATATGATTAAGAATGGGGAATATAATAATGCAAAATTCTGATATGAACAAATACCCCCAAACTTATCTTTTGCTCGTCCCGAGTAAAACTATTTTTATTCTCGAAAAAATCTAACCTCACTTTCGCAGGGAATCGCGTTTGCACTGAGCTCGTGCAACAAGCCGTTAAACCTCTAGGTGTCCCTAGTAGGATGAGTGTTGTCTCCCGAGGATTTTCAGCGGATACTACCCACAAAATCCGATCAATTTGGCCTATTGACTTTCATTCTTCAATTTGGTATTCTAGCAAGAAATTCTATTATCTTCAACTTAGAAACCATCAACCCATATTTTTCACACTTAATTATCATTTAACTTAAAATCGTATATGTCCTGTAGATTTATTAAGCTTTCAGCATCTTTTGAGTTTTCCTTCTAAGTTTCCGCCTCAACTTAGGAATTTTTATCATCTCTAATGAAGGTATATGCCCTATCTTTCATTCCTATCTCTCATCCAAACCCCAATCATATACCCCTACATGTGTGTATGTATCACCCATATACTTGGAAATTCAATTCAAGTTATCATACTCTTGTCGATCGTCCAATGTACTTTTAATTTGTGAATTTTAGATGAAATTGCTCACACATCCTTCATGCGACCGTTAATACTACTTGAGGTACTAATGACCGATTACAAAATATGTTTGCGCATTTAGGCGTAATTCCTCATCTTGTAATACCTAAGGCTTTAGCAGTGACTCCCCAACCAGTTGGTCTAAGGCACTAGGTGATAAAGCACCCTCGCTATATATTTTTTATTTTACGCAGCTTAAGTAATTACAAAACCAGTGTACATTTTTTATATCTCTTATTTCACACTTATATTTTAATTTTTTCTCATACTAAGGATTTAGACAAGAGCATTTCAAGGTATCCTCTACTATCCCAAGTTTCAAGGTGCATGTATGTGCGAGTTGTAGGGTATATATTTTCAGAATTTAGACTAAAGGGTCGGAATTATTTTTCAGACTTACACCTCAATAAAAATTTCAATAATCTTCCCTTATTTTAACTTAACCCACGAACTAAACTCAAAATTTTCCTATTTATAAATAAACTACAAGGACTTATATTTTCTACCGCTAAACTTTAAGAAAGGTTATTTTTAGGGTTTTTAATTTACTAAGTTTAGGATCTAGTTTTTCCTAGCTAGTTAACCGTCTTGTCAAACTTAAGTCAGATATGGCCAAAGTTGAAAAAAAATTATTTTTTTAATTTTAATTTTTTAGTTTTTCAATTTTTTATTTGATTTTACTTTTATATATTTTTTTTATTTTCATTTTTTCAATTTTTATAATTTTTTTTATAAAGATGCAATGCAGAATTAAACATTCAAAGAAAGAAAAGATAAAATATGTACAAAAATTAAAATATGCAATGCAATGATAACTATTTACAAACCACCTCCTCCCCCAAACTTACTAAAAGCAGTGCCCTCACTGCTCATGTCCTCACCGTCCCCTTGAATGTGAACGGAAGCGTTCCTTTCTCGCTAGCAGCGTAGATACGCCATATTCAATCTCTGTCACCCGGTGATCCAAGTTGGTCACCATCCCTACCAACCTATTAATCCCCCTAGCGGCTCTTTTAAGCAGACGTGCATGTTCTGCGGGTGTAAGCTTTTCCTCGCTCGCGGTCGAGCTGGAACTGGGTGTTCTGGCGTGTACATGTTCGGCCGGTTCTGTTCGCGACCATACATAGGTATAGGACGTGGATAAACCCTCAATAAGAGGCATAATGGGGATACCTCCATGCATGTAAAACCCAAATTTCTCTACAGGGAGAAAATAACGACACAGTTGTGTCACTAACATAGGGCATGGGTAATCGGCAGCCCTCTTGCCAGCACTAATTGAATTAAGCAACACCGTGCACATGTCATATCTTGGGTTCCTAGTCATTAAGGTTTGCACGATATGAAGAGATGTGGTGAAAAATTTTGTATTATGTGAACTGCCAAAAATGTTGTTTTGTGCCCAACGGCACACGGTTAATACATTGGCGAAGAGAGTTCTAGCCTGTATGCTTTTCGAACAGTCATTACCCATTAAGGGTAGGTAATCCTCGAATTGGAGGGGTTGGTCATGGGTAGGTAGTCTAGGTATTAAGGTGACTTCATGGATAGAGTCCCTATCGATTATGATTTCCCTATCACCCCAAATAAGCCTAATATATCTGTGTTGTGAAAGGCATCCGTCTTCTATGCACTCGTAAAATCGTGTGACGAGATCTGGAAGAGCGAAAGAGTTTGGATGATTAAAAAGTAAGAAATTCCACTCTCGCTTCCGGATCTCTTCACCGAAATAACTACCGTAGATTGTGTGTGCAAACATTTGTGAAAAGTCCCTCTCAAATTGTAGGGTTGGTGCCATCGCAGAGAGTAAATTGAAAAAATTAATTTTTAACAGAGAGGAAAGAGAACTGCAAACCTCCTCTGAAGATTTCAGAGGGCGACGTCACCAACAGGCGGCGGATGCGCAGCAGGAAGCAGGGCATGGCGGTGGTAGGGCGGCGGCTTGGAGAGATCTCTCTACAGAAATTGGAGCGGTGGCTAGGGTTTTTAGAGAGATGAAATTAGGGTTTGGTAAAAGGGAGAGAGGGGCCGGGTTCTATTTAGAGGGGGTGTTTTGGCTATTTGTAAAAAGGACCTCTCAAAGAGAGGATTTTATTTGTAAATAAAATTTTTAATCTTTATTTTTTTTTGAAACTGGAAATTTACAAAAATACCCCCAAAAATTTGATTTTTTTATTTTTTGTTTTTATGTTGTTTTTATATAATTACAAGTGGTACATACCCCCAAACTTATTTGAAACAGTGTTTTCACTGTTCAAGCGGTGAAGTTCAGGTCTAGGGGGGAAAAGAGAACAGTATCAATCTATACATGGCCTTACACAGGCCAAAAGTGAGCACCAACCATTAAAATATTCTATCTCTGTAGTGTGTTGGTTGGTGAAAGAATGCGGAGAGGAAAGAAATGGAGAATACTCGAGACCGTATAAGAAGAAAGGTGGAATATGGTCTCGGTATATTAGGAGAAGAATGGCAGAAGAGAGAAAGAAGTGTAGTACGAACTGAGGGTGTAAATTGAGTGAATAAATTAGCACAAATTGTGATGACCGATGTGTAAAAAGTGATTGTGCTAATCTATCAACCTGTTGAGAAATGGGGTCAAATCCCTCAAGATTTACGAGAAAACATGGGTACGGCGAACTTAGTAACCCAGACATTGAAAATGGAAGTGTAACGGTTTCTTGCAAGGTCGGAACGAGGATGGAGGGAAGTGATTGAGGAAGGGTATTGGGTAAAGATTCAGGAGGGTATGCGCAGTCGATGAAAGGGGTAGAATGAATTGGAAAATCCAACTCCTCAGGTAAAACTGCTTCATCCTCAATAATTTTCTCAATACTCTCCTCAAAATTTAGCTTATGCATGCAATTCTCATCAAAATCAAGACGCATATAAAGTTTGGGAAAAACATTTAATGACTCGGGAAAATGAATTGGAGAGAAAAACTCAGTCAAATCTGCGGGTTCATCATCTAAAATATTCCCGGCATCGATATCCTCAATCAAGTGAAAACCAATTTTCTTAGACACCTCATCAAAAGCATGGATATTAATCAATTCAGGTTCTAGAGTGGAGGTGTAGAGGTCAAAAGGATTGGTGATGGTTTCACTCGAAAGGGACCCTTCACAATCAGGTAAATCAAACACTACAAAGTCGCACAACTCATTAATCGTTCTATCTTCAAGTGGTGAATCATTTGGAACACTTGATAGACATTCAAAACAGGAATTGTGGGATTTAATTGGGGATGGGTAGGTTTGATTTGGAAGGGTGCACAGCTCACTCTCTCCACTCAAGTTATCAATTTTTCCAACCGCCTCATCATACATTGGAAAATTTGGAGCTAGTTGGAAACTAGCTACTGGGTCGCTAGGTTGTATGAGGGCGGTCATGGACGCATTCAAATCCATCATCTGTTGGCTTGACGCTACCATAAAATCTTTCAACGACTATTCCAGACTAGACATGGGTTGACGGGGTTTCAGTAAAAGATTCAAACTTGTTTGGATACGTAAAACTCCCAAATGGCTATGAAGAAACAATGTCTAGGGAAGGTGCAAAAGTCAAGTAGGACTGGTAGGAATTGAATGGTTGGACAGGAGTAGGATCAATATTTGGATATGAAGGTGAATGGAATTGTTGATCCAAAGAATTCGCAGTGGTGAAAGGAGTGAAAGATCGGTTATGAGATTGTTCAATATGTTCAGCAATAGACATGTGTTTCGGAGTTACAATAGGACTCGAAAAAGGGGTATCAACGTAAGAAGGTGGTGAAGGTTGAAATGGTTGATATAAGGTAGATTGCGGAGTCCAACTGGTTGTCCTAGACGCGTCTATTCGATCTTTCAAAGAAATTTTGGGCATGGAGGGGTCGTTCGAAATTTGACTAAAACAAGAGGCGTAGGAAGTAATGTCTGCTTGAGGGTACCAAAGTTCGGCAAGAGTTTTGTGAGGTGGGGTACACATGATGTGATCAGAGAAAGGAAAAGAATGTGATTTTTTTTAATTTTTTTAATTATTTTTTTTTGTTAAAAAAAAAATTTTTGTTTTTGAGTTTTGAAATTTTTGAAAGTGTTTTTTTAGAAAGAGTTTTGCAAAAATTTGTACGGAACTACGGCACAATCACAATTTAAGGATGCACAAACAAGCCTAGAGCTAGGGTCTCCTAAGTCAACTAGACTGCTCCTAACTGTCCAAAGTGACAAGTTGTGAGATATCCCTCAAATCGCCTCTTCACCGCCAATTGTGGCCAGGTAAGCACAAGTGAAGAAAGGAAGATCCGCTCACGAATCACCGTGAGACGGGCCTTTTAAAATTACCTTTCTCGCCTGTCTAGCCTAGGCAAAGTCAGGTTTAGATAAACGACCGATTGCCCACAACCTTCTTATGTCCTAAAGAGCGCGACAGTCCTTAATTGGTTGAGTCTAGATATCTTTTAATTAACTCGAGGGTGATGCATATGCTTTTTGTGATTCTGGGGTCTTGGGAAGGGTAATGAAATCCCCACCCAATCTTGATTGGTGTTATAACCCCTTAAAAGTCCGTATTAATTATGCAAAGCAGTTAACACACCAAAAATCTAAAACACTTTCAAAATTTTTTAAGCGCAAAGAATCCTGCACAAAAACAATTTATTGGAGAGGGAGAAAAATTTTGTGTAAAGAACCCTGCAGGAAAATTTTTCAGTGGAGCTCAGGGTAGGAGAGGGGACAAAAATACTTACAGAGAAATTTTCAAGTGCTGACGTCAGCAGTTGACCGCGGTTCCGCGGTCAAAAGCTTGAATCTGCCGCGGTTCCACAGTGGGTCAGTTAGATCAGGCCGTCAAAACTTTTCAGTTTTCTGTTGTAGTTCTCCTCTGTCTGCAGATCCTCTGTTTGCTGATTTGTTCACTGTGTTTGCTCCAGATCTGAATCAGTCCGTCTTTTCATTCCTGCACAATTCGCACAAAAACCGATAAAAAATAACAAGATAATTTTTTAATTTTTTTAATTTTTCAGTTTTTATAAAATTTTTTTTCAATTAACCCGAAATTACAAAAAGAAAATAACTACCGTTTCCCCGGCAACAGCGCCATTTGATTGTTCGATGTTTTGCGTACGTGCGTTTTAAGATAAAAGTTTAGAATATACCGCAATCAATAACGATGTCGCTTGGTAGCTAGCCGGTTGAGTACGGGTCGGTCCACATGGAAAACGTGTTCTTTTCTTATTGTTCTTACGAGTTAAGTCCTATTTTTGTTAGGCTTTGATTTTAGAAAAACTAAGATTGAATTTAATTTGATTTAAAACTTTGCTAGGGTTAGGATTATGTTAGTTTGGAAAGAGAATTCTACTCTCTGCTTCCTTTACCCTAATTAAGAACATAGGTGTTAGGGTAATAGTCAACAAAGGGGATTAGCACGACTAGGAAGAAACGTAGTTTGTTCCTTTTGGTCCTTATCCGTCCTTTCTTAACTCTTAGCCCTAACCTCTATGTAAATTAACCACAACCGGTCTATCTAGGGAATCGCCGCTATCTCATAAGATAGGGTGCCGTAGTGAGCGGTGTGTGTTTGATTAACATAGAGTCCTAATTTAATGTATTATACAGGCAAGAAAGGAGTGAGAGATTTCCATCTCTCAAACCTACCCAAACCTAACCCTAACAAGTGAGGAATTACTCACTCATTAGGGATGTTACGATGAAATTCATTTTTACAATTTTCTTTTTAATTAACTAATGAACTTGCAGATAAATAATGACAGATAATAAAATGCAGAGAAATAAATTTCAATTGAGAAGAACACAAGATAAAAATGAAAAAAACTTACTTTTATTGATGACCTCTTGACGATTAGAATGAAACTAAAATTTAATCTAGAAATTAAAAGAGGCATGCCCCAAAAGTGGCTGTAGGCTTTCCTATTTATAGACAGGAGAAACCCTAGGTTTTACTTCTGATCCACATTTGAAATTAAAAAACTACTTTAAGAAAGCCGGGTCAAAGCACCGACACCCACCGACACGTGCACTACACGGCCGCAGAACCGCGGCGGAATGCCATGTTTGGCCGCGGATCCGCGGCCATATGGTGAGATCTCTGGCTCATTTATTCAAGGTTGCTTCATGTTGCCTTTTTCCTCTGTTTTCTTCAATTGGTTCTTCAGAATCTTTTCTACTTTCTTCCAGATTTCCAACAGTGCAGAATTTGTACACTTTTACCGTAAGCTTCGCGTTGAAGTCTTGAATCTTGTGCTGCCATTTTGCTTTGTTTGCTGAACTTTTCACTGGTCTTCGTTTGTTCCTTAAATTGGTAGGCGGCATCATACAGTTTCATTTATTTGTTGGTCGTAGTCTCACATTTGTAGCGTCTTTTCATGACTTTCACTGTATTGTTCTGAGAACCTGTAACCTGCAACTATTTAGCAAACATGGATCAAAAGCACCTATTTATTCATAATATGATTAAGAATGGGGAATATAATAATGCAAAATTCTGATATGGACAGAGCTCCCCAAAGCGAAACACTTGGACGTACAAGTCCCCCAACAAGTATCACTTGCAGCTGATCCTTAAGCTCTCTAAGCTCCACCGGCTCATCTGGAATAACATCGGAAACCTCTTGCACGATAGGAACCCGGTCCAACGAATCTACTGTGGCTCCGGTATCACGAATGAAAGCCAAAAATCCTCGACATCCTTTCTTTAAAAGCCGACTAGCGAAAAAGGCTGAAATCAAGCTGTGAGGGGCGGCACCACGGTCCCCCTGCACAAAAGAACTAACTCGCCGGGAAAACAAAACCTGACTGTCTTCTCACGGCAGTCGACAGACGCATAGCACGCAGTTAACCAGTCTGTGCCCAGGAGAACGTCAAAGTCCAACATAACTAGAAGGATCAAATCGACGGACGAATCTCTATCTCCTATCTGATTGGCACTCGACCGAAACACGTGTCGTGCAACCAAAGAATCGCCAACAGGAGTAAACACAACAAATGGTTGATCTAGCATACACGACTCTCGGCCCAACCTCAGCACGAAGCGTGTAAAAACATACGAGTACATTGATTCCGGATTAAACAAAACGTGTGCATCATAAGAACATACGAAAAAGAATTCTTGAAAACTCTGCATTGGACGCCTGCGCGTCCTGATGAGCCAAAGCAAATGCTCGTGCCTGTCCTCTATCTGCAACTGGCTATCCTCCTCCTCTGCCACCCTGTCCTATCTGAACAAACACTCCGCGACCATGACCTCTCTGAACATAAGTCTGACGTGGATCAACAACAGGCGCAAAAAGCAACTCTTCCCGAGGTGAAGGTGGTAAGGTAACAGATGGTATGACTGCCTTTCTCTGGCGTATCACGGTACAATCTTGAATGCGATGATAGAAACCCCCACACCGGAAACATACATACGATGACTGGTTACCCTCCTGGGGATAAGAGCTAAACAACTGGCCTCGTCCTAAGCCTCTGCTACTTCCGTGACCTGAACGAAATCTGTCGCGGCATCTAAACATCTGTCTCTGGGCTGATACATCCGTACGATCCCTCCTCGGTCCTAGAACTTCTAAAGTCTCGGAAAGACGCTCTTCATCTAGTAGGGCTGCGTCTACTGCTGATGTATACATGACACAATCCTGTGTGTTGATAGCGAGGAATAACTGGGTAACAGGAGTGGCAACCTCCTGTCGCTGCGCTCGACTGGCCTCAACCAACGATCCCATCATCTGGCGCAAATCCTGCATCTCTGTCTCTAGCCTAGTGATACGATCTATCGAAGGCGGATCAATCTACTCCTGTACAGCAAGCGTACCATTCTGGTCAGTCCTCGTCTTAGACGAGCCAACTCTGACCTCGGCTCTCGCTGCCTCTCCCTGTGCCCTCATAGTCTTCGGCAGCAGAATAGCTAGAAATAGAAACAAGATTCGATAAGAACACGGAAATCGAATCACAAGGATATATATAATCACGGAAGGAATTTCAAGCAATATGTCCTAAGGTCACTTAGGCGGAGTACCGTGTCGTAAGTATGCCGCGGATACACAAACACTACATCACTCTGCTTAAGCCATCTTCTCCATCATACCAAGGTCATCCTACACTCCGAAAGGTAAAACCTAGCGCTCTGATACCAACTTTGTCACGACCCAAAATTTGGCACGTGACAGCACTTAAACCACGTAACGTCTACAGGCGTAACGCAATTCGAGTAAGCCGAAAACCCAGAAATCTAAACCATCAAAAGTAGTAAGTGATAAGAACATTGTTAAAAACTTTTGGGAATCTCAAGTAAAAATCTTTAACTTAAATTTCTTTCATAAAAATTTCGGCAGCACCTCCTTTGTAAAAACTAGCCCTGAAACGTGTACAATATAGAATATAAAATAAAGCATCCCCAAACGGGAGCAAATCTCGCCCAACGGCGGAAACAAACACCACAAGCATAATATACGACACCGTAGCGAAGAAATATAACTGAAAACAACATAAGGAGATAAAACTACATAGCAAAGACCGGTTCCCATGAGCACGGCACCCAAAGTCACAAAATAATACAACATCGATCCTCACAATTCATCTCTAAGTCAAATACATGAAGGTGGTAAATGGAGAGTACTAGATACAACAAAAGATATACGATGTACATAAACGGATAACCGTGAAACCCACCTATAGCAAAGGCTCAAGCCAACCGAAGCGGTATCCGCAAAAGTAGAGATAATATGAAGCCCTACCGCGACTACTCTGAGGGACAACCTGCAAAACATTGTGGCACAACGGGGGTGAGTTGCCAACTCGTGAATAGTAAATAACATCATGCAGGTAATCACAGGTATGCACGTACTGCGATAATCTATCACATGCAAACTGATAGTATAATATGGCGATATATATATTTGCAATAATCATTAAAGGCACTCTATCAGGTAATACTAAAATATGAAGCAATGCATATCAATAAATGCTGAGTATGGGATAAAACATATCATCAACACGAAATCCTCATCGTGGAGAAACTAGTGTCCATCAACGACACATCCAAATCCCAATATCTCAGGCACTTCATCTTCAGATCGGCCCTCATATCCTGTAAGTCTCATGGAACCTGAGTGTGCAATATCGACACCCGAAAACATCATGAAAACTAGTGTTCAGTATCGACACGTAAATACTCATCTCTTAGGCGCCGTCACCAGGACCGGCCCTCATGTCCGTACATCTCATGGAACCTGAGTGTCCAACATCGACACTCACAATCCACATATTATGTCCGTACATAACTCCGGTCGGTATCCCCAAGATAACCGTCGAGTCGAAATACTATCACCGGTAAGGTAGTACTCCCCTGCCTCGGGCTCAACGCCATCATCTGCGATCTTCTTGCCCTGGCGTACCTCCTGGCCCCACCATGTATCCTCACACGGCCTCATCCAACTCCTCACATCGGGTTTCTAACATAAGTCTCAGAACTGAGAAAACTCATGGTGCACGCATCAAAATATCATATCAAGAGAAATCGGGTTTTTTAAACAATGCATAATTTCTTGAAATAGCATGGTCCTCTAATCCATAAAATCACATGAAATCTATATCTCAATGCGTAAATTCATGAAATATAATATATGCAACATAAAACGGTAATATAAGCACAACAAGGAAAAATCGCTATTTAAATGCATCAAGTTATTAAATATATCATGCGGTTCCCAATTTCTCCAAAGTCCATGCAACATCATATAAAGGTGAACATGTAGCTATACCAAGGTATATCTGTAAGCATGTAGGTATGCAAGGCATATGTGTAAGCATGTAGGCATAGTAAGGTATATGTGTAAGCATGTAGGTATGCAAGTATACTACCTTTCATATGCGTAATGGAATAAGAATCAATGTCTCAATTGTCCCTAACCAATACAATATCACATATGTATATGTGTTAGCTATATCTCATATGCATAATGGAATAAGAATCGAAGTCTCAATTATCCCTAACCAATACAATATCATGTATGTATATGTGTTAGCTATATCTCATATCCACAATGGAATAAGAATCAATGTTTCAATTTCCCTAACCAATACAACATCACATATGTATAGGGGTTGTTCGTGTCATGGCAATTACTGACGGTGTGTGTGTAGCATACAATTTGTGCTCGTGCAATATGAGCCGTCAATAATAGTGTTGTGTCTCATTAATACTATGTCCATATGCAATAGGAAAATGAGGTATGCAACAATGGTACACATGCAAAATCAATATCCATATACTTATAACTAATAATCATATCATTGAATCTAGCCCAGATGCATAACGTCATGCGGGCGATTCCCCTGTAGATGTTAAATCTACTCATCGATGATTTCGAGCTAAGTAAATTCGACCACCTGCTTCCCTTTCTTCCCAGCATTCGAAGTCCCAGCTTGCGATCCTAATATTTCACAAACACAACACATAAGACTAAATATCCTGCGCCGACACAAAGACATCGAAACGCAAGTATAACGTCTACAAGATATACACACTGTGCACTTAGTGCACAAAACGCGTACGACATCGGCACAACCTTAGATAGGAACGCAAAACGACATAACCACCAAGCCTAGACCCTGATCGTACCGATCGCGCATTCACAACACAATATATATCGTAGAAGATAATATATATAACATCACAGCGTCAAAAGAAACCCACACCTAATTTATCCGAAAACCTAGTAAGCATATTTTAATCATTTTTGCTCAAATTTAGAAGTTTAACAAAATCTAGTGGCCACAATAATCACATAATAGCTTGATTAAGCCACACAAACCTTTACTACAATTTTAAGCTCACCCATATAAGATTTAGTAAAAGCTAGTTTGCAATCAAGCTTAATCAGACACTTAGGAAAAATAACAATTAACAATCTCACAACTAGGTTAAGTTTTCCATGCCAAAACAACTCAATTAACCATTACAATAATCAAAACCCTAACTTGATCTTCAAAACCTTTTCTTGAATTTCTAAACATGCAAATTAAAGCCATATTTAAACATCTAATAAGCTAGCTTAATGTATTAAAACAACAACTAAGTTTAGGGTTAGAATTTTATACCTCAAAACTTGATTCTAAACATGCAAAAAGGTTTCCAAAATAGCCTCCAAAATGCTAACTTTCATGAAGATCCAAGCTAAGTTAAGGCTAAAGAATAATGGGTATGGATTTGTTTTTGAGTTTGTGGTATTATTTGATGATTTTTGATGAATTTTAGAAGCTTGAAGAAGTGAAAATGGAGTGACGAAATGAAATGGGCAGCAAGGGGGGGTCGGCCACTTCAAGGAAAAGGTGAGGAATTGTCATGACCTGGAAATGGCACGTGACTGGCACTTGAATCATATGAAGTCTATAGGGCTCCATCTAATTCAAGTAAGCCAAAAATCCCAGAAATCTAAACTATTTTTAAAGAAAGTGTTTTGATAAAATAAGCCGAATATGCGTTTTTAAAATATCAAGTCTTTTCTGAAAATTTCGGCAGAGTTTCCTTTGTAAATACAGGCCCCGAACGGGGTACATCATGATAAATATATGCATCAATGATAAAAGGCATCCCCAAGTAGGAGCTAGCACTTCGTCAATCGACGGCCACAACCATGCAAGCAATATAATATACAACGCCGAAGGGCGATGATCAAAACTCAAAAGGAAACTCAAAACATCAATGAACACCATAATAATACAATGCGTGACTCTAAGGTCGTAAGAATATACAACTCTGGTCTCTAAGTTTGAAATAAATATACATGTCTGGTTGATGGAGTTTTCTAGATACAATGAATAAAATAAAGTACAATGGTCATCACGATACAAGTGAACCCACCTACCAAAACAAATCATCCG
This sequence comes from Agapanthus africanus, assembly GCA_030015575.1. Taxonomy (NCBI): domain Eukaryota; kingdom Viridiplantae; phylum Streptophyta; class Magnoliopsida; order Asparagales; family Amaryllidaceae; genus Agapanthus; species Agapanthus africanus. The sequence goes on from CM057337.1 coordinate 518,895,656, forward strand.
GAATGGAAGCAGTGTGCCAGCAAAGCCGTAACGAAACCTGTACGGCAAAACCTGCAAGAAATTGTGGCACAACGGGGGTGAGTTTCCAACTCGTGAGTAGAAAATATCACCGAGCAGAAATCGTATGTATGACTCAATCCTAGGTCAATACGATCAAATATTTATATAACCTCAAATGATAAAGTTTGAAGCATGAAAAGGTGGCAAAGGTAAACATCTATACATAAGTGTAATCCCATGTGCTCGTGTCAGTGCCTCAGGTAGCAATATATCATATGTATGAGGTATGACTGTAATGTAATGAAAACAGTATACATGTAAATGAAGAAACTGTTTTCTTGTTTTAGTGAGATTTCTGTTTGTATAACACGAGGTATCATCAATGAAATCAACATAATCAGTGTCTAGCATCGACACAAAACATAAATCCCAATATCTCAATATCATAGTGTCTCGATACCTCGGGCTCTGTCAGTCCGAATCGGCCCATATCATCAAATCACACGACCACGGACGGTATCCTCCGGATATCCGCCGCGCCAAACAATCACCGGTAGGCAGTCTGCCCCTGCCAGGCTCATCATCCTCTATGAAATCACTCTCTCCCCGGGGTACCATACCGGGTCTACCATGTACTCGAGACGGTTCATACTACTCCTTGAAACGGGTCTTGAAATCCAACAGCTATAATGAAAACTCTTGGTGGACGACTCATACATCACGAGAAAACCACAACTTGCATTTTAAAAAGAGAGAGAGAGAAGTTTATATATATTCTTGCGGTTTTCCCCCGAATCCCAAAATCTCATGAAAATCCGAAATCCAAAAATCAAGAGTAAGTAAACAGTGAATATCGGCATAAAACCCCAAATTACTGCATAAACAATGAATATATGAATGCATCTAATATCATAACATGAGTGCAATATTTAAACTAGCATATGAAAGCGATAACATATTGCAACTATCAGCTAGCAGGCTATGTCAATGAAATAATATTCACTAAAGTGTACGTGACATGGCAATTACCGATGATGATGTGTGTGAGCCGGCAAGCAAGTGTACGTGGAGCATACGCATCATCGGTAATGGTGCTGGTGTCCTGGCAGCATGATCTCAATAATAGCATGTGAAAACACAATATAAGCATGCAAATGCGATGCGAACAGCAATAATATGCGGGAGCTGAATAATAAACACAACAAAGAAGAATCTACAACAATATATATATATGTGTCATACAGTTTTGCCATTTGAAATAACACGAATCGTGGTGTTTAGAAAATAAGGGCTACGGTGTTTTAAGAAAAGATGCGTCTTTTGAAAATATCCGTATAATACCTTGGCCTGTTTTTAAAATACTCACGATTCGTTAGTTTTGAAATAGGTATGCCTCGAGTCTATTCAAACATCTACAAGTAAAATACATGACTAAACGAACAATCTAACCGAAAGGGTAAGGGAAAACCGCCTAAATCTGAGTCAATACATATAAATATAATAGTCGGTGATCCCTCCTCAATAGTATCACGTACGCTACAATATACATATATATAATATGACATCCTTGAGTCAAGAGTGCGGATCTATCATCAATATATAGCTCGTACGGTAAATCCATCATACGACATCCCAATCTGGGTACGGGTCAAATACCACATTCATCACATCATTTATCTGGTATCCTTATCATCATATCTCATGAATTGGGGTACTGATCTATGTCTAGTACAAACTGATACCATCTGCACATATATGTGTGTAGGGTTCCTAGGCACACTAATGAGGTCTCACAAGGCATCAACCATGCCAATTTCAAATTTTACGGGTGCCGAGAAACCCTAATACGGATCGTTAACTAGAAATTTAGGCGATAAAGCAACAAGTTAACTACTTTAACTAAGAGTACGGAAATACAACCTTTGTAGATCCGGTCCTCCACCTCCATGGCTCCGTGATGAAATCCTCTCCGCTGTCCAAATCAAAATCCGGGCTCTAGCGTCGGCTTCATCGGAGAAATGGGCGGGCAAGGTCGTCGGCTTCGTGCCGAAGATGATCTACGTCGAAGCATCACAAGATCAAGCTCCCACTTCACCAAGTCATGAAACTTGTGAAGAAAACACACTCTACTACTTGGCAAGAGGTAGAGGATGAAGAAATAGGAAGTGGGTTCACTTTAGAATTGGATTTCTCACTCTTTTCATCAAGTTGCCATTGATGAGGCAAGCTTTTTCTTCAAGTAGAAGATGATGAAGAAGAAGAAGATAATATGATAAGTATTAAGTAAAATGAAAATAATAATAATACTTATCATCTACCAACCATGGTCAAGTGTAGAGACTAAACTAGGGTTAGTGGGAATGGTTAGGGTTAAGCATGAGACAAAATGGTCACTTAGGTCAAAGCTTCATGAAGCTTCAACTAGAATACAAAGAAAGCCACCATTTTGCATTATGCTAATAATTTTCCAAAAAGAATAAATAAATAAATAAATCAATAAATCAAAACCTTAACCATTAACATGTAACCATGGTTTGATCTTTACACAAAAACCCTAGCATACATGTATCATCAAACATGATACAATCATTTGCACAAAAAGTATATCATATATACAACTTGTGCAATGCAAGTGAGAAAATCCATTTAAAGTGAACCAATATTAGTTAATGCAAAATAATATATCAAATATATAATTATACACCAAATCATTAAATCAACACTTGATTTAACGATCCGGTCATATCGCATATAACCGACTAATATCCAATGTATCGGCTTATCGAATCAATCCTTGATTCGATAACTAGGTTATATCGCATACAACCTATCGATACATTCATCGCGAGAATAGAATACGGTATCACATACACGCATTATTCTCGGTCCCGCACATATCTCATATGCGCTCCTATTTCGTTTCGCTTGAGCCAGGAAGCCTCTGTGTAGGACTCTAAAGACTCGTCAATATGCCGGCAGCAGGTGATGATCATATCAAACACCCGCAAGCCGCAAGCGGTCTGCTAAACGTAACGGCCACCCGGGTATTGAGCGATCAGAAGATCGACGAGCAAGCCCGCTCACACTCCTGTGAATCCAACCAGTAACACTTACCGTACAGTCCGGTCTGATCGTCTGATATGTCGCATATCTCGCCTAGGGGTGGTAAACGTCAGACCCCAATAGCTCGATAAGTCGTGTCGATATGAGGTCTATAACAATTCGAGAAACTACTGGTAACACTTACCAGTAAATCTCAGCAACCCTGGTCAGGGATTTTCGGTTATAGCCAATCGAACACAGCGCAACATCAACTCCCTATACCGGGAGAGACGAATCCCCTCCTATCGCTCATTGCCTCCATGTAACTCGGGACTGTACCCAAAAACCACCGTTTTGCACGCCCTCTTGGACGTGGTAAGATGGAAATCAAAGCACAGTGGGAACCACACAAGACTCTATGACGATCTCGGGTCAACAGACTACTCTGTACCAGTGTCACCAGAGAACTGCCATCTGACGTGAGGTATAATACCATCTGGGAGTTCTCGGCGAGTCCATCCAGTGTACCCAGTCTCCACTGAGCACCCGTATATCATCTCTGATGTCAAACACCAATGGATATGGTATCATCCATCGCCCATCTGTATGGGTCGAGAAGGTATATGCTAGTCTACTCTGGTATATCGATGCCCCGTCTCGATATACCCACGACTAGGGACTTTGATGGATGTACTTATGGACTACCAGGTCCCCACTAGTATGATCCGCATCATAGTCCAGGTAGTCAAGTACACATCCTAAGGGCTTTACCAACATGTAACAGAGAGACAATCAGTGTACACGTTAAGGTAAAGAGCAACCAGATAGCATACTATCATGTCGAACAAGAAAGTCCTCCCTATATATGTCCAAGCATCCACTACAATATACATCCTATGTATAGTAATGGCCTCTAGGGCATACATATAACTAACAATCTCCCACTTGCACTAGGGCCATCTGATAGCAGTGGTTGTAGTATCTCATACTCAACCATCCCATAAAAGTCTCTCTCTGGGAAAAGGCCTTTGTGAGTTGATCCGCCGTGTCGTCCTCTGAGTCTACTCTCCTAACCTCAATCACCCTGGAGATCAACCATCTCCATGATCAGGTGACACTGCCTTAGAATATGTCTGGATCACTGATGGGATGGGTGTTCCTTGGCATAAGCCACAACTCCATTGTTACACAATCGGAGGAACTAAGTTCATCTCATGAACAAATATACATCCAGACTGCCTCTTTGGTAGCATCTTAAGTAGCGATGTATCAAGCCTTTATCGTCTAGTATGCCACGGTATCTAGCTTGGAACTCTTCCAACATACCGTCCCTTTACTGAGGGTAAAGATAATGCTTGTGACTGACTTTCAGTCGTCCTTATCACCCTGGAACCCTTCCAGTGATTCTCCCCAGGATCGATTGATACCATCTCACTACAACTAGTGAGAATCCTAACATCCAATTAGATCTATCTCATAGATCCAAAACCCAGGATTTAGGAGGTATCACTTTGATCCTATATGGAGAATCATTGTGATAAGCGGAGATTGATCGAGCGTAGCATAGGAAACTCCTTCCCTATCAAGAGTATGTCATCCATGTACTATACGAGGATCGTCACCATACTCCCTACTACCTTTTTGTTTATACAAGGTTCATCTACCATTTTGATGATGTCAACTTCTTTGACTAATCCATCAAAACAGATGTTCCAACTCCGCGATGCCTGCTTTATCCTATAAAGCATCTTGTACACGTTTCCGCTGCTCCCACTGTCTACGAAGCCCTCTGGCTGTGTACTTATAGACGTTCTCTTCTAAAATATCATTTAGAAAAGCAGTCATGGCACCCAACCGCCAGATATCGTAGTCATGGTATGTAGCCGTGGCAAGTAGGATCTGGATGGACTTAAGCATAGATACTGGAAAAGGTTTCATCATTATCCACGCCTGGTCGATGACGAAAAGCTTTAACAAGTCTAGCTTTGAAAGTCTCAACTTTTCCATCTACACCAAGTAATCTTCTCAAGATATACTTGCTCCTGATGGGGATTTAACTCTTCAGATATAGCAACCAAAGTCCATACTTTGTTGGTGTACATGGATTCCATCTCAGATCGCTAAGCATCCAGCCATTCTTACAGAGTCCCACTCCTGATGGCCAGCTCGAAACTAGTTGGGTCATCATCTCATGACGCAATCCTCGCTCCCACTGTCATAGAGAAACCGAAGTATCTCTTAGGTGGGTAAGGAACCCTACTAGATCGGCGGAGAGGCTGAGGTTCGTCGGAATCTACTGAATCCTTTGGTTCTACCAAATCATCTGCTGTTGTTTGTATAGCTGGAACCTTTCCAGTTCTACATTACAGACTTTGCCTCGAGCTTGTCCGGATTTTGCTTTCAGACATAGGCCGGTCAACCCCAAATCTTAACTAGCTTAAGACATGGGCTCTTCCCTTTCCATATCACATATGAAGTGGTAGGTAACTGATTTGATTGGAACCCTATTTAATAGGTATGCAACTTCATAAGTGCATAACTCCCAAAAGGAAAAAGGTAACTCAGCAGTACTCATCATAGAGCACACCATATCAAATAGGGTGTATCTGCTCCGCCCCGATATACCATCGTGCTATGGTGTATACGGAGGAGTAATGCTGAGAGAGAATCTCATTCTCCTTTAGAATAATCCAGGATTTTCGTGCTCAAGTATTCTCCTCCTTGATCTCATCAAAGGACATAATACTTATACCCGTATTTTGGTTCTCTACTTCTAACTTATATTCTGTGAATATCTCAAAAGGTTCGGACTTGTGTTTCAACAGGAACATATGTCAGAATCTTGAGAGATCATCAGAGAATTTAATGAAGTACAAAGAACCGGTCTTGGCATGTGTACACAGGGGACCTACATACATCAACATGTATCATCCCAAGAGTTCACTAACTCTTTCTCTGTTTCCAGTAAACAGAGCTATGGTCATCATATCTTTGTGACATGACTGGCAAGTTCCACAAGATGTAAATTCAAACTGATTTAAATATGCATCTACGTGTAACTTCAGCTTGTCGGGTCGCATTGATATGACCTTGTCTACAAAGCCTTAAGAAGGATCCGTTCAGTTGTGAACTCTTCTTCTTATGTGTGTTCTGTATTCTAAGAACTGTAGTTTGATTTAGAACATCAATGCTTTTAGATAACGTGCCTGAACCGATCAACTTTTGATATAGGAAATGTTCAAAACACTATCCAACAATACAAAATTATATCCTTTCTTTACTAATAAAGAGACTGATATGATTTTGTATATCAGGTTCGGTATCTAACAACATTCGTTCAGAATCAATGTATTGGTAATACAGGGTGGCAGTGACCAACAGACTTGGCTGCAACACTTGCCCCGTTTTCTGCCTCATGAAACTTATCACCCGTTCTCAGTTCTCTACCTAGCTGTAGCCCTATGTAACAGATTACATATCTGGGATCCTGATCTGGTATCACATACCCAGGACGTAGAGGATACAGAGAAACAGTTCTTTGTAACGAACACACCCGAAGATGATGCATCAGCATGCACTCTCTTCGTTTGGGCGGCACGAGAATTCTGGTAATCCCCAATTTCCTGATTCTGGTAATCCCCAATTTCCTGCTCTGTTTTATAACAATTATAAGTAGGAGCGGGATCAACGTTCCCCAGCTCAGTATAACAAGCGGGTTCGGTCAATATTCCGTATTATTATCTTGATTAAGGCGTGATATGGTCGCTACCTGGAGAGAGAGAGAAGAAAACACTCAGCGTGCGCTCTTGCAAGAATAGATTGGTTTTTATTTTATCTAATCAGGATGGCTCCCACTGCTTTTTATCAAATCTTCCTTCAAACCCTAAAAGGAAAGACTAGCCGGGATTAATTACACACTACAAGTTCGCCAATCTTTCAGCCAGGCCAGTGTCGGTACTTTGAGGGAGGTCCCCCGTGCTTTCGCACGAACCTAATTAATGTAAACCTCGTTTTTCCAGAGGCGTAACCTCGTTAACACCTTTCTAGACACCTACTTGATCGGCTAATTGTAATGTATAAAACTCTCCCAGGAGTAACAATTACTCGCAGTGGGTATCGGGATCCAACTATCTCATAGAAGGTATGCAATCTCATTGCAAATTTCAACACTTGAAATTTCCGATAATATTTTGCCCCTAGCGTCCTATGACCTTGACAGAGGTCAACAAACCATAGGCTGCTAGTCAAGTTCAACCCGTCATTTCCTGATTGAAGTAAACCCACCCGCACGACCCTTGACAGAGGTCAACAAGGTCGCACGACTACCCTAAATCAATCACATCATATGCTTATACAGATAAGCACTAATCAGCTACCGCACACTACGCCTTGACAGAGGTCAACAAACGTAGCACGAATACTAACCAGTACATATCTGAAATGACGGAGGGCCACGACAGGTTTTTCTGAAAACCTATTGCGTAATGAACTTGATATCGTTGTAGAATCAAATGATTTTAAAATGGAGTGTTTTTGAGGCTTTTCTAGTTTTGCTAAAGGAGTCACTCCCGGTGAAGGGATCGTCGGTCCTTTCCTCGTCGAATGAGGTGCGGGATATATCACATATATCACTGTGCAAAGCAAAAACTCTTAAAAGCAATCAAAAGACAAACCGAGTGTGTAGCATCTGCCAGATATTGCTAAAGGAGTCACTCCCGGTGAAGGGATCTCGGTCCTTTCCTCATCGAATAAGGTGCAGGATATATCACATATACCGCTGTGCAAAGCAAGAACTGTAGCTACCTGTTTTATTTTCGAAATTCGATTCTACAACATCTTAGGTTTCTTTTATTTCATTAATCACATTAATGAAGTCCCATCATTAATGTTACCTAAACATCACAGATAAATACGACGTACACTTATGCCATCCGCATTCGCCTCGATGTCCCCTCGTGCACCGTTAGGTTAGGTGACTAACGGCAAAGCGGGGCAGGGCTAGCGCGGGTGTAAAACATAAGTAACGCCTATATAATATATCATATATACTATATAAAGTATCCATCATAGAACATATCACATGATCACATCACAGATATCGCAGCAGAAGAATCATATGAAATATTGGATATACTAGGACGTCCGTGTTTTCAATACGAGCCAGTATAAAACACGGATTCCACGTTCGTGATGAATAGCCAAACCCACACCCCTAGACCCCTACGAGAGCGGCAAGCAACCCTACCAATTCTAGAGTTAGGAGACCCGGACTCGACTCCTCGAGTTGGTCTTCCACTGGACTCCAGAACCCGGTTACTTGTGCTCCCCTCCTTGGGTTTATCCTAGTGCGGAAAAGTAAATAATATACAAAGGGTGACATCTTCCGCAACCTGGAAGTGCCCCAATAAAAGAATATTACATACAAGTTTTTACATGAATGAAAATGAAAACACTCATCTCACATAAAAACCCCCGGCTATTCAAACACGACGATCCAATATAACATATCCAGCAATACATAACATCCCATGTCATCAACGTAAGTAAATATGCGCATCCTAATTGTCGTTGACATATAGCAACGAAACCGGCGATATCACATATTACACTTACGGTCACAGAAAAGAAAGTGTAAAACTACAACAGTTGGAATCCGCAACCACCTCAGACATCGCATGCCTGACAAAATGAATTCTTTAGACATCGCATGCCTAACAATTATAAACCCCGCATTTTAGTCTCAAAATCGGAAACTCTTTTCAATATCAAGTCGGGCAATTCAACAAGATTCCCGACATCCTGATCGAATGCTCGTCGCAAACTTCAGTAGACGGCTGCACCCCTGATACCGTCGACGAAGTGCACTAAGGCGGAACACCGCTGCCGTGAGTACCCAAACGGATGCTTTCGGCGACGGGGTTCTCCTACAGTCACTTGGTCGGGGCTATGGAGCGAGGCTGTCTATTAAGTTTACCCGGCGAGTATCCGCGTACGCTACGTGATTGCGACGGACTTTTGATCACAACAAAATTCCGTGGAAACCGATCAAGTGAGACTAAACCGCAAGATTTATAACATTCATTCAGTTATCTCATAACTGTTTGTGAATTCCAAATGTTGTATCCCATTCCGGATAAATAGAAAATGTTAAACTTTCCGATCGGACAATCGAACACCCAAGTTTTCCCGAAACAGATCAACACTTGAAATAAGTTTAAAAACATTCACTTCGTGCCTCAGTACCAACGGTCCAGCCGTAGAAGGGTCAAGCCAACGCCTCACATGTGGCACGCCGTACTGCCCCAAACCCGAAGGTTCAAAGGGCAGTTCAAGACGGTCACATAATCGAGTTAAGGTTAGTTGTTTTCTAGAGGGACCATCGCGTTACTTGCACTACTTAGAACGTCGTTAAACTACGGAAAGATCCAACACTTGGAAATTTCCCGGCAGGGGAAAAAGTGGGTATTTATATCCAGTCGAACTTTTTAACAGTTTCTAAAATATCCGGAAAAACTTCAATGAAGATAAATTATCCGATCGAATCAACGAGTCCCCAATACAACCCTAGAAAACTCAACACTTGAGTGGAATTAAAATATTCAAAGAAAAAATTAACAATAAAGGACCTAAGAATAATTACATGAAATTTCAGGGACTAAGTCACAATTTTGGCCGCGGAACCGCCGCAAAACCCCTGGTTTCGCCGTGGTTCCGTGGTCAAATTGTTGAATTAGGCGTCCAAACTTCACCGTAATTCTTAGATTTTCCTGCATAATTTTCTGAGAATTTTTAATTTGGAAAAATCCACAGTTTGTAAAAATGTACAGAGAAGGGTATAATCGGGGGATTCCGGCTTCGATCGGACTTCTAACTTCGTATACACTTCGCCTAAAGCTCTAGCTAGGCTCTGATACCAATGTAGGGTTCCTAGGCACACTAATGAGGTCTCACAAGGCATCAACCATGCCAATTTCAAATTTTACGGGTGCCGAGAAACCCTAATACGGATCGTTAACTAGAAATTTAGGCGATAAAGCAACTAGTTAACTACTTTAACTAAGAGTACGGAAATACAACCTTTGTAGATCCGGTCCTCCACCTCCATGGTTCCGTGATGAAGTCCTCTCCGCTGTCCAAATCAAAATCCGGGCTCTAGCGTCGGCTTCATCGGAGAAATGGACGGGCAAGGTCGTCGGCTTCATGCCGAAGATGATCTACGTCGAAGCATCACAAGATCAAGCTCCCACTACACCATGTCATGAAACTTGTGAAGAAAACACACTCTACTACTTGGCAAGAGGTAGAGGATGAAGAAATAGGAAGTGGGTTCACTTTAGAATTGGATTTCTCACTCTTTTCATCAAGTTGCCATTGATGAGGCAAGCTTTTTCTTCAAGTAGAAGATGAAGAAGAAGAAGAAGATAATATGATAAGTATTAAGTAAAATGAAAATAATAATAATACTTATCATCTACCAACTATGGTCAAGTGTAGAGACTAAACTAGGGTTAGTGGGAATGGTTAGGGTTAAGCATGAGACAAAATGGTCACTTAGGTCAAAGCTTCATGAACCTTCAACTAGAATACAAAGAAAGCCACCATTTTGCATTATGCTAATAATTTTCCAAAAAGAATAAATAATAAATAAATGAATAAATCAAAACCCTAACCATTAACATGTAACCATGGTTTGATCTTTACACAAAAACCCTAGCATACATGTATCATCAAATATGATACAATCATTTGCACAAAAAGTATATCATATATACAACTTGTGCAATGCAAGTGAGAAAATCCATTTAAAGTGAACCAATATTAGTTAATGCAAAGTAATATATCAAATATATAATTATACATCAAATCATTAAATCAACACTTGATTTAACGATCCGGTCATATCGCATATAACCGACTAATATCCAATGTATCGGCTTATCGAATCAATCCTTGATTCGATAACTAGGTTATATCGCATACAACCTTTCGATACATTCATCGCGAGAATAGAATACGGTATCACATACACGCATTATTCTCGGTCCTGCACATATCTTATATGCGCTCCTATTTCGTTTCGCTTGAGCCAGGAAGTCTCTGTGTAGGACTCTAAAGACTCGTCAATACGCCGGCAGCAGGTGATGATCATATCAAACACCCGCAAGCCGCAAGCGGTCTGCTAAACGTAACGGCCACCCGGGTATTGAGCGATCAGAAGATCGACGAGCAAGCCCGCTCACACTTCTGTGAATCCAACCAGTAACACTTACCGTACAGTCCGGTCTGATCGTCTGATATGTCGCATATCTCGCCTAGGGTGGTAAACGTCAGACCCCAATAGCTCGATAAGTCGTGTCGATATGAGATCTATAACAATTCGAGAAACTACTGGTAACACTTACCAGTAAATCTCAGCAACCCTGGCCAGGGATTTCCGGTTATAGCCAATTGAACACAGCGCAACATCAACTCCCTATACCGGGAGAGACGAATCCCCTCCTATCGCTCATTGCCTCCATGTGACTCGGGACTGTACCCAAAACCCACCGTTTTGCACGCCCTCTTGGACGTGGTAAGATGGAAATCAAAGCACAGTGGGAACCACACAAGACTCTATGACGATCTCGGGTCAACAGACTACTCTGTACCAGTGTCACCAGAGAACTGCCATCTGACGTGAGGTATAATACCATCTGGGAGTTCTCGGCGAGTCCGTCCAGTGTACCCAGTCTCCACTGAGCACCCGTATATCATCTCTGATGTCAAACACCAATGGATATGGGATCATCCATCGCCCATCTGTATGGGTCGAGAAGTTATATGCTAGTCTAATCTGGTATATCGATGCCCCGTCTCGATATACCCACGACTAGGGACTTTGAAGGATGTACTTATGGACTACCAGGTCCCCACTAGTATGATCCGCATCATAGTCCAGGTAGTCAAGTACACATCCTAAGGGCTTTACCAACATGTAACAGAGAGACAATCAGTGTACACGTTAAGGTAAAGAGCAACTAGATAGCATACTATCATGTCGAGCAAGAAAGTCTTCCCTATATATGTCCAAGCATCCACTACAATATACATCCTATGTATAGTAATGGCCTCTAGGGCATACATATAACTAACAATGTGTGTATGAAAACACACGCCCAAAGGCCCGCTAAATTCTCATGTCGTATCTCATAATACGAACCACATCATATCACCGATCTCATGGCACCATGCCCAATCTCATCGACTTATCTCCAAATACCATATACAATCTTCATCATCCATGTGTAGGTATATATATATATATACATAGTCCCATACCTATATGTGTATATATATATATACATATCCCCATACACGCATAAGTAACAAAGTAAGCATGTGTGTGCGTGTGGGTGTAAACCTTATTCTAGGGCTCGTGACTAAACTAACTAGCGACAACATCATCCATTGATACTAAACTTATCCATATAATATATATACCATCCACTATACTACGAACTGCGGGGGTGCTATACGCCATCCACCTGACTTCCCCCGTAGATATATATCTACTCACTTTGCTCTTCGCTTGCCGTTGTCGACGTCGCCACGCGCTTGCTTGTCATCTCGAAGTCCTCGTAGGGGTACCTACATGTCACAACATATCGAATCGCATTAAAATCCAAATCAAAATGACATGCTAAAAGCCTATAGGTTAGAACCTATGGACTACGCTTTCAAAACCACCAAATAACACTCGATTTCGACGTACAAACGTCAAGTGATCGAATACAACACAATTTACAAAAATCCAGAATTCACAATACGTAAAACAAAACCCCGAATTAAAACAGCAACTCTTGAAAATAGTCCCAGATTTTACCCTAGGTGAAATTAGCCAATTTTGCACATGCAAAGGGTCTAGTTTACTGATAAAGGAGCCACAGAACCAACACGAGGAAAAACCACCCTAACCTAGCCGCAATTTGCGGCCAGGATGAATTTATTTGCGGCCTGGGTGCTGGGGTTTGGACTTTGGTCTTCAAGGTAGCTTCCTGGGTGCCTGCATGACTCATAGTGCTTGCTAAATATTTTTCAGGTGTCCCGGGTGATAGCAGATTTCAAATTCCTATCACAATTCTCACAAATTACGGATATCGGGGATTTCTAAGTTCGCTAATTGGGGCTTAAGTCTCTGGTTTAGGTCTTAAATCAATCACTACAGGGGTTTAAGGTCAATCTTAAGCCTCAATTAAACCCTAGGATTCCATTCAAATCCTAATCCTTTCTAGGAATTTTCAAGGTTCACAAAACCGCATTAAAACGCTTCTAAACTTGTATGGATACTTAAGGAATTCAAATACTAATCTAATGGTGCTGAAATTATCTCATTTGGCAACTCAAGAAATTTCTTGAGTTGCCACAAGTCTCTAAAATGCTTGCTTTCTTGGTCCAAAGTGTTGCTAAAGGGCTTGTGCATATTTTTATTGAAATGGAGATGGACTTTTGGGTTTGTTTTGGGGTTTTTTTGAGGCTTGAAGTGGAGGAGGGAGGTGGGGTAGCAGCCATGGATGGAAAAGGGAAGGAGAAAGATGAAAAGAAATGGAGAGGGAAGAGAATGGCCATGGTCAATTGACCCCTGACCTTTCTCTCTCATGCCCATGCCTAAATTCTTTAATATATCCTTTTTCTTTTCTTTTCTTTCCGTTTCTTTTCTTCTCATTTCATTTAAACCAAAACATGCTTGAAAATGAAGAAAATCCATGCTAGGAAAAATGTAAAAATGACATGTGCATGTCATATGCACAAAACACGCTTAATGCGCGATTAGCGATATTTAATCGCGATTAGCATTAAAATAGTGTCAAATAAATCATAAAATTTCATAATTTGCTTAAATCCAATAAACACCATCTTTTTAGTAATTTCCACAATTTTCCAAATTTTTCCCAATTTATCGGTATTTAATTATACCGCCTTATTAAAGTATTCAATATATTCATTATTTAATTATAAAAATTCCCAAAAATAATATTTGATTTTTCTGAAATGTTACAGTCTTCTCCCTTAAAGAAATTCGGTCCCCGAATTTAAATTTAAACCCCTCAATTACTAAAACATTTCAGTAAAAGTCCAAGTCGCCGGGGCTCCGAAATCATCAATACATAAAACGCATCGTAGAACAATGCATGCGCATGAACAATGAGCAGATAACTCAAAAAAAAACTCCGTCAAGCATCCCGCAATCATTGGAGTCATGGTGAAGACACAAATGTCAAATCCAAAACGAAACCAATATGATATACATCAAAACTATACATGTAAAGATCAAATCTATACATGTAAACATCTGAAGGAAATGCATGCCAAACCTTTCATGTTGCTGTGCGATGTGCATAACACTGCACAGTGGCGGACGTCTATTGTAAGAAAATAATCATATATGTATATATCTTTTGTTTAATATGCACGTCCCGCCGTTTTTGAAAACAATTTGCAAGGGTTTTCTTGTTTTAAACGATTTGTGTCATATCAGACACGTAGGTAAATACTGAGATTATAACTCCCTTTTTGGAAATCCCTCCTATAACTATCAATGCATGCAAAATATATCCAAGTACTGTTCTCTGACTAGTCCTGCTTAGTACGAAAACAAATCGTAATTATCATAAAAACGTACTACTCCATAAGAAATCAATCCCAAAATGTGCATATAAAAGCTACGTGCGTCTGGTGCGCACGGAAATCAAAATCCATGAATGTGCCATACATGTGTATAGAAACAACATCTAAGTGCAACGCGTGTGCACGAAACACCTGTCAGAGGCAACGTGTGTGCCTGAAAGCAAAATCAGGTGCATCTGATATGCACAAAGAATCTTGATTTAGTGCATCTGGCGTGCATCAAAATCGCATCTCATATCATGCGCCCAACATGCACGAAAATCCAAATCAGGTGCATCCATCATGCATGAAATCACGAAATCCAATATCAAGCGTCGAACATGCGCAAAATCTAATCCAATAGCGTCAAATATGCGGAAGAATCCAATCAGGTGCATAAGGTGAAAAAAAAATATCGAGTATCACAATCGAAATCGACGGTATACAACACATTTCAATCCAAATCCAAATCAGGTATACCGTGATATATAATCTCACAACCATGTGCATCAGCGTGCATAAAACCAAATCAAAATACTAAAAGTGCATGAAAACTATACCGAAAGCATAAGTCAAATCATATGCATGCCCTAGAAATGAAATCACAATCAATATCTCAAATGACATCAAAATGTAGTCAGGTGCAACTGTGGTGCACAAACTACGTATCAATGCACTGCAAACATATGTGAACTATACCGAGTGCAAAAACCAAATCGTGTGCGTACTATATGCACAAAATCAACCCAACTGTATGAAATCCATGAAATCATAAACATGTGCAGCCAAGGCACAAAACGATATCAAGTGCGATACTGTGCATAAATCATAAATCAAAAAAACGGTGTATAAAGTATATCTCAAGTGTAATAACTATGCACAAAATATGAATACCCAGTAGGTGCAACCATGCTGCACGAAAACAAATATCATGAAACTCGGTCATCAAGACTAAATCATGCGAGTAGATCGTCCAAAATATCGAAATCAAGTATGGAGGAATAGTCCCGCTCAAGCACATCCTCTAAGAATCTCTGGCCAACTGTCGTGGTCACTCATAACATGTTTCGTCGACGGTGCCGAACTCTGGTCTGCTGGGTGTGCGTAAAATGACCGCTCCTGGGTCCAAGTCTTCTCGTAAATTATTCCAGAAAGGTCCCGTCGAGGTCTCTCCCAAATCTCGTTTCTGTAAAACTGCCCGGAAGTCATCGTCCTTTACTAAATCTATTTCTTGTTCCGGAACGGCTGCATACTCATCACGACTCCTTCTGAAAGATGTATCTATATATAACGCCTATGTATGCGTGTCACATTTCTGATGTTGGCGGAGTGGAACTTCCTCTCATTAAGATCTCGTATGAACCTCTTACTCCACTTTTCTCTAATGTCGACTGCTTCGGACTCGTCTCATCATGGCTGCATGGACCGCGCTCCAACGGCTATGCACGTATCTGGAGTCTCCCAAGAAATGCATCCCATCGCATAGCATCGGAATGAAGTCGAACCAATTATTCGATTCGTCAAAACCTCATAATCCCCCAAGAGCTCAACATCTTGGGTACAGTTCAACAGTATCGAGTACATACCATGTCACGACCCGAAATAGCCTGTGACTGGCACTTGAATCATATGAAACCTATAGGACCCCATCTAATTCAAGTAAGCCAAAAGCCCAGAAATTTAAAACCATTCTAAGGAGTAATTAAGAAAACTAGTTTTTAAGAAGTAAAGAAAACATGTTTTAGAAACAAGGTTTTTAAATAAGTAAGCCGAATATGCATTTTTAAAATCTATATTCTTTTCTGAAAATTTCGGCAGAGTTTCGTTTGTAAATAATAGCTCCGAACGGGGTACAACAAGAATAATATATACACAAGGATAAAAGGCATCCCCAAGCTTGAGCTAGCTCTTCGTCAATTGACTGTCACAACCACGCAAGCAATATAACATACAACGCCAAAGGGCGAGGATCAAAACTCAAAAAGAACTCAAAATCAGCATGAAAACCATAATACTACAACGCGCGACTCTAAGGTCGAAATAATACATAACTGGTTTTCTAAGTCTGAAACAATATACAAGTTTTAGTTGATGGAATTATTAGATACAACTGAATAGAATAATACAAGGGTGGTCACGATGCGAGTGAACCCACCTACTAATGCAATCACCCAGAAAGGAAGCAGTGTGCCAGAAAAGCCGCAAAGAAACCTGTACGGCAAAACCTGCAAGAACTGTGGCACAACGGGGGTGAGTTGCCAACTCGTGAATAGAAAACATCACAGAGCAGAAATCGTATGCATGACATAATCCTAGGTCAATACGATCAATATATATAAACCTCAATGAATAAGTCTGAAGGATGATAAGGTGGCAATGTAACATCTATACATGAGTGTAGTGCCAAGTGCTCGTACCAGTGCCTCAGGTAATAACATATCATAAGTACGAGGTATGATCAATGCCGACTATATCATAAAGTCTATGAATATGTGGATATCATCCAACTATGTGATCAATGTCATCAATGTCAATATATGTATGTGGAAATCGTCCACGTGTTACCCAATGACAATAAGCATCATGCATGTAAATATCATAAACATATGCATGGAAGTATGGGGATGTAAATCAACATGTGTCGCCCGCGACATATTAAAATCATGGAACCTGAGTGCCAAGCATCGACACTTGAAAACATCATGAAACCTGTGCCTAGCATCGGCACGTAAATCCTCATATATATAGGGCCCCGTCCATTCGGATCGGCCTATATCATCTCTCACCTCCGGTTGGTATCCCCAAGATATCCGCCGAGCTCAAATACAATCACCGGTAGGTAGTACTCCCCTGTCGGGCTCACCGTCTAACATATCCGAGTCTTTTTGCCCCGGGTACCTCACCGGGTCCACCATGTATCCGCAGACGGTGCCTACCGCTCCTCGAATCCGGTTTTACATGCCACTCTCAGAACCGAGAAAACACATGGTGGACGCACTGAAATATCATATCAAGGGTAACCGGGTTTTTCAAACAATACATACTTTCTTTTAAAATACCCACGGTTCCCAAATCCAGAAATATCATGGAAACAACATATCTCAATGCGTATAATCAAAAAGCATGATGTATGTGACATATAAAAGAAATGTAAGCATACCAATACATCATGCAACATGGAATAGTAATATGCCCATATTTAGGGAAGACCGCTTCTTTAAAGTGAATCGGTTTTAGAAAGTATCTTGCGGTTCCCAGATCTCCAAGTCAAACCAGAATCATCTATGTATGTGCAAATATGTACGTGTACAAGTATAAGTGTACAACAGGTAGGTGCACGAGTATGAGTGTGCAATAGATGTGTGCACAAGTAGGAGTGTACAATAGATGTGTGCACAAGTATGAGTGTATAATATGTAAGTACACGAGTATGCCATGCAAGAGTCATATCCTGAATGCAACAGTACTACAGTGTAGTGACATGGCAATTATCGATGATGAAGTGTGTGAGCCGGCAAGCAGGTGTACGTGGAACATATGCATCATTGATAATGGTGCTGGTGTCCTAACAGCATGAATTTAATATAACAATAACCATATTTATCATGCAATGCGATGCAACCAGTAAGCATATGCAGCAAATGAATAATAAACACAACAGTGTAGGAGCTACATCAATGCATCCATATCATACTGTTTTGCCATTTGAAAGAAGACGAATCGGGGTTTCTCGGAAAATAAGGGCTACGGTGTTTTTAAGAAAAGATGCGTCTTTTGAAAATATCCATAGAGTCCCTTGCCTGTCTTTAACTGCTCCCGATTCGTTAGTTTTGAAATAGGTACGACATCGGCCTAGCCTAACATCTACTAGGAAAACTACAGCTCTAACTAACAAGTCAATCAGGAGGGGTATGGAAACCACCTAAATCTGAGTCGATATAATATATCTATATATATATATATATATATAATAGTCGGTGATCCCTCCTCAAAGGTACCGCGTACGATACAATATCATATGACATCCTCGAGTCATGAGTGCGGATCTATCATCAATATAAAGCTCGTACGGTAAATTATCGTACGGCATCCCAAAAGCTGGGTACGGGTCAATATCACATTCATCTCATCAATTATCTGGTATCCTTATCATCATATCTCATGATCTGGGGTACTGATCTAAGTCTAGTACAACTGATACCATCTATATAAATGCGTGTGTAAACACACGTCCAAAGGCCTGCTAAAATCACCTGTCGTATCCCAAATACGAATCATATTATATCACCGATCTCATGGCACTATGCCCAATCTTATTGACTCATCTCCCAATATCATCCACTATCCTCGTCATCTTGGTATATGTATAACTAATATGCATGTGTGTGTGTGTGGGTGTAAGCCTATTCTAGGGTTCGCAACTAGGAACTATACTAGTTTACTTCTACGCCCTAATCTAATCATAGTACACTTAATCTCATCCCAAATATCCACATCGCACCTAACGCTATCATATACATATAAATATAGTATATACATAGTATACTAAACATCGAACTGCGGGGGTGCTATACGCCATCCACCCGACTTCCCCCATAGATATAATCTACAAACCTTGTATCCTGCGTGTCGGTGTCGATGTCGCCTTCATCTTCTTCATCGTATGGAATCCACATGATGGTACCTACATAGATAACATAATCGGAACGCGTATTAAAATCACATCGGGAATACCCAAAACGACACGCTAATGCCTATAGGTTAGAACCTATAGACTACGCTTTCAAAACCATCAAACGACCCTCGATCTCGTCGTACAAACGTCAAGTGATCGAGGTAAAACACAATATGCAAATCCAAAATTTAAAATACGAGAAACGAAACACGAATCCAAAACAGTAACTACAGAAAAGGGTCCCAGATTTCACCCTAGGTCAAATTGGATAATTTTGCATATGCCAGGAATCTAATTTATAGATGTAGGAGCTACAGAACCAAAACGAACCAAAATCGTGCGACCCAGGCCGCAAATTGCGGCCATATAGATTAAATATGCGGCCAGAAAGAGGATCCAGGGGCTGGGGTTTTGGGTGATGGTTCCTAGGTGCCTGCATGTATCACTATCCTTGCAAAAATATTTTCAGAGTCTCGGGGTGATAGCAGATTCCAAATAGCCCTCACAGATTCCACAATTTCCCGATATCGGGTTTCTAAATTCGTATTCCGGGTTTCAAGTCTCTGGTTTAGGTAGGAATTTTTGCACGAGGGGGTTTGCGTGGCCTCTACTGAGCTTAATTACCCATCACCACTCTCAATTTCCATTAACCCTAACTAGGGTTTTCCTAAGTCCACAAAATCACACGATATCGGTTCTATCATAACATGGGGGTAAAAGTAATGAAAATACTAAGCTAAAGGTTCAGAAATTACCTTATTTGGCAACTCAAGAAAATTCTTGAGTTGCCCCAAGTGGCCAAAACCTTTCCTTTCTTGGTCCAATAGGTTTCCCTTGAGCTTGTGCACAACTTTTGTGAAATGGGGATAGGGTTTTGAGGTGTTTTGAAGCTTGAGTGAAGAGGAGAAAAAGAAGAAGATGAGGGGGAGGTGCTGCTTGCTCTGGCCGAGCCCAAGGAGGGAGTGAGGGGAAAGAGAGAGAGAGTGTGTGCAAGGTCAATCACCATTCCTCCTAACTACCCCCCATTCCTCTTGACTTTCTTTTGTTTATTGCTTCCTTTTCTTTTTATTTTCTAATTCCATTCTCACATCAATAATAACCCCAAAATAACAAGCCATGCACCCAAAACATGTAGGAAAATGCAACAAGTGAAAAAAGAAGATATGGTGCATGTTTTGCACAAATATGCTAAAAATCCGTTTAGCGATTTTTAATGGTGATTAGCACTAAATTAGTGTCAAATTAATCATAAAAACTTAAAATTTGCATAATTCACAAAAAAACACCCTCTTTTAGTAATTTCTATAATTTTCCAAATTTTCCCCCAATTTATCGGTATTTAATTATACCGAAATATTAAAATATTCATTAAAAATAATATTAAATTATAAAAATTCCCAAAAATAATATTTTATTTTTTTGAATTGTTACAATCTTCCCTCTTAAAGAAATTCGGTCCCCGAATTTAAATTTAAACCCCCAAATTCTAAAACATTTCAATAAAAAGTCTAAGTCGTCGGGGCTCCGAAATCATCAATACATATAACGCATCATAGCGCAAAGCATGCGCATGAGTAATGAGCAGATAACTCAAAAACAAAACTCCGTCAAGCATTCAGCAATCATCGGAGTTATGGTAAAGACACAAATGTCAAATCCGAAACAAAACCAATATGATATATATCATAACCATACTTGTAGACATCAAATCTATTCCTGAAAATATCTGAAAGAAATGCATGCAAAACTTTCATGTTGCTGTGCGATGCGCATAGCACTGCACAGTGGCGGACGTCTATTGTAAGAAAATAACCATATATGTATATATATTTTGTTTAATATGTACGTTCCGCCGTTTTGAAAACAATTTAGAAGGGTTTCCTTGCTTTAAACGTTTCGTGTCATATCAAACACGTAGGTAAATACTGAGACTATAGCTCGCTTTTTGGAAATCCCTTCGATAACTATCAATGCATGCAAAATATATCTAGGTACTGTCCTCTGACTAGTCCTGTTCAGTACAAAAACAAATAGCAAATATCATGAAAGCGTACTGCTCTATAAGAAATCACTCCCAAAATGTATATAAGAATACCCTGTGCGTCTGGTGCGCACGGAAATAAAAATCCATATATGTGCCATACATGTGCACAGAAATAACATCTAGGTGCAACGGGTGTGCACGAAACATCTGTCATAGGCAACGTGTGTGCCTGACAGCAAAATCAGGTGCATCTGACATGCACGAAGAATTTCGATTTAGTGCATCGGGCGTGCACCAAAATCGTATCTCAAAATATGCGCTCAACACGCGTGAAAATCCAAATTAAATGCACGGAGTGCAAGAAATCAACATCAATGTCGGAATCAAAATCGACGGTATACATTACGGCTTAATCAAAATCAGGTATACCGCGGTATATAAGCTCATAACCATGTGCACAAAATATAAATCTGGTGTAACAAAGATACGAAATATAAATCTGGTGCGACAAACGCATGAAACATAAAACTGGTGCGACAAACGCACGAAGTATAAAACTGGTGCATCCTGTGCACAAATATGAATACCCAGTAGGTGCAACCATGGTGCACGAAAACAAATATCATGGAACTCAGCCATCAAGACTAAATCATGCGAATAGATCGCACAAAATACCAAAATCCTAGGGTGACAGATACGTGATAATCGAATCACAAAATCACAAATCATAAATACCATCGTCGGTATATCCTCTTTCAAAATCGGGAAGGTGTTGGTGCATCCAATACTAGCAGCGCAAGATATCTACTTGCCTCTTGCTCACGGTCTGGCGTCCTTTGTCTCTGGTTCCTTACCTTCTCTGTGGATTACCTATCTCGCAATCCTTCGGCTCATCGGCCCTATCAGGTGTGCTAACGGGGACGATTCTGTCCTGGCACTTCTCTGGTCATCTCTCGGTCAATCCTCACGACCACTCGTAAAGCAGCATGTCACTGGTGCTGACCTCTGGTCCTCTGAATATACATCACACATCTGATCCTGGGTGCAAATCTTACCGCAATAGCGTCCTGGAAGGAATCCTGCTCAAGGTCTCTTCCAATCTCGTTTCTGCCGAATTGCCCGGAAGGTACCACCCTTACTATATCTGTTTCTTGTTCCGGAATGGCTGTATTCTCATCGCGACTCCTTATGGAAGGCATATCCATATACAACGCCTTTGCATGCATACCGCATCACTGATGTAAGCGGAGTAGAACGTCATCCCGTCGAAATCTCGTGCGAACTCTTTACTCCACTCTGCTCCAATATCGACTGATTCGGACTCGTCTTCTCGTGGCTGCATGGACTGCGCTCCAACGGCTATACTCGTATCTGGAGTCTCCCATGCAATGTGTCCCGTCACATGATATCCGAAAAATATCGAACCATCTGATCGATTTGTCAAAACCTCATAATTCCCCAAGAGATCAACATCTTGAGTACAGTTTAATAGTATTGAGTACATACCTCAGCATCGGCAGTCCAGCCGTAGAAAGGCAAACCCACGCCTCACTAATGGCACCGCGGAACTGCCGCAAACCCTAAGGTTCAAAGGCTTTCATACGGTCATTATGTCGAGTTAGGGTTTCATTCTTTTAGAGGGTCTATAGAATCTCTTGCATGTCTTTCCGAATACTTTAAACTTGGAATCGGGTTCCTGACTTTCGATCGTCTCTATCGACTCTCAACGAATCTACGTGAAGTCGTCTCTAGCTGGAATCAATCAATCTGATGACCTCACATCGGGGTAAGCGAACGAACCACATGTCCTAGTCATTCATCCTTGGGTGACTAGCGACCTTCCATCATATCTCTAAGTATATACTTATGCTACAGTAGCTTCAACATCTGGGCGATATCTCGTCATTTGCAGCAACAACTGGCTCATTCGTCTGTACGCTAAACAACGCCTCAATCATCATGAATAAGCGATACATTAATGGTTCTCACATTCTGGCTGGCCTCTAGCAGTAGCCTGATCCTCTGGTGCCGATAAGCACATCCGGGATATCTCGTAAGAGCGATCAGTCAAACGCTCATGGTGCGAAAACACAATAAACCGAAGCCTTCTATGCAGTCGTACGTCTCTGGAATCACGCCCTGTTCAGTCCTCGTCCGCGACGAGCTCAAGCTGACGCAACTCTAGCCATAGCTCTCTCTGCCTGTGCAATCGTGGCAGAAAAATCATAACCATTATCAATGAGGATAGATCATAGGAATGAATATAATACTATGCAAGGAAATGTACATCCTATGGTTTCTTAAGCGGAGTAGCGTATCGTAAATATGCCGCGGAATATACGTACGGTACGTCACTCTACTCAAGCTACCTACTCTATCAACTAAGCGTCATCCTACGCGACGTAAGTTCGGGTATAATACCCCCTCGACTAAGTCTAAGTTCCGTATATATATAAACGCTCTAGGCTCCGCATAGTCAAATTTAGACTCGAACAAAAGTTAACCTAGCACTCTGATACCAACTTTGTCACGACCCGAAATAGCCGGTGACTGGCACTTGAATCATATGAAGCCTATAGGACCCCATCTAATTCAAGTAAGCCAAAAGCCCAGAAATCTAAAACCATTTTAAGGAGTAATTAAGAAAACTTGTTTTTAAGAAGTAAAGAAAACATGTTTTAGAAACAAGGTTTTCAAATAAGTAAGCCGAATATGCATTTTTAAAATCTATATTCTTTTCTGAAAATTTCGGCAGAGTTTCCTTTGTAAATAATGTCCCCGAACGGGGTACAACAAGAATAATATATACACAAGGATAAAAGGCATCCCCAAGCGGGAGCTACTCTTCGTCAATTCACGGTCACAACCACGTAAGCAACATAACATACAACGCCAAAGGGCGAGGATCAAAACTCAAAAAGAACTCAAAATCAGCATGAAAACCATAATACTACAACGCGCGACTCTAAGGTCGAAATAATACATAACTGGTTTTCGAAGTCTGAAACAATATACAAGTTTTGGTTGATGGAATTACTAGATACAACTGAATAAAATAATACAAGGGTGGTCACGATGCGAGTGAACCCACCTACCAATGCAATCACCCAGAAAGGAAGCAGTGTGCCAGAAAAGCCGCAAAGAAGCCTGTACGGCAAAACCTGCAAGAACTGTGGCACAACGGGGGTGAGTTGCCAACTCGTGTATAGAAAATATCACAGAGTAGAAATCGTATGCATGACATAATCCTAGGTCAATACGATCAATATATATAAACCTCAATGAATAAGTTTGAAGCATGATAAGGTGGCAAAGTAACATCTATACATGAGTGTAGTGCCAAGTGCTCGTATCAGTGCCTTAGGTAATAACATATCATAAGTATGGGGTATGATCAATGCTGACTATATCATGAAGTTTCTGAATATGTGGATATCATCCAACTATGTGATCAATGTCATCAATGTCAATATATGTATGTGGAAATCGTCCACGTGTCACCCAATGACAATAAGCATCATGCATGTAAATATCATAAACATATGCATGGAAGTATGATCTTGTAAATCAACATGTGTCGCCCGCGACATATCAAAATCATGGAACCTGAGTGCCAAGCATTGACACTCGAAAACATCAAGAAACCCATGCCTAGCATCGTCACGTAAATCATCATATATATAGGGCCCCGTCCGTCCGGATCGGCCTATATCATTTCTCAACTCCGGTCGGTATCCCCTATAGGGTTCCTAGGCACACTTCCGAGGTCTCACAAGGCATCAACCATGCCAAATTCAAATTTTTTCATATGCCTACAAACCCTAATACGGATCGTTAACTAGAGGATAGGCGAAACGAAAAGCTACTAAACTACTTTAGTGCTAAGTGAACGGGAAATACAACCTTTGTAGATCCGGTCCTCCACTTCCTTGGCTCCGTGATGACGTCCCTCCGCTGTACCCATCGGAATCCTAGACTCTCGCGGTGGTTTCATCGGAGAAAAGATCGGGCTAGGTCGTCGACTTCGATGCCGAAGATGATCTACGTCGAGGCAACACAAGATCAATCTTCAACTTCACCAAATCGTGAAACTTGTGAAGAAAACACCCTATACTACATGGCAAGTTGTAGAGGATGAAGAAATAGGAAGTGGGTTCACTATAGAATTGGATTTCTCACTCTTTTTCTCAAGTCACCATTGAAGTTAGCAAGCTTCTTTCTTCTTGAAGAAGAAGAAGAAGAAAAAGAATATGATAAGAATTGTGAATCAATGGAAATAAAGTCATTCTTATCATTTTAGCAACCATGGTTAAGTGTAGAGAATGAACTAGGGTTTAGTTGAATGGTTAGGGTTAAGGACAAAACAAAAATGGTGGACTTTTTCAAAGATGCTAGAAAAGCTTCATGAAGCTTCAAGCATAACAACAGAAGAAAGCCACCATTTCTCTTTGCCAAAAATAAATGAATAAATGAATAAGCGAAAGGAAACCCTAACCATTCACTAAACATGGTTTAAAGTAAACCTACACCCAAGTTTGCATGTATCATCAAACATGATACAATCAAGTGCACAAAAAAATATATCACATATACAATGTGCACATCAAGTGAGAAAATCCATCTTAAGTGAACCAATACTAGTTAATGCAAAGTAATATATCAAATATATAATTATACATTAAATCATTAAATCAACACTTGATTTAACGATCCGGTCATATCGCATATAACCGACTAATATCCAATGTATCGGCTTATCGAATCAATCCGTGATTCGATAACTAGGTTATATCGTATACAACCAATCGATACATTCATCGCGAGAATAGAATACGGTATCACATACACGCATTATTCTCGGTCCCGCACATATCTTATATGCGCTCCTATTTCGTTTCGCTTGAGCCAGGAAAGCTCTGTGTAGGACTCTAAAGACTCATCAATACGCTGGCAGCAGGTGATGATCATATCAAACACCCACAAGCCGCAAGCGGTCTGCTAAACGTAACGTCCACCCGGGTATTGAGCGATCAGAAGATCGACGAGCAAGCCCTCTCAAACTCCTGTGAATCCAACCAGTAACACTTACCGTACAGTCCGGGCTCGTCGTCTGATATGTCGCATATCTCGCCTAGGGGTGGTAAACGTCAGACCCCAATAGCTCGATAAGTCGTGTCGATATGAGGTCTATAACAGTTCGAGAAACTACTGGTAACACTTACCAGTAAATCTCAGCAACCCTGGCCAGGGATTTCCGGTTATAGCCAATCGAACACAGTGCAACATCAACTCCCTATACCGGGAGAGACGAATCCCCTCCTATCGCTCATTGCCTCCATGTGATTCGGGACTGTACCAAAAAACCACCGTTTTGCACGCCCTCTTGGACGTGGTAAGGTGGAAATCAAAGCACAGTGGGAATCACACAAGACTCTATGACGATCTTGGGTCTACAGACTAACCTGTACCAGTGTCACCAGAGAACTGCCATCTGACGTAAGGTATAATACCATCTGGGAGTTCTCGGCGAGTCCGTCCAGTGTACCCAGTCTCCATTGAGCACCCGTATATCATCTCTGATGTCAAACACCAATGGATATGGGATCATCCATCGCCCATCTGTATGGGTCGAGAGGGTATACGCTAGTCTACTCTTGTATATTGATGCACCGTCTCGATATACCCACGACTAGGGACCTTGAAGGATGTACTTATGGACTACCATGTCCCCACTAGTATGATCCGCATCATAATTCAGGTAGTCAAGTACACATCCTAAGGGCTTTACCAACATGTAACAGAGAGACAATCAGTGTACACGTTAAGGTAAAGAGCAACCAGATAGCATACTATCATGTCGAGCAAGAAAGTCCTCCCTATATATGTCCAAGCATCCACTACAATATACATCCTATGTATAGTAATGGCCTCTAGGGCATACATATAACTAACAATCTCCCACTTGCACTTGGGCCATCTGATAGCAGTGGTTGTAGTATCTCATACTCAACCATCCAATAAAAGTCTCTCTCTGGGAAAAGGCCTTTGTGAGTGGATCCGCCGTGTTGTCCTCTGAGTCTACTCTCCTAACCTCGATCACCCTGGAGATCAACCATCTCCATGATCAGGTGATACTGCCTTAGAATATGTCTGGATCACTGATGGGACGGGCGTTCCTAGGCATAAGCCACAACTCCATTGTCTCACGATGGTAGGAACGATGTTCATCTCATGAACGAATATACACCCAGACTTCCTCTTTGGTAGCATCTTAAGTAGCGATGTATCCATCCTTTATCGTCTAGTATGCCACGGTATCTAGCTTGGAACACTTCCAACATACCGTCCCCTTACTGAGGGTAAAGACAATGCCTGTGACTGACATTCAGTCGTCCTTATCACCCTGGAACACTTCCAGTGATTCTCCCCAGGATCGATTGATACCATCTCACTACATCTAGTGAAAATCCTAACATCCATTTAGATCTATCTCATAGATCAAAACTCAGGATTTAGGAGGTATCACTTTGATCCTATATGGAGAATCATTGTGATAAGCGGAGATTGACCGAGCGTAGCATAGGAAACTCCTTTCTTATCAAGAGTATGTCATCCATGTACTCTACGAGGATCACCACCATACTCCCTACAACCTTTTTGTATATACAAGGTTCATCTACCATTTTGATGAAGTCAAACTATTTGACTATTTCATCAAAACAGATGTTCCGACTCCGCGATGCCAGCTTTATCCTATAAAGCATCTTGTATACGTTTCCGCTGCTCCCACTGTCTATGAAGCCCTCTGGCTGTGTACTTATAGACGCTCTCTTCTAAAACATCATTTTAGAAAAGCAGTCATGACACCCAACCGCCAGATATCGTAGTCATGGTATGTAGCCGTGGCAAGTAGGATCCGGATGGACTTAAGCATAGCCACTGGAAAAGGTTTCATCATTATCCATGCCTGGTCGATGACGAAAACCTTTAACAAGTCTAGCTTTGAAAGTCTCAACTTTTCCATCTACACCAAGTAATCTTCTCAAGATATACTTGCTCCTGATGGGGATTTAACCCTTCAGATATAGCAACCAAAGTCCATACTTTGATGGTGTACATGGATTCCATCTCAGATCGCTAAGCATCCAGCCATTCTTACAGAGTCCCTACTCTCGATGGCCTGCTCGAAACTAGTTGGGTCATCATCTCATGATGTAATCCTCGCTCCCACTGTCATAGAGAAACAGAAGTATCTCTCAGGTGGGTAAGAAACCCTACTAGATCGGCGGAGAGGCTGAGGTTCGTTGGTAACTATTAAATCCTTTGGTTTTATCAAATCATCTGCTGTAGTTTGTATAGCTGGAACCTTTCCAGTTGTACATTACAGACCTTGCCTCGATCTTGTCCGGATTTTGCTTTTAGACATAGGCCGTTCAACCCCAAATCTTAACTAGCTTAAGACATATGCTCTTCTCATACCATATCTTATATGGAGTGGTAGGCTGTGATCTGATTCGAACCTAATTCAATAGGTATGCAGCTTCTCAAGTGCATAACCCCCAAAAGGAAACAGGTAACTCAGTAGTACTCATCATAGAGCGCACCATATCGAATAGGGTGCAAAGTTTTCAAGTCAGCTTAAGAGAGAGCTCGGCTCAAATTGCTCCGCCCCGATATGCCATCATGCTATGGTGTATACGGAGCAGTAATGCTGAGAGAGAATCTCATTCTCCTTTAGAAAAGTCCAAGAATTCCGTGCTCAAGTATTCTCCTCCATGATCACATCAAAGGACATAATACTTATACCCGTTTTGGTTCTCTGCTTCTAACTTATATTCTGTGAATATCTCAAAAGGTTCGGACTTGTGTTTCAACAGGAACATATGACTGAATCTTGAGAGTTCATCAGAGAATGTAATGAAGTACAAAGAACCGGTCCTGGCATGTGTAGACAGGGGACTTTACATACATCAACATGTATCAATCCCAAGAGTTTACTAACTCTTTCTCTGTTTCCAATAAACAGAGCTGTGGTCATCTTATCTCTGTGACATGACTGGCAAGTTTCACAAGATGTAAGTTCAAACTAATTTAAATATGCATCTATATGTAACTTCAGCTAGTCGGGTCGCATTGATATGACCCAGTCTACAATATCTTAAGAAGGATTCGTTCATTTCTGAACTCTTCCTCTTGTGTGTGTTCCGTATATTAAGAACTGTAGTTTGATTTAGAACATCAATGCTTTTAGATAATGTGCCTGAACCGATCAACTCTTGATATAGGAATGTTCAAAACATTATCCAATCAGTACAAAATTATATCCTTCTTTACTAATAAAATATGATTTTATATATCAGGTTCGGTATCTAATAACATTTGTTCAGAATCAATGTATTCTGGTAATACAGGGTGACAGTGACCAACAGAATTGGCTGCAACACTTGCACCGTTTTCTGCCTCATGAAACTTATCACCCGTTCTCAGTTCCCTACCTTTCTGTAGCCCATGTAACAAATTACATATGTGGGATCCTGATCTGGTATCACATACCCAGGATGTAAAGGATACTGAGAAACAGTTCTCTGTAATGAACACACCTGAAGATGATGCATCATATGCACTTTCTTCGTTTGGGGGGCACAGGAATTCTGATAATCCCCAATTTCTTGCTCTGTCTTATAACAATTATAAGTTGGAGCGGGACCAACGTTCCCCAGCATATTATAATAAGCGGGTTCGGTCAATAATCCGTATTATTATCTTGATTAAGGCGTGATATGGTCGCTACCTGGAGAGAGAGAGAAGAAAACACTCAGCGTGTGCTCTTGCAAGATCAGATTGGTTATTATTTTATCTAATCAGGATGGCTCCCACTGTTTTTATCAAATCTTCCTTCAAACCCTAAAAGGAAAGACTAGCCGGGATTAATTACACGCTACAAGTTCGCCAATCTTTCAGCCAGGCCAGTGTCGGTACTTTGAGGGAGGTCCCCCGTGCTTTCGTACGAACCTAATTAATGTAAACCTCGTTTTCCCAGAGGCGTAACCCCGTTGACACCTTTCTAGACACCTACTTGATCGGCTAATTGTAATGTGTAAAACTCTCCCAGGAGTAACTCTTACTCGCAGCGGGTATCGGGATCCAACTATCTCATAGAAGGTATGCAATCTCATTGCAAATTTCAACACTTGAAATTCCCGATAATATTTTGCCCCTAGCGTCCTATGACCTTGATGCAGGCCAACAAACCATAGTCCACTAGTCAAGTTCAACCCGTCATTTCTTGATTGAATTAAACCCACCTGCACGACCCTTGATGCAGGCCAACAAAGTCGCACGACTACCCTAATCCAATCTGCATCATATGCATAAAAAGATAAATACTAGTTAGCTACCGCACACTACGCCTTGACGCAGGCCAACAAACGTAGCACGAATACTAAGTAGGACTTATCTGAAATGACGGAGGGCTACGACAGGTTTTTCTGAAAACCTATTGCGTAATGAACTTGATATCGTTGTAGAATCAAATGATTTTAAAATGGAATGTTTCTGAGGCTTTTCTAGTTTTGCTAAAGGGGTCACTCCCGGTGAAGGGATCGTCGGCCCTTTCCTCGTCGAATGAGGTGCGGGATATATCATATATATCACCGTGCAAAGCAGAAACTATAGAAGCAATCAAAAGACAAACCGAGTGTGTAGCATCTGCCAGTTATTGCTAAAGGGGTCACTCCCGGTGAAGGATCGTCGGCCCTTTCCTCATCGAATAAGGTGCAGGATATATCATATATACCGCTGTGCAAAGCAAGAACTGTAGCTACCTGTTTTAATTTTTGAAATTCGATTCCACAACATCTTTAGTTTTCTTTTATTTCATTAATCTCATTAATGAAGTTCCATCGTTTAAGTACCTAAACATCACAGATAAATACGACGTACACTTATGCCATCCGCATTCGCCTCGATGTCCCCTCGTGCACCGTTAGGTTAGGTGACTAACGGCAGAGCGGGGCAGGGCTAGCGCGGTTGTAAAACATAAATAACGTCTATATAATATATCATATATACTATATACAGTATTTATCACAGAACATATCACATGATCACGTCACAGATATTGCAGCAGAAGAAACATATGAAATATTGGATATACTAGGACGTCCGTGTTTTCAATACGAGCCAGTATAAAACACGGATTCCATGGTCGTGATGAATAGCCAAACCTACACCCCTAGACCCCTACGAGAGCGGCAAGCAACCCTTACCAATTCTGGAGTTAGGAGACCCGGACTCGACTCCTCGAGTTGGTCTCCCACTGGACTCCAGAACCCGGTTACTTGTGCCCTCCTCCTTGGGTCTATCCTAGTGCGGAAAAGTAAATAATATACAAAGGGTGACATCTTCCGCAACCTGGAAGTGCCCCAATAAAAGAATATTACATACAAGTTTTTACATGAATGAAAATGAAAAACACTCATCTCAAATAAAACCCCCCGGCTATTCAAACACGACGATCCAATATAACATATCCAGCAACACATAACATCACATGTCATCAACGTAAGTAAACATGCGTATCCCAATTGTCGTTGACATATAGCAACGAAACCGGCGATATCACATATTACACTTACGGTCGCAGAAAAGAAAGTGTAAAACTACAACAGTTGGAATCCGCAACCTCTTTAGACATCGCATGCCTAATCAAATGAATTACTTAGACATCGCATGCCTAACAATTATAAACCCCGCATTTTAGTCTCATTATCGAAAACTCTTTTCAATACCAAGTCGGGCAATTCAACAAGATTCCCGACATCCTGATCGAATGCTCGTCGCAAACTACAGTAGACGGCCGCACCCCCGATGCCGTCGACGAAGTGAACTAAGGCGGAACACCGCTGCCGCGAGCACCCGGACGGATGCTTTCGGCGACGGGGTTCTCCTACAGTCACTTGGTCGGGGCTATGGGGTGTAGCTGCCTATTAAGTTTACCCGGCGAGTATCCGCGTACGCTACGTGATTGCGACGGACTTTTGATCGCATCAAAATTCCGTGGCAACCGATCAAGTGAGACTAAAGTGCTATGTTTATAACATTCATATTAGTTATCTCATAACTACTTGTGAATTCTAAATATTGTATCACATTCCAGATAAATAGAAAATGTTAAACTTTCCGATCGAACATCCAAACACCCAAGTTTTCCCGAAACAGCTCAATACATGAAATAGGTTTTAAGAACATTCACTTCATGCCACAGTACCAACGGTCCAGCCGTAGAAGGGTCAAGCCAACGCATCACATGTGGCACGCCGTACTGCCCCAAACCCTAAGGTTCAAAGGGCAGTTCAAGACGGTCACATAATCGAGTTAAGGTTTGTTGTCTTCTAGAGGGTCCATCGCGTTACTTGCACTACTTAGAACGTTTTCAAACTACGGAAAAATCTAACACTTGGAAATTTCCCGGCACGGAAAAATTGGGTATTTATATCCGGTCGAACTTTTTAACATATTCTAAAATTACCCGGAAAAACACAGTAAACAAAGTTAAATAATCCGATCGAATCATCGAGTCCCCAATACAACCCCAGAACACTCAACTCTTGAGTCATAATAAAAATACCCATAAAATACAGCAACTGAAGATAGAGATTACTGTGTAAACAGAAGTGAACAAGCTCACATTATTGCCGCGGAACCGCCGCCCAACCTAGGGTACGGCCGCTGTTCCGCGGCAGTTTAATTGAGTTGGGTCCACGAATTTCACAGTAATTCCTAGAAAACCGTGCTGAATTTTTTGGCTATTTTTAATTCACAAAAATCCAAAATTCCAGAAAATTTCCAGAGAGGGATTTAGAATTAGGGTTTCGTGTTCGATCGGGTTTCTAACTTCGTCTACACTTCGCCTAAGGCTCTAGCTAGGCTCTGATACCACTGTAGGGTTCCTAGACACACTTCCGAGGTCTCACAAGGCATCAACCATGCCAAATTCAAATTTTTTCATGTGCCTACAAACCCTAATACGGATCGTTAACTAGAGGATAGGCGAAACGAAAAGCTACTAAACTGCTTTAGTGCTAAGTGAACGGGAAATACAACCTTTGTAGATTCGGTCCTCCACTTCCTTGGCTCCGTGATGACGTCCCTCCGCTGTACCCATCGGAATCCTAGACTCTCGCGGTGGTTTCATCGAAGAAAAGATCGGGCTAGGTCGTCGACTTCGATGCCGAAGATGATCTACGTCGAGGCAACACAAGATCAAGCTCCAACTTCACCAAGTCGTGAAACTTGTGAAGAAAACACCCTATAATACATGGAAAGTGGTAGAGGATGAAGAAATAGGAAGTGGGTTCACTATAGAATTGGATTTCTCACTCTTTTTCTCAAGTCACCATTGAAGCTAGCAAGCTTCTTTTTTCTTGAAGAAGAAGAAGAAGAAGAAGAAAAAGAATATGATAAGAATTGTAAATCAATGGAAATAAAGGCATTCTTATCATTTTAGCAACCATGGTTAAGTGTAGAGAATGAACTAGGGTTTAGTTGAATGGATAGGGTTAAGGACAAAACAAAAATGGTGGACTTTTTCAAAGATGCTAGAAAAGCTTCATGAAGCTTCAAGCATAACAGCAATAGAAAGCCACCATTTCTCTTTGCCAAAAATAAATGAATAAATGAATAAGTGAAAGGAAACCCTAACCATTCACTAAACATGGTTTAAAGTAAACCTACACCCAAGCATGCATGTATCATCAAACATGATACAATCAAGTGCACAAAAAAATATATCGCATATACAATGTGCACATCAAGTGAGAAAATCCATCTTAAGTGAACCAATACTAGTTAATGCAAACTAATATATCAAATATATAATTATACATTAAATCATTAAATAAACACTTGATTTAACGATCCGGTCATATTGCATATGACCGACTAATATCTAATGTATCGGCTTATCGAATCAATCCTTGATTCGATAACTAGGTTATATCGCATACAACCAATCAATACATTCATCGCGAGAATAGAATACGGTATCACATACACGCATTATTCTCGGTCCCGCACAAATCTCATATGCGCTCCTATTTTGTTTCGCTTGAGCCAGGAAAGCTCTGTGTAGGACTCTAAAGACTCGTCAATACGTCGGCAGCAGGTGATGATCATATCAAACACCCACAAGCCGCAAACGGTCTGCTAAACGTAACGGCCACCCGGGTATTGAGCGATCAGAAGATCGACGAGCAAGCCCGCTCACACTCCTGTGAATCCAACCAGTAACACTTACCGTACAGTCCGGTCTCGTCGTCTGATATGTCGCATATCTCGCCTAGGGGTGGTAAACGTCAGACCCCAATAGCTCGATAAGTCGTGTCGATATGAGGTCTATAACAGTTTGAGAAACTACTGGTAACACTTACCAGTAAATCTCAGCAACCCTGGCCAGGGATTTCCGGTTATAGCCAATCGAACACAGTGCAACATCAACTCCCTATACCGGGAGAGACGAATCCCCTCCTATCGCTCA
The DNA here is from genome assembly GCA_030015575.1 of Agapanthus africanus. Taxonomy (NCBI): domain Eukaryota; kingdom Viridiplantae; phylum Streptophyta; class Magnoliopsida; order Asparagales; family Amaryllidaceae; genus Agapanthus; species Agapanthus africanus. Next base: position 518,930,537 of record CM057337.1, read on the forward strand.
TTGCCTCTATGTGATTCGGGACTGTACCCAAAAACCACCGTTTTGCACGCCCTCTTGGACGTGGTAAGGTGGAAATCAAAGCACAATGGGAATCACACAAGACTCTATGACGATCTCGGGTCTACAGATTAACCTGTACCAGTGTCACCAGAGAACTGCCATCTGACGTTAAGGTATAATACCATCTGGGAGTTCTCGGTGAGTCCGTCCAGTGTACCCAGTCTCCACTGAGCACTCATATATCATCTCTGATGTCAAACACCAATGGATATGGTATCATCCATCGCCCATCTGTATGGGTCGAGAAGGTATTCGCTAGTCTACTCTGGTATATCGATGCCCCGTCTCGATATACCCACGACTAGGGACCTTGAAGGATGTACTTATGGACTACCATGTCCCCACTAGTATGATCCGCATCATAATCCAGGTAGTCAAGTACACATCCTAAGGGCTTTACCAACATGTAACAGAGAGACAATCAGTGTATACGTTAAGGTAAAGAGCAACCAGATAGCATACTATCATATCGAGCAAGAAAGTCCTCCCTATATATGTCCAAGCATCCACTACAATATACATCCTATGTATAGTAATGGCCTATAGGGAATACATATAAGGTTTGGGGCAGTACGGCGTGCCACATGTGAGGCGTTGGCTTGACCCTTCTACGGCTGGACCGTTGGTACTGAGGCACGAAGTGAATGTTTTTAAACTTATTTCATGTGTTGAGATGTTTCGGGAAAACTTGGGTGTTCGATTGTTCAATCGGAATGTTTAACATTTTCTATTTATCCGGAATGTGATACAATAATTGGAATCCACAAGCAGTTATGAGATAACTGATTTGGATGTTATAAATCAAGCACTTTAGTCTCACTTGATCGGTTGCCACGGAATTTTGATTCGATCAAAAGTCCGTCGCAATCACGTAGCGTACGCGGATACTCGCCAGATAAACTTAACAGACAGCCACACCCCATAGCCCCGACCAAGTAACTGTAGGAGAACCCCGTCGCCGAAAGCATCCGTTCGGGTGCTCGCGGTAGCGGTGTTCCGCCTTAGTGCACTTTGTCGACGGTATCGGGGGTGCGACCGTCTACTAAAGTTTGCAACGAGCATTCGTTCAGGATGTCGGGAATCTTGTTGAATTGCCCGACTTGATATTGAAAAGAGTTTTCGATAATGAGACTAAAATGCGGGGTTTATAACTGTTAGGTATGCGATGTCTAAGGAATTCATTTGGTTAGGCATGCGATGTCTAAAGAGTTTGCGGATTCCAACTGTTGTAGTTTTACACTTTCTTTTATGTGACCGTAAGTGTAATATGTGATATCGCCGGTTTCGTTGCTATATGTCAACGACAATTGGGATATGCATGTTTACTTACGTTGATGACATGTGATGTTATGTGTTGCTGGATATGTTATATTGGATCGTCGTGTTTGAATAGCCGGGGGTTTTTATGTGAGACGAGTGTTTTTCATTTTCATTCATGTAAAAACTTGTATGTAATATTCTTTTATTGGGGCACTTCCAGGTTGCGGATGATGTCACCATTTGTATATTATTTACTTTTCCGCACTAGGATAGACCCAAGGAGGGGAGCACGAGTAACCGGGTTCTAGGGTCCAGTGGGAGACCATCTCGAGGAGTCGAGTCCGGGTCTCCTAACCCTAGAATTGGTAGGGTTGCTTGCCGCTCTCGTAGGGGTCTAGGGGTGTGGGATTGGCTATTCATCACGACCGTGGAATCCGTGTTTTATACTGGCTCGTATTAAAACACAGACGTCCTAGTATATCCAATATTTCATATGATATTTTCTGCTGCGTTATCTGTGATGTGACCATGTGATATGTTCAGATAGATATAGTATATAGTATATATGATATATTATATAGACGTTGCTTATTTTTTTCACCCGCGCTAGCCCTGCCTCGCTCTGGCATTAGTTACCTAACCTAACGGTGCAGACGGGACATCGAGGCGAATGCGAATGGCATAAGCGTACGTTATATTTATCTGTGATGTTTAGGTGGACTTAAATGATGGGACATTCATTAATGAGATTAATGAAAGAAAATAAACCTAATTGATGTTGTGGAATCGAATTTCAAAATAAAACAGGTAGCTACAGTTCTTGCTTTGCATCGCGGTATTCCTTATAGAACATCCTGCACCTTATTCGATAAGGAAAGGACCGAGATCCCTTCACCGGGAGTGACTCCTTTAGCAATAACTGGCAGATGCTACAACCCTCGGTTTGTCTTTTGATTGCTTCTATAGTTTCTGCATTGCACAGTGATATATATGATATATCCCGCACCTCATTCGACGAGGAAAGGGCCGACGATCCCTTCACTGGGAGTGACCCCTTTAGCAAAACTAGAAAAGCCTCAAAAACATTCCATTTAAAAACCATTTGATTCCGCAACGAGATCAAGTTCAAAGCGTTAAAGGTTTTCTTAAAAACCTGCCGCAACCCTCCATCATTTTAGGAAGTAGAGTACTAAGGATTCGTGCTGTGTTTGTTGACCATAGTCAAGGCACAGTGTACGGTAGCTAAGTGATGTCTTCCTATACCGCATATGATGCGATTAGTTAGGACAGTCATGTGGCTTTGTTGACCTTAGCCAAGGGTCATGTGGGTGGGTCTAATTAATCACGAAATGATGGGTAGAACTTGACTAGTGCTTATGATTTTTTGACCTTAGCCAAGGTCATAGGTGCTAGGGGTGAAAACTGTTAGTTATATGTATGCCCTAGAGGCCATTACTGTACATAGGATGTATATTGTAGTGGATGCTGGGACATATATAGGGAGGACTTTCTTGCTCGACATGATAGTATGCTATCTGGTTACTCTTTACCTTAACGTGTATGCTGATTGTCTCTCTGTTACATGTTGGTAAAGCCCTTAGGATTTGTACTTGACTACCTGGACTGTGATGCGGATCATACTAGTGGGGACATGGTAGTCTATAAGTACATCCTTCAAAGTCCCTAGTCGAGGGTGTATCGAGACGGGGCATCGATATACCAGAGTAGACTAGCGTGTACCTTCTCGACTCATACAGATGGGCGATGGATGATCCCATATCCATCGGTGTTTGACATCAGAGGAGATATACGGGTGCTCAGTAGAGACTGGGTACACTGGACGGACTCGCCGAGAACTCCCAGATGGTATTATACCTCACGTCAGATGGCAGTTCTCTGGTGACACTGGTACAGAGTAGTCTGTTGACCCGAGATCGTCATAGAGTCTTGTGTGGTTCCCACTGTGCTTTGATTTCCATCTTACCACGTCCAAGAGGGCGTGCAAAACGGTGGTTTTTGGGTACAGTCCCGAGTCACATGGAGGCAATGAGCGATAGGAGGGGAGTCGTCTCTCCCGGTATATGGGGGTTGATGTTGCGCTGTGTTCGATTGGCTATAACAGGAAATCCCTGGCCAGGGTTGCAGAGATTTACTGGTAAGTGTTACCAGTAGTTTCTCGAACAGTTATAGACCTCATATCGACACGACTTATTGAGCTATTGGGGTCTGACGTATACCACCCCTAGGCGAGATATGCGACATATCAGACGATCAGACCGGACTGTACGGTAGTGTTACTGGTCGGATTCACTGGAGTATGAGCGGGCTTGCTCGTCGATCTTCAGATCGCTCAATACCCGGGTGGCCGTTACGTTTAGCAGACCGCTTGCGGCTTGTGGATGTTTGATATGATCATCATCCGCTGCCGGCGTATTGACGAGTCTTTAGAGTCCTACACAGAGGTTTCCTGGCTCAAGCGAAACGAAATAGGAGCGCATATGAGATATGTGCGGGACCGAGAATAATACGAGTATATGATACTGTATTCGATTCTCGCGATGTGACATTGATCGGTTATATCCGATATAGCCGGGTTATCGGATCAAGTATTGATTCGATAAGATGTTACTATTGATACCAGTCGGTTATGTGCGCATGACCGGATCATTGAATCAAGTGTTGATTTAATGATTTAATGTATAATTATATATTTGATATATTACTTTGCATTAACTAGTATCGGGTCACTTTAAGATGGATTTTCTCACTCTTATGTGCGCATTACATATACGATATGATTTTGTGCACTTCCTTGTGTCATGTTTGATGATGCATGCCCTTTTTCGGTTAAGTGTAAAGAATGAACCATGGTTGTGAATGGTTAGGGTTTTGTATTAATCATTCATTTATTTATATATATTTGTTTTGAATTTAAATTGTGAGAAGAAAACAAAATGGTTGCATTTTTCTTCATGAAGTTTCTAAGTGCTTCATGCACTTTGACCATTTTGTCTTCTTCTCCTTTACCTAACCATTCACTAACTATGATTCACTCTCTACACCTAACTATGATTAAGTCATGATAAGTATTCTTTTTATTGATAATTTAAATAAGACTTATCATAACTTTTTCATGAGCTTCTTCTTCTTCTTCAAAAACACATGAAGAAAAAGCTTCTAGTCATCAATGGTAGATTGATGATATGAGTGAGAAATCCAATTCTAAAGTATACCCACTTCCTATTTCTTCATCCTCTACCTCTTGCCAAGTAGTAGAGTGTGTTTCCTTCACAAGATTTTAGGGTTTGGTGAAGGAGGAGCTTGATCTAGCGATGCCTCGACGTAGATCATCTTCGGCATGGACATCGACGACCTAGCTTGCCCATTCTCCGACGAAGTCGACTCTAGAGCCCGGATTTGATTTGGACAGCGGAGATGACCTCGTTGCGGAGCCGTGGAGGTGGAGCACCGGATCTACAAAGGTTGTATTTCCGTATTTTATATAGTTAACTGTTAACTAGTTCTTGTTCGCCTAGAAATCTAGCAAACGATCCGTACTTTAGGGTTTGTAGGCACCATAATTTTGAAATTGCCATGGTTGATGGCTTGGGAGACCTCACTAGAGTGCCTAGGAACCCTGCAGTGGTATCAGAGCCTAGCTAGAGCCTTAGGCGAAGTCCAGACGGAAATTGAAGTCCGATCGAACCGAAACCATACCCGGAAAATTGCTCTCTGTCCAATTTTTAAAATCTGGTCTTTTTCAACATTAAAAATGTTCAGAAAAATCAGCAGGTGAATATAAGATATACTGTGAAATTCGTGCAACTAATTCATTATTATTGCCGCGCTTCCGCGGCACGAGCTAGCCTCGTGCGGCGGTTGCGCGGCAGTACGGCCGATTTATTAAATGTTTTTTACACAGTATCTCATTATGATTAGTGCTGGTATTCCTGGGTATTTTTAATATATTTTCCAGAGTTGAATTTTTCTGAGTTGATTTGGGGATTCGGAATTTCGATCGGGATATCAAATTTTGTCTGTGTGGCTTTCCGGATAAATTTTAGAATATGTTAAAAAGTTCGACCGGATATAAATACCCGATTTTTCCCCTGTCGGGAAATTTCCAAGTGTTGGATTTTTCCGTAGTTTAACGACGTTCTAAGTAGTGCAAGTAACGCGATGGTCCCTCTAGAAGACACAAACCTTAACTCGATTATGTGACCGTCTTGAACTGCCCTTTGAACCTTCGGGTTTGGGGCAGTACGGCGTGCCACATGTGAGGCGTTGGCTTGACCCTTCTACGGCTGGATCGTTGGTACTGAGGCACGAACGGAATGTTGTTATACTTGTTTCATGTGTTGATCTGTATCGGGAAAACTTGGGTGTTCGATTGTTCGATCGGAAAGTTTAACATTTTCTGTTTATCTGGAATGTGATACAATAATTGGAATTCACAATAAGTTATATGATAACTGAATGAATGTTATAAACATAGCAGTTTAGTCTCACTTGATCGGTTGCCACGGAATTTTGATGTGATCAAAAGTCCGTTGCAATCACGTAGCGTACGCGGATATTCGCCGGATAAACTTAATAGACAGCTTCACTCCATAGCCCCGACCAAGTGACTGTAGGAGAACCCCGTTGCCGAAAGCATCCGTTCGGGTGCTCGCGGTAGCGGTGTTCCGCCTTGGTGCACTTCGTCGACGGCGTGAGGGGTGCGGCCGTCTACTGAAGTTTGCGACGAGTATTCGATCAGGATGTCGGGAATCTTGTTGAATTGCCCGACTTAATATTGAAAAGTGTTTTCGATTTTGAGACTAAAATGCGGGGTTTATAATTATTAGGCATGCGATGTCTAAGTAATTCATTTGGTCAGGCATGCGATGTCTGAGGTGGTTGCGGATTCCAACTGTTGTAGTTTTACACTTTCTTTTCTGTGACCGTAAGTGTAAAATGTGATATCGCCGGTTTCGTTGCTATATGTCAACGACAATTGGGATGGACATATTTACTTACGTTGATGACATGTGATGTTATGTGTTGCTGGATATGTTATATTGGATCGTCGTGTTTGAATAGCCGGGGGTTTTTATGTGAGATGAGTGTTTTTCATTTTCATTCATGTAAAAACTTGTATGTAATATTCTTTTATTGGGGCGCTTCCAGGTTGCGGGAGTTGTCACCTGTTGTATATTATTTACTTTTCCGCACTAGGATAGACCCAAGGAGGAGGGCACAAGTAACCGGGTTCTGGAGTCCAGTGGGAGACCAACTCGAGGAGTCGAGTCCGGGTCTCCTAACTCCAGAATTGGCAGGGTTGCTTGCCGCTCTCGTAGGGGTCTAGGGGTGTGGGTTTGGCTATTCATCACGACCGTGGAATCCGTGTTTTATACTGGCTCGTATTGAAAACACGGCTGTCCTAGTATATCCAATATTTCATATAATTCTTCTGCTGCGATATCTGTGATGAGATCATGTGATGTTTCTGTGATGGATATAGTATATAGTATATATGATATATTATATAGACGTTACTTATGTTTTACACCCGCGCTAGCCCTGCCCTGCTCTGCCGTTAGTTACCTAACCTAACGGTGCACGAGGGGACATCGAGGCGAATGCGGATGGCATAAGTGTACGTCATATCTATCTGTGATGTTTAGGTACTTAAATGATGGGACTTCATTAATATGATTAATGAATTAAAAGAAACCTAAGATGTTGTAGAATCGAATTTCAAAATAAAACAGGTAGCTACAGTTCTTGCTTTGCACAGCGGTATATGTGATATATCCTGCACCTTATTCGATGAGGAAAGGACCGAGATCCCTTCACCGGGAGTGACTCCTTTAGCAATAACTGGCAGATGCTACACACTCGGTTTGTCTTTTGATTGCTTTTAAGTGTTTTGCTTTGCACAGTGATATATATGATATATCCCGCACCTCATTCGACGAGGAAAGGACCGACGATCCCTTCACCGGGAGTGACTCCTTTAGCAAAACTAGAAAAGCCTCAAAAGCACTCCATTTCAAATTCATTCGATCCTACAACGATATCAAGTTCATTACGCAATAGGTTTTCAGAAAAACCTGTCGTAGCCCTCCGTCATTTCAGATAAGTGCTGTTTAGTATTCGTGCTGCGTTTGTTGACCTCCGTCAAGGCGCAGTGTGCGGTAGCTAACCAGTATTTATCTGCTTATGCATATGATGCAGATTGAGTTAGGGTAGTCGTGCGGCCTTGTTGACCTCCGTCAAGGGTCGTGCGGGTGGGTTTAATTCGATCAAGAAATGACGGGTTGAACTTGACTAGTAGCCTATGGTTTGTTGACCTCCGTCAAGGTCATAGGGTGCTAGGGGCAAAACATTATCGGGAATTTCAAGTGTTGAAATTTGCAATGAGATTGCATACCTTCTATGAGATAGTTGGATCCCGATACCCGCTGCGAGTAAGTGTTACTCCTGGGAGAGTTTTATACATTACAATTAGCCGATCAAGTAGGTGTCTAGAAAGGTGTTAACGAGGTTACGCCTCTGGGAAAACGAGGTTTACATTAATTAGGTTCGTGCGAAAGCACGGGGGACCTCCCTCAAAGTACCGACACTGGCCTGGCTGAAAGATTGGCGAACTTGTAGTGTGTAATTAATCCCGGCTAGTCTTTCCTTTTAGGGTTTGAAGGAAGATTTGATAAAAAGCAGTGGGATCCATCCTGATTAGATAAAATAATAACCAATCTATTCTTGACAGAGCGCACGCTGAGTGTTTTCTTCTCTCTCTCTCCTGGTAGCGACCATATCACGCCTTAATCAAGATAATAATACGGATATTTGACCGAACCCGCTTGTTATACTGAGCTGGGGAACGTTGGTCCCGCTCCAACTTATAATTGTTATAAGACAGAGCAGGAATTTGGGGAATACCAGATTTCCCGTGCCGCCCAAACGAAGAGAGTGCATGCTGATGCATCATCTTCGGGTTTGTTCGTTACACAGAACTGTTTCTCAGTATCCTCTACGTCCTGGGTATGTGATACCAGATCAGGATCCCACATATGTAATCTGTTACATAGGGCTACAGAAAGGTAGAGAACTGAGAACGGGTGATAAGTTTCATGAGGCAGAAAACGGGGCAAGTGTTGCAGCCAAGTCTGTTGGTCACTGTCACCCTGTATTACCAATACATTGAATCTGAACGAATGTTATTAGATACCGAACCTGATATACAAAATCATATTCATCTCTTTATAAGTAAAGAAAGGATATAATTTTGTATTGCTGGATAATGTTTTGAACATTTCCTATATCAAAAGTTGATCGGTTCAGGCACGTTATCTAAAAGCATTGATGTTCTAAATCAAACTACAGTTCTTGGTATATGGAACACACACAAGAGGAAGAGTTCAGAAATGAACGAATTCTTCTTGAGGCATTGTAGACTAGGTCAGATCAATGTGACCCGACTAGCTAGAGTTACATAAAGATGCATATTTAAATCAGTTTGAATTTACATCTTGTGAAACTCGCCAGTCATGTCACAAAGAAAAGATGACCACAGCTCTGTTTATTGGAAATAGAGAAAGAGTTAATAAACTCTTGGGATGATACATGTTGATGTATGTAGGTCCCCTGTCTACAAATGCCAGGACTGGTTCTTTGTACTTCATTACGTTCTCTGATGATCTTTCGAGTTTCAGACCTATGTTCCTGTTGAAACACAAGTCCGAACCTTTTGAGATATTCACAGAATATAAGTTAGAAGTAGAGAACCAAAATACGGGTATAAGTATTATGTCCTTTGATGTGATCAAGGAGGAGAATACTTGAGCACGGAATTCCTGGATTATTCTAAAGGAGAATGAGATTCTCTCTCAGCATTACTCCTCCGTATACACCATAGTACGATGGTATATCGGGGAGGAGCAGATACACCCTATATGATAAGGTGTGCTCTATGATGAGTAATACTGAGTTACCTGTTTCCTTTTTGGGAGTTATGCACTTGAGAAGCTGCATACCTATTGAATAGGGTTCGAATCAAATCAGTTGCCTACCGCTTCATATGTGATATGGAAAGGGAAGAGCCCATGTCTTAAGCTAGTTAAGATTTGGGGTTGTCCGGCCTATGTCTAAAAGCAAAATCCGGACAAGCTAGAGGCAAGGTCAGTTATGTACAACTGGAAAGGTTCCAGCTATACAAACTGCAGCAGATGATTTGAAAGAACCAAAGGATTCAGTAGATACCAACGAACCTCAGCCTCTCCGCCGATCTAGTAGGGTTCCTCACCCACCTGAGAGATACTACGGTTTCCCTATGACAGTGGGAGTGAGGATTGCATCATGAGATGATGACCCAACTAGTTTCGAGCTGGCCATCAAGAGTAGAGACTCTGTAAGAATGGCTGGATGCTTAGCGATCTGAGATGGAATCCATATACACCAACAAAGTATGGACTTTGGTTGCTATATCTGAAGGGTTAAATCCCCATCAGGGGCAAGTATATCTTGAGAAGATTACTTGGTGTACATGGAAGAGTTGAGACTTTCAATAGCTAGACTAGTTAAAGGTTTTCGTCATCAACCAGGCGTGGATAATGATGAAACCTTTTCCAGTATCTATGCTTAAGTCCATCCAGATCCTACTTGCCACGGCTACATACCATGATTACGATATCTGGTGGTTGGGTGTCATGACAGCTTTTCTAAATAATGATTTAGAAGAGAATGTCTATAAGTACACAGCCAGAGGGCTTCGTAGACAGTGGGAGCAGCGGAAACGTGTGCAAGATGCTTTATAGGATAAAGCAGGCATCGCGGAGTTGGAACATCTGTTTTGATGAATTAGTCAAAGAGTTTGACATCATCAAAATGGTAGATGAACCTTGTATAAACAAAAAGGTAGTAGGGAGTATGGTGACGATCCTCGTAGAGTACGTGGATGACATACTCTTGATAAGAAAAGAGTTTCTTATGCTATGCTCGATCAATCTCCGCTTATCACAATGATTCTCCACTTAGGATCAAAGTGATACCTACTAAATCCTGGATTTTGGATCTATGAGATAGATCTAAATGGATGTTAGGATACTCACTAGATGTAGTGAGATGGTGTCAATCGATCCTGAGGAGAATCACTGGAAGTGTTCCAGGGTGATAAAGACGACTGAGTGTCAGTCGCAGGCATTGTCTTTACCCTCAGTAGAGGGACGGTATGTTGGAAGAGTTCCAAACTAGATACCGTGACATACTAGACGATAAAGGCTGGATACATCGCTACTTAAGATGCTACCAAAGAGGCTGTTTGGATGTATAATGGTTCATGAGATGAACTATGTTCCTCCCATTGTATGACAATGGAGTTGTGGCTTATGCCAAGGAACGCCGGTCCCATCAGTGATCCAGACTTATTCTAAGGCAGCATCGCCTGATCATGGAGATGGTTGATCTCCAGGATGATCGAGGTTGGGAGAGTAGACTCAGAGGACAACACAGCGGATCCACTCACAAAGGCCTGTTCCCAGAGAGAGACTTTCATGGGATGGTTGAGTATGAGATACTGCAACCACTGCTACAGATGGCCCTAGTGCAAGTGGGAGATTGTTAGTTATATGTATGCCCTAGAGGCCATTACTGTACATAGGATGTATATTGTAGTGGATGCTGGGACATATATAGGGAGGACTTTCTTGCTCGACATGATAGTATGCTATCTGGTTACTCTTTACCTTAACGTGTATGCTGATTGTCTCTCTGTTACATGTTGGTAAAGCCCTTAGGATTTGTACTTGACTACCTGGACTGTGATGCGGATCATACTAGTGGGGACATGGTAGTCTATAAGTACATCCTTCAAAGTCCCTAGTCGAGGGTGTATCGAGACGGGGCATCGATATACCAGAGTAGACTAGCGTGTACCTTCTCGACTCATACAGATGGGCGATGGATGATCCCATATCCATCGGTGTTTGACATCAGAGGAGATATACGGGTGCTCAGTAGAGACTGGGTACACTGGACGGACTCGCCGAGAACTCCCAGATGGTATTATACCTCACGTCAGATGGCAGTTCTCTGGTGACACTGGTACAGAGTAGTCTGTTGACCCGAGATCGTCATAGAGTCTTGTGTGGTTCCCACTGTGCTTTGATTTCCATCTTACCACGTCCAAGAGGGCGTGCAAAACGGTGGTTTTTGGGTACAGTCCCGAGTCACATGGAGGCAATGAGCGATAGGAGGGGAGTCGTCTCTCCCGGTATATGGGGGTTGATGTTGCGCTGTGTTCGATTGGCTATAACAGGAAATCCCTGGCCAGGGTTGCAGAGATTTACTGGTAAGTGTTACCAGTAGTTTCTCGAACAGTTATAGACCTCATATCGACACGACTTATTGAGCTATTGGGGTCTGACGTATACCACCCCTAGGCGAGATATGCGACATATCAGACGATCAGACCGGACTGTACGGTAGTGTTACTGGTCGGATTCACTGGAGTATGAGCGGGCTTGCTCGTCGATCTTCAGATCGCTCAATACCCGGGTGGCCGTTACGTTTAGCAGACCGCTTGCGGCTTGTGGATGTTTGATATGATCATCATCCGCTGCCGGCGTATTGACGAGTCTTTAGAGTCCTACACAGAGGTTTCCTGGCTCAAGCGAAACGAAATAGGAGCGCATATGAGATATGTGCGGGACCGAGAATAATACGAGTATATGATACTGTATTCGATTCTCGCGATGTGACATTGATCGGTTATATCCGATATAGCCGGGTTATCGGATCAAGTATTGATTCGATAAGATGTTACTATTGATACCAGTCGGTTATGTGCGCATGACCGGATCATTGAATCAAGTGTTGATTTAATGATTTAATGTATAATTATATATTTGATATATTACTTTGCATTAACTAGTATCGGGTCACTTTAAGATGGATTTTCTCACTCTTATGTGCGCATTACATATACGATATGATTTTGTGCACTTCCTTGTGTCATGTTTGATGATGCATGCCCTTTTTCGGTTAAGTGTAAAGAATGAACCATGGTTGTGAATGGTTAGGGTTTTGTATTAATCATTCATTTATTTATATATATTTGTTTTGAATTTAAATTGTGAGAAGAAAACAAAATGGTTGCATTTTTCTTCATGAAGTTTCTAAGTGCTTCATGCACTTTGACCATTTTGTCTTCTTCTCCTTTACCTAACCATTCACTAACTATGATTCACTCTCTACACCTAACTATGATTAAGTCATGATAAGTATTCTTTTTATTGATAATTTAAATAAGACTTATCATAACTTTTTCATGAGCTTCTTCTTCTTCTTCAAAAACACATGAAGAAAAAGCTTCTAGTCATCAATGGTAGATTGATGATATGAGTGAGAAATCCAATTCTAAAGTATACCCACTTCCTATTTCTTCATCCTCTACCTCTTGCCAAGTAGTAGAGTGTGTTTCCTTCACAAGATTTTAGGGTTTGGTGAAGGAGGAGCTTGATCTAGCGATGCCTCGACGTAGATCATCTTCGGCATGGACATCGACGACCTAGCTTGCCCATTCTCCGACGAAGTCGACTCTAGAGCCCGGATTTGATTTGGACAGCGGAGATGACCTCGTTGCGGAGCCGTGGAGGTGGAGCACCGGATCTACAAAGGTTGTATTTCCGTATTTTATATAGTTAACTGTTAACTAGTTCTTGTTCGCCTAGAAATCTAGCAAACGATCCGTACTTTAGGGTTTGTAGGCACCATAATTTTGAAATTGCCATGGTTGATGGCTTGGGAGACCTCACTAGAGTGCCTAGGAACCCTGCAAAAACCATTATCGGGAGTTTCAAGTGTTGAAACTTGCAATGAGATTGCATACCTTCTATGTAATAGTTGGATCCCGATACCCACTGCGAGTAATTGTTACTCCTGGGAGAGTTTTGCACTTTACAATTAGCCGATCAAGTAGGTGTCTAGAAAGGTATCAACGGGGTTACGCCTCTGGGAAAACAAGGTTTACTGTAATTAGGTCCGTGCGAAAGCACGGGGAACCTCCCTCAAAGTGTAGGGTTCCTAGGCATCCTAATGAGGTCTCACAAGGCATCAACCATGCCATTTTCCAATTTTATGATGCCGAGAAACCCTAGACTACGGATGGTTGCTAGATGTCTAGGCGAAAATGAAACTAGTTAACACTTAACTACTAGAATACGGAAATACAACCTTTGTAGATCCGGTGCTCCACCTCCATAGCTCTGCAATGAAGTCTCCTCGCTGTCCATAACAAGTCCCGGGCTCTAGCGTCGGCTTCATCGGAGAAATGGCGAGCTAGGTCGTCGATGTCCATGCCGAAGATGATCTACATCGAGGCATCGCTAAATCAAGCACCGACTTCACCAAGTCAAGAAACTTGTGAAGAAAACACACTCTACTACTTGGCAAGAGATAGAGGATGAAGAAATAGGAAGTGGGTAGACTTTAGAATTGGATTTCTCACTCATTTCCATCAATCACCATTGATGGAGCTTGCTTTCTTCACTTGAAGAAAAATGAAGAAGAAGAAGGAAATAGTTATGATAAGATTAATTAGAAAAGAAAAGAATAATCATTCTTATCATAAAGGTAACCATGGTAAAGTGTAGAGATTAAACTAGGGTTAGTGGGAATGGTTAGGGTTAAGGGTAAGAAAAGAATGGTTGACTTTATCAAAGCTTCAAGAAGCTTCAACATGAAACAAAATTAGCCACCATTCTTTTCTCATTTTCTTTTATTCATTTATCAAAATTAAATGGATAATTAAATAAGATAAATGAATAACAAATAATAAACCCTAACCATTTCATTAACCAAGGTTTAATACTTTACACTTAACCAAAAAGCATGTATCATCAAACATGATACAAGCAAGTGCACAAAATCATATCACATATATAATGCGCACATCTGAGTGAGAAAATCCATCTTAAAGTGAACCGATACTAGTTAATGCAAAGTAATATATCAAATATATAATTATGCATTAAATAATTAAATCAACACTTGATTCAATGATCCGGTCATGTCGCACACAACCGACTAGTATACAATGTATCGGCTTATCGAATCAATCCTTGATTCGATAACTAGGTTATATCGCATAAAACCATTCGACACATTCATCGCGAGAATAGAATACGGTATCACATACACGCATTATTCTCGGTCCCGCACATATCTCATATGCGCTCCTATTTCGTTTCGCTTGAGCCAGGAAACCTCTGTGTAGGACTCTAAAGACTCGTCAATACGCCGGCAGCAGGTGATGATCATATCAAACACCCACAAGCCACAAGCAGTCTGCTAAACGTAACGGCCACCCGGGTATTGAGCGATCTGAAGATCGACGAGCAAGCCCGCTCACACTCCAGTGAATCCAACCAGTAACACTACCGTACAGTCCGGTCTGATCGTCTGATATGTCGCATATCTCGCCTAGGGGTGGTAAACGTCAGACCCCAATAGCTCGATAAGTCGTGTCGATATGAGGTCTATAACAATTCGAGAAACTACTGGTAACACTTACCAGTAAATCTCAGCAACCCTGGCCAGGGATTTCCTGTTATAGCCAATCGAACACAGCGCAACATCAACCCCTTATACCGGGAGAGACGAATCCCCTCCTATCGCTCATTGCCTCCATGTGACTCGGGACTGTACCCAAAACCACCGTTTTGCACGCCCTCTTGGACGTGGTAAGATGGAAATCAAAGCACAGTGGGAACCACACAAGACTCTATGACGATCTCGGGTCAACAGACTACTCTGTACCAGTGTCACCAGAGAACTGCCATCTGACGTGAGGTATAAAACCATCTGGGAGTTCTCGGCGAGTCCGTCCAGTGTACCTAGTCTCTACTGAGCACCCGTATATCATCTCTGATGTCAAACACCAATGGATATGGGATCATCCATCGCCCATCTGTATGGGTCGAGAAGGTACACGCTAGTCTACTCTGGTATATCGATGCCCCGTCTCGATACACCCTCGACTAGGGACTTTGAAGGATGTACTTATGGACTACCATGTCCCCACTAGTATGATCCGCATCATAGTCCAGGTAGTCAAGCAAACATCCTAAGGGCTTTACCAACATGTAACAGAGAGACAATCAGTATACACGTTAAGGTAAAGTTCAACCAGATAGCATACTATCATGTCGAGCAAGAAAGTCCTCCCTATATATGTCCCAGCATCCACTACAATATACATCCTATATACAGTAATGGCCTCTAGGGCATACATATAACTAACAATCTCCCACTTGCACTAGGGCCATCTGTAGCAGTGGTTGTAGTATCTCATACTCAACCATCCCATAAAAATCTCTCTCTGGGAACAGGCCTTTGTGAGTGGATCCGCTGTGTTGTCCTCTGAATCTACTCTCCTAACCTCGATCACCCTGGAGATCAACTATCTCCATGATCAGGCGATGCTGCCTTAGAATAAGTCTGGAACACTGATGGGACCGGCGTTCCTCGGCATAAGCCACAACTCCATTGTCACACAATGGGAGGAACTAAGTTCATCTCATGAACCATTATACACCTAGACTGCCTCTTTGGTAGCATCTTAAGTAGCGATGTATCCTGCCTTTATCGTCTAGTGTGTCACGGTATCTTGTTTGGAACTCTTCCAACATACCGTCCCTTTACTGAGGGTAAAGACAATGCCTGTGACTGACATTCAGTCGTCTTTATCACCCTGGAACCTTTCCAGTGATTCTCCCCAGGATCGATTGATACCATCTCACTACAGCTAGTGAGTATCCTAACATCCATTTAGATCTATCTCATAGATCCAAAATCCAGGATTTCGGAGGTATCACTTTGATCCTATATGGAGAATTATGGTGATAAGCGGAGATTGACCGAGCGTAGCATAGGAAACTCCTTCCCCATCAAGAGTATGTCATCCACGTACTCTACGAGGATCGTCACCATACTCCCTACTACCTTTTTGTTTATACAAGGTTCATCTACCATTTTGATGATGTCAACTTCTTTGACTAATACATCAAAACAGATGTTCCAACTCCGCGATGCCTGCTCTATCCTATAAAGCATCTTGCACACGTTTCCGCTGCTCCCACTGTCTACGAAGCCCTCTGGCTGTGTACTTATAGACGCTCTCTTCTAAATCATCATTTAGAAAAGCAGTCAAGACACCCAACCACCAGATATCGCAGTCATGGTTTGTAGCCGTGACAAGTAGGATCTGGATGGACTTAAGCATAGCTACTTGGAAAGGTTTCAACATTATCCACACCTGGTCAATGATGCCAACTTTTAACAAGTCTAGCTTTGAAAGTCTCAACTTTTCCATGTACACCAAGTAATCTTCTCAAGATATACTTGCTCCTGATGGGAATTTAACCCTTCAGATTTAGCAACCAAAGTCCATACTTTGTTGGTGTATAAGGATTCCATCTCAGATCGATAAACATCCAGCCATTCTCACAGAGTCCTACTCCTGATGGCCTGGTCGAAACTAGTTGGGTCATCATCTCATGATGCAATCCTCGCTCCCACTATCATAGAGAAACAGAAGTATCTCTCAGGTCGGTGAGGAACCCTACTAGATCGGCGGAGACGCTGAGATTCGTTGGCATCTACTGAATCCTTTGGTTGTACCAAATCATCTGCTGTATTTTGTATAGCTGGAACCTTTCCAGTTCTACATTACAGACTTTGCCTCGAGCTTGTCCGGATTTTGCTTTTAGACATAGGCCGGACAACCCCAAATCTTAACTAGCTTAAGACATGGGTTCTTCCCTTATCATATCAAATACGAAGTGGTAGGCAACTGATTTGATTCGAACCCTATTCAATAGGTATGCAGCTTCTCAAGCGCATAACTCCCTTAAAGGAAATAGGTGACTCAGTAGTGCTCATCATAGAGCACACCTTATCATCTAGGGTGTATCTGCTCCACCCCGATATACCATCATGCTATGGTGTATACAGAGGAGTAATGCTGAGAGAGAATCTCATTCTCCTTTAGAATAGTCCATGAATTCCATGCACAAGTATTCTCCTCCTTGAACTCATCATAGGACATAATACTTATACCCGTATTTTGGTTCTCTACTTCTAACTTATATTCTGTGAATATCTCAAAAGGTTCGGACTTGTGTTTCAACAGGAACATATGTCTGAATCTAAAGAGATTATCAGAGAATGTAATGAAGTATAAAGAACCAGTCCTGGCATTTGTAGACAGGGGACCTTGCATACATCATCATGTATCAGTCCCAAGAGTTCATTAACTCTTTCTCTGTTTCCAGTAAACGGAGCTATGGTCATCTTATCTTTGTGACATGACTGGCGAGTTTCACAAGATGTAAATTCAAACTGATTTAAATGTGCATCTATATGTAACTCTAGCTAGTCGGGTCACATTGATCTGACGTAGTCTACAATGCCTCAAGAAGAATTCGTTCATTTCTGAACTCTTCCTCTTGTGTGTGATCCGTATACTAAGAACTGTAGTTTGATTTAGAACATCAATGCTTTTAGATAACGTGCCTGAACCGATCAACTTTTGATATAGGAAATGTTCAAAACATTATCCAACAATACAAAATTTTACCGTTTCTTTACTAATAAAGAGACAGATATGATTTTTTATATCAGGTTTGGTATCTAATAACATTCGTTCAGAATCAATGTATTGGTAATACAGGGTGACAGTGACCAACAGACTTGGCTGCAACACTTGCCCCGTTTTCTGCCTCATGAAACTTATCACCCGTTCTCAGTTCTCTACCTTTCTGTAGCCTTATGTAACAGATTACATATCTGGGATCCTGATCTGGTATCATATACCCAGGACGTAAAGGATACCGAGAAACAGTTCTGTATAATGAACATACCCGAAGATGATGCATCATCATGCACTCTCTTCGTTTGGGCGGCATAGGAATTCTGGTAATCCCCAATTTCCTGCTCTGTCTTATAACAATTATAAGTTGGAGCGGGACCAACGTTCCCCAGCTCAGTATAACAAGCGGGTTCGGTCAATATCCGTATTATTATCTTGATTAAGACGTGATATGGTCGCTACCTGGAGAGAGAGAGAAGAAAACACTCAGCGTGCGCTCTTGCAAGAATAGATTGGTTATTATTTTATCTAATCAGGATGGCTCCCACTGCTTTTTATCAAATCTTCCTTCAAACCCTAAAAGGAAAGACTAGCCGGGATTAATTACACACTACAAGTTCGCCAATCTTTCAGCCAGGCCAGTGTCGGTACTTTGAGGGAGGTCCCCCGTGCTTTCGCACGAACCTAATTAATGTAAACCTCGTTTTCCCAGAGGCGTAACCTCGTTAACACCTTTCTAGCCACCTACTTGATCGGCTAATTGTAATGTATAAAACTCTCCCAGGAGTAACTCTTACTCGCAGCGGGTATCGGGATCCAACTATCTCATAGAAGGTATGCAATCTCATTGCAAATTTCAACACTTGAAATTCCCGATAATATTTTGCCCCTAGCTCGCTATGACCTTGACGAATGCCAAACAACCTATAGTCCACTAGTCAAGTTCAACCCGTACATTTCTTGATCGAATTAAACCCACCCGCACGACCCTTGACGAATGCCAAACAACGCCGTATGAATACCCTAATCCAATCGCATCATATGCTCAAGCAGATAAATACTAGTTAGCTACCGTACACTACGCCTTGACGAATGCCAAATTACCGCAGCACGAATACTAACTAGTACATATCTGAAATGACGGAGGGCTACGACAGGTTTTTCTGAAAACCTATTGCGTAATGAACTTGATATCGTTGTAGAATCAAATGATTTTAAAAATGGAGTGCTTTTGAGGCTTTTCTAGTTTTGCTAAAGGAGTCACTCCCGGTGAAGGGATCGTCGGTCCTTTCCTCGTCGAATGAGGTGCGGGATATATCGTATATATCACTGTGCAAAGCAAAAACACTTAAAAGCAATCAAAAGACAAACCGAGTGTGTAGCATCTGCCAATTATTGCTAAAGGAGTCACTCCCGGTGAAGGGATCTCGGTCCTTTCCTCATCGAATAAGGTGCAGGATATATCGTATATACCGCTGTGCAAAGCAAAAACTGTAGCTACCTGTTTTATTTTGAAATTCGATTCTACAACATCTTAGGTTTCTTTTATTTCATTAATCACATTAATGAAGTCCCATCATTTAAGTTACCTAAACATCACAGATAAATACGACGTACACTTATGCCATCCGCATTCGCCTCGATGTCCCCTCGTGCATCGTTAGGTTAGGTAACTAATGGCAGAGCGGGGCAGGGCTAGCGCGGGTGTAAAACATAAGTAACGTCTATAAAATATATCATATATACTATATGCTGTATCTATCACAGAACATCACATGATCACATCACAGATATCGCAGCAGAAGAATCATATGAAATATTGGATATACTAGGACGTCCGTGTTTTCAATACGAGCCAGTATAAAACACGGATTCCACGGTCGTGATGAATAGCCAAACCCACACCCCTAGACCCCTACGAGAGCGGCAAGCAACCCTACCAATTCTAGAGTTAGGAGACCCGGACTCGACTCCTCGAGTTGGTCTCCCACTGGACTCCAGAACCCGGTTACTTGTGCCCTCCTCCTTGGGTCTATCCTAGTGCGGAAAAGTAAATAATATACAAAGGGTGACAACTTCCGCAACCTGGAAGCGCCCCAATAAAAGAATATTACATACAAGTTTTTACATGAATGAAAATGAAAAACACTCATCTCACATAAGAACCCCCGGCTATTCAAACACGACGATCCAATATAACATATCCAGCAACACATAACATCACATGTCATCAACGTAAGTAAATATACGCATCCCAATTGTCGTTGACATATAGCAACGAAACCGGCGATATCACATATTACACTTACGGTCACAGAAAAGAAAGTGTAAAACTACAACAGTTGGAATCCGCAATCTCCATAGACATCGCATGCCTAATCAAATGAATTACTTAGACATCGCATGCCTAACAATTATAAACCCCGCATTTTAGTCTCAAAATCGAAAACTCTTTTCAATATCAAGTCGGGCAATTCAACAAGATTCCCGACATCCTGATCGAATGCTCGTCGCAAACTTTAGTAGACGGCTGCACCCCCGATACCGTCGACGAAGTGCACCAAGGCGGAACACCGCTACCGCAAGCACCCGAACGGATGCTTTCGGCGACGGGGTTCTCCTACAGTCACTTGGTCGAGGCTATGGAGTGAGGCTGTCTATTAAGTTTACCCGGCGAGTATCCGCGTACGCTACGTGATTGCGACGGACTTTTGATCACATCAAAATTCCGTGGCAACCGATCAAGTGAGACTAAACTGCTATGTTTATAACATTCATTCAGTTATCACATAACTTGTTGTGAATTCCAATTATTGTATCCCATTCCAGATAAATAGAAAATGTTAAACTTTCCGATCGAACAATCGAACACCCAAGTTTTCCCGAAACAGCTCAGCACATGAAACAAGTCTAACAACATTCAGTTCGTGCCTCAGTACCAACGGTCCAGCCGTAGAAGGGTCAAGCCAACGCCTCACATGTGGCACGCCGTACTGCCCCAAACCCGAAGGTTCAAAGGGCAGTTCAAGACGGTCACATAATCGAGTTAAGGTTTGTTGTCTTCTAGAGGGTCCATCGCGTTACTTGCACTACTTAGAACGTCGCTAAACTACGGAAAAATCCAACACTTGGAAATTTCCCGTCAGGGGAAAAATTGGGTATTTATATCCGGTCGAACTTTTTAACATATTCTAAAATTTATCCGGAAAGCCACATAGACAAAATCTGATAATCCGATCGAAACACCGAATCCCCAAAACAACCCCAGAAAATTCAACTCTGGAAAAAATATTAAAAATTCCCAGAAAATCCAACTTCAGAAAATAAGAATTACTGTGCAAACTAGGGAAGCTGACGTCATCAACTTGCCGCGGAACCGCCGCAGAAGTCACTCTTCTGCCGCGGTTCCGCCGCGGTTTTTACTGTTCACAAGAAACTTTTTGCGCCGTAATTCTTAGATTTCCCTGCTGAATTTTTTAGCAATTTTTAATTTGGAAAAATCCCAGATTTTAGAAAAAGGACAGAGAGCATTTTCCGGGTTGGGTTTTCGGTTCGTTCGGACTTCAAATTCCGTCTAGACTTCGCCTAAGGCTCTAGCTAGGCTCTGATACCACTGTAGGGTTTCTAGGCACCCTAATGAGGTCTCACAAGGCATCAACCATGCCATTTTCCAATTTTATGATGCCGAGAAACCCTAGACTACGGATCGTTAGCTAGATGTCTAGGCGAAAATGAAACTAGTTAACACTTAACTACTAGAATACGGAAATACAACCTTTGTAGATCCGGTGCTCCACCTCCATAGCTCCGCAATGAAGTCTCCTCGCTGTCCATAACAAGTCCCGGGCTCTAGCGTCGGCTTCATCGGAGAAATGGCGAGCTAGGTCGTCGATGTCCATGCCGAAGATGATCTACGTCGAGGCATCGCTAAATCAAGCTCCGACTTCACCAAGTCAAGAAACTTGTGAAGAAAACACACTCTACTACTTGGCAAGAGATAGAGGATGAAGAAATAGGAAGTGGATAGACTTTAGAATTGGATTTCTCACTCATTTCCATCAATCACCATTGATGGAGCTTGCTTTCTTCACTTGAAGAAAAATGAAGAAGAAGAAGGAAATAGTTATGATAAGATTAATTAGAAAAGAAAAGAATAATCATTCTTATCATAAAGGTAACCATGGTAAAGTGTAGAGATTAAACTAGGGTTAGTGGGAATGGTTAGGGTTAAGGATGAGATAAGAATGGTTGACTTTATCAAAGCTTCAAGAAGCTTCAACATGAAACAAAATTAGCCACCATTCTTTTCTCATTTTCTTTTATTCATTTATCAAAATTAAATGGATAATTAAATAAGATAAATGAATAACAAATAATAAACCCTAACCATTTCATTAACCAAGGTTTAATACTTTACACTTAACCAAAAAGCATGTATCATCAAACATGATACAAGCAAGTGCACAAAATCATATCACATATATAATGCGCACATCTGAGTGAGAAAATCCATCTTAAAGTGAACCGATACTAGTTAATGCAAAGTAATATATCAAATATATAATTATGCATTAAATAATTAAATCAACACTTGATTCAATGATCCGGTCATGTCGCACACAACCGACTAGTATACAATGTATCGGCTTATCGAATCAATCCTTGATTCGATAACTAGGTTATATCGCATACAACCATTCGACACATTCATCGCGAGAATAGAATACGGTATCACATACACGCATTATTCTCGGTCCCGCACATATCTCATATGCGCTCCTATTTCGTTTCGCTTGAGCCAGGAAACCTCTGTGTAGGACTCTAAAGACTCGTCAATACGCCGGCAGCAGGTGATGATCATATCAAACACCCACAAGCCGCAAGCGGTCTGCTAAACGTAACGGCCACCCTGGTATTGAGCGATCTGAAGATCGACGAGCAAGCCCGCTCACACTCCAGTGAATCCAACCAGTAACACTACCGTACAGTCCGGTCTGATCGTCTGATATGTCGCATATCTCGCCTAGGGGTGGTAAACGTCAGACCCCAATAGCTCGATAAGTCGTGTCGATATGAGGTCTATAACAATTCGAGAAACTACTGGTAACACTTACCAGTAAATCTCAGCAACCCTGGCCAGGGATTTCCTGTTATAGCCAATCGAACACAGCGCAACATCAACCCCTTATACCGGGAGAGACGAATCCCCTCCTATCGCTCATTGCCTCCATGTGACTCGGGACTGTACCCAAAAACCACCGTTTTGCACGCCCTCTTGGACGTGGTAAGATGGAAATCAAAGCACAGTGGGAACCACACAAGACTCTATGACGATCTCGGGTCAACAGACTACTCTGTACCAGTGTCACCAGAGAACTGCCATCTGACGTGAGGTATAAAACCATCTGGGAGTTCTCGGCGAGTCCGTCCAGTGTACCCAGTCTCTATTGAGCACCCGTATATCATCTCTGATGTCAAACACCAATGGATATGGGATCATCCATCGCCCATCTGTATGGGTCGAGAAGGTACACGCTAGTCTACTCTGGTATATCGATGCCCCGTCTCGATACACCCTCGACTAGGGACTTTGAAGGATGTACTTATGGACTACCATGTCCCCACTAGTATGATCCGCATCGTAGTCCAGGTAGTCAAGCACACATCCTAAGAGCTTTACCAACATGTAACAGAGAGACAATCAGTATACACGTTAAGGTAAAGTTCAACCAGATAGCATACTATCATGTCGAGCAAGAAAGTCCTCCCTATATATGTCCCAGCATCCACTACAATATACATCCTATGTACAGTAATGGCCTCTAGGGCGGATTGTTAGTTATATGTATGCCCTAGAGGCCATTACTGTACATTGGATGTATATTGTAGTGGATGCTGGGACATATATAGGAAGGACTTTCTTGGTCGACATGATAGTACGCTATCTGGTTGCACTTTATCTTAACATGTATACTTTCTGTCTCTCTGATTACATGTTGATAAAGCCCTTAGGATGTGTACTCGACTTCACATGATAGTACGCTATTGGGTACAGTCCCGATTCACATGGAGGCAATGAGCGATAGGAGGGGATTCGTCTCTCCCGGTATTGGGGGTTGATGTTGTGCTATGCTCGACTGGCCATAACAGGAAATCCCTGGCCAGGGTTGCAGTGACCTACTGGTAAGTGTTATCAGTAGTTTCACGAATGTTATGGACCTCACGTCGGCATGACTTATCAAGCTACTGGGGTCTGACGTTTACCACCCCTAGGCGAGATATGCGACATATCAGACGAACAGACCGGACTATACGGTAAGTGTTACTGGTTGGATTCACAGGAGTATGAGCGGGCTTGCTCATCGATCTTCTGATCACTCAATACCCGGGTGGCCGTTACGTTTAGAAGACCGCTTGCGGCTTGTGGGTGTTTGATATGATCATCATCCGCTGCCGGCGTATTGACGAGTCTTTAGAGTCCTACACAGAGGTTTCCTGGCTCAAGCGAAACGAAATAGGAGCGCATATGAGATATGTGCGGGACCGATAATAATGCGTGTATATGATACCGTATTTCATTCTCGCGATGAATGTGTCGGATGGTTGTATGCGATATAACCTAGTTATCGAATCAAGGATTGATTCGATAAGCCGATACATTGGATACTAGCCGGTTATATGCGATATAACCGGATCATTGAATCAAGTGTTGATTTAATGATTTAATGTATAATTATATATTTGATATATTACTTTGCATTAACTAGTATTGGTTCACTTTAAATGGATTTACTCACTTGGTTTGTACACATTGTATATGTGATATACTTTTGTGCACAAGATTGTATCATATTTGATGATACTTGCTCTTTTGGGTTTGTGTAAAGATTAAACCATGTTTTGTGAATGGTTAGGGTTTCTTTTCTCTTATTTATTTATCCATTTATTATTGTTTTGGAAAAGATAAAGAGAAAAAGAAATGGTGGCTTAGTTTGTCTTTTCTTTGAAGCTTCTTAAAGCTTTGAAAAAGTCTACCATTCTTGTCTCTTTTTTAACCCTAACCACTCTTCTAAACCTTGGTTAAATCTCTACACTAAACCATGGTTGAAGTTATGATAAGTATTCTTTTTATTTTCTTTTTAAAAAAAAAACTTATCATATCTTCTTCTTCATCATCATCTTCTGCAACATGAAGAAATCTAGTGGCCATTAATGGCAACTAGTGAAATTGAGTGAGAAATCCAAATATAAAGTCTACCCACTTCCTATTTCTTCATCCTCTACCTCTTGCCAAGTTGTATAGGGTGTTTGCTTCACAAGTTTTCAAAGCTTGGTGAAGTTGGAGCTTGTTCTTGTGATGCTTCGACGTAGATCATCTTCGGCATCGAACCGACGATCAAGCCCGCCCATTCTTCGATGATGCCAATGCTAGAGTCGTGAGTTCGATTTGGACAGCGGAGGGAGATCATCGTGGAGCTCACGAAGTGGTGGACCGGATCTACAAAGGTTGTAGCCCCTTCCCTATTTCTATATTTCCGTTTACTTGCTTGCTTTGCCTAAATATCTAGTTAACGATCCGTTCTAGGTTTTCTCGGCACCGTAATTTTTAGAAATTTGCATGTTTGATCACTTGTAAGACCTCACTAGTGTGCCTAGGAACCCTACAGTGGTATCAGAGCCTAGCTAGAGCCTTAGGCGAAGTCCCGACGGTATCAGAAGTCCGATCGACCCAAAACCCGACTTGAAAAATGCTCTCTGGACTTTTCTGTAAAATGTGGATTTTTGTAGATTAAAAATATTCAGAAAAATCAGCAGGAAGATATAAGGGTTACTTTAAAATTCGAGGGCTTGATTCCATAAAGGAGGCGCGGATCCGCGGCCTTACAGGAGGCTCATGCGGCGGATCCGCGGCCCTTTTGTCTTTTTGTGCATCCTATTTTGCACAGTAACTCTTAGTTGTCTGTGCTGGTTTTCCTGGGGATTTTTAATAATTTTTCCAGAGTTGCATTTTCTGGGTTGTATTGGGAACTCGGTGTATCGATCGGATTGTCTAACTTTGTCGGTGTGTTTTTTCGGATAAATCTTAGAATATGTTAAAAAGTTCGACCGGATATAAATACCCACTTTTTTCCCTGCCGGGAAATTTCCAATTGTTGGATTTTTCCGTAGTTTAACGACGTTCTAAGTAGTGCAAGTAACGCGATGGACCCTCTAGAAGACAACAAACCTTAACTCGATTATGTGACCGTAAGTGTAATATGTGATATCGCCGGTTTCGTTGCTATATGTCAACGACAATTGGGATGCGCATATTTACTTACGTTGATGACATGTGATGTTATGTGTTGCTGGATATGTTATATTGGATCGTCGTGTTTGAATAGCCGGGGTTTTTTTATGTGAGATGAGTGTTTTTCATTTTCATTCATGTAAAAACTTGTATGTAATATTCTTTTATTGGGGCACTTCCAGGTTGCGGAAGATGTCACCGTTGATGTATATTATTTACTTTTGTGCACTAGGATAGACCCAAGGAGGGGAGCACAAGTAACCGGGTTCTGGGGTCCAGTGGGAGACCAACTCGAGGAGTCGAGTCCGGGTCTCCTAACCCTAGAATTGGTAGGGTTGCTTTCTGCTCTCGTAGGAGTCTAGGGGTGTGGGATAGGCTATTCATCACGACCGTGGAATCCGTGTTTTATACTGGCTCGTATTGAAAACACGGACGTCCTAGTATATCCAATATTTCATATGTTTCTTCTGCTGTGATTTATCTGTGATCATGTGATGTTCTGTGACAGATATTATATATAGTATATATGATATATTATATAGACGTTGCTTATGTTTTACACCCGCGCTAGCCCTTCCCCGCTCTGCCGTTAGTTACCTAACCTAACGGTGCAGACAGGACATCGAGGCGAATGCGGATGGCATAAGCGTACGTTATATTTATCTATGATGTTTAGGTGGACTTAAATGATGGGATATTCATTAATGAGATTAATGAAAGAAAATAAACCTAATTGATGTTGTGGAATCGAATTTCAAAATAAAAACAGGTAGCTACAGTTCTTGCTTTGCATCGCGGTGTTCATTATAGAACATCCTGCACCTTATTCGATGAGGAAAGGACCGAGATCCCTTCACCGGGAGTGACTCCTTTAGCAATAACTGGCAGATGCTACAACCCTCGGTTTGTCTTTGATCGCTTCTATAGTTTCTTCTTTGCACAGTGATATATATGATATATCCCGCACCTCATTCGACGAGGAAAGGGCCGACGATCCCTTCACCGGGAGTGACCCCTTTAGCAAAACTAGAAAAGCCTCGAAAACATTCCATTTAAAAACCATTTGATTCCGCAACGAGATCAAGTTCAAAGCGTTAAAGGTTTTCACAAAAACCATTCGCAACCCTCCGTCATTTTAGGAAGTAGAGTACTTAGTATTCGTGCTGTGTTTGTTGACCATAGTCAAGGCACAGTGTACGGTAGCTAAGTGATGTCTTCCTACACCGCATATGATGCGATTAGTTAGGACAGTCGCGTGACTTTGTTGACCTTAGTTAAGGGTCATGTGGGTGGGTCTAATTAATCACGAAATGACGGGTAGAACTTGACTAGTACTTATGATTTGTTGACCATAGTTAAGGTCATAACTGCTAGGGGTAAAAACCATTATCGGGAGTTTCAAGTGTTGAAACTTGCAATGAGATTGCATACCTTCTATGTGATAGTTGGATCCCGATACCCACTGCGAGTAATTGTTACTCCTTGGAGAGTTTTGCACTTTGCAATTAGCCGATCAAGTAGGTGTCTAGAAAGGTGTCAACGGGGTTACGCCTCTGGGAAAACGAGGTTTACATTAATTAGGTTCGTGCGAAAGCACGGAGGACCTCCTTCAAAGTACCGACACTGGCCTGGCTGAAAGATTGGCGAACTTGTAGAGTGTAATTAATCCCGGCTAGTCTTTCCTTTTAGGGTTTGAAGGAAGATTTGATAAAAACAGTGGGAGCCATCCTGATTAGATAAAATACATAACCAATCTAATCTTGCAAGAGCGCACGCAGAGTGTTTTCTTCACTCTCTCTCCTGGTAGCGACCATATCACGCCTTAATCAAGATAATAAAATGGATGTATTGACCGAACCAGCTTGTTATACTGAGCTGGGGAACGTTGGTCCCGCTCCAACTTATAATTGTTATAAGACAGAGCAGGAAATTGGGAATACCAGAATTCCTATGCAGCCCAAACGAAGAAAGTGCATATGATGCATCTCCTTCGGGTGTGTTCATTATAAAGAACTGTTTCTCAGTATCCTCTGCATCCTGGGTATATGATACCGGATCAGGATCCCAGATATGTAATCTGTTACATAGGGCTACAAAAATGTAGAAAAACTGAGAACGGGTGATAAGTTTCATGAGACAGAAACCGGGGCAAGTGTTGCAGCCAAGTCTGTTGGTCACTGTCACCCTGTATTACGAATACA